>JARQOC010000002.1:47894386-49378644 GCA_033576535.1 Allobates femoralis | reverse complement strand
TTTTTTACAGCATAACCATACCTGCACCAGTACAGTGTGTAGAATGGTGAACAGGTTTCTAAGTTCATTAACTTCCAATGCAAGTTCACACAGACTTAAATTTTACGTTTTAAGATTTATTATTTCTATTTAATTCAGAGTCTGGGCCTTTTGAGTGCATCTTTAGCTTCTAATACTTTATTGGCCGCCTTTGCTCTTGAGCACCAACTTGCATCTCTGTGGCATTGAGTGAACGAGCTTCTGCAGATGTTCACGAGTGATGATGTGGTTCCAGGCCTGTATCAGAGCCTCAATCAACTCTCTCTTGGTCCTTGGCTGTTTTTTAGATATTTCTATTGATAGCTTGTGCCACAAATTTTCAATTGGATTGAGGTCCGGGGACTGGGCTGGCCAGTCAATAGTAGCCACCTTGTTGTTTTTTTTCCATTCCGTTACGGTCTTAGCTCTGTGACAAGGAGCATTATCATCCTGGAAGATATAATCCCCTGAAAACAGGTGTTGAGCAGAAGGCAGCATTTTCTTATTAAGGATGTCTATGTATTTTTTTGCATTAACCATACCCTCCACAATATGAAGCCTTCCAACACCATTGGCTGCCATACAGCCCCAGACCATTACTTTCATCGGATGTTTCACAGAGAAGCTCAAACACTCTGGCTTGTACTCTTCATGTGGAAACCTTCTCACATAAGACTTGCCATCATTTCCTAAAATGCAAAAAGTGCTTTCATCACTAAATAGCACTTTTTCCCACTCCTCCTTCCTCCATTTTGAATATTTCAATGCCCACAGTTTTCGCCTGTGTCTTTGTATGGCTGTCATCAATGGCTTCTTTCGGGCCTTGCACCCTCTCAATCCTGCTTCCAATCATCTCTTCCTAACAGTTGATGTTGCTACCTCAATATTGCACTTTTCTTGCCATTCTCGCAGAAGCTGAGGAGAGGTGAGCTTTCCATTGGTAAGGGATGTTCTTATCAGTACTCTGTCCTCCCTTATAGTGACTTTTCTGGGCCGACCAGATCTGGGCCTGTCCTGGGTAATTCCAAGCTGCTTATGTTCCTGCAAAATCCTTACGACTGTACTTTGATTACAGCCGACCTTCCTTGTGATCTGGGGGCCAGTATAAACCCTCTTCATGTAGCACCACAACTCGCACACGATCCTCCGCTGACAAAAATCTGAAGGCTCCCATCATAAAGCTCTACAGTATGATTCACTAGATAGACCAACAGATAAAACACACAAACAAAGCAGCAGATGTGATGCAATGTAATGGAAAGTGATTGGCTGCCATATCCAGGTTATGATTGGTCACAAGAACCTCATCTGTGATTGGCTAATTTTGGATCTGAAGCTGTACAATATTTAGTTGTGCTTTCAATCTTTCAATTCCCATATTGTTGCAATAATTTCAGGCAAAACTGCTTCAAAAGCTAAAAATATTACAGAGAGAGAATGCAAAATTATATTCTGAACAAAACCATATATAATATGTCATAATAGCATCGAAGATATTCCACAGAAAACATTTAAAACTTGAAAAATCAATTTATCCTATGCCTATGCAGGAATTTTGAACACCACTGTACATAATAAAACAAAAAAAAATAAAATAAAAAAAGCTTGATCCTGAAATGTGAATCTGCCAATAGGTTTATGACTCAGATTCCTGCAGTAGGTCACTTATTTAATGTCTTGCATAATTTTGATACACTTTCTGTTTTATTTACAGCAGATTTACTGGTCTTCTCAATAATGAGCTCCGTCTAGTTTGGCTTCAGCCCTAGACTGACAGTTTTCTGCCTACACTCATAGTCTACAAGGGATGGGTGTGGATACAGAAGATGAGGAGAGAGGACCCTGCCCATGAGGGTTCACAGTCTACAAGGGATGGGTGAGGATACAGTACATGAGGAGAGAGGACCCTGCCCATGAGGGCTCACAGTCTACAAGAGATGGGTGAGGATACAGTATGTGAGGAGAGAGGACCCTACCTGCAAGGGTTCAGACTCCAAGGGATGGGTGAGGATACAGTAGGTGAGGAGAGAGGACCCTGCCCATGAGGCCTCACAGTTTACAAGGCATAGGTGAGGATACAGTAGATGAGGAGGGATGACCCTGCCCATGAGGGCTTACAGTCTACAAGAGATGGGTGAGGATACAGTAGGTGAGGAGAGAGGACCCTGCCCATGAGGGCTTACAGTCTACAAGAGATGGGTGAGGATACAGTAGGTGAGGAGAGAGGACCCTGCCCATGAGGGCTCACAGTGTACAAGAGATGGGTGAGGATACAGTAGATGAGGAGGGATGACCCTGCCCACCAGGGCTCACAGTCTACAAGAGATGGGTGAGGATACAGTAGGTGAGGAGAGAGGACCCTGCCCGTGAAGGCTCACAGTCTACAAGGGTTGGATGAGGATACAATAGGTGAGGAGAGAGGACCCTGCCCACAAGGGCTAACAGTCTACAAGGGTTGGATGAGGATACAATAGGTGAGGGTAGAGCTGGTTGTGAGGCAGTTTAGTAGACTGAGGCTTACTGCAGGTTGTTGGCTTGTTGGAAGAGGTGGGTCTTCAGGTTCCTTTTGAAGGTTTCCAGGGTAGTCAAGAGTCTAATGTGTTGGGGCAGAGAGTTCCAGAGTATGTACTGTACGCTTGATTGTAGTATATTTGAATGGTCTCTTGTCCAGTAATACAGTATTTTGTCTGTCTCCATTCCATTGTGTTGCAGAGTTCATTGTTTTACTTACAATGATATAGAAAGCAAAAATGGGAAATTGAAAAAAAAAAAAAAGCATTGCCTTTAATCCTTCATTCTCTACAGATAAAACTTTATGTCTCGTCCGCCCGCACAGCTAAAGATGAAATAAATAGCTTTCCTAGAAATCCAAAACTATGTGTTACCCTATGCAGGTGCTGGGACTAAATGTGTCTCAGAAGAACAGGTTATTCCATCTGTGACAGACGAAAGATCAGCGCCCTCATTCATTGTCTGTGTCTCTTGGCTCCAGTAATAGTAAATACTTGAAATAAATTGAGGTCTTTCTATTATTATTCTGATATCCTCAGGAGTTATATAAAGAGACATTTCTTAATATATTAGTATTTTCTGAATTAAATGAAAGGAGTAATAGAGTAGGAAAGAATCGAAAGAAATGATATAACTACCGTATATAAATAGCAGCCTGCAGTCTGCTGATAAACTTACAGCATAGTGGCGGCATCCAGTTGATCGTAGAAATCAGTCCAAGATCAGCCCACAATGCTCATACTGGCTGCATATCTCCCGACCCAAACATTACAGTGGCAGTGAACTATATATGATTGATCGGGAGAGCCATGGCCAGTCCAAGCATTGAGGTCCAATTTTTTGGAGAGGTCCAGCTCACTCACATGTGTTCTTAGGGAGAGGCTTAAAGCACCACTCCAGCACTATTTTTTCCATCGCTGGAGCGGCGCTTTTAATCTAAGTCCCTTGACTTTTGTCTCATATAGTGATGGGAGTCAGCCCCCTAGTGAGAGCAGATTGAATGTTAGGCTCTCTCTTGGGGGCACAGCAAGGTGTGGTATGCAATAAAAACGCAAAAAAGCCCACCCCCCTGCCATGTCCTGGAAATACTCGGATGCCACTAAGCCCCGGACCAGTCCATAATGGTGCAGCTAGTGTACATGAAGCCCAGTAGCCTACAGGTTTACTGCCAGTCATAAAGACCTGGCAGCTTGGTGTCCTGGTACCCCTCCTACAGCTGAGCTGCTGCTCAGCTTGGAAGCCCACGACAGACTAACTCATTAACTCCTCTTGCCTAACCTAACCTCTTGCCTAACCTCCTCTTGCAGCACTATCCTATTTCCTCCCTCCAACCAGGGTCTGTCGCAGCCTCAAACAGGTGCCCAGACCACTGGTTAGACAAATGTGTTGGATGTATGGAGGTAAAGCAGACTAAAGCCCCAATTCTTCCCAGGCATGGCATTACCATAGCAGGTGATGTTACTGATTAGGAGTTTTTCAGACAGAATCTGCCCATATAAAAGAGCCCTATAGGGAGTACACTGGTGTACTGGAAGAGACCACTGTCCCCTGATGAACCTTACTTAAAGTAAGTGAAACGTACGTCGGGCTATCCTATGGGTCTGCTTGCAGATAACACCACGAAGGTGTAATCCTTTACCTTTTGGCATACTATTTGACATATTTGGTTACATTCATGGGTATAATTTAACTACATAAGTACTGGTACTATTGAGAACCTAAGAACATCCATTGCAATTTTTGATGCACCCAATTCAATATGGAATACTTATGTGTGGCACCCCACTGGTCTGGCCGACACCGGGAGTACTGCACTTCTCCATCAGTGGGAGGGTAGTGTTCCTGCTCTCTGAATTGGGATGGTGAAGTTGAGACCCGTAGTTGACACACATGTAGGACCCCGGGCTGGGATGGTGTGGGGACACACGAGGGTGGGCCCAGTCTCAGAGAGGGGGACATGGGTGAGAAAGAAAGGAGTTATGAGGAGGACAGCAAAGGAGTAGAAAGTCAGAGTGGGAGTCGAGAGTGGTGGAGGTGTTAGCTCCCGTGGGCAGGAGCACGGTCACGCTCGCTCCGGGAGGGAAAGACAAAAGGGTGTAGAGGAGAGAATGAGCCCTTGGGGTACAGAAGAAGGCAGAGATTACCCGCACACCTGTATCTGGCAGGGGAACAGAGGGGCTGGTGAATGAAACAGGGGACTGGCCTTGAACACAGCATGGAACCTAGACACCTGAACCGTTGAAACCGGAGGCCATAAGGTCCTAAAGGGGAACTGTGGCCCAACAACCCGGCATACCTCTGAGAAGGCGGCCGTACTAAGGAGCGGCACTAGAAATTGGTGCCAATCAATGCCTGTGGCTGTTGGTACCCGAGCTCTTTGCATGGAGGCACTGGCAAAAGAAATAAGACCATCTAGAGGTGCTGAGTGTACCACTGAGAGTAATAGGAAACACAGAGCGAGAGAGATAAAGAGAGAGCGGGAGAGAGAAAGGAACACCTAGAGGTCTCAACGACACTGTCCAGGTTCTTGAGAAACAGCTGCTCTGGAGATTGGCAGTGGGTAGCACCCGGCGGCCTGGTTAAAGTGTTGAAGTAAAAGATACAGGACTCCGATTGAAGTGTATGAGACTTTTCATTGTGGTGCCCAATGTCCGCCTGAGACACCAAGGTGCTGATGATCCTATGAACACCGGCCAAGAATGAACTGACTTCACTACCCACTGCCCTGGAGACCCCGCTCTACCCATGGGGAGCGAAACCATCCAAACTGCCGGTCATCGTCCCCAGAAGTTCTGCAGCAGTGATGGCCGCACTGTTCACATACCGCAGGTGGCGTCACGAATACCCCTTTCCCAATTCCCCCGTCATCAAAGCCCAGCATCCCTTTATTAAATGACACCGCCAGGGCCACTGAACCGGGTCACCGCCATGACATTTCAGTGCAAAAGGACTGTAACAACCGGCCTGTTTCCAAGTATTCCCGTTGCCCTGGAGGGGGTGTGTCATATGGACATGATACATGCATACTTTGATGCACTTGCACTTTTAACCCATTGATGGTTGTTTTAGACTTTTTCTATACTTTGATTGTGGAAGCTCCATTAACAATAGTAACCTGTATGTGTACTATATCTTTCCCTGCTTGCACCATATACCCAGTGATGCATCATATTTCTGTATTGTCATTGTAAAACCTGTAATTGGTGTGTACTGCCTACTGTTCTCTCTCTTTGCTATCTCACTACCGCCCAGTGCTTTTAGAGTTGTCTCTAATAAAAATAAAAATTTTTATTTGCATGGTAATCAATTGTTCTGTGTTATTTCAATGGGATTACCTTAGATGGACTGCAATACCACTGTGGCAGCCAGGCTGCAGGGGCGCCCCAAGGGCACCCATAGTGAATGAGAAGGGGACAACCCCTTTAACGGAAATGTGACTTGGATGCATCGAGGTGGTGGGATCCCCCGGCTATTCCCTTTTGTGCCCAGCCCTAAAACTTACATAACATTATGTACTTAGATAAGTGAAGTTTGAGATTGCTATCCATAATATGCGCTAATATTTTAGTGAACACCATGTTAATAAGAAGAATGTCAAACACACCCTTATAAAAGTTCATGTCCGACCTATTATTTCTAAAAGATCCCTTTGTCCGGACAGCAGTGAATGGGTCAGACATGGAATATTACATTACATACCCAGAGTCTCCATTTAATGAACATAAGTTGGGCAGCAGCTTTCTGTGAATTAATTTTGTGACCCCTTAAGACATAAATTAGCCCTGGTCTGAGTTACATATATCTCATTAACAGGTTAAATGATCTTTTTGAGACTTTTCCTTTCCCCATGGAAGCTTCTCCCTCCTTTCGCTGCTCATACATAAGACTATAAGTGCTTACCTAATATTTTCCAGTAACTATGGGAGATTCCCTCATACACAACTATATTATGTTACAGTGGAAAATAATATTCTCTATAATGTATGGAAAAGTAACCTATTGTGAGTCAGGTGACGAAATGTTAATGATGTGCTCCGCTCGGAGAAATTTTTCAATATAAGCTATTAATTTGGGATTTTTATGACATGAGCGCCCTGCACAACCCATTAGACTGATGATAGACAATGTCTGACTTCTCCAGCCCCATCCAGTACACCGTACCAGGCCGTTCTATGGGACATGCGTGCTGGCACATATAGATACCCCATACAATTTGGGGAATGCATCAGTGACAGTATCAGACTGGTCTAAGCCCTTATAAAAGCTGTTGTCCATCCGGGACACTTATGGCTTAAAGGGAATCTGTCAGCAAGTGTTTGCTACCTCATCTGAAAACAGCATGTAGGCAAAGAGACCCCAAATCAAATGATATATCACTGGGTACAGCAGTTCTGACACAGTTTTTAGATTAATCTAAGGCTGAGAGAGCTGTCCCCACCCACACCTGCTCTGTATAGACATTGTACATTGACAATGAGCTGCCTATCAGAGGAGGGGGCGTGTCGGACTGCCGTACACGAGACAATGTAGTCCAGGAATGATAAGGTCATGCTGCGTAAGCAAGCATAATAGATGAACAACAAAACAAACCTAGACAAGAAATACATTGCTAAACTCTGTGTGTGAACCACGTACAGCATGCTGTTTTCAGATAAGAAAAACCTGCTGAAAAAGAAAGGATATTCAATAAGTGTCCAATAGAATGGGGTCTGGGTGTACGCTTTCATGGAGTAGAGAAGTGGTTGGGCATGAGTAACACTGTCCACTTGTTTTTTTGGGTGCAAAGAAAAATGTCAAGGTGTGCAAATAGTGGAATAGTCTGTAACAGTTCTGTAACAGTGGACTATAACAGGACCAGTCTGTAACAGTGACCCCATATCAGTAGCAGTCTGCAGAAGTACCCCATAAAATAACCTGCCTATAACAGTGATTTTGTGTCCGAATAGGTCTGGAGCAGCTGCCCCATTGCAGAACTACTGTGTAAAAGTGACTCTAAAACAGAACTAGTTGGTATCAGTACCGCCATAATAAAAGTAGGCTGCAATAGTGACTCCACAACAGACTCAATCAGAAACAGTGACCCCATAAAAGAACTATTCCGTAAAAATACCCTATAACAGAACTAGCCTATAACAATGACCCCGAAACAGAACTAGTCTATAAAAGGACCACCATAACAGGAGCAGTCTGCAACAGTGATCCATAAAAGAATCAGTCTATACCAGTTCCCCCATAACATAACCAATCCATAACAACACAATCATAATGGAACTAGTCTGGATTGAATCAGTGCCCAGATAGAAGAACCAATCTATCACTGTCCCCATTGGAGCTTGATTCGCTCCGTGGGGGCCATGGTGTACTTGGAGGTGGATTAGAGAAAGTTGCTGGGATGTCACGGTGGTATGACCCAGTCAATCAAAAGGGAATGGGGAACTTTGCTTCAGGGATCAGTGATGAGGGAAGGTGGCTTTGCAGGAAAAGGTTACTAGACCTGGGCATGCTAGTTTACGTGACGCCACCCGCGGGTTGCGGCTAATGATGGCCGCCGCTGCTACACAGTTCCACTGGGGGTTGGTGACAAGGCAGCTTAGTTGGAATACCCTCCACGCTGACCCCCCAGGGCAGCAGATGTTACTTTGTCAGTTGTGCTGATGTTACAGCACAGGGGCGCAGCAAGAAAGTCACAAACACAGCGGGTGCAGTCTCAAGACGTTTACTCACAGCTTTGTCGTTCTCGGTTACAGCAATTGTCATCATTGCAACAGCCCACGGAACACTGAGTTTTTGGAGGTGGAGGAAGGGATCCAGTTACTACCGGGTAACGTGGCGGCACTAAACCGGTACCCCCCTTCTACTGTCCTTTCACAGTCAACTCTTCTTCTGCGCTTGCACCCTCCTTCCCTGCGCCTTACACACAGTGCCCCGAGCCAGTGGCCGTGGGCCTTCGTAGGATTACTTCAATGTGAGTCCCTTGACCCTACATGGCCACCTTTTCTGCGGGTATGTGCGGTTTCGGCTGCAGCACTTGGAGATAACGCAACCTCAGCCTCCGGGTCACTAGCTGAGCCTGGTTGTTCTCCACTAGTCTGGAGCCCAGTACCCCTACTCTGCAGCCTGGTCCCTCCAAACGATTTCAGTCTCTGTGGATGCAGTCGTCCCTGGGTGAATTGCTCACTACCTGGTCCTCTGGGATCCATTCTGTCTCCTGGAGCACCCTCTCACTACCTCTCAGCTCTCTTGTTCAGTCTTGCTTCTCTCTCAGTTCTTAGGATGAGCTCCTACTGGCTCCAGTCCCCTGGACGTCTCTTTCCAGATGATACCCCTCTCTGACAGACACTCTGTCCCTCACAAACTCCTTCAGCTCATGCCAACCACCCACCAACTGCCTTCTAGATGTTTTACTCTTCCTTTTCTACTGTCTGTCATGTGTCCTACGTCACAAACGTGTGTCCTTCCTAACTTTACTCCCTTCTGGGTGCCCCCTAAACTCTGCTCTCTGCCCATCCCCACTACTTTGATTCCTCCCCTCCAGACAGGATCAGGGACTGTGCTCTCCCTCAGGAGCATTCTTGCCCTAACCCTGACCTGGAGTGGTGTAGTTCTGTCCTGGGTGTCTGCGTGTCAGTGCCCCCTCCTTACCTGAGATTGGGATACTACACCTCTGGCTGGGTGCAGTACCTCTGTGGCGTCTGGATCCACAGGGGCGCCACAGGCTCACAATCAGTAAGTCTTAAGACTTGCTCACATCATCACATAGATTGACCAGTGCAAAGCAGTCAGACCAATGATATACCACAGGGTAGTGCTGATCAGCGTTTTTTTTCTCATACCAATTCAGCATGAGACAAAAAAGGATTTTGCCATGCAAATCGTTTACCACTCACCCATTAATTTCTATGGGAGTGTGCAACTCATCAGACTGCACTCGGATGACACCTGAGTGCAGCGTGATTTCCACTGATTTAGACAATGGAGAAAGTTTTGTTCTCTATCCTCTCACAATGTGCTTCAATTCTCTCCTCGCACAATATGTTGACACTCTGATCACAGTTTGATTTTAGTGTTATTAGCATAATCAATCCAATTGTCTCAGATTATCCTGGATTTAGGCCAAGCAGCCGTACTAACCACTGAGCTACAGTTCCCCGATAACATAAACAGTCTATAATACCGTGTTTCCCCGAATATAAGACAGTGTCTTATATTAATTTTACCCCCAAAAGTCCCACCCTGTCTTATATTCGGGGTATGACTTATATTAAAAAAAAATGACAATTTTTTTTTAACCATAAAATTAACATTTATTATCAAGCTGAACAGACTTGCGGCAGGTCCCCATACAATGTACGGTACTGTATGGGACACTTGCGGCAAGGTGCGGCAAAGGTGCGGTAACCGCACCTTGCCGCAAGTGTCCCATACAGTACCGTACATTGTATGGGGACCTGCCGCAAGTGTGCCGCAAGTCGGCCGCAAGTTGGCTGTGCGGCGGAATTGCGGTTTTAATGGGCAAGTCGGCAAGGAAACATCCTTACTTTTTAGGGTAATGGCGGCCTCGGGCTATGGATTCCTCCGCGGTGCAGGGCGTTGTCCAGATGCTTCTTCATGCAGGAGCTTCTTGCCAATCAGCACTCGAGCTGCTGAGCCAATCAGCGCTCGAGATGCTGGGGATCCGCTGGCCAATCAGAAGCTCCTGCCGGCAGCGGTGACGTCAGGCCGGGGCGACAGGCGCACAAGACTAACCCTATGCCCTCGGGGTTACCTGCGGCACCTGAGGGCAGAGGGGAGCCCACGGGGGACAGCGGGGCCAGCGGGACAGCGGGGACACAGGTAAAACATGCAATGGGCAAAAATGGCACTTTAGCGGTACCCTGTCTTATATTCCCCGAAAATAAGTCCCCCTGTCTTATAATCGGGGTATGACTTATATTGGAAAATTCTGCGCCAGCCCTGCCCTGACTTATATTCGGGGGTCACTTATTTTCGGGGAAACACGGTAGTATCCAAACGCCTGTCTCTTTCTGACTGCCTTCTCTGACCCCATAATAGAACAATATTGTTGCAGTGCCCCCCGTAAGAAAACTAGTCTATAAAAGTGTCCCTATAATATAACCAGTATATAACAGTACCCCCATAGCAGATTGACTCTGTAACAGTGCCACCATAATAAGAGAGCAGTCTACAAAGTTGATAGATATAGGATAAAGTCAATAACAGGGCTATGATCTGGGGGCTCAATACTCACACCTTAGACCTGTGCCATAGGGGCACAGTACCACAATTTACGGCTTTTTTCACACTACCGGTTTTCGATATCTGTGTGAATTCAGCTGACACTGCATGCACCTGCCTCTGTTTTCGGCTCCATTGACTGTCAATGGGGCCGCAGGAACTTCACAGGTGCATCAGGTTGTTTACAGTTGCCCCTGATCCTTGTGTCACCATTTTTTTCACTGAGACCAAAGCCACACTTTGGAGCGATTTTGGTGTCCGATTCAAAACTGTGAATACCCGGACCCATGCGGATAATATTACAGTGGTGCTTTATGGAACCCGGATCCAGCGGAATCTGGATCCCGCTGGATTTGGATGCCGGATCCCGTTTTTTTAACTGAGCATGCCCAAAACCAAGTTTAAAAGGACACACCCACTAGTTGGCATGTCATGTTCCATCGGATCCAGGTAAGGCTAGGGTCACACATAAGCCCTTGGTCCGTTTTTGGCTTCATTTTTGTCATTTTTTTTTCTAAGTCCAAAAACTGACAGAAAAACGGATTGGATGTAATGAACACCCTGTCCGTTTTTTTCTGGACCTCAAAACATTGCTCTGTCCGTTTTTGAGCCAAAAACGCTGCTAGCAACGTTTTTTGGCATCAGTTAAAAAACACATGCGTTTTTTTAACATGGGGCCCTATGGAAAACGCATGCGTTAATGCATGGCACATATAGGCACCTGCGTTAAGGCATGCGTTAACGCATATGCGTTTTTAATGAGAAAAAATGACTAAGTCCAAAAACGTTCAGAGGTGCAGGAGGCTCAAAAAGCACCCAAAAAAGAACGGATTGGTCATGGAAATCACTTCCAAAAACGGACTTCTATGTGTGACCCTAGCCTGACCGTAGCCTAAGGTACACAACCTGATAAAATTGTATGCTCCCGCACCTTTTTATCACTGATCTGTGAGACGGATCAGTGATAATACAGTGGTTTTACCCACATTCCCCTGGATTCCAAAAATCGGTAGTGTGAAACTAGCCTAAGAAGCTAAAGGCTATAACAACCAGATTATAAAATGGAAAAATAATATGGAATAAGACTATGTTTGACCTCAATATCTCGGAGACGCTGGTAAAGTTAGCTGCTTCACTGATCACTTTACATATTAAGTGTAACCTCACGAAAGTCATCAAGTTGCCTGGGAAATGACTCCAAACAGACATCAATGATCCCTGAGCCCTATCCGACAGTGTCGTAAATGACTGGCATATTTTGTACATATTTACAATTTGCATGCATTCATTTTCAGTTCGAGCTCGTACAATTAATGGGACATTGCCTCTAATTTAGCTTAATAATTATCCTAAGAGATTCCCCGTGGAGTTTAACAAAATCCCTCAGGGACATGAAGGTTATATTTTTTTCCAAGGATCTCCTTCATGTCCCCTTGGAGAGATAATTAATGTTTTACAAAAGGGGTTAACAGTTTAGCACAATCCCTTTTTGTTATTGAGTTTCGCCCCAAGGATAACGGATTACCTGATGTCCTGCTGCGGAGACCCCCAGCAATCAGTAATGATCAGTGTGGAAACCTGGAGGCAAGTGATCAATTTCCCTACAGCGCACCCAAAGGGGAACTGAGACATTACACTTCTGTTATTGAAATCAGTGGGTTTGCCCATGTTGTGCACACATGTCCTCCAGATACACAGATGTTCTGTACCCAGTCTCTGCTTTGGGTAATAGGTGAAGACTTTAGAAAATTGATTTTCTAAGCTGAACAACCTCCTTTATTATCTAGTGATATGTGATGCATAGTTAATACAAAGTATTGTGGCTCTGCTTTGTTGACCGACTGTTGAGCTCATCTAACATCCAACTAAAAAAAAATTAAAATAACCCTCAATGCTTGGAGAGACGCTTCAAAGCCAAATCTCTCATTCCCAAACTTCAGAATGTTGAGTTCTACAGATGCGTAATGTTGGCCAGAAACTAGACCTCCGGTGTACAACATGTTCTGGTCCAAGGGCCAAACTGAACCAATCCCAAAGGCTGCAATAAAATGTAAAGGGTTAGTACCGTGTGAGATACTTATAGCATGTCAAAATTATATGACATACATGTCAGAAAGGCGTAGGTGCCACTGTCAGGACTCCCAATTATTGAAAAATGATCAAATCAAACGGGAAAAAGAGTGGTCATTCCGGTGCGATGCCACAAAGCAAAGACAAGGTTGCATGTTCTCTGGATCCTTATTCAGACAAAGCATTTTGAAGTCAGGTTGATTCCTTTCATGAGATAACTGACAACACATCCAGAAACCTGATGAAGGACTCAACCAGACTTCGAAACGCGTCGTATGAAAAACTGTCTAGAGAACATGCACTCTTGTCTTCACTCACTGCTCTCTTTCCTGTTTGGTTTGTAAACCTTTTTGCTCTCCGCAGCATTGCAATAAATTGAAATAACAGGCGATCAAAACATCATATCTACTCAAAAATGGTATCACTTGAAACATCAGCTCAAGACGCAAATAATAAGCCGTCACACAGCCACAGATCCTGAAAAATGAGAACGCTACGGGTCGCAGAAGATGGCGCCAAAAGTGCAATTCTTCTTTTTGTACAAATTTCTGAGTTCTTTTTTACCACAACAGTAAAAGTATACATGTTTGGTATCTACGAACTCGTACCGACCCGAGGCATCATACTGACATGTCAGTTTTACAATATGGTGAACATGAGAAACAAAAAATGCAGAAAATAATCATGTGTTTAAACTTTTTTTTGCAATTTCACTGCATTGTAGTTTCTCCTGTTTTGCAGTACATTTTATGGTAAAATGAATGATGTCATGCAAAATTACAAGTTGTCTCTCTTTCTCTCTTTCTTTCTTTCTTTCTTTCTTTCTTTCTTTCTTTCTTTCTTTCTTTCTTTCTTCTTTCTTTCTTTCTTCTTCTTCTCCCTCTCTCTCTTTCTTTCTTTCTTTCTTTCTTTCTTTCTTTCTTTCTTTCTTATTTTTTCCTTCTTTCTTATAATGGAAAGATGATTTTGGATACATTCATTTAAGGTGATTTTCTTTATCAGACAGTTCATATTTTATATAGGGCCCCAAACAAAGAACGAGAATTCTGTCTCAGGCTGGCCTAAAAAATGAACTGTTAGTCCAAAGATAAACTTATATTACTCAACTTTGTGCTAATAAACAGAGAGAGAATGTTCTGAATTCGCAGTAACATCAGATGTCTGAACTTAGCCGGAATGATCCCAAACAAATGTGTATGTGATCCCTTGGTTCTGTTGTTGCATTACACATGTAGAAGCTTAGCTGTCATTTGGGCTTAACTCAGTTAAAAAAATTCAGAACTAAACTTGTAAAATATGCAAATGCTTTCCACCTTTGTTAATGATAATATATTTAAAAATTAACTCTATCTCTAGGATCTTTTGCTTTAAAATAAAATAAAAAGAAGTGGTGTGTGAAGCTAAATGAGGTGCAGACGTAGCAGCAGAGCTGTGGAGTCGGAGTTGTAGAGTCGGTGTCCATTTTGGGTGGAGTCGGATTCAGGGAAATTGAGGAGTTGGATGTTTGGCTTACCAACTTCACAGCCCTGCGGCTGAAAGCTCCCTAGCCATATGAGAAGACACAGGTATTATAAATGTCACATCATTGGTTGTAGTTCCATATGTTGCACTATGACGCAAGAATTCCCTGTTGTGAATCAGTTGAAGGGGGTGTCCCTACTCAAAATCTTACAGCTGCACATTTCTAGCAATAAAAATGTGTTACTGATACACTGTAAGATGAGGTGAGCCTATATACTGTATCTAACATTAATACACTGGCCCTCATGGGACAGAGTGGTTTCTCCACATAGTGATGGTTAAGTAATGCAAATGAACACCAGCAACAGCTCAAGTAGCATTTACCCACTGAGTGATGGATGGTTACAAAGTCACTTCGAGAGATAACAGGCTGGAACAAAGGTAGATGGTTCCTATACTGTTAACATCGGCAACACTTTACTTATTTTTGTTACATTCTGCTGTCAAACAGTTCAGCTGCACTTCCTTCATCAGACAAAAACCTTGTGTCTCCTTCCCAGTGCAGAACACATCTGCAGCACTTGTCATAAATCCTTCTCACGGTCACCTCTCTTGGCATTGATACCATGAAGTAACTTTTGTCTGGCAACTGGCACGCTCATACAGTATGCTCTCTACAGTTCCTAAGACAAGGACATTTGTTTCTGGCTGTCTCTCATGGGATACATTTTTTTACGCCACTGTATCAAAACTTTGCTTTTATGGCAGCTAAACTTTGCTGTGCCAATGAATGCACTCTTCACTCACAGAAATAAGCTTCTATGCTCCCTTCTGTGGTGGCAGTCCTTGCTCTTTTTTGAAATGATGGAAACCCAGGATGATTAATCTTTTTCTCTTGGGGCAGAAAACATTTTCTGCCATGGTCTTGTATGACCGTAACTAGTCTCTAGTGTGTCTAACCAACTATCTAGCACTACACACTCCCACTATCTAGATACCTAACATGCAGACATCTTCCCTGCTTTAGCTTGCAGCTTATCAACAAAATTCCCTCTGGCTCAGCTAAATTACACCTACTGTAGCTCTCTCACACATTCAGGGGCATGGACAGATATGCTACATACACATTTTCCATGAATCTGTGTCTGCAGCAGTGTTAACTCTTTGCTCTTCATCTTTCACTTTAGACATCATTCCTGCCTCTGCGTGACATGTGTCAGTATGTTAAACCCCTGAAATTTGTTGTAGAAAATACAAATGGAGCTTTGAAGTCTGCAGTCTCGTGCAATCTCATAGGGTACCTTTACACACGGCTACATTTGTAGCTTGTCACCAGGTAACTTACTGGTTGCAGTGAAATCATGGATACATGATTCCATTTGTACACAGCAACAAGATAGAACCATGTATCCATGATTTCACTGCAACCAGTAAGTTACCTGGTGACAAGCTACAAATGTAGCCGTGTGTAAAGGGCCCCATAGAGACTGATTGGAAGACAGTTGAGCGCGCACACTGCCCGCGCCCTTTAATAGGGAAACAAAAGCGCCCCATTCTAGTGTTCAACTCTTAGGCTCTGACAGTCATTTTAATGTCTATCTCCACAATCTCTTATTATAGCAGCTACACTCTACTTACTTCAGGACACACTCTATGGAACATCACTTGCTCACTACACACACTGCATTTTGGGACCAAATGTCTCTTTTCCCCCCACATCTCCTGACATAGTGTCCTGGCATCACACTGTGTCATAGTGCTTATAATTTTGCAGGAACGAGTTCAAACACAGGTAAATGGGGAGAAAAGCTTATCTTTCAACTGCCACATCTACCCTACAGGTTCCTGTTCAGACTAAGTATTTCTAACTTTACAGATCCTAACGGTACCATCACACTTGGCGACGCACCAGCGATCCCAACAATAATACGACCTGATAGGGATTGCTGGTGCGTCTGACTCCAGTTTAGACAGGCGTCTGCTTCTTCCTCCTTGTCACGGGTGGACCGCGCCTGCCGGTAGTGGGGCCCGGTTGAGTGCAGATCAAAAAGAGATGAGACGTCATTAGGGAACAGATTAAGGGGTTAATTTGTCGTGACGTCACCTATGAGAGATTCGGTAATTGTACCGACGCTGCGAGCCTCCGGGGGATGGAATGCAGCAAGATGGAACGCTCCCCACAGGCTGAGCGGTGATCCCCGGAGCCGTGAGCTGCTGAAGATGTTGTGAGGCAGCTGCGGTTACCTTGAAATGCGGATAAACAGTTCATAAGAAGGCACGGACACTGTAAGTCTCTGCAACGGGTTCTTTACTGTAACCATCAGGCAGTACATGGTATACAGTTAGTAGGTAGTAGATCGGGTGGACTCAGCAATGACCAGTGTGTTCTCAGAGATCCGCGGTGTTCTTCCATTCTAACTAAGTACTGTGCCGTTGTTGCCCAGGAATACCAGGTCGGGTACAGGGAGGCTGCTTGAATGCCCTATCCGGGTATATGTTCTGGATGCTTTGGGGAGCCTTGGGTCCCTTGGTGGGTACACCGTTGGTTAGACGACTGGATTTGGCGATGGTGGAGTGCTCCTGTAAAGCGATTCCTCCATTCTACTGGTTCGCATAGCAGAGATGAACTGCTGCTAGCTTCGGTACCAGCAGACCGGCTGTAGATGGGCACGGATGATCTTGGAACCGCATGATGATGCACGTAGTTCGGTTGGTAATGCACCGGGAGTAATGGTGCTCAACCGTGGTGACGGTAGGGAGATGGCCGGTAGAAGGTGGCCAGGGGCCGCACAGAACTGTGCAGCCCCCTCTCCTAGGTTGCAGAGCTTGCTCTATTTTTCTCCCTCTCCTACGTTGCTGCAGGGGGAATCTCTTTCTTAACTGACTAATTGTACTAAACTTCCACTACACACTACCCTTACACTTCCCCCACCAGGACCTGATTGGCCCTCTATGCTAGGTGATGCATGTAGGGTATGGATCTCTGAGTTAACTGTGTGATTGCTGGGTCGGAGAATATTGCTGCTGCTTTTATGGCTGCAATACCCTCCTGTGACGCACTCGGTGCGGGGCGCCACACGTCGCTATGTGGTCGCTGGTGAGATGTCAAATAGTCAGATCTCACGAGCAACGCAGCAACAATCAGAATGATATGGAGGTCATTGGGACCCTGTTTCTCAGACCTGTAGTATTGAGGTCGTTGGTTGTTGTTCCTGTCAAATACACCGACGCATGCTGCCCAGCGGGACCCCAACAATCAAAAAATGGTCCAGGCGACTTTGACATGACCAGCGATCTCACAGCAGGGGCCTGGTCGCTGCTAAGTGTCAATTATAGCGAGATTGCTGACGAGGTCGCTGTTGTGTCACCAAACTCAGCAGTGATCTCGTCAGCGATCTCGCTTAGTGTGACAGGGGCTTAACAGTACCTGCACAGGCTGGAATATGTCTATCAGCACAATTAAAATCCAAAACATGAATGTGCCTTCCTGAATGGCCGTCAAGTTGTTTCACATGCCTATTAAGGAGCCAGAGGTGGAAGATTGCTAAGTACTATAACCATAATAGGGAAAACATGCAGAGACAGACTGGAAACAAAATGGAGGAAACACAAAATACATACACAAGTGCAAACAGGAGAAATGATAACTCCAAACAAGCATAACCTCCATATATCTGTGACATGGTCTCCCGTTACTCACCTACACGCAACCTGCGATCCAATTGAGATTTATCTCTCTATTCCACTCTTATCGCTTCCTCACACAATCATATATAAAGTTTCTCTATTGCAGTCCCCCATACTCTGGAACTCTCTACCCCGACATATCAGACTCTCGCCTACTGTGGAAACTTTCAAATAAAAATTGAAGACCCACCTCTTCCAACAAGCCTACAACCTGTAGTAAGTCTAACTCCACTAAACCGCTGCACAACCAGCTCTACCCACTCATAGTATATCCTCACCCATCCCGTGTAGACTGAGCACTCGCAGACAGGGTCCTCTCCCCTTACTTAGTGTATCCTCACACCTGCCTTGTAGACTGTGAGCCCTCGCAGGCAGAGTCCTCTCTCCTCACCTACTGTATCCTCACCCATCCCTTGTAGACTATGAGCCCTCATGGGCAGGGTCCTCTCTCCTCACCTACTGTATCCTCACCCATCTCTTGTAGACTGTGAGCCCTCGTGGGCAGGGTTCTTTCTCCTCATCTACTGTATCCTCACCCATCCCTTGTAGACTGTGAGCCCTCATGGGCAGGGGTCTCTCTACTCTCCTAATGTATCCTCACCCATCCCTTGTAGACTGTGAGCCCTCGTGGGCAGGGTCCTTTCCCCTCATCTACTGTATCCTTACCCATCCCTTGTAGACTGTGAGCCCTCTTGGGAAGGGTCCTCTCTCCTCACTTACTGTATCCTCACCCATCCCTAGTAGACTGTAAGCCCTCATGGGAAGGGTCCTCTCTCCTCCCCTACTGTATCCTCACCCATCCCTTGTAGACTGTGAGCCCTCGTGGGCAGGATCCTCTCTCTTCCTGTACCTGTCGGTGATTTCCATTGCTTATAATTATTGTACTTGTCTATGTATGCCCCTTTTCACATGTAAAGTACCATAGAATATATGGCTATAATGATAAATAATAATAATCTCCTACAAACCTAACAATAAACAGAAGGCAGGTGCAGGTTAGACCAAAGAGAAAACAGTACAAATACAAACTGGTTTCTATCAACAGGTTTATTCCTTGAGGCAGGGCTGGTACTCCTTAGTTGAATCCACTTAGAAATGAATATAACCAGCAGCAGATGGCTGGAAAAGGAGAGGATAAATAACCCCACCCAGGACGTGATTGGACAAATATAATGAGCAACAGAAAAAAGGTCATGAATGAACACCATGGGAAAAGAAAGTAAAGTGACTATAAAAGTAAATAGACCATCAACATGGGGATAGGGACTGACTGGGCTGTGGCTCAGCAAAAAAGAATGCCAACCGCACAGCACATGGTTACAGGATCAAAGTCCAAGGCATGACACCAACGTATCAGCATCGGTCTTTGTGTGGATGCGTGCAGACTCTCAGCACCCTCCTTTGCTCACTGGTAGCTAGGAAACATTCCTGGTGCCCAGCTACACCGGGCCCACAAACATGGATAGGGACTGACCAGGCTGTGGCTCAGCAAGGAAGAAAGCCGACCAAAAGTACAAGGTCACAGGATCAAATCCCAAGGCATTACTCTTATCAACATATCAGCATCAGTCTCTGTGTGGATATGTGCAGACTCTCAGCACCCTTACTTGCATGCTCATAGCTAGGAAACTTTCCTGCTGCCCAGCTACACTCTAAACATTACGATAATGGGCATAAGTTTAAGTATGGATCACAATAGCAAACTGAAACTCCACTAATCAACAGGTTAGATTTTAACTACTAGATTGGTGGGGTTCTGATTGTCAAGACCCTAGTAAGAGATGGTGTTGGTTTAGCAACCATTACACAGGCCAACACCTAAAGTTGGAGTGACCAATGTACTAAGACAGAGGTCCCCAACTCCAGGCCTCAAGGCCCGCCAACAGTGCAGGTTTTCAGGATTTCCTTAGTATTGCACAGGTGCTAATGTGATCATCTGCACAGGTAATGATTCCAACCCCTGTGCAATACTAAGGAGATCCTGAAAACCTGCACTGTTGGTGGGCCTTGAGGCCTGGAGTTGGGGACCTCTGTACTAAGAGACACTTGCTTGCCTGAGGTCTACAGCCTCTATGTCAATGCTCATGTAAGTGAGTAGGCTGGAAATAATAAGAAACCCAGTAAGCTCAAAGTGATCAGATGTAACTACAATAGATGCAGGGGTCGACTCTACACTTACACCTGGACCCTGGAACCTAGGGGGCCCCAAAAGTCCATTTGGCCTAAAGAAAAAGACTAATGATATTTGAGATTTGCAATAATTGGCTTTTGCATTGGGACCCATGAGCTTCAAGTTATGCCATCGTCAAAGAGGATAGGTCTGAGTAAAAGTAAGTTATCCAATCTACTATGTAGCAAGTTAGAGTTCAAGTGTGATGCTGTGTTTTGCAAAGTTTATGTCCTAAGTTACAGTTGAAGGTAAACTGTTAATAAAATCTTTATCATTACATCTTTATTGCAGACTCCTTAAATATTTCATAAAAAGTTTCCAAATTTTTCTTTTTAATAAGTGCATTCTCGTCAATGAAAACTTTGTGCTGATTCCATCTTGCAGTTTGTGTATTTGGCTCATCTCATGTAACCCTGGTGGTTGCGCATGGATGATGACATTTATCTAGCCCGTGGACACATGCTGTGACTTCACTGAACATATATGGCTTTGCAATTATATTGTGTTTACGGCTAGACTATAAATCAAGCAATCGCATCCGTGAAGCGAGCAGAGTAAGAATAACACATGACGCAGGATTTGGTTGAACAGATTATTGCTTCAAAGATTGGCTATAAACAGAAGGGACGTTATTAGGGTTGGATGATGCGTATATATGTTATTTTATAGTACACAGAGCATGTGATTTGGCATTTTCAAGAGCCAGATCATTATTAATGAAGTACGTCTGTGGCTCTCGTTGCAGCTTCCATCACACAGTCATGATCTCTTAGTTACCAGGGATTCACTTTACTGTCTTTTTTTGTATCTGAGGAACCCTACCACAACAGAGTTGGTTCTTGGCACCACCACTTGCCTGATTTTTCTTAGAAATGCCCCTGCCATTTCTTATATTGCCAAAACCATTATTTTGGAAGGAATGCTCAACAATGGAAACATGACTAGGTCATTGAAAAATTACAATGGTCCCCTGCAAATAGTATTGTCAGAGAGGAAGAGGACTTAAACTCTAGTGACACTTATTGGAATTAACAATCCTAAACATCAATATGTACCCTTTAACGAGCCTTGCCACATGGCTTGGATTAAGCCAAACCAGAAACTCCATTTGCAGACACGTTACTCAATAGACACCCAATGGTCACCTACTATTCAGTGTTTACTCTTGACATTGCTTCATCTCTACTTTTACATTGGCTCCAATCATAGAATTGTTACATCCCAGAGTCTGGTTGCCATGATGGCCTTGCCTCCCACGGGAGGTAGGGTCATGCTTGGAAGCAAGATAGGGTATCCACACCAGGTAACCCACAGCACACAACACCTTCCTAACTCCACACCAGAAGGGGGAGCTCTAACCTGGGTTCAGGGGGAGTCTCTCCTATAAATTCTGGCTGGAGGTGGGGTTAGTCAGTTCAGTTCATCCTGCGGACTGGAGCAGTGTCAGGCTCGTCCAAGGATAGTCACTAGCCAGCGTGAGGGACCCATAAGCCAGGGTCTGAGGAAAGGAAAGGAGTAGGCCTGGGGAGTGGAGCCTGTCATCGGTTCACCCCAGAGCAGAGCGCCAGAACCGGACACCAGAGTCCGAGGTTGCGTGGGTACTCTAGTCCCACCAGCCAAAATCAGAGGACGGGAGATTCCAAATCTCCCAGCCACCAAAAACACTTGGAGGCAAAGCAGTGTACAAGAGCCCAGGGATAGTGGTCAGAGAACTGGAAACTGGGAAGTGATCGAGCTGCCTGCCATACCATTACAAGACTGTCCAGCAGGAGAAAAGAGAAGCGGCTTTGCTATGGGCAGCCAGGACCAGCAGGCAGAAGCACAGCATGGAGGCCTCAGAACCAGCCGAGATAGGAGATTCCTAACTTGCTTCCAGGCTACCTGGATTCCTAATATCGACTGTGGACTGTACCCTGATGTCTGCCAACTCAGTAAAGGTAAAGGAAACAACCCCTGTGTATCTGTTGGTTATTCAGCGCCTTGAATCCTGCACCCCAACGGCCTACCATCGCCATAGACCGTTACGATTGCCCCGGGGAACCGCTCCAGCTATGGGGAGGAGTAACACCACAGCTGCTCGTCCATCGTCCCCAGAGGTCCCGCACTGCAGCGCTGGCCCAATATAGGTGGCATCACGACACTTATCTCCTAAATCCTACCCCCCAGAACCTTTAGAAAACTGATACCGAGGGTCACGGAAGCTGGTTCTCGACCTCTGTAACACCCCCGGACACGCTCCCAAAGCTCGGTTCCGAGTACCCCACGGCCCTGGGAAGGAACAGTTTTCCCTGGCGTCATGAACAGGATATCGTGCCTGACGTTTACAGGTACTGTGTGCCATTGACTTTCTTAAAACTCTGAACCATCATGGAGCCATTGAAAGTGTACGAAGAGAAGCCCCGCTCTGCCTAGTGACGTCAGCCAGCTTGATGAAAGTCCTGGCTAGCCACTGATAAACAGACTGTTAAACAAATCTTTGCAGAGCTGAAAGAAACCTTTGACACCGGATGCAGAAATGAAAATAAAATTTTATGGGTGTAAACAACGGGTGCAGGGTGATATCAGAGACTAAGCCTTAAACCTCCAAGAGGCACTGAGGGTGATGAAATAGATTGATCCTGGTAGCATCCAAGATGAAAACAAGCTGTTGACAAGCAGTCGTTTATTGAAGGGCTCCAGTCTCTTGCCCAAAGGACTCAATTATGTATACTAGCTATGCAAAACCCTGACTTGAACTTTTCCCAATTTAAAGATCAAGACATCCGTGTGCTGCGAGAATCTACAGCAAGCAGCACTGTACCCACCCAGCGACTGGCTCTAATGCACCACCCGGAGGTGGCGCCCTTTGCCGTGACCACAGCAGGGGCCAGTGCGCAGACCTTAGCAACTGATACCCCCAATTCCTTACAACTGCATGTGCAGCAGCTGACCAAAGGGATGGCAGAGCTTGCCAAAACTGTCCAGTCCCTGCAGGGATCCAAGCCTATGGAGAATATAGAGTTGGCCTCCAGCCCAGATGACGTCCTGAGGATGACCAGAGGAGGAATCCGTCGACCCGAGGATGACCCAGCGATCGCTGCGATTCAGCAGGACAACCCATCTGCCACAGCTACAATGAGACGGGCCACATCGCCAGGTTTTGTACTTTAACCCCTGGGGCAACGGACCACCCCCCAGGAATGAGACAGCCTGGCCCATCAAACCGGCTTCTGTAACCCTTGGTTCAGTGCTCAAGCATTCTTAGGGAGTGTGTAGGGATAAAGTGTTCATGACGCTACCCGTGGTTTGTGGCTATGGGTAGCTGCCGCTGCTGCCGAACCTCTGAGGACGATGGACAAGCATCTGGGATGGAGTGGCTCCCCACGGGTGGAGCGAGTGCCCAGGGCAGCGGATATGGTAAATGGTAGTCTCTGGCAGGCAGGGATTAATGTTAGGCCTCGTTACCTTGCTCAGTGGCCTTCACAGCCGGTTGCAAAGTCTCACACAGTTCTGCAACTCTGTACCCGGGTTTACTCACAGTACTTCTTAACAGGTCAAACGATGTTGCAATGTCTCTCAGATAAGCTCCAGCATGTGTAAACTTTAAGAGATGGAAGTAGCAGGTATAAGATCTCCGTAGCCTCCGGTTCAGGGGTTCGATATTGAACTCCCATGCCGCATTCAGGTCTGTTTCCTGTTTCTAGACCACAAGCCTTCTGTTTGGTATCACCAGTCCCGGATTCGAGTGCACAGGCAACTTCAGCTCCACCGGTGTCCCTAGGGTTCCTTCCTCTCAGTCTCCCAGGACGAGCGCAGCACAGCTCAAGTCCCCTTCTAATTCTCACCTACACTTCTCTACCCCTGTTATCCAGCTGGGCTCTCCCCCCAGAGTTTGTTCAGGGTCCCCTGGGTCCTAAGTGTGTATTTGTGTGTTGAGAATCTTTACACCTGCAGTCCCCCATCTCCTCACTACTGGAGAACCACAGAGAATACCGTATATACTCGTGTATAAGCCGAGTTTTTCAGCCCAAAATTTGGGCTGAAAAGTCTCCCCCTCGGCTTATACACGGGTCATATATGGTATATAAGGTGGGGGCTGTGTCCCGGGGCTGTGGAGGCTGGAGGAGGCGTGGGGAGGCTGCTATATGAGCGGCCCCGTCACGTGGGGCCGCTCATTAAATATGCACTGCTTCCCCCTGTCAATCAGTGGCAGGGGGAAGCAGTGCATATAGCCCCCAAATGCTGGCACTCACCCCCCCTTGTAAGGGATCCCGGATGTAGCAGGACGGGAGCCGCAAGGACGGAGCGCCGAGGAGCAGCGCTGATCAGAAGACCGGGATGGTAAGAGAAGCGGGGGGGGCCCTTGCAAGGGGGGGCGAGTGCCAGCATTTGGGGGCTGCTGGGGACCCCCAGGGGGCTGCTGGGTACCCCCAGGGGGCTGCTGGGGATCCCCTGGGGCTGCTGGGTACCCCCTGGGGCTGCTGGG
Source organism: Allobates femoralis (assembly GCA_033576535.1). Lineage (NCBI taxonomy): Eukaryota > Metazoa > Chordata > Amphibia > Anura > Aromobatidae > Allobates > Allobates femoralis. Next base: position 49,354,027 of record JARQOC010000002.1, on the reverse strand, counting down.
GACCCCCTGGGGGCTGCTGGGTACCCCCAGGGGGCTGCTATATGTACCCCTGGGGGCCTGCTGTATACCACTAGGGCTGCTGTATACTACCACTGGGGCTGCTGGGGCTGCTATATACTACCACTGGGGCTGCTGTATACTACCACTGGGGCTGCTATATACTACCACTGGGGCTGCTATATACTACCACTGGGGCTGCTATATACTACCACTGGGGCTGCTATATACTACCACTGGGGCTGCTGTATACTACCACTGGGGCTGCTGTATACTACCACTGGGGCTGCTGTATACTACCACTGGGGCTGCTATATACTACCACTGGGGCTGCTATATACTACCACTGGGGCTGCTGTATACTACCACTGGGGCTGCTATATACTACCACTGGGGCTGCTGTATACTATCACTGGGGCTGCTGTATACTACCACTGGGGAGGCCTGTATACCACTGGGGGGGCCTGTATACCACACTGCTGGGGGCTGTATACCTGTGCTGGGGTCCACCCTCGGCTTATACACGAGTCAATAGGTTTTTCCAGATTTTTGGAGCAAAAGTAGGGAGGTCGGCTTATACACGGGTCGGCTTATACACGAGTATATACGGTACCTATGCAAAAAGGAGTTTTAAGTCCAAACTTGCGGCCAAAACCTAGGTTAATATTGGGGAACCACACCCTCGCTTGGGTGCAGTACCCCTTGTGGCATCCAGACCAGTGGGGTGCCACATTCCCCCTTGGTTAAATTCGCTCGTCCTCGAGTGACGTGACCGGGTAAAAGAATCAACATTTTTTTTGTATTGCATGCATAAACAACAAGTTTACACAAATTCTTGGCTTCCCTTATGGGAGGTACGATACTTTAACGGTATAAAACGAAAACGTTTCCTACCAATATAAAAATATAAAAACGGTAAGAGGATTTCAGTTCTAGGTTAAATAGTGTCCATTACATCTTTCACTCAAAAGTTTAGCAAGGCACTTTACACTGGACTGCAAGACAAAGTGCAAGTGTTGAGACCGTCCATGATTGTCCTTTTTCAAATCTGCTGTTACTACTAAAATATATATCAAAACAACAGGTACTTACATTCTGCAAATTTTCTTTTACTCAAGGCATACCATTCCCTTGGTCTCAAGTGTCTGGAGCGTATAGTTCACCTGTTCGCCTGGGTACAGATCAATACCCGGGTGTACTTTTGATAGATAGCTTTCTACATCGCACCTGCTCACAAAGACTTCCTCCTCGAAGCCTAGTGCTTTTATGAAACCCCACCCGTTGTTCAAGTGGAAATTGTCCACCTCTCCGCTATAGCATTCTGCCTAGTCAGTGGCAGAGGTCTTTAGGGCGCGCTCCTTCTCCCGAACGTTCTCCTCCTCCTGGGCCCACCATCTCTCTTGGCGTCATCAGCACTCCTGTCCTTCCTCGCGCTGTCTCTGTTGCCAATAATCCTATATCAGGTCGGCCTCAGTTCTGCTCCACACTTCGGCTTCCTTCATTCGGGCTGAAGCTTGAAGCTTGGCCAGCTCTTCCTACTGTTGCACCCAGTGGATCGTCCTGACCTCAACTTTTACACGCTTCACCGGAGCACTCTCTGCTTCTCCACCGTCCGATTCACTCTCCACGACTCCCAATCCGGATGGTTGGTCAAGAGCCTGCGGAGGTGGGCTGGGCACCGTCTCTGCCTCTATTTCCCCCTGCGTAGCAGCATTTCTCATGGTCGGCTGCAGCTTTTCTGGCACGGTCTCATGCGATTTAAATTTTTTCAGGGCTACGGCTCTCGCCACTTGTGTTAGCATATTCTCTTTCAGGGTCGTCTTGGTCCTAAGTGTGTGTTTGTGTGTTGAGGATCTTTACACCTACCATCCCCCATCTCCTGACTACTGGAGAATCAGACGCTAGCTTGGGTGCAGTACCCCTCATGGCGTCCAGAACGGTGGGGCGCCACACTTAGATGATGTCATAGTCTATTCGAAGACGTTTGAAGACCACCTGGAGCATCTGGCTGAGGTATTTGAGGCATTATTTAAGTTTGGCATGAATTTGAAGCCGTCCAAGTGCTATTTACTGAAGCCTAAGGTACAGTACCTAGGACACATGGTTAGTGCTGAAGGTTTGGCACCAGACCCTGACAAAGTCACAGTAATCAGGGACTCGCCGAGGCCCATGACCATCAGAGAGGTACTTCAGTGTACACATCGCCCCAGATCGGCCGCCTGGTTTTAGAGCACTGCTCTGAAACCAGACGACCACTAAATGGCGTCGCATTCGCCTAACTACATTAGGCGATGCAGGGGCGATATCAGTGCCGATAGGCCACGCCCCTGCATCACCTAAGAAATCGGTGGTGCCGTCGCCACGTGTGACGGTACCCTTAGATAGTCGGACGGAGGGGTTGGTCAAGAACTTGGGAACCAACCCTGAGAGTGGCGCAGATGCTGAACTGGAGGCCATGCAATCTCCAGGTGTGGTGGCCGCAATTCGATGCACCTGCTAAGAAGGTAGCTGAACTAGGGTTAAGGGACACGGCCGGTCGCCGACAGAACCCGTGGCTGCTAGATCGGGGCACTGCGTACAGAGGCACTGACAGGAGAGGCGAAGAAGTAGTGCTGGGGGACTCACCAGAGAATGGAGAGTCACACGAGGTGTTTGGAGAAAGCTATCCCAATTCCTTGCGGACAGGCCAGGCTGGACTTGGCAGAGAGAAGAGCCTGGTGGCCAATTGCAAGTGAAGTGAGTAAACCAGGTGCAAAATTCCTACATTGTGAGACTGTATTATTGCCCGCCTGTGGTGCTGCTGACTGCCTCAGCAGACAAGGTAAAGAGGCCAAGCGTGAATCCAGCCTGACAAAGCCATCGGAATTAAACACATCTGCCACAGGGTGCCTGCTACACCTACGGGGATCAACAACACAGTCTGCCATACCAACAACCCCGGAGGTCTAACCCACAGCGTCGATCTATACTGACCGAAAACCATTGGTGGCGTCACGAACATTTACCTTATAAACTTTATTCCCATCCAACATACCCCAGAACCTGATCTCCAGCCAGATAGTACTACTGACTCACCCGGGGTGACAGAAGCTGGGTCTCGACCCATGTGACTCCCCCGGCAGAACTCATAACCCGGTTCCAAGTAACCGATGGCCCTGGGAGTGGGCGAGTCAGTACCAGTAAAAGACCTGACAGCTAAGACAGCGGCAAAAGCCTTCCAAACTCATTTCTGCAGACTCCATGGCTATACTGAACAGGCATTGACAGATCAAGGTCCAGCCTCCAAAGCAGAAATGTGTCAAGAATTTTGTAACCTGTACAGATGCAAGAAGATAAGAACAACACCGTACCACCCGCATGTGAAAACACTGCCTTTGAAAGAAAGAAGCATGTGACCAGAAAAGTTGCTAGATTTATTGTACTTGTATAATCATGTTTCTGTGAGTTCCACCAATTGTAACCCTGCATACCTGATGAGAGCAAGACCAGGCAAGTTCCCCAAAGACCTAGACATGGGAGAGTTAACCCCTGAGAAAAACCCACCAGAAGCAGATTGGGATGTAGCACATCAGTAAAGATACCGTAAAATGCAAGAATGTGTTGAGAAGAACCTGACTCAAGCAAGAGAAAGACAAGAGAAAGCCTACAACAAACTACAGTTCCCTTTGCAGTAGGAGAGCAAGTCTTGAAGAGAAAGTGAAGAACCAAGAAACATGATGATCAGTGGGAGGCAGAGCCCTATACTGTATTGCCTCTTCACATTTTGACAACACCAAAGTCTGCTTAGTCAGTAAAGATGGAGGAGAGACTTCAGCAGCAGTATCAAGAGACCATCTAAAGAAATGTCCTGATTAGTTGAAATACATTAGAGAAGTCCCAGATCTACCTAAACCTGTGAAACAGAAAGAAGAAATGATCCATACCGTACTCGAGAGACTTTCCCAAAACATGAACTCAGATCAATGGAGCCATAGTAGTCCCTGTAGTGGCATATCCCCAAAGTGAATCTCCTGAACCATTTGACACTTCAAAAGAGACAGAAGAACCACCAGCTATAGAAGAACCAGAAAATCAAACACCTGCTAGTGGTGAAACTGTCAGTTCCATGGTAAGCCTAAGAACCCATTCTGGTATACCTGTACCACGTAGGTCTACACGTAGAATAATGGCTAGTACACCCACAACATCAGAAGTAGACACTAGTTACCAGACCATGCCACCAAAAGTACCTGTACTGCGAAGGTTCATCAGTAGTAACATAGGTCAGATTCCATCCCGTTAAAGGGAATGTTAGCAAAGTTAAGTGAATATGTTGAATATGTAAACTAAATATCTTTGTTTTTCATGCAACTACATAACCCAGCATCCACCAAGCGTATTGTGCCTACAGGACTTACTGTATGAACTTTTGCATATTCTTGAACATTTACCTTTAAATATGGACCAATAAGCTACAGGATTGGTAGTGGTAAAGACAATAGTCTATATAATTTTTCATCAGCCAACGGTGGAAGGAAAGCGCTGTAGTGACTGCTTTTTCAAATTTTTGTGGTTTTTGTAATTTTTCATTTTGAGACTCTGTACAATTTATTTACTGTTATTATTTCTTGTGTGTTTTGCAAAAAGTTTTGCAAAAAGTGTTTCCTAAGTCCAGGAGTACTGAATTTCACTAGGGGAAAATGCGGCACCCCTGAGTTCGGTTGCCACGATAGCCTTGCCTCCCTTGGAGGGGAAGAGTTAAGCTTGGAAGCAAGATAGGGTATCCACACCAGGTAACACACAGCACACAACACCTTCCTGACTCCAGACCAGAAGGGGGAGCTCTAACCCTACTTCAGGGAGTCTCCCCTGTAAATTCTGGCTGGAGGCGGGGTTAGTCAGTTCAGTTCCTAGGAGGACTGTAGAAAACATCTTGTGGACTGGTGCAGTGTCAGGCTTGTCTGAGGATAGTCACTAGCCAGCGTGTGGGACCTATGAGCCAAGGTCTGAGGAAAAGAGAGGCGCAGGCCTGGGGAGTGGTGCCTGTCACCGGTTCGCCCCAGAGCAGAGCCCCAGAACTGGACACCGGAGTCCAAGGTTGCGAGGTTACTCTAGTCCCAGCAGGAAAAACCTGAGAACGGAAGATTCCAAGTCTCCCGCCCTCCCAAAGCACTTGGAGGTAAGGCAGCTTAGAAAGTGGTCAGAGAAATGGAACCCAGGAAGGCTCGAGCTCGATACCAGTGAAAGACTGTCCAGCAGGAGAAAAGGGTTGCTGCTTAGCTACAGGCAACTAGGACCAGCGGGCAGAGGTGCAGCAGGGAGGCCTCAGAACCAGTCGGGTGAGGAGATTCCTAACTTGCTTCCCGGCTATCTGGATTCCTAATATCTACTGTGGATTGTACCCTGACGTCTGCCGCCTCAGTAAAGGTAAAGGAAACAACCCCTGCGTGTCTGTTGGTTATTCAGGCCTTGAATCATGCACCCCAATGGCCTACCATCGCCATAGACTGTTACGATTTTCATGGGGAACCGCTCCGCCTGTGGGGAGCGATAACAACACAGCTGCTCATCCATCATCCCCGGAGGTCCCGCTGCATTGGCTAATCTGCCAGTACCCGGGGAAATTCAAACACCGGTGCCATCAAAGCAGCGGTAAAGCCGATTGGCTGATCTGCCGGCAACACGGCAAATTCAAACTCTGCTGCTTTGGTAAATATTGAACACACATGCTACTATCGCAAAGTGTGGTGTATGGGTGCAAGATTTTCTTGCACTTATATACTTTCAATGGCCACTCGCGCAAGGAAAATCGCAAGCAGTCGCAGCATGCTGTGATTGAACTCGCATTTCACTCGCAATGCGAGTTCAGTGCATTGAAAATGCACAAATATGACCAGTAACATTTAGTTACACTGGTCTGAGTGCAATGCGAGTTTTTCTTGCATTGAACTTGCATGATTCTCAGGCCAGTGTGCTTCCACACTCACACACAGTTCTGAGTTACTCTGTTGGCACACAGAGAACTTTCCTTGCACAATCTGAGTCCGGATAGTCCTCAGCCACCAGGATAGCTCATCCAAGACACCCCCTTTATGTTCCTTGCTTCTCGGGTTGCTTCCTCTCTCAGCGCTACCTGTCCACCTCTCTCCTGCTCGCGCCTCCGCACACAGTGCCCTAATCTAGCAGCCGCGGGTCTTGTCAGGCGACCGTACATGTCCCCTGATACCTAGTACGACTACCTTCTCGGTGGATGTGTCGGGAGTTGGCCACTGCTCCTCCAGATCTAGTGGCCTCCAGTTCCGTGGTTGGAGCGTAGAGTCTCCTCACCACCTTTAGGGCCGGTAGCCTGGTTCTCAACATGCCCTTCCACTTCACTTCAGATTCAGGTGTATGGGTGGATCACTCACTGCCCGTGCCCCTAGGGCTCCCTCTGTCCCCCTGCAGTCTGCTGTCCCCGGGACCCAGGACGAGCTCCTCGCTGCTCCAGTCCTCCGGGTCCTCCTCTTTCCACTGCTCCTTCCTGACTCTTTCTCTGACTGCTCTAACTAACTTCCCACCCTCCATCTCTCTCCCCGCCGTCCCAAAGACTACCTGGACCCTCTCTCTGTTGGCTCCACCTGCTGTCCCTGGGACGGGGTGTTTTGGGTGCTTGTGTGGGTGTCTGGACTTACCATCCTGTTTACTGAGAACAAGAATACCACACCCGTGGAATGGGTGCAGTATCCCTTTGTGGCGACCAGAATGCAGGGACGCCACATAAGATTCAGCATTAAAACAGAGCTCAAAGACCTAACCTCGCCCACCTGCTCACAGATTTCCTTTAATAGGGGTTAGCTGCAGCTCGTATTGCTATATATCTATAATGGAGATTGATCATTGAAGCCAGGGGAAATTGTTAAGTTTGGGTGTGTGAGATATTTTCCAGTGAATTCGTACAATTTCTAGTATCAACAGGGGTAGAAATTGGAGATCTGTGATAGCATTCCAAAGTTGTAGAATATGTAGACTAGCAGCTTTCAGTTATATTCAATTTTCCAGATATTTTGGCAAGTACTCAATGCCCTGACCAAGAACCTCAAAGGTGGTGATCTTCGGAGTAACCTTAAAAATTGCCATTTCATTGGAAAGCCAGTTCACATTAAGAACACATTTCCATCGCTAGTGAAGTCATCTTGTGTTTAGCTTTGGACAATTCTAGGAATGATTTACAACAAGAAATTACTGTGTGTTCTCAGTACAGGGAGGAGAACGGGGTAAGATCGTTGGGCTTGTTGATTTGTATCTGTTCTATGTACTTCCAAGTGTCTATGTTTCCAATTTAGAGAATTACAGTACAAGATTTGCAAAGAAGGCTTTACGTACATAATGTTCAATTTCAACCTGCTTAGTCATCCTTAATATCTTATTACCATGAAATCTAAACTGAACAACCCAAAATTTTCCATATTTATGAGACACAATAATTAGATTACTGTATACATGAAGAATATATATTGTCCCAACAAGATGACTGATATAACAGCGAGATGTAGAGGATAATCAGTGATAACCAAGTCAGTGCACATTGAGTTAGTGCAACATTACTATTCTCACATTATCTACTTTCATAATTGTCTTGGTGTCCGGATGTCCCTGATAAAATGCAAGCCGATTGGCCAGCTGAGGCCTGCTGGCTGCCACCTCATTGGCGTCCTGAAATACAGAAAACAAAAAGAGAATGCCATATTGGCACACCCAAGTGATGGTTGTGCCAATATGCCGGCAGCACACTACTGCTGTCCTCCGGTCCAAATCCTCCGCCGACTGCGCCTCCTCCGTTTCCTCCACCTCCTCCATTGCTGCCGCCACTCCCACCAATGCTACGCTGCCTCAGAGAGCTGCCATGTTTGGACACACGCACCACTACTGCGCATGACGGGGTGAACAAATATGGCGGCAGCATGAGTGCGCATCATGGAAGAGTGCATTGGGGAGAGTGACCACACCAGGAGAAGAGCACAGGAAACAGTGCTGACAACGTTTTCCTGTGTGTCCTGGATAAGCGTACTGCTTGGGGCTTCCTGTGAAGCTGTGACCATAGTAAACAGCGGGTTTCTATGGATCAGCATTCACAGGAAGCACCCGACGTTAGCGGTCAGCGTTACAGCAGGTTGGGCTCTGCTGTAACATCATCCAGCTAATGTGGCTGCACTGTTATGTGTGACCCTAGCCTTACCCAGACTGGGAACCACTGATCTGTGATGACCCCACTGTACAAGGTGTGATAATCCACCAGGTGGCAAAGCTGCAGGAAACTTTGGGCACAGTCATGAAAAAAGACATTAACCCACTTCCTGATGCTTCAGCACTGTGGGAAATGGTGATGGGCTACTTATTTTGGCGGTGGGAACCACAAAGGGTTTGAGTTTAAGACAAAATGCAAATTTCAAGAAATTTGCTTTGAACTTGATTTTCCACATATCGAAACCAGACCAACATAACCAAATCCCTTTTTCTCCTCTTCTTGATCAACAGAAAGTTGAGAGGACCCATCCCCTGTACATTGGCTTGTCGGCATGTTTGGCTGATCTGTGATATGGCAACTAGTGATGGGCGAATCCTAAATTACTCGGAATCGCTTGACTCTTGCGAGTCCGAGCACAGGACTCGCTACTCGTTGCGAGTCTAGCGAGTCCAATGTTAATGAATGGGGAAGCGAGTAATAGCGAGTAGTGTGAGATTTACAAATCGCAGATGTGTCTCGGAAGCTTCAGCCTGAAGCAATCCTAGTTTTGTCATTTATTTGCATTGCTCGTTTACTTTGTAAGTAATCGCTGACTCGCACAGATAAGATCCTGTCTCCTCTGTACAGGCTGCCAGCTCCAGGGTCCTAGAGCCCGCCTGCTGCCTGATGTAGCAGTGCTGAGATTGTTCTCAGTCTGCTCATTCCCTGTGTACAGACATGAATGTCTGTGCACAGAGATGATGTAGCAGAGCTGAGATTGTTCTCAGTCTGCTTATTCCCTGTGCATAGACATCTATATTTATGCACAGGGGATGTAGCAGAGAGGACATCGCGTTTTGGACTGCGTCGGACGGAAGAGGATTTTTTTAATTAAAGATGGAGTCCCTAATGGCTTTTTTTTTTTATTTCTAATAAAAAATTTTCCTTGTGTTGTGTTTTTTTTAAAACAATTTAATAGAAATTCATGGCGGTCATGTCTAATATTGGCGTGACCGCCATAAATTTCGGGCTTAGGGTCAGCTGATAATACAAAGCTGGCCCTAACCTCTATTACCCAGCGTGCCACCGCTACCAGGGCCGCTGGAAGAGCGGGGTTCAGCGCCAGAGGATGGCGCTTCAATGAACGCGCCATCTTCTGGGGCGGCTGCGGGCTGCAATTTGCAGCGGGGGGTGCCCAGAAAGCTTGGGCATCCCTGCGCTGCGGATTCCAGCCCCCAGCTGCTTAGCTGTACCTGGCTAGACATAGAAATTGCGCGGAGCCCCACGCATTTTTTTTTAATTATTTCATGAAATTCTGAGATTCTGACTCTGAGACTCTGACTCTGAAATTCATGAAATAATAAAAAAAAAATGCGTGGGGCTCCGCGCAATTTCTATGTCTAGCCAGGTACAGCTAAGCAGCTGGGGGCTGGAATCCGCAGCGCAGGGATGCCCAAGCTTTCTGGGCACCCCCCGCTGCAAATTGCAGCCCGCAGCCGCCCCAGAAGATGGCGCGTTCATTGAAGCGCCATCCTCTGGCGCTGAACCCCGCTCTTCCAGCGGCCCTGGTAGCGGTGGCACGCTGGGTAATAAAGAGGTTAGGGCCAGCTTTGTATTATCAGCTGGCCCTAAGCCCGAAATTTATGGCGGTCACGCCAATATTAGACATGACCGCCATGAATTTCTATTAAATTGTTTTAAAAAAAACACAACACAAGGAAAATTTTTTATTAGAAAATAAAAAAAAAGCCATTAGGGACTCCATCTTTAATTAAAAAAATCCTCTTCCGTCCGACGCAGTCCAAAACGCGATGTCCTCTCTGCTACATCCCCTGTGCATAAATATAGATGTCTATGCACAGGGAATAAGCAGACTGAGAACAATCTCAGCTCTGCTACATCATCTCTGTGCACAGACATTCATGTCTGTACACAGGGAATGAGCAGACTGAGAACAATCTTAGCACTGCTACATCATCTCTGTGCACAGACATTCATGTCTGTACACAGGGAATGAGCAGACTGAGAACAATCTCAGCTCTGCTACATCATCTCTGTGCACAGACATTCATGTCTGTACACAGGGAATGAGCTGACTGAGAACAATCTCAGCACTGCTACATAATGTCTGTGAGCAGGCGGGCTCTAGGACCCTGGAGCTGCACAGAGAAGACAGCTGGACTCGGCTCGCAAAGAAACAGCAGTTATCTGCGAGTTTCCCTGCTATCACTGGCACAGTAGCCAGTGATTACTCGCACGAGTCTAATGCAAACAATGGCAATCCTAGTTTTGTCAGCGTTTCTGACAAAACTAGGATTGATATTGATTTGCATTGGACTCGTGCGAGTAATCACTGGGAAACTCGCAGAGTACCGAGTCCTGCGAGTCCCTTACTACTCGCCGAGTAGCGAGTCCTAGCGAGTAGATTCGCCCATCCCTAATGGCAACATGTTATCAACAGCCCTGAATCCGCATGGGTGCTTTTAAATGGTAAAATTTGTTTTTTTTCCCCCGTTTAATAAAAAATGTGATTATCATTGGCAGACCTTGCCGCGTCTACGATCTATGCAAGCCACCTGGAATAGCCTTACACAAAATAATACACGTAATAAACGTTCTGCTAAAAGTGGAATTTGTGATCTGTATTTACTTAACTGCGTTCCAAATGAAGTCCCATTTAGCCTCATTAATTTTTCTGTATACACTCAATGAATAGATGCTGCAAATATTGGAAAGATGGATACCCTCTATACCAGGGGTCCCCAACTTGTAGCTTGGGACCCACATGTGGCTCACAGGCCTTGAGGTGTCGCTCACGGCTGCTTGGTGCATCAGCACCAGGTCTAGCAAACAGCTATGAAGAGCAGGTCTCCTGATGGTGTCTTTTGTATCACGACACAGAAGAGTAAATATGAATGGGGGTATGGTAGGAACCCCTGGATCTTGGTATACAGCCTCAGTGTGATTTCTGTGGACAAGTTTTGGCTGTCATTATACCAGTAATGGGGGGCTCTGGGTGTTCACTACTGTAAGGAGGTGGTAGCTGGTTTTGACTAATGACACTCTCTTATTTCTGGATGTGGCTCACGCCTCTCTCTTATTGTTTGACGTTGCTTGCGCCTCTCACTTATTGCTGAATATGGTTCACGCCCCTCTCTTATTGCTCGATGTAGCTTGCGCTCTTCTCTTATTGCCGGATGTGGCCCGGGACCCTCTCTCATGGCTGGATGGTTCGCGACCCTCTCTTATTGCTAGATGTGGCTGGCGACACTTTCTTATTGCTGGATGTGACTTGTGACCACCTCTTATTGCTGGATGTGGCTCGGGACCCTGCTTTATGGCTGGTTGGCTCGTGACCCTCTCTTATTGCTGGATGTGGCTTGTGACCCTCTCTTATTGCTGGATGTGGCTTGTGACCACCTCTTATTGCTGGATGTGACTCGTGACCGTCTCTTATTGCTGGATGTGGCTCGAGACCCTCTCTTATAGCTGGATGGCTTTTGACCCTCTCTTATTGCTAGATGTGGCTGGCGATACTTTCTTATTGCTGGATGTGACTTGTGACCCTCTCTTATTGCTGGATGTGACTCGTGACCCTCTCTTATTGCTGGATGTGGCTCGGGACCCTGGTTTATGGCTGGTTGGCTCGCGACCCTTTCTTATTGCTGGATGTGGCTTGGGACCCTCTCTTATGGTTGGATAGCTCGCGACCCTCTCTTATTGCTAGATGTGACTCGTGACCCTCTCTTATTGCTGGATGTGACTCGTGACCCCCTCTTATTGCTGGATGTGACTCGTGACCCTCTCTTATTGCTGGATGTGACTCGTGACCCTCTCTTGTTGCTGGATGTGACTCGTGACCCTCTCTTATTGCTGGATGTGGCTCGTGACCCTCTCTTTTGGTTGGTTGGATCGCGACCCTTTCTTATTGCTGGATGCGGCTCAGGACCCTCTCTTATGGCTGGATGGCTCCTGACCCTCTCTTATTGCTGGATGTGACTCGTGACCCTCTCTTATTGCTGGATGTGGCTTGGGACCCTCTCTTATGGCTGGTTGGCTCGTGACCCTTTCTTATTGCTGGATGTGGCTCAGGACCCTCTCTTATGGCTGGATGGCTCTTGACCCTCTCTTATTGCTGGATGTGACTCGTGACCCTCTCTTGTTGCTGGATGTGACTCGCCACAATCTCTTATTGCTCGATGTTGCTTGCGCTCCTCTCTTCTTACTGGATGGGACTCTCGACCGTATTTCCGAGCTGAATATAGCTCTGAAGGTCATAAAAGTTGGGGACCTCTGCTCTACACTGTCATAAGAAATTAGACCCCGCTTTCCAGAAGGAGCCCTTCACTCTCCTGCGTATAGCAGTATAAAATCCAGGCATAAGCAAGCTTAGTTACAATCCAGTGTCTCCATTAAGATTTACGTAATAGTTGCATTCTCCATATGTGCTGTCCTTCGGGAGGGTGCAAATTATCTCATGAAGGCTGAGAAATTTCTTAGAAAGACGTGCTTTTTGATGTAAATGAAGGCAGGGCTGCCGTCTGCACCAGGCGCTATCACTTTCAATTTTAATAAAAGGAAGGCTTGATGGAAAAAACTGCGGCTACAAATTACATCGATGCTTTACTGCTCAGCCGAAAACTATCATCTTACCTTCCATATGGTTTTTAAGTACTGTATATTCTGTAAATGCTGCGTGGGTTAAACGACCATGCTGTGCAATAGACATATCCTTCCTGCCTTCATATAATATGTTCTGTGCTATATAACAATATGACCAAATACAAGTTGCAATCTAAAGCACCGTTTAACCCCTTCTCCCCCGACCCATTTTCCATTTTTTCGTTTTTGTTTTTTTTCCTCCCCTTCTTCCAACAGCCTTAACATTTTTATTTTTCCATTATATAGACATATGAGGTTTGCTTTTGAAGGACGAGTTGTACTTTTGAATAATATCATTTAACTTACCATATAGCATACTGGAGAATGGAAAAAAAATTCCAAGTGCGATGTAAGTGCAAAAAAAAACTGCAATTTCACAATTATTTTTGGGGATTTTTTATTTGCCATGTTCACTATATGGTCAAAATTACTGAAATGACCGGAGGTCCTATTAAGATCCAGTGAGTCACAGACTGAGACAGAGGCAGAAATAAACAACAGTATTTTTACTGATATGGGGATCAAAGTATGGTTCAGTATGGAATGTAAAAATCTCAAAATCCCCTTAAAATATTACCAATAACAGTTTCACACACTCAGCGTTAGCCGACATCAATGCACCGATCTCAGAGTTCCCAGGGTATGTAAATCACACTCAGAACCAGGAGCAAATTTACCTACAAGTTAGACTTATCAAGGATTTAACTTAACTAAAGGCTATGTACATCAACTGTGGGCGGTCTGATGGGACCTCTGAGATGGCACACTGAGTATAACTTATCACAGCTAATAACAATACAATACACTATATCAATGCTGGCTATACACTTAGCACAGGGATCTCAAAACTATGGTACCATCAACCTCAAATGTAGCTTTACACCGGGGTATATTCCACGTGGGCTGCAGCAAGTCCAGAAAAAGAAAAGAAAAACCTTTGGCGCCAAAAAACATATTGTAAAAAAAATAGCAAAATTTGGCAGCTTCCAGCCAATGCCAGATTCACATGTCCAGTACTTTAGTTCTGTAAGCTTGGGGTACAATCTGTAGAGCACTCTTTTCCAGGGCTTGTCAGGACCTTGTCAGGATCCTCCCAATGTGGATGGCACCGGACGCCGGCTCTCCTTTCGCAGTCACTCACGGCCTTCTTGGACGCCAATCAATCGCTCCATCAGGGGGAACATCTCCTCAGCCTCCTTGTCAGGATCCTCCCAATGTGGATGGCACCGGACGCTGACTCTCCTTTCGCAGTCACTCACGGCCTTCCTGGACGCCAATGACTCGCTCCATCAGGGGGAACATCTCCTCAGCCTCCTTGGATGCTGGACACTTGCTCAGTTCAAGATAAAGTCTTTAGTCCACACAACAGGGCTTGCAAACAACTTTAAAGGCCCATATAGCTTGCACTGGCTTTGCTGTAATCCTTACACTAGTAATGGGCACCGCAGTGAGCGATCAACAACAACAGGAGCAACTGACAGAGCCGTCACCAAGGCAACCAGAGATTGTGCTTTCACTTTCCTAGACACAGAGCAGTCACCATGGCAACCAGAGACTTTTTCACTTTCCTGGGCCACTACAAAATGGCAGTCTGCTTGGTTTTAGCAGCTTATCAGTTTACTCTCTTACATTACCCAGCAATATACTGTATTTTTCAAGCTTAGATGAAGAAAAGAAAAAGACAACATTTTTTAAATAGGGGATCCATCCTATAATCTCATATGCAGTGTATCTTACCTGGGGAGTGGAGGAGGGTGGGCATGGTGGTGGTGGAGTGGCAGGGTCACAGCAGGCAGGGTCACAGGAGTCAGCATCTCGGTGGTAGGGGTCGGCAGTGGCATGATGGGACTATGCTGTGGGAAGGAGGCAGGATCACTGGTGGATGTCGGCAGTGGGGCAATGCTTGCAGGCCTGGAGCTGGGGGTCAATAAAAGAAAGGAGGGGGAACAAGAGGCGCAACAGTGCCCTATCACTAGCGACACTAAAAGACAAGGTGGTGTGCAGGGGTTTCACTCACCTATGCCAGTTGTGAGACCCACAACTGGTTTGAAGGCATATAGTACTAATGTACTGATGGCTGCTGCTGGACTTCCACCGACCACTCACTCGTGGAGAAACATCAAGCTGTTGGGTAAAAAGGTGTAGAACAGTCCGCACCAGTCCTCAGGGATCCCTGAGGAAGGTGCCAGGAGGGCACCGAAACGCATCGGAGAGAATAAAGGAATATTGATTGAACAGCACCTACTCGTGTGTTCTTTGGAGTGGCGGTGGACCTGGCAGCGCGGACTGTTTTATACCTTTTTACCCAACAGCTTGATAGAGCTGGGGGTGTCACGGCAGTGTGCAACGCTGTACTGTGGGTGCCATTGATACTTTCAGGTTCTGGCAAATGGCTGTGGAGACAGCACAGGTGGAGAGGAAGATCTCAGACAGCTGAAATCTTCATCTGCGCCATGTGCTGCCTGTGCATCCATTTTCTTGAAGTATATCCGGTAAAGGTAGTACAGACACAGATTGAGCTCTCGTCGCTCCAAGATGTCATTCTGCGCCTGCACCACCTATGTAGCCATTTACCTGCCTGAACCCAAAAGAATCAATAGCGCCCGCTGAACACCGCCATGATACCCTCTGTTCCAGGTCCTCAAGAACTGCCCCATTGCCAAGATCCATCAGCAACCCTGCCTGTTGTACGTTTGTTCAACTACCGCTGCAACGCCCATCAGTAAGCAAGATTCCTCAATTTGAAGGGAAAAAAATAGCATTTTATAATCCAAAAATATGGTAATTCTCCAGGTCTGTACGATTGCATAGATGCCAAACATGTATAGTTTTTTTTATTTAAGTGATGAAAAAAATTCACAAATTTATCAATTTTTATTTCTACTTTTTACTGCATGTCATAATCCCCTTAGGGTACATGAAGCTGTGATCATTTAATTGCTTGTGCTATATTGAGCAGTAAAGTTGAATAAATGATGTTCAGATCAACTTATGAAATGGATCCCAGTGGGTAAAAAATTTGCTCCAAAATCACCTCCTATTCGTGGGACCATTGTTGTGGACTATGTCGGAGGGCCTGAAGTAATAAAGATGGAGTCTAAATTTGTGTTAGTGTTTTTTTCTAATAGAAAGATTTTTCTCTGTGTGGTGTATTTTTTTTAACTATTTACTAGAGATTCCTAATGGACAGGTCTAACATTGGCCCGACATTATGAATCTCGGGTTTAGTGCCAGCTGACAATACAAAGCTGGCATTAACCCGTTGATTACCCAGTTTGCCACTGGCACCAGGGTAAAGGTGTAGCACCAGAAAATGGCGCCTCAAATGAATACGCTATTGGGGTGGCTGTGGGTTGCAATTTGCAGCATGGGGGACTAGAACGTTTGGGTCTCTCCATGCTGAGGATTCCAGCCCCCAGCTGTACCTGGCTGGCAATCAAAAATACTACGACGCTCCGTGTTATTTTTTTTTATTTGTAGAAATAATAAAAAAAAACAAAGTGGGGCTTCACTATGTTTTTGGTTGCAAGCCAGGTACAACTTTGCAGCTATGGACTGCCACCCACTCCCAGCTGCCTCATATCTGGCTGGCAAAAAAAAAATACAGTGAAGCCCAACATCGTTTTATTTTATTTATAGAATTTGAAAAAAAAAATGAAGTGGAGCTTCGCAGTATTTTTTGTTGCCAGCCAGGTACAACTAGGCAGCTGAGGGCTGGAATCTTTAGCATAGAGAGGCCCAAGCATTCTGGGCCCCCCATGCTGTGAATTGCAGCCCACAGCCACCCAGAAAATGTCACATTCATTGAAGCACCATTTTCTGGCGGTGTACCCAGACTCTTCCAGTTGCCCTGGTGCCGGTGGCAAATTTGGTAATTAGGGGGTTAATGCCAGCTTTTTTATTGGCAGCAAGCACCAAGCCCGAGATTCATAATGTCGGGCCAATGTTAGACCTGGCCATTAGGAATCTCCAGTAAATAGTAAAAAGTAATACACCACACAGAGAAAAATCTTTTTATTAGAAAAAAATAAACATAAACACAAATTTAGACTCCAATGTTTTCACTCCAGACCCTCCAACGTAGTCCACAACGATGGTCATACTAAGCTCGATCGCCTCTACTACATCCAGCGACTGCAACAAGGGATCAAGTGTCCACTTGATGTAGCCTCTGGGGTCACAGTGATGCTGCACTGTAAGACAATGATCTGCCATACTGTGCACCATGACTCTGACCCCATAGACTACAACAAGGGATGAAGTGTCTATTTGTTTTAGTCTCTGGGGTCAGAGTCATGGTGCACGGTATGGCAGATCATTGCCATACAGTGTATCATGACTGTGATCCCAGAAACTACAAGTGGACACTTGATCCCTTATTGTACCAGATCCATAGAAGCATCCATCCATTCATACACCCACACAGGCAGGCTCTCTCTCCATCCACTCATTCATTCATCCACCCATACAGACTCTCTCTCCATCCACCCATCCATCCATCCATGCATCCATCCATTCAGGCTCTCTCTCCATCCACCCATCCATCCATACATCCATACATCTATCCATCCACCTATGCAGGCGGACTCTCTCTGCATCCATCCATCCATCCATCCATCTATCCAGGCTCTCTCTCCATCCACCCATCCATGCATACAGACTCTCTCTCCATCCATCCATCCATCCATCCATCTATCTACCCATACAGTCAGGCTCTCTCACCATCCACCCACCCATTCATTCATCCATCCATCCAGGCTCTCTCTAAATCCACTCACCCATCCATGCAGGCTCTCTCTCCATCCACCCATCCATACTCAGAGATCTTCCTGTCAGCCTGGTGTTCGGCAGCTCCTCCTGTGACTCAGCACAGGAGGAGCTGTCAGGAATGGAGGAGCCTGGGAGAGGAGGGAGGGGGCCAAAAGGCATGAGAGCATCACGGGAGAGGAGGGAGTGGGGCCACAGGGCATCGGAGGTGTGGGAGGAAGAGGAAGAGGAAAGAGGAATGGGGGGAGATCAGGACTGGAGCGGGAGGAGGAAGGGGATGACACAGGAGCAGGGCGCAGGAGGCTAAGAAGGGAGGGCACCCACCGGTCATACCACCCCTCCACATCTGATTGGAGAGGTAATGTCACATGGACGCTAGCTCTAATCAGACCTGGAGGGGGGTGACACAGAGGTCACCAAGCTCCAGCCAATGGCTAATACGATTGCTGTACCGGCCATGGCTAGATTGCAATATTTCACCACGTTTCACTGGTGAAATGTTACAATCGCTGTGATTTGGCTGTTTGACGTTCAACAGCCAATCATAGCGATCGTAGGCACGGGGTTGGCAGAGCCACTACCCCTGGGTCAACTACAGGTTCCCACATACCTGCAGCTTTGGTGACATTTCAGTGACCCCGGTCACCAGAGCTGCAGGTCCGTGGGGACGTCACAGGTCGAGAAGTCACCGACTTCTATGAAGCCCATAGGCGTCATAGCTCGGGAAGGGGCTAAAAAACATTTAAAATTACTTTGTGCTCTCTTTACCACATCAGACATGAGCACAAAACAGGTGCAGAGTATTCTCCAAAAGATGTTCTCCAGCTGGGTTACTGTGACCTCAGGAGAGCCCAGGTGACGTTACCGGTCTCACAGCCGCAGCTGTCAGAGCCATCATGCTGTGCTGATGCTCGCGCTGAGTGGTCACTTTAATTTCACAGATCAGCTTGAGCTCTGTTTGGATGCTTCAAGAGACCTCGGTTGTGGATTACCGTTGAGGCTACAAGGGTAAGTTTGGGGTTCATAAATGATAAAAAAAGGGTGTCTCTATTTTTCTGTGTTTGTGTTTTACAACTATTTACATACAGAATTGATAATGTGGGGACTTCATAGAAACCTGTACATCACCAATCCAGGGCTTGATGTCAGCTGTAGTGATGGGTGAACTCAAACTGTAAAATTCAGGGTCTGGACCGAACACCTAGTGATCGCGCACAAATCTCAAATATGGGTTTCCCTAGGAAATACGTGTTAAAGTTCGTGTCAGGGGCTGTAAAACAAAGCACATTATTAATAAACATTATCATTATACTTACTTGGCCCCACGGCGTGCGTCATGCTGTCCTGGCCGCATCTACTTCCAGGTCCACTCATTAACTTCCGTGTATATTCACTGCAGTTCTTGGCAGTGTGCGGTGACGTCAAGGGTCACCCGCGTTCATGGCTCAGCTATGAATTCGATTGATCTCTGTCACTGTCAGTCTTTGCCTGCTTGTCCCTCTGAACAGACACTTGCCTTTTCAGAGCGATGAAGCAGAGCTGAACCTGCTCTGTCTATAGACTACGTTGGAGAGAGATCTTTTTGTAATTAAAGATAGAGTCCGTGAATGTGTTTTTTGTTTTATTTCTAATAAAATAAATTTTGTCTTTATGTTGTGGTTTTTTTACTGTTTACTAGAAACTCATGATGACCAGGTCTAATTTGGCTTGACACTATGAATTTAGGACTTAGCACCAGCTGACAAAAAAAGCTTCTGTTAACCCCATTATTACCCAACATGCCACCCCCCACCAGTGCTGCTGGATGTGGCGGGTATAGCACCTGGAAATGGCACTCTGATGAATGCGCCATTTTCAGGGGCAGCTGTAGGCTGTGGTTTTTAGCATGGGGGTTCCATAACACTTGGGCCTTACCACGCTGAGAATCCCAGGTCCCAGCTGCCTGGTTTTACCTGGCTGGTGATCATTATTTAAATAGTTTTAAAAAAATTATTGGGCTTCCCTGTATTTTGATTGCCAGCCAAGGTAAAATCAGGCAGCTGGTCGTGGCAGCCCATAGCTGTCCGCGCTGAGAATCAAAGATACCGTGAAGCGCTTCATCATTCTTTAAATGTATTTATTTATTTGCACACTACTATATGTGTGAAGGACCCAACAGCCAATCACAGACGCTTTGATAGAGAATGGGCGTCTTTGATTGGCTGTTGGAGTAACCTGAAATCTGCCCATATATTGTAGATGCTAGAATGTATGGGCTGGTTTCAGGTTACTCCAGCAGCCAATCACAGACACCCACTGTCTGTGACAGTATCTATGATTGGCTGTGGGGCCTTTCACAGATTGACAGACATCACAGTAATATAAAAATAAATATATAACTTAACAAAATGACTTAGTGCTTTGCGGTATTTCTTATTCTTAACTCAGATAAAGCGGACAGCTACAAGCTGCCTCCCCAGCTGCCTGACTTTACCTTGACTGGCAATCAAAATACAGGGAAGCCCAATATTTTTTCTTGAGTATTTAGATAAATAATTAAAAAAACAATAAATGGGCTTCTGCCATATTTTGATCGTCAGCTAGGTAAAACCAGGAAGCTGGGGGCTGGGATTCTCAGCATGGTAAAGCCAAAGCATTCTGGGCCCCCCACTCTGAAAACCGCAGCCCGCAGCCACCCCTGAAAATAGCGCATTCACCGTAGCACCAATTCCAGAAGCTTTACCTAGCTCTTTCAGTGGCCCTGGTAGGGGGTGGCATGCTGGGTAATAATGGGGTTAATACCAGCTTTGTATTGTCATCTGGCACTAAGCCTGAAATTCATGGTGTCAAGCCAAATTATACCAGGCCACCTTGAATTTCTAGTAAAGAGCAAAAAAAACACAGAAAAAAAATGTTTTTACTACAAATAAAACACATTTAGGGACTCCATCTTTAATTACAAGAATAAAAAACTTCCTCCAACGTAATCCAGGTCTTCTTATGTTCTTCAGCTCTGCTACATCTTTACCAACAGACAAAGATGTCTGTTGGCAGAGACGAGCAGGCACGGAATGACAGCTGGGTGCTGTGTGAAAGGTTAGCGAATTCACATGAACTCAGATTATTATTATTATTTATTTATAGAGCACCATTGATTCCATGGTGCTGAAAATGAGAAAGGGATACATACAAGCAAGTTAAAAATACAATGAACAAACTAACAGTGACAGACTGATATAGAGGGGAGAGAGGACCCTGCCCTTGCAGGCTTACATTCTACAGGGCAATATGGAGAGAGACAGTAGGTTGGGTCTGCTCTGGTGGTGGTGGAGCCCCGGGTCAGATGGTGGTAGAGCACCAGGTCCGATGGTGGTAAGGTGGTATTGTGGTCATTGCAGGTTGTAGGCTGTTCTGATGGGCTTTCAGGTTCCGCTTGAAGGTTCCGAGTGTGGAGGACAGTCAGACGTTTTGGGGTGCAGAATTCCAGAGGATGCTCAGGCGAAGTCTTGCAGGCAGTTAGATGAGTAACGTCCAAGTGTGGAGGAAAGAAGGAGGTCTTGAGAGGATCAAAGATTACGAATTGGATGATATCGGGAGATTAGTTCAGAGATATATGGGGGTGACAGATTGTAGACGGCTTTGTAAGTCAATGTTAGTAGTTTGAATTCGATATGCTGGGGAATTGGGTGCCAGTGGAGGGATTTGCAGAGGGGAGAAGTGGAGGAATAGCAAGGAAAGAGGTGGATTAGTCTAGCAGCATAGTTAAGGATAGGTTGGAGAGGTGCAAGAGTGTTAGCAGGGAGGCCACAGAGGAGGTTGCAGTAGTCGAGACGGGAGATGATGAAGGCATGCACTAATAGTTTAATAGATTGAGGGTGGAGGAAGGGATGGATTCTGGAAATATTTGTGATTTGGAGGTGGCAAGGGCTTGGATGTGCAGTTTGAAGAACAAGGCAGCGGACTTCAGGTACAGAGCAAAGTGTGATGTCATTGATTGTGATAGATAGGTCTGGTAAGGAAGATGTGTGAGATGGAGGAAAGATGATGAGTTCAGTTTTGTCTACATTGAGTTTTAGGAAGCGAGAGGAGAAGAAGGAGGATATGGCTGATAGACACTCTGGGATTCTGAACAGGAGAGATGTGACGTCTGATGTCTGGGCCAGAGAGATAGATCTGAGTATCACCAGCGTACATGTTGATACTGGAAGCTATAGGACTTTATGAGTTGTCCCAGACCAAGGGTATAAATTGAAAAAAGGAGGGGCCCCAGGACAGATCCTTGAGGGACTGGAACAGAGAGGGAATGGGGCGAGGAGGTCGTGTGGGAGTGGGATACACTAAATGTGCGGTTGGAAAGGTAGGAGGAGATCCAGGAGAGGGAAAGGTCAGTGATACCAATGGAAGAGAGGATATGTAATAGGAGGCAGTGGTCGATTGTATCGAATGCTGAGGACAGGTAAAGAAGGAGGAGGATGGAGAACTGTCTGTTAGCTTTGGCCGCGAGTAAATCGTTAGTAATTTTGGTCAGGGCAGTTTCAGTGAAGTTGGATGAGAGGTGGATGAGAGTACAGTATGGACATGCTTTTCGAGCAGTTTGGAAGCGAACGGTAGCAGAGATATGGGCCGGTAGCTGGATGTAGAAGTGGGGATGGCTTCTTTAAGATAGGTGTAATTGTTGCATGTTTGAAAGCAGAAGGAAAGGTACCAAAAGTTAGTAATAGGTTGAAGAGGTGGGTTAGGGCTGGGATAAGTGTTGTGGTGAGGTTGGGGAGGAAGTGAGATGGGATGGGGTCCAGTGTACAAGTGGAGAGGTGCTATCTGGAGAGGAGGTGTGCAAGTTCTCCTTCAGTGATGGAGGGGAGGATGTAAGTGGGTGAGGGGAGTGGCCTGGTATACATGGAGGTTGAGGTGGTTGGATAGCAAAGACTTGTCTCATCTGATCGATAACACCAGCATCACCTGGCACCTGGAGTCCAGCCTTAAGTGAGCCAGAGAAGCACCCACTTATGGCTGGGCTCCAGGTGCCGGGTGATGCTTGGGTTATCTGAGATCATGTGAACTCTATAACCTTTCACACAGCACTTGAATCCCAGCAGTAAGTGAGCGACAGAAGCGCCACTAATGTGTATGGCAACTAATCACAGAGGGTTGGGGCACAGTCTGACTGCAACAGCCAATCGCAGATGCTGTCTCAGAGAGTGGGTAAGGGATGCAGTGAATATGTAAAAGGCTTAATGAGCGAATCTGGTAATGTGACTGCAGCGCACAGACTGGTATTATTCTCCTGCTTTAATTACCATTTTGCTTCCTTTTACAGCTCCCCCAGCCCGTACTGCCACCATTTTATGGCACTAATGTTTTCTATAGACTTATATAGGTTTTAGTGTTCAGGCTCAACTTTAGGTCAAATCCGGTCCCGAACCCACACTTTTTTAGAAGTCTGGCCGGGTTCACCCATCTATGTTTTTTACATCATTGCATATGTGTGGTCAATAATAAGGACTGGTACATGACTTACTCATTCCAAACACAATACGTATTACCAGAATTAAAATCTACCTATGCATGCAAATGAATTGAACTGGTATGATGTGAGTATGCAACAGTAGGCATTAGGACGCCACAATCACCCCAAGCCTTTAACATGCAATTTTAGACAGCACCAATCACCACTTGCCAACTTTGATTTTTTTTCAATTAAACTTTACTGCTAATACTCTGTGATTGGCGGTCAAAATTAAGTAGCCAATCACAGCGATTGCCGATGAGGGAGGTGGGCACAGCCCCCTATGATGACATGCAGGGATGCTCTGCTGTCAGAGACGTCAGCCATCTTTACTGAATTGCGCGGTGACCGGGACTTGCAGTGCTGTGCATGTACAGTTGTCTCGAAGCGCCATACATGTACAGCAGTTTGTGGAGATGCACTACTCTCAGGTCCAACATGTATGGCGCATGTTGTGATGGGGTTAAAACTAAGACAGCAATAGGGACCATCCTATTTTTACGGTTGCCTCCAGCTGTATTTTGTATTTATTCGACCGTGCATCAGAATTATTCTATGACATCCACTAAGTTATTTTTTTATTTTATATAATTATTTAATTTTTGCAAAATATTGATATAAAGACTGATAAGAGAGGCAAGAGACTGTGCAAAAATGAGGTTATATAACTGTGTAATCTGACATGTGTAGACCTGATCCTCTATTATAAACGCCTTCCTGTTTACACACTATAAACTAAAGGTGAATGTTCCGTTTTTAGAAGCTTTACAACGTAATTCTTTGCAGAGTTCCTATGAGTTATGTGCTGTACAGCGAGCCGGGAGTAACAGCTGTACCGTCCTTTATTACAGGTCCCTGGTGAAGCGCTCTGGGCCCAAACACAAAAACTGAACTGATAGCAACAGAGAAAGATAAAGGAAGCTGTCAGTCAATATTCAGAGGTGGAGGGGGACGTCATACCCTTCAAGGCAAATAATAAACTTGACATAATGTTTTACAGACCTGATGCTTTGCAACTACAGGAGACAGTCAAGGAATAAGTTAATTGTATCGGGAGCGATGACCCAACTTGTTATTTTGGCCCTACTGAGGTGATGAAATCCACAGAATGCAGGAGCCAGGGAATAATTCATCTTCACTATTAAATCATTAGTATTTGATAAAAATCTTTTCATCCATTTTGTTTTCAGGGGTTTTCAATATTGATGACCCATTCAAAGGAGAAGGCTAGTGATGAGCAAGTAGCGAAATATTCACGCTCGCTATACTCGTAACGAGTACTTTGTAATACTCGCGTACTCGTCCGAATAGCGAGTCCAGTGTTAGTCAATTAATTATAGGCTATACTCACACATATCCAGCCATAAAATGAGTCTTTCCGGGGCAGGGCAGGAGGGCGGGCTTTTTTGCGTTTTCAATGCGTAAATCACCTTGTTGTGCCCCCAGAGAGACCCTAACATTCAATCTGCTCTCAGTTGGACGCCAGCTCTCATAGTTTACTGAAGGGAGATGGCAATTTATGTCAGATCGATAACGATCAACACATCACTCATGAGCACCAGTGATACTCGCCGAGTAATGAGTATCACCAATACTGTACTATCCGCGCGAGTAGCAAATAGTAACGATTACATTCGCTCATCTCTAGAGAAAGCATCAATATCAAATTGAGGGTAGCCCAACTCCTGCTTCCCCCACCGATCAGCTGATTGTAGGGGCCACAGCACATCGGAAGTATTACCGCTCTACACATGTATGTCCACGAAATGGGCAGCAAATCCTTTGGGAATATGAGGAAAAAGATGCGCTACAAAGCATGATGCCTGTGTCTGGCCAATGTGCGGCACCTCCACTTCTATAACAGGTCCCAGGCTGTGTGTGCGTCCCCGTGTGTGGTGCACTTGACCTATTCTGCAGGGGCGACCAATCAGGGACTACAACGCACCAGGGCTTCTTTAAACAATTTTACTTAGGGAGATTTAACACTAACAAGTCATACATAGTATTAGAAATCCTTTCTTCCTTCGTGACTGGGGTTTCCTTTTCTGCCCTATTACCATTATGGGTGTAGCACCAACTCCTCTGTTCCCTGGATCCTGTAGTCCACAGCAACAGCCACCCCTTTTTCCTGGCTCCTGAAATCCGCAGTGACAGCCACCTTTCCTCCAGCAGTGCCCCCAGTCCTCCTCCTTCTGGGTCTTTGACACCACAAAATTGTCCCATTCACCCTGATCCATCTTTCCTACCCATCAGTACCCTGGTGGCTACTACTAAGCCCACCAGATCAAGACATAGGCTTTGGACATAGACCTCAGTCCCGGGCCCACATCCTCTCACTTCTCTGGCATACACTTCTCCTTATATAAAAACTGGCCGTTTACTGCGTTTCTAGGCTCCTCCCAGGCCAAACTCAACTTTTTCCCACAAATATTCTTCAGCAGTCACACTATAACAATTGGCCAATAGGTGTCACTTTAAAAATATCTATACTAAAACCCTATCTAACTAACTCACTTCTCTACACATACATATAAACAATAAAGCTACATTAGGATGGTTTCACAATACCGGATTTACAATCCGGGCAAATGCGGGTGAAACTGTATGCACCTGCATCCATTTTCTCCCCCATTGACTTTCATAGAGGATGCAGGCTCATGTGGCGGCATGCAGTTGTATACTGTTCTAGATGGAACTGGACATCAACGGATTTCAGTTGAAACCAAAACACAATTTGTAACATTTTTGGTGATTGCCTAAAAACCATGAAGAGCCAGATCTGGCGCAATTCAGCCTAAAAGAAAATGGTGCTCTATGGAACCCTGATCCGGTGGATCCGGACACCAGATCTACGTTTTTTGACTGAGCGTGCCCAAAAGTCAGTTTCATATGACACACCCACTAGGGGTGTGTCATTTTTCACCAGATTCGTTAAAAAACCTTACACAACCTGATGCGGCTGGCTGGATGCTACTGCAATACTACGGTATTACGCTGGGGCAATCAGCCGGATCAGTAATACTATCAGAACGGAAGCATCCAGTTGTATCAGGTTTTACAATTGCAGGGGGATGAAAAAATCGGTAGTGTGAAACCAGCCTTACAAAGTACAATGCACTGCACATTAATATTTACACTTTACTGTAGTACAGGATCGTCACCCTCCTACAGCTATCTAAGTATAGAAATGATATAGGTCAGTGGATTAAATAGGGGAGATTTAGCATACATGCTCACTTGAAGTGGTTGTGCTGACCAAGGAACAACACTAGAATTAGTGGTCACCACAGCTCGGGAGGGACGCCTTCTACAGACATCTTTGACAGGTATCCGTACTTACCCTCTGGATTGTGCTTCATTAAGACTGTGGGCACATTCAACCCCACATGGCTGAAGGATTCACCAGGATTCATTTATTAATGATTTATTAATGATCCTCTATAAGGCCATATAAGAACTTTAACATTCTTTTGAATAACATATATTCAGGTTCATGGTACCTTCAATAGAAACCACTGATACGCACATCCCCCAGACGACATATATACGCTACTAGATACTCGGTAGTATATACTGCACCTTACTACGGACGTATTATCTACAGTGTTTGTAAACAAAGCCTATCGGCCTAGTCGCATTGTTAAACGACAATAAAACTTTATTTTTGCAAAATAAATCAACTATGAGTGTGCAGTCATCCATATTTTGGACTTATCTACGAGATGTATGTAGCCAGCTCTGATCTCCTGGTCTAACCTTCTGCATGATTAGAAAACACAGATGACTTATGGGGCCGTTACACGCTACGATATTGTTAAGGATATTGTTCAAATGTCACGGTTTTTTGATCGTTTGAACAATCTCGTTTTGTCATCGTTGCGTGTAAACGTAGGATGTCTGAACAATAAATCGTTGGATCGGTGATCATAAATTTGTGATCCTGACCTCAAATCTATCATTTGTCGTCCAATTAACGTCCTGGGAAGAAGCAACATCGTTCAGTGTGACACCTTTTTGAACGATGTCGCTCATAATTCTCCTATTCCTGCCGCTTTGTAAAATCGTTCAAACGTTCTTTTGCAAATAGCTGGATTGTTGCCAATTTTAAGATCGCTAACGATATCCTTGCGTGTGACAATGCACTAACGATGTCAGAAGGATCACGGTCACGTGACATACCAAACAATATTGTTCACCTATACCCTAGCGTGTAGTCACCAGAGAACTAGGACGTCTCACTGGGGACCCTCGGTGGTGTGCCTGCCTGGTCCTCCCATCTGTCCTTACTGCGCTCTCCCTCCCTTCCTAAGTGCTCCCGTGCATAGAGCCCTCTGCCGGTTCCCAAGGATATCTATGGACGGTTCCTGTCTTGGGGCTTCCAGATCCTATACGGGGCCTTAGGAGATTATGCCGGGTGTTGGCCGCGACTTCTGCAGAAGCTCGTGCCCTCCAGTTCAGTGGATCAGGAATAAATGCCTGCACCGATCTCGGAGCAGGTTCTCCGGTTCTGGACTGGATCCTTAAGGCCCGGAGTCGTACTGGTCCGGTCCGGATTCAGGTGCACCTCAACACCCTAGGATCCCCTTCTTTTTCTGGGCCACCTTTCCTAAGGTGCCCTCCTTTGTGCTTCTCGCAGGGTTTGCTCTCAGTCACCTACTCCTCTCACTAACTTTCCCGCTCTCCACTACCCACCTAAGCTCCTTCCACTGGGACCGGTTTCCTAGCAATGGTTAACCCTATGGTTCCCTGACCTAAAGTGTGTGGATGCGTATAATGAGGGACCCTACTGACATCCCAGTCCCCTGGTCACAGGGATACTACACACTCTCTTGTGGGTGCAGTATCCCTATGTGGTGTCCGGACCAGTATGGCGCCACACTTGCAATATCACCTCTGCTGTACTGCCCCTCTCCCACATTGCTTGTTTGTCGAGAGCTGTGTCAGTAATCATACTTATGTCTGTTGTTTTCAAGGCAACTTTACTCACTTTGAAGTGAAATCAGAGATGTCATTACATCTCAAACGGCAGCAGCTCAGCAGCTCCTGTGGGAGACATGATGATATCCCTTATCTTGCTGCATAGCAAGTACAGGTTTCTTGAGCACAGCAGATATAAGTGTGATTACATCCCACACATTGAGAGCCTGCTCTAAACTATGCTGGGGTGTGTTCTTTTTCTGCTGTATTGCTGCTTGATAATGATTGGTCAACATCATACAGAAGGAAGAAGTACACACCCACAATGAAAAGTATCTAGTATCTGATAACATCCATTTGGACAAAGATTAACTTATTAGAGGCCAAATACTTTGCTGGCTAATATTTCTGCAATGGAGAGGTGAAGTAAATAAAAAACAGACATTTTATTACACTCTTAAGCCACTATTACATCATGTGTCCAGTCCAACTGTAAAAATGTAGTAAAATATCCTCTTTAAAGTCTGCAGAGAGAGGATGGATGAGGACTGAAACTCTAGCGTCACCTGTTGAAGGTAGCAATCATAAATGTGGATATCGACCCTTTAATGATCCTTGTCACATAACTTTGAATATGTTGGTTGATATTGACTTTTATGATTACCACCACTAAGAGGTGACATTAGAGTTCCTATCTTCATCCTCTCTTAAAGGGACTCTGTCACCAGGTTTTTTCAATCCCATCTGACAGCAGCATAATGTAGAGATAGAGACTCTGACTCTGGCGATGTGTCACTTCCTGAGTTCATTGCTGTTATTTTCATAAAAATACTGTTTTCTCTGCTGCAGATTTGGCATCTCCTAAATATGACTGGCCTCTAATGATAATCTCCAGCTGATTAAACAGTGATTTTATCAAAACTACACTGAACAGGCCAGTAAGCGACACATCGCTGGAATCAGGATCTCTATCTCTACATTGCTACTCTCAGATGAGATGGCAAAAATCTTTAGACAGAGTCCCTTTAAGAGACTATTTGCAAATTTAATTTCCCAGGGGAGAATTGCATAGCCTATAAATCTCCCTACACCAACTAGGCACTCTCAACAAGGAGAAACTTTACTCCTTAGACCCCCTTACATTAAACTGTTACATAGTATTATATGGCAGTATTTTGGCATAAAACATTTAAAAAAATTGCCATTTTTTTGTTAAATACAACTTTGGCGATTAGGAGAAAAATGGAAAAAGTTATGAGTGCAGAATCTCTAAGGCCTGAGACCGGTCATGAGACCCCCCTGACTCTCATAGTAATGCATAGATATATAGAGTGAATAAATATATATATATATATATATATATGACATTTGATTTTCACCTCTGTGTTGTGCAGATATTAGTAAAGTATTTGGCACCTAACGAGTTAACTTCTACTAAATCTAAGCGGGGGTTATCAGATTTTTTTACGGGGGTATGTACCTGACCATGTATGAGTTTCCCAAACATAATCCACCAGGGACACAACAGAAAAATAACTCCCCCCTCCCCCAAAAGAATAACTGAAGTTTCTCAGGGTATAGTATGTAATGATACCTCTCTGATCTCCTGGTCTAACCTCCTGTATGATTAGTAAGTGCTGGTAGTAAAGCAATGGGGAACCGTTTAAATAAGGTCCCTGTTTGGAAAGGAGCAACACAGCTGATAGCTCTGCTTCTCTCATAGCACTCTTATCTCTGCTGTACTTTATCGACCCCCACACTGCCTAAGAGACCAAAGTGTCAGTATCAACTGTCTGTTGTGCTCAAATATTAGTGTAATTACAACAGGGATTGTGTGGGGAGGAGCAGTACAGCATAGCTGACAGTGCTATGAGAAAAAGATTCCTTGTAGAAAATATATCAGGCTGCGTTTGCGTATTTTTACGCGCGCGTATTTTTACGTGCGTATTTCCAGTGCTTATAATGGGGCCTATGGAAAATACGCGCGTAAAAAACTGGAAAGAATTGACATGTTCATTTTTTTTACGCGCGTATTTTTACGCTGCGTAAAAATACGCGACGTGTGAATGGCAAAAGTGAATGTCCATTGACTTTGCTGGGAAATACAGATGCACATTCTTCTGGAGAAAATACGCGCGTAAAAATACGCGTCAAAATACGCACTGTGTGAACGCAGCCTAAGCTGTATCATTACATGTGACATACTGAGGAACCTAAGTAATTGTGGTGGTGCGTTCTTTTACTGCTCTGTTGCTGCCTGCTTATGATTGAACAACTCATACAGGGAGAAAATGTACACACCTCCAGTGACAATCATCTGATAACACACATTTGGACTTAACAAAAGTGAATTAAGTTGCTGTCACATCTCCACTAGAACCGCTTCTGAAATGTCTCCATCTGTCATCAGACCTCACAGCATTCACTAGATGAGCGGTACTGGTGATAGAGAAGTCAGAGACTGAAGCTCTGGACTGCGCAGGCTCTATCCATCCACTAAGATTAGGACACATTCACACATTCAGTATTTGGTGAGTATTTCACATCAGTTTTTTCAAGCCAAACCCAGAAGTGGAGCAATCAGAGGAAATGTATAATAGAAACACATCACCACTGTTATATTCATCTGCTCCTGGTTTTGACTTACAAAAACTGATGTGAAAAACTGATCAAAACCTGAACATGTGAACGTAGCCTTATGGTGGGGTTAAACGTAGCGATATCGTCCCGATATCGCATACAACGCCGCGGGAGCGCGCATTTTGGGAGCACTTTTCCCGATATCGCATCGCCGGTTTACACGCTGCGATATCGGGAAACAACGTCCCTCCGATGTGTACGCCCACCAACCCAGTAACGACCATTTAACATGGGAGTTAATGGGTGAGGTGCGAGTACGCATCGGAGTTGGGCTGTCACACGCTGCGATGCTGGTACAACGGCCTTGCGATATCGGGAAGTTGAATAGCTCTGCTATTCAACTCCGATATCGTTTTGGCATCGTTCCAGCATCGCGTTGTATGCTAAAACAGTACAACGCGCACACGATATCGGGTCCAACTCGCGACCCACGTGACTTTTTTTCGGAGTGGGGTCGGAGTTGGACGCCGATATCGCGGCGTGTAAACCCACCATCAGAGTGGCTGGGATCTGCAATACTTTCCAGTCTGACAGAATGGGTGTGTGTGCTGTCCAGCTGAAGTCATCAGATCCTTGCTTAAGCCTAGTAGAAAGCACCACACCTTACTAAAGCTTCTAACTTACTGCTGAAAGCTACCAGATATAGACTAGGGTCACACTTAAAAATAGGATTGCGTTCACCGCATCCAGATCCGGATACGGTGAACGCAATTGCCTTTTCACACATTTTTGTCGAAAAATGTGTGCAGAATACCGCACTGCAGTAACCGGATTGCTCAGGATGTGTAATCAGGATGTGTAATCAGGATGTGTAATCCTGAGCAATCCGGCTACTGGATAGTTTGCTCATCCCTGCAACAGCAGGGATGAGCAAACTGTTCTCTATATTGTAAATAGATAAATTTAATAAATAAATGCTTGCTTGATGTCTCTAGGGGGAGCTTAGTCCCCCTAGAGACCGTACGCCCACTCAGGTGGGCTTCTCCTACAATGTCCACATGCGACGGGCTCCTCATAGCTCTGTGCATGACCCCCAAACTCACCTCCCCCCACCGTATCTCTATAAAGGGTTCCCTGCACCCCTCTTGTATAGCTCTCCCTTTTTGTGATAAAAACTAATTATTAAAGTATAGAATTCAGTTCATAGTTACGTGCTGTCCAGGCACTTTCATTTTGCAGCCATAGGTGGGGCAGTGTTTGCTGTTGCCTCCGCCCACTAATTAATTATGGCCGCCCCCTCTGGCCTGGCTTCTGTGTTGAGAGGGAGGCCGCGTCATGAAAGGGGCAGGACTAAGTTAGCGTCATACCGATAGCCCCACCCCTTTCTAAAGTGCAGTGAGAACCCGAGCCCGGAGCAGTGTTGTGAATGGGTCTGTAAAGCGTGAAAAGAATTGTTTGTTGTAAGAACTGCTGCAGAGCACCAAGTAAAGTGCCCGGTCAGATCAAGAGTCTCTCAGACTATTATTCTAACCGCCGCAGAATCTCCACCTGCGGAGCCGCCTACGAGCTGTCCCTTTGTGCTGGCTAAAGGAGCTGTAGGGGAGAAACAAGTACAGCATCCAAAATGCACAATTCCCCATTACTCCTGCCCTGGGGATAACCAGCCATACCCGTGGAGGGCTCTCCATCCGGGCTGCCCCTCACCATCATCCCCAGCAAGAACACGGCAGCAGTGGTCCCCTCTGACCACACACCATGGGTGAAGTCACGAAAAACCCATAAACTATCTATTTAGCCCCCTTTTTAATTGCCGCACCTGGGGCCATGGAGCCGGGCCACACCACCGTGGCACTCCCCAGAGACAGCACGGTCCGGCTCTGAGTACCCCGGTCCCTGCGGGTGCGTCAAGGATACACTAGAAAAGGAGAGAGGACCCTGCCCACTAGGGTTCACAGTCTACAAGAGATGGGTGAGGATACAGTAGGAGAGGATAGAGCTGGTTGTGCAGCAGTTTAGTGGACTGGGGATCACTGCAGGTTGTAGGCTTATCGGAAGAGGTGGGTCTTCAGGTTCTTTTTGAAGGTTTCCATGGTAGGTGAGAGTCTGATGTCTTGGGGCAGAGAGTTCCAGAGTATGGGAGACGCACACCTTTATAGAGTTTAATGAGTGTCAGTGTTCCTCTGGATTTTGCCAAATGGAGTGTCTTGAGCCAAGTCCGTCCGAGGTAGCTTTTTTGAGCCTGTGGCCCCAGACAGACGTTACAGTTGCAAATACTCTGATTACTAACAACTTTGCAGTGCACTGGCAATGTAAAATAAAAAAAATTAACAAAATATATATATATTTTTTTTCCATTCTGCAACGACTATGACCTTGTGTATCCAATTCAACATGAAACATCTGGTAAAAAGTCCTCTTTTAGCTTCAGGAGATGACGTTGTATAACAACATAGATGTGAAGTGCCAAAAGGACGCACAAGGAGAAAGCAGCATAGAAATCCCTCCAACCATGATGATGAGTATGTTTGTTATATGCAACAGGGGGCACAATATATACCAAAATATTCCGGTGACTCTATAATCTCCATTGCTGGTTAATTACATGTATTTTGTGAATTTGTATCAGGTCTCAGAAATCCAGCAGCTCCACACAAGGAACCACACTGCTGTAATTGAATCTGCATGCCCTGACACAGGGGAAAGCGCAGCGGTGTGCGGTGGTAGAGGAAGGCTGGGCTCTCCCCTATAGCCATTAAAAACACTCATGCCTTTTAAGGGTAAAACACCCAGCACGCACAGCTTTTACTACAGCCTTTAAAAGGTTTTCCTCTCCATCGTGCCTAGAATTGTACAGCTTTACACATCTACAAATGAGAAGCTATTATGTCCTCGTAGACTACAGCCACAGTCACAAGGTTGCAAAGACGATAATCACATTTTATTTGATTGCCGTGTTTCCTGTCTGGACGGTTCTGTATCTTTTTCCTCATTTCAACCGTATGAACGGAATGCAAACTGCAGAGAAAGCGTTAGAGAAAAAAGACCATACAAAGCCCATTACGGGTCTGGGCAAAGCTGCGAGACAACAACACTGGACACTATTATTGCTATCCACAGTTGTTGTACTGAAAGTGTTACCTGTGTCAGAGACAGTGCTCATTTCTGAACATCTTTCTGGAAAGACCTAAAAGATAAAGAAACAGAAGTACTTTCAATTCTCGATCGATTCTACCAGAAACAAGTATTGGGAGTTTTGCTCGTCAAAAATGCAATAAGAGGGACTTAAAGCATATATTTAAATTTCTACTTAATAATATTGTAGTGCAAGTGAATATAATAAACTTTCAAATATACTCCATAAGTGAAAGCTGGAAGAAAACCTTTCAAAAATCTCCCAGAAGATATCCCCACTAGGCTGTTTCTAAACCTGATATATGCTGGTTGTCAGGGTAATCCATCTTCAGCTCCACATACTGAGTATGGCCATATAAGGGCGGCACACAGTGTTTACAGCTGATCAGTGTATCTGCAGTGTACCTCGTCAGGCTGTTAGCATCCAGCTCCTGGGATCTTATCTGACTCCTTTATTCACATCACTCTTCTCTCTGCAGCTGATAACACAGAGCAGAGCTGATGTGAATGGATGGGAGTCAGATAAGATCACAGGAGCTGTGTGATGACAGCCTGGGCTCAGCACTTACCCTGCTTGAGGTAACCTGAGAGTCTGATCAGCTGTATTGTGAGTGCTGTGTAGGCCCCGCCACCCACCTTTTATGGCCGCATTCAGTGTGTGAAGCTGAAGACAGATTTCCCTGACCATCAGCATATGTTAGGTTTAGAAACAGCCCAGTGGGGACATCTTCTGGAAGGTTTTTGAAAGGGTTTTCTTCCAGATATCACTTATGAAGTATATTTGAAAGTTTATTATAATCATGTGCTCTTCAAAATAATGAAATAAAAATGTAAACGGCGGTTACACTTTAAGTGTTAATCAAAAAGATCCTTGTCTTAGCCTCTCATACAGTGAAATCAGATGTCAAACTTTGCACTTGTTGGGTGGCCGGCCATACGGGAACCTTGTAGTCGGGGCAAGGCAGGGCCTGATTCCGCAGAGCTTGTCTCAGGGGCGAGGGCCAAAACAGACAAATAGCCAAAGTTCTTTCTGATGCTTTACTCAAACAGTATCGTGAAGCACGGACACATAACTTGAATGTCACATGTTGGGGGTATGCAAACCTGTACAGGCTGCGCCCCTCATCCCGGAGCTCACAGACTCTCGCCTCTCAGCAACACTGGAGACTGCCATAATCTCATCCAGTCTCTATGGCTCAAGCCCCATCCCACGCATGGGGATTTGTAAAAAAGATTATTCAGGGCCACCACTAGACAAAAATTCCATCACAGCTTGCACCATGGTGACCCATTTACCCAAATCTATACTGAGGTCCACTGAACCAGCACCGGACAGAGCAGCCAGGGGTTCTGCCTGAGGCAGGGAACTGGCACCAGCTCCAGGAGGAGTGCGCTCACAATATGATCAACTCCTGGATCCAGGATCCTGGGCCCAGATCCCAGAGTGACCCAAAGGGTCCAGCCCAATTACATATATGAATTGAGGTTCCTTTCCTGGCTTCTGTCTTTCTCTCTTGGGACTCTCCACTTGAGACTATGCCGCAGGCCCTTTTTATTAACTAAGCCACACCCCTAAGGAATATCATTAATAATTAATAATAACTTCCATTATCAAAGGGGACCAGAGAGCAGTCTTTGGCTTGGCCACTAGATGGCCACACATATATTATTATTATTATTATTTATTTATATAGCACCATAATATTCCATGGCGCTTTACATGTTAAGAGGGCAGACTAGGACACGTAACATAGTAACAATACAAGTAACAATGGCTGTGGACAATTCTAACTTATATATGATTTGACATATTAACTCTGTTAAACACCGTGTCTACAAATTGAGATTCTTGTTTGGCCTATATCCTCTGTGATATGACAAGGCTCATTAAAGGGTAATTTTTGAGTTTTAGGATTGCTACTTCCAATAGGTGGCGCTAGAGTCTTCTTTTTCTCTGAAGAGTCCATTTGCTAATCAAAAACAGCCATTTTTATGCGCTCATCTGCAGCCAGGTAAGTGATAATGTCTTGAATCCAGAATGTTCCTTTAAAAACATAGCCTAAAGCAAACCTGCCAGCACATATTTACATATACTGTAGCTGTAGCATTTTGTCTGTTTAGGCACTTGTACTTTAATAAAAACATTTTTTGTAGCGCTCTGATGTGCCATTCACCAGAAATCTAATGTGGGAGACATATCCAAATCAGGCTGAAAGTTCATCGAGAGTGTCAATGTTTTACAGGGAGTAATCCAAGTGCGCTGACACATCCCACTGCACTTCTACATTACATCTCTAATTGCTGCTTTGCCACATTGGATTTCTACAGAAGAGGTGCAAATTGTCTCTTCAGAGGAAGAAGACTTGAACTCTAGCACCACCTATTGGAAGTAGGAATTCTAAAAGTCAACATCGACCATTTAACAAGCCTTGTCATATGACTTAGGTTATTAGCCAAACCAAAATCTCAATTAGCAGACATGGTGTTTCAGAATATTGCTCCTCATCAGTGCAAACTATGAGATCTGATTTGGCTAGGTAAGAGGCTAAAACTGGGATCTAAGGGATAAAGTTTCTCCTTGTGGAGAGTGACATGTCCGGTCTGGCATGCCAATATGAGAAGATTTAAATACCTTGCATGGTCCTCTAGAAAATATGTAAATTACCTCTTGAGAGGAAAAGCATTTGAACTCTAGTGCCACCTATAGGAAGTAGCAATCCTAAAACTCATTATTGACCCTATTAATGCAGGGGTAGGAACTCCAGGCCTCGAGAGCCGCCAAGTGGTCATGTTGTCAGGATTTCCTTAGTATTGCACAGGTGATTTAATCACCTGCACTGGTGATGATTCCAACCCCTGTGCAATGCTAAGGAAATCCAGAAAACATGCACTGTTTGCGGGTCTCAAGGTCTGGAATTCCCTAACCCTGCATTAATGAGCCTTGTCATATGACTTAGCATATAAGCCAAACCAGAATCTCAATTTTCAGACATGTGTGTCTCAGGATATTGCCCCCCTCATCGGTGCAAAGTATAAGATCTGATTTGGCTGTGTGAGAAGCTAAGACTGGGAATAAGATTTCTCTTTGTGAAGAGTGACATGCCAGTATGAGGAGACTTAATCACCTTGCATGCTCCCCAGGGAAATTAAATATGCAAATTGCCTCTTCAGAAAGATAAAGGACTTGAAATCTAGCGCCACTTATTGGATGTAGCAATCCTAAAAGTAAATATGGACCTGTCAGGTCATTTTTCAGAATGATACGAATATTACCCTTGAATAGTGCCTGGGCAGACCTTTTAAAAACATATAAAATCATTATTGTACTGTTTGTAGTTTCCAAGTTATCAGCATTGTCAGACCTTGCAGGGAGCTGCTGCATTAGTCCTGTCCCATTATAAGCAGAGACGATTAGTCCTGTGCTGTATAAACTGTCATGTAATTATGCACCCCCTCTTAGCAGCTCTCTCCTCCCTCCTCCCTTTACTAACAGCGCAGTGTCAGGTTTCACTTATAGGTCTGTTCAGTTGATATTACCACGGAGGGAGAGAGCTACTGTAGGTCTGCCTGATCTAGACTCCATTTGTTTTTGTAAAGCAGAAACCTTGCTGTGCTGTTACAGTTTCTATGTTGTAGTTCACCTCTTGTGATGCTGAAAAGCAGAGAGGAGAATACAGCCCCCCCCCCGTGATCTCCTGTGCAGTGATGTAGTGTGAGTATGTGACATGCGTATTCATGCTATGGGGAGTGGACAGCAGAGAACTAAGTGGATCATTCACTGTGAGTGACAGATGGAGTGATTCCCTGTATTTGAAGTTTACAGAAAATAGGAGGGGAATATAAATAATAGAAATACATAAATAGAGAGAGCTTAGAGGGAGGAATTAGAAAATTATAGCAGTTACATGTGGATATATGTGGACAGTTTTCCTTTAACAAGCCTTTTCATAGGATTTAGGATATAAGCCAAACCAAAAGCTCATGTCATATGACAAGGATCGTTAAAGGGTTTATATTGAGTTTTAGGATTGCTACTTCTAATAGGTGGCGTTAGAGTTCAAGTCGTCTTCCTCTCTGAAGAGACATTGGGATATTTAATTTTCCAGAAGAGCATGCATGTTTAAGTCTCCTCTTACTAACATATCAGATCTGGTATGTCATACAAAAAAGTGTCATTTTTATTGAAGAACAAGCCGAGCATACACAGCCAAGCCATGCGACTATTCTATATGTAAAATTGAGCTGTCAGGTTCCCTTTAAGGGTAAGTGCACATCTGACGTTTGTGCATCTCTGCAGAACGTCCAAAAACCTGGGTTTTTTTAGCAGAAACTGAGTTTTCTGTGCTCAGCAGTGTCCCTCGTTTTTTGCTCGTTTTCAGCCGGGTTTTCCAGCGTTTTTCTCGGCTGTTTTGAAAACTGAGTTTTTTGTGCACTTGATCAGCTGGAAGCGCTGGAAAAACGGAGGAAAGAAGTCACTTGCTCTATTCTTTGAAAAACGTTGTAAAAACTCAGTTTTGACTGAAAAAACTCAGTTTTGACTGAAAACGACCAGAAGAAAAACGTTCTAATGAAGACAGCGTTTTCTAAACTCCATTGAGTATCATGTTAACCCAGCCGGTGGCTAGGATTAACATAAATTAACATAAAACTCAGCAGAAAACGCCGACGTAAAACGTCCAAAAACAGCCCAGAAAACGACTGATGTGCACATAGCCTAACTGTTGCACAGAAATGCTTTTGATCACTAGATGGCGCTGGTGGCCAATATGTGAATATACAGTTGCTCTGTAGAAAGTGAACAATTAGTAATCAGAGTCAAAGTCATAAAGTAATTGGTAAATTATGCTTCAGATACTAACTTTGAATATGAAGACACTAATCGATTGATTTTGCTTCAGGTTTTTTACCATCCATGATATCACAATATAGCCGGGCCCTATAGAATTGGGTTACATCACATCGCACCTCACCTGTTTGTAAATGAGGGTTTATTATGTGATATAAATTGATTGTTGTGTAATTAAATGTCCACGTTTGTCTCCATCTCTAGTCTATATCCTCAGCTCTTATATTGGGGTATTTGGTTCGATTCCTAACGGTACTGGTCCAAGTTGAAGAGATCCAGTTGGTGTCTTCTGGGCAATGCTCACTATTATAATGGAAAACGGAAACCTCCATCAATATGGTCAGATATAGGGGGACACTCACTTCTTTCAGTCAATAGCATGTTTGCGTTGCCTCTATAAGAGCCCCAATATGATCAATAATACCGCCAGACAGTGAGCATATAGTGGATATAGAGTATCGCCATGCTGCAGACCATACAGGTGGCAATTGTACTGATTGTACACAGAATTACAGAATATAGAGGACCTTCCAGTATACCTGACCTGAGGTATTATTATCTTAGACACTGATATATGTATTATATAAATATCTGATCAGTACAGATCCTAACTCCACTTAGTTTTCTGGAAAGTCCGAAAACAACACAAAATACCTCAGTGTATCAAAACATTACACCCCAGCAGCGCCAAAGAACTGCCACAGTGTAACGCTACATGTCTAGGAGGAAACCCAGTGCCGGATCATACCACAGTCCGGGGGAATCCTAGTCCACAATGGGGTACCGGCTCCAAGTCATGGTGCAGGTGAGTC
This sequence comes from Allobates femoralis, assembly GCA_033576535.1. NCBI lineage: Eukaryota > Metazoa > Chordata > Amphibia > Anura > Aromobatidae > Allobates > Allobates femoralis. The sequence goes on along the minus strand of JARQOC010000002.1, from coordinate 49,314,647 downwards.
TAACCCTGAGCTGTCAATACCGGTGGGTCGCAAGTGTGCCCGAGGCAGCCCCGACCTCGTCCAGAATGTGCAGCCCCGCCAGAAGCACTAAATCGGGTTGAGCCCCTTAGAGAAGAAGGGTACCTCATAGCACCCAATGGGCCTGGTAGACAAGCAGGTTGTACAGGACAGCGCAAGGATAGTAAGGAGGTGCAAGTAAAGACATAGAGGACAGTGAAGGTACTAAGGAAGGAACACTCTGGGAGCCTCAAAGAGACTTTATTCTCCCCAGTGACTACCCGGCCAGCTACCCGCAAAGACTATATAACTGTGAACATGAACTGCTGAGAACTGTTGCCAGTAAAGTACCCGTAATTTTTATTTTCCCCTTTTTACCAAGTGACCCCCCAGGGTACGGGCCCGAGCACAGGCCACCAAGACATCACCCCCAAGCACTAACGCCCTGTGCGGGACATCCTTTTGGTGATCACAAACAGGAACCTTTGCCTGGTGTTACCAGGTACAGTGCGCCTTACAATCTTTTACACTCGGCTCAAAAAGAACTTAGATTTGTCAATATACACGGCACTAAAGAACTGTTTCCCGCCATTTCCAGCGAACCCCAAAATGGCGGCCTAGAAATGTGAGAGATAATGTGCTGGCCCAGGGGCGGGCCTCGGTCCTTTACAATGGGAGGGCCATAAAAGAGGCGCAAAACTCTTTGCCCCCCCCCGATTGCCAACAAACAACCAAGGGGGCGGGCCAGAGACTAAACTACCTTTTGCCGGAAACTAAAAATGGCGGCAGGGACAGAGCTACGCAACGGAGGTCCAGAACCAGGAACTGGAAATGGGAGCAAGAGACCGGCCCACAGTTGAGCACCCGGTTACCAGAGAGGATCCGCCGGTTGAACCGCAGCCCGTCACCAGCGCAGAAGTCAGGGCAGAGCCAGCTGACCCTTAGGCCCTACCTGATGACAGGGGCAGGGGGCCAGAGTGGAGCCCGAGGAAGCTGAGGAGCCATCCAGCCAGCCAAGCTCTGAGGAGGAGGATAACTGAAAAAGCCACCCGGACCGGGACTTATACCGGGGTGACCAGATCTGTCACAAGCGACATGCAGGGCCACGTGGATGATATGCCCTGCATGTATGTAAGCCGTAAGGACACTGTTAAAACTGGTTGTTTGAATAGTTTTTCCTTTTCCATTAATAAGACTCATAGACTTTCATGAGGACTTTAATTTCTTTTCTTCATGTGTGCCTTGAAGCAGCCCACCGGTGATAAAGGATGCTGTGCAAAGTGCAAGGACAATTAACGCTGGGTCTGCAAATGAGTACCAGCCCCGTTAGGTCTATGTTAGTTAAACTGTCTGCAACGTTTAAGATGATGAGCCTCCCATAAAGGGAAGAATAGTGTGGCGCCCCTCTGGCTAGGCGCCACAGAGAGGTATTACACCTGATAAATATATGTGGTATCTCTGTAAGCTGTCGGTTTGGGGTTTAACCTGTGGAGTCTCAAGTTACACACACACAGGACTAGGCCACCTTAATATAGAGGGACTGATTATTCAGTAGGTCCAGAAATGGGGTGTAGCCTAGGTTAGTGAAGAAGTAGTTGAGTGACAGTTACCACAGACAGTGCTGGGAAGGCAGTCAGGAAGGACGCACCTGACAGCACCGCTGACAGGAGAGATCACCATCTTTAAGAGGGGGCTCAGGATAGAAGGGGACGGACCAGAACCGGTTGGAGCCACCTGGTAAAGTCCGAGGAAACCCTGGCAACACAGAAAGCCGAGGCGGTCATTAGTTTATCTCTGGCCGCAAACCCACAAGCTGCGGGCCCATAATCACCAGGTAGCCATTAGCGCCACAAAGGTACCTCGCCCCTTAGTACCAAAATAGATCCAAGATCACCGGAGCATCGGTCCAGATTCCGGTGGCAGGAGGTCCTGATGTTTACCTCTCCCGTCCATACTGGTAAAGGAAACCCGTGCTCCTCCGTGGGAGATCAGGAAAATGGCGGGAGAGCTCTGCAAGGGTGGTAAAGAGAGAGAATGACAGATTAGACCCCGAAAGACTTAAGAAGGAACATCTGGAGACTCCATAGGGGCACCCTGAACTGGCAACAATTACCCGTTAAACCAGACTGTACCGTGTTTCACCTTAACATCTGCCGGTACCAGTAAAGTGGAGTTGGAGTTGAACTGGTCTCTGTCATTCTTCTTGTCGGTGCCCAGAGGGCCTCAGCACCATCAGCATCTCACCGGAGGGGTAAGAACAACCACTACTCCCCTCATCCCCCTCATCATCCTCCATCACCGCTGCCCTGAGGTAAAAGCTCCTCCTGTGGGGAGCTGGACCACACTGTGCTGCACCCATCATCACCTCAGTGGCCGGCTTGCAGCGCCGGTACCTAAATTACCGGGATCCACAGGTGGGGTCATATACTCTCTTTATCCCCTGTAAATATTCCCCCCCTCTTCTAACAAATGACAGCCAGGGAATGGAACCGGGAACCCGACAACCCGTGATTCCCCAGTTAATCCATCAAACCCAGGCCCGGTATCCGAGTACCCCATGCCCTGGGCTCATCAATAGCCCTTATGTAAATAAAACCTGTTAATGTTTACTTGAAAATATGAAAAGCTCTGTACCAGGTAGGAGTAGAAACACTTAAGGACAAGTGTGTTTCACCAAGGGGGAATGTGGCGCCCCACTGGTCAGTGCGCCACAGTAGGGGTACTGCTCCGGTAACTGAGTGTGCGATATTCCTGTCACTGGGGAGTGTAAAGTCAACCTGAGGCTTTCATCCTGCTTTCACACACTTTAAAGCAGGGGACTACAGGGTTAAATCCTTTGCTAAGAGACCCAGTCCCGGTGGGAGGAGTTTCAGGCTAGAGCAGTGTGAGAGCGGGAAGAAGCCAGGCAGAACGTCTGAGGAGAGAAGCAAGGAACAAGTCCTAGAGGGAAACCATAGGGAGGGCGCCCAAAAAGAGCGGCGACCAGACAGAAGGAGGAAACCCAGCACCGGATCTTACCATGGTTCGGGGGAATCCTAGTCCACAATGGGGTACTGGCTCTGAGTCACGGTGCAGGCGAGTCTTAACCTGAGCCATCAATATCGGTAGGTTGCAGGTGTGCCCGAGGCAGCCCCAACCTTGTCCAGAACATGCAGTCCCACCAGAAGCACTACATCCGGTTGAGCCCCTTAGAGAAGAAGGGTACTTCATAGCACCCAATGGGCCTGGTAGACAAGTGGGTTGTGCAGGACAGCGCAAGGATAGTAAGGAGGCGCATGTAAAGACACAGAGGACAGTGAAGGTACTAAGGAAGGAACACTCTGGGAGCTTCAAAGAGACTTTATTCTCCCCAGTGATTACCCGGCCAGCTACCCGCAAAGACTATGTAACTGTGAAGCTGAACTACTGAGAACTGTGGCCAGTAAAGTACCCGTACAGAGTCAGCAAGCCTCCGGTGTCTTATTCTATTAAGCTAATCCAATGAGCTGCTACCACGACAATCAGCACAGCAGCTCTTTAGACTTCTCTCTCACCTCTCCTGTAATTTATTGGCACATTGTCTGAGCTACTTAAATCTGCAGTAATGTCACTATTAGGTCTACACAGGTCCTTCAAGATGTCTAGCCAGATACTATACTGATAATGCAGGCATTATCAGTGTAGTCTCTCCACACACCGATCTGTCCAGTGCGGCCTTGGTCAGACAATATGATCCAGAACAGTGTTCCCCAACTTCAGTCCTCAAGGCCCACAAAAACAGTGCATGTTTCCTTATATTGCACAGGTGATAATTGAAACTATCTGCACAGGTGATGATGATTCCACCTGTGCAATGCTAAAGAAATCTTGAAAACATGAACTGTTTGTGGGCATTGAGGGCTGCAGTGGGGGGACATTGATCTAGAAAACTGCTGCCTGCTAAACCCTGCAGTTATTTTATACTAGAATACAATCAACCACGTGCAGCACCTGCTGTGGAAGCTAAGTATAGAGTACCACACACATTCACCTCTACAGATATTGATTTGTGGCAGACCAGAGTCCACTTGCCACAATGGCATTGTCTCCCCCTGGGGGGTGATGCCGTGCTTGGAAGCAAAGGGAGTGTCCGCACCAGGTAAACCCCCACCACACAACACCTTTCTTGACTCCAGAACAGAAGGGGGAGCTCTAACCCTGTTCAGGGGAACTTCCCTATATATTCTGACCTAGGGGTGGGGTTAGTCAGTTCAGTTCCTAGGAGGACTGTAAAGAGGTCCCGTAGACTGGAGCAGAGTAAGGCTCGTCCCGGGACAGAGACTAGCAAGCATGAAGGACCCATAGGAGGGGGTCTGAGGAAATAGCGAAGTAAGCCTGGGGAGTGGAGCCAGTTACCGGGCTCACCCCAGTGCTGAGTGCCAGGAGTCCGAGGTTGTGAGGGATTCCAGGCCCAGCAGCCAAAACCAGAGAGAGGGAGATTCCAAGTCTCCCATCCACAACAAAGCCCAAGAGGCAAAGCAGCACCAGAGAGCTTAGGGACAGTAACCATAGGAGAAGTGACCGGGAAGGGCTCGAGCTGCCTACCATTCGGGTGAGAGACTGTAAGCAGGAGAGAGGGTCGCATCTAGCTTCAGGCAGCCAGGACCAGCCAAGAGTAGTTCAGCAGAGAGGCCTCAGAATTCACCGGGTGAGGAAAATCTCAACTTGCTTCCAGGCCACCCGGATTCCCAACGGTACCCTGGACTAAACCTGCTATTTCAGCCAGTAAAGGTAACGGAGACTTCAACTTGTGTGTTTTTCGGTTATTCCGCACCCTCAGTCCCGCACCTCCAACGGCCTACCACCACCATAGACTTTACAGGTTGCCCTGGAGAACCACTCCATCCATGTGGAGAAAAATCACCACCGCTGCACTCCCATCATCCCCAGAGGTCCCGTGCTGCAGCATCGGCCACTAATGGCCGTATACCATGGATGGCGTCACGATAACTATCCCTAACTCTCCACTCCCAGAATCTTTTTAAACTCGACACCCGGGGCCACGGAGCCGGGCCTCGACTCCTGTGACTCCCCCATCACACAGAACTGTTAGCCCCGTTCCAAGGACACCAGGGCCCTGGGACGTTTCAGCTTCTTATGCTGAACTGCTGAAAACTACAATTCCCAAGGTGCCTTGTTCCTGGCATCAATCTGGGGGAGGAGTAGGAGCAGCAGCAGACAACAGGAGGGATTGGCGGAATGTGTTGGACAAGGGAGGAGAGAATTGTACAAAGGTGTGTGGTCAGCCATTATGGAAGAGAATTGAAAAGGATACTCCAGGACTGAAGTATAGGGTATGTGTTGAGACCTCTGCAGCGTTAAATGAAAAGACTGTGAATCCTAGTGCTGCATCCCAATCACAGACAAGCCATGTTACCAAGAGCTGTGCACCTAGCTTTCCACTTAGAAGAAGGATTCTGCCTGTGTGGTGCCCCACTGGTCAGGCGTCACAGTTGAGGTACTGCACCCATAAAATAGTGTGCGGTTATCCCTGTCACAGTGGGAATACAAGGTTTGTAGGAGGCTCCCACCCTGGCACTCCCACACTCGAGCCTAGGCAAATGGTTGGAGCCCAGTCCAGGGTGGAGAGTTAGGGGAGGAGGGAGGGAACAAAACAGGGAGTTCTAGTTTGCCCCGAGGAGAAGAAGGAAAGGGAGCCCTGAGAGAGGAAAGGGGTCTCCGAGAGAGGGGGCCTGAGAGAAGAAAAGGCAGCCCAGTAAAAGAGAGAGGGAACTCCCATACCGGAGTGCCCATACTCCGGGGGGAATCCTGGTCCACCACGGGGAGACAGCTCCGAGGATGTGGAGCAGGGAGTCTAGCACCTGAGCCACCAATACTGGGCGTCGCAGATCATTCTACCGGCCCAGACACCCTGTCCACACAGCACCCCCACACCTAAAGGTCGAGGCCCCCCTTCTTAAGAGCTGGGAAGCACGGGAACTCATCAGCACCCCAACGGGCCTGGTAGTAAGGGGGTAGTGCAAGGACAGGAATGAGCAGCCGGACCTGAGATAGTCAAGAGAAGGCATACCACGGGAGACTCCAAGAGACCTTGCAGCCCACTGCGACTACCCAGCCAGCTACCTCATGCAAAAGACTGTTTTTCATTGTGAACTGTGTTGCCATCAGAACTGTTCCAGTTAATTACCTGAGTAGAATGACAGAGTCTCCGTGTGTTTGTTCTATTACTGCATTGCTGATAATCTACCTTTACAGACTGCATCTACATTATCGGTGCACTCCTGCCCCGGAGGCCCAGCTCCACCTGCAGGGAGCTGTTCCATCACAGCTGCAGTACCATCGCCCTCCGGAGGTCTGAAGCGGCGCTGGTGTCCCATCACCAGAATCTGCAGGTGGCGTCACAACCAACTATTCCTATTTCAATTCCCCCTTTTAAAGCTGACCACCAGGGCCACAGGTCTGGGCAGGCTACCAGTGACATCCCAACCGCAGCTGAGGGCCCAGATACCCGAGTCCACATAACCCTGGGGCGCGTCACCTGCAATTCTCAGCCTTTCTCCAACTGAATCCTGACACTCCCACCTGGAACGCTGGGTGAATACAGACCTGCTGCAAAAACTGTAAGTAGTTACTGCTGTGCTGGGACTTGTAGTTCTACTGTTTGAAAGACATAGTGAAGCTATACAGATCTTAAGCAAAGGATTGGTTTGTTACTGCTGGGACTTGTAGATCCACTGTTTGAGAAGCATACTGAAGCTAAAGACCAGTCAGGACTGCAGTGACTTGTGAGCTCAGTGGCTAGTAGTTGATGTTTCATCATATTAAGTGCACCAACAGTTCCAGCAAGCGCACCAACATCCACAGCATCTGGGCCACATCCTGTATAGCTGCAGTAATTTGTAGGTTTATGGTGATTAGATAGTAGTGTGCTTACTTTATGTTAAGATTGCTGCTGAATCACAAATTTTGTGACGCAACAGCGACCTCAACAGCAATCTCGCTTTGTGTGACACTTAGCAGCGATCAGGCCCCTGAACTGTTCTGGACCATTTTTTGGTTGTTGAGCTCCCGCTGGGCAGCATGCATCACTGTGTTTGACAGGGACAACGACCAACGATCTCAACACTACACCCGAGAGTGACAGAGTCCCAATGACCGCTGTATCATTGCTGCATCGCTGGTGATATCTGACTGTTTGACATCTTACCAGTGATCACGTAACGACGCACCAGCGATCCCGGCCAGGTCAGATCGCTGGTGCATCGCCAAGTGTGACAGTACCCTTAGGCTGGCTTCCCACCACAGCACTATCAGGTCTGGGGCTGTCATGGGTGAACCTGACATTCCCGAACCCGATTTGCAAACAGAACCGGAGGCCAATATATGCCCTCCGATCCTGTTTGTAGCCGGATTCAGCCATGCGTAGCTGTCCCCTGCGAAATGGTGCTGAACCACTTTACAAGGGACAGCTCCCTGGTGATGAAGTTCAGCGTAGCTGACGCTGAACTTCAGCCGCCGGTGTCCGGTTCCCGGATCCTCCCGGATCGAGGCAATCCAGCCCCATAGACTCCAATGTTAAGGAGCGCCGGATTGCCCCTGATCCAGGAGGATCCGGGAGAATCCGGGAGGATCCAATTTGGGCAGATTTTTCGCCCTGGACAGAAAATTGCTGCACGCAGCATTTTTGTGTTCGGGAGGAAAATCCGAATACACCCGGATCCTCCTGGACAGAGGGCAGATAGCTGCCATCTGGCTCCATCCGGCCCCATAGGGCTGCACTACAGTAAAATCGGATCCAGGGCTGTCAGATTCACCCCGGACAGCCCGGACCTGATAGTGCTGTGGTGTGAAGCCACCCTTAAAGTGGAATCATCACACCCAATATTTAGGGTTTCTTTCAATGCACATCTTGTACTTTTCTAAAATATTATAGCATTATTTGTTTGTTATTACTTGCCATTCCCCTTCCAATTGGCCCCTTTTATTTTCCTGTAAATAAACCTTTTAATTGGTTCAATCTCATCTCTTGTGTGTACGGAGCTTGGGCAGGGGTATCTACGAGTTGACTCCTGGCAGAAGAGGAAGACCCCTCATCATTCCCCTAAAGCTCCTAGCAAGATTTGGGTATAGGCATTGTGCCATATCAAGGTGAGAACTACCGATCACCCTGCCCACAGCAGCGGATTAAAAAGGTTTACACAAGTATTTACAGACATAGACTACCCTGTTTCCATACAATGCCATAGTGAAGTACTTATCTAGCCAGACACTGCATTGACACTCTTGTCTTGTTTTCTTAGGTACAAATTCACCAAAGAACAATATCTACATCAGGTCTGTATATTCAGCCCTCTATTTGGGTGGGATTGCTTACGGTACATACAGTTAAGGGCCTGTCACACGCGTCAATATCGCCTGCACGATATCGGCTGCACGTGACGTTGCAGCGATATTGACGCGTGTGACATAGTGAATCAACCAGCGATAAATCGCTGGTTGATGATCGCCAGGTTTTAGAATCAGTCCTAAAACCTGGCGATTGTCGCCCGGTGGACACGCAGCATCGCTGCGTGTGACACCGGGACTAGCGATATTCCAGCTCCCAGCGCCTCTCAGAAGCGCTGGGAGCTGGTATCCAAGGTACACTGCGGGTAACTAGGCAGCGCGCGCTGCCTAGATACCCGACTGTGTACCTTAGTTACCAGCCTCCTCCGCTCACCGGGTGAGCGGAGGAGGCTGGTAACTAAGGTACACGTCGGGTATCTAGGCAGCGCGCGCTGCCTAGTTACCCGCAGTGTACCTTGGAGACCAGGCTGCTCCCGCTTCCAGCAGGCTGGCAGCGGGAGCAGGACATCGTGGAAACGATATTTAAATCGTTTCCATGATGTCACTGGTCAATTGATCGCTGGTGAGTCTGTCTGTGTGACAGCTCACCAGCAATCAGCCGTCAATGTCGTCAGCGATCAGATCGCTGACGACATTGACGCGTGTGACAGGACCTTTAGGTCCAAATATATTTGGACAGAGACACAAGTTTGGCATTAAGCAGTTTATGAAAATATATCCAAAATACAGTAATAAAACCAATATGGACTTAAAGTGCAGACTCTCATCTTTAATTTGGGAGTATTCACATAATAATTGCAGTTAAAGTTTAGGAATTTCAGCTCTTTAATATGTAACTGTCTCTTTTTCAAGGGATCAAAGGTAATTGGACAATTATCTGCACCAGGGCCCCGACCAGCTAGGGGGCCCCTTCAAGCCTGAAGGGGGCCCCCAGCCGACCCCCGTAACCCAACGTCAGAGGAGAGGAGGGTCAGGCAAGGGAAGCAGAAAGCTTCCTGCTTCCCTTGCCTGATCCCGCCCCTCCTCTCCTCTGCCCCTCCGGCTCCAGGGAACGGAGCGGCTCAGCTCAGCAGGTAGGAGAGCCACCGCAGCAAGCACAGGCATCGTGCAGCCGGCCCCTACACCAATTCCCCCCCCCCTGCTCCTAAACAGACCGCACCGCCAGCACAGAGCCCCCCCCCGGTCCTTAACAGACCGCGCCCAGCGCCTCCAGCACCCCCCCATCCCTAGTCCTCCACATGCCAGCACCAGGGCCCCCTGGGGTTAAGGTCCGCCCCAGCTCCAACACATGAGCAAGCCACAACCAAATCCCACCATCCCCATTTCTGCCCATCCTTCTTGGACAAACCACTGTTCGGACCACCTGTTGGCTCATTCCTGCAGTGTGTGGCTAGCACACTAGCTCTTCATCGTTTCAGGCTCCTGATGACAATGCAGATATGTTTAATCCTTCAGAGATACTGAATAATCCCTTTTTAGAGTTATCTGCACTTCGGAAATTGTAACCGTAGGCTATAAATCCAGATGACACTTAATATGTAAATGGAGGTAGTCGTGTGGACGTGATCGCAGGCACATTCACACGTGGCAGAAAAAATATATAGTTTTAAACTAATGGTGATGTTTTAAACACATAAAGATAATTCTGCTATTTGTTGCATTAAAGATCCGTACGGCGTTCACCCATGACACAATATTTTACTTCTCAGTCAGCAGATCTGTGCTCTGTTTTCTTTCCATCCCACATCTTCTGGCTAAAACTGTGTTATGTTGTACATACATATAGGAAAGCACAGAACAATACAATCTTGTTTGTGTGATGAATGAGGTGATGAATGGAATCCATTGTGCTGCTCACTTTGGCGTTTGAATATCTGATATCCGTTTTTGGATGCAAGACTGAATTCTGATTTATAGCCTTCTCCTCTGATCACGAAACAGATTCCAGCGGCACGTAGAGAAAAGTTAAATTAAATTAAAACATCCAATTTATTTATCAGTATTAAAGGGAACCAACCAGCAGAATTTAGGGCTATAAAGTGAAGCCGGTGCCTTACAGGCTCTGGGATGCTGAATGCAATCATACCTTTACTTGAACGATTCCATGTTGATTGCAAAGAAAAGTGTCATAAAACTCCTGGAAAACAGGGCAGCAGACGGTTGATGTGTCCAGCACTGCGTCACTATTTCTCCTCCTCTATGGGCATGCCTTTAGGCTGTAAGCCATATCCTCCCCCTCTCCCTTTTATCTCTAATTTCAGTTTTGTCAGGCACCCTGTGGCTGGAGTATAGTGACAGTGCGCAGGAGCCAGTAACTGGAAGTAGATATGAAAGGAGGGGGGAGCGTTTGCCATAAGCCTGGTGGCAGCATTTGTGTTTGGGGTTATTCAGGGTCTCTATCAGTGACGGGGTGGAGGTTATTATATGTGCTTTTGGTCGCGGATCAGAAGGCATATACCACACTCACTGAGAGGTGTCGTAATAAACCAGCACTGACAGGGCAGCTGCAGCCCTTCCTTATCCTCAGGCAGTTCTCTGACTGACCTGGGATTAACAGGAGGCGCTGTGGAGCTGCCAGGTTCGGTGGCCGATTCACCACAGTGTTTTTCCGAGGTAATTACTGTCTTGCAGCAGATCACCGATACTGCCAGAACCGGACAGCAGAGGCTTCTGCACAAGGAAATAAAAGCCCTGATGATGAAACAACAGGTAGAAATATCAGGAGGTGAAATCGGCAGTGTACGAGTAAGTGATCCAATACCCATTGTAATACCTCCCAAAACTGAAATGTTGGTCTGGTGTAGAGCCGCAATAGGCATTAAAGGGCAAGACTATCAAGCCCTGGTAGAACCCGTGTACTCAGACAGTAGACTTACTATACTGACAGCAAGAGGGGTAGTCGAGGTACACCGGCGAATAGTGCCATTACGCCATTCAAATTGCGGGAAAGATGAGACCACATTACCAAAGTATGCTACTATGGCTAAATTGTTCACGGTTGATAACAATGCCATCACAGCCGTCGAGTCTTTGAACCCGTCAAGTAAGGCGGATGACAATGGCTCATGGGAAAAGCTCGAGGATTGGTGCCAAAAGCTACATGTGGGTACCAGTTCTACACCTTCCCATCAAAAGCATGGAGTATACTGGGTAGTAAAAGAATGTGAGCAAATATTCAGCAAACACCCATTAGACTTTGGGCAAATTAAAGGGGTAGAGCACACTATACCCACAGGTAACCACCAGCCTTTAAAAGAGAGGTTTAGGCCATTACCACCCGCTCACTACCAAACCACCAAAGACATGCTCAAAGAAATGAAAACTGCAGGGGTAATAAGAGACAGTTGTAGCCCCTGGGCAGCACCTTTAGTGTTGGTTAAAAAGAAGGACGGGAACATGAGAATGTGCGTAGATTACCGGCAGATCAACCGCATCACACATAAGGACGCATACCCATTACCTAGGATTGAGGAGTCATTAGCTGCATTAAAATCTGCTAACTATTTTTCTACCCTTGATCTGACAAGTGGGTACTGGCAATTTCCTGTGGCAGAGGTCGACAAGGAGAAGACAGCAATTACGACGCCGATGGGCCTCTGTGAGTTTAATTGTATGCCGTTTGGACTCTGCAATGCACCGGGTACCTTCCAACACCTGATGGAGAGCTGCCTAGGACATAAGAACTTTGAAACTGTCCTTCTGTACCTAGATGACATCATAGTCTACTCCAAGACGTATGAGCAACATCTACAAGACCTGGCAGACGTGTTTGAGGCCTTATCCGGATACGGCATGAAAATCAAGCCATCCAAGTGCCACCTTCTCAAGCCAAAGGTACAGTACCTGGGACACATTGTGAGTTCAGAGGGAGTAGCACCGGATCCTGATAAAGTCACCGTGACAAGGGATTGGCCAAGACCTATTAATGTGAAAGAAGTGAGGCAATTCCTGACAGACAATAGAAAAACCCAGGAACACCGAATGGTATTGAGTTAATTCCCAGGAGGAGAGGTTCCCTTGAGGACGCAGAATCCTAGAGGCAATATTCCTAGGAGAGAAAGCTCGCTTCATAGCCGGAGGCGAGGAGAAGATAGCCACAAGCCGATACACCCCACAGCTTGATAGAGGAAAGGTGGGAGGACAAAGGCCCGGCAGCCGCATACACCTTAGCTGATCAGAAAAACCCTGGAGCTGAGAGACAGTGAGGACGAGGGAGCCTGGTGATCCCACAGACATATCTGGGACACTGGAGGCTAGGCCGCTACAGCCAGAGAGCTGGCTCTGTACCGGGGATACTCTAAGACCCTAATCACGAGACACACCAGCGTGGGGCAGGTACTCTATGACCAGCAGCCTACCTACCACCACGGTCTAGGAACACAGCGATCAAACTAGGGCTAGTGACCCTGAGAGAGAGGGACCCATTACACAAAAGCCCGCGACGGCCAGACCAAACCAGTGAGTGAGGAGACAGAGAGGAAAGGGCCTGAAAGGACTTTAGGGAAGCAATGCAGAGGAGCTGCCTGAGCTGCATAAACCCAGTTACCCTGAGCAGTGTAAAAGTGTAATGAACTGTACAGAAAGAACTGTGAACTGTAACTTGTAACTGCTGCTAAAGAACTTTAAGTAAACTACCCGGTAAGCTCCTCATTGCCTGAGACTGCTTCCTTCCAGCGTCGCAACAGTGTCCCACCTGAGGAGCCACGACTGTCGTCCCTACACACTGGCTTGAGAAGCTGCAGCAGCAAAGTAAGTGACTGGTACAAAGCACCATCCCTCACCAAGTCCCTCCACTACTACACCTGCCCTGGGGACCCTCAGGCCTACCCAAGGAGGGCTTACCATCCACGCTGCACTAAGTCACCGTCCCCAGCAGGAATACGGCAGCGGCGGTCCCCACTGACCACATACTCCGGGTGGCGTCATGACAAAAATCCACTGTAAATAACCCCTACCTTTTTGGACTGAGCCCAGGCCACGAGAGCGGGTCACGACTACCTTGATATCCCAGAGAGACAGCACCGGCCCGGCCCCAAGTACCCCATGGCCTGGGGACACCTCAGCACTTCTGGCGTCACGAACAGGATATCATGCTCTTCAAAGTGGGCACTGTGCACCTGAGAGACTTTATTAAACTGTATATGGGACTTTGTAACAACAACCCCCATAATGGTGGCCCAAAGAGACTAATGCAATGTGCTGGCTACGGGGCGTGCCCGAGCCCCTCATCGTAGGCTGAGCCAGCCAGGAGCGGGAAAAGAAAGCCCTGCCCCTGCCATCCTTCGCTCCAGGGGAGTGCGCTGCCATTCAACAAAATGTAGCTCCGCCTAGGGGTGGGCCGGCTGACAGCACAGGAAGAATCGGCGACGCCCAAAGAAGAGAACAGAACGAGGGTGTACATGTAAACTCCCAGATGGAAGTCGAGCATTACCCAAAGATGGATGCAAGAAGGGGAGTATTATTGCTACTCCCTAAGGGCCAACGGCAACGGGAAGCGGTGGAGGAACCCAGACGAGAAGCGGAGCAAGTTCCCAGGAGAGAAAGCGGCACCCGGACGGGTGGCCGCAACCCAGAACCCGGTCCTGCAGCAGAATGTGCAGGGCCGCAGAGACTGATTGATCCATTTGGGGCCTTGGAGGAGAGTTGCCCAGGCCTGCCAGAACCACTTATCCCAGCACCACTGACCCAAGAGGTGAGAGGAGAGTGAGGCCCGTATGACATGCAAGTAAAAAGACTGTCCCTGAAAGAGCCCGCAGCTACAACAGCATCAGATGCGTACCTGGATCCTACAGATGCAGTGGCCACAGAACAGCAAACCACGGAGACTGTGTCTGTAATCACTTGTGCTCAAGGGACCAAGACGCCCTTAGAAGGATGGCCAGAATACTTAGCGCCAATTTTGAACTTTGTGTGTGTGTGTCAGAAGATTCTACCATGGAAAAAGGAGAAGATGGAGTAGCTGTACCTGGACAGCTAAATTGTAAGTGAGAATGTGATATTTTCCTTGATGTCCTCATGCTTTTCCTGAATGTGTGTATAGATTCCCCTTTTTCTTGCTTGATATTATGCTGAGTTAATAGACTGTGAGATTATGGACCGTGAATAATCTAAACTATTATGGTACCTTTACACGCGGCAACATTTCTAGGGTGTCAACAGGTAACTTACTGGCTGCAGTGAAATCATGGAGACAAGGTTCTATCTTGTTGCTGTGTACAAATGGAATCATGTCTCCATGATTTCACTGCAGCCAGTAAGTTACCTGTTGACACCCTAGAAATGTTGCCGCATGTAAAGGTACCATTATGGATATAGTTGAGTACCCTGAGTGCTCTCTATTGGATTTATATGCAGAGGTTTTATAAGAGAATAAATATGAATGGAACCTGGTAAATTTAGTGTACAGAAGGGTGGAGGAACTGGACTAACCCCCATGCATATTAAGTAAGGGACAGAAAGTGCCTGGGAGTGGTAAGAGTAAAGCCAGGCCTCTTAAGCCGAGATGTAGTGACGTTGGGCTCTTTTTGCAATTTTATAAATAGTAGTATTTTTGTTAAGAATTTGTATGTTAAATGTTATTGTTGTTATATAAAAAACAAATTGAGCTTACTGTGGTGTCGCCAGCGTGAGGACATACTGGATTTAGCTCCCGGGGAATGTGGCGCCCCTTCGAACAGGGCGGCCACAGGGTGAACTGAAGCCAGATAAGCTAGACACGGTTGACTTAGGAACACCCACACAGATAAGCCCCTGTGTGCAGCGCCGGACTGGGGTGTCTGGGGACCACCAGGGAAATTAACTCCAGGGGCCCACCCACCCGGGCCCACCCATTTTTCAGATATATATGCAAATACCTGTTATCCGTTATACCCATCATAGTGTAGCGTGGACTGTAAAACACAGGCGGCTCCTGCACATCACTGTGCACTCACCATTACTGCGATGTTCCATTACTGTAGTTTACATTAAAGGGAACCAACCACCTCAGATGACGTGTATAAGCTGTTAATACATGTCCCTGGACCCTATGTACACCATTGCAGCTATGTTTTTGCTAAGAATATTGATAACAGCAAACCGAAATAAACAGTTTATAAACTTACATGATTTCGTACTTGAGGGCGTCTCCCTCGGGCTTTAGTACGAGAGGGCTGTGTCTTATGCAGCCTGAGTGGCTTTCCTCCCCCTCCCTCTCTGTTTGCAGGACGTCACATTAGGGCGTGATATTATCTTGGTGTGGGCGGGCACCCAAGGCAGCTCCCGTCCGTGCACGTCTTCTCAGTGACGTCCTGCAAACAGAGAGGGAGGGGGAGGAAAGCCACTCAGGCTGCATAAGACACAGCCCTCTCGTACTAAAGCCCGAGGGAGACGCCCTCAAGTACGAAATCATGTAAGTTTATAAACTGTTTATTTCGGTTTGCTGTTATCAATATTCTTAGCAAAAACATAGCTGCAATGGTGTACATAGGGTCCAGGGACATGTATTAACAGCTTATACACGTCATCTGAGGTGGTTGGTTCCCTTTAAAGGGATTTTTTGGTGAAAACAAGTTATCAGCGATGCACAGGTTAGGAAGGATCACTTATTTATTGGTGGAATCCGCACCATCAGGAGAATGTGGCACATTGAGCATTTGGTGAGTTTTTTACCTCAGTATTTGTAAGACAAAACCAGGAGCAAACAGAGGTAATTTTTATACATTTCTCACCCACTCCTGGTTTTGTCTTATAAATACAGAGGTGAAAATCTCACCAAATGCTCAACTTGTTTTCTCTGGCGAACCTCTGTAACTGCATCTCTGCTCTTGTGTCACAGGGAGGGGTTAAACATCCAAGTATTTAATATCTATTGGAAATAAGAAGTTTCCCCTTATTGATATCAGATTTTCTGGGGTGATTGTGGGTTGCAGTTCGCAGTGTGGGGGGCCACAACATTTGGGTCTCTCCACGCTAAGGATTCCAGCCCCCCAGCTGCCAAGTTGTACCTGGCTGGTAACCAAAAATACAGCAAAGCCCATTTTTTTTATTAATAGACCTAATTTAAAAAAAATAAAAACAACAATGTGGGGCTCGGCCATATTTTTGGTCCAGCCAGGTACAACTTGGCAGCTACGGACTGCCACATACCCCCAGCTGCCTCATTGTACCTGGCTGGCAACCAAAAATACAGCGAAGCCCTTTTATTTTATTTATAGCCCTAATTTCAGAAAAAAAAAAAACATGGGGCTCCGCCATATTTTTAGTCCAGCCAGGTACAATTAGGCAGCTGGGGGCTAGAATCTTCAGCATGGAGTGGCCCAAGCGTTCTGAGCCCACCATGCTGCGAATTGCAGCCCGCGGCCACCCCACAAAATGGCGCATTCATTGAAGCACCATTTTCTGACACTGTACACAGACTATTCCAGTTGCCCTGGTGACGGTGGCAAACTGGGTAATAAAGAGGTTAATGCCAGCTTATTGGCAGCTGGCACTAAGCTCGAGATTCATAATGTCGGGCCAATGTTAGATCCAGCCATTAGGAATCTCTAGTAAATAGTAAATAAAATACACCACACAGAGAAAAATATTTTTATTAGAAAAAAAAACACAAACATAAATTGAAATTCCATCTTTATTACTCCATAGCGTTTGACGTAGTCCACAACAATTGTCCTCTTCTACATGCAGACACTGCAGCAAAGAATCAAGTGTCCTCTTGTTGTAGTCTCTGAGGTCTGAGTCATGGTGCACTGTATGGCAATGATCTGTCATACAGTGCACCATGACTATGACCCCAGAGACTACAACAAGAGGACACTTGATTTCTTGTAGTCTCTTGGGTCAGAGTCATGGTGCACTGTATGGCAACGATCTGCCGTACCATGCATCATGACTGTGACCCCAGAGACAACAACAAGGGATCAAGTATCCACTTGTTGTAGTCTCTGGAGTCAGAGTCATGGTGCATGGTACGGCAGATCATTGTGATACATTGCACCATGACTCTGACCTCAGAGACTACAACAAGTGGACACTTAATCCCTTGTTCCACCCATCCATCCATCCATCCATGCATCCATCCATCCACCCATGCACCCATCCATCCACCCATCAATGCACCCATGCATCCTCATATGCACTCTGCCATGCACCCATCCATCCATGCACCCATGCATCCACTCATGCACCCATCCATCCACCCATGCACCTAAGCATGCACCCATGCATGCACCCATCCATGCACCCATCCACCCATGCATGCACCCATCCATGCATGCACCCATCCATCCACCCATGCATGCACCCATCCATCCACTCATTAATTCATTCATACGTACATCACTCACGATCCTCAGGTGAGGAGGAGGAGTCCGAGAGAGGAGGAGGGGAATCACAGCTGAAGCAGAGGAGGCTGACCGGCGGGCGGGAGAGAGGTGAGGTGGGACACAGGGAACAGGGGTGAGGGGTGAATCAGGGGGGGTGATGATCATGGGAGGGGGCTGAGCAGCCTGACCGGCGGGTGCAGCCCGCTAGGGGATAGATAACAAGAGGGACACGGGATCGGAGGAGGAGGGTGAAGGGAAGGGACGAAGCGGGGGGGGGGGGGGGGGGCTGATGAGAACCTCCAATCGGATCTGGAGGGGTGAATCGCACTGATTGGCAGTTTCACTTTCAACTGCCAATCAAAGCGAATTTAGCCACGGGGGGGCTAAGTCACCCCCTCTGGGGTAAAGTATAGGTCCTTGCGATCCCTCAGCATCGGTGACATTTCATGGGCCATGGTCACCGCAGCTACGGGACCCTAATCCCGCCATGACATTGTGGGACGTCATGGGTCGGGAAGTCACTGACTTCCATGACGTCTCCGTAACATCATGGGTCGGGAAGGGGTTAATAAATAATGTAGGAGGAGAGGGGTCAATTTGTGAGTCTTTAAAGACTTTAGAACGTTACATGAGGCCCATACATTTCATCAACATGCTGGGGGGCGGGGCCAGGTCTAAATTTCGCACCTTGGCACGCCAGACTCTGGTTACGCCAATGCTGAACCCCAATCGCTGCACCCGCTATATGTAAACCCTGAGAGCTACCTCCAATACGTGCACCCCTTATATACACCCAATTACTTCTGCCCCAGTACACAGGGCACATGGAGCAGCTCTGTGTACTCACATTACATATTAGATGCCATGTCCGCTGTCCCCGCACTCTGCAACTGGCACACAGTGCACCTCTCAGCACCTTGTTCCAGGGGCAGGAAATACATTTTTAGTAAATTTTAAAAATTAAATAAATAAATTCTAAAATAAAATTGTAAATAAATAAAGTTTAAAGTCAATGAATAAATGAATCAGAGAATAAATGCAAAGAATAAAAGGCACAAAAGGCACTTCCTGCATCAGCAGGGCTATTGCTTGGCTCAGAGCAGGGATCTACAGCTTCAATCCTGAGTGTAGATATGTCTGTTCGCCAGCTTCACCACTTCCGTCCTTCCCCACCTTCCTCCGCCGGATCTCTAGGGGGCGAGACCATGGGGAGGGGGACAGGAGGGGATAGACCAAGGAGGGGGACACCAAGGGGAGGGGGACACAGAAAGGTGGAGGAGAGGGCACAGGGGAGAGGGGGGCACAGAGGGGGGAGAGGAGAGCAGTGGTATCTACGGTTCAGGATATGGTGTGTGGCACATGATGGCCTCTATGGTACATGCTACAGTGTGTGGCACATGATGGCATCTATAGTACATGCTGCAGTGTGTGGCACATGATAGCATCTATGGTACATCCTGCAGTGTTTGGCACAACATGGCATCTATGGTACATGCTGCAGTGTGAGGTACCTGATGGCATCTATGGTACATGCTGCAGTGTGTGGCACATGATGGTATCTATGGTACATGCTGCAGTGTGTGGCACATGATGGCATCTATGGTACATGCTGCAGTGTGAGGTACCTGATGGCATCTATGGTACATGCTGCAGTGTGTGGCACCTGATGGCATCTATGGTACATGCTGCAGTGTGTGGCACAACATGGCATCTATGGTACATTCTGCAATGTGTGGTACCTGATGGCATCTATGGTACATGCTGCAGTGTGTGGCACATGATGGCATCTAAGGTACATGCTGCAGTGTGTGGCACATGATGGCATCTATGGTACATGCTGCAGTGTGTGGCACATGACAGCATCTATGGTGCATGCTGCTGTGTGTGGGACATGATTGCATCTATGGTACATGCTGCAGTGTGTGGCACCTGATGGCATCTATGGTACATGCTGCAGTGTGTGGCACATGATGGCCTCTATGGTACATGCCGCAGTGTATGGCACATGATGGCATCTATAGTACATGCTGCAGTGTGTGGCACATGATAGCATCTATGGTACATGCTGCAGTGTGTGGCACAACATGGCATCTATGGTACATTCTGCAGTGTGTGGTACCTGATGGCATCTATGGTACATGCTGCAGTGTGTGGCACCTGATGGCATCTATGGTACATGCTGCAGTGTGTGGCACAACATGGCATCTATGGTTCATTCTGCAGTGTGTGGTACCTGATGGCATCTATGGTACATGCTGCAGTGTGGTACAACGTGGCCTCTATGGTACATGCTGCAGTGTGTGGCATCTGATTGTCTCTATGGTACATGCTGCAGTTTGTGGCACATGATGGCATTTATGGTACATGCCGCAGTGTGTGGCACATGATGGCATCTATGGTACATTCTGCAGTGTGTGGCACAACGTGGCATCTATGGTACACGCTGCAGTGTGTGGTCACCTGATGGCATCTATGGTACATTCTGCAGTGTGTGGCACAACATGGCATCTATGGTACATGCTGCAGTGTGGTACAACGTGGCCTCTATGGTACATGCTGCAGTGTGTGGCACATGATGGCCTCTATGGTACATTCTGCAGTGTGTGGTACCTGATGGCATCTATGGTACATGCTGCAGTGTGGTACAACGTGGCCTCTATGGTACATGCTGCAGTGTGTGGCATCTGATGGCCTCTATGGTACATGCTGCAGTGTGTGGCACATGATGGCCTCTATACTACATGCTGCAGTGTGTGTGGCACATGATGGCATCTATGGTGCATGCTGCAGTGTGTGGCACATGATGGCATCTATGGTACATGCTGTAGTGTGTGGCACATGATGGCATCTACGGTACATGCTGCAGTGTGTGGCATATGACAGCATCTATGGTGCATGCTGCTGTGTGTGGGACATGATTGCATCTATGGTACATGCTGCAGTGTGTGGCACCTGATGGCATCCATGGTACATGCTGCAGTGTGTGGCACATGATGGCCTCTATGGTACATGCTGCAGTGGGGGGCACATGATGGCATCTATAGTACATGCTGCAGTGTGTGGCACATGATAGCATCTATGGTACATGCTGCAGTGTGTGGCACAACATGGCATCTATGGTACAGTCTGCAGTGTGTGGTACCTAATGGCATCTATGGCACATGCTGCAGTATGTGGCACCTGATGGCATTTATGGTACATGCTGCAGTGTGTGGCACAACATGGCATCTATGGTACATTCTGCAGTGTGTGGTACCTGATGGCATCTATGGTACATGCTGCAGTGTGTGGCACCTGATGGCATCTATGGTACATGCTGCAGTGTGTGGCACAACATGGCATCTATGGTACATTCTGCAGTGTGTGGTACCTGATGGCATATATGGTACATGCTGCAGTGTGGTACAACGTGGCCTCTATGGTACATGCTACAGTGTGTGGCATCTGATGGCCTCTATGGTACATGCTGCAGTGTGTGGCACATGATGGCATCTATGGTACATGCTGCAGTGTGTGGGACATAATGGCATCTATGGTACATTCTGCAGTGTGTGGCACAACGTGGCATCTATGGTATGTGCTGCAGTGGGCGGCACCCAATCATGTGTTAAGGGAGCGGACCCCAACCACTTCTTAAAGGGGCAGTCCCCAACCACTTCTTAAAGGGGTGTTCCCCAACCTCTTGAAGGGACAGTCCCCAATAACTTCTTAAAGGGGTTGTCCATAACCACGTCTTAAAGGGGCCATCCCCAACCATGTCTTAAAGGAGTGGACCCCAACCACTTCTTAAAGGGGCTGTCCTCAACCTCTTAAAGGGGCAGTCCCCAACCACTTCTTAAAGGGGCAGTCCCCAACCACATCTTAAAGGAGCAGTCCCAACCACATCTTAATGGGGCGGTCCCCAACCACATCTTAAAGGGGCAGTCCTCAACCACATCTTAAAGGGGCGGTCCCCAACCACATCTCAAAGGGGCGGAAGCAGCCAATCAGCGATATTGGCGTGGGATTTAAACCGTCTTCGCTGACTGGTCATGGCCGGCTGCGACCAATCAGTGATATTGCCGCAGGATTTAAATGATAATGTACATATTTTACCCGGAAAAACCTGTGTATTCAATGCATTATTCTTAAATCTTCATAAATAAACTACATACATATTCTAGAATACCCGATGCGTTAGAATCGGGCCACCATCTAGTACATTATATTTATAGTGAAAAATGGGAACAGCACCAAAAATTACCTCAATTTATGTGAAAAGCTTTCCCCAGGACTGGTTGGAGCCAGCTGGGGACCCAGGTTGACACCGGCATACCGGAGCCAAGGTAGCTAGATGCAAGGTTCAGCCCTAACTACAGACCGGCAAGCTGAGGGCCGGACACACACAGGGAGCCGAAGTGTGGCTTCCCGCTCACGCAGGTAGCCACAGCCTTCCCTACTGCACAGCTGGGTTTCCACAGCAGGTACCTACTACATGCAACACCTTCCACCCCGGCACAGTAGGGGGAGCTACACTCACTGACTTTAGGGGAGTTCCCCTATAAATACTGCTGCTGGGGGAGGAGTTAGGGAGAGTGTGCCGACGCTAGGAGAGCTGCGAAGACATCCTGTTGATCGGTGCTGCGGTGCCCGAACCAGTGACCCGGAGTGGCCCTTCTACGTTGACCCAAGCCTAGGAGTGGGGACAGAAGGCAAGGAGCAGAGCCAAGGGAGCGAGGAACCGGTGAAGGTTCACCCAAGGAGTACCGGACTTCAGGGGTCCGCACCTGCAGGATTACTTCAAGACTGCAGAAAACCCCGTTACACCGTGGAGACTTTAGTCACCCAATCCCCCTGTGTACCCAGCCAAAGGGAGCCAGACACTGCAGTGTAGCACAGCAGTGATCAAAGAGGGTAACCCATTTACTGTGCAGGAGGAGGTAGAGTGGAGACCAGAAGAAGTGAGGAGGCCAGTCTGGCTGCAAGCAGACAGGGCTTCAGTAATTGCAGAGAAGCTGAGGAGGCCTTATACCCACTTGCTGTGGAGACTCACTGTGCAGCTGGTCACCCGACAGTGCCCTGGACGGATTTACCCCCGCCATTGAGGGTCCAGGGCACGGAACCGGGAACCGACCAGCCGTGATCCCCCCACCGAAGTAACCACCTGTACCGGTATCCGAGTACCCCCTACCCTGTTGACCGACTCATATGTACAGGTCCACATTATATACATACAGTATATAGATACACAAATATAGCATGTAGTGTGGACTTGTATATAGAGTATAGTGCTATGTAGAGACAAACACACAGACAAAGACAGAGAGACAGACAGAGTGGGAGACAGAGACAGAGAGAGAGAGAGACAGAGAGAGACAGAGAGACAAACAGAGAGACAGAGAGAGAGACAGAGACAGACAGACACGGAGAGAGACAGACACAGAGAGAGACAGCGAGAGAGTCAGACAGACAGACAGATGAGCATATGTGGCGCCCCTGTGACTAGGCACCACAGGATAGTATTGCACCTTAAATAATAATGTGTTAACCCTGTAAAGTTGCCAGTTCAAGGTTCACCTTATGGAGTCTGTTTTTACACCCACCTAGAACCACACCTCTTAGAATAGGGGGGCCGGTAATTTAGTAGGTCCCAAAAGGGTGGGGGTGGAGCCTAGGATAGAGTAGTGGGAGGAAAAGTTTCAGTTTAGACAGTGCTGGGAAGGCAGCCAGCTAGGACTAGCCTGACAGCAATGCTGCAGAGAGGAACCCCAACCTTCAAGGGGGGAACCAGGACAGAGGGCAACGGGCCAGGACTTGTTGGAGCCGGTTGGTCACGTTAGGGAAGCATCGGCAGTGCGGGTAGCCAAAGCAGTCAGATGTTTATCTCTGGCTGCCGACCGACGAGCTGCAGGCCCATCACTAAACGGGTTGCTGACAGCACCACAGGGTACCTCGCCCCTCTGGACCATAAATCAGATGCAAGATCACAGGGGCAACGGCCCGAATACCGGTGGTGGGAGTGACAGGTCTTCCCTTAGAACCGGGAAAGGACAACCGTGCCCCACCGTGGGAGATCAAGGGACTGGTGGGAGGCTTTGCGAGGGTGGTAGAAGTGAGGAAGAATAAGTTAAACCCTGAAAGCCATAGAAGGAAGAACATCTAGAGACTCCATAACAGGGAACCTGGAACTGGTGAAAGACCCCCGGTAAACCAGACTGTAAGGTATGCCATCACCATCTACCGGTACCATTAAAGTGGAGTTAAAGTTGAATTGGGCTCGGTTATCTTTATTGCAGTGCCCTGAGGGCTCAGCATCACCAGCAGCTCAGCAGAGGGGTAAGAACTGCAACACCAATCCTCACCACTACTGCCCTCCCTCACCATCTTCCTTCACCGCTGCCCTGAGGTAATAGCTCTACCTGTAGGGAGCTGTCACACACTCTGCTGCACCCACCATCACCTCAGCGGCCGGCTTGCAGCGCCAGTACCTATATTACCGGGAACTACAGGTGGCATCACGATCCCCTGTAAATACTCCCTTCTTCCCCGCCATCTACTTCAAATGATAACCAGGGCACAGAACCGGGATCCCGACCACCCGTGATCTCCCCATTCAAGCAGTCATCAATCCCGGTGTCCGAGTACACCTATCCCTGGTCACATCACATACTCACCACCAGCACCAGTAGTAGCGGCGGCAGCAACTCCATCCTGACTCCAGTCCCTTGCTGGTGCCCACGTGAAATCCAGTTTGCAGGTGACACCGCAGCAGTGGTAAAGGACAGGAGACAGGGCAAGCTCAAGAGATGAGAGGACAGAACCCGACAGTGATTGACAGGAGAGGGGGCCCATGCAAGATGTGAGGGGGCGGGGCCCGGAGAAGATCGAGGCCCACCCCCTAACATCTTGAAGGGGCCCAGTAAAGCAGCATCAGCATGTGTCGGCTGGGGGGGCGCGGCCCCCCTGCTCCTGATCCAATGGCCATGCCCCCTGCAGTCAGGCCCGGGGCCCCTGACTCCAGGCAGAACTGTAACCCCCTAGTGGCGGCCCTGTGTGTAATCGGCATAGTAATAAGACTGATATCTATAGGTTCTATCTGTTGAAACAAGGAAAGGCTAAACCTTACACAAACCACCTTATCTTATTCTCAAGGAAATTACTTTATAGATATTCTAGTAAATATCACTGCCTTACATTTCCTTTCCTAATTCACAAGGTGATTGATTCTTCCAAGTATCATTCTTCTCCAGCAATCACCGCTATCTTGTTTTTACACTGCTATGTGCTGCCTCCCATTAGTGTCTGCATTACAGCTTGTACTTTAGAAGAATGCTTCCTTTCCTACCTTACCTCATTTCCTTCCCAAAAGCTTTGTATTTGTTTATACAACATATATGAGCCTGAGGCTACAGATGCAATGTTAAAGCTTCTCAAACATTCCAGCCTATCTGTGACGCCATGACAGACCTAAGTGGCCCTGTAAGTGCAAGAAGGGGGATTTATTCATCTGGACCGCAAAACAAATTGAATTTCAAGAAGAATATACTTAGAAAATATTTTAAAATTATTTCAAAAGCACTAATTTATGCAACATGTTTTCTTTATGCTTTTTTTTTTTATAAATACTTTAATTTTTTTTAATTTAAAATACTAATAACTAAAATATTTGCTAATTCAACTTACTACAATCGCATGCATTCTTTTAGTGCTCCTAGTAAGAAATAAACAAATCACTTTCAGGGGTATTATTATTATCACTATTATTATTTAGCCTAGATAGGTAAAGCAGGGTCTTCTCCAAGCCTAAATAGGTCCACTAGGGTCTTCTCTAAGTCTAGAGAGGTCTGAAGCGGCGCTGGGGCTTAATCACCAGAATCTGTGGGTGGCGTCACGTGAACTTTATACTTTATTCCCATTTCAAACTACCCTTTTTTGTTGACCACCAGGGCGACGGATCTGGGAAGAGCACCAGTGACATCCCAACCACAGCAGGGCCCAGACACCCGAGTCCCATATAACCCTGGGCGAGTCATTTCCATGAGCAAATGAGAATAAAGCTGTTCCCTCCACAGTGTGACAGTCCTTGAGATATTTGTAGACAGCTATTAAGTCTCCTCTCAGTCTTCTTTTTGGCAGGCTTAATATTCACAAATCCTTTAACTGTTATTTATAAGACATAGTTTCCAGTCTGCTTACCATCCTGATAGCTCTTCTCTGAACTTGATCCAGTTATTTGATGACTTTTTTATAATGTGGTGCCCAGAACTGGACACAGTATCCAGATGAGGTCTGACCAAAGAGGAGTAGAGGGCAATAATGACTTCACATGATCTAGACTGTATCAAGTGGTAGAGCTTCAGGGCACTAAGTGGCAGTATCAACCGTCATGCTCCGGGCAAATTGCCCTATAGGCAGGTCCTTCCCCTGGTGGTGCTAATCCAAGTAATAGTAGATATATGAAGAAAGAGGCAGCACTCACCAGTATTGTGCAGCAGTGGTCTCTTTAATCCAGTATGTTCAAGGATTCATGACAGGGTGAAGGGAGGTGACCACGGAGGATGGACGACGACGCCGTTTTGCAAGGAAATATGCTTCTACGGGTATGATTTCATCGGACCCGTAGAAGCAAATTTCCTTGCGAAGCGGCGTCGTCATCCGTGGTCACCTCCCTGCACCCTGTCATGAATCCTTGAACATACTGGATTAAAGAGACCACTGCTGCACAATACTGGTGAGTGCTGCCTCTTTCTTCATAGATCTAGACTGTATGCTTCTGTTAATACATCCCAGAATTTTGTTTGCTTTTTTTTGCTGCTGCATCATACTGTTGGCTCATGTTCAGTCTGTGATCTATTAGTACACACAAGTCATTTTAACCCGTGCAGCCTGCAATGGCCCCACTGCCACCGAAGCTGGCCCTTTACCACCAACACCATAGCTGGTGCTTTACCACCCCCACTGGAGCTGGCTCTTTACCACCACCATCGGAACTGGCCCTTTACCATCACCACCGCCATAGCTGGAGCTTTACCACCACCACCAATGGAGCTAGCTCTTTACCACCACCATCGGAGCTGGCTCTTTACCACTGCCACCACCACAGCTGGTGCTTTACCACCACCACTGGAGCTGGCACTTTACCACCACCACCACCACTTCCAAAACTGGCACTTTAGCACCACCACCACTGAAGCTGGTGCTTTACTATCACCACCACCGGAGCTGGCGCTTTACCACCATACCACCACCACCCTCTGAGCTGGTGATTTACAACCACTGGAGCTGTAAAAAAACCAGCTTACTGTCTCCCTCCCCATTATCCTGTAGACTGTAAGACCGCAAGGGCAAGGCCCTATCCCGCTCTACCAGTCTGTCACTGTTAGCATGTTCACTGTATTTTTCACTTGTGTTTTGTATGTAACCCAATCAACGGTGCTCTATGAATAAATAATAATAACAACATTTTTAACCAAGACTAATTGCAAAGTTACTAAATTAAACTAATAACAAATGGTTTTGCAAGAATACATTCCCATCAGCATATTCTGATTTTTGTAATCCCAGACTAATTTGTGTTTGCTTACAAAAAATTAGTCTAATTGTCATAAAAGATTTACCAGCCCGTTCAGCGCAGCACGTTAGATTATTTTGCCTATTATGTGTAATATGGTAATGCTGTGAATTGGCCCTAAGAAAATAAACTATAAATAGGAAAAAGGAACAGTTACAACTTTTGTTTCCTGAGCCGGGGATTACACAGTGCATTGCTTCTTCTAGCACTGTATAACA
Source organism: Allobates femoralis (assembly GCA_033576535.1). NCBI lineage: Eukaryota > Metazoa > Chordata > Amphibia > Anura > Aromobatidae > Allobates > Allobates femoralis. The sequence goes on along the minus strand of JARQOC010000002.1, from coordinate 49,287,252 downwards.
ATCCGACAAAATCCATTTTTTAAGAAGATTTTAAGAAATTCACTGGCTGATCCCATAATTTGTTTTATTGAGGTCGGAAGAAAGAAGGGGTTTTCCTACTTTTTCACAATAGCCGTGGTTAGTTGGGTAAGCCCAAGAATAAGAATAGATCGTGTATTCACCATTTTAATCCTCGCTGTTCCTGCGTTAGTGGTGCTGCTATTCTCTACCAGACTTAAATCTGAGCATCCAGAATGCTGAGAAATGTGGACATGTTTGGTGAGGTCCTCAGACCGCAGATCCGCTCAGATGTTCCTATTCCTGTCTGTTTAGCATGGAAAAATTTGCAGCCACTATCTTCAGAGATAAGCACATGTGGTACACGTAGCATACCCCTGAAGAGGTTTCTACATGGCTAAGCTTCCTTTTTAAGAACCCATCTCTACATTCACTTTCCTTCTTGCCCTATTCTTTGTATCTACCCATCAAAAGTGCTAGAATCTTCACAATTGTGGATTCACCTCAATGGATTTAAGGTGAACCTGTCACCTTTTCTCTGCTTTTTAAACTAAAAGTTCCACCTGAGCCTATGATGCATTCTGTGGAGGTGGCTACCCCCCCCTCACCTAAATAGTGACTTTATAGACTGTCTCGCCCTGTATGCAAGTTCATACTTACAGGTCATGTAGGTATTTAATCCAGTCCTCGCTGCCTGTCTGGTCTTCATTCTTCATGCTCCACGTGGGTCCGCAGCAGCTGTTACATGCAATTATAGTGGTTGTGTCTCACACAACCACCAAAGATGAGCTTTTCTACTGCTAATAATTAGATTATTTTAAAAGATAAGACCCTATGTGCATCTTAAATATCTCTCCAGATTCTTACTTTTCTTCATTATTCTGGACGCCTCCTGTTCTCACGTCCCATTGTCATTTTCAGCGCCTGCGCAGATCCCCCTCTGCCCACTCAAGCTCCCAGAGCTCTGCCCTACTGTGGGCAGAGCATCTGGCTGCACTACCTGCGTGTACCGCAGGCGCCGATCCCGTCCTGTTTTGTGTTCTGGTTTATGCAGACACCAGAGTGGGAATCTAGCACCTGCGCACTAGCTCTGCCCTAATACGGGCAGCACATACACTATTAGTGCGCATGCTCCCTTCTCCTACCCTGGCAGAACACAAAACAGGGTGGGATCTGGCGCCTGCAGTCTACGGAGATGTAATCCTGTCAGACGCTCTGCCCACAGTAGGGCAGAGCACAGAGTGTCTGCGAGAACAGAGAGGGATCTGCGCAGGCACTAAAAACGAGTATGGAACCAGAGGAGTGGAGGCGACAAGAAGAATGAAGAGGCAGAGGAACACCACAGAGGCGGTGAGATCTGGATGCAATGAAGACCCTATCAGGTGTTACCGGATCCGGCATGATCCAGTAAAACAAGATCCGGCACTCAAATACTTCAATTATAACGATGCTGAATCCAGTACAGATTGGGTAGGATGCAGTTTGTGCCATGTCCAAAAAACGTTGCATCCAACTTCTTTTGGACATGGCACAACACCACAACAAACAAGATCCGGTAGCAGCCTGATACACCTGGAAGCTACCAGAATCCATTGAAAATGAAGGAGCAAAAACCGGTTCCTTACTGGTTGGGGTTTATTCAGAAAAACTGGATCTGTGCCTCATTTAAAAAAATGCTGGTGTGAAACCAGCCTTATACTTCCAAATGATGGTAAACAATGTCCCTGAGGGGAAAGAGAAAAAAACACGATTCTATGGTCAGTTATATAAAAAGGTGCAATTTTTTTATTAATAAACAATGTGCAGTACAAGGGGTGAAAGTAAGGTTAAAAAAACATAGCATTAATACACAGTTCTTATCTACATTTGTATGTGTCTTAGGGCCCTTTCACATCAGCGTTTTTTTTTAAATCGCGGCAGATGCGGTGAAAAAAACCGCATCTGCCGTGATTACCGCATACCGGCTGCACTTGCGGCGCGGTTGCGGTTTTTGCCATGCAAAGTATAGGAGGACTTGCGGCAGGTGCGGCAAGTGCGGTTTTGCACTCAGGTGCGGCCGCGAAAAAAACCGCGGCTGACCGCGTTTTTTTTTCGCGGCCGCACCTGCGGCAAGTGCAAAACCGCACTTGCCGCACCTGCCGCAAGTCCGCCTATACTTTGCATGGCAAAAACCGCAACCGCGCCGCAAGTGCAGCCGGTATGCGGTAATTGCGGCAGATGCGTTTTTTTTCACCGCATCTGCCGCGATTTCAAAAAAACGCTGATGTGAAAGGGCCCTTACATATGTATATTATTTTTGCTCTATATCTCTATAACACATATGCACATATATACAAAATCAGGTAACGAGCATACATATATTTAGTTACATTGGCTTATATCTCTATATAATAAAGGTCAAAAATTTGACTCATATAGTCTATATATTGCATTGGCCTAATATTTTATAAATGCGTGTAATTATATGTGCAACTATCAAAAATCAAGAGAAGAAATAAGCACAAATAGAGGTGGCTACATAGTCCTGGATACTTCAAATCATAGGATATCCTCAATCAATTGTATTCAATCACCCATAAGGGCACTTCTTAGGCTGGCTTCACACCACGGTAAGGTCCGGTCTGGGGCTGTCTGGTGTAAACTCTCTGCCATCCAGTTTCATCACTCCTGATCAATCCGGGAGAATTCGGATTATTCTCCCCGGACACAAAAACGTTGCTTGCAATGTTTTTGTGTCCGGGAGAACAATCTCCCCAAATAGCCGGATCCTGGATCTGCCCAGATTGTCCCGGATTCTCCCTGATTCGGGGCAATCCGGTTCTCCATAACATGGGAGCCTATAGGGCCGGATTGCCCCGGTCCAGGCAAATCCGGGAACCGGATACCGTTGGCTGCACCCCGCTGTTTCAGGACCGCGGCTAGCTCCATGCTAGCCACGGTCTTGAAAAATCAGCAGCTGCGGCTGCAATTACAGCCATCCGGCTGCACACAGGACCGGATCACACCGTGGTGTGAAGCCAGCCTTACTCTATTATAGCCACACTCCCAGTGCTGAATAATTCAGCTGACTATCCAATCTCATGATTTCTCATATATGAAATGCAATGCTATTGTGTCCAAAGCACATTATAAACGACCTATGTGCAGTATTGCGGTTTTACCAACCACCTTCCTACATAATAAATGTCAATTGCGATTGGTCTTCTTGATAAATGATGTCCCTATTAATTTCAATCCTATATAGAAGAATTGGAATTTTATATTAATATATAACATGGATTGGAAACAAGCACTGTGGTGTTGCTTATTTCCAAATGATGGTGCTGTAGGCACAGAGTAAAATAGTAATTCCATTCAAAAAATGAATATAAATGCTCCCCTATGTCTAAATTTAGAGACATCCGAAAGCACAGCATGGGCCTGTGGAACAATACGGATTCAGAATAAAACCATTGGGTCTTAAACTTCATGCATTCTTCAAGTTGTGATTGGAGGAACCTCAGAACCTCACCCTACCACGTATCCATGTTATGATGTCCCCTATGTTGACTTGTTGTGTTGCTATATGTGAAGCCACCGGCCCACATTCTTCTCTCAACAACTACATTATCTTCTCATACTCTGCCGTATCTGACCTTATCCAGAGGTGATAAGATAAGGCATAAGATAGAGACACAGAGTCATCCTCCCTATTTCCTACGTGACATACTACATGTGTGTAAGTGATGGCAGTATCACACCATGTCCTCACTAAATTCAGGTTTTGAGAAGTCACCAAAAAACTATAGGGCCTGTAAAATTTTGGGCATGATACTTAGGTCATATTAGGGCCCCACATAAGGTTGCCCATAGCAACCAATCATAGCACAACTTACCGGTACATTGCACCAGAGGAGTTTGAAAGATAATAGCTGAGCTCTGATTGGTTCTGCGAGCAACCAGAACAGTTCTTCTAGTGAGACAATTCTAAAACGTGGGGCCCATTGTGATAATGGATCCATATATATGGAACCCAGGGTTAAAATGTAATCTACTGTATGATACTTTTAACATTATCCCTGGATCATTATTTTAAAGTATAAATGACATTTCATTGAAAAAATAAAAACAATACTGCACTGGTTGTTAATGATGGGTCACATAACAGCTAAGATGATGCTTTTTTTTGTGCCATATGACTTATTTTCTCACATTTTTGGGTTCTTTTAAAAACTGCATTTTATGGCTGTGTGAGCATGGCCAGCATCTGGCAGGGAGCAGTACAATGTGATAGCAGAGAAAGGGACAAGAGAGATCCTGAGCTGTGTGGGGAGTCAGCAGAGAAGAACAACAAACAAAGGTACTAACTGAGCTGTGTGGAGCCAGATAACAGATCAGAAGCTTGTGCCAAGGAAAGAGGAGTTTGCAGTGATCCTGACATTCTGACATTGCTCAGCAACTGTGATGCAGCCTGAGATAATCTGATTCATTGTTTCCTCTCCAGCTGCAGTCAGGAGCTCTCAAATAGTGTAGACCACACCCCTTCCCTTATATGGTTACATGCCCCGTATTCAGTGTGAAGACAGATTTGACTGGGAATGAACATATGTCTGCTTCACACACAGTATAGTGGGGACACCTTGTGGAAGGTTTTTGAATGGTTTATGACTTACTCTACATTATTAATAAATAAAAATGTAAAAGTCAGTTACTCTTTAAGTTATTTTAACTTATCTCAGATTACATATGATCAATGGCAGCCATCAGATAAGCATCATTTCCTTTCAGGAAAAACAAATGCCTGACAAGGCCTTGATTCATAAAATTATAAACACCATGAAATACAAGGAGAATGAAAGATGGTCGAAGCAAAATTAACCACACAAATGGACCTCCTCTTTTGCTCCTCTTAAAGCAATTGTTCAGGTCTTTGATATTAATGCTAATACTAACCTTTAAAATAAGTCTTATAGTTGATCTTCAGGGTGCCATTTGTGGACCCCCACTGCTCTTATATTGATGAGCTATCCTAAGGTTACACTATCCATATCAAAGTCTTACATAACTCCTTAAAGGTAATCTGTTAGGCTAGGGTCACACTTGCGTTTTTTACAAGCGTTTTTGGAGACCTGCGTTTTCAAAAACGCATGTAAAAACGCATCCATAGGCCCCCATGTTAAAAAACGCATGCCCTAATAGCAAAAACGCATGTGTGACAGCACCATGCGTTTTTTGGTGCATTTCCAAAAACGCATGCGTTTTTTTAACATGGGCTCCTATGGAAAACGCATGCGTTTTTGAATGGCACTAAATGGTACTAATTGTACATTTGTTTTTGCATGCGTTTTCCACAAAAACGCACCAAAAAATAGTGCATGCACTATTTTTTGGTGCGGATTTAAAAACGCAGCCAAAAACGCAGGGAGCCATCACACACTTTGAAAAACTCATGATGACATGAAAAAATGCATGCAAAAATGCATGAGTTTTTTTAAATCACTAAAAAAACTCATGTCAAGTGTGACCCCAGCCTTAGATTATTATCTAGTACAATGCTAATGGTATCTTTTAATAGGGCTTAAGCAGACCTTTCAGGATCAGTAAGTTTTATTGCTGTATTATCCTGTTCTCTTGCTTTAAGCTCAGGAGAATTTAGTATCCCGTGTCAGCTAGTCAAGCATATGTAAATACAAATTGCACATTCACTGCACCCCTACCCAACTCATAGTGTATTTACGATCACTGCTAAGAGGTGGGAGGAAGTAAAGCTGGGGACAGCAGTGCAAATTCAGGTTGGATTTCCTGTAATTTATGCCAGCACTGAGAGGTGGGAGGAGGGAGCAGGGTACATGTAGTTTGTATTTACATATGGTGAATAAGGACCAGTGGAAGCGCCTACCCGGCGTGATACGACTTGTCGTTTGCCCTCTTTTTTCCCTCCCTGCACCTTGTAAACGTTCCACTGAAATAAAAGTATAGTGCAACGTCTAAACAGAATGGGTGAGTGCACTTTTCTTCTCTATGATTATTCATCATATTAGTCTGCCCTTGGTAGCACCCTATGACAATAAAAAAGGGGGAGACAAAAGCGCACAATAGGGTCTTATCCAATGGTAAAATAGTTTCACAGATATGGATCCACTCACCTGGTTCAGTTGTGTGGAACACAACAACCATAAGCACAAATGGGTAGGATCCGATGAACTGCAGCAATCAGCCGGTCACTAGAATTGCATATATAGAAAGGAGAGAAGTCCAGCTTTCAAGATCGCGCTGTTCTAGACCAAAGTTCACAAGGCGTTAATCCAAGGACCAAGCAGTGATCATAACTTTCTTTTTATTCTAGAAAACTCTACGCGTTTCGTGTACACACTGTACACTTCCTCAGGAGCAAAGTACTCCTGAGGAAGTGTACAGCGTGTATACGAAACGCGTAGAGTTTTCTAGAATAAAAAGAAAGTTATGATCACTGCTTGGTCCTTGGATTAACTCCTTGTGAACTTTGGTCTGGAACAGCGCGATCTTGAAAGCCGGACTTCTCTCCTTTCTATACCCTATGACAATAGCACTTTGTAATAAAAGCCATTTTTTTAGGTGACAAAACATACATAGGGCTCGCATAGGAGTAGTGCCCGGCTTCTCCTTGGTGGATTTACATATGTTTGAATACTTACTGCATCACACTGAATTCTCTGTAGTTTACAACAAGATACCAGGGGAATCTACAGCAATAAAACTTAAGGATCCCGAAAGAGCTGCTTAAGCTCTATTTAAAATACCATTAGCATTGCACTAAAAAATCACCTGACAGATTCCCTTTAAATGGAACCTACCACCAGGTTTTGCCACTTGACCTGGAAACAGTGTAGAGACAGAGACCCTGATTCCCCTGATAACACTACTGATCCACTGATTTTACTAGCAAGAGGTTAGGACTAGTGGATAACTTGCTGACATATAGTTCCCATATTTGTGAACTCTGTATAGCTCTGCTCCCACCACTGATTAGCAGCTTTCTGCCTATGCACATGTATGTAAAGCTGCCAGTTAGTGATTTGGGTGGGGTTATACAGAGCCCAGCATTCAGAGAACTTGTAGGTCAGCAGATAAAACAGTGATTGTATCAAAATTGCAGTAAGCAGCACAGTGAGTGATACATTGCTGCAATCAGGATATCTGCACCTTGATGGCTGGGTTAGCCAAAACCTGGTGACAGATTCCTTTCAATACTGAGCATGGACACGTGTAGCGGACACATTCATAGTCACATAGAGCCTGTATTTAAGGGAGATTACCCGAAATTACAAAGAACTGCCCTGGGTATTCCAATGTACCATCCTAAAAGCTTATTTGCAATCACAGATAATGTGGAATGTAAAACCTGCTGTACAATAATAGCTTAGAATCCACTGAAGAGCGGGAGATTCTGATGACGTCAATAAAATAGCAGAAAATGCTTGTAAAACTAATGTATTACCCAGAATCATGATTATCCAAAAGTCAGTAATCCCTGGGCTAAGCAGTCCATTTTCTTCCCAGATTTTCTGTCTAATATTGAGGCATCAGAAAGAGATTACAACTGATGATTCTCGGTAATATCAATGTGTGCACTCTGCGGTATTTTACATGTGATTATAATGTAATCCAGATTTATGTACACATATATTCAATACATCACAATCTGACCTTCTAGGCAATGAGTTAAAGGGAAACACCGGTCAAAAATGATGCACCCAACCTAGTGGAGGACTTAAAGGGGGTTAGAGACCCATCCTCGAATCTTGTTACCCCTCCTCAGACCCTGCACTAGTCATAAAACCATTATGTTGATATATGCCAAGTGTCACATAATGCTTATTAAATTTGTTGCATCTCTAAATATCATATTATGCAGTGCTTCTATCTATGAATGTTAAGATGTTTTTCCACTTTTTATACCCCCCCCAACTAAAGTAGTAATTGACATATTTTTATGACTTTTTAAAAGATTGCAATTTTTCAATGGGTTACATTTTTTTGCACAGTTTGTCACAATAATGACATGTCCACTCCAGGGCTGGGGTACTCGGGAACTTGTTGTTTACTCTCGTTTTTTTTCACGGGGACAGACGGGGGCCGAGACCCGATCCCGTGACCGTGGCGGTGACATTTTAATAAACAGGAGGGAGATGAGAGGGATGACAGGGAAAAGGGGTATTCATGCCGCCACCCGCAGTATGCAGCCAGGATGGCCGCCGCTGCTTTAGAACCTATGGGGACGATGACCGACAGGTTGGATGGCTTCGCTACCCGCAGGCGGAGCGCAGTCCCCAGGGCAGCTAGAAGGAGGGTTCAGTTCGAACCTTCGTAGATGTTCACTAGGTCATCAGCACCCCAATGTCTCATGCGGCCTCTCCGGCCAGTGGTCGCCGCTAAAGAAAGTCTCACACACCACAGCTGGAGTTCTGTTACTTTTACTCAGTAGTTTCAGCATGGCCGCCGGGTGCTTCCCCTATCCTTTCAATACATGTCCCTGCACCTTAATTAACCTACGGTATTCTACCTATCCATTTTTGTCAAAATTGTGTTTTGTGAATCTTTCAAAAAGTGTTTTTATTACCTTATCATTTGCGGCTTCTGGGCTCTTGAGAAGTCACACAGGGCGTTCCCTCTGGCTTCTTCTGCCACAATGCGCATCGCGAGGTTCTCGATACACACAATGGGTGTACCGACGTCATGATAGCCGGATATGACGCGATTTGCGTCATACCAGCTTATCCACCCATGGAGGAGGGCGAGGATAATGCAAAAGGATTATCACACCCATCGGTGCGTGAATAATTACACTAAAGGCGGCGGAAACAAGCCACAGGGAATGCCCTGTGTGACTTCTCAAATGCCGCAAATGATAAGGTAATAAAAGCACTTTTTGAAAGTTTCACAAGACACAATTTTCACAAAAAGGGATAGGTAGAATAGGTGAATTAAGGTGCAGGAACATGTATTGAAAGGATAGGGGGTGATTTTTATGAGTAAGGTTCCCTTTAACTGCGCCATCCCAGCACCTGGAGAGCAGAGGCTACTCTGCTACTACTCCCCCTCTAATGGAGGAGTGCAGTACCTCTAGTGGCGGCCTACCTGGTGGAGTGCCACATTCTCCCTTGGCAAAGGTTAGCTCACCCCCGAGCAACCCGGTAACACAGACAATCACAATTTTTTTTTTTAATTAACAACAACAATAACAATACGCAGCTTTTTTCTTCTCTTTCGGGAGGCACTTATACTTGAACGTTGCAAAATAGAACAGTCCAGTCCTTCAGGGTTGTAAAAATCAAAAATACAAAGTGTTCGTAAACAAAGTCGTAAAAAGTTCTCATAAAAACAAAAGACAAAGTCCACAGTCTCGTTGAGCAGCATCCCCTACTGGGTTCAAAAACATTTCTTTGTCACAGTCCTCCGCCCGACTATATGGTGATCATGGTGGGTTAACTATATACACTCTTTACAATTTATATTTTACAGTTTCCCAGTACCTAACTAACCAGTTGCATACACTGTTTACACACTTTCTAACTACTTTTTACATTGGCTTTCTAGGTCTTACTTTAGGGGTAAAGGTCGCTTGCCCGCAAACCGTCCTCCATTCTTAAAAGTCCAGCCGGCTCTGCGTATGGGGTTCGAGGCTGCAGGATCTTGTACACTCAACGCGCACCAGCCTTGCTGCCCCATACACCGGGTGTAGCCAACCTCCTCTCTGGGGCAGAGGTCCCATACCGGGGTGTCCCTTTGGGAGGTGCGACTCGACGCCTCTTCTGCTGATGAAAACCCCCTGCTCCAAGCCGTACTCCTTTATGAACCTCCAGCCGGTGCGGAAGCTAAAGTCCACAATTACTCCTCTTCGCCGCTCCACCGGGTTGGGTACCAAAGGCCTTATCCTCCAGGCTAGCCTCTTCTTGCTGCTGCCAGCGGTCTCGACGCTGTCGTTGCTCTTCCTCTTCACTGGCTTGTCTTTGCGCCCAGTAGTCACCAGCGTTCCTGCTCTCGACCCTGCTCTCCACCTGGGCCACAATCGGACATCACACTGTTAGACTTTCATAGGATACCCAATGTGCCCTCCCACTCTCGACCTCTGGGGTCTCTGCCGAGCTCACACTGCTCTCCTGCTCAATGGTCTCACCCTTTGATTGCTGTGCTGGTTCAAGCGGGTCCGGTGTGGCAGCTGGTGGCTCCTCTGTCTGCTCTGATGTCACTAGCCGACTCTGGCTTGGTAGTTCTAATGCTGGTGCTGCTTCTTGTGGTTCAGGAGGCTCCGGCACCTGCACTTGTTGTGCCAATTTTTGTAGCTGGGACCGCTTCCAGGTGTTAGCGGCCCACCACTGTGCACTGTTCAGCAATTGGCTCAGTTATTTCATAACCTCTTTGAAATCATCAGAACCGGGAAACTGTACCCAGTCTATAACCTCCCCAGTTGCATTGGGAGCTTTCTCGCACCTTTGTCCGCCAGCCAGAGTGTCTGTCCCGCTGCTTGCCATGATGCCCCTTGCTCCTCACACCATGTGACTCTCTCTCATTCTGGTTCGGGGCCTCACCCTTCTGGTCCTTTCTCACTCCTCTAGGTGGGGTTAGCAACACTCTATAGCAGGACCCCTTGGCTTTTCTTTACTATTCGGGGTGGGCCTGCTATTTTGCGCCTTTACTCAGGTCCTTCCCACGATGAGAATATAATAGTAGCCTCGGCACACTTAAATGTGAAAAATGAGCTTGGAGAGAGTATTTCTTTTTGTTGTTTATTGTGCAAAAAGAGTGAAACACAAATTTTCATTTGTGCTTCACTCTTTTTGCACAATAAACAACAACAAAAAGAAATACTCTCACCAAGCTCATTTTTCACATTTAAGTGTGCCGAGGCTACTAATATATTTTGGTCACAAGTTTTTCTTCAGAGCACCTTAACAGGGGTTGAGCTGAGTCTTACCCATTACTATCTTCCCATGATGAGGGCGTAGACATGCCCCCAGACCTGCACGTGGCACTCGTTCTTTCTCACTACCATCTTTACAAGCAAGTTCTTACACAGTCTCTTAACAGTTATTTAAGGTGCATGAGACCCGGTGTTACTGGGCCGCTAGCATCATGTTCGTGATGCCAAGTTGACACGCCCACTCTAGGGCCGGGGGTACTCGAAACCAGGCAACAGTTGTTGTTCTTCACTCTTGGTTCTTTTCACGGGAACAGACTAGGGCCGAGACTCAGTCAAGTGACCCTGGCGGTGTCATTTTATTAAACAGGGGGAGATGACAGGGATGACAGAGAAAAGGGGTATTCGTGACTCCACCTGCGGTATGCGGCCAGGACGGCCGCCACTGCTTCAGAACCTCTGAGGACGATGACCGGCAGCTTGGATGGCTTCGCGCCCCACAGGTGGAGCGCGGTCCCCAGGGCAGCTGGATGGAGGGCTCAGTTCGTACTTTCACAGATGTTCACTAGGTCATCAGCACCCCGATATCTCATGCAACCTCTGCGGCCACTAGTCAATGCTTAAGAAAGTCTCACACACCACAGCTGGAGTTCTGTTACTTTTACTCAGTAGTTTTAGCATGGCTGACGGGTGCTTCCCTTGCTAACCTCCGGTTCAGTGTTGTATCCAGAACCGGGACAGTGCAGTCGAGCCTGTGTTGGTGTTCCTGTCTGTCTCTCTATCTTACTTGGTGTCTCTTTCTTTGGTGGTCCCCCAGCACTATAAGGTAGTTTCTCTTCTGAGGCGAGTGCTACACTGCTCTGCCCCCCAGGCTCTCAGTGCCTCAGCACACAGAGCTCAGGTACCGATAAATATGGGAGCTCAGTTGTACCTCTCCCGGGCACTGCTGCCTAGTTTGGCTGAATTCTCCAAGGTCTGTAGGGTGTTCGGTCACAGCTCCCATTAGGAACTTGGGGCCTCTGGTTCAACGGTTTAGGCATACAGCATCTGTGTTGTGTTCAGGGCCAGGTCCCTGTGTCCTCCACCAGCCTCTCTGTATCCTCGCCAGATGCAGGCGTGCGAGGATCTACTTCTCACTCCATACCCCATGGGCTCTGTTCTTCCTCCACACCCGTTGGTCGTTCCCTCCCGGGGCGAGCGCGACAATGTTTCAGCCCGCGGGAGCCCACACCTCTTCCTCCTTACTTCTGCACTTCACTTTTCCCCTCCTGGCTACGCTTGGGTCCTCTCATCATCCTGACGTCCTAAGTGTTGTGTGTGTGTGAAGCTCAACTAGGCAATCACTTAGTTTGCCACTTCCTAAAACTGACCCTGACTTAGACCAATGACTTGACTTATTTTGCACACCTTTTTTTGCCCTTACAAAAGATTCCCAATACCATTTACTACTACAGGCAAGATCTTGCAAGTTGACACTTAAACTGTTTGATAACTTTAGGTTAGCCACTTCAGATTTTTATTGGAAGGGTTTCAAAATCATTCAAAGCTGGATGCAGCACTATAAGAGGAGTCCTTAAATTTTATGAGTATGCCAGACCTATGGCAAGTAAAACAGTCATGAAAAAGGATGGAAAGAAGGAAATGTAAGATAAGATCCAACTATAATAAACTTCTGATATGTCAAAGACACATAAGAGAATATTATATTGATTATACTCCAGAGGTGAAAGAAGTTATTTTGGTGCCCAAGGCAGGATTCTTAGAATATATCCCATCATCCTTGGCCCCTAAAGTGCAGATTAATAGCTATTAGATTTAATGGGGTTCTCCTCTTTGGACAATCCACACATGTAAGAAGATCCCTCCTGTCAGTATGTAATGGGTCCCAAGACAACATGCAACATGGAGAATGTGTCACATGTTATTTCCTGTTCATAAGTTTGACCATACGTAAAAGAGACTGTGTTTTTAAGACCTGGTCTAGTGGCCTTAATGCAAGACCCAAAAGGACCAGTACTGTACAAGGTGCAACAAAGTGAAAAATGGAGATCTCAGACTAAGGTACTGTGGCGCCCCGCAACGAGTGTGTCACAAGAGGGTATTGCAGCCATAAAAGCAGCCGCAATATTCTCTGACTCAGCAATGATCTGGTTAATTTAGAAATCCAACCTTACATGCACCACCTAGAACAGAGGACCAATCCTAGGTCCTGGTGGGCGGAGTGTTAGGGAAGTGTAGTAGAACACACACAATAGTCTAGACAGAAGGAGAAACAATAGTCTAGAACTCGGAGAAGAAGGGTCTAGAACTAGAACTTGGAGAGGAGCGGGGGCTCCGCACCCCGTGCAGCCCCCGGGCCGTCACCGGTCGGGTGTCAGCACCTGAGGCCTTACTAACCGGGATTGGGCATTATCCACACGGGTTCCCAAAAGACTCCCGTGCCCACACTTCACAGCCGGTTCACTGGTACCGAAGCTGGCAGCAGTTCACCTCTGCTACGCGAACCAGAAAGCGTGGAGGAGCAGCTTCAAAGGAGCACCCCACCACCAGCCAACTTCCAGTCGTCTAACCAGCGGTGTACCCACCGAGGGATCCAAGGCTCCCCAAAACATCCAGAACGTACATCATGGATAGGGCATTGAAGCAGCCTCCCCGTACCCGACCTGGTATTCCTGGGCGACACTGGCAACCAATTAGTTAGAATGGAGGAACACTGCGGATTTCTAAGGGACACCATCACTGCTGAGTCCACCCGGTATGCTACCCAACCACTGTATGCCATGTACTGCCTGCTGGTTACAGTAAAGACCCGTTGCAGAGACTTTCTGTGTCCGTGCTTCCTTATGAACTGTCCGTCCGCACAACAAGGTAACCGCAGCTGCCGCACAACATCTTAAGCAGCTCCAGCCTCCGGGGATCACCGCTCAGCCTGTGGGGAGCATAACAATCTTGCTGCTGTCCATCCCCCGGAGGTTCCGCAGCGTCGGTAACGATTACCGAACTACTCATAGGTGGCGTCACGAATAAATTAAAAACCCCTTTAATCTGTTCCCACAAGACGTCTTCAGCTTTTGATCTGCACTACACCGGGCCCCACTACCGGCAGGCGCGGTCCACCCGTGACAAGGAGGAAGGAAGCATCGCCTGTCTAAACCGGAGTCCCGGCCACGGTGAGTCAGAAAATGGCGTCACGAACAGGATACGAGCAGGCCCGTTACCCAACGGGTATAATGTGCTTAAACTGGACTTTATTGTCTAAAATTTGGACTTTGTTCGTCCCTAAAAGAACTTTCCCGCCTTTTCACCACCGGGCCAAGATGGCGTTCCCGCCACAAGAAGCCGCCACGTGCAAGCCCAGGAGTGAGTCAACCCCCCCTCATCGTGGGAGGGGTAAAGACAAAAGGCGCCAAACTCTTAGTCCGCCCTGATTGCTCGAATCAACCATGGGGGCAGACCCCAAAGACTTTTCCCATCATTGGACTACAAAAGCCCAGAGGAAATGGGAGTGTCGCAGACCTTCTTCACCAGCTCTACCAGAACGTTTACCGGTTGAACGGGTGTGGTTTCCCTCCAAGAGAAGAGAATGGCCAGCATGAGACTCCAAGACCTAATGCGGGAGGTCGAGGCGGAGGCCAGAGCAGCCATAGGCCAACCGGGTCCGGGTCCTGCCCTTACCATAGACGGCAGCCCCGACTTCTGGCTAGAGGCTCTACAAGACCTCCGGGTACGGTTACTAGAGACTGTGGAATGGACGATTCGCAGCTGGAGTGCGACCCTAGGCAGAAGACTCCATCATGCGATGCAGCAGAGCCGACCGGGTACAGCTTCTCCAGGCCCAGACGACATCGCCAGCTTCTCAACAGCTTCACCGTCGCCCACCACCTGTCCTGCTTCGTCACCGGAGCCCATAGACTGTATCATTCCGGTGAGAGTCACAGCACGACCCGTTCCAGCGGACAACCCCGCAGCCGACCCCGTTCCAGAGCCGGAGCTTCCAATACGCTCCCACGAAGAAGCTGACACATACCTGGTTCCACCTGCGGAACCCACGACTAGTTTCCACACTACCGAGACTGTCGCCTGTTTCTCCCCTGAACCGGAGGCCTCCTCTGCAAATACAGAGGCCTACCTGGTGACTAGTGATGGGCGAATCCTAAATTACTCGGAATCGCTTGACTGTAGCGAGTCCGAGCCCAGGACTCGCTACTAGTTGCGAGTCTAGCGAGTCCAATGTTAATGAATGGGGAAGCGAGTAATAGCGAATAGTGTGAGATTTACAAATCGCAGATGTGTCTCGGAAGCTTCAGCCTGAAGCAATCCGAGTTTTGTCATTTATTTGCATTGGACTCGTTTACTTTGTAAGTAATCGCTGGGAAACTCGCACAGATAAGAGAAGAGTCCTGTCTGCTCTGTGCAGCTCCAGGGTCCTAGAGCCCGCCTGCTGCCTGATGTAGCAGTGCTGAGATTGTTCTCAGTCTGCTCATTCCCTGTGTACAGACATGAATGTCTGTGCACAGAGATGATGTAGCAGTGCTGAGATTGTTCTCAGTCTGCTCATTCCCTGTGCATAGACATCTATATCTATACACAGGGGATGTAGTAGAGAGGACATCGCGTTTTGGACTGCTTCGGACGGAAGAGGATTTTTTTAATTAAAGATGGAGTCCCTAATGGCTTTTTTTTTATTTCTAATAAAAAAATTTCTCTGTGTTGTGTTTTTTTTAAAACAATTTAATAGAAATTCATGGCGGTCATGTCTAATATTGGCGTGACCGCCATAAATTTCGGGCTTAGGGCCAGCTGATAATACAAAGCTGGCCCTAACCTCTTTATTACCCAGCGTGCCATCGCTACCAGGGCCGCTGGAAGAGCGGGGTTCAGTGCCAGAGGATGGCGCTTCAATGAACGCGCCATCTTCTGGGGCGGCTGCGGGCTGCAATTTGCAGCGGGGGGTGCCCAGAAAGCTTGGGCATCCCTGCGCTGCGGATTCCAGCCCCCAGCTGCTTAGCTGTACCTGGCTAGACATAGAAATTGCGCGGAGCCCCACGCATTTTTTTGACTCCGACTCCGAGACGACTCCGAGACGACTCCGACTCCGACTCGACTCCGAGACGACTCCGACTCCGAGACGACTCCGACTCCGAGACGACTCCGACTCCGACTCCGAGACGACTCTGACTCCGAGACGACTCCGACTCCGAGATGACTCCGATTCCGAGACGACTCCGACTCCGAGATGACTCCGACTCCGAGACAACTCCGACACGACTCCGACTCCGACTCCGAGATGACTCCAACTCCGAGACGACTCCGACTCCGAGACGACTCCGACTCCGAGACGACTCCGACTCCGACTCCGAGACGACTCCGAGACGACTCCGACTCCGAGACGACTCCAACTCCGACTCCGAGACGACTCCGACTCCGAGACGACTCCGAGATGACTCCGACTCCAAGACGACTCCGACTCCGAGACGACTCCGACTCCGAGACGACTCCGACTCCGAGACGACTCAGACTCCGAGACGACTCCGACTCCGAGACGACTCAGACTCCGAGACGACTCCGAGACGACTCCGACTCCGAGACGACTCCGACTCCGAGACGACTCTGACTCCGAGACGACTCCGACTCAGACGACTCCGACTCCGAGACGACTCCGACTCCGAGACGACTCCGACTCCGACTCAACTCCGAGACGACTCCGACTCCGAGACGACTCCGACTCCGAGACGACTCCGACTCCGACTCGACTCTGAGACGACTCCGACTCCGAGACGACTCCGACTCCGAGACGACTCCGACTCCGAGACGACGACGACTCCGAGACGACGACGACTCCGACTCGACTCCGAGACGACTCCGACTCCGAGACGACTCCGAGACGACTCCGACTCCGAGACGACTCCGACTCCGACTCCGAGACGACTCCGACTCCGACTCCGAGACGACTCCGACTCCGAGATGACTCCGACTCCGAGACGACTCCGACTCCGAGGCGACTCCGACTCTGAGGCGACTCCGACTCTGAGGCGACTCCGACTCTGAGACTCCGACTCTGAGACTTCGACTCTGAGGAGACTCCGACTCCGAGACTCTGACTCTGAGCCTCTGACTCTGAAATTCATTAAATAATAAAAAAAAAATGCTATGCAATTTCTATGTCTAGCCAGGTACAGCTAAGCAGCTGGGGGCTGGAATCCGCAGCGCAGGGATGCCCAAGCTTTCTGGGCACCCCCCGCTGCAAATTGCAGCCCGCAGCCGCCCTAGAAGATGGCGCGTTCATTGAAGCGCCATCCTCTGGCGCTGAACCCCGCTCTTCCAGCGGCCCTGGTGGCGGTGGCACGCTGGGTAATAAAGGGGTTAATACCAGCTTTGTTATACAAGCTGGTATTAAGCCCGAGATTCTTAATGTCAGGCCACGTTTGACCCAGCCACTAATAATCTCCAATAAAAGGTTAAAAAAACACAACACAGAGAAAAATTTTTATTTGAAATAAAAAAAAAAGCCATTAGGGACTCCATCTTTAATTAAAAAAATCCTCTTCCGTCCGACGCAGTCCAAAACGCGATGTCCTCTCTGCTATATCCCCTGTGCATAAATATAGATGTCTATGCACAGGGAATGAGCAGACTGGGAACAATCTCAGCACTGCTACATCATCTCTGTGAGCAGGCGGGCTCTAGGACCCTGGAGCTGCACAGAGAAGACAGCTGGACTCGGCTCGCAAAGAAACAGCAGTTATCTGCGAGTTTCCCTGCTATCACTGGCACAGTAGCCGAGTCTAATGCAAACAATGGCAATCCTAGTTTTGTCAGCGTTTCTGACAAAACTAGGATTGATATTGATTTGCATTGGACTCGTGCGAGTAATCACTGGGAAACTCGCAGAGTACCGAGTCCTGCGAGTCCCTTACTACTCGCCGAGTAACGAGTCCTAGCGAGTAGATTCGCCCATCCCTACTGGTGACCGGGATTGAAACACCACTTCCCGCTGCTACAGAAGAAGAGGCAGGCAGCCTGGAAGTCCTGCACAACGACCCCGAGGAGAACTTTGCAGCACAGCCACCCACCGACTCCGAGGATTTTATTCCATCGTCTCCGTCAGCCGAGCAGCCCGACGTAGTCATCGAAGGAGAGGTCGAGGAGGATGACGACGAGATCTACAGCCCAGCTGAGGACCTCTAAACCGGGTTCGCCTGGGGAGATGACTCACCGCGGCCGGCTGACTCCGGTTGATACAGGCGATTCTTCTCCTTCCTTGTCACGGGTGGACCGCGCCTGCCGGTAGTGGGGCCCGGTGTAGTGCAGATCAAAAGTGAAGACGTCTTGCGGGAACAGATTAAAAGGGGTTTAATTTGTTTTATTCGTGACGCCACCTATGAGTAGTTCGGTAAGGGCTACCAACGCTGCGGAACCCCCGGGGGATGGACAGCAGCAAGATGTTACGCTCCCCACAGGCTGAGCGGTGATCCCCGGGGGCTGGAGCTGCTCAAGATGTTGTGCGGCAGCTGCGGTTACCTTTTAGTGATGACGGACAGTTCATAAGGAAGCACGGACACAGAAAGTCTCTATAACGGGTCTTTACTGTAACCAGCAGGCAGTACATGGTATACAGTGGTTGAGTAGTAGACCGGGTGGACTCAGCAGTGATGGTGTCCCTTAGAAATCCGTAGTGTTCCTCCATTCTAGCTAAGTGGTTGCCAATGTCGCCCAGGAATACCAGATCGGGTACGGGGAGGCTGCTTCAATGCCCTATCCATGCTGTACGTTCTGGATGTTTTGGGGAGCCTTGGGTCCCTCAGTGGGTACACCGCTGGTTAGACGACTGGAAATTGGCTGGTGGTGGGGTGCTCCTGTAAAGCTGATCCTCCACTCTTCTGGTTCGCGTAGCAGAGGTGAACTGCTGCCAGCTTCGGTACCAGTGAACCGGCTGTGAGTTGTGGGCACGGGAGTCTTTTGGGAACCCGTGTAGAAATGCCCAATCTTGGTGGTTAAGGCCTCAGGTGCTGACACCCGACCGGTGACGGCCCAGGGGCCCGCACGGGGTGCGGAGCCCCCGCTCCTCTCCAAGCTCTGTGTTCTAGGCTCTGCTCTAGATTCCAGACTCAGACCGTTCTGTTCTGTTCTCTCTAGACTATATATTGTGTTCTCCTACACTACCCTAGCACTCCGCTCACCAGGACCTAGGATTGGCCCTCTGTTCTAGGTGATGCATGCTGGGTTGGATTTCTAAATTAACCAGGTCATTGCTGAGTCAGAGGATATCGCGGCTGCATTTGTGGCTGCAATACCCTCCTGTGACGCACTCGTTGCGGCGCGCCACAGAGACACCAAGGATCCTTCTGCCGGGCGATCAACTTGGGTGCACTGGTCGGGTGCCGCCGCAACAACATCTCCTCCGGTTCCGTCGAACTGGGCTTTTCTACAGACTGCTCACCAAACTCAAGCGGTTCAACAACCATCACACCGTAGTGACTTTATCCACACGCCGCACCACTCCGACGAAGAGGTACGTCGTTCCCGAAGGGAGGAGTGGCACACTCGACTGCAAGCCAACATGCAGGCTCGCGCTGAGGCCCGCCGCCAATCTCCATTGCCTGAACAATTCCGTAAAACCGGGCGGGTAAGCACCTTTAACTTGTCCACCGGGTGGGGATTCGTAAGGGAGGAGGGTGTGAGTACTGAAGTGTTCGTGGGGCGCCGTGATGTGGAATCGCACCTACCGCGAGGGCATCCAAACCGAGACTTGTATAGAGGGGACATAGTAACCTATGAGCGACATATATGCTGTGACGGGTGGTTCGCTATACGAGTCCGGAACACTGCCCTCCATAAGTGACTTGTTGTTTGAACTTTTCTGCTAAAGAGACTTCTTCCTGTGTGCAAAATAACACCGCGACTTGGCGGCTACAGCCTGAACTTTTACCTAAGGACAGCCGACTGCCCGCCGGGTCCGCGCAATGTGTTAACCTGTTTATTTACCTTTTCGCTTTTATGCATACAATGACTTGTCATTAATAAAAGTGTTTATTACCTGTTACAAAATATAAAAACCTCTGTAACGTGGGTAGTGTGACGCTTGGGGACAAGCGTATTCAACCAAGGGGGGGTGTGGCGCCCCGCAACGAGTGCGTCACAAGAGGGTATTGCAGCCATAAAAGCAGCCGCAATATTCTCTGACTCAGCAATGATCTGGTTAATTTAGAAATCCAACCTTACATGCACCACCTAGAACAGAGGACCAATCCTAGGTCCTGGTGGGCGGAGTGTTAGGGAAGTGTAGTAGAACACACACAATAGTCTAGACAGAAGGAGAAACAATAGTCTAGAACTCGGAGAAGAAGGGTCTAGAACTAGAACTTGGAGAGGAGCGGGGGCTCCGCACCCCGTGCAGCCCCCGGGCCGTCACCGGTCGGGTGTCAGCACCTGAGGCCTTACTAACCGGGATTGGGCATTATCCACACGGGTTCCCAAAAGACTCCCGTGCCCACACTTCACAGCCGGTTCACTGGTACCGAAGCTGGCAGCAGTTCACCTCTGCTACGCGAACCAGAAAGCGTGGAGGAGCAGCTTCAAAGGAGCACCCCACCACCAGCCAACTTCCAGTCGTCTAACCACCGGTGTACCCACCGAGGGATCCAAGGCTCCCCAAAACATCCAGAACGTACATCATGGATAGGGCATTGAAGCAGCCTCCCCGTACCCGACCTGGTATTCCTGGGCGACACTGGCAACCAATTAGTTAGAATGGAGGAACACTGCGGATTTCTAAGGGACACCATCACTGCTGAGTCCACCCGGTCTGCTACCCAACCATTGTATGCCATGTACTGCCTGCTGGTTACAGTAAAGACCCGTTGCAGAGACTTTCTGTGTCCGTGCTTCCTTATGAACTGTCCGTCCGCACAACAAGGTAACCGCAGCTGCCGCACAACATCTTAAGCAGCTCCAGCCTCCGGGGATCACCGCTCAGCCTGTGGGGAGCATAACATCTTGCTGCTGTCCATCCCCCGGAGGTTCCGCAGCGTCGGTAACGATTACCGAACTACTCATAGGTGGCGTCACGAATAAATTAAAAACCCCTTTAATCTGTTCCCACAAGACGTCTTCAGCTTTTGATCTGCACTACACCGGGCCCCACTACCTGCAGGCGCGGTCCACTCGTGACAAGGAGGAAGGAAGCATCGTCTGTCTAAACCGGAGTCCCGGCCACGGTGAGTCAGTACCATTGCATCACCCACACAAAACTCCCAATTAATTGTAGCATGCCCAGTCATGGATGTTGAGTCCCTTGACAATGACTAACGCATCAGGCCATGTTACATTTGGCATAGTCGACAGGATGAGAGTCCCTCGCATGAGTAAGATGGGGAAGAGAATGCTAGTGACACAGAGGTGACACTATCTAAAACAGAATGACCTAAAATGGCAGACAGCAACATAGATCCCAAGATGGCAGTGGCTCGTGGTCTGAGGGAAAGGAAGACTACTCATCGTGGCAGTAACCAGTGATTGAGAGTATGAAAATGTGTCCAGACTCCTGGAGTGTTGGCCCAGAAGAGCATATGTGAAGATACCAGGATCCAGCCCAGGATGGGGGAGTACATTCCAGCATGATTCAAAATGAAGTGATGCCATGCAGATGAAAGAAGAGTGAAGGGGCATGTCCGAGTGAAGGGGCATGTTCAAAGGCACAGTTGTAGAGCAACCAGTGACGCGTCAGCAGACTGGCCCCGGAATCAGAGCCAAAAAATAAGGAAGTACACAGCGAGTCACCGGCAGTGGCCATTTTCTCTGGATCCAGAGAAGATCTCATGGAGCTTGCGATAGAATCCTGGTAGTAGATTCCCTTGAGACCACAGATTCTGAGGAGCAAGCAATGAACATGTCAGAGAGTGAAAGAGATGCTGAGGAGGTTCCTCACCTCGTGACCCCTGAAACCACAGGTGTAACTTACCACATAAGAAAAGATTCATTGGGTAAACCACTGGCCCCCATAGTTCTAGTTCCGTGGAGCACCACTTCACAACCAAGGTTGGGGATTTTCTTCATGAACGCCATGTACAATGATGGAGTGGGATGCCAGCTGAGTGGCCTCTCCCAAACCAAAGAAGAGGAAGTGCTACCCTAGCAGCACCAGTTCCACCCGAAGAAGCCGGGGAACTTTCTTCCTTAGAAGTTTGCGGGGATCTTGAGGAGGGTGAAGGGGAAGGATGTCTGTCATGTGTAGACTGCTCTGCAATCTCTGTAAATTGCTCTGCTGTAGTTTAAATAGAGTTAATTTCCTTTTGTACCTTAACAGTTAACATCAAATTCTGTGCCTCTGCAGTACTGGCTGCTGTTGCTGTGTGTGTGTTAAGTAATGTGGTTTTATCCCCAGCCTTTAAATAGTCCCATGACCCATCACCTGATGTCACTGATATAGTTCATTGCTTGCAAGATCATAAGCTGTGTGGACGATGTTTGCAGTTCCTGCTAAAGCTGTCCTGCAGCTTTCTGGGAGATTGTCATCTTGTGAGGAGTTGATGTGCTTATCCTGGTCCCTGGTGGAGGTGAGAGGGTGTTAGCTTAGGGCTGGTCAGGAGCAGGGCAAGGGTGGCAGCCCAGACATCTTCTCCTTTAGAGGTACTTCTGGGAACATTGTCAGCTAGGGACTCCCAGTCTAAGGGTCAGACTAGTTCCCTTATCACCTTTGCCTGTCACTGCCATCCTGCTAGCTTATCTCGTCATCCATTATAACCACCCCATGACAATGTCCATCCTGAGTCCGAAGCTGGAGACTAAGCTAAAGGGGCAGCTGAGCCCGCTCCCAAATCTCTTAATGAACTGGGGGTGAGAGAGTTTAATTGGAGGCAGGCAATGTGGGGGTCCTCACTGCCAAGTAACTAAGTAAGCCTGGGAAATCTGGATGACCCTACAGGAATTGAACGTGGTTGAGGAGCGGACGATGGTGAACTCTCTGGCCTGAGAGTGGATGACAGGCCAAAAAGGATATACTTCCATGAGCAATGCACTGAAGGCCGGATGTTGGACTTCAACCATGCGAGAGGATTCTGGTTCATTGCCCATGACTACCACCTCGGGCCATGTCATGAGCTGCACCTCCTGCCAGGACCACCAGCAATCACCTGTAATCTGGGTGCAAACCATGCAAAAAGTGTTTAACTCCTACAACAGGTGAATTTAAAGGGGTTTTAAAAAAGACCCAAATCTATTGAATGACCTGGAAGATCGCAAAACAATTAGAGTGAACATTCACTGGATTCCTGTATTTCTCAACCAACAAAAAAATACTTGATCACACCAGGACTAACCAATATCTGAATCATCCATCTAACATCCCCAGACTGTTAAAAGCCCAACCAGACCACCTACCATTTATTATTTTTTTCACAGCAGGATGCAAGAGGCAGACAAGAGATGATGCATTTCAATGAATGGTGGTGTAAAAAAATAACAAAATAAAACAGGATTACTCCTTAGGGGGCAGATTGTACTTTAGTATCTAAAAGAAAGACAATAGGTGCCATATAGAACTGTCTACCTGATTAGAGATACTTACCCATGTGCTATGTGTTCTTTAGATGTAAATTCATACCCATGAGATAGCATCTCTCTCAAGCAGAGAACCTGAACCATATTGTGTGCAGATTGGTTATCTAATGTTTACCTAACAACCACCTAGACCTTTCATGTGGGTGATTGAAGAAACAGCAAATTCACATCATTGTTTGCCTGATGGCTTCATCCTCATTAACACACACGTGCAAAATAAAGGATGAAATCCAGCATGCAAGCAAAAAAAAGAACAAAAAGCAAACTTGAGCCACATCATGATGCATTTTAATGGGAATATGCCAAAAAACAGAATGATTGTACATATAGGGATTTTTCCAGCCAATCAATTTTCTTATTAAAAATACTCCAATGTGCATAAAAAATTAAAGTTAACTCCTGTTCATGCTCACTCTCTGCTGGACTCTGTTTTGTGGTCCCCACTGAGTATTACTTGTTTTGCTATTTATGTCACTTTAAAAATAAAAAGCCAATTAATAACACACTGTACTTGAGTCACCTGAGTATGCATTTTTTCCATGCATTTTTCCTCCCTCCTGGTTATCTATGTAATTTTGTTTCATAGTTTTTAAGGATGAAAGTAGACATAAGTCCACCAAGATCAACATACACCCTAATATATTAATCCCGAGGAAGACCAAAAAAGCCATGAGGAAGATGCCTATTGCTCCATATTTGGGGAAAAATTAATTACCAATGCCACATACAGCAACAAGATTAAGATAAGATAAGATAGGGGCGGCACGGTGGCTCAAGTGGTTAGCACTTCACCCTTTGCAGCACTGGGGTCCTGAGGGTCCTGGGTTCATTTCCCACCAAGGACAACATCTGCAAGGAGTTTGTATGTTCTCCCCATGTTTGCGTGGGTTTCCTCCGGGCACTCCAGTTTCCTCCCACATTGTAAAGACATACTGATAGGATGTTTAGATTGTGAGCTCCAAGAGAGACATCATTACTGATGTATGTAAAGTGCTATGGAATTAATAGTGCTATATAAATGAATAAATATTATTATTATTATATTATTATAAGATAAGATAAGATCAGATAAGATAAACTTTATTGATCCCGGAGGAAATTACAGTATTACAGTAGCAGAACAAAGATCAAGAACATTTCACACTTTACAAAATAAGTCTATATGGACAGCAGATGCGGGTAGACTGGTACATGTACCTCACTTATTCCCCCCATACACATAGAACTTCACATAGTCTTGGGATGCTTTACACTTATACATTTGTTAAACATACCATACATTTGTTAGATTTAGTTTAAAAATATTTACACACAATTGGTCTATGGGGGCTGAATTATAATATATTGAGGGCTATGGGGTGCATTGTAATATATGGAGGACTATGGAATGCATTATAATATATGGAGGACTAAGGGGATTATGCATTCTAGTATATGGAGGAATATGGGGTTGCATTATAATATATGGGTGACATTACATTGCATTGTAACATATGGAGGACTATGGGTTGTGCATTATGGTTTATGAAGGACTATGGGGGGTGTATTATAATATATGGAGGCATATGGGGTGCGTTATATATGGAGCACTATGGGGTGCATTATAATATATGGAGGACTATGGAGTGTGCATTATGATATATGAGGGATTATAGGGTGCATTATCATTTATAGGGGACTATGAGGTGCATGATAATATATGGAGGGCTATAGGGTACACTATAATATATGGAGGCATATGGGGTGTGCATTATGATATATGGAGGACTATAGGGTGCATGATAATATAAGGAAGACTATGGGCTGTGTGTTATGATATATGGAGGACTATAAGGTGCATTTTAATTTATGGAGGACTATAAGGGTGCATGATAATATATGGAGGACTATGGAATACATTATAATATATGGAGGACTATGGGCTGTGCATTATGATATATGATGGACTATATAGAGGATGCATTATAATATATAGAGGAATATGGGGATGCATTATAATATGTGGATGACTATGAGGGGTGTATTAGCAGTGGTGTGGGTTACCAAAGGCAGGAATGGGTCACAGGAGGTGGGATCAGGCTGCAGCAGCTGCTGCCAGTGATCAGGTGTGCCAGCTGTTTAAGAAAATTTCATATGCGCTGTTCCAGCCCATGATCCTTGTACTGAAGCCAGCGCTGAGAGGTGCATGGGATGATGGGTGGGGGATGCAGTGCATATTAAATATTTTTAAACAGCGGGCACACTTAAACAAACAGCCGATCACATGTGCCCAGAATTAAAGTAAGGCTCCTTTCACATCAGCGTTTTGCCGATGTTTCCAGCAGATCCAGCTAGAGGCGTTTTTTTTTCGCCACCACAAGTGATGGATCTGTCGGATCCAGTAGAACTGCACTTGCCGCACCCGACTGAACGACCCATAGACAATGGATGGGGCTTGCCAGATCCGGGTTGCAAGTCGGCTATTAGGAGGCTGAACCGGCAGATGAAGCGCCATCTGCCGGATTGGCCGCAAACATCTGCGAAACGCTGATGTGAAAGCATCTTAAGTGGATATTCACTGCTTCCCCTACACATCATCCTGGGAATATCCCAGCAGCTGATGGCATGTTAGAGCATGGCACATGACAGTGATGTAGTGTCCTTACAGACTGATCAGCTGTCACAATGGGAAAAGGACATCGCGTTGTGAGGGAGCTATGGGCGGTGGGTATAAAGTTGTTGTTTTTTTGTGCGTTGGGGCCGTATTCTATGATGGGTAAGAAAAAAATGCGTCACTCTGTCCTATATAGTGTGCACAGGTGCCACGCCCAATACGATACATAGTAACAACAAAACAGCAGCACTCTGATAGGACATATACTAGAACTGGAACAATGTTGCCGTTAAGGAAAACAAAGTTGAAAAATGACTTAGCTTTAAAAATATGATCATATCGATAAACCACCCAGTAGCCACATCGACATTTGTCTTGCATACTGGGTCCCTATGCTCAGTCACAGCCTGTAACTGGGTTAAAAACCTCTTATTTTATGGGTGTATAGGTACCTATGGCCTGTTATGCTATTGCTTTGTGTTAGCACGTACCTACACTCCCATAAAATAAGAGATTTTTAACCCAGTTAGAGAGAGGTTGTTTAAGGATATGGCCATAGTTGTAAAGCTAAGTATGTCATTTTTCAACTTTTTTTCCCCGCAGCAGTAAGATACTTGCAGAATCTAGTATACGTCCTATCAGAGTGCTGTTGTGTTGTTGTTACTATGTGTCGTGTTTGGTGTAGCACCTGTGCACACTATATAGGATGGAGTGCAGCAGATTTTTTCTTGTTTAGGGTATGGGTCCATACCCTCTGTTGTGCACTTCTTCCCCCATGGGACCGTTATGCTATTGCTCTGTTAGTATGTATCTACTCGCCCATAAAATAAGGGGTTAGAGGCTGTGACTGAGCATAGGGACCCAGTAAAAAGACACACCTTGGCATGGCTACTTGGCAGTTTCTCGATGTGGCCATATTTGTAAAGTTCAGTGTCTCATTTTTCAACTTTTTTTTCCTTAGCTGTAACATTGTTCCAGTTTCTATTATATGCCCTAGCAGAGTGCCGCTGTTTTGTTGTTACAATATTTCAGGATGAGGGCCATATACCTGGATGGGGGACATATACCAGGATGGAAGATCATATACACCGGGATGGGGGACATATACCTGGATAAGGGATCATATACCAGGATGGGGATTATATACCAGGAAGGGGGACATAGTTACAAAGATCAGGGACATTAATACAGAATTAGGGGACATTACCCCCATAACAGTGTAGGCAGCAGATCCCCCAACAACAGTGCATCATGACCACATTTGTGGCTTGCAGGATGGGGATCATATATCAGGATGGAGAATCATATACACCAGGATGAGAGACATATACCTGGATGGAGGATCATATACTTGAATGGGGCACATATAGTTGGATGGGGGATATTATGCCAGGGTGGGGCACATGTACCAGGATTAGGAACATATACCAGGATGGGGGACATAGTTACCAGGATCAGGGACATCAGTATAGAATTAGGGGACATTACCCCCATAACAGTATCACCAGCAGATCCCCCCGTAACAGTGCATCATGACCACAATTTTTGTTTCAAATTTTTTTCTCCTATCTTCCTTCTCTAAAGCCTACGTGTGTCTTACAGTCTTGTGTCTTGCCTTATAGTCCAAAAAATAGGGTATTCAGGATCATGGACTATTCCTTCGTGAGAATAGTCACTTTGTTTAGGCGGGCTGTGCTATATTATATTGAGGCAAGCTTGTGCTATTGCTACCGGCAGGAGTGCTGCATAATTCGAAGACTTGGCAGATGGACCATTCGACCTTGTCCTCCAGTCATGGATACTTAACTTAGAAGCAAAGGAATATTTTTTTTAAACCAAGCTTGTACTAAGTGGACAAGGACTCTTGAACATTGGAAAATTCAGTAGAATTTAATATTTTATAACGGCATTATAATACAAATTCATGTCATGTAAGATATTAACAAAATACTTTTTTTTGAAGGCTTCGTGTCAAGTTGGAGTTAACGAGTTCTGTAGTTCTAAAACTAGAACACACAGAACTTTTCAAATATTTCATGAAAACACAGGTGCCTATGGCAGAAACATCAAAACTGGTTAAAAAAGGAGTGAAGAAGAAGAAGAAACTTCATATCCCAGGGCTTCTAGTATCTCCGGGGCCAAAGGTGAGTGAAGAACCCAGATGGTTATGTAGAGAATCTCCCAATTAATCATTTTTGCTCAACATTTATCAAGTGACAGTTATGGAAGTCTGTAACTATAGGAAGAAAAAAACGAAAAACAGCCTGATATTTTAGGATTTCTAAGTCCAGTGAATGTACGCCTAAAGCATAGATATTATGCAATAAAGACATCATTATTGTCATTAGTAGTGTTATTGTATATCTACAGGGAAGAGTTTTTATGGAGCGGCTGCCGCATGTGGTCACAACAGTGCCCACCTGTTATGGGCCAATACTGTCACTATTATATTAGAAATAGCAAAAATGCTAATATTTAATATTGTTATATTCTCAGGGCCCCGTTACATGTAGCGATTTTCCAGCGATCCCACCAACGATTACACCTGGCCACGATCACTGAAACATTGCTGTGTGGTCGCTAGTGAGCTGTCAAACATGCAGATCACCTCAGTGACCAGCGACCCGTGTAACGACCTCGACATCGTGGAAAAGAATATACAGTTGTGGCCAAAAGTATTGACACCCCTGCAATTCTGTCAGATAATACTTTTATTATCTTCATTTAATTTGTCTTCAATGAAAAAACACAAAAAGAATTGTCCTAAAGCCAAATTGGATCTAATTCCACACCAAACATAAAAATGGGGTGGACAAAAGTATTGGCACTGTTAGAAAAATCATGTGATGCTTCTCTAATTTGTGTAATTAACAGCACCTATAACTTACCTGTGGCACCTAACAGGTGTTGGCAATAACAAAATCACACTTGCAGCCAGTTGACATGGATTAAAGTTGACTCAACCTCTGTCCTGTGTCCTTGTGTGTACCACATTGAGCATGGAGAAAAGAAAGAAGACCAAAGAACTGTCTGAGGACTGGAGAAACCAAATTGTGAGGAAGCATGAGCAATCTCAAGGCTACAAGACCATCTCCAAAGACCTGAATGTTCCTGTGTCTACCGTACGCAGTGTCTTCAAGAAGTTTAAAGCCCATTGCACTGTGGCTTACCTCCCTAAATGTGGACGGAAAAGAAAAATTGATGAGAGATTTCAACGCAAGATTGTGCGGATGGTGGATAAAGAACCTCGACTAACATCCAATCAAGTTCAAGTTGCCCACCAGTCCGAGGGTACAACAGTGTCAACCCGTACTATCCGTCGGAGTCTGAATGAAAAGGGACTTATGGTAGAATACCCAGGATACCCCACTTTTTACCCCAAGACATAAAAATGCCAGGCTGGAGTTTG
This sequence comes from Allobates femoralis, assembly GCA_033576535.1. Taxonomy (NCBI): domain Eukaryota; kingdom Metazoa; phylum Chordata; class Amphibia; order Anura; family Aromobatidae; genus Allobates; species Allobates femoralis. The sequence continues at coordinate 49,257,819 of JARQOC010000002.1, read as the reverse complement.
CCAAAACTTACCTGAGAAAGCCTAAAATGTGTTGGAAGAATGTTCTCTGGTCAGATGAGACAAAAGTAGAACTTTTTGGGCAAAAGCATCAACATAGAGTTTACAGGAGAAAAAAAGAGGCATTCAAAGAAAAGAACACGGTCCCTACAGTCAAACATGGCGGAGGTTCCCTGATGTTTTGGGGTTGCTTTGCTGCCTCTGGCACTGGACTGCTTGACCGTGTGCATGGCATTATGAAGTCTGAAGACTACCAACAAATTTTGCAGCATAATTTAGGGTCCAGTGTGAGAAAGCTGGGTCTTCCTCAGAGGTCATGGGTCTTCCAGCAGGACAATGACCCAAAACACACTTCAAAAAGCACTAGAAAATGGTTTGAGAGAAAGCACTGGAGACTTCTAAGGTGGCCGGCAATGAGTCCGGACCTGAATCCCATAGAACACCTGGGAAGAGATCTAAAAATGGCAGTTTGGAGAAGGCACCCTTCAAATATCAGGAACCTGGAGCAGTTTGCCAAAGAAGAATGGTCTAAAATTCCAGCAGAGCATTGTAAGAAACTCATTGATGGTTACCGGAAGCGGTTGATCGCAGTTATTTTGGCTAAAGGTTGTGCAACCAAGTATTAGGCTGAGGGTGCCAATACTTTTGTCTGGCCCATTTTTGGAGTTTTGTGTGAAATGATCAATGTTTTGCTTTTTGCTTCATTCCCTTTTGTGTTTTTTCATTGAAGACAAATTAAAGAATTTGTGATTGCAATCATTTTCAGGAAAAAACTGAGTATTATCTGACAGAATTGCAGGGGTGTCAATACTTTTGGCCACAACTGTAAACTATTCTTTTCCACGATGTCGAGGTCCCGCTACTTTATTCTGAAGTTATTCTGGAGTAAGCGGGAGAACGCTGGTAACCAGGGTACACATCGGGTTACTAAGCATAGCGCGCTGTGCTTAGTAACCCGATGTGTACCCTGGTTACCAGCGCACACATCGGGTTACTAAGCAAAGCGCACTGTGCTTAGTAACCCGATGTGTACCCTGGTTACCAGGGAACACATCGGGTTAGAGGGGCGTCATACACGCCGATATACGCTGCCCAGCGGGAGACCGAGGACCAAAAATGGTCTGGGACATTCCGCATTGATCAGCGAGCTGATCGCTGGTCACTGCGGCATGTCACATGCAGCGACCTCGCTAGCGAGGTTGCTGCAACATCACAAAAGCTGTGACGTTGCAACAACATTGGTAGCGATGTCGCTGTGTGTGTGAAGTACCCCTTAGGAGAAGTAGAACTGTTGAGGCGCCTTTTTACCATCCGGCAGAGATCCACGCTTTTTTAAAAGCCGAGATGCCAACCGGATCCAATTTGTGCCCATTGAATTTTTGGGGTCTTGAGTTCAAATCCCACCAAGGACAACATCTGCAAGAAATTTGTATGTTCTCCCCATGGGTTTCCTCCGGGTTCTCCGGTTTCCTCCCACATTCCAATGTCATATTGATAGGGACCTTATATTGTAAACCCCAATGTGGACAGCGATGATGATGCCTGTAAAGCGCTGTGAAATATGATAGCGCTGAATAAGTGAGTAAAATTAATGTATAAACAAAAACCATTGAAAGGATGTATTCTTCATGCCCATTTTCTGACATTATCTTTGTCTTAGATTTTCTCTTTCATAAGGACTTAGGACTTGGACGTCTTAAATGATTTCGGTTTTCATGGGTCAACTGCTCTTTTTTTAACAAAATGAATGGGTCAAAACCAGTTTAGATGCTATCAGTTGGTCAAAAAGTGCCTGCAGCAAACAGCATGAAATACGTGCTTACCGTAACATCCAGGTCTTTTAATGACCTCTAACCCATAGTAAGGACTTCTGTGTCTTCATCCAGATGTCAAAATGTAGAAAAACCATAGATCACTTAAATGTCTTGTTTAGAGCTGTATGTCTTAGCTGAAGTTCGGTTCAAGGCTTCCTTCTAGGCATATTTGGTGGTAGAGCTCGGGACGCTCAGTTACTTGATAATTATTGCTCTGTTTTCTTCATGTATTCTTGATAAATGTGCTGACATATAGGCATGTCAAGTCTTTTTCATCAACTATCTTTGTAAAGGTGTCAATGTCTTTAGCGATTGACGTCAAAGCCATGTTCGCTCACATCTGCTGGTCTGTCAGGTGAGTTACAAGCGGTGCATTCGGCAATCATTATATTTACAATAGCTGCCAAAGAGGTTTTGCTTTATAGTCATCCATGTCCATTCATTCTTTAAAGCCCCACTCCAGTGTTTATTTTAGTATCACCAATGGAGTGGCATTTTAAATGTAAGTGCACTGCCCCTAGTGTTGTATTCACGTTCCCCCGTCCTAATCCTTTTGCATCATCGTTCCATAGTGAAAAATGACCTACCGGCAGCTTCAGTGTCTTATAGACCATGCTAGAGGTCACTTTTCAACACATCTCTATGAGACCCTCATTCTGGCCCTCATAGAGATGCATTGAGCACTTGTGGCGTAACTTCTGATTTCCGGCCAGTCAGAAGTTACGGACACAAGATGGCGCCGTGGGACCAGAGCGGCGTAAGTAAAAGGTGAGGTGGCCGGAAGGTGAGTAGAAGCCCCCTACATTTAAAGAGCACCACTCCAGTGCTGCAATAAATGCTTTAAACCCCCCACCCAACTCCAGTGCTCAAGGCCCACCAACAGTGCATGTTTTCATGATTTCCTTAGCATTTGACAGTAAGTAGTTTAATCTCCGGCACAGGTGATGATTCCAATTGTCAAATGCTAAGGAAATCCTGAAAACATGCACTGTTGGTGGGCCTTGAGGAATGGATTTGGATATCTCTGGTTAAAATAAATAAAAATAGCTGGTTTAAAAATATATCTTGCCGTTATATATTTTTCTTTATTCAGTTTCTGCCATTTTTCCACAATTTCCTATCATAGAAATTGATCCACTGTCCTCATGGATGTCCCTTCCAATGATCTTTAGACAATATGTGCACTGATGAGCTTTTTATGTTTCCTTGAGAAGAGTCTACTGCTTCTCGGTGCTTGGAGGACCTTTGGTCTAGGAGGATAAAAGGGTTTTTCTAGGACTATTTTACATTTTTGAGATTGAAGCGATCATTAAAAAATAAAGAAATAAGTGCTCGAATCATTCAGTGGTCTCCATTAGGACTGGAAGTGATGATGTGTGATTATCCTATAGTGACGACTCTACAAGTGATCAATGGCCCCAGCTGTCAAGTGGCTGATGAAAGACTGTGCCACTTACCTGTAGCAAGTTACATTTCTTTCTTTTTGTAATCTAGTGAATGACAAGCTCTTTAAAGTTAGTCCCACAGATTAGGTGATAACTTGCTCTTGTTGATGTACTATTAGGTCACGGAGCAGGAGTAGGTGTATGGAGCAGACTCAGGAGTTGAGCCTGCTCCATACAGGGCAGATGTTGACTGTGATACACAGTAAGCTCTGTCTCTTAAGGCCGTGTCACATGTGTCAATGTCGCTAGCGACATCGCCGAAAAGTGACGCATCAGCGATGTCGCTAGTGATATCACACGTGCGTCGTGCTGTGTGACAGTACGACGCAACTGCGATTTATAGCTGGTCGCAGGTTGACAGGTTTACGAGGATGAACGTAAACCTGTCAATCAGCAACCAGCGATTAGGCTGGATCGCGCCGCCTGACACCGCAATAGCGATGTTGGCGGCGATCCAGCCTATGCCGCAGCGTTGCTGTGCATCGCTCACTGGGTTGAGCGCAGCCCAGTGAGTGATGGCTCCGCCCACATCGCCGCCGCGTCACATGTTGCCGTGTGACACCAAGACTGCGATGTCGGAGGCGAACGCGCACCCGCACATCGCTTCCGACATCGCAGCCTTGGTTGACACGTGTGACAGGGCCTTTACAGCAATGAGTGGAGTAAGCTCAGAATGCTGTTGTTAACTTGATAACTGTATCTGTCTATCTCTAACAGTAGTATTTATATAGCTAGATCCTTTCCAGTGCCATTCTGGGCGCCCATCAGCACCCATGACATGATCTGTGATGCTGATAGTTTGCCTGGGTTTCTGCTAAAGGCCCCTGTACCAGCCATGTTGATACAACAAGAGGAAAACACCCAGTGAAGGGAATGAGGCCAATCTCAGTAGACGTTTAAAATGTGACTTTAAATGATCACTAGTAAGGCTATTCCGAAACGCGTCAGCTTTTAGTGGTGTTTTTTGCAGGGTGGTCTGTCTGATTTGAACATATACTTTTTTTTACAGTGAATTAATTAAAGTCAAGCTTTTAGCATCTACTGAGATTGGCCTTATCCCCTTTGCTCAATATTTACCTCTTGTTATGTTAACTGAGTACAGCCTTGACCGAGACTTCTATTTCTGCAGAATTGGGACTGACAATTGCAGGGGTATATGGTGAGCTGACAATTTTGTGTGCTGCTTCTGCCATGTTGAAGACTAGTCTGCAGCTGGCCTTCTTAGGAACCCATGAGGAGAGCTACAGGGTTTCCTCTAGGTTCTCCTACACTGTGTGCAGAATAATTAGGCAAGCTGTATTGTAGAGGATTATTTTTATTATTGATCAACAGCTATGATGAGCCCAGGGCAAGGGGTACTTGGATACTGGGCCTGGGTTTGATGATTTTAAACTGGGGAGTCACGGGTGGTCGGGTTCCGTGTTCCGTGCCCTGACTGTCATTTGTTAGATGGTGGGGAGGGAATATTTACAGGGGTACGTGATGCCACCTGTGGATCCCGGTAATATGGATACCGACGCTGCAAGACGGCCGCTGAGGTGATGTTGGGTGCAGCACAGTGTGATCCAGCTCCCCACAGGAGGAGCTTTTACCTCAGGGCAGTGGTGATGGATGATGATGAGGGAGATGAGGGGAGTAGTAGTTATTCTTACCTCTCCGGTGAGATGCTGATGGTGCTGAAGCCCTCCGGGCAACGGCGAGGAGAATGACAGAGACCAGTTCAACTCCAACTCCACTTTACTGGGTACCGGCAGATGTTAAGGTGAAACACGGTACAGTCTGGTTTAACGGGTGATTGTTGCCGGTTCAGGGTTTCCCTGTGGAGTCTCTAGATGTTCCTTCTCAAGTCTTTCGTGGTCTAATCTGCACTTCTCTGTCTTTCACCACCCTTGCAGAGCTCTTCCGCCAGTTCCCTGATCTCCCACGGTGGAGCACGGGTTTCCTTTACTGGTACGGACGGGAGAGGTAAATGTCAGGACCTCCCGCCACCAGAATCCGGGCTGATGCTCCTGTGATCTTGGATCTATCTTGGCACTGAGGGGCGAGATACCTTTGCGGCGCTAACGGCTACCCGGTAATTATGGGCCCGCAGCTCGTCGGTTTGCGGCCAGCAGTGAACTACTGACCGCCTCGGCTTCCCGTGTTGCCGGTGTTTCCCCGGACGCTACCAGCCGGCTCCAACCAGTTCTGTTCCGTCCCCTTCTGTCCTGGGCCCCCTCTTAGAGATGGGGATCCCTCCTGTCAGCGGTGCTGTCAGGCGCGTCCTCCCTGACTGCCTTCCCAGCACTGTCTGAGGTAACTATCACTCAACTACTTCTTCACTAACCTAGGCTCCACCCCTTTCTGAGACCTACTAAATAATCAGTCCCTCTATACTAACGTGGCCTAGTCCTGCGTGTGTGTGTGTGTAACTTGAGACTCCACAGGTTAAACCCCAAACCGAAAACTTACAGAGATACTACATATATTTATAAAGTGCAATACCTCTCTCTGGCACCTAGCCAGAGGGGCACCACAACTATGTTCTCAATCAACCCAAAAGACTCATAAATATCAAAGCTTAATATTTTTGGAAGTTGGAATGGGTTTCTGTTAGATTTGGCTATCTTATGAGGATATCTGTTTGTGCAGGTAACTATTACTGTGCAGAATTATTAGGCAACTTAATAAAAACCAAATCTATTCCCATCTCAATTGTTTGTAAACCAATATAACTGCACAAAATTTAGAAATAGACATTTCTGACATGCAAAAACAACCCCCCCAAAAAATTAGTGCCCAATATAGCCACCTGTCTTTATGATGACACTCAACAGCCTCCATCCATAGGTTCTGTCAGTTGCTTGATCTGTTTACGATCAACATTGCGTGCAGCAGCCACCACAGCCTCCCAGACACTGTTCCCAGAGGTGTACTGTTTTCCCTCCCTGTAGATCTCACATTTTATGAGGGACAACAGGTTCTCTATGGGGTTCAGATCAGGTGAACAAGGGGGCCATATCATTATTGTTTCTTCTTTTAGACCTCTACTGGCCAGTCACACTGTGGAGTAGTTGGATGCATATGATGGAGCATTGTCCTGCATGAAAATCATGTTTTTCTTGAATGATATTGACTTCTTCCTGTACCACTGCTTGAAGAAGTTGTCTTCCAGAAGCTGGCTGTAGGTCCATGTGAAGCTGCCAAGATGCCATTTGCCACCAGTTTTGCCATATTTCAGAGCTGCAACATTACTGGAGTATTAAAAAGCACAAGGTGTGCCATACTCAGGGACATGGCCAAAGTAAGCGAGGCTGAAAAACGACCACCTCTGAACAAGAAACATAAGATAAAACGTCAAGACTGGGCCAAGAAATATCTTAAGACTGATTTTTCAAAGGTTTTAAGGACTGATGAAATGAGAGTGACTCTTGATGGGCCAGATGGATGGGCCAGAGGCTGGATCAGTAAAGGGCAGAGAGCTCCACTCCGACTCAGACACCAGCCCATACCAGTACCCCACCTCCACCTTGCTGGTGTCTGAGTCGGAGTGGAGCTCTCTGCCCTTTACTGATCCAGCCTCTGGCCCATCCATCTGGCCCATCAAGAGTCACTCTCATTTCATCAGTCCTTAAAACCTTTGAAAAATCAGTCTTAAGATATTTCTTGGCCCAGTCTTGACGTTTTATCTTATGTTTCTTGTTCAGAGGTGGTCGTTTTTCAGCCTCGCTTACTTTGGCCATGTCCCTGAGTATGGCCCACCTTGTGCTTTTTAATACTCCAGTAATGTTGCAGCTCTGAAATATGGCAAAACTGGTGGCAAATGGCATCTTGGCAGCTTCACATTTGATATTCCTCAATTCATGGGCAGTTATTTTGAGCCTTTTTTGCCCGACATGCTTCTTGCGACCTTTTGGCTATTTGCCATGAAACGCTTGATTGTTCAGTGATCACGCTTCAAAAGTTTGGCAATTTCCAGACTGCGGCATCCCTCTGCAAGACATCTCACAATTTTGGACTTTTCAGAGCCCGTTAAATCTCTCTTCTGACCCATTTTGCCTAAGGAAAGGCATTTGCCTAATAATTAAGCACACCATATATAGGGTGTTGATGTCATTACACCACACCCCTCCTCATTACAGAGATGCACATCACCTGATTTACTTAATTGGTAGTTGGATCTCAAGCCTATACAGCTTGGAGTAGGACAACATGTATAAAAAGTATCGTGATCAAAATACTCATTTGCCTAATAATTCTGCACACACTCCAAAGACATACCGATAGATCCGGCAGAATCCAGTCGCCGGATGCGGGTTTTTGGTTTGAGCATACTGAGAACAAAGTTTGAAATGGGACACCCACAAGGAGGCCTGTCATTTACAATCAAATCCAGCAAAAAAAGAGATAATCAACCGGATGCAACGGGATGCACAAGCACCAGGATCATCACTGATCCATGAGACAGACTAGTGATAATACTGGTGCAGGTGCATCCAGTTTGTCAATTATGAGGACATCCATGGGGGGGTGGATCTGATTCCAAAAAATGGTGTTGTGATACCAGCTTAAGTCAAGAGAAAAATTACAATGAAGGCACGAAATAGCCAAGAAAAAGTGCGAATGAGAATGTTATGTGTCCTTAAGGAATTGTTGGTACTCCCTTCTGTTTTTAGATCTTGGCTAGAGATCAGCCCTATCCTCCAGCACTGGATGAATGAAAATACAATCTTAGGCTTTCAATAAAATTGTTTGAAAATAAATAGAAAATTAAGTGTAGAATTGCAGGAGATAACCACCAAAATTATTTTCTTGAAGAATAAGATTAAAATAAGAGGAAGGAAGTTTTTCCCTTTGGCCTTTGAGGTGCAGATTTCAGTCCAAATGATCATTTGCTCTTTTCAGAAGGTATTAAACGAATACATATCCCCGGGGCAGACAGGAGCTGTCTCTTCACTTCCAGACAGATTTGTTTATTGCAGGTATTCACCAAGTACAGACACCAATTGCTGTAGATACCTTTGTTATAGGAGACCACAAAACATCTCTGCTTCAAATTAACCCTATAAATCTGTCATGCTGGGAACAAATGTTCTGGTACATATAGTCACCGGGGCATGGTTATGAAGTTCGTTGAGTTTTCAATCAGTAATGATCCTGACCATTATTAAAAATAGTGGTGGCAAAGTAAACTTTTCTAAAAGTTGATTATGTTAAGTTTAAATTCTCAAATACATGTATTCTATAGCAAACAAAAAATAAAATATCCAAATGGAAAGATTAGAAACAATAAACTAGTCAAATTTGACAACAGGAAGGTGCAAACACAAATATATATATATATATTGTGAGATAGCGACTGGCTTTATTGTACACGGCCAGTATGTATCGCACAGGTGAAGGTCTGCTGTGATGTAAAATCCCGGAAGTTTTGCTGGGAGTTGTCTCAAAAATCTATGATAATAATAAGGGCTGGATTTTATAGGAAAGAAAGAGTTGGGCGGGTCTGGCTAACCACATACCTCCCACAGGTATGTCTCTTGCAATATAGTGAGACATACCTGTGGGAGTACTTCCTGCTTAGCGCAGCCTGTAAGCAAACAATGGGTATCATAGTTACCAGTGTCCTCCAACTTCCAGGTGGCTTCCAGGTCCTACCGCTTCCAGGGAGGTGGCTCTCTGGTCCCTGGTTGCTGAGGAGATTCGCCTGTTTGACAGCTCCCCAGCAACCAAGGAACGACGCACCAACAGGATCGTTATCGCTGTCAGAATCGCTGTTGCGTCATTGTATGTGACGGGAGCTTAAGGGTTCAAAAACATTTGTGTATAAAATCTGAGATAAAAATATTGCATTACACTAATGTTAAACAATAGTGCAAAGAACATCTGTGAGTTTTTCTGTGCCAAAATTGGCGTGCTTAGCAAATCAAAGGGAGGAAGTCTTCCAAGGAAGAGAAGCTGTTTGAGAACCGAGGAGCCGACAAAGGTTCATCCCAAACAGTACACCGGACACCGGAGTCCGCACCTGCTGGAGAGCTCCATGCCCAGCAGAAAAGCCAGATCACCGTGGAGTCTACAGGCTCCCGGGCACCTGCGCAGTCAATATTAAGGGAGCCAGGCACCGCATGACGAAAGATAGATGAAGATAATAATACCAAAGAATTTGTGATTGCAATCATTTTCAGGAAGAAACTGAGTATTATCTGACAGAATTGCAGGGGTGTCAATACTTTTGGCCACAACTGTACAATGGCCAGTAACCAAGTGAACATTCACAAGAGTACTTTTTCCCAATAAATGGCACATGGAAATATATCACCAATCAGCCAACAAATGAGCAAATAGCTAATTGAACCATTAATGCTAGCAGAAAAATCAAGCATGTGGGAACAGATTAGTCATGGGGACAGACCAATCATGTTAAAGAATGTGCAAAATCAGCAGACTTGGTGCCAGCCACTCTGAGATCTCATAGGGAATCCAACTTTCACCCTATATCCCATGTATAGGGATGTGGATTTACAACAGGCTTTGATGGATCAGGTCCATGGAGTAGCTGGTGGCAGGAGGAGCAAACTTAAAGGGAACCAACCACCTCAGATCACCCTAACACACAGTTAGTACATGTCCCTGCACCCTAAGGATACCTTTCCAGCACTGTTTTTGTGTAAAATCTTGCATTAGTATAACTGATATAAAGACTTTATAAACTTACTAGCCTGGTGACTTCTGGGCGTATCCCTCCTTCTGTTATACTTCAGGGCTGTGCATTGCATGGTTGCGCTCCCCCTCCCTCCGTGCCTGCTGCCCTGCCCTGATGGGTGTGATCGTTATCTCCTCTGCACAGAGGGAGGGGGAGCACAGCCATGCAATAAATGCACAGCCCTGAAGTATAACAGAAGGAGGGATACGCCCAGAAGTCACCAGGCTAGTAAGTTTATAAAGTCTTTATATGAGTTATACTAATGCAAGATTTTACACAAAAACAGTGCTGGAAAGGTATCCTTGGGGTGCAGGGACATGTACTAACTGTGTATTAGGGTGATCTGAGGTGGTTGGTTCCCTTTAAGGCAAGAGTTTTCAAACTACCTGGGTAAGGCTGGCTTCACACCACGGCGCAGTCTGGTCCGGGGCTGTCAGGCATGAACCTGACAGCCCTGGACCGGATTAGTACCCAGAACCGGAGGGCCAAATGTGCCCTCCGGTCCTGTGTGCACCCGGATGGCTGTAATTGCAGCTGCAGCTGCTTATTTTTCAAGATCCTGAAACAACAGCAGCGTGCAGTCGCCGGTATCCAGTTCCCGGATTTGCCCGGACCGGGGCAATCCGGCCCCATAGGCTCCCATGTTAGGGAGAACCAGATTGCTTCGGGTCCGGGACAATCCGGGCAAATCCGGGATCCGGCTTTTTGCGGTGATTTTTCTCCCCGGACACAAAAACGTTGCAAGCAACATTTTTGTGTCCGGTGAGAATAATCCGAATTCTCCTGGATTCCACCGGCTGAAATGAAACCGGATGGCAGAGAGCTGCCACTTGGCTCCATACGGCCCCATAGGCTAATATGGGGCCAAAAACTGGTCCGCGGCTGTCTGGTTTACACCGGACAGCCCCGGACCGGACCTTGCCATGGTGTGAAGCCAGCCTAACTGGACAATAAGAGTCAAAATCGCGACAGCAAATCATAGTCAAGAAAATAGGTTAGTTAAGATTCAAGGTTGTCAAATAAAGCAAATTCAGATTAGCCAAAATCAGCCCCAAGAGGAATGACAATACAATCATAGTCAGGATCACAAGTCTGGTCAGGATCAGGTTCAGGTCAGAAAAATAAAAGAGACATCAAAGCAAAAGGAAAAAAGAAAGCAAGAACTTGAAATTCCTATTCGTATGCTGAGAGTTTAAGTAGGGTGTGGTGCTGATCATTGGCCACATAAAAGAGCTGATTAATCCTGCTGTGCTGCTGCACTGTACACACACCTATTATGCCTGATTTGCAACAACACAGGTGCCAGCTACACCTGTGCCACCCAGTAATATTGTCCATGACATCTCCTCCATCACCAGTGCAGTCTGCAGGATGAACAAGGTGGCACCTGGTGACAGAGTCTAACAGATTGAGAGTTGATGCAAATCGATTCATACATCTCCTTCCATTGGCCATGAGAGTGTTTTTTGGGTGCTGGGATTGGAGAGGTAGAATTGTCACTTGGCTTGGGCCATTAGCAGTTTTCTACTAATTAACATGACCACACACAAGGTGCAGCCATAGTAGACACAGTCATTGTGTAAAAAGGCAAATCTTCCAGACAGGAAACTCCTCCTTTGTCCACGATTAGACATGGGTCATGCACTTCCCAATTACACAGATATAATATATCAGACTCTCAAGGTTCATACAGTTCTGTAAAAAAAAACAAAAAGCCCATGATTGCCTTGACTTTAGAAATACAAGCATTTGAAAGCAATTCCTGAATTATTCTGAGGGATAATGTACATTTCATACTGCCTTCATCTTAGTTATGATATAGTCTTCTATTTTTGGTTTCTAGAAATGCTTTCAATACCTTCTTGAGCTAAGTTGGCTGGTTCCATAAAGCCATTTTTATATGCCCTATTAGTGGATTCCAAGTCAATAATAGGGGGACCTCTGTTCACGATCCTCATCCTTGAAAGTGGGAAGATGCTATGTGGCGCCCCACCAAGTAGACCGCCACCAGAGGTACTGCACTCGTGCGGTTAAGGGGAGTAATGCCTCTGCTCTCCAGTTGCTGGGGTGGTGCATCTGAGCCCAAAAACACACACACACATAGGCCCCTGGGACGGTGGGTGGACCCTGAGGGGGGACCCAGGTTCAAAAAGGGGGACAGGGAAGTGTAGTCAGTAGTAGGAGTTGGAGAGTAGAGACCATCGGGAAATGAGTGGAGTGGGAGTCGAGATTGTAGTGGCAGAGCGGTGCCAACTCTCGTGGGCTGGGGCATGACCACACTCGTCCACAGGAGGGAAAGACCGACAGGTGGAATAAGACGAGAGCCCTTGGGGTGTGTATGAGACGTCAATCCCCGTACGCCTGAATCTGACTAAACGGAAGGGCTGGTGGACATGGACCTGGCCCTTAACACAGTGCGGAAGCTGTATGCCCGAGCCATTGACCCGGAGGCCCAAAGTTTCTAACGGGAGCTGTGGCCAAACACCTGACATAACTTGGGGAAGGTTGCTGAACTTGGGAGCAGTGCCCGGGAGGGGACACAACAGCACCCGTGGCTGCTGGTACTTGAGCTCAGTGTGCGGAAGCACTGAGAGCCTGGGGGGCAGAGTGGTGTCGTGCTCGCCCCAGAAGAGAACTACCCCTTATAGCACTGGGAGAAGGAAAAAGACCACCAGAGACAAGAACACCTAGAGAGGAAAGAAAGTGCACCAACAGTGACTTGACTGCACTAACCCGGTTCTGGAGACAATGCTGAAGCGGAGGTTGGCAAGGGACGTACCCAGCGGCCATATGAAAGAACTGAGTAAAAATAACAGAACTCCAGCTGGTTTGTGAGACTTTTATTAACGGCGACCACCGGCCGCGGAGGCCGCATGAGACATCGGGGTACTGACGTCCCGTGAACATCTGCCAAGGTACGAACTGACTCCTCCATCCCGCTGCCCTGGATACCGCGCTCCACCTGCGGGGAGCGGAACCATCCAAGCTGCCAGTCATCGTCCCCAGAGGTTCTAAAAGCAGTGGCGCCCGCCCTGGTCGCATACCGCAGGTGGCCTCATGAATACCCCCTTTTGTCCCCTCAGACTTTCCCAGTCATCTTCCCCCCTTTTTTAACAATATCACCGCCAGGGTTAAGGGACCGGGTCTCGGCCCCCATCTGTCCCTGTGAAAAGAACCGAAAGAGGTGAAGAGAACAACGAGTAACCGCCCGGGCCCAAGTCTAACTCCCGGGAGTGGGCGTGTCAGCTACAATGCTTTTCACTCTGGGGACCTGTTCCATCCTCCAATACATAGATTCACTAAATGAAACCTAGTTTATCCCCCAGCTATCACCATTTGTCCCTGTAGCTTCAGAGTATTATTCTAATCATCCCTGTTTGAACTCATAGTGTAATGTTAAAGCTGAAAAAAAAGAATTTATATACTTACATTTTCTCATGTGAATGAGGCAGTGTGTAGACACCTTGGAGGATGTAGTCACTCTTTCAGGTTAACAGTTAAATCACTATTAACTTCTCTGTGTAAAGGACCTGTGTGATGTAATGATTATGTGACCATAGTAGGCGGAGCTAAGTGACTAACCCAGGGTGATACGAAGAATCGGGTGTCTGGGCCCTCTGCTGCGGTTGGGATGTCACTGGTGGCCTGCCCAGACCCGTGGCCCTGGTGGTCAACAAAAAGGGGCAGCCGAAATGGGAACAAAGTCCAAAGTTCACATGATGCCACCCGCAGATTCTGGTGACTGAGCACCAGCGCCGCTTTAGACCTCTGGAGGACGATGGTACAGCAGCCGAGATGGTACAGCTCCCTGCAGGTGGAGCTGGCCCTCCGGGGCAGGGATGCACCTGTAGTGATGGAAGTGCTGATGATTGAAATAAACAAGTTGCAGTGCAACAGTGAAATAACCACACGGAGACTCTGCCACTCTACCCGGGTACTTTACTGGAACAATGCTTGTGGTGATACAGCTCACAGTTGACAACAGTTGTTAGGTAAAGGTAGCCAGCCGGGTAGTGACAGTGGGCTGCAAAGTCTCCCAGAGTCTCCCATGAAATACCTTCCTTGCTCTGACCCGTGTCCTGCTGCTGCTGCCTGTCCTGGAACAGCACACTTAATACCAGGCCCGATTAGGGTGCTTTCTGAGTATCCCGGCTTCTCGCTCTTCTCTCTCCTGCTCTGGAACTCGACCCCGGTGGGTTATCCTGGTTTGACTGATTCCTTTCTGTTAGGTTCTCGGGGTCAGTAGACGGACCCGCGACATCTAGTGTTACGACTCAGGGGCTGAACTCCTTGTGCCGCATCTTTGGAAACGGCACTCCGGTAAATGGACCAGGGTTCCCTCCCAGAGTATGAACGCTCTGGGGGTCCCTTCCTTCAGTCTGGGCTGCCTGTTCTCTCTCCAGGCCACCTCTCTTGGAGTCCCCTTCTCTCTGTCAGGGCTCCCGTGCTCCTTCGTCCCCTAAGGCAAACTTAGAATCACCCGTTTTGCTACTACCCTCCTCCCCTAACTCCCCCCCCAGGGATTAATCTCCAACCATTTTCCTAGGTGGTTGTGTTGGAGTGCTGAGACGGGAGCCTCCTACAAACCCTGCATTCCCACTGTGACAAGGGTAACCGCGCACTCATTTATGGGTGCAATACCCCAATTGTGACACCTGAACAGTGGGGCGCCACACTAAGCAAGCAAAAACATTATGGTCTATGAAGGCTTAGCTCACCACACAAGCCCTACACCATCTTATGAAATTCGACTCAAATGTTATCTGTTAACCTGCCAAGGTGAAGTCACTGCCTCAGAAAATGTAAATGTATAAATGCAAATGTATGTAAAGCGCTATAGAAATAATAGCGCTATATAAATGAATAAATATTATTATTATTATTATTAGTGTTGAGCGAACATGCTCGGCACTACTCGTTACTCGCACGAGTATCACTGTACTCGGGCGACTCGCCGAGCACCGAGTAATCTCGCGATACTCGTGCTGTGCTCGTGGTCGTCATCTCTCCATGTTGGCGCTCTTTTGAGAGCCAGCCCACGTGCAGGGATTGGCTGACAGACCACTGCAATGCCACAGCCCTGTTAGTTGTGGTATAGCAGTGATTGGCCGGCCTGCACAGCGTCACCGAGCCTTTATAAGTCCCGGCGCGCTGTGCTCGGCACACAGCCTTCCAGACAGTGAGTGTAGGGAGAGTGTCTGCTGCTGATTAGGGACAGATTTGCGGCCCTCATAGGTAGATCCGGATCAGGGCTGCAAACTGCTGCTGACCACAACAGTCCTTCTCAGGACTAATCTAGGAGGATATAGGCAGGGTGATACAGATTGGAATCCAAGCTTTTCTGTGACCATTAGAGTCACCACACTCTTGTACTTAGTACCTTAATACAGGTTAGGGACTAAAATTCTCTCTTCAAACCATTACAGTCACCAGACAGGTGAACGTACTTCCTTAATACAGGTTAGGGAACTAAAATCCTAACTCTTGTCATCAAAACAGTCACCAGACAGGTGTACGTACTACCTTAATACAGGTTAGGGACTAAAATCCTCTCTTCAAACCATTACAGTCACCAGACAGGTGTACGTAGTACCTTAATACAGGTTAGGGAACTAAAATCCTAACTCTTGTCATCAAAACATTTCCCAACCTGATCCTCCTTCCTACCACCTGGCCGATTACACGTCCACGGACATTACAGATCCCACACTAGGACACTCGGAAGAGCTGTTCACGTATCCATTCGCAGAATCTGGCCTGTCGCCACCTCCTCTTGAAGTGGGTCATGAGGAGATGGTATGTACAGATGCCCAAATATTTGAGCAGCCGCGTTATGACGAACGGAACGTTGTCAAAGTGTCTCAACAAGGGGTGGACGATGATGAGACATAATTGCCAGGAAGTCAGGAGGAGGATCAGGGTGCGGAAGAGGAAGACGACGTGGTGGATGATCCAGTAGCTGACCCTACATGGCAGGAGGATATGCAGAGCGAGGACAGCAGTGCACAGGGGAGGGAGGCGTAGCATCACAACAGCCAGTACGAAGCAGGGGTGCGTCCGCAGGCAGAAGGCAGGCAACCGTTCCCCGGAACAACAACACGACTCAAGGTGCCTGTGCAAATGTTCGGTCTTCCCGAGTCTGGGAGTTTTTTTAAGTTGGTTCCAGAAGACTCTAAAAAGGCCATTTGCCACACCTGCCATGCCACTATCAGCAGGGTATGAAAACTAGCAGCCTGACCACCACCAGCATGATCAGGCACATGTCAGCCAAGCACCCGACTTTGTGGGAAGTACCACAGAGTCGAGGAGCGGTGCATGCTGATGTCACTGCTACGTCTTCGGCTGTTGTGCATGCAAGCCAATCCCCTGTCCATGCTGGCCGCGAACAAGCCTCCGGTCCTGCACCTGAAGTTGCTGAAGCACAAATTATTCCACCATCAAGCACGTCCTTGTCCCAGCGCAGCGTTCAATTATCCATTCAGCAAACATTTGAACGCAGGCGCAAATACGCTGCCAATGCCCCACATGCCACAGTCCTCAATGCTCACATTTCGCGACTCATAGCGCTAGAAATGTTGCCTTTCCGTCTAGTGGAGACGGACGCATTCCGCGACCTGATGGCGGCTGCTGTCCCACGTTACTCGGTCCCCAGCCGACACTATTTCTCCAGATGTGCCGTCCCCGCATTGCATAACCACGTGTCCAACACCATCACACGTGCCCTGAACAATGCTGTTTCAGCCAAAGTCCACCTAACCACAGACACGTGGACAAGTGCTTGTGGGCAAGGCCGCTACATCTCCTTGACGGCACACTGGATTAATATTGTGGAGGCTGGGACCCAGTCTGAGCGAGGGACAGAACACGTCCTTCCCACACCAAGGATAGCAGGCCCTACCTCTGTCATGGTTTCACTGACACTCTACAGCTCCGGAATGTCATGCTCTTCAGCCTCCTCCTCCTCCACCTGAGCATCCTCATCCACTGTACCCTCCACACCAGTCCCAAGCTGGAAGCACTTCAGCACTGCCTCTGCAAAGCGGCAACAGGCTGTGCTGAAGCTAGTCTGCATAGGTGACAAACCCCACAATGCAGAAGAGGTGTGGACAGCTCTGAAACAGCAGGCAGATCACTGGCTCACACCTCTGAACCTAAAGCCAGGAAAGGTCGTGTGTGACAATGGCCGGAACCTGGTGGCAGCTTTGAGGCGAGGGCAGCTGACGCATGTTCCATGCGTGGCCCATGTGCTCAACCTGGTGGTTCAGAGGTTTGTGAAGTCATACCCGGAGGTGTCTGACCTGCTGGTAAAAGTTCGGCGTCTGTCTGCACATTTTCGCAAGTCACCTGCTGCTTCAGCCGGCCTTGCCAGCTTTCAGCGCCGTTTGCGTCTTCCGGCCCACAGACTGGTGTGTGATGTCCCCACGCGTTGGAATTCAACGCTGCACATGTTGGTCAGGATATGTGAGCAGAAGAGGGCAGTTGTGGACTACCTGCATCACCTAAGCCGTCGGGAAATGGGTCAAACTCCACACATAACACCTGAGGAGTGGAGATGGATGTCGGACCTATGCACCGTCCTCCAAAACTTTGAGGACTCCACCAAGATGGTGAGCGGTGATGACGCCATTATTAGCGTCACCATACCACTACTCTGCCTTCTAAAACGGTCTCTGCTGAAAATAAAAGAGGATGCATTGCAGGCAGAGCGCGATGACTTAGAGCAAGAAACTGTAGTGGGTGTGGGTGAAAACACACAGCCCAGCCTCATGTCATCACAACGTGTAGTGGAGGACTATGACGAGGAGGAGGAGGAGGAGGATGAAGACATGGAGCAACTCTCAGGCCAAATTGGGGATATGACATGCACACCAGTCATACCCTCGATTCAGCGTGGCTGGCCAGAGGACAGGGGAGATGAGGAGGAGGAGGAGGACAGCATGTTCAGTCATCGTGTTGGTCTGGATACTGATGTGATGGCTGTTAAGAGTCTGGCGCACATGGCTGACTTTATGGTAAGCTGCCTGTCTCGTGACCCTCGCGTTCAGAACATCTTGGCCAACAATCAGTACTGGTTGGCAACACTCTTAGACCCACGCTACAAGGAGAACTTTATGTCTCTCATTCCTGAGGCGGAGAGGTCAGCCAAAATGCTGCAGTTCCAGAGGGCCATAGTCACAGAAGTTGTGAAATCCTTCCCCTCACAAAACGCTAGCGGCATAGGTCAGGATTCGATGGACAACCAAGGCGTACGGCCGAGAGGGGCACAAGTCCAATCCGCCAGAGGCAGGGGAACTGTCTTTACGATGTGGGACAGTTTTCTCAGCCCCTCACGTACCACAGCCCCTGAGGTGCGGGGTAGTGCCACCAGAAATGCTAAGTTCGGGCAGATGCTGAAGGAGTACCTTGCAGATCGAACAACTGTACTGCGAGATTCATCGGTGCCTTTCAATTATTGGGTCTCCAAGCTCGACACGTGGCATGAATTGGCTCTCTACGCCTTGGAAGTCCTGGCCTGCCCTGCCGCTAGCGTTTTATCAGAGCGTGTTTTCAGTGCAGCAGGTGGAATCATCACTGATAAACGCACCCGCCTGTCAACTGAAAATGCGGACAGGCTCACTCTGATCAAGATGAACAAGGGTTGGATTGGGCCAGACTTCACCACACCACCAGCAAATGATAACTGAATTTTATTTTGTTATTTGAATTTGACATGTACCTCCACTCACCCATGGGTACAGACTTCCATACTTTGGCTAATCGCTGGACTGCTACTCCTTCTCCTCATGTGACACCATGATGAGCGTTAGAATAGTTAGGCTCTTGTTTGAGGTATACCCGCAGTGGTAAATTTTTTTAGCCCATTCTGTTAGAATGGGCATTACAACGACAGGAGACCCGCTCCTTTTCAATGGGAAAAATGTTTTTAGGTACTCCTACACGTCTTTATCCAGGGACAAAGAGGAGCCTCCAAATTTTTGGCTGCCCTGACAAAAGGGCTCTACTACAATACACCCAGTTCTTCTTAACAGGCCCTCCTGCACGTCTCCATCCAGGGACAAAGAGGAGCCTCACAATTTTTGGCTGCCCTGACCAAAGGGCTCTACTACAATACACCCACTTGAGGGTTACAGGCCCTACTACATGTCTGTATGCATGGGTCATTGTTGAACCTCCCAATTTTTGGCTGCCCTGACCAAAGGGCTCTACTACAGTACACCCAGTTCTTCTTAACAGGCCCTCCTGCACGTCTATATCCAGGGACAAAGAGGAGCCTCACAATTTTTGGCTGCCCTGACCTAAGGGCTATACTACAATACACCCACTTGAGGGTTACAGGCCCTACTACATGTCTGTATGCATGGGTCATTGTTGAACCTCCCAATTTTTGGCTGCCCTGAAAAAAGGGCTATACTACAATACACCCAGTTCTTCTTAACAGGCCCTCCTGCACGTCTCCATCTAGGGACAAAGAGGAGCCTCACAATTTTTGGCTGCCCTGACTTAAGGGCTATACTACAATACACCCACTTGAGGGTTACAGGCCCTACTACATGTCTGTATGCATGGGTCATTGTTGAACCTCCCAATTTTTGGCTGCCCTGACCAAAGGGCTCTACTACAATACACCCAGTTCTTCTTAACAGGCCCTCCTGCACGTCTCCATCCAGGGACAAAGAGGAGCCTCACAATTTTTGGCTGCCCTGACCTAAGGGCTATACTACAATACACCCACTTGAGGGTTACAGGCCCTACTACATGTCTGTATGCATGGGTCATTGTTGAACCTCCCAATTTTTGGCTGCCCTGACCAAAGGGCTCTACTACAGTACACCCAGTTCTTCTTAACAGGCCCTCCTGCACGTCTATATCCAGGGACAAAGAGGAGCCTCACAATTTTTGGCTGCCCTGACCTAAGGGCTATACTACAATACACCCACTTGAGGGTTACAGGCCCTACTACATGTCTGTATGCATGGGTCATTGTTGAACCTCCCAATTTTTGGCTGCCCTGAAAAAAGGGCTATACTACAATACACCCACTTGAGGGTTACAGGCCCTACTACATGTCTGTATGCATGGGTCATTGTTGAACCTCCCAATTTTTGGCTGCCCTTACCAAAGGGCTCTACTACAATACACCCACTTGAGGGTTACAGGCCCTACTACATGTCTGTATGCATGGGTGATTGTTGAACCTCCCAATTTTTGGCTGCCCTGACCAAAGGGCTCTACTACAATACACCCAGTTCTTCTTAACAGGCCCCTCCTGCACGTCTCCATCCAGGGACAAAGAGGAGCCTCACAATTTTTGGCTGCCCTGACATAAGGGCTATACTACAATACACCCACTTGAGGGTTACAGGCCCTACTACATGTCTGTATGCATGGGTCATTGTTGAACCTCCCAATTTTTGGCTGCCCTGACCAAAGGGCTCTACTACAATACACCCACTTGAGGGTTACAGGCCCTACTACATGTCTGTATGCATGGGTGATTGTTGAACCTCCCAATTTTTGGCTGCCCTGACCAAAGGGCTCTACTACAATACACCCAGTTCTTCTTAACAGGCCCTCCTGCACGTCTCCATCCAGGGACAAAGAGGAGCCTCACAATTTTTGGCTGCCCTGACCTAAGGGCTATACTACAATACACCCACTTGAGGGTTACAGGCCCTACTACATGTCTGTATGCATGGGTGATTGTTGAACCTCCCAATTTTTGGCTGCCCTGACCAAAGGGCTATACTACAATACGCCCATTTCTTCTTAACAGGCCCCCCTGCACGTCTCCATCCAGGGACAAAGAGGAGCCTCACAATTTTTGGCTGCCCTGACCTAAGGGCTATACTACAATACACCCACTTGAGGGTTACAGGCCCTACTACATGTCTGTATGCATGGGTCATTGTTGAACCTCCCAATTTTTGGCTGCCCTGACCAAAGGGCTATACTACAATACACCCAGTTCTTCTTAACAGGCCCTCCTGCACGTCTCCATCCAGGGACAAAGAGGAGCCTCACAATTTTTGGCTGCCCTGACCTAAGGGCTATACTACAATACACCCACTTGAGGGTTACAGGCCCTACTACATGTCTGTATGCATGGGTCATTGTTGAACCTCCCAATTTTTGGCTGCCCTGACCAAAGGGCTATACTACAATACACCCAGTTCTTGTTTACAGGCCATCCTGCATCTCTGTATCCAGGGGCATTGGTGAACCTCCCAATTTTTGACTGCCCTTGCAAAGGAAGATACTACAATAGACCCAGTTCCTCAAAATGGGCACTTTATTTGTAGACAGGGCTTCATGTACGTCTCTTGTCAGGGTCATCGGAGTGTCGCACAATGTTTTCACGTAAAATCTTTTATGTAATCACAAAAAGTGACATACACCAGCTGTATCTTACTATTGGGTATGTGCCCTTAACATTTCCACCCTAAATATTCATTTTGGTGTCATTTTGGAAGGTTTTCTGGACAGTCCGTAAAATTGGCGTGAAACTCGGACAACATTGTTCACAGCTGTGACTTTTGAGTGAGAAATGCTTCCAGGGGTCTTCCCCATGGTGTTGCCATGTCATTTCAGCACTCTTCTGAGACTTTTGTGACATTTTTAGGGTTTTTCCAGGCAGCCGGCAGTCATTTCATAAAAATACTCGTGTCTCCCATAGGATAACATTGGGCTCGTTACTCGGGCCGAGTACACGAGTATCTCGGGATGCTCGGCCCGAGCTTCGAGCACCCGAGCATTTTAGTACTCGCTCATCACTAATTATTATTATTATTAATAAATGCTTTATTAACACTATGAGCTAAGGCAGGAATGATTAGAATAGTATTATGAAGCTGCAGGTGCAGACAGTGATAGCTGGTGGGGCATAAACCACCTGACAGGTTCCCTTTAATCATCTGATACCAAAAAAGATACCTGTCAGAAAGTGCTCGGACGATCCAAGCATTCGTGATGAGCAAACACTACCATGCTTGGGTACTCAGTGCTCGTAATAAGCATTCAGGGACGGGCTTGACACGTGCATCAAGTATAATGGAAGTCATTGGGGAACTAGAGCATTTTTTCAGGAAGATCTTATGGAAAAATGCTCGAGTTCCCAGTTGACTTCCATTATACTCTGTATTCAAGTAGAGCCCGACTTAGCGTCCAACTGCTCATTACGAGAGGATGCTCATCACCAGACAGCACAGCAGCCCCTGAAAAGAGTAGGAACTGTCATGCAGCACTCCACAGCCACTGCTACACAGAGAATGGATCTAGACTTTGCAACTTCTTTTAAAGTGTTTCCATCTGGCAGCCTGATCTTTTGATCCTAAATTTATCTCCATTTCTGAGGATTAGTGATAAATATTTTTTACTGAGAAATAACTCCTTAAAGGGACTCAGTCAGGTCATTTTTCAGCATGATACGAATGTTACCCTTGAATAGTAGCTGGGCAGACCTTTTAAAAACATGTAAAATCCTTATTCCACCCTTTGTAGTTTTCTAGTTATAAGCATTTTAAGACCCTGCAGGGAGCTACTGCATTAGCCCTGTCCATTATATTAACAGAATATTAGTCCAGTTGTGTTAAACTGTTCATTTAAATATTGACTCCTTCTCAGCAGCTCTCTCCTCCCTCATCCCTTTGCTCTCTCTCTGCTTGTCAGGTTTCACTTTCAATTAGGAGCTTCAAACATTTGCCTTACTGCCTTACCTTGGTCTAGATAAGGTAACTACTCCACTTGTTTCTCTAATGGTACCTTTACACGCCGCCACAACAGGATGGATACCAACGGCTACTTCACGTGCACGAGCACGGCCAAACGGTTACCAACGGGAACCGCACCCTCTTTACACGCCGCCACAAGGTGCGCTACGCTACGCTACATCTACAGCTAGCTACATCGCCGGGTGTCGCAAGTAGCCGTCTGTAGCTCAGCGTACCAGCTTTACACACCGCCACCACAGAGTGATCTGGGAGCAACAAAGGCAGGACGTAAAACAAATAGGCGTGCCACAGACCTGTACGCCGCGCCCAAACCACAACCATTGGCAAACAGTACGGAGTTGTGATTGGGCACGACGGAAAGGGCGGATGGCCGAGACGTGCCGTACTAGTGATCGGAGTGAAGCACGGAATAAGCGGTTGTGACATGGCGGAGCGTGGCGAATGCATCGAAATCGATGGTAATGGGTCACGCTAGAGCGGTGGCCAGTCACATACCCCGTGTGTATCAAAGTAGCGGTCCGGGGCTATGTGTGCGTAGTACAAGTGTTTGCCTTGTCACGCACGATCAGCGCTTGTGACAGCGGCGTGTGCCGATTGCACTGAGGTGCGTTTGTGTGACACACAGTAGCGGCTTACAACACACAGTATGTGCGTTTTATGTAAAAATTCTATCTGTGTCAACTGTGGCGAAGTATGTGTGAATACAGGCTGAATGGGGTTTAATATATGTGCTCACAGATGTGAATGTAGTGGAACAGCTTCCAAGGCAACATGTTAAAGATCTGTGTGACAGTGTATTTGAAAACACCTGACAAGAATATGTCCTGCACCAATGTGCTGTGTGCAGGGGACCCTCTGCCTACATCAAAATAAAGGATCATGTCCGCACAATGACCACAAACACTGTTGCCCTAAATCCTTTCACAAAAACATGGCGACCCACACATTTTGTGTGCACAATCCCAGCCAATAGGTGGCTCGGACATCCCAGGCCCCCACCCAACCCTGCATCACATTGCCCTCCTCCACCAAGTAATCAGGCTCACACAGATTATTTTGGATCCAGCTTAAAAAGGTTTAATATATTGCATGAATGTTGACCTTGGATTGTGGCAAAAAAATATACAGAAAGTAAAAATAATGTACAATTAAAGAGCATGTGACATTCATCAGCCACATTAAACGGATAACCAATTCACCACACATTGAAAACTGTGCAGTCCAAAAAAAATGATAAAATAAAACCTAAACTAACTAACTAACTAAATAACGAAAACTTATGCACATAATGAAAAAAAACATCATGAAAATGGTAAACCAAAAAAAAAAGGGGCGCAGCTAACCTGCTGTCACCTCCATTGAAACCAAAAAAGCACCTCCCACAGCCAGCCACATTATATGGCCTGGTTCTGCCAGCTCACTGCACCAGACCCATTGAAGTAGGAGCAGTAAGCGTCTCTACTGTCCCTGGCCTCCTGCCGAGTGCGGCCATGGCTCTGCCGCTGGAGTGGCACAATCACATGGCCATCATCACGCCAAGACCCTGGACGGAGCTCCCCTGTTGTAGCGTCTGCATGATCTACATAACCTCCTGGCGTGTATGATGCTCTATCCCTACGACGCAGGAAGTTATGCAGCACACAGCAGGCCACCACTACCGCGTCAATAGACTCCGGTTTCATATGTATAGGCGTATGAAAAATCCGGAATCTATTCGCCATTATCCCAAACGCATTTTCAACTACACGGCGGGCCCGGGATAGCCGGTAGTTGAAAATGCGTCTCTCAGAAGTTTGACTGTCCTCTCTACCCCCAGTTGGCAGATCAGGGACCGCTGGATCCGCCGGACGGTGCGCCGATTGCGCAGCCTGGGGTGCCGGTGGTGATGGTGTCCCCAATAGTCCCGACGGTCACACTGATCAATGAGGATGATCAGCTCCGCCATCCCCCACGTTGCAGCACGGTGAACGCCTGCCATGACTGCTATGGTGTGTGCAGAGGCGGGGCTGGCACCTTGCAGGCAGAGTGAAAATGAAACCAACGTCATGACGTCATTACGGCCGCTGTCGGGGTGACGCACCTTTTTAAATAGCCCAACGCGCAGTGACACGGCCGACACACTTATGCGGCACCTACTACAGAAGACCCACAGTGCAGTGCGTACTACACGGCTATGATCAGTATACTGAGTAGTAACTTGCGTTGTGGTATGGGTTTGTGTGCATCTGTGTGTGCGCTGCGCGCAGTGCCACACACAGAACACTTCTACGGCAGCTGCTGTACAAGAAGCCAGAGCAGTACGTAACACACACTTGTGCGCTGTGTACAGCATTATTCGTTATCATGTGTTGAGTGTGCACACTGTATGAAGATCATGAGGCATTTGGTAGTTTTCTTACGTCAAGTGTGTGTCCGCGTAATTGTACTAATATATGATCGTGCATACGGCGCGTATGTGTAGTGCTGAAGGGACAGCTCATCCAAGATGGAGGGCTGTGAGGCATGGGCCAATCGTAACGCAGCATCTTCCACCAATGATCGCAGAAGGGGCGCGGTAACACGGAGCCTGGGTGACGCCTTAGCTACATTGCAGCTACATCGCCGGGTGTCCAGAGTTCCCTTCTGTAGCTTCTTTACACGCCGATTCAGCTCGCTACAATCGGCGATGTAGCCATCTGTTTATGGGCAGTGCACGGATACAGAGGTATCTGTAGCCGGCTGTGTCGTCCCGTCTTCACACGCCGCTACTACGGGCGATATTGGCGCGACAAGCTACAATCGTAGCCTGTAGCGGGTTGTATGCATCCTGTTGTAGCGGCATGTAAAGGTACCATAAGGGTGAAAACACACTCTTCTACTTACACCCGAGTTTGACGGACGAGACGCGGAACAGGATGGAGCAGTGACCCTGAACTGCCTCTCCCTCTCTGGACGGCAATGACAGCTGCTTGTGTTTCTGTGCAGCATCACATTCCCTGTCCAGAGAGGGAGAGGCCGTTAAGGGTCACAGCTCCAGCCTGTTCCGCGTCTCGTCCGTCAAACTCGGATGTAAGTAGCAGAGTGGTTCCGAGCCCTAAGCAGGTATCCTGCTGTGCTATAACAGATTCTGTGTTTTATTTGACCTCTTGCTTGGCTGCAAACTCAGAGAACAGAGAGGAAAATACAGCCCCCCCACACTGATCTCATAATAATAATGATGATAATAATCTTTAATTATATAGCGCCAACATATTCCACAGCGCATCACAATTCAGAGGTTCATATTCAAACAATCATAAGAAACAGTTATCAAAAAATACAATACAATACAAAAAAGCATAATGCAATAATCTCACGAGCAGTGATGTGAATATGTGACATGCATATTCATCCTATAGGGAATTGAAAGCAGAGAACTAAGTGGATCATTCACTGTGATTGATAGATGGAATGAATCTCTTTATTTAAAGTTTAAGCAGGATAGGAGGGAAATATAAATAATAGAAATACATCAATAGGGAGAAATTAGAGAGAGGAATTAGAAAATGATATTATCAGTTCTATATGGATTTTTGACCTGACAGATTCCCGTTAAGGGTACCTTTACACACAGGATATATTGCTTGCAATTCAGTGGTTGCAGGGAAATCATGGACACATTGTTCCACTTGTACATGGCAACAAAATGGAACAATGTGTCCATGATTTCACTCCAACCAGTGAATTGCAAGCAATATATCTCTGTGTGTAAAGGTACCCTAAGCGTTTTTGATATTTTATCTGAGAACAACATGATGTAGGCAGCGGAGGACTGGGGTGTGCCGCTGGGGTGTCTTGGGCCCACCAGGAAAATTGACTCCAGGGGCCACTCACCTGGGCCCACCCGTTCTTCAGCTATATGCAAATACCTGTTATCCGTTATACCTATTATAGTGTAGCGTGGACTGTAAAACACAGGCGGCTCCTGCACATCACTGTGCACTCACTGCGATGTACAATTACTATAGTTTGCATTAAAAGGAATTTTTTGGTGAAAACAAGTTATCAGCGATGCACAGGTTAGGAAGGATCACTTATTTATAGGTGGAATGTGCACCATCAGAAGAATGTGGCTCTCTGAGTATTTGGTGAGTTTTGTACCTCAGTATTTGTAAGGCCGACTCCACACCACGGTGTGATCAGGTACGGGGCTGTCCGATGTGAATTGGACAGCCCCGGACCCTATTTTGACATAATGCAGCCCTATGGTGCTGGACAGGGCCGGATGGCAGCTATTTGCCATCCGGTTTTGTCCCTGTCCGGCAGCATCAGGCTGCAAACGATTTTTGCCCTGGACACAAAAATAGAGCTTGCATCATTTTTGTGTCCGGGGCAAAAAATTTAAGCAAGCCAGATCCTATCGGATTCTCCCGGTTCCAGCACGATCCGGCACCCCCTAACATGATCTGGCACCCCCTAACATGAGAATCTATGGGGCGCCGGATCGTGCCCCACCTGACAGAGAGTCTGTCAGGTTCCCGGACGCTGTCTGCCCAGTTCAGCGTGAGCTCCGCTGAACTTCAGCACCAGGAGCTGTCCCCTGTGAAGAGGTTCAGCACCATTTCAGTAGGGGACAGCTCCTGAAGCTGCGCTCTGCAGAATCTGGCTACAAACAGGACTGGAGGGCATATTAACCCTCCGCTTCTATTTGTCCGGACTTGTCAGGCTGTGCCCGGTGCCTCCTGCAAAGCACCAAACACAGCCTGACAGGGGAAAAAAACGTGGTGTGAAGCCGGCCTAAGACAAAACCAGGAGTAAAGCAATCAGAGGTAATTTTTTTATGCATTTCTCACTTACCCCTGGTTTTGTCTTATAAATACTGAGGTCACCAAATGCTCAACTTGCTTTCTCTGGAAAACCTCTGCATCTCTGCTGCTGTGTCACAGGACAGGGAGGGGTTAAACATCCAAGTATTTAATATCAATTGGAAATAAAATAGTTTCCACTTATTGATATCAGATAAAACAAATGACCAACCAAAATTCACTCTACCAAGACCAATATTACCAGATAGAGGTCAGAAACACCACCACACCCTGACCAGATCACATATTACCAAGACATAGTGCCCAAATAATGCCACATACCAGACAAATACCTCTGAAGCTCCCAGTCTCCGGCACCCGGCAGAACTAGACACTTGGTAGCACCACCAGGCATCTGACAGCACCAGGCACCACCAGAGGCCTGGCAGCACCAGGCACCACCAGGCCAGCACCAGCTACCACCAGGGACCTGGCAGCACCAGGCACCACCAGGGTTCCGGCAGCACCAAGCACCATAAGGCATCCAGGGGCCCGGCAGCACCAGGCACCACCAGGCACCCAGGGGCCCGGCAGCACCAGGCACCACCAGGGGCCCGGCAGCACCAGCCACCACCAGGGGCCCGGCAGCACCAGCCACCACCAGGGGCCCGGCAGCTGCAGGCACCACCAGGCACCCTGGGGGCTCGGCCCCACTATGAGCCCGGCAGCACCAGGCACCACTAGGCATCCAGGGGGCCCGGCACCATTAGGCACCCTGGGAGCCCAGCAGCACCAGGCACCACCAGGGGCATGGCACCATTGGGCACCCTGGGGACCCAGCAGCACCTGTGGCCCGGAACCATCAGGCACCCTGGGGTCCTGGCAGCACCAGGGGCCTGGCAGCACCAGGGGCCTGGCACCACCAGGGGCCTGGCACGATTAGGCACCCTGGGGGCCCGGCAGCACCAGGGACCCAGCACCAACAGGAACCCTGGGGACCCGGCATCATCAGATACCCTGGGGGCCCGGCAGCACCAGGTACCTCCAGGGGCCCAGCACCATTAGGTACCCTGGGGGCTCGGCACCATCAGGCACCCTGGAGGCCCGACAGCACCAGGAGCCCAGCATCAGTAGGCACCCAGGGGCCCAGCACCATCAGGCACCCTGGGGGCCCAGCAGCATTAGGCACCCTGGGGGCCCCGCAGCACTAGGCATCACCAGGGGCCCAGCACCATTAGGCACCCTGGGGGCCCCACAGTACCAGACACCACCAGGGGCCCAGTAGCATTAGGCACCCTGGGGGCCCGGCAGCACCAGGGGCCCAGCAGCATTAGGCATCCAGGGGGCCCGGCATTATCAAGCACCCTGGGAGCCCGACAGCACCAGGGGCCCAGCAGCATTAGGCACCCTGGGGGCCTGGCAGCACCAGGGACCTGGCACCATCAGGCACCCTGGGGGCCCGGCAGCACCAGGCACCACCAGGGGCCCAGCACCATTAGGCACCCGACACCATTAGGCACCCTGGGGACTCGGCAGCACCAGGGACCCAGCACCATCAGGCACCCTGGGGGCCCGGCAGCACCAGGCACCACCAGGGGCCCAGCACCATTAGGCACCCTGAGGGCCCCGCAGTACCAGACACCACCAGGGGCCCAGTAGCATTAGGCACCCTGGGGGCCCGGCAGCACCAGGGGCCCAGCAGCATTAGGCATCCAGGGGGCCCGGCACCATCAAGCACCCTGGGAGCCCGACAGCACCAGGGGCCCAGCAGCATTAGGCACCCTGGGGGCCTGGCAGCACCAGGGACCTGGCACCATCAGGCACCCTGGGGGCCCGGCAGCACCAGGCACCACCAGGGGCCCAGCACCATTAGGCACCCGACACCATTAGGCACCCTGGGGACTCGGCAGCACCAGGGACC
Source organism: Allobates femoralis (assembly GCA_033576535.1). Lineage (NCBI taxonomy): Eukaryota > Metazoa > Chordata > Amphibia > Anura > Aromobatidae > Allobates > Allobates femoralis. Next base: position 49,228,469 of record JARQOC010000002.1, on the reverse strand, counting down.
CAGCACCATCAGGCACCCTGGGGGCCCGGCAGCACCAGGCACCACCAGGGGCCCAGCACCATTAGGCACCCTGGGGGCCCAGCACCATTAGGCACCCTGAGGGCCCCGCAGTACCAGACACCACCAGGGGTCCAGTAGCATTAGGCACCCTGGGGGCCCGGCAGCACCAGGGGCCCAGCAGCATTAGGCATCCAGGGGGCCCGTCACCATCAAGCACCCTGGGAGCCCGACAGCACCAGGGGCCCAGCAGCATTAGGCACCCTGGGGGCCTGGCAGCACCAGGGACCTGGCACCATCAGGCACCCTGGGGGCCCGGCAACACCAGGCATCACCAGGGGCCCAGCACCATTAGGCACCCGACACCATTAGGCACCCTGGAGACCCGGCAGCACCAGGGACCAAGCACCAACATGCACCCTGGGGGCCCGGCAGCACCAGGCACCACCAGGGGCCCGGCACCATTAGGCACCCTGGGGGCCCAGCACCATTAGGCACCCTGAGGGCCCCGCAGTACCAGACACCACCAGGGGCCCAGTAGCATTAGGCACCCTGGGGCCCGGCAGCACCAGGGGCCCAGCAGCATTAGGCATCCAGGGGGCCCGGCACCATCAAGCACCCTGGGAGCCCGACAGCACCAGGGGCTCAGCAGCATTAGGCACCCTGGGGCCTGGCAGCACCAGGGACCTGGCACCATCAGGCACCCTGGGGGCCCGGCAACACCAGGCATCACCAGGGGCCCAGCACCATTAGGCACCCGACACCATTAGGCACCCTGGAGATCCGGCAGCACCAGGGACCAAGCACCAACAGGCACCCTGGGGGCTCGACAGCACCAGGCACCACCAGGGGCCCAGCACCATTAGGCACCCTGGGGGCCCAGCACCATTAGGCACCTTGGGGGCCCAGCACCATTAGGCACCTTGGGGGCCCGTCAGCACCAGGCACCACCAGGGGCCCAGCACCATTAGGCACCCTGGAACCCCCCTCCCCTGCTCCCCATACTCACCACAGTGCCTGTCTGGGACCCCTGGCCCCAAGCTGGTGACTGAGGAGCAGGAGCCCATCTCTTATGGCAGAAGAGATGAGCTCCTCCACAGTCACCAGCCCTCACCTTCCCCCCAGGCCCCCGCCTTCCATACTCACGCTGCCAGTGCCACCCAATGTGGAGCAGTGCCTGGGGTGACGCCGAGTCCGTCTTCTGCAGTCATCACAACCTGAGATTGTCTGCGCATGCACCAGCAGTGTCACTGCATAGAGGAAGCAGAGTGGCACCGCAATAGCAGGCAAAGCAGGGAGTTCTCTCTCCCTGCTTTGCCGCTGCAAAGAGGAAACATCATCATTAATCATATCGGCAGTGCACCGATATGATTAGTGATATTACTGTTGGGGGGCCTCACGTCTACCTACAGGGCTCAGGGGGGGTAGGGGGCGGGGCTGGGTGGGCATGGCAAAAAAGGGCCGGGGCTTCCTGGGGATTCTCCCGATTCTCTGTTGGGCCAGTCCGCCCCTGGATGTAGGGACAGAGACCCGGATTTCAGTATTGTGTTGCTTAGATGGCTTAATTAATTGTAAGTATATGCACATGGGTATTGGGGGTGTTGTTTTAGCTTTTTCTCTATATATGTGTGAGGTTTCACATTTTGTACATGATGCACCCCCAGGCTATGGGGTACTCGGGAATCAGGCTGGCTCTGTCTCTCTGGGTTATCACGGTAGTCGTGACCCGGTCCCGTGGCCTGGGATCAGTCCGAAAAGGGGTATTTACAGGGGATTTTGTCGTGACGCCACCCGGGGTATGTGGTTAGTAGAACCACCGCTGTTGTATTCTTGCTGGGGACGGTGACTTGGTGCAGCATAGATGTTAAGCCCTCCTCTGGTAGGGCTGAGGGTCCCCAAGGCAGGAGTAGTAGTAGTGATGGATGAGCCTGATGAGGGATTGTGTGCAGTGCAGTTCACTTACTTCAAAGCTGCAGCTCTCCACAGTGCTGATTGTCCTGGTGCTGGTTGCAGTGCTAGAAAGGAACAGTCTCAAGCAGGGATGAGCTGACTGGGTACTTTACTAGGTCTTTCACAGCAGGTTACAACAGTTCTCAGCTCTTTCCGTATAGTTCACACAATTTACACTGCTGAGGACAACTCAAACTGTGCAGCTCAGGTGGCGTTTTTGGGTGGTTCCCTCCAAGTCCCTTCAGGCCTCTCAGTCTCAACGTAGAACCTCACCCACAGGTTCAGTCTGGTCGTCGCAGACTCAGTCATGGGTGAATGTTTCCCTCACAGTCAGGGTCACCAGTCCTAGTATGACAACTGTGTTCTTAGACCATGGTGGAAAGTTAGGCTGCTGGTCATAAAGCTCCTGCCCCACACCGGTGTGTCTTGTGATTAGGGTCTGGATTATCCCCAGTCACCTCTTCAGAGTCGGTTCTCTGGTCGTGGCCTAGCCTCCAGTGTCCCAGGTTCAGATATTTGAGCACACCAGGCTCCTTCTGTCAGTCACTGTTTCTAAGGTTTCCTCCGGTCAGCTAAGATGTGTGTGGCTGCCGGGCCCTTGTCCTCCCACCTTGCTTCAGCTGTGGGGTGTCTTACAGTCTCTTTCTCCTTCCCGTCACTTCAAGGCTATGGAGTGGGCTTTCTCTCCCGGTGGCAATGCCTCACGGGATTCTGCACCTCCAGGGAACCCAAAACCTCCTGGGAAGACTCTCTCTCTTTGCTTCTTCTCTCACTTCTCCATTCTACCCCATCTCCAACTCTGTTCTCCTCTAACTGTGTGTTCCCAGTTTTTTATTGTGTTGGTCTCTCCACCCACTTTGTCAGTGCTCCACCCACTTCTCTTAACACCTGCCATCCCTTGCCCAACCTAGAGTCCTAGGCGTAGGGTCGGTGTGTGCATTGTGTGGATGTTTTGCCAACCATCTTGCCTTACCTGGCTGCACTTCCCATTGTGGCCACCTGGTTGCAGGGGTGGCACATACATGCCTAAGACAAAGGATTGTTTTATCCAAAACGCGTCAGGCGTTGAGAGGGGGCTGTGTACCCCAGTTGATGTTCTTATGGTTAGAATGTTTTAATAAAGACCTGGAAACCTTTTGACAGCAACCAGTCTGGTGCCAGATATTTTTCACTTTATTTTGTTTCAAGATGGCAACCAGCCATAAATAATGGGCACCAACAGCCTGAAGGAGTCATGGTGAGCGGTCTCCTTCCTTTGTCCCTACTTCTGTTTACTTAATTGGCTGCTTGCTGTCATTTAGGTAAAATCACTGTTTTCTTTGCTGCAGATAACATTGTTTTCTGTGGGCACTGAATATTGACAGAAAGCTGCCAATCAGTGGTGAGATACACAGAGCAGGAGGACTAGGAGGCACAGGACAGTTAAGGCCGGTTTACATGCAGCGACATCGCTAACGATATCGCTGCATCTTTTGACGTTGCAGCACCCTCGTAGCGATGTCGCTACGTGTGACATACTGCAGCAATCAGCAATCAGCTAGCTGATCGCTGATTGTTGGTATTATGGCCAGGGCCATTTTTCAATCGTTGATCTCCCGCTTGGCGACCAGCATCGCTGTGTGTGACAGCGGGAGACCAATGATCAACGTGGTTACCCTGTTTACCCTGTTACCCTGTTTACCCTGGTTACCAAGCACAGCGAGCTGGTAACCACGGTAAACACCGGGTGCAGCGCTCTGCTTAGTTATCCGGTGTTTAGGAAAGTTTCTGAATAGTCTGAACCCCCTATGAAGGCTTCTCCTGCTTTCTAGTAACAAATGGTGATGTGTGATCTATAAATCTAGCCAAGCTTTATTAATGAGTGACAAGACGATAGCGCATGAACTGTACGCACAAAGCATCACAAATCTTTCCTGTGCAAACCCAAACAAGAAATCCAGAAAAAATCCAGGAGGCTCTCCCAGGGCTTAACCATGAGAGCTATCTTATTATGACAGCATGAAGCAGAAACAACATTTTCAGCCTAAAACAAATAAACAGGGATACTTCGTGCAATCACTGTTTTCCTGTTTTCTGCAAGGAATTACGAAAAAGTCTTTTGCATTAGAGCAAGGTTTAAAGAGGTTGTCTCCAGCGCCTATCTTCAGGATCACACCGCTATCCTGACGCCCGACTTCCTGCTTGCCTTGGGACGAATATACCAGTCATGTAACCTGTGCAGCTACACAGGGACCCAAGATGTCAGGGGGCCACTACCACCTCCAAGCAGCTAACAGCTTTAGCCACAGACACATTAATGGACTACAATGGGCCAAAATACTGCTCTTGCACAGGGGTTCTCTTCTATCTATGTTTTCGTATAGAGTAAGCTTCTCTAGAGAGTTTGGGCTGATGGCATGGTGGAGCCATTGGCAGGGACTACACGCTCATTGAAGCTGTAAGTAGAGGCAGCTTTATGTCTGCAATGTTGGAGGAGCACAGTGACACTGACGATGGCCAACCTTACAAGTTGTATAGCAAACAGCTTGCAAGTGCGTGCTTCCTGGCTAGGAAACTGGCTCCCTCTGAGTTAGCTGGTACCCTTGAGTTAAAAATGACTGATGAGCAAGCACTACCACACTACGGTACTCGCTAACTGTAATTTGTGTTATGGAAATCATTGGTGAACTCAAGCATTCGATCTTCTGGAAGAATGCTTGGATTTCCAATAATACTCAGTACTCGAGTCGCACCCATCTGAATGTAAAAACTGCTAGTTATGACTACAAAGCACCTGAACATGGTTGTGGTCACTCATATCTATCAAAAATTATTTATTTCTTGGGAATATATGAAAAATAAAGGACAAGGAGCACAATGTGAAATAACCTGGTAGTCTAGTGGAATAATATGTATTAGGGGCAAGAGGCCACTCACCTAATAGGGTTATGCACACCTGCACAACCCTAGTTAGCGCTTGTTATGGGAGGATGGATGGTCGGGTGGACCCAGGGGTCCGCTGTCCTCCGCCACCACTGCTTCAACAGCACTTCAATGGTACTCGTCACGTGATCGGGATCCCCCAGAAGTACGTCACCACAGGTCCTAGACCGTGGTATCTTGCTGCCAGGTTACCGCAGGTTCTTTGGACGGCTCAGCATATATTAATCAGTTCCCAGAGCTGCTCCTGCCGGTTTCCCTCAGGTGAGGGATAGAGATATATAGAAGCGATATAATATAGCGGTCTAAGGAGCGCCAGAGCAAAGGATCAGTATTAGAACAACATTTGGTTAACAAATCTTTATTAAGCCTTCTCTCTCCACAACACGATTCGATAGTATGACACTATGTTCATCAGGCTTCATAGACTGCTATATTATATCACTTCTATTTATTAGTTGGGAAGGAAGAGTTTTTTTTTTAAAAAGAATTAAATTGCAACATTGCAATTTTACCTATTTTAATAAGATTAGAAAACCCCTTAAAGCGTAACTGCTGTTTAAATTTTTATTTAATAATAATGTAGAGCAAATGATTATAATAAACTTTCAAACATTCTTTATTAATGAAATCTGGAAGGAAACCATTCATAAACCTTCCACAAGGTGTCCCCACTAGACTTGTCTGAAGCTCATTCTCAGTGAGATCCATCTTCACTTCACAGACTGAATACGGCCAGTTAACCTTATAAACGTGGAGGCGTGGCCTACACAGTGTGCCTGTCTAGCCTGGCTGCAGCTGATCTGTGTATTGTCAGTTTACTTCATGCAGAGACAGTGAGAGCGCATCAGGCTGTTAGCACACAGCTCCTGGCTTTGTGATCTGACTCTTCTCCGTTCACATCGGCTCTCCTCCTCAGTGCAATTAGCTGATAACACGGGATAGAGATATGAATGAATGAGTCCGATAAGATCTCACAGGACCTATGTCCCAATAGCATGAGCTCACACTGTCCCTGCATGAAACCTGGGACTCTGATAATCTGAGAACGCTGTTTAGCCCCCCACCCAGCATATGTCAGATTTAGAATTGGCCTAGGGGGACATCTTCTGGAAGGGTTTTTTTTTTCTTTTATTGGGTCAACATAACATTGGATAACATAGTAACATAGTAACATAGTAACATAGTTTTTAAGGTTGAAGGAAGACTTTAAGTCCATCTAGTTCAACCCATAGCCTAACATGTTGATCCAGAGGAAGGCAAAAAAACCCCATGTGGCAACACTAAGCTCCACATTGGGGGAAAAAATTCCTTCCTGACTCCAGATACGGCAATCAGACTAATTCCCTGGATCAACGCCCTATCAAAGAATCTAGTATATATAACCGGTAATATTATAGTTTTCAAGAAAGGCATCCAGGCCCTTCTTAAATGTTAGTAGTGACTCACTCATTACAACATCATGTGGCAGAGAGTTCCATAGTCTCACTGCTCTTACAGTAAAGAATCCACGTCTGTGATTATGATTAAACCTTCTTCCCTCCAGACGTAGAGGATGCCCCCTTGTCCCAGTCTCAGGCCTAAGAGTAAAGAGATCATTAGAAAGGTCTCTGTACTGCCCCCTCATATATTTGTACATTATTATAAGATCACCCCTAAGCCTTCGTTTTTCCAAGCTAAATAACCCCAAGTTTAATAACCTGTCTTGGTATTGCAGACCCCTTAGTCCTCTAATAACTTTTGTCGCTCTTCTCTGGACCCGCTCTAGTTCAGCTATGTCTTTCTTATACACCGGAGACCAGAATTGTACACAGTATTCTAAGTGTGGTCGCACTAGTGACTTGTATAGAGGTAAAATTATGTTCTCCTCATGAGCATCTATGCCTCTTTTAATACATCCCATTATTTTATTTGCCTTTACAGCAGCTGCCTGACACTGGCCACTAAATGTGAGTTTGTCATCTACCCATACACCCAGGTCTTTTTCAGTGGTAGTTTTGCCCAGTGTTTTATAATTAAGCACATAATTATACCCTTTGTTTCCTCTGCCCAAGTGCATGACTTTACATTTATCCCCATTAAAGCGCATTTGCCATTTAGCAGCCCAAGCTTCTAGTTTACATAAATCCTCCTGTAATATAAAATTGTCCTCCTCTGTATTGATTACCCTGCAGAGTTTAGTGTCATCTGCAAATATTGAGATTCTACTCTGTATGCCCCCTACAAGGTCATTAATAAATATATTAAATAGGAGCGGGCCCAACACTGACCCCTGTGGTACCCCACTGTTAACTGTGACCCATTCTGAGTGTGTTCCATTAATAACCACCCTTTGTTTCCTATCACTAAGCCAGTTCTTAACCCACTTACACATATTTTCCCCTATCCCCATTGCCCTCATTTTATGTATCAACCTTTTGTGTGGCACCGTATCAAAAGCTTTTGAAAAGTCCATATACACCACATCCACTGCATTTCCTTGGTCCAGTCCAGAACTTACTTCTTCATAGAAGCTTATTAGATTAGTTTGACAGGAACGGTCCCTCGTAAAACCATGTTGATAATGGGTCATGAGGTTATTTTTGTTCAGATACTCCAGTATAGCATCTCTTAGAAAACCCTCTAGGATTTTACCCACAGTAGAGGTTAAGCTTACTGGCCTATAATTTCCAAGTTCAGTTTTTGTCCCCTTTTTGAATATTGGCACCACATTTGCTATACGCCAGTCCTGTGGTACAGACCCTGATATTATGGAATCTTTAAATATTAAAAATAATGGTCTATCTATGACAGTACTTAATTCCTGCAGCACTCTGGGGTGTATCCCATCTGGGCCCGGGGATTTGTCAATTTTAGTGATTTTTAGACGATACCGTACTTCCTCTTGGGTTAAGCAGGTGACGTTTAATTGAGAATTTTTGTTATCACTGATCATATTGTCTGTCATGGGATTTTCTTGTGTAAATACTGTTGAAAAAAAGTCATTTAGCATATTTGCTTTTTCCTCATCCTCATCCACCATTTCACCCAGACTATTTTTAAAGGGGCCAACACCATCATTTTTTAGTTTCTTACTATTTATGTAGTTAAAAAATATTTTGGGATTCTTTTTACTTTCTCTGGCAATGAGTCTCTCTGTCTCAATCTTTGCTGCCTTGATTTGCTTTTTACAAATGTTATTTAATTTTCTGTATTTATTTAATGCTTCATCACTACCTACTTGCTTTAATTCCCTAAATGCTTTCTTTTTGTCACATATTGCACTTCTTACCGCTTTATTTAGCCATAGTGGTTTCCTCCTATTTCTAGCATGCTTATTCCCATAGGGTATATATTGTGCACAGGTCCTATTCAGGATGCTAATAAACATCTCCCATTTGTGTTGTGTACTTTTATGTCTCAGGACATCGTCCCAGTTTATTGCACTAAGATCATCTCTCAACCGTTGGAAATTTGCCTTCCTGAAGTTTAGTGTCCTTGTGGCCCCTCTACTACACGTCTTAGTAAAGGATACTTGAAAGCTTATTAAGTTATGATCACTATTACCCAAGTGACCTCCAACCCGTATATTTGATATGCGGTCTGGCCTGTTGGTTAATATTAGGTCCAGCAGTGCCCCCCTTCTTGTTGGGTCCTGAACCAGTTGTGAAAGGTAATTGTCTCTTATAGTTTTCAAAAACTTATTACCTTTGCTAGAACTGCAGGTTTCTGATCCCCAATGTATTTCAGGGTAGTTGAAGTCCCCCATAATAATGACTTCTCCCTGAGTCGCTGCTTCATCTATTTGCTTTATGAGGATATTCTCCTCCACTTCCATTATTGTTGGGGACTTATAACAAACCCCTATCAGTAATTTATTATTTTTTCCCCCTCCCCTTATCTCCACCCACAGAGACTCTACATTTCCTTTAGATTCACCTATATTATCACGCAGGATGGGTTTTAAGGATGATTTTACGTATAAACATACACCTCCTCCTCGCCTATTTGTACGGTCATTTCTGAACAGACAATAGCCCTGTAAATTAACAGCCCAGTCATGACTCTCATCCAGCCAAGTCTCTGAAATCCCCACCATGTCATAATTATTTTCCAACAAAATCAATTCTAATTCCTCCATTTTGTTGGTGAGGCTTCTGGCATTAGTGAACATGCACTTTATGCATCTCTCTTTACCTCTATTCCTTCCTACTAGATTGACTGTTCTAACCCCACCCCCCATGCCACCCCCAATTTTATTACTTGTGCCCAGGTTACTGTTTACACTATCTTCCCCTCCTATACAATGAATACCCTCCCCCCCAATCCCTAGTTTAAACACTCCTCCAACCTTCTAGCCATTTTCTCCCCCAGCACAGCTGCACCCTCCCCATTGAGGTGCAGCCCGTCCCTAGCATAGAACCTGTAGCCAACAGAGAAGTCGGCCCAGTTCTCCAGGAACCCAAACCCCTCCTTCCTACACCAATTCCTGAGCCACTTATTTATCTCCCTAATCTCCCGTTGCCTCTCTGGTGTGGCACGTGGTACAGGCAGTATTTCAGAGAATACTACCTTGGAGGTCCTTGCCTTAAGCTTGCAGCCTAATTCCCTGAAATCATCTTTAAGGACCTTCCACCTACCTCTAACTTTGTCATTTGTGCCAATGTGCACCATGACCGCTGGGTCCTCACCAGCCCCTCCCAGTAATCTGTCAACCCGATCAGCGATGTGCCGGACTCGAGCGCCAGGTAGGCAGCACACTGTTCGACGATCCCTGTCTTTGTGACAGATTGCCCTATCTATTCCCCTAATAATTGAGTCCCCCACTACCAGCACCTGTCTGGCCTGCCCTACTCTCCTGTTTTCCCCCTTACTGGAGCAGACACTCCTCTGGCTTTCAGAGGTCATGCCCTGCTGCAGCAGTGCTGTACCTGAACTCACACCCCCCTCATCTGCCAACATAGCAAATTTATTGGGGTGTGCCAGATCAGGGCTAGCCTCCCTGGCACCCTTCCCTCTACCCCGCCTTCTAACTGTCACCCAGCTAGCTACCTCATGGTCCTGAGGCTCCATAGTACCATCCTCCCCCACATCTATCCCATTGAGCAGCTGTTCAGTGAGCAGCAGACTCCTTTCCATATTGTCTATGGATCTCAGCGTTGTCAGTCGTTCATTTAGATCCAGTATCTGGGCTTCCAAATGCACAACGTACTCACATCTCACACAGCAGTATGCACCCTCGGCCGGCTGGTCAAGGAATGCATACATGTGGCAAGATGTACACTGGATGGCATTGCCAATCATGGAGCTCATTTCCTAATGGGGATTGCACCAGACAGAAATGATAAGTAAAAAGAAATGCAAAGTATTAATAAAATACAACCAGCAATTCAGTAAGTCCTCCCTTCCAAACTCCCTTAATCCAAAGTCACTGAATCACAAGTCACACACTTACTTCTGTCGCACTTGCGCTCTGTCACACAAAGCTCGTCACACTCGCTAGACACTCAGATATATAGAGGTTTTTTTTCCCTTAGCAGAAAATCAGCCTGTATCTCAGTGCACTTCCAAGGGACTGGAAGCCCCAACCAGCTGCTTCTTATAAACCCTTAATTATGCACCCCCACCCTTAATTAACCCCTTGTAAGTATAGCTACACCACAGGTTTTAAGTGCAAGTAGTTAACCCTTTAACTTACAGGTAGTAAAATAAGAGACTATAAACTTGTAGAGAGAAAAGAAAGATAAGAAAGCCCAATAAAATTAAAAGGTGAAAAAAAACAAAAACAAACAGTCAGCAATTCACACAGGTATTTGTTGCAGGATTCCCAAACACCTCCTCACTGAATCACAAGTCACACACTTACTTCTGTCGCACTTGCGCTCTGTCACACAAAGCTCGTCACACTCGCTAGACACTCAGATATATAGAGGTTTTTTTTTCCCTTAGCAGAAAATCAGCCTGTATCTCAGTGCTCAGTGATAACATAGCATAGGATGTAACATCCATAATGACACTGTAGATTACCAAAAGTACATATACAAATCCTTCTTGTTAGGCAACATATCCACGTAGCATTTAAAATAGTATATAGATACAAAAAGTATCAGTCAATGCCTTGTAACACAAATTTTGGGGAAATAATAAGAGAAAGAAGAGACAGGCTGAATGCCTAGAAGGGTAATGGGGGAAGGAAGAGAATCTTTTTTAGTGTATTTTGCTTAGTCAAGCATGTCGTTCTATGGTACTATATGCTGTATATATGCTGTATATTTAACAGACATTATAAATCTGGGTTAGTTCCCAAGGCCCCTAACGTCCCACTCAAATCCTCCAGACATTACCATTCTGTGTATAATTTTCGATATTTCGTGAGGGCTATAGTGAAAACCAGTTAATGTTTTCCACAGCAAAAATACTTTCCCACGCAGATTTTTCCTTACTCCTTTTCGCCTCTATTAATTCAATTCCCAGTAAGTGTTTCATCTGGGATATTATCATCACCATTGATGGGATGCTTGATTTAAGCCATTCGCCCAGTAAAACCGCGTAGGGCTACAACTAAGAATGTGTGAATGTTTTTAGGGATCTTTGCTTTAACTCCTGTTGGTTGAGTCTACGGGGGTCTTAACTGATGGCTTGTGGGAGTTGGATTCCCCAGCATGATCAAACCTGTTCCCCAACCTGTGTCCAGTACTCTTTATCTGCCCTGCATTCCCACACCCCGTGCCAGAGATTCGCTGAAGGCGTTCCGCACTTGGGGCACGCTGTGATCCTGTCAGGGAATCTAGGAGAGGAGGGAATATTGAAACCATATAATGCTATGTGCATGAGCTTAAAATAGGTCTTCCTCCATCTTTCGCAAAGAATTGATTTTTTGACCTGTTCCCACCCCTGTAGAATTGTCTCTGCAATATCTTTATCCCCAGTCAATTTCTCCCAATTCTTAAACAGCTTGTTCTGCTTTAACTTCAGGAATTTATGTCTTCCAGTATTGTATATTGAGGATATGCTCGCATTCTGGATGTTCAGATCTACTCTTATTATCTAGATTATATATTCCCACTTCATTAAATAACCTGCAATGTCTAGATAGACAAAAAGAATGGACTTGCATGACCTGTAGAAAGTGTCTGCTTTCTATATGGAATTTGTCCATGATTTCTTGTGGGCTCAGCCATTGTATAATCTCTGTATGCATAATATCCCCGGCTTTCCTCATGTTATCACTTGCTTGTCTTATCGCTTTCTTGATTTCCGTTCCCTGGGGAAATTCCGGGTGACCAAATATTGGCATATGTTCAGAGATCTAGAAGGGAAGGCCAAATGCCTTCCTTACTATCTTCCAGCATACGATGGTATCCCAAAGCAGTAGGGATGATTTTATGTTCTGCGTGAGTTTGGCCTGTTTTGTATGTAAGAGAGCATTTAATTCCCACGGCGCCGCCAACTGTCTTTCCAATTGGATGTTAGAGTAGTAGTTAGTCTCCTATAGCCAATCTATCACATGTCTAAAAAGACTTGCTATGTTGTAGGCCTCGACATTCAGAAAATTGATCCCAACTTCACTTCTCTTTAGCATCAGTTTTCCCAATGCGATTCTGGTCCTTTTATCTGCCCAAATAAAATGGGTGAAAGCTCTATATATTTTGTTTATATCTAGATGCTTGATTATCAGGGGTAATGTCGGTAATGGGTATAGGAGTTTGGCAAAGCTGACCATTTTAATTAAATGGCATCTTCCCAGAAGAGAGAGTGGCAGAATCTGCCATCTCCGAAGTTCTCCCAATATTTTTTCGATCAGAGGTGTATAATTTAGTGAATATAGTTGTGCCGGAAGCCTGCCTTTTTTTTAATTCCCAGATAGGTGATATGTGTCTTTGCAATATGTAGTTCTAGGCCTAGTTTCCTCCATTAGTTCCGCTGGCGTTTTTTCCCCCCAATTCTAAGGGTTCGCTCTTGGCAATGTTGGCCTTATAGCCGGAGTATTCCCCATATTTCTGGATAAACTGAAAGATATTTCCTAATTGTTCCAGTGGCCGGGACAAGAACAAGATGACATCATCTGCAAATAATGCTATTTTAGTGTTGCTCGTGCCCACCCTGATTCCCTCAAGTAGATCTGACTCTTCTATATACCGAGCAAAGGGCTACAATGCCGAGTTGGACAGCGTGGAGACATCGGGCACCTCTGCCTGGTTCCTTTATATAGGTGAAACAGCTCAGCGAGGAAGCCTGGCGTGTGTATTCTAGCTGTAGGGTCCCTATACACCCCCTCCAGGTATATTCTAAAGTTGCCCTTAATGTTCAACGAGTCTAGAATCACCCCTAGCCAGTCCCAGCTAAGATTATCAAAAGCTTTCTCTGCATCCAGAGGCAGCAAAGCCTGTCTCTCTCCCGACTGGTTGCGGCGACCCACCCTATCCAACACAGTTAGTACCTTTCATATGTTTTTCACTGCCGCCCTGCCCTTAACGAATCCTACTTGTGCAGGGTTCACCAGTTCGAGTAATACTGTTGCCAATCTCTCCGCCATTATTTTTGACATAATCTTCTGGCCTACATCAATAATGGAGATGGGTCTATAAGAGCAGGCCTCCAGGGGGTCCTTGCCTAGTGTGGGTATGATCTTAATATATGTTTCCTTAGATCTTTCTGCTATGGCCCCCGTTAAGAGGATGGTGTTGTAATAACTTGTTAGCAATGGGGAGATATGTTCCCTGAGGGCCTTATAAAATTACCCGCTAAATCCATCTGGGCCTGGTGCTTTCCCATTTTGGAGATGACTTATGATTTGTCTCATATCTCCTTCTGTTATTTCTGCATTAATTGCATCTTATTGCTCTTGGTTATAAAGATGGATGGAGATATTGCGACGCCAATCAAAACCAGATGTCAGTCCGAGTAGAAGAAAGAGCCTTTATTCCTACGCGTTTCGTGTGGCACTCCACACTTCCTCAGGAAAAAAGTAGCTTTTCCATGTCTTTCCATGGAAGCTTTTCCATGTTCCATGTCTTTCTCTGCATCACTTGCTGATTTGTAGATGAGGTTATCACCATCATTTTGGAAAATCCTCAATGTCGCCGGTATTGCAGTGCAAAACTTTTCTTTGCTTGATAGAGTGCTGCATATGTTTTACTAAAGGCTCTCCTGCGTTTTGCCACCTTCACAGAGTAGTCTTCAAATAATAGGGATTTCATCCCCTTCAAAGTCACTGGCTTGCGACATTTTCTATATGCTCTCATTTTGTCAAACTTATTATTATAGTCCAGGAATTTCATGATTACTTGACATGGTCTGGATGTCCGGTCATCAGATCCTTGATTGTGAGATCGTAGATCTGTCCCAAATCTGTGAACCCTTTCGACCCTACAACTGTGATTAATTCCCAGGGCCATTGGTAGGTCTCTTTCAAAAAGTCTTTGTAGTTAAGCTGCAGGGACTGACTCAGGGAGCCCCACTACCCTTAGGTTGTTGCCCCTTGACCTGTGTTCCAGTTCCTCGCCCTTCTCAGACAGGCGGTTTGTTTCCGCAGTTGTCTCTTTCAGCTGCGAGGAAAGCTGTATGTTAGAACCCTCCAGTTGCCGAGACCCTCTGCTCGAGTTAAACTATTAATTCCTTATATTTGCTCAGTTTGTCTTGGGGATGCTGGAGGGCCTTCTTGATAGCCTGTTCCAGGTTCTTTTAGATGTCTGGCATGATGATACCTGCCACGTCAGCCCCCAGTTTGTTAAAGTCTATTGATATCAATCTTGAAGGGTCTTTCCTGCTACACTCATTTAGGTCTTCAGTGTACTCCTCATTTGGGGGTTTCTGTTGCGGGTTTGTTGTAGGAGTGTCCTCTCCCGCAGGTCTTGGGTCCTCAGTGCCCTCTTCCACTCTGTGGTTCACATTGCTTGTTTGCTGGGGGCCCTCTGGCTTTTGTGAGCTGTGTAACATATTTGTTGAAGTGGTGACATAGATGGAGTCAGTGTCAGGTCCCTCTGTCGAAACTGTTTGGCCTTTCTCCTGAGGTTATCGGTTCTTATGTTTCTTGGCAGCTATGGAAATATGTCGTGCTTCAGTACACAGTAGGCACTTGCAGTTATTTTATTTTTTTGTATACTTATTTTTTTGTCCACTAGGTGGCAGCAGAGCTTTTCTGTGTCTTGATTCACTATGGCGACTACCAGATGTCACCAGTTTTCCTTTTGAGCTGGCACCCAGAGAAATGACCATTCACATGTGTTTAGCCTCCCACCTGGATCTCTGTGTGTCATTGCTGGAGAGACTGTTTTCTCTCTGCTTAGTCTGATCACATCCCCAATTTAGAGGCCCCTTCACAGGCCTCTTTGCATGTGTTACCAGGAACTAGACAGAAGGAGAGAAGTCCTGTAGAATCAGCCCTGACCTCTGATAGGTAGATCCCTCCAGTGTTTTTGTGGGGGGGAAGGGTGTTCTATGTGCAGCTTGTAGGATTATACCGTTAGTCGCAGTGGATTTTTGCCATGGGAATAGCAGCCAGTGCAGGCCCTAGGTGCACATGTGGGCAGCAGGCCACAGGACCCTCCCGGTCTCAGAACTGATCCTGGATTGAAGTGATTGACCTTTATAGGTGCTGTGGAGTGGGAGCTGGTGGTAGCTCATCTTTCTCTTGTGTTGGCGCGGTGGATGTCCACAGATTTGTCAGTAGGATTCTTGTGGTGTGAGAGCTGCTGCTAAGTTGATGTCATCACAGCCCATCCGTCTTTCTGGAAGGATTTTAAATGGTTTTCTATCAGAATTCTTTTATTAAGTATAGTATATAGTATATAACGGTGGTTACACTTTAAACTACAGTATCAATATAATCTAGTATAATCACTACTTTATTGTGAATTTATTTTGAGCAATATCCCTCTGGCCTGTGAATGGCATAAATTAGTCTTGACTTGGATTTTACCAAAATGCAGGAAACTTTCCACTCAGGCTCTGGTCTATGTAGACATGACAGCATCATAAATTCCTGCTGTTCTCATGGGTGGTTACAATGAACAGTGATGGGCTAAGGGAAATTAGAAATCTAGTCTGGTCCGCCACCCTTGGCCTGCCTCTGACCAGCCCAAGGCTATCACCTCCACCCAGGAATGGGGATAAGCATAGCAACTCCAGTCAAATGGCAAACTCCATGAAGTTACAAGTACGGCTTCAGCAGAACATCACACGACATCTAAACAGCACACAGTGGTCATGCAAAGAATGAACTCTTTCGCCGACAACAGCTTGGGGTAATGAGAATATATAAAGGCTGGGGAAGTGATGACCTGACACACCCACCAGCAGCTACCTACTGCTGGAGGGCCACAGCCAGACCATGGACAGCAATACTGCTACAGCTACTGACATTAACTTCAAATGCACCAATAGAAATAAACCCATTTAAACACAACAGATCAGTTCCCAGAGACTGTAGAGCAAGCTAAATGTGAAAGTAATTACTGCAGCGCAATTCACAAAGACTGCAGAGCAGTCTACATGTGACAGCCGTGAGTGTGTGCATCTCATAAATCAGGGTCAGACTCTCTCTGGATGGCTGAAGAATATCCACTGAGTCTGGGGATGAAATTGAAACCCAGGCAATTCATTCATGGTCGAACCAAATATATCCATTACTTATGCAATATGCTCTAATAGAGAATATGGTCATAATACAGGTGGATCTCCTAATTGCTAACCACCA
This sequence comes from Allobates femoralis, assembly GCA_033576535.1. NCBI lineage: Eukaryota > Metazoa > Chordata > Amphibia > Anura > Aromobatidae > Allobates > Allobates femoralis. The sequence goes on along the minus strand of JARQOC010000002.1, from coordinate 49,211,926 downwards.
ATTAACCAGGGCTGTGAACAAGCAGCTTCTGTGTACTTGAGCAATCCTTATGTCACAAGCAAGATGTGTTTGTGTATATATATAAATAAAAATTGTTATTAATATTTATTATTATAGTGCCATTTAATCCATGGCTCTTTACATGTGGAAAGTGGCATACATAGACAAGTACAATAATTATGAACAATATGAGGCACAGACAAATACAGGAGTAGAGAGTACCCTGCTAGAGAGGGCATGGGTGAGGATACACTAGGTGAGGAGAGAGGACCCTGCCTGCGAGGGCTCACAGTCTACAAGGGATGGATGTCGATACAGTAGGTGAGGAGAGAGGACCCTGCCTGCAAGGGCTCACAGTCTACAAGGGATGGAGGAGGATACAGTAGATGAGGAAAGAAGACCCTGCTTGCGAGGGCTCACAGTCTACAAGGTATAGGTGAGGATACAGTAGGTGAGGAGAGAGGACCCTGCCTGTGAGGGCTTACAGTCTATAAGGGATGGGTGAGGATACAGTAGGTGATGAGAGAGGACCCCTACCCACGAGAGCTTACAGTCTACAAGTGATGGGTGAGGATACAGTAGGTTAGAAGAGAGGATCCTGCCCACAAGGGCTCACAGTCTACAAGGGATGAGTGAGGATACAGTAGGTCAAGATAGACCATGTCACAAATGTACGTAGGAGACAGGTTGCGGATGGGATTGGCAGAGTGGAGTCAGTACTATACCTGCAGGTCCTGCCAATGCCCAGAAGGAACCCATCGCCGTTACTCACCGTGGGATCACCAGGGAGGGTAAGTAATGGAGCATGTGTCTCTGTCTGTTTGTCTGTTGAAAACGCAGCAAGAAAGCAACACAAACGGATGATGTGTTTGTGATGCTTTTTTGCAAAAAGATCAACAAAAACGAAAACACAAATGCTCTGTTAATGAGGCCTTAAGAGCCCATACGCATTATTATTATTATTTATTTATATAGCGCCATTGGTTCCATGGCGCTTTACATAAGAAGTGGGGGTAACAAGGACAGGTACAGTATATATGAACAGTCAATGCTTGCTGACACCTGTCCACGAGGGCTCACAGTCTACAGGGGTGGGGGAGGATAGATAGCTGAATGACCATTCAAATAATGATTGAAATCTCCCCCAACTCCCCTTTAATGAGAAACACTTGACATGGCTAAGCACGCATGTATTCCACCGTGAGAGAGGTTGGGATAACGTCAGTCTACAGTAATATGTATGTGACCTTTAGTCATTGGCCACAAGTTAACATAACATTTGTAACATTCAGGAGACTTTGATTATAAAATTATTTCCTGACTACTATGTTTGGATGCCTTTTTAATTAAGATATCTATTTTAAGAGCGCACACACCCATAGCGGGAGATTCGCCCCAACGGGTCTAATGTTGTGGCTCCAGTTTAAGGGCGGGAAGTCGCTAGCTGCAAAGATGTGCTGATGGAAGTCTTTGAGCTTTCCTTAAGTGGAATTGTCACATGCCATTTACTCTGGAAATAGAGGACTCAGAAATAAAGTCTTCCTAAAACCAAACTTCTTTAATTTACCGTGCAAGACATAATGAACTGTTGACGTTTTCTCTAATTGTTTTGTTATCCTATCTAAACCAAGTCCTGATCCTTTCTTGGGAGAAAATCAAGACTCCGAGTTGCTGTCTCAGCAGAAACAACCTTCGTCTGGGCCAAGTTCTGTTTTATACAAACATGATGGATTCCATCGTAGCCAGAGGTGTAATCACTATGCAGTATGGTCCTGTTTATATAAAGTTTAGGCACCGTCCAAGCATAACGACCGAGCAATCAGCATTCCACTACTTCTCCAGGCTCTTATAATGTGTACTCAACATAATAATGTGTATTTAACATAATCAGTTCAATGCATCGAGGACTTCATAAAGTAAATGTAACGTATATCTGTCACCAACTATCAACATTAGTGAGACACATTATCAATCACACATATATATATATAGTACTCAACGCAAATGAGTGCACCCCAATCGATTTATAAGAAAAACTTTAACTGCCTTTCTGAAGCAACATGTTCTGTTGGATAGCTCTCACGAATCCTCTGTGCAGCGCACCTCGGATGCACTAAAACATAGTGTTGTGTTTGGTATCTGGTGTTCTGAGCTGTCAGTAGTTGATTGATAGCGAAGGCTCCCATTATGGTTCTGGAGATGTTGCGTTGCTCAGATGTTCCATTTTCCTGGTGATTACTCTGCTACTTTACTAAGCAAGCTCTCCCGAAACTCTGCCAGTTGTATATTCTATTTGAGTAGTGCTGTTGGCCTGCACTCTTGTGTCTGTCTAGTTCTGATCTTGTTGTCTGACCCTAGACTGTTGGTTGATTTTCCATTTCTTAGATCCCTGTATTTGTTGTGATCTCATGGTATTTTGACCTGCATACGGCCTCAATTGACTCCCTGAATCCTCTTCACGCTCTCCTAGAAACCTGACCCTGGACCGTTACATGACTACACCTCTGTCTACTCCCTGAATTTACTACAAGCTCTCCTAGAAACCTGACCCTCAACCGTTGCATGACTACACCACTGTCTACTCCCTGAATATACTACAAACTCTCCTGGAACCTGACTCCAAACTACCTGACTTCCCTGCTGCCCATACTACCTGTAAATAATGACTATGTCACACTCTAGCTCAGGGGTCCCCAACTCCGGGCCTTGAGGGCCGCCAACAGTGCAGGTTTTCAGGATCTCCTTAGTACTGCACAGGGGTTGGAATCATTACCTGTGCATTTGATTACATTAACACTTGTGCAATACTAAGGAAATCCTGAAATCCTGCACTGTTGGCGGCCCTCGAGGCCTGGAGTTAGGGACCTCTGCTCTAGCTATAAGTAGTGACTAGTGTCAAATTATTACACTACAAAATACTCTCACAAATGTGTGCCATTGAGCAAGATTTGTTATTTTACACACCCAAAAAAGTAGTTTTCCCAAAACATTAATTAGAGGCCATATTGCAAATATTACTACACCCCACCCCAACTAAAGTCTTAGGGCCGCTTTACACACACCAACTCCTTTGACCAACTTCTGAGCAGATCTCTGGTCGCAGTGAAATCATGGATATATTGTTACATTTGTACACAGCCACAAAAAGGAACAATGTGTCCATGATTTCACTGCAACCAGAGATCTGTTCAGAAGTTAGTCACAGAAGTTGGTGTGTGTAAAGCGGCCCTTAAGGCCGTGTCACAACTGTCAATGTCGCTAGCGACATCGCTGAAAAGTGACGCATCAGCGATGTCACTAGCGATATCTCAAGTGCATCGTGCTGTGTGACAGCGCGACGCAACTGCGATTTATCGCTGGTTGCAGGTTGACAGGTTTATGAACAAGTTCATAAACCTGTCAATCTGCAACCAGCGGTTAGGCTGGATCGCGCCGTCTGACACCGCAATAGCGATGTTGGCGGCGATCCAGCCTATACCTCAGTATTGCGGCGGATCGCTCGCTGGGTTGATCCCAGCCCAGCGAGCGATGGCTCCGCCCAACGGTGTCGCTGCCGTGTGACACCAAGGCTGCGATGTCGGAAGCGAGCGTGCACCCACACATCGCTTCCGACATCGCAGCCCTGATTGACACGTGTGACGGGGCCTTTAGGAGCAAAGCTATAGTTTATACAACAGAATTCTAATGAACAAGAACTCAACCACAGATAAGTCTAATTATTCATTAAACTGGTGTCCAGTAGACATTTGATGATAAAAGGCCATTACTCAACAAATAAACCCCCACTCATTTCATGTTGTCAGCAATGGCACCACATGGAAATGTCACGAGATTTGAAAAAGAAAATACTTTACTTATCAGACAGAATAATGGAGAAAAAGTGATAAAGTTTAAAGGAGATGGAACTGCAACCATCCCACAAAGATGTCCAAAGCCTTGGGTTCTGTGTGGTAGCCCAGATTGCCCTCACTATAGTTTGCCCGTGGCTGAGCCTGTGACAAAAGTTTTAATTTAAAACAAACACCAAATCATAATTTTTTCTACATATGCACAGCCTTTTTGAAGGAACTCTGCAGAAGTGTTGTACCAAACATCTTGGAGGACTAACCACAGATCTTCTATGGATGTAGATTTGCGCAAATTCCTCTGTCTAGTAACATAATCCCAGACAGACTTGGTATTTCTGACATCAGCGCTCTGAGGGGCCATATCACCCCTTCCAGGACCTTCACTTGCTGGTTTATGAGTCAAAGTGGAGGTCTGTGCTAGTAACTAATCCAGTAATGGTCCATCCATCAGGTCCATCAAAAGTCACTCTCATTACATCAGTCCGTAAATCCTTTGAAAGATCGGTCTCCAGATAATTCTTGGCCCACTCTTGACACTTCTCCTTTGGTGTGTTGGTCAGTGGTGTTTTTTTTTTATGACCTTATTGACTATTTGCAACAAAACTTTTGATAGTTCTCTGATAACTCCCAAATATTTCCAAGAGTGTTGCATCTCTCTGTAAGATTTGTAACTGTTTTTAACTTTTCAGTCAGTTTAATTTCTTTTTTGTCCCATTTTGCACGAGGAAGACAGGCTGCCTAATAATTCTGCACACCTTGATAATGAGTGTTGTATCCTTATGTCGCACCCCCGTCATAACACAAACACACATACCTGATCTGCTTCATCCAATAAGCATTCAAGTTTATACAGGTTGGAGTTGTAAAATCTGAATGTGTACTTCATCAATGCGTGAAAATTGTATTAGTCTATGGTACTTTTACAACAATGAATGGGTTGTTCCCAAGTGAGAAAGACTGAAAACTGTTTGTAAAATCCTTTTCTTTCTCATGAACAGGGGGATTTATAATCCTATTGTTTATAGCTTTTTGCCTATGCTACATAGAACATGAGCCGTGCTTACAAGCAAGCATGAGCAGTGCTTACAAGCTAATATATACAGTGTTTACAAGCAAACATATGCTGTGCTTACAAGTGAATATGTATAGTGCTTACACGCAAACATGTCCAGTGCTTACAAGGAAACATGTAGAGTGCTTACAAGCAAACATGTGCAGTGCTTACAACAAAACATGTGGAGTGAACATGTACAGTGCTTACAAGCTAATATATATGGTGATTACAAACATGTGCCGTGCTTACAAGCAAACATGTGCAGTGCTTACAACAAAACATGTGGAGTGAACATGTGCAGTGCTTACAATCTAATATATATGGTGCTTAGAAACATGTGCAGTGCTTACAAGCAAACATGTGCAGTGCTTACAACCTAATATACACAGTGCTTATAAGCAAACATGTGCCGTGCTTACAAGCAAACTTGTGCAGTGCTTACAAGTGAATATGTACAGTGCTTAAAAGCAAACATGTGCAGTGCTTACAAGAAAACATGTGGAGTGAACATGTGCAGTGCTTACAAGTTAATATATATGGTGCTTACAAACATGTGCAGTGCTTACAAGCAAACATGTGCAGTGCTTACAAGCAAACTTGTGCAGTGCTTACAAGTGAATATGTACAGTGCTTAAAAGCAAAAATGTGCAGTGCTTACAAGAAAACATGTGGAGTGAACATGTGCAGTGCTTACAAGTAAATATATATGGTGCTTACAAACATGTGCAGTGCTTACGAGCAAACATGTGCAGTGTTTACAAGTGAACATGTACAGTGCTTACAAGCAAACATGTGCAGTGCTTACATGCTAATATATACAGTGCTTACAAGCAGACATGTGCAGTGCTTACAAGCAAACATGTGCAGTGCTTACAAGTGAACATATACAGTGCTTACAAGCAAACATATGAAGTGCTTACAAGCAAATATGAGCAGTGCTTACAAGCAAATATGTGCAGTGCTTACATGCTAATATATACAGTGCTTACAAGCAAACACGTGCAGTGCTTACAAGCAAGCATGTACAGTGCTTACAAACAAACATGTACAGTGATTAGAAACAAACGTGTGGTGCTTAATAATGATAAAAATATTTATTCATTGCTTTTACAACACTGTCCCCATTAGGGCTCACAATCTAAGCATCCTATCAGCATGTTTTTCAAGTGTGGGAGGAAACCAGAGAACCCAGAGGAAACCCACGCAAATACGGGGAGAACATACAAACTCTTTGCAGATGTTGTTCTTGGTGGGAATTGAAGCCAGGATGCCAGCGCTGCAAGTCTGCAGTGCTAACCACTGAGCCATCGTGCCACTTAAAAGCAAACATGTGCTGTGCTTACAAGCAAACATGTATAGTTCTTCCAAGCATACACATTCCGGTAATCCGGTATTGAGTTCAATGGTGCTGGATTACCGGATTATTGAATTCAATGGTGCCGGCTAATAACATTATCACGTAAAACAAGCAAATGTGCAGTGCTTACAAGCTCTTTATGATAGAACTTCTAAGAGGACTTCTAATAGTAGAAAGAACAGATTTGCCTGATAAAATGTGTACATACCTGCTTCTTTTCATTTGTTCTGCTGATTCAAAATATAAAAATTAAGGGAATTTTTGTGTTCCGTAAAGAGAGATGTCAGTGATATGACATGGAATGTAATAATATGGGAGATGTAATATAATCAGCACATAAAAAGTTTCCATTGGGTAATTAGGAGATAAATATTCATCCAAGGGATTTCCCAGGCTAAAAGTCCTTGTCTGTGACCTATGCGACATATGCCATGTAATGGTAGGGATATAGCACAAATACAATTGTAGCTGACCTCGTCACAACCCTAAACTCGATTTATACATGATATTGTCTCCAATTCATGACAATTGCCCCTCAATTCATCCCAAAATGTGACTTTTGACACTTGCACTCACAAATCTGACATAAACCAGGGAGAAAATACAGGTTAAATGAGGCATCAAAACCTTTTTTTAATGAGAAATTGCTGAAAAACTCCACGGAAGACTAAAAGTAAGAACAAAAGAATAAAAACAGTTGAAAGGAAAAGATAGAGGTTCATCTCAATGAATTAGAATATCATCAAAAAGTGAATTTATTTCAGTAATTCAATACATAAAGTGAAACACATATATTATGTAGAGTCATTACACACAGATGGATCTATATCAAGTGTTTATTTATGTTAATGTTGATGATTATGGCTTACAGCCAAGGAAAACCCAAAGGTCATTATCTCAGAAAATTAAAGTAGGGAGGATGAAAGGGTAAAAACCGCGCTGCCATATTCCACGAGACATCAAAGGGTGAATATAATATTGATTTATTAGTCAATGTGTTTCAGGGTTCCCTGTAACTCCCTGAAACATGGAAATATGATATTGATTTGTCTTAAGGAAGGGGCCAGAGAGCCCTGAAACGCGTTGACTAATACATCTATATTATATTCACTTTTTGATGTCTAGGGGAATATGGCAGCATGGTTTTTAACCCTTCATCCTCCCTACCTTAATTTTCTGAGATAATGACTTTGGGTTTTCATTGGCTGTAAGCCATAATCATCAACATTAACATAAATAAACACATGAAATAGATCCCTCTGTGTGTAATGACTCTATATAATATATGTGTTTCACTTTATGTATTGAATTACTGAAATAAATCAACTTTTTGATGATATTCTAATTCATTGAGAGGCACCCATGCGTCAAAGAACATCTTGACTATGGAAGTATGTTCTACTGCCAAATGGCAAAAACAAGTAATCAAGAAGACTATAAGGGGTTAGTGTGTTGCATTCATGGTACCGTTAGGTTCAAGTATGTTTTTTTCAAGTCATTTATTGGATCCAAGCTAGATCTTGGAGATTTTGTGTGCAATATGCCCAATGTGCTGGGGAAAGGCCATAATCCTCTCTGCATTCACCAGATTATTTAGACATAATGGTAAAGTTCAGAATTGATTCCTTGCCTAAGGCTGGAAACACACTGTCCCACTGACATGCGAGTTACTCGCACGAGTCTCGGATCATTCACCCGGCACGACCCCTGTCTCTCTGGACGAAATACTGTCAGTGGTATTTATTTCTATGTAGCTCCACTGCTCCGGAGACGAGGAGGCCATCCTGGGTGAATGATCTGAGACTCGTGCGAGTAACTCGCATGTCACTCGGATAGTGTGTTTCCAGCCTAAAGGAAAGACTAGCAATGACTGTGGGAATGGTGGACACTTAGACCCCTGTGCTATGAAAAATGCTGTATATAATAGGTAGAGCGAAATGTAAAATGAGAATCAGTGTTTGCAGTGATTATGAAAGCACCATGGGGTTCTTGGGATTTGCGGGTCAAATCCCTCCAAGGACAACATCTACAAGGAGTTTGTATGTTCTACCCAAAGAGTTTTCTGTAGGTTTTATAACTTCCTCCCACACTCCAAAGACATCCTAATAGAGGATTTAAATTGTGAGCTCCAAAGGGTACAGTGATGATGTATGTAAAGAACACGGTCCCTACAGTCAAACATGGCGGAGGTTCCCTGATGTGTTGGGGTTGCTTTGCTGCCTCTGGCACTGGACTGCTTGACCGTGTGCATGGCATTATGAAGTCTGAAGACTACCAACAAATTTTGCAGCATAATGTAGGTCATGGGTCTTCCAGCAGGACAATGACCCAAAACACACTTCAAAAAGCACTAGAGAATGGTTTGAGAGAAAGCACTGGAGACTTCTAAGGTGGCCAGCAATGAGTCCAGACCTGAATCCCATAGAACACCTGTGGAGAGATCTAAAAATGGCAGTTTGGAGAAGGCACCCTTAAAGTGTGTTTTGGATCATTGTCCTGCTGGAAGACCCATGACCTCTGAGGGAGACCCAGCTTTCTCACACTGGGCCCTACATTATGCTGCAAAATTTGTTGGTAGTCTTCAGACTTCATAATGCCATGCACACGGTCAAGCAGTCCAGTGCCAGAGGCAGCAAAGCAACCCCAAAACATCAGGGAACTTCCGCCATGTTTGACTGTAGGGACCGTGTTCTTTTCTTTGAATGCCTCTTTTTTTCTCCTGTAAACTCTATGTTGATGTCTTTGCCCAAAAAGCTCCACTTTTGTCTCATCTGACCAGAGAACATTTTTCCAAAACGTTTTAGGCTTTCTCAGGTAAGTTTTGGCAAACTCCAGCCTGGCTTTTTTATATCTCGGGGTATGAAGTGGGGTCTTCCTGGGTCTCCTACCATACAGTCCCTTTTCATTCAGACACCGACGGATAGTACGGGTTGACACTGTTGTACCCTCGGACTGCAGGGCAGCTTGAACTTGTTTGGATGTTAGTTGAGGTTCTTTATCCACCATCCGCACAATCTTGCGGTGAAATCTCTTGTCAATTTTTCTTTTCCGTCCACATCTAGGGAGGTTAGCCACAGTGCCATGGGCTTTCAACTTCTTGATGACACTGCGCACGGTAGACACAGGAACATTCAGGTCTTTGTAGATGGACTTGTAGCCTTGAGATTGCTCATGCTTCCTCACAATTTGGGTTCTCAAGTCCTCAGACAGTTCTTTGGTATTCTTCTTTTCTCCATGCTCAATGTGGTACACACAAGGACACAGGACAGAGGTTGAGTCAACTTTAATCCATGTCAACTGGCTGCAAGTGTGATTTAGTTATTGCCAACACCTGTTAGGTGACACAGGTAAGTTACAGGTGCTGTTAATTACATAAATTAGAGAAGCATCACATGATTTTTCTAACAGTGCCAATACTTTTCCACCCTCTTTTTTATGTTTGGTGTGGAATTATATCCAATTTGGCTTTAGGACAATTCTTTTTGTGTTTTTTCATTGAAGACAAATTAAGTGAAGATAATAATAGCAAAGAATTTGTGATTGCAATCATTTTCAGGAAGAAACTGAGTATTATCTGACAGAATTGCAGGGGTGTCAATACTTTTGGCCACAACTGTACATTTGCAACAATGTCCTCACTGGGGCTCACAATCTAAATATCCGATCAGTATGTCTTTCAAATGTGGGAGGAAACTAGAGTGCCCGGAGGAAACACACACAAACATGGGGAGAGCACACAAACTCCTTGCAGATGTTGTCTTTGGTGGGAATTGAACCTAGGACCCCAGTGCTGCAAGGCTGCAGTGCAAACCACTGATCCACCATGCCACTGTGCCACCCTGTTCCACATGAGAGTTGGAGGTGGAATATTTACATTGACAGGTTTGGTTGCAGGCTGCTCCCCTCATCCCGGTAATTCCAGACTCGTACCCTTAAGCATCATCAATGCACACTGCGAATTCAAAGAGTCTTTTGGTCAATTCTTTTACTAAACCACTTATGAATATGCAACGAAAGCACCACCGCGGATCCGCCAGACACTTTGTCTTCGCTGAGCTCACAATGGACGTCTGTCTGTTTTTAAACCTGCGCTCCGAGCCCACTGAACCGAAACTGGAGAGGACAGCCCCTGTCTTGGTATCCGCCAGGGATAGAAGTCAAGCACCAACATCCAGGGAGCAAGCTTGGTTGAGATTCTGCTCCACGGTACAAAGGTACAAATGCTAGGCCAACTCCCTGAGTAACCATCAGGGTCCGAACAATTTAGAAGGGGCTTTGGTTCCTACTGGTGGACTCTCCTGCTGTTTTCCATGCTACAACCACTTTTATTGACTATGACCCCGCCCACAAGGAACACTCACTACCAATAACCTTCTTTGGCTAACAGGGTTCCATGAGCAGGCTTCTCATTTAACCAGTAGAGGGCCACATACACATTATGGAACACACTGTTTCCCAATACAGGAGCAAAATGTAAATGTATCCCTTAGGTGACACGGTGACAACACCTCTGACTCTCTTACAAGATATTAAAATTCAACATGTGTGATCCGTCTGTTCCCTAAAATATCTGTTGTGGGGTAAGTTGGAAAGCCTCAATACATGTAAAATAATTGTCCAGTTTGCTGGATTCGTCTGACCTTTCTCTAATGTTGGGTTTGACCAATATTGACATGTACCCCCCTACCCACAAGTTATGTGATTGGTGTCTGATCAGTGAGGGTTGGACCACAGGTAACATTTGTTCTCAGACCTTGGTGCCTGAGAAGGTTATAAAGCTCCAATGCCACATAAGAAAACACCAGTATTATAATTGGCATATAGTAGGGTGGTGGAGCTTTTAGAGATTTGGCTTTGGGGTTCAGGAGCTTGAAGATGCAGCTCCGGGAATGGCTGTGCCTGGACATCGTATTGGTTTATATACACAGATAATACACTGGATGTAATATGACCTTCTGATAATATGTAGCTAAATGTAACCAGGGCAAGAAAATACAAACTGTAAATTGTCAGCACATTACTGAGGTCTTTGACCTCGCTCTCCAAGGATTCTTGTGTCAAGGTAAACAATTAACATTAGTCTTTCCTCTACCGTCAAGGATTATTGTTAACTTTTCTCTCAGGCCTTAAAGCAACCTTCACTTTTGAATCAAAAGGTTTAAAATAATTAAAATAATAATAATAATATTAACAATAATTTTATATATCCGGCACCAACATATTCCATAGCCCTTTTACAGTTCAGCGTGGACATGTACATACAATATTAGACATTAAGACTGTGTGCTGCCATAGCAGGAATGCCGATGTCAGTTGCCAGCCAATGCACAGGCTCAGGAGAATGTTTTTTTATGTATTAAAGTCAGAATGGGGACTGTATATACCAGGAAGGGGCCCATGATTAGGACATATATACCAGGATGGTGGACATATATACCAGGATGGTGGACTTATATACCAGGATGGGCCCAGAATGGGGACATATGTGCCAGGATGAGGAACATATACCAGGATAGGCGGCATATATACAAGGATGGGCCCAGGATAGAGACATGTATATCAAGATAGAGACATAAATAACAAGATTGAGGACATACATACCAAGATGGGCCCAGGATAAGGACATTTATTCAAGTAAGGGGCCCAGCGTGGGGTCATATATACCAGGATAGGGACAAATCATATATACCTGGATGAGCCCATGATGAGGACATGTATACCAGGATGGTACAAGGTTGTACAAGGTTGTATATACAATGGAAATACCTGGTATCTCCCATAGTTCCCTTACGTAGCTATTCGTGATCTGTGGTGGGTACTACTTACCACTTGACAAGGGATTCAGAAATAAGTATGTAATGCAGAAGCTAAAAAATGCCAAACTATATCTGTGTGACACTAGACTCCTCTTCCTAAGCACTGCTAGTCCTAGGCTAGGGCCACATTTGGGAGGCTGTATCCAGTACCTGGATGCATTAATGGATCCAGTTTTTCCCCTTGTCTGTTTTGAGGCATTTTTTCCGGATCAGGTACTGGTTCAGGTACCGGATGGTACCAATATAAACCATCCGGGAACGGATCAGGTTCCCATAGGGTTCGATGTTAAAAAAACTGATCAGGTTTTGCTAAAAGGCCAAAAAATGTTGCTGACCCAAATTGAAACCTGGCTTTTCAAAAACTGGATCCAGTAAACGGATTGCACTTTGGCAAACAATTGTTAACATTGGAGTCTATGGGTCAGGTACCTGATCAGGTTTTCAGGATGAAAAACTGGATCCAGTAACTGGATTGCAAACTGAAGGGTGGCCCTAGCCTTATCCTTTATTGAGCTACACAATGAATTTTGGTGCATCAGGCTTGGTGTGACACCCTGTGCAGGTTACCACATGATCTCTTGGGACATGGATGGAAAGTACACAGCAAGCAGACCCCACTAACAAACAACGCTTTTCACCCCAGACCTGTAGGGGGAGCTCCACTAGTTGCCTTAAGCCAGTTCACCCTATAAATACGGGTCTTGGAGGGAGAAACACCAGAGTGTGCAGTCACTACAGAACTGTAAGCAGCTGAGTGAGCTGACCTGGTACTGGAGCCACGCCAGGCCCATACCAGAGACACCTGAGAACAGTAGTAGACCCTTAGAATAGGGGTCACAGGAACAGGAGAGAAGCAAGTACCAAATAGGGGCAGAGGAGTCACCCTGCCTCACCCTAATGGTACCTTTACACGCCGCCACAACAGGATGGATACCAACGGCAACTTCACGTGCACGAGCACGGCCGAACGGTTACCAACGGGAACCGCACCCTCTTCACACGCCGCCACAAGGTGCGCTACGCTACGCTACATTTACAGCTAGCTACATCGCCGGGTGTCTCAAGTAGCCATCTGTAGCTCAGCGTACCTCATTTACACAACGCTACAACAAGCTAATATGGGCGGACCTGGTGCAGCAGAGACAGCACATAGCGTGCCACAATTGTGGATTACAAGACGTCCGTACGCTGATAGGACAAAGCCAGAACATCATGATTGGGCAGGCATCGCAGGAGGCTGGTTAATACAGCACGCTCGAGCAATTGTGTAGTGTGACTGGTCAGCTCCTTAAATATGCCTCCCTATGCAGCGACTACCAATCGTCATGCAGGAGCTTCCACCAATGATCGCTGAAGGGGCGCGGTATCACGGAGCCTGGGTGACGCCTTAGCCACATTGCAGCTACATCGCCGGATGTCCCGAGTTCCCTTCTGTAGCTTCTTTACACGCCGATACAGCTCGCTACAATCGGCGATGTAGCCATATGTTTATGGGCAGTGCACGGATACAGAGGTATCTGTAGCCGGCTGTGTCGTCCCGTCTTCACACGCCGCTACTACGGGCGATATTGGCGCTACAAGCTACATTTGTAGCCTGTAGCGGGTTGTATCCATCCTGTTGTGGCGGCGTGTAAAGGTACCATAATGGTACCTTTACACGCCGCCACAACAGGATGGATACAACCCGCTACAGGCTACAAATGTAGCTTGTAGCGGCAAAATACCCCGTAGTAGCGGCGTGTGAAGACGGGACGACACAGCCGGCTACAGATACCTCTGTATCCGTGCACTGCCCATAAACATATGGCTACATCGCCGATTGTAGCGAGCTGTATCGGCGTGTAAAGAAGCTACAGAAGGGAACTCTGGACACCCGGCGATGTAACTGCAATGTAGCTAAGGCGTGACCCAGGCTCCGTGTTACCGCGCCCCATGTGCGATCATTGGTGGAAGCTGCTGCATGATGATTGGTAGTCGCTGCATAGGGAGGCATATTTAAGGAGCTGACGAGTCACACTACACAATCGCTCGAGCGTGCTGTATTACTCAGCCTCCTGCGTTGCCTGCCCAATCAGGATGTTATTGCTTCGTCCTATCAGCGTACGGACGGCTCGTAAACCACAATTGTGGCACGCCTATGTGCTGTCCCTGCTGCACCAGGTACGCCCATAGTAGCTGGTTATAGCGGTGTGTAAATGAGCTACAGCTGGCTACTTGAGACACCCGGCGATGTAGCTAGCTGTAGATGTAGCGTAGCGTAGCGCACCTTGTGGCGGCGTGTAAAGAGGGTGCGTTTCCCGTTGGTAACCGTTCGGGCGTGCTCGTGCACGTGAAGTAGCCGTTGGTATCCATCCTGTTGTGGCGGCGTGTAAAGGTACCATAAGAGTCCCGGTCACTGGGTCCGAGCTACAAGGACACCGTAACGGCCTTGCAGAGAAACCAGCACTAAAATAGGGGGTTTAGCTCCCCGAACACCCGAAGCACCACCAAATGAGAGCCCGGAGTCCAAGGCCGGCAGGAGTCCCATAGAAGTGCCCTCAGTGCAGCAAATCCGGGTGTGCAGAGTCACACAAGAAAGTGCAGTACCGGTTTAGTCAGGTTTCATGCCTGCCAGCCCCAGTAGAAGTAATAGACACAAGGAAGCCTACAACACTGCTTGCTGTGGAAAATCCTGAAGTGTTTACCTCATCTCCGGTCAAATGTACCCGTCAACATCAGTAAAGGTACCAAAAGACTATATGTGTGCGTGTCCCTCCTTCCAGACGCACTACACCGACCGTGCTACCCTATTCCCATTAACTCCATTAACTGCCCCGGGGGACCCCTCTCGCCCTGTAGGGAGCGGTTCCATCTAGCTGCCGCACATCACCCCGGAGGTCTTAGCAGCGCCGGTGCCATCACCGGACACCTACAGGTGGCGTCACGAAACAAACTTTATTCCTTACTTAACCGTGCATTGACCACCGGGCCCTTACAGCCTCAGGCACTGAACCGTGACCGCAGCCAGCGCCTGAGATCTGAGAACCCGGCTACAGTGAGTCATTGGCATTTACATATACAATGTTTTATTGTCCTACTAGAGGTTTATAGCCAAGGGGTCCCTCATACATTAAAAATTCAAAAGTCCACCAAAGGAAACTCTCATTGGAACGCATCGCAATAGAATGAAGGAGGATAAACTATACTGGCCGCATTTAGGCTAGTTTCAGACATGCGCTCCCCGCCGCAGCGTATTGCGGATGGGAAGCGCAAGCTGAGCGCAGGCCCTGTGCGTCCCTATGTTTAACATGGGGATGCAAGTGCCTGCGCTCGGGTGCAGATGGCGATGCGCACCCTTTCACAGCAATATGTGATTTGTGCGCATGCTTGCGCACAAATCACACAGTCTCGTCTGTACCAGGAACGCGACATGTTGCGTTCAGGGTGCGGCGAGAGTGTGTGATTTGTGCGCAGGTATACGCCTGCGTACAAATCACATATTGCAGTGAATGGGTGCGCACGGCCATCTGCACACAAGCACAGGCACTTGCGTCCCCATGTTAAACATTGGGACTTGCGGTGCCTGCGCTCAGCTTGCAGATCCCCTCCGCAGGACGCTGCGGAGGGGTCCGCAAGTCTGAAATCAGCCTTACTTCTGAGTTCACATGTCTAAGTGGAGCCAAATCTGTGTCTTTTTCCAGTGTCAACCAGAAGTTTAAGTGCATTTAAAATATAAAAGGAAAAAAATGCAATAAAATCAGACTTCATTCTAATAAAGTGAAATCTCTGCAAATATACTAATCTTTGTAAAAAAAAAACCCTGCAGACACTGCTTCGAACTCTCCCAGCAGGATGGAAGTAAATGACTGCAGCAATCAGTGTCACCTACTTGCCCGTATTGAAAAGAACAGAGTACCCATATTTACATTAGAAACTTGAATATATATATTTAATTGTGTGGTGTCCCTGCGGACCGGTCACCACTAGATGGTGCAACGCCCTGGATCGGTAAGTTCGCTCACCCCAAACACACACCCAACACACTCTTGATGCCCAGTAACGGGATGGTGGGAGGAGCCAAGTGGAGGGTGGGAAAGTTAGGACAGAACCCGGTCAGTGGAGGTAACAAAACCAGACAATATCAAGGTCAGGAGAGCAGTCAGCCAAGTACCACCAGAGAGTCAAGTTCAGTCAGAAGGAGAGGCGAGAACATCACACGGGACTGAAAGGACACGGACCCAGTGGCCTGTGCCACCATGAGGCTTGTCCGGCTCCTGGGCTGCAGACCGTAGGGAGAGACAGAAAAAGTCCCAGGTGTACTCGGATTAGCAGGGATGCTAAGGGACTGGGCTGAAACCAGGGTGCCAGCTCTGAGGAAGTGTCCCGGACGCTTTATGCTCCAACCTCCATCATCAGCGGGGTGCGGGGTCTTTATGCCCCAAGACCCAACCTCCGTCACAGCAAAACGAAGGCCACTGTACTAGGGCTGGGGGTCCCGCAGGTCTCCCAGAAAAAGCCCGTGGCAGCTGGGAGTGCTGGGAGTGAGACCGAGAGACCCATAAAAGGAACACGAAAGGGGGTGATTCGGATGAGTCATCCCGGCTGCTGTGAACATATGGGTACCGCCACTGCACTGTGTTATAACCATCTGCCGAGAAAGTGAAGTAAACCCGATTGAAGCTCAGCACCATGTGAGACTGTGAATTCCGCAGCTGAGGGGGGATAGACTGATTTGCTGAGCTGGCAGCAGTGGACTGTCTGAGTGTGACTGTGAACTCTGCCAGCAGCACAGCCCTGTTGGCTCCCCTATTCCTTAAATCACCTACACAGACTTTTCGGTTGTCCTGGGGACCTGCTCTTCCTGTAAAGAGCTGAAACCATCCTTGCTGCTACTCCCATCATCCCCAGAGGACCTGATTGCAGCAGCGGCTATACCGGCTGCATTCCACAGGTGGCATCACGCCATTCTTTTATTTTTGCTTTATTTTATGTTTATCCATTCTTCCAATCCCTCTTTTTTACTGATCACCACGACGAGGGGATTGCGGACCAGGTCACGCCACCGTGACATTCCGCAGCCCCAAACGATGATGAGAGGGCTCAGTTCCGAGTACCCTACGGTCCCCACCAGGGGAGAGTCAATGGCATATACTATTAAGTTTTATATTTTATTTTTGCATTACTAGAGACATAACTTACAACCATAAATCATAATAAATATTTTGTAGAATTTTCAGACATAGCTAATTATTAAATACTACACTGTTTATAAGCTATAAGAATGTATCACGGTCCATTGTATATAAGATGATAATAAGGAATCTCTGCTCCAGCACAGCTCACTGGTCATAGTGCAATAACACATAACTAGGAGCTAGGATACAGCAAAACAATCGTGTCTCAAAGGTTACCTGTAGTGGATACACTGTTCTAATGTAGCAGTGTTATGTTATGTTAAGGTAGTTTATGGCAAAGACTAGGCATAAACGTTTTGTAGTAGCTGCAATCTCATCTTGTGCAATGATCTTGCATCTTTTGTGCAGCATTTTTACAGTTTATCCAGTGCATTTTAGATATTCTGTACTGCTTGTTGAAGGGCACAGGGGCAGGATAGTGGGGTCGAGTCCGAGCCCAGGCCCCAGTGCGACCCTGAGCCCACAACATCCTGCACCCCGGTGGGATGTCTGATTAAAAAATTCCATTTAGCAGCAGCCCTGGATGGATGAGGGTCAAACACCATAACAAATCTGCAAAGTCATTCAAAAATTCTTTACTTAAACAGTCTTGTGAAACACGGGCACCACGCTTAAATGTTAAAAGTTTGGAAATATTTAGGCTAAGTTCAGACTGAGCCTTTGTGCTCCATATTTTATTGATCCATTTTTGGGGCAGAAACTCTCTTTGCAAAAAAGCGCCACAATTACATCATCTGTTTATGGTGCACAGACAGATAGACAGACACACAAGACACACACACAGAGACACATACTCACTTTCTTACCCTCACGTGATCCCACGGTGGGCCCCGGTGATGTCTTCCTTCCAGGCACTGTCAGGTCCTCTCTGTGAGTAGTACAGTACGCAGGGGCTGGCTGGGGGAGCTTGTTCCGGGTGGCAGCTAGATCCTTCAATCCCTGAGGACCGGGGTGGGTGGGTGGGGGGTTTGGGGGTGCTATCGGATCCAGCCGTTTGAGGAGCGGCGGTCGGGGGCTAACGGATGCGGCCAGTTGAGGAGTGGGGGGGGGGCTCATGTCATTAAGGGGGCGGCCCTAAATTAGGGCTAAACCGCTAGCCTGGGGGGCACTTGCCCCCCTGCCACCTGGGCCAGTCCGCCCCTGATGGTACGGTGCTTATGTGAAAGTGTGAAATGTCATAGTATCAGGAGAGCACTAGGACCCTGTGAGTTTTGCCTTTTTGAGCTAGTCAGCAGGGGCTTGACTTGTAAACCCTGTATCTGTAGCATTTGGCTCCTGGTTAAGGGAAGTGTGGAGAGAGATCTGCTGTGTGATAAGACTCAGGCTGTAAAGCGGGCTAAAGACAAACAAGGTGAGAAGCTTGAACTGTGAAAAAACTTTATATGCAAGCTTTTCTGCAGGAGTTGCTGATCCCTGGCCTGGGAGAACCTGTGTCTTCACTGAGGATTAATGCAGAGCCTGTGAAGTTGTGTGGCTCTTTAGGGTAAGTTCACACATACAGTTTTAACCTCGGTTTAGCAGTGGAAACCGCAGGTCGGTTTCCATGAGGTTTATGTAAATTTATGTTAATCCAAAAGCGGCTTTTGGGTTAACATATAAACCTATGGAAACCGACCCCCGGTGTGCACACACCGGCGGCTTCCACATGCTCATCTGTTGCTAACCCGCTGGGTTCCCAGCGGGTTAGCAAAGAATGAGCATGTTCTATAATCCGGCCGGTTCTGCAGCGGCTGCAAGCAGAATCATGTGCTGCTTCCAGCCGCTGCAGAACCGCTGCCGCTAACCCGCTGTGCACCCGCCGCACACCCGCCCGTCTCCCGCCGCACATACCCGACAGGAAGCCGGTGGACGGCTGCCGAGCTTCCTGTCGGGTCCGCCCAGCCGCCGCCGACACTAAGCCGACGTATGTGTGAACTTACCCTTAGGGTTGTGTGAAGGTCCGTGCAGTGTGGACTAGAGACTCTGAGTTGAACTGATCAGGCAGCTATTATCTGAGAGGAGACTGAGGATACCTTGCCTGTGACGAACCAAGTGATCGGTGGCCAGGAAAACTGTGAGTGACTGTGAGAGGAGAGATGGGGTCCAGTACCATCCACAATCAAGAGGATTTTGACAAGCCCTGGTAAAGTGTGTTTCACAGACTGTATCCCGAGGCTACAGAACCAAAGTACTAGATGTGTGTACTTGTCATCGACTGGTAAACCACAAATTTTGTCGCTATGCAATAGTTTTTTTTTGGAATCAAAGGTTTTTCTTTTTGGAACTTGCTGCACGCAATGCGAATCAAAGGCCTGTGTGAAACTCCACTTGAGGTTAACGGTACCCTAGCTTTAAGATGCCCAGATATTCCGCTATGTTAAGTATATAACAGTCATTGATGTAGTTTATGCCTTTTTAGTAATTGTGATAAGATTATGTGGCACCCCAATGGTCGGGACGCCATGGAGGGGTACTGCACCCAAATAAGACTGTGTGCTATTTCGGTGACCAAGGGAACTGGGATGGTGATCAAGGGACCCTCACAACACCCATTCATGCACACCCTAGAGTAGGGGACTGTGGGTGAACCCGCTGCAGGGAAGACCCAGTCCTGTGGGAGGAGTCACGAGGGTAGAATCGGTGTATGGGTGGGTTGAGAGTTAGTTGGAGAGAGAGTCGAGTGTAGAACAATGCAGAAAGGTCGTCGTGACAGGAAGGAGAACCTAGGGGCATCAGGCTTTGCGGTGCGCCTGAATCTGGACCCGGTACTACTACCGACCAGAGGGGTCTGATCCCGGGCAGAGGACCAGCTCTGGACATGGTGCGGGTGTTCATCCTCGAGCCGTTAAACCGGAGGTCCCGAGCTTCTGTAGGAAGTCGCAGCCAAAGACCCGAAGCATGCCTTAAAAAGGCATACCGAACTAGGGTCAGGGGGACCTAAAGGTGAGTCCCCCACCAAAGATTCATGGGAGCTGGCTCGAAGCTCTGCGCGCGGAGGCGCTGCACGGTAGCACGGAAAGCATAGTGAGGGAACAGCAGACACACCACCGAGGATCCTAAGTGAAAAATCCTGGTTCCCTTGTGACTACCCAGGCCAGTAAGACCCAAGTGACTGTAACATCTGCTGATTTGCCTGAAGTACTGCAAGTAAACCCACTCAGCGTTAACGTGTGACGTACTCTATTTCCCTTGCCTGATGAACTACACACTTACTGCAGTGAAAAGGACAAGTGACTGTGCCGTGTGGTAAGCTGCCTCCCTGTGTAAAAACTACTACAACTGCCCCGTGGATCCTGCTCCATCTACGGGGAGCGTAACCAACTTGCTGCCCTACCATCACCCCGGAGGTCTGACCTGCAGCACTGGTAACCATACCGGAACCGTAGGTGGCATCACACACTATTTTTATTATTTTTACTGACTCTTTTCAGCGACCACCAGGGCCACGGGACCGGGCACAGGCCCCAGTGACATTCCCCCATGAAACAATGACGGGAACTGAGTACCCCATGGCCCTTGGGCGGGTCAATTATGCACGGTGTGCTATCTCAGGAGTGCCCATTGAGCACCTTCATCGGATTTACAACCTTCCTTTCTTTAGTTAGTTTAACCCATTGTTGATGTAGTGCTCAGGTAAAGTTGTTCTGGATCGTGGTGTAACACACATAATCTGGGAATCTTGAGGTGAGATCCCAGCATTCGCTGCGTATGTGTAACCGATAGAGGTAGTGTCAAAAGGGAATCTTGAAACTATTGGATTCCATATTGAACCTTTCCCTAATTCCCATTTCAGTAAAGCAACCGTTGTTTATTTCTGCCTCTGTCTCAGTTTGTGACTCACTGGATCTGGTTAGGACCGTCGGTCATTACACTTACAGGTGACCCGCCCAGGGGTCTAAGGGAACTCGGTACCCGGGCGTTGATATGGGGGTTACTGTCTCAGTGGCTGGTGCCCGGGCCTGTAGCCCTGGGGGGCAGCTAAATAAAGGGTAAAATAATAAATGTCTCGTGACGCCACCTGCAGTTTCTGGTGATCTCACAAGCGCCGCTGTCAGTCGCCGGGGATGGTGGTACTGCAGCCAGTTAATAACGCTCCCCGCAGGTGGAAAGGGATCCCCAGGGCAGTGTAGCTGCTGTGTTGGTTGTCGTGGTAGCAGCTTTGTGGATAAGCTTAATAGAATAAGACACCGGAGGCTTGCTGACTCTGTACAGGTACTTTACTGGCAACAGTCCTTTAGCAGTTTAGGTACACAGTTACACAGTCTTTGAAAGTAGCTGGCTAGGTAGTCACTGGGGAGAATAAAGTCTCTTTGAGGCTCCCAGAGTGTTTCTTCCTTAGTACCTTCACTGTCCTCTGAGTCTCCTTACTATCCTTGTGCTGTCCAGCACAACCTATTTGTCTACCAGACCCATTAGGTGCTATGAGGTACCCTTCTTCTCTAAGGGGCTCAACCTGGTTTAGTGCTTCTGGCAGGGCTGCGCGTTCTGGACCTGGTCGGATCTGCCTTGGGCACACCTGTGAGCTACTGATATTGATGGATCAGGGTTAGACTCGCCTGCAACGTGACTCTGAGCCAGTACCCATTGTGGACTAGAAATCCCCTGGACTGTAGTAAGGTCCGGCACTGGGTTTCCTCCTTCCGTCTGAGTCGCCACTCCTTTTGGGCGCCTTCGATTTTGTGTCCCTTAAGACTTGTCACTTTGCTTCGTCCCTCAGACTAGACTCCTCAGGCTTAACTCACTGCCTGTCTGTGTGTTTTCCCGCTCTCACACTGCTCTAGCCTGAAACTCCTCCCACAGGAACTGGGTCTCTTAGCAGAGGATTTAACCCGGTAGTCCCCTGCTCTAGCGTGTGTGGATGCAGGATAAGAGCCTCAGGTTGACTTTACACTCCCCAATGGCACAAAATACTGCACACTCAGTTATGGAAGCAGTAGCCCTACTGTGGCGCACTGACAAGTGGGGCGCCACACAGGACCTTGCACTATGTGACTGAATCACATGGGTAGGTCCTGAAAGTACCATACCGTACTACTCACAGACAGGACTTTCCAGTGTCTGGAACGAAGACATCACCGGGACTCACCGTGGGATTGCGAGAAGGCTAGGGTCACACTTGGAGGGACGTTTTTGGGAAGCCTGCATTAATGCTAGACATTTTTTTCTGCTGTTATTTTGTTGTCAGATCAATGCTAGCGTTAAAACATGGTACATATATGTATGTAAAAAAAATGTATGCATTTTTGCAAAAGCACCCAAAAACGCTGCTAGCAGCATTTTTTGTTGCTGATGCAAAAACGCATAGCGTCAAATGTCCTGCCCAGGCCCTTGGGGTACTCGGATCTCTCAGGCGCGGTCTGGAAGGGAAGTCACGGGTAGCCGTGGGCCTGGGGGATTGCAGATGAAAAATGGGGGAAAAGAAAATAATAAAGTTGTCAAGTCGTGACGCCACCTGTAGGTTCCGGTGATGGCACCGACGCTGCTTGGGCCTCTGGGGTGATGGGCTGCAGCAAGATGGAATCGCTCCCTACAGAACAAGCGGAGTCCCCGGGGCTGTAGGTTGTACTGGAGTAATAGGGCAGCACAGTCATTTCTGTGCAAGGTTGGAGTAGGGGAGCGCAGTCAGTGTGGTGCAGACAGAAGGAGGGACACACACACATAAAAGTCTTTTGGTACCTTTACTGATGTTCTGTTACGGGTACACACGTCCGGAATTGAGGGAAACATTTTGGGATCTACACAGCGAGTAGGGTTGTAGGCCTCCTTGTTTCAGCTTTCCTATTTGGAGTCTGGCAGGCATGGAACCTGACCGGACCGTTGTTTCTCTCTTTCTCTCCACACCCGAGTTGCTGCACTGAAGGCTCTCTCTTGGGATCCCGCCGACGTCTCCCCACGGTCCCTGGCTCTCAATTGTTGATGATGCGGGTGTCCGGGAAGCTAAACCTCCTTGTGGTGCTGGATTCTCTGCTGGGCCTATCCTCTCTGTCCCTGCAGCTCGGACCCAGTGACCGGAACTCTGGTGGGGTGAGTCGGTATGACTCCTCTGCCCCCCCTATTGTAGCACGTCTCTTCTCCTCTGCCTTCGACCTCTACTCTGCGGTTCTACCACTGTCTCAGGTAGTTACTGGCATTGGCCTAGCCAGTACCAGCTCAGCTCACTCAGCTCTTCACAGTTCTGTAGTGACTGCACACTCTGCTGATTTCCCTCCAGAACCCGTATTTATAGGGGGAACTGGCATAAGGCAACCAGTGAAGCTCCCCCTACAGGCCTGGAGTGGAAGGTGTTGTGTGTAAGTGGGTTACTCGCTGTGAGGAATCCTTCAGTGTCCCAAGGAAGTCTGTGGTGACCTGGTACAGGGTGCCACACAAACACATTTCACATTTGCAATGCGTTTTTTGCATTGGAGCCTATGGATCTGTTAACGCATGCATTTTCACCAATTTCACAGTTAAAAATGTTAGCTTTTAGTGGATCCATGGTGCTAATGTGACCCTAGCTGAAGGGTAAGAAATTGGATGTTAGTGGTGCAGCAAGTGCAGCAGAAAAATGTCACACAAATTGACATGCTCATTATTTTTTGGATGCACTTTCTGCACCACTTAGGCTACTTTCACATCAGCGTTTTTTCAATTTTGTGGCAGATCTGGCAGTTTTGCAGCATCTGCAACCTTACCAGGATACGTGCGGCAAGCCTGTGTTCAGTTCCATTCATTCCCTATGGACTTGCAGTCATATGTGGCACTTGCGCGTTTGCACTTGCGTCAAGCATTTGTACTGCTAATAGTGTTTTTTAGCGCTGCCGCAAGTGCCGGATCGCAGTAAAACCACACTTGCCGAACATGACCACAAGTCCCATAGTGAATTAAATGGGCTGAACGCAGGCTTAAGAGAGCTATTATGTGGAACATGCGGCAAAACTGCTGGATTTGCTGTGATTGAAAAAAATTGCTAATCTGTGAAAGCTGCCAAACAAAGCAGCAAAAAAACGCTGACCTCTACACGGCAAATTGAAATGCCCATTCACTTTGCTGGCAGACGTTTTGACTGATCCGTTTTTGGTACAGTTTTCAAAAAACACGCAGCACCAAAAATGGATCAAAAACGTCCAGTGTGAACATAGCCTTACAGTTCTTTGCTTTTATGTGGATTGCTCCCCAGGTTTCAACCCAAAACGTCTGGCACCCCAATCTGTGTCAGCACTCTACGCAAGTTCCTGCCAACACCATCCCTGTCATTCCCATAGGAAACAGCTCGGGTCAGGATTTGAGGCCAATCATTGGAAACCATAACTCCCACTTCCAGTACCATATCGTACCGTTCCTTGGGCTCTATGCCGATGTTCATGTACATCTCCCGCAGGGGTTAGTGGCAAGGGTCGAATTGGTTAACTGCAATTGTTCCTGGAATAGAATTATTAGAGAATTAAATGCAGAAACTTTGGTTTATAACTATTAAAACAAATATTGAAGCAACTAAGTGAGCCATGGAGACATAATTGCAGGCTGGATCGCCTGCCACCATTCTTGACTGGATAGGGCCACTGAATAGCTATTATGAAAGTTGGGAGATAGAGAACTACATAGTTGCCAAAGTGGGAACTGCACCAGGTACATTTTCCTTACATGCCTCTCCCTGAGCAATGCACCAGCTACTTAAAGGGGTTGTCCAGACCAACAAAGAAAGTTCCTAAGGGAATTGTAGGCAATGAACTAAGGCCATGGTCACATATTGTGAATTCGGTGAGTTTTTACCTCAGGATTTGTAGCCAAAACCAGGAGTGGGTGATAAATACAGAAGTGGTGACGTTTTCTATTATACTTTTCCTCTGATTGTTCCTCTCCTGGTTTTGGCTGCAAATACTGAGGTAATAAACTCACCAAATACTCAATGTGTGCACATGCTTTTACTCTACCTGTCTTTTGCATTAAGGCTAAGTGCACATGTGGCACCCTGGCACCTTGTTGGGCACCACAGAACCCTTGGTCCGCAAATGGAGTGGAAACAGCAAGCATCACTCACAAACAAACAAAACACCTAACAACACCTTAGAGCACCCTGTTTCACCCCAGGCCTCTAGGGGAGACTCCACTGGTCACTTTGAGCCAGTTTCCCCTATAAATAGGGTCCTGGAGGGAGAAACAGCAGAGTGTGCAGACACTAGGAGAGCTGCAGAAAGGTGCAGTGCTGGTCCTGGAACTTCATAGGCCCAGACCAATACACCTAGTGCGAGAGAGACCCTTGCAAATGGGGTCAGAGGAAAGGAGAAGAGCAGGCTCGGGAGCTGCAGAGTTATCTAACTCTCCCCAACAATCCGGTTACTGGAACCGAGCTGTGGGAACCACTACATAGAACAGAGAAACCAGCATTGCAATCAGGGAGTTTGCCCCCTGTACACTTGTAAGGACCCACAGACGAGAGCCCAGGGAAGAGGCTTAGCTAGCTGACCCCCTTTAACAGTGCCCTCAGTGCAGTTAACCCAGCTGAAACACGTTACACTGAACGTACTACCCGGTCCGGCAGGATTCCATATCCACCCGACCCAACCAGAGTATTAGAGAAAGGAAGCCTACACACTGCTTGCTGTAGAAACTTCAGGAGCGACAACCTCATCACCCGGTCCGAGTGTACCTGTTGACAACAGTAAAGGTACCCAAAAGACTTTGATGTATCTGTGCATTATTACAGGACCCGACAGCAGTACCACGAGTTGCCATACATCATCACATGCAGCTCCAGGCCCCAGGGACTCCCACTCATCCTGTGGGGAGCGTCCCATCTTGCTGCCATAAATCCCCCGGAGACCCGAACAGCGCTGGTAAGGTTACCAGAACACCCGCAGGTGGCGTCACGAAGACAAATCACCCCTACTTGAGAAAGACGTGTGTGCACGTCGAAATGCATCGTGGGTTTTGAGAGCCTTAAGCTTGAATAATTATAACTGCAATTATTTTAATAAAGTCCAGAGAGGAAGCCAGCATCAGAGATCTTCCTTACCTCAGCGCCCAAACATACACCACGCTTCCATCTTTTTGTATACATCCCCCGGAGGCAAAGCAGCGTCGGTGAGATCACCGGAACACCCGCAGGTGGCGTCACGACAAGACTACTAAATCCCTTACTGTTCAGCCATTCCCTATTGATCTGGACCACCGGGCCCACACAGCATCGGGCGTGGAACCGAGACGTGTATCCCTGGCTATGGTGAGTCACACAAATTGAGTATTTTGTGAGTTTTTTATCTCAGGATTTGTAGTCTAAACCAGAGTGGAACTGTGGCACCCCTGTAGACTGGTCGCCACAGTGATGCTGCACCTACTCCACAGTTGTATCACCGCTCCCTGGTGAGAGGGTTGCCAGTCCGAGGCAGTACAATTGCACACAACATCATCCCAATTCCACTCTAGGGATTCGGGTGGACCCTATTAAGAGAGAGGACCCCATCTTCTACTCAGGAGGAGAGGTTAGCAGTAAGTGAGGAGAGGTTAGCAGTAAGTTAGGAGAAAGATAGAGAGAGGAGTTGAAGGAGGAAGGAAGTCCGGAGCGGACGTGGGATGGAGGAGTCCTAAGGGACACGGTAGTGACAAACCCACATGTGTGCCCCGAATCTTGCCCAACCCGAGTTGGGCACAAGGACAGGTTATCTGAGGGGACCAGCCCCGATCTGGCGGGAGTGCTGCTTACCTCAACCAGGAAAACCAGAGGCCACTGCTTCTGCAAGGACAGTGGCCACAAGCCGTAGATAATCTCCAGGACGGTGTCTAGAACTAGGTGCAGGGGACAGGCCGACGCAGTGGCCTGACAAGGCGTCCGGGAGCTGGATACGATTTTCTATTGGATTTTTGCCCCGGACACAAAAACGTTGCAAGCTGTGATTTTGTGTACAGGGAAAAAAAATGAATTCTCCCGGATCCTCCCTGACAGCAGGAAACCGGATGGCAAATCACTGCCCTCTGGCCCATAGGAATACTATGGAGCCAAAATTGGATCCGGGTCCGGATCTCTAAAACTGTGGTGGGAAGCCAGCCTTATTTGTGAATAGTCCTAATTGCTTGGGAAAGAACATTCCAGAGAATTGGTGAAGTTCAGGAGAAATCTTGGAGCCGGGAATGGAAGGCTTTCATTTTATGCGCAAAATCAAAGCTTTTCTATATTATAAAATGTATTAAAAATGCCTATTGGAAATCTGTACTTTTGAGCGTATTTTTAACATTTTTTACCAAAAAAAGAAGAAAAAAAGACTCAGTATAAAAATATGCTAGGGGAAAATTATGACTTGGATTGTAAATATGTTTTAAATTTAAGTTTGTAAATTATTGATTTATTGTTATTATTTTTATCATGCAGTATCCCAAAAATATATTTGCAATCTACTGTGATTTGAACAGCTTCCCCTATGTTTAGCCATTTACATAAGAAAAGAAAGCCTTCTCTGTTTTCTATATAATGCTTCATTCAACCAGTATTTAATAGGCTTGAGTAACAGCTCTGTAATTATTTCAACGTCTCCGCCACGCACCGCTTTGTTTTCTATAGGGAACGGATTATTTGCTACATTTAAAAAAAAAAAAAAAACAGATGGACCAAATAGGAAATGTTTTACCAATCGCAAAAAGTTTAGAACTTTTTAAAATTGCGTTTCCATAAACTGAACACTAGATGGCGATAAAAGCAATTCTGAATTTATATAAGGGGGGGGGAGTTCCAAACTTCACACGTCTATTCGAATTTCCATAACTTTGCGAAGCTTTGAAGGCCCTTGAGTCAGACGTGTGATGAGGAGGGAGAACCTCATTCATGGCTCCCTGACATGACAAATTGAGAGCTTCATGGGGACCTTAAATGTGCCACATCTCATGTCTTTTGATATGTAAATGACCCCGGACACACAATAGAAGGTTAAAACAGTATTTTGGTAATTCAAAGAGACTAAAGAATGAGAAAAAACCTTCATGTGTGGTCATTTGAGCCTCTTTGGTGGAAAAGGAAGCTTTAAGAGGGGCGCTGAGCGTGACCCAACTATTTGTAATGGCGCAGAACGCGGTTGATCTTCCCGTCATCTTATCTGCATTCTTAGGGCTGACAGCGATTATACAACCCGAGTGTTGTTATACATAATAGGGAGGGGAGCCAAGAGAAAAAAGTATCCAAAGTGTAACATATAAATTGTTAATCAGCGCTGATAAATATTTAGCTATAGTGTTTAGAGAGCTTACGTCTGTACAGTAACACCTCACATACACTGTTTACACAAGGAAACTCGGCTCTGCTAAGTCTCAGCCGATGACAACCCCGGCGCTCTGTACAAATAGGGCCTGAACGGCTGACCCTACTCTCATCCAGCATCACACCGCTCAAAAGGACCAGATTTCCCCCTTTCTTTATGGGTTTTGTGGATGTTTTCCACCGTTTGCTACCCACACACAAATGTATTGGCCTCTCCACGTCTCTTTCCATTATGGGTTGCATTTTTTATTCTGGCCAGATGTCAATTTTTCTTTTACTTATTTAAATATGCCACGTTAAAAGGATTTCATGCCAGACCTTCGCTCGATAGACTTGGGTGAACAGATGATAAGAGAATATTCAGTAAGGCCATGTTCACATATTGAGCATTTGGTGAGTTTTTTACCTCACGATTTGTAGCCAAAACCAGGAGACGTGTTTCTATTAGGCCCTTTTCACATCTCATGCTGGGTTGCGTTTGCCTTCATTTGCGTCTCTATGCGTTTTTACGGCTAAAAACGCATGCGTTGCAGAACACGTTTTGGACTGCGTTTGCAAAACTGAAAATGACATGCATTTTTGCATGCGTTTCCATTAAACCCTATGGGACCAAAAACGCATGCGATTTTAGCAGTAAAAACGCATAGAAACGCAAATGAAGGCAAACACAACCCAGCATTAGATGTTAAACAGCCCTTACACTTTTCCTCTGCTTATTCTACCCCTGGTTTGGGCTACAAATACTGAGGTAAAAAACTCACCAAATACTCATTGTAGGCACATGGCCTAAGATACAACTGACCTAAGACTCAGGCCACATGCACATATTGAGTATTTTGGGAGTTTTTTACCTCAGGATTTGTAGCCAAAACCAGGAGTGGGTGATAAATACAGAAGCGGTGACAAGTTTCTATTATACATTTCCTCTGATTGTTCTGTGGCACCCCAGGGGTTAATGTGCCACAGTAACATCACAAGGGTTAACTGCCCACACAACACTGGACACTGCACTAGCACCTCTAGGCCAAAAGTGGGAGCTCAAGCAGCTCCCTGATATATTCTGGTCTGAGGAGGAAGTAGTTAGTTGACAGTTAACAATTCAGTTTAGTGCAGGGAGCACTAGTAGGAGGGACCTGTAAATGGGAGCAGTGCTGAGCTCCTGACAGGGACCACTGACTACTTTCAGGTCTGAAGCAGGGTCTGAGGAGAGGAGTGCAAGAAACAGAGGAACATATCTGGGAGACTGAGTTACCTCATAACTCGCCCCAGAGGAGCGCAGAGACCGGATACCAGATCCGAATCTGTGACTGAAACACGCAGCACAGAAAACACCGGGATAGTGGAGGTTATATATCAACACCGTACCTCAGCAAAGCAACATGGCGGGGTCAGAGACACACTCAAGTTGCCTAGCAAGTGGGTGCCTGTGAGGAGAGACAGGGCCAGCAACTCAGCTAAAGTGGCAGCAGGGCCAAACACACACAGCGCAGCAGTGGGAAGCTTAGGACCCGGACAGGGTGGGAGCAACCCAGCCCCGGTACAGACTCCGTGGACAATACTTACTGAATAACAACTCCAGTAAAGCCTTGGAAAACTTCAAAACCGTGAGTGTGTGTGATCCTTGTGCTCAAACCCTGCATGCCCTCACAAACTCCCATCATCTCTACTACTACCCCTATCCTGCAACATCCATAGCACCATCTATAGACTATTACTACCACTGCTCCGGGGAACCCAGCTCTACCTGCGGAGAGCCATTACATCCCCAGCTGCCCAACATCATCCCTGGAGGTTCTGCAGCAGCGGTGGTCACCCTGACCACAACCCGTGGGTGGCGTCATGACAAACAATATCCCCTGTAAATATCCCCCCCATTACTTGCAAAACCCGAGGCACGGTCCTGACCAAGACCGCTGTGATATCCCCAGGGCTCCACAGTTCCACTCCTGGTTTTGGCTACAAATACTGAGGTAAAAAACTCACCAAATACTCACAGTGCGTACATGGCATTTAGTGGCTCCATCTGCCTCATTAGGCCTGGGCACACATTGAGTATTTGGTGAGATTTGTACCTCTGTATTTGTAGCCAAAGCCAGGAGTGGATGAATCAAAGGAAAAGTATAATAGAAATACGTCACCACTTCTGTATTTGTCACAGACTCCTGGATTTTGACTATAAATACTGAGGTAAAAACTCACCAAATACTCACAGTGCGCACATGGCATTTAGTGACTCCATCTGCCCCATTAGACCATGTGCACACATTGAGTATTTGGTGAGTTTTTACCTCAGGATTTGTAGCCAAAACCAGGAGTGGGTGATAAATACAGAAGTGGTGACGTGTTTCTATTATACTTTTCCTCTGATTGTTCCTCTCCTGGTTTTGGATACAAATCCTGAGGTAAAAAACTCAACAATACTCAATGTGTGACCGTGGCCTTAACCCAGGGTTACCACTAGGAATTTCAGGGCCCCTCACTGGCAAAATTTTGGGGCCCTCTGAGAATCCGCCCAGGCTCCACCTCCACCCAAACATACATACACATACAGTAGGTACGAAAGTATTCAAACCCCTTTAAATATTTCACTCTTTGTTTCATTGCAGCCATTTGGTAAATTCAAAAAAGTTCATTTTTTTCTCATTAATGTTCAATCTGCTCCCCATCTTGACTGAAAAAAAACAGAAATGTAGAATTTTTTGCAAATTAAAAAAGAAAAAATTAAATATCACATGGTCTACGGGTACCGTTACACGTCGCAACATTGCATGCAATTTCACTGGCATTTTGCTGGTTGCAGTGAAATCATGGACACATTGTTCTATTTTGTTGCTGTATACAAATGCAACAATGTGTCCATGATTTCACTGCAACCAGCAAATTGCCAGTAAAATTGCATGCAATGTTGCGACGTGTATCAGTACCCTTAAGTATTCAGACCCTTTGTTCAGGCACTCATATTTAAGTCACATGCTGTCCATTTCCTTGTGATCCTTCTTGAGATGGTTCTACTCCTTCATTGGAGTCCAGCTGTGTTTAATAAAATGCTAGGACCTGATTTGGAAAGGCACACTCCCGTCTATATAAGACCTCATAACTCACACTATAGAGAATACGCAATAGAGACTGCTGTTGTCTGTATACACAATAGAGAATACACAATAGAAACTGCTGCTGGCTGTATACACAATAGGAAATACACAATAGAGACTGCTGTTGGCTGTATATACAATAGAAAATACACAATAGAGACTGATGCTGGTGTGGAACCCACCAGTCATACCACCACCGGGGGTACTGCACGCCTTCCTTAGCAGGCACATAGTGCTCCTGTTCTCTAGGAACCTGGATAGTGAAGTTGAGACCTGCACCACACACACACCCCAAGAAGAGGACCCAGTCTTAATTAGGGGGAACAAGGAAGTGTAGAGTTATTGAGTCAGGAGGAGAACAGCAGAGTAGTAGGAGGTCAGAGGTGTTAGCTCCTGTGGGCTGGAGCACAGTCTCGCTCACCCCGGGAGGGGACGACCAACATGTGCTGAGGACGAACAGAGCCCTTGGGGTACGGAACAAGACATAGATCCCTGCACACCCATATCTGGTGAGAAAACAGAGGTGCTGGTGGATCACACAGGGAACCTGCCCTGAAGACAGCGCGGATGCTGTAGGCCCGAACCGTTAGAACCGGAGGCCTCGAGTTCCTAATGGGAGCTGCAGCCGAACACCCGACACAACTTGGAGAATGGGGCCGAACTAGGGAGCAGTACCAGATAGCGGTACAACTGAGCACCCGTGGCTGTGGGTACCTGAGCTTTGTGTGCAGAGGCACTGAGAGGAGGGGTGAGACTAACTAGGAGAGCGCTGAGAGTCCCAATAGAGAGGAGAAAGCACCGTAGTAACAAGGAACACCTAAGGGGGTCTCGACAACACTGTCTCCATTCTAGAGAAACCGCTTAAACCGGAGACTGGCAGAGGAAAGAACCTGGCAGCCTGGTTGAAATGTTACAGTAAAGGTGCAGAACTCCAACAGACTTGTGTGAGACTTTCATTAGCGGCGACCACCAGCTGCAGAGGCTGCATAACATCCAGAGGTGCTGATGACTCAATGAACACCGGCCAATGACCCTGAACCGACCTTCCTACTCATTGTCCTGATAAACCGCTCCGCCTGCAGGGAGCAAAACCGCCCAAGCTGCCGGTCATCGTCCCTAGAGGTTCTGAAGCAGCAGCGGCCACATATAGCCGCACACCGCAGGTGGCGTCACGAAAACCCTTTTCCTTTTCTTCCCCGTCATTCCCCCTTTTAATATGACACTGCCAGGGTCACGAGACTGCCTACTAATGCACATTACAGACAGTCTGACATATACACATTAGAGACTGGCAGATTTACACACATTCGAGACTGCCGGCCGTATACACACTCGAGACTGTCAGCTGTATACACATTGGAGATTGGCAGCTGTAAACACATTCAAGACTGCCGGCCGTATGCATATTAGAGTTTGCTGGCTGTATATCTTGTATACACAGCACGATACTGTATATACAGATCCACACTATACACATAGAGTATATAAGTACACTAATACAGCATGTAATGTCGACCTGTATAAACAGTATAGTACTGTGTAGAGACAGACAGACAGACAGATACACAGACAGAGACTAGACTGACTCTAGACAGACAGACACTAGACACACAGACAGACACATGTGCCGCCCAGCTTAGGGGACCGGGATACCCGGCGCAGGGTCCCTTTCCTTGGGGAAGTCACTGGAGGCTGGACCCAGGCCGTGGCCCCAGGCTGGCACACTCCTAAAAGGGGGTATTTACAGGGGATTTAGAAGTTTATATAATTTATAAAGTTTGTAGATGTTATTGTCGTGACGCCACCCAGAATAATGTGGCTATATATGGCCACCGCTGCCTTGTACTGGCCAGGGGATGATGGTGAGAGGCAGCTGAGATGGTATAGCCCTTTTCCGGGTAGGGCTGTAGGGTCCCCTGGACAGGTGATGTTAAAGTTAATGATGGATGAAGATGGAAGTATGGTGAGGAGATGTTAAGGACACAGACACTTACTTGATTCACAGCAAATTCTCTCAGCGGTGATGGTCCCAATCCTGGATAGATGGTAGCTGTTAAATCAGAGGCTGAGGCACAGATGAGGTTTAACTGGTTTACTTTCAACCAAACTATAATACAACAAGTCCCGTCTCCGGAGTCTGCAATAGGGGTTCAGTTGCTCAGGCCCCACCGGGTCCTTTACCTCCTGCTTGCGCTGTCTATGTGGCCCTGCTGCCGTGTGTGAACTCGCTGCCGGCCCAAATCTGTCCTCTCTGGGTCCCACTCAACAGGCAACTTGAGTCCTTTGTCTCTCTCTGCTTACCCCCTCCGGGAGTACTGCTGAACTCTTAGTATGTTGCTGTGTTTGGCCCTGTGAAGCTTGTTGTTACCTCACGTTTTCCGGTTGCTGTATTGTATATAACTAATGCAGCCACGGATCCGGTATCCGTATCTGCGCTTTTTTATCTAGGGTAGATAATGATGCTACCCGATTCTGAAAGTGTTTCTCTTATCAGTTTTCTCCTCCTCAGACCGATGGCTTGGCCCTGGAAATTGTCAGTCAGTCCTCAGGAACTCAATGCAGCTCCTGTCACTCTAAGCTGCTGGCTCCAACTGTCTGAAAATTTACCTCAAACCAGTGTTTTATCTCTAGGGAAGTCTCTGGTGTCTCTGGAGCTCCCCCTACTGGCCAAAGGTGGTAGTGCAGTGGCATGGCTTTCTAAGTGAGTGCAACTATTATGATCTTATACTGTGGCTAATACCCGCAGGGGCGCCACATTCCCCTTAGTTAAGAACAGTACTCCGGGACTGTGGGACAATAAACATAAGATATAACAAATAATATCTACAGAGTCTTAAAAAAAAAATAAAAAGTTACAAAAACCACTCAAGTTTTAAAAACAATAGAGTCTTGTAAAAAGTCACTTCAAATAGCGTCCATTAATACAGCTCTGTCCTTGAGGGCTATTTATTTGTTAGGAAAGGCACTGCAATTAGCGTCCATTTTTCCAACAAAGTTTATGAATAATTTAAGAATGTTCAAAAAAACTGTCTTTCCGGAGCTTTAATTTACCGCCTCCGGGCTGATAAATGAAGAAAAGAACTCAAGAATATGCAAGTAGTTCATACAGAATAGTCTCTGTAGGTACTGAGCTTTTTAACGTTACATCTAATAACTACTAATTAACAACTAAACAAGTTCCTTTCAGATATTTCTGGTTGTAATATCTATTTACATTTGGTAGTCTGCATATCTTGCTGGTAATTGACCCTGAGTACTACGCTGTGATCTGCGTAACGCTTGTGTACTGGGTGTACTCAATGTGATGGTGTGAGTGGACGTATACCTAGTAAGTACTTCTGGTTCTGCTAGGGATAATTCCACATTTGTGGGGTTGGCAATTCCACCGTGTCCAGGACTATTATTACTAGGAATTTGTTCTTCCTGTCTTGGAACTTCTTGTGGTACAGGGTCTGCTTCTAATTCTATTGGTCTTGGGGCTTCTGGTATTACAGGCTCTGGTGTTTGATAGAAGGCCATCATGGGAACTACTACTGCACCATTGTAGGTTGGCCAGGTTTTAGGAAAGTCTCCTAAATAGGTGTGATATACTCCATCTTCTTCTTTTTCGTTAACAGGTTGAACCGGTACTGGTTGAATAACTTCTGGTTCATGTTGAATTACTTCTTTTTCTTTCAATGTCTCTGGACATAGTTTTAGATTGTCTCTTGACACTAGTACTGATGTTAATCCACCATCTTTGCTTATAAGACACATTTTAGGATTGTTCACTCTCATTGGTAAAACTGTATATGGGGCGGATTCCCACTGATTGTCCAGTTTATTAGTGCGACGGTTTCTCTTGAGCACTTCATCACCAGGTTTTAATGGGGTTGCTAGAGCATTCTGGTTGAAGTATTGCTCTTGTCTTTCTCTAGTTTTCTGGAGATTCCTTTCTACGCATTCTTGCACTTGGCGATACTGTTGTTGGCGTAGGGAGTCCCAGTTGGAATCCTGCACTTCTGCGTCAGGTTTTACGATGCCCATTTCTAGATCTATTGGTAGCTTGCCAGGTCTTGCACGCATAAGGTAAGCTGGGGTACAGTTTGTCGAGCTTACCGGGACATTGTTATAGAGGTCTACCAAATCAGGCAATTTCTCTGGCCATAGATTTCTCTCTGTCTCTGGTAAAGTCTTTAAGAGATCAATTACAATATGGTTCATTTTTTCGCATAAGCCATTTGTTTGCGGATGATAGGCTGTTGTACGGATCTTCTTGCAGCCATACATATTGCAAAATTCTCTGAAGATCTCTGATTCAAATGCTGTACCTTGGTCTGCGAGTACTTGTTCCGGATATCCATGAGGTCTGCAAAAGTATGTCTGGAACGCCTTAGCTGCTGTCTTTGCAGTGAGATCTTTCACGGGCACTACTACCAAGAAACGTGAGTAATGGTCCACGATGGTTAAAGCATAGACATAGCCGGACCGGCTTGGTGTCAATTTCACGTGGTCTATTGCTACGAGCTCAAGTGGTTGCTTGGTAACTATAGGCTGGAGTGGTGCTCTTTGGTTTTTTAGATCTTTTCTTCTGAGGTTGCACGGACCACAGTTTCTGCACCATTCTTCAATTGATCTTCTCATTCCAACCCAGTAGAATCTTTCTCTTAAAAGTACTTCTAGCTTTTTCCACCCGAAGTGACCAGCACCATTGTGATAAGCTTCTAGGACCATTTTTACATCTTGTTTAGGCACAATGATCTGCCATACTAGCTCATGCGTCTTTGGATTGGTATATCTTCTGCACAGCTTTCCTTGGTACAGGAACATTTTGCCTCTCTCTTTCCAGAGTTGATGTGTCTCTTTCGGTGCATTTTCATTGGGATACGCACTTTGCTCAGTCAGCAGTTCTTTCACCAACTTCACAGCTGGATTGCTGTCTTGAGTGTCAGCCCATCTGTGGTGTGCTAATGGGTTGAGATTCACCTGTTGATGTTTCTGGTAGGCACTGGATTGATACTGTCCTACCTTGGGACGATGGAAGGCGGGTAGCTCAATTTCTTCAAGTTCTACCGGTTCTTCTTCCACGTCTCTCAAGTGTGGCATCCGGGATAAGGCGTCTGCATTTCCATTCTTTCGGCCTGCTCTATACTTGATCACGAAGTTGTAATTAGACAGCCGGGCTATCCATCGCTGTTCCAGCGCACCTAGCTTGGCTGTATCCAGGTGGGTCAATGGGTTGTTATCAGTATAGACGGTGAATTCTGCAGCTGCCAAGTAGTGTTTGAAACGCTCAGTCACAGCCCAGACTACTGCCAGTAGTTCTAACTTGAAGGAGCTGTAATTTTCAGGATTTCTTTCAGTAGGCCGGAGCTTTCTACTTGCAAAGGCGATGACTTTCTCCTTGCCTCCTTGCTTCTGAGATAGTACTGCTCCCAGTCCCACATTACTGGCATCTGTGTAAAGGATGAAAGGTTGATGGTAATCGGGGTATGCCAGAACTTCTTCTCCGGTCAATGCCTTCTTCAACTTTTCAAAGGAATCTTCCCTCTCATCACTCCACTGGAAAGGAGGATTGCGGTTTGAAGGCTTCTTCGACTGCCCTACCAGGATGTCTTGTAGAGGTGCTGCTAGCTTGGTGAACCCTTGGATGAATCTACGATAGTAGCCCACCAGTCCCAGGAATTGCCTCACCTGTTTCACGCTGGTAGGTCTTGGCCAATCCCTTATTGCGGTTACTTTCTCGGGATCCGGCGCTACTCCTTCTGAACTTACAACGTGTCCCAGGTATTGTACCTTTGGCTTTAGAAGGTGACATTTTGATGGCTTGATCTTCATACCATACCGGGATAGGGCTTCGAACACTTCTGCCAGGTCTTGTAGATGTTGTTCGTAAGTCTTTGAGTAGACTATTACATCATCTAGGTACAGAAGAACGGCTTCAAAGTTCTTGTGTCCGAGACAGCATTCCATCAATCGCTGAAAGGTACCGGGTGCGTTGCAGAGTCCGAACGGCATACAATTAAATTCACAGAGACCCATCGGTGTGGTAAACGCTGTCTTCTCTTTATCTTCCTCAGCCACAGGGACTTGCCAATACCCACTTGTTAAGTCTAAGGTGGAAAAATAGTTAGCAGATCTTAAAGCAGCTAATGACTCTTCAATTCTAGGTAAGGGGTAGGCGTCTTTATGGGTAATGTGATTAATCTGCCGGTAGTCTACGCACATTCTCATGGTTCCGTCTTTCTTTTTAACTATTACCAGAGGGGCTGCCCAGGGACTACAACTGTCTTTTATTACCCCGGCCTGTTTCATCTCTCTCAGCATGTCTTTAGCACATTGATAATGAGCGGGCGGTATGGGTCTATATCTCTCTTTTATTGGTGGGTGGTTACCGGTAGGAATTGTATGTTCTACCCCTTTAATCTGTCCGAAGTCTAATGGGTGTTTACTGAAGACCCGTTCATATTCTTCTACTAGTCGGTACACCCCTTGTTTTTGGTGGGTAGGTGTTGAATCTGTACCTATATGCAGCTGCTGACACCAATCTTCTAATTCTCCACTTGAACCATTGTCGTCCGCCTGACATGACGGATTCAAGGGCCCAATGGCTATGATGGCATTGTTGTCAACAGTGTATAGCTTGGCCATTGTAGCGTACCTTGGTAAAGTGACCTCTTCCTCTCCACAATTCAAAAGACGTATGGGCACTCTTCCCCTGTGTACCTCGACTATTCCTCTAGCCGTTAATATCGTGGGTCTACTATCAGTGTACACAGGCTCTACCAAGGCTTGGTAATCTCGTCCTTTAATACCAATGGCTGCTCTACACCATACCAGCATTTCAGTTTTTGGAGGTATTACTATAGGAGTTGGGTCACTTACCCTCACACTGCCGATTTCTCCACCTGCAACCTCTACTTGTTGCTTCAGCACCAATGCTTTTATCTCTCTCCGGAGAA
Organism: Allobates femoralis; assembly: GCA_033576535.1. Classification (NCBI taxonomy): domain Eukaryota; kingdom Metazoa; phylum Chordata; class Amphibia; order Anura; family Aromobatidae; genus Allobates; species Allobates femoralis. The sequence continues at coordinate 49,173,441 of JARQOC010000002.1, read as the reverse complement.
TTCTCTGCTGGCAGGATTGGGCAGTTTCCGCAAATTGCTGTAAAATAGTAATAACCTCGGAAAAACAATTTTCTAAAACATTCATACCTACCAATACAAAAGGTTCCCGTCGGTTAACATCAACAATTATGATACCCTGATTTTTTAATTCTGCTCTACCAATCTTAATGGTCATCTCTCTAAATCCTACTTGCGGTACCAATTTTCCATTACTAGCATATATACTTAGCTCAACATTAGATGGTCTTTTATCAATGTCTGAATCTGCCCAGTACCTCTTATAAAGGATATGTGGTATAGATGAAATCTGGGAAACAGTGTCCAACAAGGCATTGAGGGGAATACCGTCCAGCACGATGGGGATAATGGGACGTCCTCCGACGTACTTATCGTGCCAGGATGTTGGGCCTTGAAAGTTCACTCCTGTGAAGCGGCCCGCATTCCCAGGGGATCCTTGTTTAAATCACAATTGCGAGCGATGTGGCCTGGCTTCCGGCAACGACGGCAAATAGGCTGTCCATCCGGCTGGTAACGGTCGTTGGGTCGTCCTCTCCACGCTTGGTATCTCTGGGGTCTCATCCAGGGAATATCCTCTCTGCGGTTCGCCAACTCCATCTTGGGTGTAGTCTGTGATTCTCTCATTTCCTGCATGGTTTTAGCCATTGAGGTGACAATGTCTGTTAGAGAGTCAAGCTTTTGCTGGAAAGCATCATTAACACTGGCCTCCAGGGGCTTAACTGATGTCACTGGCACTCTCTGTTGTTGAGGGGTTTCTCTAATGGATTGCTCAGGATCCTGATCCCAAAGTGCCTCTGCCTGCTGGAGACGAATAGCGCTCTCCTTTAACTGGGCAAATGTCACTTCAGGGTCCTTGAAAGTCAGCATACTCGCATGCCCTCGATGAGAAGGGGTTAATAGTCCCTCAATGAATTGATCTTTTAGCAATTTATCAGCGCCAGTGTTAAACATTGGTTCAGCCAGTGTAAGCGCTTTAAGGGCCTCCTGTAAATTCAGGGCAAAGTCTCTCACACTCTCATTGGCCTTTTGTTTGCAATTGAAGAATTTGGTCTTTGCTTTGCTACCAGCAGTAGTTTCAAATACTGCCTTTAATCCAGCTAGAATATGCTCAGCAGTGTCTTTTAGATCAGCGGACCATGCTGTGACTTCTCGCTTGGCATTACCACTTAACTGTGCCATCAGCAAACCGACACGCTGAGCTTCTGCCATTGGAAACATGTTTAAATAGGCCAGCAGTTTTTCTTTAAAATCATCAAAAGTATTAGGCTTACCTTCATACACTGGAAGCCATGGAGCACCTGGGGTATATGGCATCAACATCGGCATAATGGGCGCTGCACCTTGCGCCGCTGTGCTGCCGAGCGCTCTGTTTTGTGCTTCAGCTGCATTTGTGTCGCCGAGTGTTTCGGCGTCTCCGTGCTGCGACATGTTGCGCCCCCTTAGTTAATCCGGACCCTTCCGGTCCTCTGCTTCCGTCGGGATGGCGTATAATCGTTCCGCTGTGCAGCAGGATTGGTTTTCCCCTTTTGCCGACGTAAGAGCTCTCAGCTTGGTGCCACCCACAAAGACACGCCCCCCGCTGCTTCTGCTCGCCGTGAGCTCAGTAATGGCGGAATCTGAAATTTTTCAGTCAGATCAGAGCTCAGGGCTATGACACAGTTTAAATAGCAGTCTCGTGCTGTGGCAGTTATGAGGTAATTAGTGATGATGCAATTTTACCTCAGAGGCTGGCGGCCATTTTGTTTCAATGTTAGTCAATGGGGAAAAGTCTATTTCAATGGTTTCCAATGGGAAAATCACTTTTTGATAAAAAAGTCAATTTTTCTCGGATTTTCTCACAATTTTCGGCATTAATCACGGCACACAGTACCCGATTTAACCAGGCACGGTGAATCCTGTTCGTGACGCCAAAGAGAGTTGTGCCGCCCAGCTTAGGGGACCGGGATACCCGGCGCAGGGTCCCTTTCCTTGGGGAAGTCACTGGAGGCTGGACCCAGGCCGTGGCCCCAGGCTGGCACACTCCTAAAAGGGGGTATTTACAGGGGATTTAGAAGTTTATATAATTTATAAAGTTTGTAGATGTTATTGTCGTGACGCCACCCAGAATAATGTGGCTATATATGGCCACCGCTGCCTTGTACTGGCCAGGGGATGATGGTGAGAGGCAGCTGAGATGGTATAGCCCTTTTCCGGGTAGGGCTGTAGGGTCCCCTGGACAGGTGATGTTAAAGTTAATGATGGATGAAGATGGAAGTATGGTGAGGAGATGTTAAGGACACAGACACTTACTTGATTCACAGCAAATTCTCTCAGCGGTGATGGTCCCAATCCTGGATAGATGGTAGCTGTTAAATCAGAGGCTGAGGCACAGATGAGGTTTAACTGGTTTACTTTCAACCAAACTATAATACAACAAGTCCCGTCTCCGGAGTCTGCAATAGGGGTTCAGTTGCTCAGGCCCCACCGGGTCCTTTACCTCCTGCTTACGCTGTCTATGTGGCCCTGCTGCCGTGTGTGAACTCGCTGCCGGCCCAAATCTGTCCTCTCTGGGTCCCACTCAACAGGCAACTTGAGTCCTTTGTCTCTCTCTGCTTACCCCCTCCGGGAGTACTGCTGAACTCTTAGTATGTTGCTGTGTTTGGCCCTGTGAAGCTTGTTGTTACCTCACGTTTTCCGGTTGCTGTATTGTATATAACTAATGCAGCCACGGATCCGGTATCCGTATCTGCGCTTTTTTATCTAGGGTAGATAATGATGCTACCCGATTCTGAAAGTGTTTCTCTTATCAGTTTTCTCCTCCTCAGACCGATGGCTTGGCCCTGGAAATTGTCAGTCAGTCCTCAGGAACTCAATGCAGCTCCTGTCACTCTAAGCTGCTGGCTCCAACTGTCTGAAAATTTACCTCAAACCAGTGTTTTATCTCTAGGGAAGTCTCTGGTGTCTCTGGAGCTCCCCCTACTGGCCAAAGGTGGTAGTGCAGTGGCATGGCTTTCTAAGTGAGTGCAACTATTATGATCTTATACTGTGGCTAATACCCGCAGGGGCGCCACACACACATACACACACATCATACTGACCACCACAGGACCTATGATATTGTCACATGGAGGGGAGGAGTAAGGGGTCACATGATCAGCTCAGGCAGGGATCAGGGATATCAGTATGATGAAGATGGTGGTGGGCCAGGGATGTGCACCTGTTGATCCTGATTGGTTTGAGTGGGGCCCTGCTTTGAGGAAACAGGACAGAAACTGCATGTCTGTGGCTCCACCCCCTGAATGTCTGTGGCTCCACCCCCTGCATGCAGTGGCTTGTGGGGCCCCTAACAGGTATCAGGCCAGTGAACCCCTGATGGAGGCCCTGCCTTAGCCTATATGCCCATCATGAGTTTTAGGTGGTTTTTTTACCTCAGTTTTTGTAGCCAAAACCAGCAGTGGGTGATAAATACAGAAGTGGTGACATGTTTCTATTATACTTTTCCTCTGATTGTTCCTCTCCTGGTTTTGGCTACAAATCCTGAGGTAAAAAAACTCACCAAATATTCAATGTCTGGCCTAAGGAGTGTAGATGTGGTGTAACCTGTATCCTAAAATATTTATTGCAGAGAAATGTATTAGTTTATAATTTATACAGTCTTGAGAAATTATGCCTACAAGACCTAATTGTCTAGAAGAACTGTCTTTGTTGTGCCTAGCAACCAATCAGAGCTCAGCTATCATTTGGTAAACTGATCTGGTATAATGAAAGCTGTGCTGTGATTGGTTGTTGTAGGTAACACAAATATTTTTGATAAATCTGCCACATAATGATACTCTCTATGGCCCATGATGTGTGTTTATTGTCAATAGAGATACTTTGGAGCAAGGGGCACCAAATATAAGAAGAGATGTGTGCCCCTTAATGAATTTGGTGCATCTTTTAGCATAAGGGCAGAGACACACTATGCAAGATGCATGTCAATATCTCGCATGTATCTCACATAACTCACCTGGCCTGGCCACTGCCTCTTTGGGAGGAGTGTGTCAGCTGCATAGAAACAGAATCAGCTCCATACTCCCGTCCAGAGAGGCAGGGGCCTAGCCGGGTGAGACATGTGAGATACATGTGAGATATTCACATGCATCTCGCATAGTGTGTCTCTGCCCTAAGATATATACTTCAGTCAGTGGCTGACTTCCAGCTCATAGGCCCGATGCAAAAGCTCCAACAGGGCCCCAAATTTTGCAAATCTCTAATAGCATTAGTCTTTTTCTACAGACCAAAGGGAGTTTTGGGCCCCCTAGGCTCCAGATCCCGGGTATAATTGCAACCCCTGCACCTGCTGTAGTTACGCCCTTGACTTTTGTCAAAGATGCAAACTGATGAAGCAGGGCCTAGTTGTGGACAGGTTTATATAGAATACACAAATGGAGAATAGATGAGTGGCAGCAGACTAGAGTTAAAGATGTATTCCCTTCTCCAAGATCCTATCACAATATATAGTAGGATTAGTATTATTATTATTATTATTATTATTATATAATAATAATAATACTAGCACATACTTTCAATGAGAAATGTAGTATAGTTCTCCTGTTTAGCTGTCACTTACCTCATGTGCAAGGCATTACAGGTATACACGGTTACGACCACTCACATATTAACAGTTAGGCTTGCTTCACACTTGCAGACCCCTCCGCAGCGTCCTGCGGAGGGGATCCGCAAGCTGAATGCAGCCCCTATGTTTATAATGGGAACGCACGGTGCTGCGCAGGTCTGCTCACCACCGTGCGCTCCCATTCACTGCAATATGTGATTTGTACGCAGGCGGATACCCGAGCACAAATCACACACTCTCGTCCACACCAGGAACGCGACCATAATCAATAAGAACTGCAAATTAATTTGTGGTAGTCTACAAATTTCCATACATGTAGCGGCAACTATAACACAGCCCAAAACTTTGATTTTACTGCTAATTGCTGCGAAGCAAAAAAAGCCAAGAACCTTGGATATTACTGGTACTGGGACATTTACACGATTCAAAAGAATCTGTGAGAATGATTGTTAATATTCTCGTTCTGTTCGTATACAGCATGATGTTATCATCAGCACATTCATGGTCTAAACAAGGTTCTGATAGGGCCATGAAGGATCCAATCACCGGAAACCAGGAACGAGAATTCTCTAAACATTCATTAGCTGATTAACCTGTTTAAAGGCTTCCAATATTCAAAGTAAATATGGCCAATCAATATCATTATGGTCGGCCAACAGGCAAATGTGTCTATGGGTCTCCCGACTTCCTCCTGACATATGATGTTGGGAAGAGAGGAATCTGGTTATTGGAATTTCAATCCATTTCTCTGGCAGACAATTAAGTCTATGACAGAGACCTGGCAGCTGATCTCTCGAAGAGAACACCGGCACATTTGGCAGAGCATACATGTGTATGGATGGAGTTGAGTGTCCAATATGTATCTAGGCCGTAACACAACGCACTAATAAACATAACAAGCACCGCATGAATTCATCTCTTTATCTGGATCCTTATAATAATTAAGATAACACTGCGGGTTTATATGCAGTTCAATGGAAATCCAGAGATAACATATCATGATGAAATAATGAGCACTGTCAGAGGACAAAGTAAAGCTGGCCTTACATTAGAGAGCTTTCTATCCAGACCTCCCATGTATTTCTTCCTTTTATGCTTTCACATTACAATTTTGATAAATCCGATGCTGTCCGATGCTCAAAATCGGATGCCATCCCATCCGATTTTTTATCGGATCTGATTTAAATGGCTGGGGGAGGGCTGTGGGAGGTTTTGGGAGTGGTCTAGGGTATTGAGCATGCTCAATACAGAAAATTGGATCCGATATCGGATCCAATTTTCTATCCGATCCGATCCCCATAGACAACCATTGTATTCGTTTCGGACCAATTCGTGTCCGACTCTATCCGATTTTTGATTCGGATGCAAAAATCGGAGCAGTCTCCGATTTTTGCACCGGAAAGAAGTCAGAAAAAATTGGATCGGACGCAATTCGGATTCCATTTAGTGCACATCCGAATCGGTCCGATCCCCATAGGATTACATGGGGGCAAATTCGGATCCGATGCTGTCCGATTTATATCGGACTGCGTCGGATTTCACAAAATCGTAATGTGAAAGCAGCCTTAGTCGGTTAAACAATGGTTCAGCCAATCAATTGGCCAGCAGCTATCTTGTCCGACTCTTCCTCTGTGGAGCGTTCCTGTGTTCTCTATGAGACATCTCTGGCGGTGCCTTATTTCTAGAGAATAAAAGGATCAGCAGTCCAAAATCAGATATGCCTGATCCTTAACTCCCCCAACAATCATCTGTTGGCCAGCCAAACCCGTCGATTTCAGTGTGAGTCTAATGTGTCTGGGGGGCTACAGACCACTGTCAGGTTCCTTCTGTTAGAGTGTCAGGGCTTAACCTTCTTCCTCTATTTAGGAACGCGGAGTTATGTATTGTATTGTGTCCTTGTATTTAATCAATGTGTTGAAAGGTGTGTGCGACCATCCAGCGGCCAAGATCCTGCTTCATCTAGATTATGATTATGGAAGAGTTAATCATATTCCTTGGGGGCAGGGCTTGGTCTATAAAAGGGGTTGCAATGCGGTTTTAGTCAGGAGAGTCCCATGAAGAATCCTAGCAGGAACTGGAGCCTCGATAAATTTGACTGGATCCTTTAGTCAGACTGAGATTTGTGCCAAGATCCAGAATGTGCGGTGAAATATGAAGCAAAGTGCCCCCCATGTTGGTACTCATCCACTGTACCTGGCAGGTTCCTAGAAGGCGGTTATTCCCTCTGGTGTCAGTTTGGTGGGTTCACCCCACTGTGCAAGCAGTGAAGGAACTTTGTCTTGCTTTACCCTAACTGTCCTTTGGACGTGTCCCTGCGGTTTGGTAGGGCTGGAGGTGCACTGGACTGTGTGAATATCCTGTGGATTACGGTGATATCAGGGGACAGGAGTCAAGAAGTATTGGATTACAATACACTTTATATGGTAAATTAAAGGGATTATTTAAGTATGCTTTCATTAATGACCAGTCATTAATTTCTGATTGGTGGGGGTGCTGGATTTTGGACCCTTTCCTATCTTGTTAGCAATTCAAATGACACAAAGTAACCGTATATATGGAACCCGAACAACTTACACGGTAAAGTGGCCATTCGTTGGTACTGCATCTCAGCTCCCATTATGAAAACCGCTGCATTTAGGTCAACCAGTGGCACTGTCATTGATATGGATGTGAAATGAAGGATATATACAGTATGTCAACAGACTAGTCTATTTGTGGGGCTTATCATGTGTAAACAGGAGGCTTCTCAGCATTTTAACTCATTGACCTCCTGTGTGACTGTAAGCAATGTTATGCAGAACATTTACCAAATGTAAATATAATCCCCAGGAGGCATTAGAATATCCAAACCTTTGTACAGTCACCACCTCTTTATCTAAGTCTATTGAATGGCATATGTTTGGCATTCGCATTTGAGAAAAAGTAACACTCTTTTTGTGCACCTTCAGTTCTGTATAGTCTTCCTCCTTCCAGCTGTTTATATAGTGAATGAGACCATATTTTACATGTCATCCCCAGCTAGAGAAAATGCTAATGAAAAATCCCATCATTTTTGCGAATACATGGGTAGAATAATGAGTTTAGATATAAAAAGTAGGGGTGTTGATCATAACAACCAATCAGATCACTGCTCCACGCCCCTGAGCAATGTTAACTACCATCTGATTGTATGATACAGGCAAATGTACGCTCAATCTGGAACGTCTGGCTATTTCCAGTAGGCAGTAAAAGCTCAGCGTTCATTACATGGTACAGACAGTGCACCATAGTGCATAGCTCCTTTTGTTTTTTTATTCAAAGTATGTGTAAGCGAGAAGACACGCTGAGTACTTAGTCATGCTGTTAAACCATAGGTGTAACCATGACAGATGCAGGGGTTGCAATTGTAGCCAGGCCCTGGAGCTTAGGGGCTCCACTGGCCTATATAAAAAGACTAATGCTATTGAAGATTCGGGCCCCAAATTAACAACACCCCGAAACAGCTGTCTGTGGATGGATACCTGGCCTTGGTATTCCCTTGTCATATCTTTAAGGTCGTAAAGAGCTGGATATTGACTCAAAGAACCACTTAACATGGTGGTTATGGTGGTCTCCTCAAAGAGCCACCCCATGGCTAGGTCCTTTCCTGGAGGGATATCTGGCTAGTCCTGTGTTGAGACTCCTAAACGAGGCTCCACAGACTTTATTTGCATATTCCCTATCAACAAAGGAGATAGTATAAGGCAGTGTTCAGAAAAACTCACAGACTGCAGCCAAATGAAATCTAGCAATGCACTTAGCACTTCGCTCCCATTGGAGCTTTTGCATTGGGCCCATGAGCTTCAAGTTACGCCAATGGTTAAAACCTATAAAAGCTCAAATGCATAGAAAAGGCTGTGTTCTGCAGTACAAGCCCATTGTGTGTCTTTTCTCGGCAGCGTAAACTGACATAAGCATGGCTTCCCGAGCCGCAGCATGTCAACTTATGCTTGTGGAGACGAAAGAGTGTTATCGGCAGGAGAACACAGCAAAAATTTGCTGCGCAGAGAACCACGATTGTGAACACAGACGCCTCATCCTCTTGCGGAGAACACTTACATCTCTGCAAGAGAGCAGATACCGCGTCCAGGACGCAACGTCTCTGGATCATGGGTTCTTAGCCTGAGAGTTCTTGTGTTTGCAGATGTCGGATGTAATGGCTGTCGGCCTTACAAGAATTCATCTGACGGCTTTCTAATGCGTATGGGAGCCTTCTGTCTATTGATACCTTTCTGACCATCAACTCCCTTTAGTTGCAGCTGCCATAAGATAAGCAATCCCTGCTGTACTATCCATACTGAACAGAAGTATGTGTGTCTTAGGCAATGGAGCAGGTGCTATTGTTCAGCCAATAACTATGTATGGGGAGACTTTAGAGCCGAGGTCCCAAACTCCAGGACTCAAGAGCTGCCATCAGTGGAAGATTTCCTTAGTATTGCACAGGTACTAATGTGACCATCTGCCCTGCTGATGATACCAACTCCTGTGCAATGCTAAGGAAATCCTGAAATCCTGCACTGTTGGCGGCCTTGAGTTGGGGACCCCTTGCTTCAGATCTCTGTCTTTCTGATACTATCTCCTTGCATATACATGAGAGATATCATTAAACTGCTTTCAGTCACCACTAGAGGGAGCTTAAGAGCTTACTGCATACTAAGTTATTATAGGATTCTATGCAGAGAGCATGCGGTAAGCTCCCTCTAGTGGTCACTGCAGGAAAGCAGCAGGACATGTTAAAAGGGAATCTGTCAGCAGGTTTTTGCTATGTTTTCAGGTTTAGTGGTATCGGTTGCATAAATTAAAGTTTTTATCAGCTGGTTATTACCGTTACAGGACTACTTCGTCACGAGCATGGCAGTCGGACACTCCCCCTGCTGTGACACTTAACTGTCAATGTACAATCTCTAAAGAGACCCTGGTGTAAGCGGAGGCAGGTCTCCCAGCTACCATGCTTAAAACTCCATGCTTTGATTGTGGCAGAGCGGCTGCACTCTGTAATGTAGGTTAGACATCTTTAGTTTCAGGATCTCTTAGCCCACGACGTGCTGCTCTCAGATGACGTAGCAAAAATCTGCTGACAGATTCCCTTTAAATCTATGTCCCTGTAGGGAATTTAGAACTGCAGATCAGGAGAAAAATGAGGTTAAAGGATAATGAGAACCCAATTTGTCATTACAAATGAAGAAATGATACAACATGGTCAGGGAATGTCAATGTGTTCTTTTAATATTTCTAGTTACATATAATAATAATAATGCATAAATACTCTTTTTCTCGTTATAGAAAGCGATAACTTAAAATATAATCGGACTGGTTGTACAAAAATAAATAGGTATATGATGTGTCATTAAAGGATCCCTTCATGGAAGGAGCTGAAGCAAATACTTATGAAGTATACTTTGTATATATACAGATACACACTCACTCACTGAAGTCATATTCTCCAACCCGACACATGCCGGCTGGCCAACAGCTGCGGATGGACCTGCTATCCCCAGGACTGTCTACCAAATATATTTCCATATCGCATATCTGAAATATGGAGCATATATAGCTTTTTTTTATGTTATATCTCTTTGTATTTACAATCTCATAATCTATACTGGCCTAAAATTTAGAGCCCCCTCCCCCCAGCCCATCCTCTATATTGTCGTTTTCCTCGGTGGAGATTATTTGGAACCAGATGTTGGACGTTCACATCTGGCGGCCCCCTCTTTGCAGGAAATACCAATATAATGCACAAGTGATGCTAATACTTATCTCAAGTCCTGTACCAACTGTTCTTTAGGATAACTTGTGTATTATAAAGGGTTAACGCCACCTTTCTATGATACCCTATAAGCCCAAAGGGGGTGTATATGATCACATGACCATTCGGTGAACTATTATAAACTTAAAAATTACAGCAGGGATTAAAAAGGTACCATATCATAAATGTGTATCCTAATAAAAAAAAAAAAAAAAAAAAGAAATATTGGTCCCCCTAGTCTGCATGTCTCAAAGAAATGAGAATATGGCTTTATAAAAATATACTGTGATATGATAGCAGCCATCATGAATTAAACTGATCATGTCCAGCTCCGATCTTGCCCTTCTTAAATGAGGTAGGATAACCCTAGCCAAGGGCAACGTCTAAATACATCTGAAGGACCCTTAATAAAATGTCACTGATGGGCTTCTGTTCCTTAAGGAATATCTGCCACCTCTCCTGATGCGGCTTGTCCAAAAATGCTTGTATTCATCATAAAATACCTATTCTGGGTCACCTTTACTTAGAGCTCTGGGTTGTTCTGTTCCTCTTTTACTCCTCTTTGAATTGGACCAATGAAATAACATCTAGGCGTGGCCATTCTCACTGAAGAGGCGTGTCAGATCCTTGATTGGACAGTGTCAGTTGGTCAGAGACACGCCCCCCTAGTTGGCAGCAGTCAGTTATTAATTCATTCAGTAATTTTAAGGAGGAATAACAGAGGAATGGTACTACCTAGAGTTATAAGAAACGATGCCCCAGATTTGTCTTGTTTTGAAGAATACCGAGCAGACACGTAAGGAAAATTGTCAGATTTCCTTTAAGGAGCCCACGTAGTTTTAATACATCATATGGCTACCATCTTTTGGGCTTTAAACCTAACTGGTAACAGACTCTAAAGAGTTTAAAAATTAACTCATAATGCCCCAGAAGGTCTAAAGATGAAGGATGTAGAGACAGTAATGTGCCCTTCTCTCATACCTACGTAACTTATTCAACCTGATTGGCCAACCCAACCGGCAGATATTTGCAACAACAACAACAACTTTCCATCCTCCGGTTTGTGCAATCGACAAACTCGTTCTACTTGACCTTCCGCTTACAGCATGATGATATTTTTTTTTTAAAGAACAACCTAGTAATATTTACGGTCAGACGCTGTTTAACTGCAGTTGGAAACAGTACAAAAGTCTATTAAATGTTTTGGCTTCTTTAAGGGGTCGCAGTTGTCTTGAGGCAAATTGCTACCTTCGTAGGACACACACTTCAAGAGTCTCTTTCTAAAACCCTTCCCACAGGTCTTAGAACATGAGGACCAGTCTCCCAATTGCCATTGGGGACAGGGAATGTCTGCACATGACCGGACATCGTCTGGCTTGAGCTCGTTAGGGCAGTCTTTTGAAGGTTGACCCCTTAAGTCTTTGCACTCTACAGATCTCCTCTGCCAGCCTAATCCACAAGTCTTTGAGCATTCACCCCATTCTCCGATAACCCACTCGGAGAGAATTGTTTCTTGTATAGCATTGAAGGATTCTTTCTTCTTATTCAAAGGCTTTTCCGGTTGAGCTGGTTTCTTGACAAAATAAATGTACTTGATTTTCAGTCTTTGTGAATCTCCCACCGTGAGGACCTGTACGGTGATGGCCTCCCTCAGTGGCTTAAAGCTGCGGATTCTTTCTAGTGAGGCAGTAGAACCGCTGTATGATAAAAAGTTGCCATTGTAGGAAATGTCTTGTTCCAAGGTGGTTAATCTATAGTCACCATTGAGGACGTAGGTCCCATCGGCTGCCTTTATAGCCAAGTAGCTGCCATCGTGCATGGAACCCCTGCTGTTCCGCTGCTTGACTTCAATGTTTGTTGCACCGGCAGGGATCGTGATAACATCATGATACCCGGATCTGTAGGGAGGGGAATTAAAAAGAAATTGCATTCAAAAATTTAATTCTGCAATGTGTGGAGATTAGGAAATGCTTAAATAGTAACTGATTAAAATGGACTTTAGTACTAGGAGTTAAATTCTGAATACGTAGAATATCTGACATTAAACCACTGGTGATCATCGAATCGTTCAGTATTCGGGCTCGGATAAATCTAACCGTATACTTTATACTATTCAGCTATTTGTCCCGAATACTGAACATGATGCAAATCAATGGGAACTCGGATATTTGTCTGGAAGATTCCCCACCGAAATATTCAAATTTCCCATTGATTTGCATCATGGTCACTATTCGGGACAAATATCCGAATAGTAAAAAGGATTTGGTTAGACTTAACCAAACCCAGATACCAAATTATTTGCTCATCATTAGTGTCCACCCTTTTATAGTGGTCATCTAAATGACAGCTATTCCTCCAGATTTACATGCATACTCAGTTTGGCCCAGTGCATGTGTTCTGAATGGGAGATGAGGGAATAAAACATTGGGCATATTTAATTTCAATATGCCCAATCCTTTCCAGGTAACTGTCAAACTTTGACCAAACTGGTGACCGGTAAAGGGTTGGAATGACATTACAATATGTGTTGCCACCTGGAGAGGATAAAGTGACATTCATCTTCTGTGATCTAAGGGGTAAGTTTTTTCTCCTTGCCACTATGAGAAGACTTAAAAGCCTACAAAAGCTCCTCTGGGAAATTTAATATGCAAATTGTCTCTTTAGAGAGTAAGTGGGCTTGAACACTAGTGCCACCTATTGGAAGTAGCAATCCTAAAAGTCAGTATCAACCCTTTAACAAGCCTTGTCATATGACTTAGGATACTAATAACCAAATCAGAATCTCAATTTGCAGACAATGTGCAAATTTAGATTCTGGTTTAGGTATTAGTATCCTAAGGCACATGATAAGGCTCGTTAAAGGGTCGATATTGACTTTTAGAATTGCTACTTCCAATAGGTGGCACTAGTGTTCAAGCCCACTTCCTCTCTAAAGAGACAATTTGTATATCCACCTGCTGTATAGTTTATGATTTTCTTAATATTAATATATCCAATGAAGAATGTTGTAATAGGTGAATCCCCAAAAAAGGCAATGGACATACCTTGCTTTGGTAAACGTCCCAGATACTTTCTTGCAGGTGGATCCATTTCCTCCGCAGACTCCACACTTGTCATACTTCTTGTTGGAACCTATGACACGATCACAGCCGGCCTTGACACATTGGCCTTGAATGCAGATGGAGGTTGAGTCTGGACTACATGGAGTACCATCGGCTACCTGCACAAGGCAAAGGAAGGAAAACAGATTAAATTCTACACTTGACACTCATATTCTGAACTATCATGACATCCTCCTTCTAAATTGTAATAATCAAGGTGCGACATAATTCTCGTCCATGTTCCGGAACCTCTTGAGATGCCATGGAGCAGGGGCGGACCTACCGTGGTGCAGCTGGTTCAGCTGTACCAGGGCCCCGACCGGCTAGGGGGCCCTCAAGCACCTGTAGGGGGCCTGCACAGCCGCCCCCCGTGACCCTGTGTCAGAGGAGAAGAGGTTAACTGAGGGAAGCTTCTTGCTTCCCTTGGCTGTTCCCGCCACTCCTCTCCTCTGCCGCCCCGGCTCCCAGACATGCAATGCGCGGCTCGGCTCAGGTAGGAGCCGCTCGCAATCCCCCCATCCCCCCCGGCTCCTTACCTACAACTGCTAGCACACCCCCCCCCCAGACCTCACCTACAACTGCTAGCACCCTCCCCAACCCCACCCCTCCCCGGTCCTCACCTACAACTGCTAGCACCCCCCTCCTCGCTCCTCACCAGCATCTTGAGGGGCTAATGTATTACTGCTGCACCAGGGCCCGCCAGGCTCAAGTTCCGCTACTGCCATGGAGTATCTGGATAATCTTAAGGGTGACTGCATAATATGGTGTATGTGCTCATGTGCCTGAAGCTAAAGTAACCCGATGGGTGGTATTGTCAGTACATCCAAACCTCTGATGTCAGTGGTTATCAGGGCTTTTTGTGCACAGGTCACTGATGTTCTGATTCTGCACTACTTATTAAGGGAAGTGTTGTCTCTGAACTTACCCTGGGGCTCAGCACAAAGAAGAATCCAGTGCCTTTCGCACGGCATACAAGCTTGCAACGATCCTTTGGACGGACTCCAGCAAATTTAGGTGTCCACTCAACATTGGGCCCACTTCCAGGTGTCTTGGAGAAGTCATTATGGGATTCACATTGCTCTTCTCTGTATGTTTTGCCTGAATATAGCGAAGAAACATTTTTAGAACCAAGGCTCCTTTTAATTGTAAACCATATTGAAGACTTGTTCATTTTATTTAGGCCACTCACCATTATTTTCAGGGCAGTCCTGGACATTGCATGAACGATATTGAACCCTTTTGCCTTCACAGTATTTTCCACCATCCTTTGGTACTGGATTGTCACATTCCCGAACAGAGTATTGGACTCCTCCACCACAAGTTCTGGAGCACTCGCCCCATTGCCCCCAGGCTCCCCAACCACCGTGTACGGGGCTCTGTAATAACATAAACAGGGAACATGAGTAACCATTATCCATGTCCATCATTAACTATCAGATGTGATTAATTGTTCGTAGACTACGGTGATACAACTCATGGTAAATCCTTCCAGATCTAGGGCTATTGACAGCCGGCATATCTAACCATAACACATGTTGACTTGTACAAGTCCAAATTGCAACGCCTTACATCAGTTCCAAAATCACTAAAATCTAAGTGTTATACACTGTACTATCTACACGTTGAGTCATATTTACTTCATTCCAAAAAGCAGATCAAATGACTAGAAACATGAAATGTACCTCGTAATGTTTCTTGTCTGTCATCTCTGTGCACTTGCCCTTCAGACACCACTTCCCTTCTCCACAACTGGTTCCATCAGCCCAGGGGAAGTGTTTAGTTTGGCAGACGAGAAGTCCTCCAGAGACTCCGGTGCACCATAAGGTCGTGCACGTGCTGGCGGCATCTGGACAATGTCTGGATTCCTCTCCAAATGTAAATTGGCACTGCTTATTGGCATCGTACAGCGTTCCAGGGAGATCTGATGGAAGTTGGATGGGTCTGCTTGGCTTGTCCAGTAAGCACTCTCCTAATTGAGCAATAGAGAAATATTTGAGTACAAAGTTTGTCAGGGAACATGTTCCCAAAGACTGTGACATTTCTTTTGACAACATGCTCGGTCTGATTAAAAAGGTGGACGCTACGGAGAGTCAACTTTTAGAAAAAACATGCCGCACTAGGTACTGGCACCTATCCAGCAAACACAAACTCAAACATGGCTTGAGGCCAACATATACATTAGATTAATCTCAGACAACCCACAGAGTTTGGCAGAACAAGATGACCATCTAATGCGTACGAGGCCTCCCAACTCTCTTCCAAAAGATGATGTTGAGGGATCGGGGAGGTTTCATCTCAATGCATGAAGGATAAAAGTCACAGTCTGGTAGCAGCTGACACAGGCATGTATGGAGGGGTTGGAAGGGATATCTGCCTAATTGACTGACAACTATCCGGTACCCCCAATAAGCAAAATTAAAAAGCTTACCATGCCCATTATCCAAGAAGGACGTGATCATATAAGCACTACATGGAGACCAGGGTTCATGTCTATCCAGATTGGAGAGCATTGAGGCCATCATATGGGAATTCTTGTTCTCGGTATTGTATCCGGAGCACTGTTTGGCATCATCGTGCGGCATATTAAACACATGACCTGGAAATATACATTTTTGGATTAGAGATATATTGGAGAGAGCTATTTTCATGGTGTGAAATGCACTCTACGGCTCTTCTCTAAATTCATTGACACTCTTGAGGAAAGCCTTCCGTTAAGATATAGCCAGGGGCGTAACTACAATAGGTGCAGGGGTTGCAATCGCACCCGGGCAATGCAGCCTAGGGGGGCCCCAAAAGTCCCTTTGGCCTATAGAAAAAGACTAATACTATGAAAGAATTGCAATAATTGGGGGCCCCATTGGAGCTTCCGCACTGGGGCCCCTGGGCCAGAAGTGACACCACTGGATATAGCAAATATCAAAACTGCAACTATCCCAAGTGCCTGACTGTAAGTTTTAGCACTTTAGGATGCATTCCTCTCCAGTTTCTGCAGCCACTAGGCGTTAACAAAATCTCAAGCCTGACCTTCTGGTGTCTCGGAACAAACATTAAACTGAGCATTTCCTTCCTGGATTGTTTATGTAAGACCTAAGTTATATCCCAGTCTGACAGTAAAGCCACATACCTAGTTCATGGGCTGTGGTGAAAGCCGCCTGCAAGCCGTCATCTTCGATGATCGAGCAACTGCGACTTGGATCGCAAACGGTTCCAACGTCGGCCATCCCAAGGGTATCACATGTCTGAGCTCCACAAAGATCCTTTAAAACAAAATTGCAGTTGCAATATTAATTAGATCAAGGACAAACGTTTGGCAGTAAATGTTTAACTTTGGCTTGAAGCCCTCGCTGGAGAGCTTAGGAGGCATTTCCCCCCCCTTCCTTTACAGCGTATTTTTAGCCTCCTTCTGACCATTTTAATACATGTAGGATTCTAATCTGATAGAGGATGGACCTAGAACATTATGAAATGATTAGGATCAGACTCGATTACCTGTCTTGTAAACAGAATTGCTGTATCGTAATGTTCTGCGTGGCGGTCGCTGAGCGGATTATGCTGCTTCTGCCAGCTGCAGAAGTTTCTCAATGTCAGGGCGGCATTGGACGTCACGTCGGGTCCCTTTTGCTCATCGTAGATGACCAGGATCTTCACCACCACCAGGCTGATTGAGTTTCGGATGCTGGGATGCTTGTAAAGCTTAGCAGCCACCGACATTAGGTTAGGAGATAGTGCTTTAAATTGCTCCCGTGAAATTCGGCCATAGATTGGTCAGCCACAAGCATGGTTTCCACATAGCGGGGGCTGGAGACAAATCTCTTTTTCCGTGAATTTCCTGATCCTGCAGAAAACATAAAAAAGAAGGAAATTCAATGGGGCTGCAAAATCAATCTTTTTCTAGTTGCCTAGGATTCTGGAGTGTTTGGCCATACAGAGAGGATCGGAGCCACCTTTCACCTCTGTAGCATTGAAGGAGTTGATGTCAGACCATTCACTTTCCCATGTAATCACAGAATAGCACTTGTGACTCCTGCCAAAAGGCTGACTGCTTCTCTGACCCTGAAACCACAGCACCTTTCCAACACACTGTACCCTTGTGCTGACTTTCAGCTTCTGAATTAACACTTTGAGCCTCAGATTCCTATATACCCAACCCATTCCACACAGGGCAAACCCAACACCTCTGAGGCCGCAATAATCCTCCATTATCATTATGTTGTTATCCCATTTACTGGCATTTGAGTTTTACCAATTCTATAGAATATGGGGCAAAATAACAGAAAGGCACGGCTAAGGAGAACTGGGTACGAGTACTGGCGTGTCCAACAGTGATGTCATTCTCAGCTACATATTTAACACCTTAAACTCCACAGCTTCCCAGAAAGTCATGCCATGTGCCGCATTGAAGGCTGAAGGCTGGCGTGACTCCAGGGCATAGTGCCCTACTAATTCATTGGCCTGAAAAGACCCCAACCAGGGGAAACTGTGCAGATATCATTCCACAGTCATGGAGGAAACAATATTTACAAATAATTTTAATTCTTTTTGCAATTTTTTAAATGAAAAGATGCAAGGTTGCAGGCTGGCATGACTCCAAGGCATAGTGCCCTACTGATTCATTGGCCTGAAAGCACCTAACCTGAGGAAATTGTGCAGATATCATTCATTCCATATTCATATTTTGTGGAGGAAAATGATATTTGCAAATAGTTTAAACTTTTATATTTGACTTTTTTACATGAAAAGAGAGAAAAAAGCAAATAAATGGAAGGTTGCAGACTGGCATGAGCAAGTAGTAAGATATTCGGATTTGGACAGGTCTAACCAAATACTTTGAAAAACTTAAGTATTCGGATCCAAGTGAGTTTCCCATTAACTTGTATTGGACGAGTAACGAGTAATGAAACAGTATTTGGTTAGAGTTATCCGAATATTTTACTACTCATCACTAACTCCAGGGCATAGTGCCCTACTGATTTCAGTGGCAGGAAAAGACCCAATCAAGGGGAGATTGTACAGATTGATATTTTGTAGAGGAAAACAATATTGATAAATAGTTTACATTTTTTTGCATTTTTGCAAATAAATGGACTGCAGCCTACCTGGAAGGGCCATAGGTTGCCCGTACTTTGGCTCCTCAGAATCCAGCTGCTGCTGGGAACTGTCAGTCACTCCGCACTTCGCCTTGACACGACTCCTTTTGCTCACCAGATGCAGAACCCTAGTGCTGGAAGAAGCCATGGTCAGTGTATGTTGCTGGGCTGGATAAAAAACTCTTCTCCTCTGTAACGGAAAGCTCCCCTGATCCCTGCACAGAGACTCAGGGCTGCACTGCTAGATGGATCCTCATTGACAGTGCCAGAATAAAAGCAGTCAGCCAGGTTGGGAAGAGATACTGCAGGATCTTCTTCTCCAGTAGACTTGGGTTTCCCAACATATTGCAGTCTAAAGTCCCTTGCAAGGAAGCTTGGATCTGGTTCTAACTCCAAGGTGAGGGCTTCTCCAAATGCATCCAGGCGGTAGATCACCTTTCCATCCTTGGATGGACCCTGGACAGGGACCACCAGCTCTTCTTCCATTGATACACCTAGGTTAGTCCGGGCATAGACCAAAGCTGCCATGCAGGGCAGCAGATAGAGCACACAGCTCATCCTGGGCACTGGATAGAGAGAGGGCAAAGGGTCTTTGGTGCGTAATTGCGCACAGGCTGGATGAGTTGGTGCAGTTCTCCTTGGGGGTCTGGAGCTGCAGAGGTGGCTCACACTGACTGTGCTCTGCTACCCGGCAAACTAACAAGCCTGCTCTGATTGACTCTGGATCATGACTGCAGGAGCCTGACACCCTGTGCTGGAATTTATGGGGCTTGTCCTGTGAGCCCTCCCCTTAAGTCTTTGAAGTGATGTGATCTCATTTCGTGCGTAGTCCTGGAGGAACAAAACCCTTCCTTATGCTGGATCCTGGCCAATGTCATCAATCATGGGGATGGGAAGAGGGGGGGGGGGGGGGGGGTGAAAGAAAAAAAAGAAAAAAAAAGCAGCTGGCTTAGAAATTTGCAGTCTTTTGTAAGTGACATGGACTGCTTCTGCCACCTTAAAGCAATTATCCCTCACTGCTAATTAATTGCACTTCCCAAAAGTGCATTACTGAGAAACTGTGATGGTACAGGAAGAGTTAAGTTATTCCTCACTACTTATTGCTTTTTTATTTTCTTTAAATGACTGCAAGTTTAATTATTGTCTTGGTGTAAAAGTGCAAATTGCCTCTTCAAGAGGAGTTGAACTCTAGCGCCACCTATTGGAAGTAGCAATCCTAAAAGTGAATATGTTGGCGCTATATAAATAAAGACTATTATTATTAGATCCTCTGAGGAGTTAATTATTACTTGGCGTTACAATACATACTAACCGGGTTTCCGAGTGCATTAAAATATTTTTTTTATTATTTATCGACCTTCAGCTCGATCTCAACTTGAAATGTAGCAGAGCTGAGTTTGCCATGGTAATATAACCGACTGACAAACTCACCTCTGCGGAACTATTAGTCGGAGCACATTCTTCTTTATTATCATGGCAGGGACTTGGGATTGGTGAATACGCCCCGCCGGATGGAATATGATTGTCCCCCCCCTTCCCCTTCCCCGCCACATACTATTGAGCTCCTATTACAGATGTGACATACTGTCAGCAGACGCATTCTGTTTTTCACATTGCCAGAAACCCTAAAAATGGTAATAGCTTCGGGATAATATTAAAAGTCAACATGTTATATTGCCTAGGACTCTCGTAGACTCGGAGTCCTGGGAATGACATGGCTGAGAGTCAACTCGTGAAGCCACAACGCTCCGATTTCAGGGCAAAGTTTCTTAAAACGACTTGAAGCGCGAGTGGTTGATTTCATGGCGGTGGAAAGGGTTAATCGGATTTGTCTCGAAGGGGAGTTTTTCCAGCTCTTGGCCCAGGGAGCGGTGGGAGGGCTCAAACTGGAAGCAGATGCTTTGCAGAGTGTTGGATGCAGAATCTGACACTGAGTCTGGTCTGTGCAGAGGGACCCTGAGGTCCTGTAGGCACCGCACTACACCTCCACACTCCCAACACTACTGTCCTCCTACTGGCACCACTTATTAATAAGTACGAAAAAAAAAGGAGCTCGGCTTTCTTGGAGGGAAGGTCTTCCGTTCTAGGAAACAGGAACAGTGAGTCTTTCTCACTTGTGCAGGCCATATTCATAGGCCCCATACGCATTTCCATCCAAGCTGCGCCCCCTCCAATATAGACTGTGTAGTGTTACCGTTATTAACCCCGTAACGCCGGCTTATTTTGTCCTACGTGCTTCGTGCTGACTATGAGGCAAATAGTGAAGTATTCGGTCCGGTTATTCTAACCAACTGCTTTTTTTTTACTATTCGAGGATTCGTCTCAGAACACGGCAAGTCAATAGGAAGATTTCCAGAAAAATATTTGAGTTCCCCATTGACTTGCATTAGGTTCAGTATTCGAGACAAATACCCGACTACCCAAAACTGCATGAAAAAGTTCCAAGAAGGCGCCAAAAATGCTTAATATACGGTGACGCTGAAAACCTGGTCAGGATTAGGGGGTGATCTTTCCTTAAGTGGTGGTCCTACGTAAATGTAAATATAGTGCTGACATATTCTGCATTGCTGTACAATAAGAAGCACCAAGATGGTCCACAAGATACGGAAAACTAATCTGGAAGGTGGCAGAGATCTTTCTGGATTTCCTATCAATCATCTCTTTGAAGAACATACCAGTCTACTCATCCTCATTGTCAAATGGCTGATAACAGGGAATAATAGACAGGGAATATCGATTGTAAGGTGCTGTGGAATATGTTGGCACTATAGAAGTGAAATGTATAAGGTTTAGATCTATAGATAGTGGCTGATAACAGGGAATAATAGACACACAGAGCATATATATATATTTATTCACTTGTATAGCGCCATTAATTCCACAGCGCTTTACTGACATCATCCCTGTCCCCATTGGGGCTCACAATCTAAATTTCCCAACTTTGGAGTGTGGGAGGAAACCTGAGAAGCCAGAGGAAACTGAAGGAAACCCAAGAAAATGGAGGAAATACAAGAAGCAAGAGGAAACCCAAGAAACCAGGGAAACCCGAGGAAACTCAAGAAACCAAAGGAAACCAAGAAGCCAGAGGAAACCCAAGAAACCAGGGAAACCTGAGGAAACTCAAGAAACCGAAGGAAACCAAGAAGCAGAGGAAACCCAAGAAACAGGGAAACCGAGGAATCAGAAACGAAGGAAACCAAGAAGCCAGAGGAAACCCAAGAAACCAGGGGAAACCGAGGAAACTCAAGAAACTGAAGGAAACCCAAGAAGCAGAGGAAACCCAAGAAACCAGGGAAACCGAGGAAACTCAAGAAATTGAGGAACCAAGAATCAGAGGAAACACAAGAAACCGGAGGAAACTCAAGAAGCCAGTGCAAACTCAACAAACATGAGGAAACCGAAGAAACTGGAGGTAACCCAAGAAAACAGAAGGAAACCAAGAAACCAGAGAAACCCAAGAAACCAGAGGAAACCCAAGAAACCAGAGAAAACCTATGAAACCGGAGGAAACTAAGAAACTGGAGGAAATCCAAGAAAACAGAGAAAACCTAAGAATCTGGAGGAAACCCATGCAAGCACGGGGAGAACATACAAACACCTTGTGAAATATGTTGGCGTTATAGAAAGAAAACCTATAAGTTTTAGCCCTATAGGCTATATTGTACTCTATTATCTATAGCACATTTTAAAGCTGGCACAGTAGGTTAGACAGGAACCCAGAATGACGTCTTGTTGTAGCTGGCACACTTTCCATACACGCGCACGTGAATTTTCCTGACATACATAAGATTATGCAGAAATTGGGAAATGTAGGGTATTTCAGTGAAGAGATTTTATGTTACTGGAGGAGACATCACTTTATAATATACCACCCCAGGGTGTCTTACAACACAGGCGTGCGGTTTATTAGGAATCAGAGTTGATTCCGCGAATGTTAATTCTTAATCCTCTGGGAACTCCAGACTCATGTAAGAGCTCCGGTAAAACATGACAGGGCGCACATCCAGCTATGGGGACCCAATAGGTGAACCGGGCAGTGGCTGATAAGGAACCTGAAGATAAGCTCTGGATCTCACTTATTGATATAGTGGGAAATCTTCTGGAAAAATGCTTGAGTTCCCCATTGACATCCAATATATTCGGTACATAGTAGTGCTCTCTCATGTTGACCTATTGCTTGCTCACCTTGAATCTGTGGGTTGCACCATCAAAAAAAATATACTGAATTGTCAACTTCATAACAAACTGGAAAGTAGGATAGATGGGACAAAATTGGGGAGAGTTGATTCCCCTTTATCTTATAAGGTACCTTTACACGCCGTAACTATCACTGGCGATCGATAGCAACCGTACGTGTGCGTGCACAATTTTAACTGTTGCTAACGATCGCCGATTCGATGTGCATGCCGCAATTGCGCCCTCAACCTAAGAGAACATGGTTCCCAGGAGTTCCAACAGATCCTGCGGGAAACATCCAGTTGAATCCCGATGCCACTTCACACGCCACAATCAGTAGGGGAATGTGGGCGTACATGTTCTGCGGCGCTAAAACATAGGCGTGACAGACTCGTGTTTTCCGGCTAATACATGACGCCATTCCAATTGTGTAGTGTGAATGGACAACTCTTTAAATATAGTGCCCTGTGAAGGGGCATCCAATGGTAACACAGTAGCCCCCACCAATCATCGCTGATGGGGCGCGGTATCCAGCACGCTGTGGCACGCCCCTTGGAAATCACTAGCCGACGCAGATTCCATCCCTATCGCCCGTTTACACGCCAATACTAGGGCAATTCACCATTTGGGTTGCCACGGATTTTAGAACAAGGCAACCCGGAGCAACTGTGAAAATCCCGATCACTTTCCCAAATTACACGCCGCTACTTCGTAGCAATTTCAAGGCAACCGTGACAAAAATCCCGATTGCCTGGCAGTTGCTACACCGCGGTTGAGGCGTGTAAAGGTACCTATAGAGATTACAGTGTCCCCAAGTTGCTGATAATACTATGTGATATATGAGTTTCTCATTTCAAACTATCCTGAGACTTGGCTTAGGGATGGTTAGTGCATGTGTCACCGGTGCTGATTGCCCGGTGAAGCACTAGAAAGCCAGAAAAATAAAAAGGTATTAAACTGAGCTTTTGATCCATATTTGGATAGTTGAAGCACTCCAGTGTTTTTTTATTGCTCTGCTATAGTGGTTTAAATCTAGTCCTCTTAGCACTGTCCTATACTTCCCTTCCAATGCCCTCATCTCCTTTGGTCTGGGGCAATTCGTGACCTGCCTCATACAAGTCTATGACATCCTCATTCTGGCTTTCATAGACTTGCATTGGAAGCTTATGATGTAACTTCTCATTCCAGACAGTAAAAAGGTTATGGTCACAAGATGGCGCCACGGAACTGGAGTGGCGTCAGTCAGGGGTGACGAAGCTGAAAGGTGACTATATGACCGGATGTGGGGAGGGGGCTTACATTTAATGCGCCACTCCAGTGCTGAAAAAACCTGGTGCACTTAGAGAATGGATGCAGGACCCCTGTCTAGTGGCCACATCAGTAGTCCATGGCTGCCGGTCCTGAGTGCTGTGAACCTACTGCTTTACGGTGATCCGGCGCCATGGACTGTAATTAGAAGAAAGTTCTGTATCTTCAGTTATCCATGACATAGATGCATTCTATATATTCCATATATTTATTCTATATATTCAGCCCAATTTATAGTCTTTATTCTCCAGTATCCCCACTGTTGCTAGCGGATCTGACCCCATACACTGTGAATCCGCACATACTGTACCTTCTCCTCAAACATGAGAAAAGTGTCCAAAACCTCCTTAACCACAAAATGTGTCATCCACCTGCATTTCTGGGAAACACTCACTCCATAATTGCCTTAACAGAATTATTTATGATGAGCCAATATATTTTTTCCCTCTATAGATTGCGCTCGCCAACACTTTTTGGAACATTTAATCCCCCGGTTCTGTGAATTTATCTGCGTATCAAGTTAATGTCACTCTGCTTAATGCAGTAAGATTAGGAAAGATACAAGTAGAAAAAGAAACACATTGTTGCTCATTATTTAATGATAATGAGACAGAATTACAGAATTTACAGCTGGACTAACTCATCCGTTCCACCTTAAATACTCAGCTGTAGTACTGAAAGTGAACACCAGGTGGCAGTGTTGCCCAATACATTGAATAAAGTGGTTTTATTGATACAGTTGAAGTCATCTAATTGTTTCCTACCTGTTCTTAAAGTTCAAAACCACATTTTCTTTTTCACTTTTCGGCCACAAATGTTTTCCAGGCGTCTTACGTCACATCCCAGAATCGTCTTCTCGATGACTGACAGCGACTTGGGCTTCAAACGCCCCGGCAGCCCCTTGTGATATTTGCTTTAGATGAGACCGAGAAGTTCTCAACATGTACTAGATGGGGTGACGGAATGAAGGCTTGACCCCAGATCTGTGCCGCTCATCCGTTAAACAGGATAGCAACCATTTAAAAATAAAACAAGACGGTCGACCTCATTACAAACAAGCGAAAAAAAGGAAAAAAATAAGTTTGGAAAGGAAACATTTGGGGTTGGTGCGTTACCCGGCAACAGGGAAATGACAAGGTCACCTTGTAAAAAAGGAATAGTCCTGCCGCAGCCGTCATCCGTAATTAGGAAATATAATATAAGTTGGGGCAATGTAATAATATTTCTAGAAAAAGCAAAAGAAGTTTATTGAAGTCTCTCCGTTGTATTGTTCCTGGAAAAAGATTGTCAGGAACCAGGATAAGTCCAAATAGAACTTCCACAGGGACGGAACCCAGCTTTCCCAAACTCCTGAATGGCAAATCGGCTTAGGAAGAGCAACAAATACATAGAATATAATAAAATAAGGAAAAAAACACCATCTTCATCATCATTAATCTTCATGATCATCACTATAATCATCATCATCATCTTCATGATCATCATTATCATCATCATTATCAATGATCATCATCTTATTGATAATCACTATCATCATCATCTTCATGATCATCGCTATTGTCATCATCATCATCATCTTCATGATCATTATCAATCATCATCTTCATGATCATCACTATAATCATTATCATCATCATCATCAACATCATCATCTTCATGATCATCACTATCATCATCATTATCAATTATCATCTTATTGCTCATCACTATCAACATCTTCATGATCATCACTATCATCATCATTATCAATTATCATTATCATCTTATTGCTCATCACTATCATCATCTTTATGATCATCACTATCATCATCATCTTCATGATCATTATCATTATAAATCATCATTATCACTATAATCATCATCCTCATCAACATGATCATCATTATCATCATCATTATCAATGATAATCATCGTCTTCATGATCATCATCATTATCTTCATGATCATCACTATCATCATCATCTTCATGATCATCGCTATCATCATCATTATCATCATCTTCATGATCATTATCAATCATCATCATCTTCATGATCATTATCAATCATCATCATCTTCATGATCATTATCAATCATCATCATCTTCATAATCATCACTATAATCATCATCATCCTCGTCATCTTCATGATCATCATTATCGTCATCATTATCAAGTATCATCATCATCTTCATGAACATCAATATCATCATCATCCTCATCATCTTCATGATCATCATTATCATCATCATCATCATCTTCATCATCATTATCATCATCATCATCTTCATTATCAATGATCATCATCATCTTCATGATCATCAATATCATCACCATTATCATCTTCATGATCATCATTATTATCAATCATCATCATCATCTTCATGATCATTATTATCAATCATCATCATCAATCCCAATCTTATGACTGAAAGTCACTAAATAATCATACCAAACCTATTATGTGTCATAATATCAATATGCATCTGCAGCAGAGATGAGTTTGTAATTTAGCGCTATGTACGCCCTATCATTGGTTTTCTATATAACTATGAATCATTTTATAATGTTGAAATAATAAAGAAAAATTAAAATGATAAATTCAACTTTGCTAAATCTGGAGCAGATGTGTTTTACATTGGTGTTCATAGGCAGCAGCAGTAATGTAACAATTTGTCCACCAGATGGCAGCATAAGACAATTTATACATACCCTATAATAGAGCTGATCATACAGAAGGGCTGAGCAGCTGATAAGAACCCTCAGATTTACAGGGGAGAGCTGTCATTTTTACCCCTTCCTCCAGAATAGAGGCAGAAGGGGCATCATGTAAGGAGCACTGCATGGATTATTTAAATATATGAGTTCTGTGAGACAAAAGAGTTCAAATGATATGAAAAATAGTAATAAGCATCATCTCATCATCATCATCATCAACATCATCAGTTATAATTTACTGTTGTCTAAAAGTAAAAGAAACACATTCTGAAATGTACTATTCTATTACTATTATTAGATTGACATACATATATACACACTATAAATATTATTACTATTACGGTAGTAATAATAATAATAATAATATAATAATGATAATATATATATATAATAAATAATAAGTATATGTTGCAATACTAATACCAAGATATATTATATATAAAATAATAATAATAATAATAATAATAATAATAATAATAATAATATAATAATAATAATAATGGTAATATTTAATATATAATAAAATAGTAATATTATGTTGCAATACTAGTACTAATATATATGATAATAACAATAATAATAATAATAATGTAATGTTATAGTAATAATAACAAATAATATTTTGTAATAATAATAACAACAAAAATAGTAATATAAAAATAATAATATCTTGTAATAATAATAATAATAATAATAATAATAATAAAGCTATCTATTAGACTATGATTTTCTCTGAGTACCTATGTCACCTTGTATGATATGTGTGCCTGTGTGTGGGATTTGGGGTGAGCGCTCTGTGCTGCACTGATAGGAGGTGAGGTTTGGAAAGTTTTACAATCCTAAGAGTTTGGCCACCAGGGGGCAGTGCAGGACAGTTTATAAGAAGCACATTTCCACCTGATTTGGGAGGCTCCATGCTGTACACTAGTGCACCCTCCAGGGGACAGAAGGTCATCCACTGTCAATACATCGTAATCGGTGGATCTGAGGGGAATTTTAATCCTCTATAATATGATTCTGCCCAAAACACCTATACTAATCCAGATGTTGATAGGATTACTTAGTATGTTTATAAATATATATGTGCACAATTCTATGTATATCTCCCTCAACACTCAATCGTGTATATCACACAAGATACATTTTTCACAGTTTCTCAGTATCGGTCAAGGTGATATCACATGCCACTGAACGCGCTTCTCCTACTTCTCTGGGTTCCTCAGGAGTATATGATATATCTGTGTAGATATATATATATATACTATATGGTGGCCTGATTCTAACACATCGGGTATTCTAGAATATGTATGTAGTTTATTTATAAAGATTTAAAAATAATGCAATAAATAGACAGGTTTTTCCCCAATCAGCAATGTGGCTTCGTACAATATATCTGCACGTGTGATAACCTCACCAGCGATCAGTAAGGTTCCGTCACACTTGGCGACAAACCAGTGATCCTGACAAACGATGCCGTCTGGTAGGGATCGCTGGAGCATCAGTACGCGGTCGCTGGTGAGATTGTAACACTGAGTGAGATCGCTAGCGCCAGTTGGGGTACTTCCGCTACGTCGCCGCAGACCTCCGTGCAGCAGGAGATGACCCACGGCCACCGTCGGGACATCAGCGGCTAGCACCACTGATCTCCTGACGGTAGCAGTGGCATGCGTGGTTCAAATCCCACGCCAATTCGCGGCTGGACTACGTCTGTCGCTGGTTGGTTGCGCCCGGCCTGGCCACAACCCATCAGCAATGCGGGATTTCCGTTACAGACAGACAGAATTAGGCCCCTTTCACATCAGCGGTAAACTCTGATCGCGGCAGTTGCGGTGACAAAAACCGCAACTGCCGCGATTACCGCATAACGACTGCACTTGCGGTTCACCTGCGGCAAGCCCCATGCTATGTCTATGGGGCTTGCGGCAGGTGCGGCAAGTGCGGTGTAGTTGCGGTTTCGGCACTTGCGGCAGGTGCGGCCGCAAAAAAACGCGGTATGCTGCGGCTTTTTCGCGGCCACACCTGCCGCAAGTGCCGAAACCGCACTTGCCGCACCTGCTGCACACTTACCGCAAGCCCCATAGACATAGCATGGGGCTTGCTGCAAGTAGGCTGCCACTAGGAGTTTCGGGGCCCCTGACTGTCAAAATTTTAGGGCCCCCCTGAGACTCCGCCCAGCCTCCACTCAGCTCCATCTCCACCTGGCTCCACCTCAACCTGACTCTGCCTTCATCCATGCTCCGCCTCCACCCAAACATACATTATATTTATAGTGAAAAATTGGAACAGCACCAAAAATTACCTCAATTTATGTGTAAAATTTCCCAACCAGCAATCTAGATGGTTTCTTACAATAAACATTACATATAATACAGAGAGTGTAAAAAAAAAAGGAAAAACAGCACAAAAATTTTTAAAAAAGTGGACTTTATTGCCCAATGGTGTGGCCACGCATTGGGCAATAAAGTCCACTTTTTTCTGTATTTTTGTGCTGTTTTTCCTTTTTTGTTTTACACTCTCTCTATTATATATTACACACACACACACACACACACTGCTGTTGGCTGAATACACAATAGCTGTATATACAATATAGAATACACAATAGAGACAACTCCTAGCTGTATACACAATAGAGATGCCTGTGGGCAGTATACACAATGGAGACTGCTGCTGGCTGTACACACAATATAGAATACACAATAGAGACTGCTGCTGGCCGTATACACAATGGAGATGGCTGAAGGATAGATGTGCAATGGAGACGGATGTGGGGCAAATGCACAATGGAGACGGCTGCACAACCAATGCACAATGGAGATGGCTGCGGGACCTGGATCCCCACAATGAATTCCTCCACGCGCATAGTATGATGACCCTACTGCAACTCCCTCAACTACACTTGCACAGTATGATCTATAACTGTGACCCCCACACAGCCCTCCATGTAGTATAATGGACCTACATATAATATAATGTCCCCTAAACCTCTTCACACTGTATAATGGCCCCAACACAGCCCTCAAATAGCCATGCATAAAGTATAAAGGCTTCTCCATCTACACCCTCGGCCTAGGGCAACTCATTGAGTCCCATGGCCTCTAGTACCATCTCTATGCCGACGACACCCAGATCTACCTCTCCGGCTCCGACATCACCTCCTTTCTGTCTAAAATCCCCCAATGCCTGTCCCCCATCTCATCTTTCTTCTTCCTCAAGCTGAACATAGACAAAACTGAATTCATTGTCTTCCCCCCCAGCCGCCCTCCCCCTCTACCGGACCTGTCCATACTAGTCAACAACTGCTCCCTCTCCCCAGTCCCCCACGCCAAGTGCCTTGGGGTTACTCTTGACTCCTCCCTCTCCTTCAAACCCCACATCCAAGCCCTCGCCACCTCCTGCCAACTCCAACTCAGGAACATTTACCGGATCTGCTCCTTCCTCAATCATGACACTGCCAAAACTCTTGTTCACGCCCTCATCATCTCCCGACTTGACTACTGCAACCTACTACTCACTGGTCTCCCTGCTTCCTCCCTTGCACCCCTCCGCTCTATCCTAAACTCCGCTGCCCGTCTAATCCACCTGCCTCCTCGCTATTCTCCTGTCTCCCCCCCTCCACCAAGCCCTTCACTGGCTCCCCACCCCCCAGAGATCTCGATTTAAAGTCCTAACCCTGACATATAAAGCCATCCACAACCTGTTCCCCCCTTACATCTCCGACATGGTCTTCCGATACCTACCCACACGCAACCTGCACTCCTCACAAGAACTCCTCCTCTCCTCCCCCCTTATCTCATCCTCCCACAACCGCATACAAGACTTCTCCCGCGCCTCCGCCATACTCTGGAACTCTCTCCCCCAGCACATCAGACACTTACCTTCCCTCGGGAGCTTCAAAAAGAACCAGAAAACTCATCTATTCCAACAAGCCTACAACCTATGATGAGTTCCAGCGCCTCCCCACCACACACTTGGCGCTTCCCCTCCTACCGTGTCCTCTCCCACCCCTGTAGACTGTGAGCCCTTGTGGACAGGGTCCTCTCCCATCGTGTATCAGCAAGCTTTGATCAATCATATGTACTGTATTTGTCCTTGTCACCCCCTCTTCTAATGTAAAGCGCCATGGAATCAATGGCACTATATAAATAAATAATAATAATTCATACTCCTCCACAGAGCCCTTCATATATCATAATGGCTTCCATATAGTATAATTGGCTTCATATAGTCCTCCATATATTATAATACATTATCCATAGTTCTTCGTATATTATAATGCACCTCCAAACCCCCTCTAAATTATAATGCACTCCCATTGTCCTCCATATAGTATAATGCACCCCCAAAGTCCTAAATATAGTATAATACATCTCCCATAGCCTTCCTTTATAGTATAATGCACCCCCATAGTCTTCCATATAGTATAGTGCCCCCCATAGTCCTCCATATAGTATATTGCACCTCCATAGTCCTCCTATATTATATTGCACATTACATAACTTCCCACTAGTGTACTCAATGATTAAAATAAAAGGAAATACTCACCTCTCTTCTCACTGCTCTGGTCTCCTCAGCATATGCTGAGTTGCAGATTGTAGACAGGGATGGCCAGGACTCTGGAGAAGAATGCTGCCAGCAGAGGCATCCGGGACTATAGAAGAGGCATCCATGGGGGACTACCACTCTTACACACACTTTGTGCGCCCTCGGCTCCTCTCCATACACCTCATACACACTCGGCTCCTCTCTGAACACCTCATACACATGCAGCTACTCTCCGTGCACCTCGTACACAGTCAGCTTCTCTCTGTACACCTCATACACATGCGGCTACGCTCTGTACAACTCATACACACACGGTTGTGCTCTGTAAACCTTGTACACTAGCTTCTCTCTGTACACATGCATATCTGCTCCGTACACCTCGTACACACTCTGCTCCTCTCCATACACCTTGTACACACACGACTCCGCTCCGTACACCTCGTACACACATAGCTCTGCTCCATACGCCCTCTACATACACAGCTCCGCTCCATACACCTCGTACATACTCTGCTCCAGTCCGTACACCTCGTACACACTCGGCACCTCTCTGTACACCTAGTACACATGTGGCTCCGCTCATGGGTGCAGCAAGGTTACCATGACTGATCACATGGCCATGCTCGCAGAGATCACCTACAGAGGGGGCGGAGAGACAGGACAGGGGGGTCAGAGAACAACCACAGGGGGGCAGAGAGTGGCCACAGGAAGGGTCTGAAGGGGGTGTCACACGCGTCAATATCGCCTGCACGATATCGGCTGCACGTGACATTGCAGCGATATTGACGCGTGTGACATACTGCATCAACCAGCGATAAATCGCTGGTTGATGATCGCCAGGTTTCAGAACCAGCTCTGAAACCTGGCGATTGTCGCCCGGTGGACACGCAGCATCGCTGCGTGTGACACCGGGACTAGCGATATTCCAGCTCCCAGCGCCTCTCACAAGCGCTGGGAGCTGGTCTCCAAGGTACACTGCGGGTAACTAGGCAGCGCGCGCTGCCTAGATACCCGACTGTGTACCTTAGTTACCAGCCTCCTCCGCTCACCGGGTGAGCGGAGGAGGCTGGTAACTAAGGTACACGTCGGGTATCTAGGCAGCGCGCGCTGCCTAGTTACCCGCAGTGTACCTTGGAGACCAGGCTGCTCCCGCTTCCAGCAGGCTGGCAGCGGGAGCAGGACATCGTGGAAACGATATTTAAATCGTTTCCATGATGTCACTGGTCAATTGATCGCTGGTGAGTCTGTCTGTGTGACAGCTCACCAGCAATCAGCTGTCAATGTCGTCAGCGATCATCTCGCTGACGACATTGACGCGTGTGACACCCCCTTGAGAGACAGCACAGGTGGGGCAAAAAGCAACCACAGTGGGGGCCAGAAACAGCACAGGTGATCAGAGAGACAGCACAGGAGGAGGGCAGAGAGACAGGACAGGACATGGGGGACCAAAGAGTGACCACAGGAGGGGCAGAGAGACAGCGCAGGGAGAGACAGAAATACAGTATGAGGGACATAAAGTGGCCACAGGAGGAGACAGAGATCATTCACAAGGGGGGACAGAGAGACAGCACAGGTGGGGGCAAAGAGAAACCACAGGGGGGAATAGAGAACACACAGTTGGCACAGAGCACACACGAGGAGGCACATACCACACACAAGGGGGCAGAGAGAGCACATGGCGGCAGAGATGGCGCCTGTACACTTACAAACCCATCATCTTTGGACACAAGGGTATACAAGGATGGTGGCTGCACGATGCATCACACCACCCCACAGCTTTCATGGCAAGATTACAGTAACTACAGGATTGTGTTGGAGGGGAACTTAGTGGGAGCTAATAAAGTGGATAACGGGGTATCTCTGTCTATTTTGTATGCAATAAAGGATTTCTCCTGATGTTGTGTTTTTTTTTTTTTTTACTAAAAGTATTGCTAATGGCTGGCTGTCATACTGACGGCTGATATTAGCAATCGGGTTTGACATCAGTTGCCAAAAAAAGCTGACCTCAACCCCATTATTACCTGCTACACGGCAGCTGGAAAAGTGAGGTAACAGCCAGTTTTGGTGTCTCTCATAGAGGCACCAATTATGGGGTAGCTGCAGACTGCAATTTTCAGAACTCTTGGGCCTCCCCATGCTGAGAATTCCAGCCCCCAGCTTCCTGGGTTACCTTGGCTGGAAATAGAAAATATGGTGTAACTCAAGCCAATTTTTTTTAGTTATTTATCTAACTAATTAAAAAAAATAGGGCTCCCCTGTACTTTTCATTGCCAGTGAAGGTAACACCAGGCAGCGGGGGTTGGCTGCCAGTAGCTGCTTGGCTTTCCTGCTCTGGAAATAGAAAATACAGTGAAGCCCTAACCATTTTTAGCAGGAATGTAAACACTTTATTAATTAAAAAAATACAGAAAGAAGTTTTTAAGTGAACATACATTTGTTTAGATGGCATGGGGGGATGGGGGAGGTGGAGAGAGTGCACAGGAGGGAGAGACGGCCGGCGCCCCCAGTGCCACAGAGCCCACCCCAACCATGACTTCATCACTTACCTGACGCAATAGCATTGGTCTCCCATCTAGTAAGTGAATAAATGTTATGTTATACTTTATGTCATTAGCATATCTGTTGATAGAGTTCAAGAGATATAGTGAAGAAGTAAGGCAACTAAAAAGAAAGCAGAGGGAGGAGCGTGCAGCACTGAGGAGAAGCAGGGTGCTGCTGGGAATGCATTTTTAGCAGATAGGAACAGGATCACTCATACAGCTCTGTGAAGGTGGGTGCACAGATGAGCAGATAAAGATGAGAAAAGACACAATGGCTCAAGGGAGAAGCTTAATGTTAGGTTTAAATAATAATAGTTGTGCTGATTCTCTGCTATATGAAAAATAATTTGATTGTGGGAATAGCCCATTAAGATCTGTTAGGAATGGAGAATGGAGACACAACCACCTATCCAACCATCAAACAGCACTATTGGAGGGGCACTCTCAACAGCTAACTGCACGTTTAATGGGGTTGTTCAGTCTAAAATGCTAATTTGGCTGTTACTCCCCATCAGATAATATGTTCAATATACACAGATAAAATTTCCACAGAAAGAAGAACATAATTTAAAACACCATTTTTTTGGTTGCCAACCAGGAACAACTAGGCAGCTGAGGACTGGAATCCTCAGTGTGAGGAAGCCCGAGTGTTCTGGGCCTTCCTTTCTGCAAATTGCAACCTGCATCTGCCTTAGAAAATGGTATATTCACAGGAGCCCCATTTTCTGTCACTATACCTGATTCCTCCAGTTGCAGTGGTGCAAGAGGAAAACTATGCAATACAAGGATAAACGTTAGTTATGTATTGCCAGCTGATACTAAGCTCGAGATTCGAGATTCATAATATCAGGCCAATGTTAGACCTGGCCATTAGGAACCTCTAAGTAAATAGTAAATAATACACCACACTTTGAAAAATAATTTATTTGGAAAAAGAACACAATCACAATCCTCGTTTCCATCTTTATTACTCCCACAAAAACAATCTGTGGCGCCCCTGCAACCAGGGCTGCCACAGGGTGAACTGCAGCCAGGTAAGGTAGAGATGGTTGACTGAAAAACACCCACACAGGTACACAAACCGAACCTACGCCTAGGACTCTAGGTTAGGCAAGGGGTAGCAGGGGTTAAGAGTAGTGTGGGTGGAGCGTAGAGCAGCACTGAACAAGTGGGTGGAGAGACCAACAGTAAAAACCCGGGAACACACAGTTAAGGTACCGTTACACACAGAGATATCTGTGCAGACATTGCTTGTAACTTACTGGTTGCAGTGAAATCATGGACACTTTGTTCCATTTTGTTGCCGTGTACAAAATGGAACAATGTGTCCATGATTTCACTGCAACCAGTGACTTGCAAGCAATGTCTGCATTGAATCTCTGTGTGTAACGGTACCTTTAGAGGGAGAACAGAATAAGTTAGAGGCAGTCAAGAGAAGAAGTTTAGTCAGACATTCCCAGGAGGAAAGGTTCCCTGGAGGACGCAGAATCCTAGAGGCCATATTCCTAGGAGAGAAAGCTTGCTCCATAGCCGAAGGTGAGGGAAAGAAGCCAGAAACAGAGACACCCGACAAAGAAAGAGGGAGCCTGGTGATCCCACAGCCATACCTGGGACACTGGAGGCAAGGCCGCTACAGCCAGAGAGCCGGCTCTCTAGAGGTGACCGGGGGCACTCTAGGACCCTAATCACGAGACAAACCAGCATGGGGCAGGTAGTCCATGACCTGCAGCCTATCTACCACCACGGTCTAGGGACACAGCCATCAGACTAGGGTTAGTGACCCTGACAGAGAGGGAATCATCACACAAGAGCCCGTGAAGGCCAAACCAAACCCGTGAGTGAGGAGATGGAGAGAAAGGAAAGGGCCTGAAAGGACTTGAGGGAAGCAACGCAGAGGAGCTGCCTGAGATGCATAAACCCAGTGCTAAAGTGTGAGAACTGTAACTTGAAAGAGCTGAAAGAACTGTAACTTGTAAACTGTTGTGAACTGCTGCTAAAGAACCTTAAGTAAAGTTTCCGGTAAGGCCCCCTTCACACCACGGTTTTTCCCTGATCAGGTTCGATCAGGTTTGTGTGTCAAAACCAGGAGAGGAACCAGGAGAGGAACTTGCAGAGAAATCATTGAAAGATTGACACCTGTTCTGAGTTTTGGAGACACTCCTGGTTTTGATACAGAAACCTGATCGAACCTGATCAGGGAAAAACCGTGGTGTGAATGGGGCCTTAGCTCACCATCGCCTGAGACTGTTTCCTTCCAGCATTGCAGCAGAGTCCCGCATGAGGAGCCACAGACTGCAATTTCCACACACTGGCTGGAAGAGCTGCAGCAGCGAAGTAAGTGTCTTACACAGAGCACAGTCCCTCACCAGGCACCTCCGTTACCAATATATCTGCCCTGGGGACCCTCAGCGCTCCCCGAGGAGGGCTTATCATCCACGCTGCCCTAAGTCACCGTCCCCAGCAGGAATACGGCAGCGGTGGTTCTAGTAACCACATACTCCGGATGGCGTCACAACAAATCCCCTGTAAATACTCCCATTGCTTGCCGCATCTGGGACAACGGGACCAGGCCCAGCACCTTGACACCCCCCATAGACAGTACAACCCAGTCTTGAGTATCTCGGTCCCTAGTGTGCAACACATCCATGATCCTCTGTCATGTTCTATCACAGTGATACCTGAAACTGACTGATTTTTGGCTACCTCTGTGAGTGGGTGATGTCACAGTCAGGTTCACCTCCGATCAGAGCTCAGCCATGTTGCTCTACCTGACCCAAGGTGAACCTGAATGTGATGTCACCCCATTTACATCTATAGCTAAAAAGAAGTCATTATGATTACAGGGGCACCAAATATGTCTGTTCTTTGCAGATTTGCAATTTATTTAAGAAAACGTGCATCAAAGGTAACCTGTGACAAGTTTGAACAAATACTGCCACCTTCAGCAGTGCCAGTGCTGCGTTCCATAAAGGTGTACATTATATCATAACTCCCCTGTATACCCCTCAAGAACCTTTAAAACTCTCTTGCACTCTATGTAAATCAGGACACCTGATGCATCATCCACATACCTGGGTGAAATCTCAGACCCGTGTAGAGACTTTACCGACTCCTGTATGCACACATTGCTCTGCTCTACTGTGGGCAGAGCCTAAACCGTAAGTGCACATGTGCACATCACCAATGTCTCTGCGCAGGTGTGAGATTTTCACCGGCTATGTTGATGACACAGTAGGCGCCACCCATGTCAATCAAAGCAAGGGGACAGCAATTAGGAGGGAAAGTTACTGCAAAAACGACGCCCATCGGACTGCAGGAAAGTTTCAAAAGGTTTTTGGGGGAGTATACAGGGAGGAACAAGGGATAATCTACACCTTTATACAATGCAGCACAGACAGAGCTGAAGGTAGAAGATTTGTTCACACATGGAAAAACTGGTGACTAGTGATGGGCAAATCCTAAATTACTCGGAATCGCTTGACTCTAGCGAGTCCGAGCCCGGGACTCGCTACTTGTTGCGAGTCTAGCGAGTCCAATGTTAATGAATGGGGAAGCGAGTAATAGCGAGTAGTGTGCGATTTACAAATCACAGATGTGTCTCGGAAGCTTCAGCCTGAAGCAATCCTAGTTTTGCCATTGATCTGCATTGGACTCGTTTACTGTGCAAGTAATCGCTGGGAAACTCGCACAGATAAGAGTCCTGTCTGCTCTGTGTGCTGGCTGCCGCAGCTCCAGGGATCTAGAGCCCACCTGCTGCCTGATGTAGCAGAGCTGAGATTGTTCTCAGTCTGCTCATTCCCTGTGCATAGACATCTATATCTATGCACAGGGAAGGTAGCAGAGAGGACATCGCGTTTTGGACTGCGTTGGACGGAAGAGGATTTTTTAAATTAAAGATGGAGTCCCTAATGGCTTTTTTTTTTATTTCTAATAAAAAATTTTCTCTGTGTTGTGTGTTTTTTAAAACAATTTAATAGAAATTCATGGCGGTCATGTCTAATATTGGCGTGACCGCCATAAATTTCGGGCTTAGGGCCAGCTGATAATACAAAGCTGGCCATAACCTCTTTATTACCCAGCGTGCCACCGCCACCAGGGCCGCTGGAAGAGCGGGGTTCAGCGCCAGAGGATGGCGCTTCAATGAACGCGCCATCTTCTGGGGCGGCTGCGGGCTGCAATTTGCAGCGGGGGGTGCCCAGAAAGCTTGGGCATCCATGCGCTGCGGATTCCAGCCCCCAGCTGCTTAGCTGTACCTGGCTAGACATAGAAATTGCGCGGAGCCCCACGCATTTTTTTAAAATTATTTCATGAAATTCATGAAATAATAAAAAAAAGGGCTCCCATATATTCTTGTGTCCGGCCAGGTACAAATAGGCACTTGGGGGTTGGGGGCAGCCCGTCGCTGCCTGCTGGATCCGGCTGGTTCCAGAAAGACCATGTAATTTTTTTTCTGAAAAATCAATAAAACAATCCTAAAAAAGGGACTGCATCTTTATTAACCCCTCACCCATGGTCCAGGGGTTAATAAAGATACAGTCCCTTTTATTTACATTGTTTTATGGATTTGTCAGAAAAAAATTTCATGTGGGCTTCGCCGTATTTCTGGAACCAGCCGGATCCAGCAGGCAGCGACGGGCTGCCCCCAACCCCCAGGTGCCTATTTGTACCTGGCCAGACACAAGAATATAGGGAGTCCTTTTTTTTAATTATTTCATGAATTTCATGAAATAATAAAAAAAAAATGCGTGGGGCTCTGCGCAATTTCTATGCCTAGCCAGGTACAGCTAAGCAGCTGGGGGCTGGAATCCGCAGCGCAGGGAGGCCCAAGCTTTCTGGGCACCCCCCACTGCAAATTGCAGCCCGCAGCCGCCCCAGAAGATGGCGCGTTCATTGAAGCGCCATCCTCTGGCGCTGAACCCCGCTCTTCCAGCGGCCCTGGTGGCGGTGGCACGCTGGGTAATAAAGGGGTTAATACCAGCTTTGTTATACAAGCTGGTATTGATTCTTAATGTCAGGCCACGTTTGACCCAGCCACTAAGAATCTCCAATAAAGGGTTAAAAAAACACAACACAGAGAAAATTTTTTATTAGAAATAAAAAAAAAAAGCCATTAGGGACTCCATCTTTAATTAAAAAAATCCTCTTACGTCCGACGTAGTCTAAAACGCGATGTCCTCTCTGCTACATCCCCTGTGCATAGATATAGATGTCTATGCACAGGGAATGAGCAGACAGAACAATCGCAGCTCTGCTACATCATCTCTGTGAGCAGGCGGGCTCTAGGACCCTGGAGCTGCGGCAGCCTGCACAGAGCAGACAGCTGGACTCGGCTCACAAAGTAACAGCAGTTACTTTGCGAGTTTCCCAGCGATTACTTGCACAGTAATCAGACCAATGCAAGTCAAAGGCAATCCTAGTTTTGTCAGAGTCTGTGACAAAACTAGGATTGATATTGATTTGCATTGGACTCGTTTACTGTGCGAGTAATCACTGGGAAACTCGCAGAGTACCGAGTCCCTTACTACTCGCCGAGTAACGAGTCCTAGCGAGTAGATTCGCCCATCCCTACTGTTGACAGGTTCCCTTTAAAGATGTAAACTATAGTCATTGACTTATTTTATGGGAAGCAAAAAAATCTTTCTTTTATTTTCCCTCTAGAATACAGGGACATACAAAAGACACTATACAGATGTATCTCTATGTCCCAGTTGCACTGCAGTTTCAAAATTTTAAAATTGCAAAATTTTTCCTTTGACATCAACAGGGCCCCAGGGGGGATATGAATTAAGGCTCACAAAGAATAGGCTAGAAGGTATGCGGTTAACCCTTCTGCGGGATGTTTATTAAAACATAGTACATAAAAACTATTAAAAATATATAAAAAAGTGTAAAGTTTAATCTATATACAGTGTTGGCCAAAAGTATTGACACCCCTGCAATTCTTTTTTTTTTTTTTTTTTTTCCATTCTTTATTTAGTTTTGAAAATTAACAAAACATGGTACATATAAAGTATTTTTGTATATGTTTCTGAAATCTTGTAGTACCTAAATCTATAACGTAAACAGTTGGTTTCTCAGTTTTTTCCTAAGTTTCCTGACGGCACCGTATCTATATCGCCTTTAACAGGTTATTCGGTTATACAATTATATAGTAGTATGACAGTACAATTATAAAACTATAGAGATGTTACCCTCCCATGGCTGTTAACCGGTGGGCATAAGCTTCGCCTCCAAGGGACCCTACTCAGGCTCCCTGAAGACATGAATATGATATATCATGGTTTTTGTTTTTTTTCTTCCTGGGGGGATTTTTTACGGTCGCCGTGATCCCCTGGTTAATTACTAACACCGCCCACCCCCCACCCGCTCCTTCCATGGCTGCCACGTTCTAAGAAATGAATCGTGGGAGTTCATTTCCCAGCTGGAAAGTTCTTCTAGTTTGTGTAGATCCGATATCTTGGCCAACCATACCTTCTCTGTGGGTGCATGTTGTTGCTTCCATTTTTGGGCTATTAGGTGCTTTGCTGCTCCTATCATAATTAGGGCTAACCCATGTTTTTTGGCGTTGTAGTTGTTTGATGGGAGCAAAAGAAGAGCTTCTACTGCGGTTAACTCAGATCTTATGATGTTCATGGATTTTAAAATCGTGTTTACTCCTAACCAGAATTTATTTAATTTCTGACATGTCCAAAATATGTGGGTTAGATTTCCTCTCGATCTCTCGCATCTCCAGCAATTCGGGGACTCTGTTAACCCCAAGTGAAACAACCTCTCAGGGGTGTAATACCACCTCGAAAGGAGCTTAAAGGACGTCTCCTGCAGTAGGACACATCTGGAGAAGCCATGTGAGTTCTGGCAGAGTTTTACTTTGTCATCTCTAGAGAGCATGACACCGAGCTCAACCTCCCAAGAGTGTATGTAAAGTGGGAAAGTGGGCTGTGTATTGTCACGCAAATTGTTATATATCTAATGGCCACTTTCCACCGGCTACATTTCTAGCTTATCCACAGGTAACTTACTGGCTGCAGTGAAATCATGGAGACATTATTCCATTTGTACACAGCAACAAGATAGAACCTTGTCTCCATGATTTCACTGCAACCAGTAAGTTACCTGTAGCCACCCTAGACATGTAGCCGCGTGTAAAGGTACCCTAATGGCCACTTTACACGCGGCTACATTTCTAGCTTATCCACAGGTAACTTACTGGCTGCAGTGAAATCATGGAGACATTATTCCATTTGTACACAGCAACAAGATAGAACCTTGTCTCCATGATTTCACTGCAACCAGTAAGTTACCTGTAGCCACCCTAGAAATGTAGCCGCGTGTAAAGTGGCCATTATGGTACCTTTACACGCCGCGACGGCAGGCTGGATACATCGCGCTACTTCGCGTGCACGAGCACGCTCAAACGGCTACAAACGGTCAACGCACCCTCTTTACACGCCGCGACAAGGTGCGCTACGCCACGCTACATCTATAGCTAGCTACATCGCCGGGTGTCTCAAGTAGCCAGCTGTAGCGTAGCGTACCATGTTTACACACCGCTCCAACAAGCTACTATGGGCGGACCCGGTGCAGCAGGGATAGCACATAGGCGTGCAACAATCTTGGATTACGAGCCGTCCGTATGATGATAGGACAGCGCAATATCATCAGGATTGGCCAGGCATCGCAGGAGGCTGGTTAATAGAGCACGCTCGAGTAATTGTGTAGTGTGACTGGTCAGCTCCTTAAATATCCCGCCCTATGCTGCGACTACCAATCATAAAGCAGGAGCGACCTCCAATGATCGCAGATGGGGCGCGGTAACATGGCGACTGTGTCACGCCTTAGATACATGGCAGCCACATCGCCGGTGTCCAGAGTTGCCTTCCGTTGCTTCTTTACACGCCGATACAGCTCGCTACAATCGGCGATGTTGCCTTAAGTTTATGAGCAGAGCCCATAAACAGATGTATCTGTCGCCGGCTGTAGCGTCGCCTCTTCAGACGCCGCTACTACAGGCGATATGGACGCTACAAGCTACAATTGTAGCTTGTAGCGCGATGTATCCAGCCTGCCGTCGCGGCGTGTAAAGGTACCATTAGAGATAATTTTAGGGATTGGTGGTTTTACTTTTACCATTATCTCCAGCCACTTCCACCTTGTGGAGGCCGTCATTGCGCTCAAGATCTTTTTCATATAGTAGGCCACATGCATTTCTTGTAAGAACGTCTGTGGTTGTTTTTAAGCTTCTATCGGCCACATGTTCCTACTTGGGATGTCACCTCGCAATAACCAGGAGATGGGTTTGTTCGGGAGAGTCTTCCATAGATTATATGGGTCTGTGAAATCTACGTCTATCAGATATGGTATCAGTTGCATCGGGATTTTGTCTAAAAATCCACACTCGGGGAAATGAATCGGGACCAACTTTCGTCTTATAGCTAATGTAGTAGCAAGAATTTTATCAAAATTATCACTATCCGGCTTGCTGTCTGTCCACAACAGATTGTGTACCCTGGTATGTAGTAATTGAATTTCTATGTGTTGTTTATTATTTTGAGAGG
The DNA here is from genome assembly GCA_033576535.1 of Allobates femoralis. Lineage (NCBI taxonomy): Eukaryota > Metazoa > Chordata > Amphibia > Anura > Aromobatidae > Allobates > Allobates femoralis. The sequence continues at coordinate 49,131,051 of JARQOC010000002.1, read as the reverse complement.
CCATATGGGTAAGTTTCAGCCATCTCTCTAAGTGAAAAGCTCTATGGTACGATATAAGATATGGTAATCCCAGGCCCCCCTGTCTCCTAGGGAGCATAAGAATTCTAAAGGGAATCCTGGCCCTCTTATGTTTCCATACGAACTTGGAGATTATTTGATTTAGAGCCTGAAAGAAAGGGCGGGGCAAGGAGACCGGAACCATATTCATAACATAAAATATTTTGGGGAAGATATATGATTTGATGATGTTGATTCTACCCAACCATGAAAGTAGTGGCAAGTCGTATGTCCTCAATATGTTTCTGATATTGCTAATAAGCGGGATGAAATGATGTGTGTATAGTGAGTGTGGGTCATTTGTAATTTGTATTCCTAAATATTTAAGTTTGTCTTTGGGCCATTTAAAGAGTGTTGTCTCTTTTAGTGCCTGCACCTCTGTCCTGGAGGCTGTTATATTAAGTGCTTCCGTTTTGTCTAGGTTGATTTTAAAATTAGACAGTTCCCCAAAAGTCTCCAGGAGGCCAAGGAGTTCCGGCACCGCCACTGTCGGATTAGATATCATCAGCAACAAGTCATCAGCAAACGCTGCTGTCTTAATCTGGATATCTCCAATAGTAATTCCTTGTATTTTATCGTTCTGACGGATCGTCTGCATTAGCATTTCCACACCCCTGCAATTCTGTCACATAATACACAGTTTGTTCCTGAAAATTATTGCAATCACAAATTCTTTGGTATTGTTATCTTCATTTAATTTGTCTTCAATGAAAAAACACAAAAGAGAATGAAGCAAAAAGCAAAACATTGATCATTTCACACAAAACTCCAAAAATGGACCAGACAAAAGTATTGGCACCCTCAGCCTAATACTTGGTTGCACAACCTTTAGCCAAAATAACTGCAATCAACCGCTTCTGGTAACCATCAATGAGTGTCTTACAATGCTCTGCTGGAATTTTAGGCCATTCTTCTTTGGCAAACTGCTCCAGGTCCCTGATATTTGAAGGGTGCCTTCTCCAAACTGCCATTTTTAGATCTCTCCACAGGTGTTCTATGGGATTCAGGTCTGGACTCATTGCTGGCAACCTTAGAAGTCTCCAGTGCTTTCTCTCAAACCATTTTCTAGTGCTTTTTGAAGTGTGTTTTGGGTCAATGTCCTGCTGGAAGACCCATGACCTCTGAGGGAGACCCAGCTTTCTCACACTGGGCCCTACATTATGCTGCAAAATTTGTTGGTAATCTTCAGACTTCATAATGCCATGCACACGGTCAAGCAGTTAAGTGCCAGAGGCAGCAAAGTAACCCCTAAACATCAGGGAACCTCCGCCATGTTTGACTGTAGGGACCGTGTTCTTTTCTTTGAATGCCTCTTTTTTTCTCCTGTAAACTCTATGTTGATGCCTTTGCCCAAAAAGCTCTACTTTTGTCTCATCTGACCAGAGAACATTCTTCCAAACTGTTGGAGGCTTTCTCAGGTAAGTTTTGGCAAACTCCAGCCTGGCTTTTTTATGTCTCGGGGTAAGAAGTGGGGTCTTCCTGGGTCTCCTACCATACAGTCCCTTTTCATTCAGACACCGACGGATAGTACGGGTTGACACCGTTGTACCCTTGGACTGCAGGGCAGCTTGAACTTGTTTGGATATTAGTCAAGGTTCTTTATCCACCATCCGCACAATCTTGCGTTGAAATCTCTCGTCAATTTTTCTTTTCCGTCCACATCTAGGGAGGTTAGCCACAGTGCCATGGGCTTTTATCTTCTTGATGACACTGCGCACGGCAGACACAGGAACATTCAGGTTTTTGGAGATGGACTTGTAGCCTTAAGATTGCTCATGCTTCCTCACAATTTGGTTTCTCAAGTCCTCAGACAGTTCTTTGGTCTTCTTTCTTTTCTCCATGCTCAATGTGGTACACAGGACACAGGACAGAGGTTCAGTCAACTTTAATCCATGTCAACTGGCTGCAAGTGTGATTTAGTTATTGCCAACACCTGTTAGGTGCCACAGGTAAGTTGCAGGTGCTGTTAATTACACAAATTAGAGAAGCATCACATGATTTTTCCAACAATGCCAATACTTTTGTCCACCCCCTTTTTATGTTTGGTGTGGAATTATATCCAATTTGGCTGTAGGACAATTCTTTTTGTGTTTTTTTCATTGAAGACAAATTAGATGAAGATAATAATACCAAAGAATTTGTGATTGCAATCATTTTCAGGAAGAAACTGAGTATTATCTGACAGAATTGCAGGGTGTCAATACTTTTGGCCAACACTGTATATCTCGAACAACTGTACAGTCAAGTGGTTCTAGAAAATGACGTTACAGTTGTTTGAGATATATACAGATTATATTTTACACTTTTTATATACACAAACGAAGAAGAAGAGTAAATGCTTGATATATTTATCAAAATTATTTTATTTAGTTTAGACTAGGGGAGCAAAATGAGGGCAATGCTGTAAGTGCCCTGTCACCGACAGCACAGTGGTACAATTAGTCACTGAGGACCACATATAACATTTCATATAGTTACGCTTAGATGGTTTATACATAAAGATTGAACACTAGTGTTTACTTTGAGGCACATATCAACATGAACAATGCACACGGTTTTAATTCACCATTAGCTTCAAAGGCATGAGGGCTGTATGCCTGCAATGCACAATTATGAGGAAGACAATAAAGCTTCTAGTTACACCATTTCTTATAGAAGTTGTCCCACATATAAAAAATATACACATGAAGCAAGCAGGGTTATCATTCCCCCTCATGAAGTGGCTATAGGCAGCACCTAAGCCACAAAACGGCATCGGAGTCCGCAGCCTTAATGTTCCCCTGCCTCCTGTGCTCCTAACATTCGGCCTCCAGTGGTAACTGCGCCACAGGGAGATACTGCACCCCAAACAGAAGGTGTAGTGCCTCCGTAGCCGTGGCTATGGAGGACCCTACAGAGTCTGCACACCAACACCCATAGAGAAGGCCACCTTAGTACAGGGGACATTATATTCAGTAGGTCCCAGGGGGTGGAGCCTAGATGAGCAGGAGACAGGGAGTGACAGTTAGTGTTAGGCAGACATCAAGAAGGATGGACTCAGGGGACCCTGCGGCCGTGACAGGAGGGCACCTCTTAAGAGAGGGGAGACCCAGACGTAGAAGGGGGCCAATCCAGGACTGGTCGGAGCCAGCTGGAAACCCAGGTCACCACTAGTATACAGGAACCGAGGCAGTTAGTTAACGGTCTATCCCTAACCGCAGATTGGCAGGCTGTGGGCCCAACATAAGGGAGCCACAGCACCCCTCAAGAAGTCCAACATCGGTTCTGCAGCTGGGTTCACGACACCGAGAAGTAAGGAAATTTAAGGTAACAGACCCCGAGGACTAGAGACTTGACTCACGAGGGGAGCACAGAGAGAGAGGAATTGGACCAGGAACGCCATATTAAGGGCACCACTGACAGACAATCCCCATTAAACCAGACTGTACCGTGTACCTTTTCCACCTGGTGCAAGTAAAGAACTGTTTGAACTGATCTGGTGTCTGGGTCTCCTTCCATTCGCCGCCCGGAGGGTATAGAATCCAGAAACACTGACTTTCCGAGTGGGGTAGAGAAGTGAAAGACTCAAGTTGCCTTTCATGCTGGTAGATGCAGATAGAGATAGGGCTGGCAGCCTAGCTTAAGGAACTGCAGGGGCCACCACACAAGCACAGTGTAGAAGCCAACATGACCCGGCCGGGTGAGAAATACCCTGAACTGCTCTCCAGGCTCCAAGGACAGCTTGTAACATCTGCTTCAACTTTAGTAAACAGACTGAGAAACGGCTATCAGAAGTCTGTGTGTGTTAATTACATCTATTGGCCTGTGCTCTATAACAGAATCCCACCTGAGGAGCCACAGACTGTCGTCGCTGCACACTGGCTGGAGAAGCTGCAGCAAAGTAAGTGACTGTGTGAATCATCCTCCCTCACAAAGCCCCATCCAATCCCATCGTAGACTATTACTCGTTCCCTGGGGACCTCCAGCTCTACCATGAAAGGGCTTGCCATCTCAGCTGCCTCTAAGTCAATGTCCCCAGCTGCAACCAGGCAGCGGTGGCTCCATTGGCCACCACACTCCGGGTGGTGTCTCGACAAATGCCTTGTAAATAATCCCCACCATTTTTGGACTGATCCCAGGCCACGGGACCGGGTCACGACTACCATGATAGCGCAGTGAGATAGCACTGGTCCGGCTCCCGAGTACCCCATATCTGGGGGCGCAACATATTCTCCTCTCCTCACTGGCTGTCAGCACGCCCCATTGGGCGTCCTCATTCCTTGTGCTGTGCCACTTCTTTTTGAAATTCCCACCTCCTCTGCTACTATGATGAGCCGGCCGGACCATCATATCCGGCCTGGTGCATTATGGGTGTTGATCACGTGTTTGGCCCGGTTCCGGCGTATGCGCTGTGCACATATTGAAGCCAGGCCATGCCAAGGAGTGAGGCAGCAGGCGTTAAGTTGTTTGTTGTTCCCAAGTCTGTCTTTCCTTCCCCTTTTGTTGAATTTAGTGCAGCAGGTGGACTAGGACTAGGACTCCCGTTGGCCATCTTCCCATTGAGGGTTAACATGAGGGCCAGCAGGGACTAGGTATCCGACTCAGCAATGTGGTAAAAGAATCCACATAAGGACAGTAGGGAGATCAGAGCACAGTAACAGGTGAGTGCAGGAAGTAACCTCTAATTTCCCTATGAGCAGGGCCCTCCGCTGTATATGTCCTTCCTGTTGTCTTCCTGTCTGCTGTTTTGAGTAGTACGCCGGACACTGTTGGTCCATGCATCCCTGTCATGCACTGTTTCCGGACGCTCCCTGCTCCCAGCGCGACATATATTTGTAGCATAAAAATGTCTGTACTGTGTTAGCCAATAGATAGAGGAATATATGAATCTGAGAGTCCTCAGTGGTTGATACCTTTTAATGGCTAACTGAAAAGATGGTAAACATAGCAAGCTTTTGAGACTCTATGGCCTCTTTATCAGGTAATAATGAAATCAATTCTGAAGACACAGACATATATACATAAGCAGGGTTAGGTGATGTAGTAAATACGAGAGGTGACATGAAGCAGAGAATAGTGTCCAGTCTTAGGAGGGGGGAGAGAACAGCTGGGAAAGTAAAATAAAGTTCCGAGAGGCCATAGAGTCTCGAAAGCTTGCTTTGTTTTTTCTTACCATGCTATGTTTACCATCTTTTCAGTTAGCCATTAAAAGGTATCAACCACTGAGGACTGTAAAGACCCCGTCACACGGGGCGACATCGCCGCCTATTACACAGGCGACGTAGGGGCGTGGCCTATCGGTGGCGACATCACCCCTACGTCACCTCATGTAAAGGGGCGATGTCGGCACCGCTGGGAGGTTGCCTGGTTTCAGAGGAGTGCTCTGAAACCAGGCGACCGATCTGGGGCGATGTGCACACTTCGCCCCATGTAATCGGCCACTGACGACCTGTCAGGCGATGGGAGCCATAGGCTCCCATTGTCCTGCATCGCCGCTGGGGTTTCCAGACACTCCGGCGGTGATGTCGCCTGACAGCTCGCCGGCGTGGGGCTGGAGATGTCGCCCCGTGCAAATGGGGGACGGCGATGCTGGTGGGGCGCCAAAAACGTGTGCGCACCCGCCAGTCGCCGACGACATCCCCAGCCCCGTCGCCCCGTGTGACGGTACCTTAAGATTCTAATTTTTTTATATATATTTGTAATATAATTTACAGGATTACCCTGAAACTAGCCTGAAATGTGACCAACAGTGGACAACACCTGGGCATACTAAACTTTGAAATTTCCCACCAATATGGATTGACATTGTTGGGTGTTATGGTAGAGACCAGGTAGAAGACCACAGCTTCATTACCATCCAATGCTACTGTAATCTGCTCTTTATAAGTCATCTCTTAGTTCTCAATATCTGATATATTTCTAGTTGAGATATTGAAGTTTTATTTCTCACCACTACAGAAAACTCAGGAGACAGAATTATTTACATCAAAGAAATGGTAAATCTAGGAAATAGCGCCATATAAAAGCAGTCAACTGTTTTAAGTTCCAGTCCAATGAAGTTTGAGATTTTACCAGTTGAAACGACTTGAAAGGCCGACATGCTCTCTCAGGCTTTGAGGATTTTTCCTGAGAGGGAGAACGTGAAGCACAGACCCATTCACTGCTGTGTAAATTTCGGAGATCAAGGTGTGCTCAGTATGTCGGCTTGGAACACTTAATTTCTTAAAAGGCAGGTCAAAGGAAGAAGACGGAAGCCGTGATCACAGGCGTCATTAAAAGATCTTTTGTCGGGTAATAGCCAGTCCTTTAAGTAAAAGAACAATATTTGAGCGTGATATCGGTTACCCACAAGGCAAGTGCTAAAATCTCTAGTGAAGCTGAAGGAGGGGTTTCTATTTCTGTGTTATTCCTCGGGATGTGTTACAAATTTACACTAGCTTATGATTTCTCATGTTCATTTTTGGCTTATGTTTTAAGCCATTAGTAAAAACATTTGCATTTTTGATGTTTTATCACAACTTATACAAACTACCGTTAAACTACTAGAGATGAGCAGATCTTTCAAAATGTGAAAATACATTTGGGGAAAGTAGACAGAGCGAAGCCCGTTGACCATAATATATTGCACTCTACGAGAAAGAGAGAGAGAGAGAGAAGATCTTGCTGATCATAAGAGATTACACTCTTCAGAAGAGAGAGAGAGAGAGAGCCCTGCTAACCATTAGAGGTCACACTCTACATGAGGGAGAGGACTCCACTGACCATAAGAGCTTATATGCTTCTGGAGCAAGATAGGACCCTGCTGACCGGAAGAACTTACAGTCTACAAGAGAGAGATAGCACTCTACTAACCATAAGGGCTTACAATCTACAGGAGAGAGAGGATCCCACTGACCATAAGAGCTTACACTCTACAGGAAAGAGAGAAAGAGGCAGTACCCCACTGACCATAAGAGCTTACAATCTACAAGACAGAGAGGACCCCATTGAGTATAAGAGATTACACTCTACAGAAGATTGCAAAGTATACACTGATCTCAGGGAGACCAGTCCAAGAAAACACTGCGGGCAGCTGGCTAAAGCGCTCAACACAGTGAATTCCTAGGCACATTGCCCCCTGGGAAATATGAATATGCAAATAGAGTCTGTGGAGCCTCGGTTAGGAGTCTCAAACACAGGACTAGCCATATATCCATATATGGCTAGTCCTGTGTTTGAGACTCCTAACCGAGGCTCCACAGACTCTATTTGCACACTCTACAGAAGAGAGATAGAACCCTTCTGACCGCAAGAGCTTACACTCTACCTGAAAGAGAGCTAAAACTGTACAGGAGAGAGCCACCCAGTGACTTTGGAGAAGGGAAATGACTTCAGTGTACAAACACTTCTCCACTGGGAGCCGCTGATCTGTGATGACCCAGGTACTGACCACCAGGACCAGCCTTAGGCATGAGCGAGTTGTGCGGCCGCACAGTGCGCCGCGCTCCAGAGGGCGCCACAGGGAGACAGCTGTCACTTATTTGCTGCCCTGCTCCCGCTCCAAGGGGCTTCGCTAGATCTGCGCGGCTGCTAGTAGACATGGGGTGGCATCCGCAGGGGCGCCTGGTGGTAGCGTGGCCCCTGCTGATGCCGCGCCCTCTACTATAGTCCTGGTCGCCGCCGCGTTATCCCCCCCCTCCACCCTGCAGTGTGAGCCCACTTGTGGAGCTGCACAGGCCTGTGCTTACAGGACCTGTGATGATGTCAATGGAGGGGAGGAGTCAGGGATCACATGATCAGCATCTCCGAGTATGCAGGGCAGCTTCCACCAAGCAGGATGAATTGAAGAGGTGAAGAAATGGATGAGGTGAGTTTGTGTGGGATCAGGAGGGATGTACAGTGTGAATGTAGCAGAGCTGCATGTGTATGAGGTGTAAGGAGCGGAGCCGAGTGTGTACGAGGTGTACTGAGCAGAGCCGCGTGTGTACGAGGTGTACGGAGCGGAGCTGCATGTGTACGAGGTGTACGGAGTGGAGCCGAGTGTATATGAGATGTACAGAGTGGAGCCGAGTGCGTACGAGGTGTGTGTACCAGTGGTAGCCCCCCACGGATGCTGCTCCCACTCCTATAGTCCCAGCCGCCTCTGCCGGCAGCATTCTTCTCCCGAGTCCCGGCTGCCGCTGTCTGCCCTCTGCAGCTCAGCACGACGGGGCACGATGATGCCATCAGTGAGTCCCACTGTGCTGAGACGTGCAGAGCTGCAGAGCAGATGCTGAGGAGACTGGAGCAGCGAGAAGAGAGGTGAGTATTTACTTTTTTTCTTCTTAATCAGCGAGTACACTGCATTATACTATATGGAGGAACGTGGAGGTGTATTGTACTATATGTCATGCTTTAAGGGTGCAATCTACTATACGCAGGACTGTGGAATGCATTATACTATATGGAGGACTGTGGCGTGCATTATACTAAATGGAGGACTTTGGGTCTGCATTCTAGATAGAGAACTGTGGGGGTGCATTATTCTATATGGAGGAATGTGGGGGTGCATAATTCTATATGGAGGTCTGTGGGTGTGCAATATGCTATTTGGAGGACTATGGGGTGCAATATACTATATGTAGGACTGTGGTGGTGCATTATTCTATATTGAAGACTATGGGGGTTCATTATATTATATGGAGGACTATGGGGGTGCATAATATATGGAGGAATTTGGGGTGCAATATACTATGTGGAATACTATGGGGGGTGCTGTCAGGGATCAAGTCTTGCTGGAGACTAGTCAGAAAGTCTGTTCCCTGACGGCTTCTCCCTGCCCACTGCCTTGAGTGACCGATCTCTCCGTATACACGCAAATGGGGTGAATTCACCAGGGACTAGCCTTTCCTGCTACTCTCCTATCTGTCTCGGTCCCCAGAAGCTTTTGGAGTATGTTTTTATTTGAAATGCTGCATTGTTTAAGAGTCAACATCTCTATATACAGCAGATAACACAGGATCCACCATTCACAATAGGTGATATCACAGCTCACCTCCTCCTCCTGTACAATGACTGATAACACCTTTATATACAGTAAATAACACAGGATCCACCATTCACAATAGGTAATATCACAGCTCACCTCCTCCACCTGTACAATGACTGATAACACCTCTATATACAGTAGATAACACAGGATCCACCATTCACAATAGGTGATATCACAGCTCACCTCCTCCTCCTGTACAATGACTGATAACACCTCTATATACAGTAGATAAGTCAGGATCCACCATTCACAATAGGTGATATCACAGCTCACCTCCCCCTCCTGTACAATGACTGATAACACCTCTATATACAGTACATAACACAGGATCCACCATTCACAATAGGTGATATCACATCTCACCTCCTCCTGTACAATGACTGATAACACCTCTATATACAGTAGATAACACAGGATCCACCATTCACAATAGGTGATATCACAGCTCGCCTCCTCCTGTACAATGTCTGATAACACCTCTATATACAGTAGATAACACAGGATCCATCATTCACAATAGGTGATATCACAGTTCACCTCCTCCTCCTGTACAATGACTGATAACACCTCTATATACAGTAGATAACACAGGATCCACCATTCACAATAGCTGATATCACAGCTCACCTCCTCCTGTACAATGACTGATAACAACTCTATATACAGTAGATAACACAGGATTCACCATTCACAATAGGTGATATCACAGCTCACCTCCTCCTCCTGTACAATGACTGATAACACCTCTATATACAGTAGATAACACAGGATCCACCATTCAAAATAGGTGACATCACAGCTCACCTCCTCCTCCTGTACAATGACTGATAACACCTCTATATACAGTACATAACACAGGATCCACCATTCACAATAGGTGATATCACAGCTCACCTCCTGTACAATGACTGATAACACCTCTATATACAGTAGATAACACAGGATCCACCATTCACAATAGGTGATGTCACAGCTCACCTCCTCATCCTGTACAATGACTGATAACATTTCTATATACAGTGGATAATACAGGATCCACCATTCACAATAGGTGATATCACAGCTCACCTCCTCCTGTACAATGACTGATAACACCTCTGTATACAGGAGATAACACAGGATCCACCATTCACAATAGGTGATGTCACAGCTTACATCCTCCTGTACAATGACTGATAACAGCTCTATATACAGTAGATAACACAGGATCCACCATTCAGAATAGGTGATATCACAGCTCACCGCCTCCTGTACAATGACTGATAACAGCTCTATATACAGGAGATAACACAGGATCCACCATTCACAATAGGTGATATCACAGCTCACCTCCTCCTCCTGTACAATGACTGATAACACCTCTATATACAGTAGATAACACAGGATCCACCATTCACAATAGGTGACATCACAGCTCACCTCCTCCTCCTGTACAATGACTGATAACAGCTCTATATACAGTAGATAACACAGGATCCACCATTCACAATAGATGATATCACAGATCACAGCTCACCTCCTACTCCTGTACAATGACTGATAACACCACTATATACAGTAGGTAACACATGATCCACCATTCACAATAGGTGATATCACAGCTCACCTCCTCCTCCTGTACAATGACTGATAACACCTCTATATAAAGTAGATAACACAGGATCCACCATTCACAATAGGTGATATCACAGCTCACCTCCTCCTGTACAATGACCGATAACACCTCTATATACAGTACATAACACACGATCCACCATTCACAATAGGCGATATCACAGCTCACCTCCTGTACAATGACTGATAACACCTCTATATACAGTAGATAACACAGGATCCAACATTCACAATAGGTGATATCACAGCTCACCTCCTGTACAATGACTGATAACACCTCTAAATACAGTAGATAACACATGATCCACCATTCACAATAGGTGATATCACAGCTCACCTCCTCCTCCTGTACAATGACTGATATCACCTCTATATACAGTAGATAACACAGGATCCACAATTCACAATAGGTGATATCACAGCTCACCTCCTCCTCCTGTACAATGACTGATATCACCTCTATATTACAGTAGATAACACAGTATCCACCATTCACAATAGATGATGTCACAGCTCACCTCCTCCTGTACAATGACTGATAACACCTCTATATACAGTAGATAACACAGGATCCACCATTCACAATAGGTGATATCACAGCTCACCTCCTCCTGTACAATGACTGATAACCTCTATATACAGTAGATAATACAGGATCCACCATTCACAATAGGTGATATCACAGCTCACCTCCTCCTCCTGTAAGATGACAGATAACACCTCTATATATGGGAGGGTTGGTAATGACAGGTGGGAGAGGATATAGGTCTTGGGTCCCTGATTTTTTCTGACCCTAGCATAGCAACGCCCCTCCCTGCTCTCCTTGAAGACCATGAATAGATCATGTACAAACATGTATGCTCATGTGTTCTGAGTAAGTAATGGCGTGGGGGCACCATAAGGCAAATTCGCACAGGGCACCATTCAGCATAAGGCCGGTCCTGCTGACCACCACTGTACAAGGTGTGATAATCTTTAAAATGTCATAGCTGCAGAGAATTATGGGGAGGTCAAACCCCGTCAATGCAAAACGACATCAGTTTGCTCAATGATGCCTCAACACTGAGGGAATTGTTTTTTATTTTTGCAAATCACAAATCAAATCTCAAAATGTTTGAATTTGTGAAACAGCAAATTTCAGTAAATTCGTCTCAAACTCAATCCTTTGCAAGTCTATCCACTCAGCTCTACAAGTCTACAAGTAACCTCTTAAAGGGAACCTGTCACCTAATTTTAAGCCCCTACACTATCTCTAGCTGTCCCTACACCTTCCTAGCAGCTCCCTATCTCTCCCTTTCTTATCTAAAGTCTCCCTATGAAAGAAGTGTAAAATAAGATAAAACTTACTGCAGTCCCCGTAGTTAGGGGACTGGGTAGGCGTGGCCACGCTTCCACAGCACTCCTCCATGTTGTAATGCACGCCCCGCTGGGCGGCATTATTCAGGGCCCTCTCTGCCCCCATGTCTTTGTAATCTGTCACCATGTTTGTAGTTCTAAGCACCGGCCGGACGTCACTTCCGGCGCGGTGCATTATGGGGCCGGTCACGTGATCGGCCCTAGTGCATTATGGGGCCGGTCACGTGATCGGCCCGGCTCCGCGCATGCACATTGCGCTTACTGAAGCCGGGCCGGTCACGTGATCGGCCCCATAATGCACTAGGGCCGATCACGTGACCGGCCCCATAATGCACCGCGCCGGAAGTGACGTCCGGCCGGTGCTTAGAACTACAAACATGGCAGCAGATTACAAAGACATGGGGGCAGAGAGGGCCCTGAATAATGCCGCCCAGCGGGGCGTGCATTACAACATGGAGGAGTGCTGTGGAAGCGTGGCCACGCCTACCCAGTCCCCTAACTATGGGGACTGCAGTAAGTTTTATCTTATTTTACACTTCTTTCATAGGGAGACTTTAGATAAGAAAGGGAGAGATAGGGAGCTGCTAGGAAGGTGTAGGGACAGCTAGAGATAGTGTAGGGGCTTAAAATCAGGTGACAGGTTCCCTTTAAATGATCATTGTCATTTCAACATTCTGCCTAAATGAATAGTATGAGTGAAAATAAGAAACTGTCACGTATCCTATCAGAGAAATCTGCTTCATTGTCCATTTCTCATCCATGATCTTCTCCTCCCTCTGCTTTATAAACTTAATATCAGAAGGTAAATTATACCATATATACTTGAGTATAAGCCAACCCGAGTATAAGCCGAGGCCCTTAATTTTACCCTCAAAACTAGGGAAATGTGGCGCCCCGCAACGAGTGCGTCACAGGAGGGTACTGCCCCCCTGACTAAAGGTGCAGTATTCTCCGTCTCAGTGATGAACAGGTTAATTCCAAGGTTCCATGTACCACATGCAACATCTAGAGGCAGAGGACAAATTAGATACCCTTTTCCTGGGTGACCGGCCTGGTGGGAGGAGAGTGAGATGTATAGCAGTGGGGGAAGAGAAGAATAGAGTTAGAAAGTTGGAGAGACAGGAACAAGAACCCAAGTCGTGACAGAACAGCTAACAGGGAGGGCACCGAGCAGTGGTGACCCAGAAGCGAAAGGGGCCAAGAGAAGTAGAAACGGGAATTAGACAACCTGAGCCCAGTCCAAACCCGGAGTACCGGCTCCGAGGTGGTGTAGATGCTTTACCGCTGTGCCACATACCTGGAGTGATTGAGTGCTTCACAGGAGCGCAATACACAGCTTACCGTCACCGCAGCTGTACCAGGAGGGATACCCACCATTGAGGTTCAGGGGCCTATCGGGAGTCGCTAGGCCAACGGCTCGGGTGCCCAACAGAAGTTCCTCTGTATCCTGACCTGGTACGTTAGAAGCAGCGAAGAGAAAGGGACAGCCAGTATAAAGAAAGACACTGTGGAGCCTTGGAGGGACACTGTTCATCACAGGGACCACCCCGTCCGTTATCTGAAAGTGGAAACCGTTATTCCTGTGTACTGTGTGGGAACTAAGTAAAGACCCGTTCAGAGGAACAACGTGTCCGAGCCTTATTTCAGGACTGTTACTAACCGCTTCATCTACAGAACTAACCGAGCTGCCATATTCCTCAACTGCAGCTCCAGACCCCAGGGACTCCCTCTCGTCCTGTAGGGAGCGGATCCATCTTGCTGCAGCCCATCCCCCGGAGGTCCAAGCAGCGCCGGTGCCATCACCGGACCCCTATAGGTGGCGTCACGAAACAATAACTTTATCATCTCATATTATCATTTCACTTTAACCCTTTTACTGACCACCAGGCCTCCACAGCCTCAGGCACAGACTCGTGACCACAGCCAGCGCCTGAGACCTGAGAACCCGGCCCACGGTGAGTCAGAAACTTATTGACTCGAGTATAAGCCTAGGGGGAAAATGAAGCAGACTCTCATCACGGTATACAGCCCCTCTCATCATGATAAATGGCCCCCCATTACTGGTATATAATCCCCCATCACTGGTATATAGGACCTCCATCACTGGAAAACGTTCCCCCCCATCAGAGGTTACAGCCCCCATCAGGGAATACAGCCCCCATCAGTGGTATATACAGGCCCCCCTCAGTGGTATATACAAGCTCCCCATCAGTGATATATACAGGCCCCCCATCATTGGTATATACAGGCCCCCATCAGAGGTTACAGCCTCCATCAGTGGTATATACAGCCCCCCATCATGGTATATACAGCCCCCCCTCATGGTATAACAGGCCCCCTCAGTGGTATATACAGCCCCCCCATCAGTGGTATATACAGGCCCCACATCAGTGGTATATACAGGCCCCCCATCAGTGGTTACAGCCCCCATCAGTGGTATATACAGCCCCCATCAGTGGTATATACAGGCCCCCCTCAGTGGTATATACAGGCCCCCCATCAGTGATATATACAGGCCCCCCATCAGTGGTATATACAGGCCCCCCATCAGAGGTTACAGCCCCCATCAGTGGTATATACAGCCCCCCATCAGTGGTATATACAGGCCCCCCTCATTGGTATATACAGGCCCCCCTCAGTGGTATATACAGGCCACCCTCAGTGGTATATACAGGCCCCACATCAGTGGTATATACAGGCCCCCCATCAGTGGTTACAACCCCCATCAGTGGTATATACAGCCCCCCATCAGTAGTATATACAGGCCCCCCCTCAGTGGTATATACAGGCCCCACCATCAGTGGTATATACAGACCCCCCATCAGTGATTACATCTCCCATCAGTGGTATATACAGCCCCCATCAGTGGTATATACAGGCCCCCCCTCAGTGGTATATACAAGCCCCCCTCAGTGGTATATACAGCCCCCATCAGTGGTATATACAGGGCCCCCCTTAGTGGTATATACAAGCCCCCCTCAGTGGTATATACAGCCCCCCATCAGTGGTATATACAGGTTCCCCCTCAGTGGTATATACAGGCCCACCCCATCAGTGGTATACAGGCCCACCCCATCAATGGTAAACAGGCCCACCCCATCAGTGGTATACAGGCCCCCCATCAGTTGTATACAGGCCCACCCAATCAGTGGTATACAGGCCCCCCCCATCAGTGGTATACAGGCCCCCCTTGCTGCCGCACACCTGTAAAATAATACATCATTCATACTTATCCCCGTCGTTCTGTCACTGCGCGTCCTCTTGTCTTTTTCCTGTTTGTACCCAGCTTCTATTCCTGAGACGGGCGCAGCAGCGATGACGTCATTGCTTCTGCACCGGTCACATGACGCCGGGTACGAGCAGGAAGAAGACCGGAGGACGCGCAGTGACAGAACAACGGGGATAAGTATGAATGATGTATTATTTTACAGGTGTGCGGCAGCGAGGGGGGCCTGTATACCACTGATGGGGGGTGCACTTCCATAGTGCAAACCCTAGTGCCCTGTAGCCACGTCCAGGAACCGGATACACACTTTGACCCAGCAAGTGGACACTTTGTCTTGGTGCATTTGCAAGACTGTGTCAACTGTTTTATGCGTGACTGCACTTTAAAATTTTTTGTATTTTTATAACAACTGTAATTTAATGCAACGTTTAAGTCAGAGCCTCCCATAAAGGGAAGATACCAATGTTGTTGTAACAGTTTGAGATGAAAAATTGAAAGTTCTTTTGCTTAACATCTGCACCTGTTTTGCTGCCCATGTGGCACCCTGCTCACGCAGGTAGCCACAGACTTCCCTACTGCACAGCTGGGTTTCCACAGCAGGTATCTACTATATGCAACACCTTCCACCCCGGCACAGTAGGGGGAGCTAGACTCACTGACTTTAGGTGAGGTTCCCTATAAATACTGCTGCTGGGAGAGGAGTTAGAGTGTGCAGATGCTAGGAGAGCTGCGAAGACGTCCTGGTGATCGGCCCGAACCAGTGACCCGGAGTGGCCCTTCTGCCATCCAGCAAGCCTAGGAGTGGGGACAGAAGGCAAGGAGTAGAGCCAAGGGAGTAAGGAACCGCTGGAGGTTCGCCCAAGACGCACCAGACTTCGGGGATCCGCACCTGTAGGATTACTTCAAGAATGCAGAAAACCCCATGATACCATGCAGACTTCAGTCACCAAGTCCCCCTGCGTACCCTAAGAGAGGAGCCAGACACCGCAGTGTTTTACAGCAGTGATCAGAGAGGGTAACCCGTGGACCACGCAGGAGGAGAGAGAGAGGACCCGAGAGGGAAGGAGGCCAGTCTGGCTGCAAGCAGACAGGGCTTTAGGAACTGTAGAGCAATTGAATGAAAACTGAATGAATTTATATTTTATTATACTGATACTAGTACATCTCAATGAATTAGAGTATCGCCAAAAAGTAAATTTATTTCAGTAATTCAATACGTGAAGTGAAAAGATTATATTTGTGTCATTACACACAGAGGGATCTATTTCAAGTGTTTATGTCTGTTAATGTTGATGATTATGGCTAACAGCCAATGAAAACACAAAGGTCATTATCTCAGAAAATTAAAGTGGGGAGGACGAAGGGTTAAAAGCAGCGCTGTCGTATTCCATGAGACATCAAAGTGTTAATATAATTTTGATTTATTGGTCAACGCATTTCAGGGCTCCCAAAAACATGGCAATATGATATTGATTTTTGATGAGATTGTAATTTATTGAGATGCACTAGTATATATCTTTGATTCTTGTGGGTTTCTTCTACCTTCCATACGTAGTGTTTTAGGATTTGTCTCATATTACATAGCAAACACCTGGTGATAGATTTCCTTTAAGGCTATGTGCCTATGCTGATTTTGTGTTGCAGAATTGCATGCACCAAATCCGCACCCTGCAGTGTGTTTTTGCATATTTTAGTGCATTTTGCATGCGGAAAATATGCTGATTTTTCAGTGTTTTTGTAGTGCTTATATTTACAGACAGATGAAACTGAGAAATTCATTGAGAGATCTGCACCAAAGATGCACCAAAATCCGCAGTGTAGGGACAAGCCCTAAAGGGAAACCTGTCATGTAAAAAAATGATGCTAACCTGCAGATATGGGGTTAATTTGCAGATTAATAGTGTTCTGACATCATGCGTCCACCACACTGAGAGCCTCAAGAGGATATGATCTTTATTTCTCCCAACAGTCTCTGGCTTTCAGTTAATGGGTGGGCCATCACTGTTGTTATGCCCACAGGGCATGATGATGTAGAGTGGACTCACTAGACCACTGGTGATGCAGTGACAACTGTATACCTGATACTCAAGAGGCAGGAGAGTGATTTTAGTAAAACCAAGGATATTTATTGAAGACAGATTAACAAAAGAGGAAAGGTGCCTGAGAGGAGGAGCCTTTGGATCAAGACACTGTACACCTATAGTGGAGCTCCGGCAGAGGTCCCTGTACAGGGATTCACCCGTCACAACACCAGGAGGCCTTAATGGCGCAAATCCCGGACCAGAGGGGCGACCCGTACAGACCGGACAATAGATATGGAGAGACTGTGGAACACTGGCTCTGTCAGAGAGATGAATACTGGAAGCTCTGTTCAATTTCCGAGAAACTGATCCAGCTGGTACAGGAATCCAGACGGTTCAGTGCACATCAGGAGAGGACTGGTCAGCCTGAGGATTCTGTGATAACAGAGGTGTTAGTATCATGCAGAGCAAAGAGCAAAAGTTTTTCAAGTGCAGTGAATAAACACATTGCCCAGGCACCTCCTATAGCAGGAGGATGCGTTTTAGGCTCAGAGCAGCTCAGCACTCAAGCAGAGATCTAATGGAGAACAGGTGTATTGCTCCTATAAGTTTGTGCAGGATGCCAGGCGCGTGTACTAAGAACATTCCCAGGTGACCTGCCAAGAGGATGCAGGTTCCTAGCAGAGAAGGAGACAGACGGTTGCATGGAACCATGACCAGGGTGAGCAGAACCAGTGGAGCTGTGTGATGAGTGCCAATCTCCCTGCTTAGTAGAGACTGGCCCTGCGGCTGAGGGCATGACAGCTGTTTCACTCACTGCTCAGTACATAGTGAACGGTGTCTGTAACAGTGCATATGGCACTAACTGACAGCCGGCTCAGTACTGATTAAATGTTGAGATAGCTGTCAGCCAGTCATGCTGTCAGTCAGTGCCGGGGCATGGCTAAAGCCGCCGCTCACTATGCACAGAAACTGCAACGACTGCGGCTCTATGACTGAAAGCCCGAAGCTGTAGAGAGGAGTAAAGCTCATTTCCTACCGGTATAAGAGCCCTAAGTGCGGTAGCCACATGGCATCAGAACACTATTAACCAGATTAACCCCATATCTGCAGGTTAATAGCATCTTTTACATGACAGATTCCCTTTAACACTTTTGGCGCACGTATCATTAGTATTATTGTAAATAAAGAAAAAATACATATAAAAAAGGCAAAAAAAAAATTGCCACAAAATTGCTTGTCAAAAATCATAGCATAGTGCAGCAAAAATGTGAAAGAAAATTAAAATTGGACTTTACAGAAAAAAAACCCCAAGAAGCTGGTGATAACAATTATAGAGTTAATATCAGGGCTAAAAAATAGCTGTTTTTACATTTCCTTTTTCTTTATTGTTGATACTTTATATGAAATACAAACTCCAATGTCATTTTACAAGAGCGAACTAAACCTGGCGATTTTACATTTATATTATTGTAAAGCAGCGAATGTATAAAATATGAGTCTTGAAGAACTTTCTAACAGAGATTATTAGTCACCTGTTGGTTTTGTCCCCATCCCAATAAATCTGGATGGAAAAAGTAATATTGAAGGTTTAGCAATGCATACATTATAATATAAGCACCTAAACCCCACAACTCTGCATGCGGTTTATTTTTTAGATCAACTTTGGAATGTAACCGATATTCTTTGTGTTTTTATGGACTTTAGATGTCCCCTTGACCTGCATCCCCATATTATATAAATGCCAAGAAGAATGAATGAATGAAATCTTTGGAAAAATTAGAACATGTATTGTTATCATATCTGGTGATCATTTTGTCTCTTCTTTCACAACTTCATGAATTATTAAGTGTTCACCTTCAAATTTTGTTATGGAGATTAATTTGTCACTATACAACTTCTATACAATATCACACAGACATTCACCTAAAAAGGTTTTGCGACTACAAATGTGATCCCCTACCTTTTATCCTAACTCTTCCTAACTGACACTTTCCCAATATACTTCTCTTATGTACCCTGCTCATGTAAGCTTATCACTAAGAGGCTCATAAATACCTTTATTGTTGTTGTAACTTTGATTCTTCTGGGGTGCAGACCAGAATCAGACCAACTGAGCAGGGCATTGGTAGAGGCTGAGAGGAGAGTGATATCTGATCTGGCATATGTGGACAGACTGCTGTCACTCACAGAGATGCAGCCCTTCCCCCACCACTGATGTGCCTTGCTGAGTTCGTCCGATTTCTGGTCTGCGGACCGGAAGTTCAAAACTACAACGCTAATAAAAGTATTTATGAGCATCTTAGAAATAAGCTTACAGGAGCAGGATAGGTAGCCAGGCTCGTCCCAAGCAGTGTAGAGAGTGAGAGTGAGCAAGCGTGAGGGACCCATAGGAGTAGGTCTGAGGAAGGAGAGAAGTTGGCCTTGGGAGTGGAGCCTGTTACCGGCTCACCTCAGAACAGAGTGCCAGAAATGGACACTAGAGTCCGGGGTTGTGAGGGTTCTACCGGCCCAGCAGCCAAAACCACATCTCCCGGCCACACCAAAGGACCTGGAGGCACAGCAGCACTGGGAAATCAGGAACAGTTGCCAGAGGAGTGGTGCCCGAGAAGGGCTCAAGCTGCCTGCCACATGGGTGAGAGACTTTCCAGCAGGAAGAGAGGGTCACAGCTTAGCTACAGGCAGCCAAGTCCATAAAAGAGGAACTCAGCAGGGAGGCCTCAGAACTCTTCGGGGGAGGAGATCCTCAACTTGCTTCCAGGTCACCTGGATTCATAACATCACCTGTGGACAGTGTCTTGGTCTGAACCTGCAACTACCAGTAAAGATAAAGGAAACTGCGTAGTTTGTGTCTGTCGGTTTTACGTGCCCTCAGCCCTACACCCCAACGACCTACCACCACCAAAGACTATACCGGTTGCCCTGGGGAACCACTCTACCCGTGGGGAGCGATACCACCTTAGCTGCAATTCCATCATCCCCAGAGGTTCAGTACCGCAGCGTTGGCCATCAATAGCTGAACATCACGGGTGGCGTCAAGACAACAATCTACAAAACCTTATTCCCACAACTTTTATTGATACCGCCAGGGTCACGGAGCTGTGTCTCGACCCCTGTGACTCCCAAGAAGTATTATAGCCCTGTTCCGAGAACTCCATGGCCCAGGGGGGTGTATCAAACTTGGCATCATGAACATGATTTCGTGCCCGGTGTCGACGGGTACTGTGAGCCATAGACTTTGTTGAACTGTGTGCTAGTCGCCATTACTGTACCACGTGGCGTGCGGAAAGTTGAAGGGGTGTGCATTTATGGGCGGAACCCTTGAAAGGGTGCAAAGAGAAACCCTGCCCCACGCTTTGATGTCAGCTGATGGTACGCAGGAGGCCCTGACCCAGAAGTCCCCTGTACACTCAATCCCTCGCTTGCGGAGCGGTAGACTGATAAGCCAACAGAGACCGAGAATCTGGCTGTGGTTCACTAGGAGGGAGAAAGATGTCTGATCCGGAGGGAGAGGAACCCGTGGTGGATCTGGCTGCTGCCCAAGCCAAGGTTGCAGCCCACGCCGACACCGCAGATCCAGTCACGGCCCAAGCCGAAACCCTGGTAACAGCCACAGCACCAGCAGCAGCACCAGTCATTCAATTCACAATACTGGGAATGACCTGGCTACCGCAATACTCAGGGAAATCGGACACCCTGAATGACTCCAGGGAGAGACTGGAAAGCTTGTTTGAAGTGTATTCCCTGACTAAAAGCCAGAAAGTTACTATACTAATAGGACAATTGACTCATGCAGCCAAAGGGGAGGTAAAGTCCTGGCTGGACACTGACAAAAGAACTGTTAAACAAATCTTAGCCAGGTTGAAAGAAGCCTTTGACACTCGTACAGCAGCGGAAATTAAGATGAGGTTTTATGGGTGCAAACTACGGGACTATGCATTAATCTCAAAGAGGCGCTAAGGGCCATGAAACAGGTAGACTCCAATAGTGCACGAGATGAAGACAAGCTATTGACTGAGCAGTTTATTGAGGGGCTCCTGTCTCATGCTCACCGGACTCAGCTACGTATATTGGCCCTACAAGACCCTAACTTGGACTTCACGTAATTTAAAGACAGGGCCATTCAGGTGCTGCAAGAACCAACTGCCAGCAGCACAGCACACTCCCAGCGACTGGCTCTAATGTACCAAACGGAGGTGATGCCCTTCCCCAGCCACAGTGGGGGCCAGTCCACAGACTCTAGAAACTGTTACCCCTGATGCCTAACAATTGCAGGTGCAGCAGCTAACCAAAAGTATGGCTCAACTGACAAAAGCTGTAGAGTCCATGCAGGGGCCCAAACCATTGGAGAAGATACAGCTGGCCTCCAGCCCTGATGATGTCTCATGTCTGTGCACAATCTGAAGCATCTGGCTGAAGTATTCGAGGGATTATCCAAGTTTGGCATGAAAGTGAAGCCATCTAAGTGCTGAAGCCCAGGGTACAGTACCTAGGACACTTGGTCAGCGCTGAAGGTGTGGCACCAGACCCTGATAAAGTCATAATAATCAAGGAATGGACGAGGCCCGCCACCATCAAAGAAGTATGACAGTTCCTAGGACTGGTAGGCTAGTACCGGAGGTTTATCACGGGCTTCACAAAGATAGCAGCGCCTTTGCAAGACTTCCTGGTAGGGCAGTCCAAGAGAGCCAAGAACCCGAGTCCTTCGTTTGAATGGGACAGCAGAGCAAAAGAGTCCTTTACCCAGTTGAAGTGGGCCATTACAGGGGATGAGATCTTGGCCTAACCGGACTATGGCCAACCGTTTGTGCTTTACACAGATGCGAGCAATGTGGGATTGGGAGCCGTGTTATTCCAGGTGCAGAGAGGCAAGGAGAGAGTGATTGCCTATGCCAGCAGGAAGCTCAGTCCTACAGAAAGGAACCACGACAACTATAGCTCCTTCAAGCTAGAGTTCCTTGACATAATCTGGCCTGTAACTGAACACTTTAAGCATTACCTGGCTTCAGCGTAGTTTACCATCCATATGGACAATAATCCGCTAACCCATTTGGAAACTGCAAAGTTAGGTGCACTGGAACAGCGATGGATGGCCCGGTTGTCCAATTACAACTTTACCATCAAGCACTGGGCAGGGCATAAGAACACCAACGCTGATGCACTGTCAAGGATGCGCAACTTGCCAGATGCAGGAGAAGACCCGGAGGAGCTGGAAGAGATAGAGCTACTGGCTTTTCACCGCAGTAATGCATCCCAGTGTTCCCATGGTGTGAGAGACAAGTGCCTGTCATGCAAGAAGCCATGTTCAACCCATTACCCCACCACGGTTGGGCAGACGCAAGATAGTGACTCAGCCATCCGCTTAGACACGGAGTTGTTGATGCAAGCCGACTCATGCCCTGGTCCAGATGCTCCACAAGAGACACAACAGCTGTGGAAAGAGAAGAGCAAGTTGTTCTTCTATGGAGGTAAGCTGTGCAGGCGGCACATCAATTCACGAACCCATGAACTTGTCTAGCAGATAGTGGTCCCGAAGAGAGATGTCCAGATGGTCCTAGAGGCGTACCATAATAGAGCAGGGCAGTTTGGGTGGAAGAAGCTGGAGGTTCTGTTTCGCAAAAGATTCTACTGAGTTGGCATGAGGAAAGCCATCGAGAAATGGTGCACAGACTGTGGCTCATGCAACCTGCGAAGTAAGGATTGTGATAGCCAGAGAGCTCCTGTACAGGCTATTGTCACCAGGCAACCACTTGAATTTGTAGCTTTGGACCATGTGAAGCTGACCCCGAGCCAGTCGGGCTTAGTCTACACCCTCACCATCGTAGATCACTATTCCCAGTAGTAGTAACGGTGAATGACCTAACAGCGAAGACAGCGACTACAGCCTCTCAAGCTCATTTCTGCAGGCCCCATAGCTACCCTGAACAGGTTCTTAAGGATCAAGGTCCTGCGTTCTCCTGCGTTCCAGGAGTTTTGCAACTTGTATGGCTACAATAAAATCAGAATGACGCTGCACCACCCACAGACCAATGGCATGTGCGAGATGAATCAGGTAGTGATAGACCTGTTGAAGACTCTGCCACTGGAAGAGAGGAGTATGTGGCCAGAAAAGTTGCAGACTTAGTAGACTCATACAAACATATTCCTGGGAAGTCCACCAACTGTACTCCTTTTTATCTAATGAGGGCAAGACCTGGCAAGCTTCCCATTGACCTAGACATGGTAGTCCTAACACCTGAGGCAAACCCACAAGATGCAGATTGGTAAACATAACGGCAACAGCAGTACTCTAAAGTGCAAAAGTGCATGGAGAAAAACCTGTCTCAAGCAAGGGAAAGGCAAGAAAGAGCCTATAACCTGCATGCATCTGCAGTTCCCTTAACACCTGGAGAGCAAGTCCTAAAAAGAAAGAGAAGGATGCATAAACTGGATGACCAATGGGAGGCAGAGCTATATACTACATTGCCTTTGAATTTGACAACACCAAAGTCTGCCTAATGAGTAAAGATGGAAAGACACTTCAGCAGCAGTTTCAAGAGACCATCTAAAGACATGCCCTGACCAATTAAGAGACAGGGAAGAAGTCCAAGATACACCTCAAAACAAAGAAAAAGAGGAAGAGATAGTTCATACTGTTCTTGGAGACTTTCCCAAATTGTGGACACAGGTGAATAGAGCAATTGTAGTACCAGTATTGACTTTTCCCCAGCTTGCCATACCTGAACCAGCTGAGACTCAAGAAAGACCTGAAGAACCACCAGCTCAAGCAATGGTCACCATACCCGCAGTGGAACAAGATAATCGACTTCCTGTTAGCGGCGAATCTGTCAATTCCGTGGTGAGTCTTTGACGACATTCTGGTATACCTGTGCTACGTAGGCCCACACGTAGAATAGTGGTTAGTGCACCCACTACACAAGCAGAAGACACTGGAGACCAGAGTAGACCATCAATAGAGACAATAGGGCGCCTTGCTAGTGGCAGCCCATTGCAGCAGCTATTATTTTGTTTGTTACAGTTTTGCTACAGTATTTGTACCTTTCCTGATGTCTTTTTGGACCTCTAATTTCAACCTTGGATCTATGCAATGTTTTCATCTCGTGGATTGCGACGTTCCTGCACGCTGTACTGCTGTGGGATGGAAAATGCAGCACACCCCACACTTTCTACTGCCGCTGGGCACACAGCATATGGTTTTCACCTGGATCCTCCACTACCACTCACAAGTCCCCTGCTGGCATGGCCACTTTGGGGTACGCTATATGGTCCATCTCAGCTAATACTACCGATGGATGTATGCTGTTGCCCACAGCCTGTGTCAGTGATACAGCCATATGTGCTCAGCGGAGAGCACCGTATACAATATGCCATGGAGAGGCCTCGTGGGATGGATGGAATCACTGATCGGAGGGTTGTCCCTAGGTCTGTCGCTAAACGAGTAGTGTATTCAAGGAGTCGTCTTCTGGAACTGCGCAGGACAAAGTCTTCTCCAGCAGTTGCAATACCGCATGTTCCATGGGAAATGAGGAGACCTTTCAGAGGTTGCAGAGCAGGCAAGAAGATCAAGTCCTGGAGAAGAAGGTTTAAACCTGCGGTCCCATCCATCATCATGGGTAATGTACGATCGCTTGGTAACAAGTCGGATGAACTGCTGGCTCTGAATAAGACCCAGAAGGAGTTCAGGGAATGCAGTCTCATGTGCTTTACAGAAACCTGGTTGCATGAGGACGTCCCAGATTCATGTGTATCGGTACCAGGGTTTCATATGGTGCGGGCTGACAGGGACAGAGTGAAGTGCGGTAAGAAGAAGGGTGGAGGAGTGATACTGTACATTAACAACAGATGGTGTAATCAGGGGCATGTAACAGTAAAGGAGAGACATTGTTGCCCAAACATTGAACTATTAGCAGTGGGCCTCAGGCCTTACTATCTGCCTAGAGAATTCTCTCTTGTTATTGCAGTGGTGTCGTATATACCACCATCTGCAAATCCAGAGGCAGCTGGGGGAGTACTGTCTGGGGTGATTGCCTGGCTTCAGATGAAACACCCTAACTCTCTAACTGTCATTTCTGGGGATTTTAATCGAGCCAAGATCTCATTACCAAAGTTCTATCAATATGTCAAATGTTCTACACGGGACAATTATATATTGGATCTCCTCTATGCCAGTGTTAAGGATGCTTACTAGTGATGAGCGAGCATGCTCGCCACTACTCGGTACTCGCACGAGTATCACTGTACTCGGGCGACTCGCCGAGCACCGAGTAATCTCGCGATACTCGTGCTGTGCTCGTGGTCGTCATCTCTGCATGTTGGCGCTCTTTTGAGAGCCAGCCCACGTGCAGGGATTGGCTGGCAGACCACTGCAATGCCACAGCCCTGTTAGTTGTGGCATAGCAGTGATTGGCCGCCCTGCACAGCGTGACCGAGCCTTTATAACTCCCGGCGCGCTGTGCTCGGCACACAGCCATCCAGACAGTGAGTGTAGGGGGAGTGTCTGCTGCTGCTTAGGGACAGATTTGCGGTCCTCATAGGTAGATCCGGAGCAGGCCTGCAAACTGCTGCTGCTGACCACAACAGTCCTTCTCAGGACTAATCTAGGAGGATATAGGCAGGGTGATCCAGATCGGAGTCCAAGCTTTCCAGTGACCAGAACAGTCCTTCTCAGGACTAATCTAGGAGGATATAGGCAGGGTGATACAGATTGGAATCCAAGCTTTTCTGTGACCATTAGAGTCACCACACTCTTGTACTTACTACCTTAATACAGGATAGGGACTAAAATCCTCTCCTGACACCATTACAGTCACCAGACAGGTGTACGTACTACCTTAATACAGGTTAGGGACTAAAATCCTCTCCTGACACCATTACAGTCACCAGACAGGTGTACGTACTACCTTAATACAGGTTAGGGACTAAAATCCTCTCCTGAAACCATTAAAGTCACCAGACAGGTGTACGTACTACCTTAATACAGGTTAGGGACTAAAATCCTCTCCTGACACCATTAAAGTCACCAGACAGGTGTACGTACTACCTTAATACAGGTTAGGGACTAAAATCCTCTCCTGACACCATTACAGTCACCAGACAGGTGTACGTACTACCTTAATACAGGTTAGGGACTAAAATCCTCTCCTGACACCATTAAAGTCACCAGACAGGTGTACGTACTACCTTAATACAGGTTAGGGACTAAAATCCTCTCCTGAAACCATTAAAGTCACCAGACAGGTGTACGTACTACCTTAATACAGGTTAGGGACTAAAATACTCTCCTGACACCATTACAGTCACCAGACAGGTGTACGTACTACCTTAATACAGGTTAGGGACTAAAATCCTCTCCTGACACCATTACAGTCACCAGACAGGTGTACGTACTACCTTAATACAGGTTAGGGACTAAAATACTCTCCTGACACCATTACAGTCACCAGACAGGTGTACGTACTACCTTAATACAGGTTAGGGAACTAAAATCCTAACCTCTTGTGATCTCAAAAGTCACCACACTGGTGTACGTCATACCTTGATACAGGTTAGGGAACTAAAATCCTAATCTCTTGTGATCTCAACAGTCACCAACCTGGTGTACGTCATACCTTGATACAGGTTAGGGAACTAAAATCCTAACTTCTTGTGATCTCAAAAGTCACCACACTGGTGTACGTCATACCTTGATACAGGTTAGGGAACTAAAATCCTAATCTCTTGTGATCTCAACAGTCACCACACTGGTGTACGTCATACCTTGATACAGGTTAGGGACTAAAATCCTCTCCTGAAACCATTAAAGTCACCAGACAGGTGTACGTACTACCTTAATACAGGTTAGGGACTAAAATCCTCTCCTAAAACCATTACAGTCACCAGACACTTGTACGTACTACCTTAATACAGGTTAGGGACTAAAATCCTCTCGTAAAACCATTACAGTCACCAGACAGGTGTACGTACTACCTTAATACAGGTTAGGGAACTAAAATTAGGGATGGGCGAATCTACTCGCTAGGACTCGTTACTCGGCGAGTAGTAAGGGACTCGCAGGACTCGGTACTCTGCGAGTTTCCCAGTGATTACTCGCACGAGTCCAATGCAAATCAATATCAATCCTAGTTTTGTCAGAAACGCTGACAAAACTAGGATTGCCATTGTTTGCATTAGACTCGGCTACTGTGCCAGTGATAGCAGGGAAACTCGCAAAATAACTGCTGTTACATTGCGAGCCGAGTCCAGCTGTCTTCTCTGTGCAGCTCCAGGGTCCTAGAGCCCTCCTGCACACAGACATGATGTAGCAGTCCTGAGATTATTCTCAGTCTGCTCATTCCCTGTGCATGTAGCAGAGAGGACATCGCGTTTTGGACTGCGTCGGACGGAAGAGGATTTTTTTAATTAAAGATGGAGTCCCTAATGGCTTTTTTTTTTATTTCAAATAAAAATTTTTCTCTGTGTTGTGTTTTTTTAACCCTTCATTGGAGATTCTTAGTGGCTGGGTCAAACGTGGCCTGACATTAAGAATCTCGGGCTTAATACCAGCTTGTATAACAAAGCTGGTATTAACCCCTTTATTACCCAGCGTGCCACCGCCACCAGGGCCGCTGGAAGAGCGGGGTTCAGCGCCAGAGGATGGCGCTTCAATGAACGCGCCATCTTCTGGGGCGGCTGCGGGCTGCAATTTGCAGCGGGGGGTGCCCAGAAAGCTTGGGCATCCCTGCGCTGCGGATTCCAGCCCCCAGCTGCTTAGCTGTACCTGGCTAGACATAGAAATTGCGCGGAGCCCCACGCATTTTTTTTTTTATTATTTAATGAATTTCAGAGTCAGAGTCTCGGAGTCGGAGTCTCCTCAGAGTCGGAGTCTCAGAGTCGGAGTCTCAGAGTCGGAGTCGCCTCGGAGTCGGAGTCGTCTCGGAGTAGGAGTCGGAGTCGTCTCGGAGTCGGAGTCGTGTCGGAGTCGAGTCGGAGTCGGAGTCGTCTCGGAGTCGGAGTCGTGTCGGAGTCGTCTCGGAGTCGAGTCGGAGTCGTCGTCGTCTCGGAGTCGTCTCGGAGTCGGAGTCGTCTCGGAGTCGGAGTCGTCTCGGAGTCGAGTCGGAGTCGTCTCGGAGTCGGAGTCGGAGTCGGAGTCGTCTCGGAGTCGGAGTCGTCTCGGAGTCGGAGTCGTCTCGGAGTCGGAGTCGTCTCGGAGTCAAGTCGGAGTCGGAGTCGTCTCGGAGTCGAGTCGGAGTCGGAGTCGTCTCGGAGTTGGAGTCATCTCGGAGTCGGAGTCGAGTCGGAGTCAGAGTCGTCTCGGAGTCGAGTCGGAGTCGGAGTCGTCGTCGTCTCGGAGTCGTCTCTGAGTCGGAGTCGTCTCGGAGTCGGAGTCGTCTCGGAGTCGGAGTCGTCTCGGAGTCGAGTCGGAGTCGTCTCGGAGTCGGAGTCGTCTCGGAGTCGAGTCGGAGTCAGAGTCGTCTCGGAGTCGGAGTCGTCTCGGAGTCGTCTCAGAGTCGGAGTCGTCTCGGAGTCGAGTCGGAGTCGTCTCGGAGTCGGAGTCGTCTCGGAGTCAGAGTCAAAAAAATGCGTGTGGCTCCGCGCAATTTCTATGTCTAGCCAGGTACAGCTAAGCAGCTGGGGGCTGGAATCCGCAGCGCAGGGATGCCCAAGCTTTCTGGGCACCCCCCGCTGCAAATTGCAGCCCGCAGCCGCCCCAGAAGATGGCGCGTTCATTGAAGCGCCATCCTCTGGCGCTGAACCCCGCTCTTCCAGCGGCCCTGGTGGCGGTGGCACGCTGGGTAATAAAGAGGTTATGGCCAGCTTTGTATTATCAGCTGGCCCTAAGCCCGAAATTTATGGCGGTCACGCCAATATTAGACATGACCGCCATGAATTTCTATTAAATTGTTTTAAAAAAAACACAACACAGAGAAATTTTTTTATTAGAAATAAGAAAAAAAGCCATTAGGGACTCCATCTTTAATTAAAAAAATCCTCTTCCGTCCGACGCAGTCCAAAACGCGATGTCCTCTCTGCTACATCCCCTGTGTATAGATATAGATGTCTATGCACAGGGAATGAGCAGACTGAGAACAATCTCAGCACTGCTACATCATCTCTGTGCACAGACATTCATGTCTGTACACAGGGAATGAGCAGACTGAGAACAATCTCAGCACTGCTACATCAGGCAGCAGGCAAGCTCTAGGACCCTGGAGCTGCACAGAGCAGACAGGACTCTTCTCTTATCTGTGCGAGTTTCCCAGCGATTACTTACAAAGTAAACAGTCCAATGCAAATAAATGACAAAACTAGGATTGCTTCAGGCTGAAGCTTCCGAGACACATCTGCGATTTGTAAATCTCACACTACTCGCTATTACTCGCTTCCCCATTCATTAACATTGGACTCGCTAGACACGCAACGAGTAGCGAGTCCTGGGCTCGGACTCGCTACAGTCAAGCGATTCCGAGTAATTTAGGATTCGCCCATCACTAACTAAAATCCTAACCTCTTGTGATCTTAGCAGTCACCACACTGGTGTACGTCATACCTTGATACAGGTTAGGGAACTAAAATCCTAATCTCTTGTGATCTCAACAGTCACCAGACTGGTGTACGTCATACCTTGATACAGGTTAGAGAACTAAAATCCTAACCTCTTGTGATCTCAACAGTCACCACACTGGTGTACGTCATACCTTGATACAGGTTAGGGAACTAAAATCCTAATCTCTTGTGATCTCAACAGTCACCACACTGGTGTACGTCATACCTTGATACAGGTTAGGGACTAAAATCCTCTCCTGAAACCATTAAAGTCACCAGACAGGTGTACGTACTACCTTAATACAGGTTAGGGACTAAAATCCTCTTCTGAAACCATTACAGTCACCAGACAGGTGTACGTACTACCTTAATACAGGTTAGGGACTAAAATCCTCTCGTGAAACCATTACAGTCACCAGACAGGTGTACGTACTACCTTAATACAGGTTAGGGAACTAAAATCCTAACCTCTTGTGATCTCAACAGTCACCACACTGGTGTACGTCATACCTTGATACAGGTTAGGGAACTAAAATCCTAACCTCTTGTGATCTCAACAGTCACCACACTGGTGTACGTCATACCTTGATACAGGTTAGGGAACTAAAATTCTAATCTCTTGTGATCTCAACAGTCACCAGACTGTTGTACATCATACCTTGATACAGGTTAGGGAACTAAAATCCTAATCTCTTGTGATCTCAACAGTCACCAGACTGGTGTACGTCATACCTTGATACAGGTTAGGGAACTAAAATCCTAATCTCTTGTGATCTGAACAGTCACCAGACTGGTGTACGTCATGCCTTGATACAGGTTAGGGACTAAAATCCTCTCCTGAAAGCATTACAGTCACCAGACTGTTGTACGTCATACCTTGATACAGGTGAGGGACTAAAATCCTCTCCTAAAACCATTCAAGTCACCAGACTGTTGTACGTCATACCTTGATACAGGTTAGGGAACTAAAATCCTAATCTCTTGTGATCTGAACAGTCACCAGACTGGTGTACATCATACCTTGATACAGGTTAGGGACTAAAATCCTCTCCTGAAAGCATTACAGTCACCAGACTGTTGTACGTCATACCTTGATACAGGTTAGGGAACTAAAATTTTAATCTCTTGTGATCTGAACAGTCACCAGACTGGTGTACGTCATACCTTGATACAGGTTAGGGACTAAAATCCTCTCCTGAAAGCATTACAGTCACCAGACTGTTGTACGTCATACCTTGATACAGGTGAGGGACTAAAATCCTCTCCTGAAAGCATTCAAGTCACCAGACTGTTGTACGTCATACCTTGATACAGGTTAGGGAACTAAAATACTAATCTCTTGTGATCTGAACAGTCACCAGACTGGTGTACGTCATACCTTGATACAGGTTAGGGACTAAAATCCTCTCCTGAAAGCATTACAGTCACCAGACTGTTGTACGTCATACCTTGATACAGGTTAGAGACTAAAATCCTCTCCTGAAAGCATTACAGTCACCAGACTGTTGTACGTCATACCTTGATACAGGTTAGGGACTAAAATCCTCTCCTGAAAGCATTACAGTCACCAGACTGTTGTACGTCATACCTTGATACAGGTTAGGGACTAAAATCCTCTCCTGAAACCATTACAGTCACCAGACAGGTGTACGTAGTACCTTAATACAGGTTAGGGACTAAAATCCTCTCCTGTGACTGTTGTCGCTGTATACAAGCAAAATGCGCAAGGGCGTTGGCAAGGAACAAGGAGGTGAACGTGATTGTGGTGAAGGCAGAGGCCGAGGTCGTGTGCAAGCACTAATTTCGCAACAAGAAAGTGGCACATCTACTCGCTCACACGTCCTGTCCCAAATTGTTGGTGCCCGCTGCAGTACACCGCTCTTGAACCAACACCAGTGTCAACAGCTTGTTACTTGGATAGCGGATAATTCTTCAAGTCTGATTGGCACCTCCACAAACACCCTGTCTTCCACACGGTCAAGTGTCAGTAGCCGTGATACTGCACCGCACATTTCCCAAACTGATCCTCCTTCCTACCAACAGGCCGAGTACACGTCCACGCACATTACTGATCCCACACTTGGACACTCGGAAGTCCAGAAGTGTGTACCCATGGGTCAGTGGAGGTACATGGCAAATTCCCATTACAAAATTTAAATTCAGTTGTCATTTGTTGGTGGTGTGGTGAAGTCTGGCCCAATCCAACCCTTGTTCATCTTGATCTGAGTCAGCCTGTCAGCATTTTCAGTTGAGAGGCGAGTGCGTTTATCAGTAATGATTCCACCTGCGCCACTGAAAACACGCTCTGACAAAACGCTAGCGGCAGTGCAGGCCAGGACTTCCAAGGCGTAGAGAGCCAATTCATGCCACGTGTCCAGCTTGGAGACCCAATAATTGTAAGGCACAGAGGAATCTCGCAGTACAGTTGTTCGATCGGCAAGGTACTCCTTCAGCATCTGGCCAAACTTAGCATTTCTTGTGGCACTACCCCGCACCTCAGGGACTGTGGCACGTGAGGGGCTGAGAAAACTGTCCCACCTCGTAAAGACTGTTCCCCTACCTTTGGCGGATTGGACTTGTGCCCCTCTCGGCCGTACGCCTTGGTTGTCCACTGATTCCTGACCTATGCCGCTAGCGTTTTGTGAGGGGAATAATTTGCCTACTTCCGTGACTATGGCCTTCTGGAACTGCTGCATTTTGGCTGACCTCTCCGCCTCATGAATGACAGACATAAAGTTCTCCTTGCAGCGTGGGTCTAACAGTGTTGCCGACCAGTACAGATTGTCATTCAAGATGTTCTGAACGCGAGGGTCACGAGCCAGGCAGCTTACCATAAAGTCAGCCATGTACGCCAGACTCTTAACAGCCATCACTTCAGTATCCAGACCAACACGATGACTGAACATGCTGTCCTCCTCCTCCTCCTCCTCCTCCTCCTCCTCCTCATCTCCCCTGTCCTCCGGCCAGCCATGCTGAATCGAGGGTATGACTGGTGTGCATGTCATATCCTCAATTTGGCCAGAGAGTTGCTCCATGTCTTCATCCTCCTCCTCCTCGTCATAGTCCTCCACTGCACGTTGTGATGAGATGAGGCTGGACTGTGTGTTTTCACCCACACCCACTACTGTTTCTTGCTCCAAGTCATCGCGCTCGGCCTGCAATGCATCCTCTTTGTTTTTCAGCAGAGACCGTTTTAGAAGGCAGAGTAGTGGTATGGTGACGCTAATAATGGAGTCCTCGCCGCTCACCATCTTGGTGGAGTCCTCAAAGTTTTGGAGTACGGTACATAGGTCGGACATCCATCTCCACTCCTCAGGTGTTATGTGTGGAGTTTGAACCATTTGCCGACGGCTTAGGTGATGCAGGTAGTCCACAACTGCCCTCTTCTGCTCACATATCCTGACCAACATGTGCAGAGTTGAATTCCAATGCGTGGGGACATCACACACCAGTCTGTGTGGCGTAAGACGCTAACGGCGCTGAAATCCGCCAAGGCCGGCTGAAGCAGCAGGTGACTTGCGACAATGTGCAGACAGACGGCGAACGTTTACCAGCAGTTCAGACAGCTCTGGGTATGACTTTACAAACCTCTGAACCACGAGGTTGAGCGCGTGGGCCACGCATGGAACATGCGTCAGCTGCCCTCGCCTCAAAGCTGCCACCAGGTTCCGGCCATTGTCACACACGACCTTTCCTGGCTTTAGGTTCACAGGTGTGAGACAGTGATCTGCCTGCTGTTTCAGAGCTGTACACACCTCTTCTGCATTGTGGGGTTTGTCACCCATGCAGACTAACTTCAGCACATCCTGTTGCCGCTTCGCAGAGGCAGTGCTGCAGTGCTTCCAGCTTGGGACTGGTGTGGAGGGTACAGTGGATGAGGATGCGCAGGAGGAGTAGGAGGAGGCTGAAGAGCATGACATTCCGGAGCTGTAGAGTGTCGGTGAAACCCTGACAGAGGTAGGGCCTGCTATCCTTGGTTTGGGAAGGACGTGTTCCGTCCCTCGCTCAGACTGTGTCACAGCCTCCACAATAGTAACCCAGTGTTTTGTCAAGGAGATGTAGCGGACTTGCCCACAAGCACTTGTCCACGTGTCTGTGGTTATACACTTCAGCCCCTGACCTTACCCCTGCGGTATTAAAGAACAGCAATGACTGGCTAGCTGCAGTTTCCAATATCATGTCCACTCTCTATTTGAAACTAAACCTTTCCAAAACTGAACTTCTTCTGCTCCACCCATCCACTAACCTCCCTAAATCGGACATCTCTCTCTCAGTTTGTGGCACCATGATAACGCCTAGGCAGCAGGCTCATTGTCTGGGTGTTATCTTTGACACCGATCTCTCCTTCTCCTCCCACACACAATGTCTCGTCCGCTCATGTCGCTTACACCTGAAGAATATCTCCAGAGTCCGTCCCTTTCTCACCCTGTAAACAACAAAAACCCTGACCGTGGCCCTAATCCATTCCAGCCTTGACTATTGCAATTCTCTATTAAGCGGCCTCCCCCTCACCAGAGTTTCTCCTCTCCAGTCCATCCTTAATGCAGCAGCCAGGATCACCCATCTGGCCAATCGTTACTCAGATGCCTCTGCTCTGTGCCAGTCATTGCACTGGCTGCCCGTATACTACAGGATCAAAATCAAATTGCTTCTTCTCACCCACAAAGCTCTTCACAGTGCAGCACTCCCCTACCTCTCCTCCCTCATCTCTGTCTATCACCCCACTCGCGCTCTACGTTCCTCAAATGACCTTCGACATCTGTAATAATCCGATCCTCCCACTCCCGGCTCCAAGACTTCTCCAGAGCTGCACCAAACCTCTGGAATGCTTTACCCCAAGAAATCAGGACTATCCACAACTTGCATGGCTTCAGACGATCCCTAAAAACGCATCTTTTTAAGGCGGCCTATCATACTCCCTAATAGAAGTCCTTTGTACTGTAGATAGTGAATGGCCTATCCCTCTGGACATTACTCTTCTACAAACTCCACCAAACCAAAAAGGTCTACACAGACTGTATAATGACCATCCATGTAAGCTTAGTTCTATGCCCCATTTCCTCAAGATGCCTGGACCATCCGTGCAATAAGCCCCTGTACCTTGTGCAACCCCTATCTTGTAGTAGATTGTAAGCTCTTTTGAGCAGGGTCACCTTCATTTCTTGCTTTATTTTTTGTATTTTCTTTTTTACATTGATTCAATGCCTATTGTTTTGTATCCAATTATTGTACTGTATTTGTTCTCTACTGTAATTACTTACTGTATTATATTTTCTGTACTCTAACCCTACATTGTAAAGCGCTGCGTAATATGTTGGCGCTATATAAATAAAGCTGTATTATTATTATTATTAGGTGGACTTTGTCTGAAACAGCGTTGTTGAGGGCACGTGTGATGCTGTTGGACACGTGGTTATGCAATGCGGGGACGGCACATCTGGAGAAATAGTGGCGGCTGGGGACCGAGTAACATGGGACAGCAGCCGCCATCAGGTCACGGAATGCTTCCGTCTCCACCAGCCGGAAAGGGAGCATTTGTAGCGCTATGAGTCGCGAAATGTGATCATTCAGGACTGTGGCATGTGGGGCGTTGGCAGCGTATTTGCGCCTGCGTTCAAATGTTTGCTGAATGAATAATTGAACGCTGCGCTGGGACAAGGACGTGCTTGATGGTGGTGTAATTTGTGCGTGGGCAACTTCAGGTGCAGGGCCGGAGGCTTGTTCGCGGCCAGCATGGACAGGGGATTGGCTCGCACGCACAACAGGCGAAGACGTAGCAGTGACATCAGCAAGCACCGCTCCTCGACTCTGTTGTACTTCCCACAAAGTCGGGTGCTTGGCTGACATGTGCCTGATCATGCTGGTGGTGGTCAGGCTGCTACGTTTCGTACCCCTGCTGATGCTGGCATGGCAGGTGTTGCAAATGGCATTTTTACAGTCATCTGGAGCCAACTTAAAATACTGCCAGACTCGGGAAGACATAACATTTGCACAGGCACCTTGTGTCGTGTTGTTGTTCCGGGGAACGGTTGCCTGCCTTCTGCCTGCGTATCCGACCCTGCTTCGTACTGCCTGTTGGAATGCTACGCCTCCCTCACCCGGTGCACTGCTGTCCTCGCTCTGCATATACTCCTGCCAGGTTGGGTCAGCTACTGGATCATCCACCACGTCGTCTTCCTATTCCTTGGCTAATCGCTGGACTGCTCCTCCTTCTCCTCATGTGCCACCATGATGACCGTTACAATAGTTTGGCTGTTGTTTCAGGTATACCCCCAGTGGTAAATTTTTACGCCCATTCTTTTTGAATGGGCATTACAAAGACAGGATACCCGCATCTTTTCAATGTGAAAAATGTTTTGAGGCCCTCCTGCACGTCTCTATCCAGGGTCATTGTTGAACCTCCCAATTTTTGGCTGCCCTGGCCAAAGGCCTATACTACAATACACCCACTTGAGGGTTACAGGCCCTACTACATGTCTGAATGCATGGGTCATTGTTGAACCTCCCAATTTTTGGCTGCCCTGACCAAAGGGCTATACTACAATACACCCACTTGAGGGTTACAGGCCCTACTACATGTCTGAATGCATGGGTCATTGTTGAACCTCCCAATTTTTGGCTGCCCTGACCAAAGGGCTATACTACAATACACCCACTTGAGGGTTGCAGGCCCTACTACATGTCTGTATGCATGGGTCATTGTTGAACCTCCCAATTTTTGGCTGCCCTGACCAAAGGGCTATACTACAATACACCCACTTGAGGGTTGCAGGCCCTACTACATGTCTGTATGCATGGGTCATTGTTGAACCTCCCAATTTTTGGCTGCCCTGACCAAAGGGCTATACTACAATACACCCACTTGAGGGTTACAGGCCCTACTACATGTCTGCATGCATGGGTCATTGTTGAACCTCCCAATTTTTGGCTGCCCTGGCCAAAGGCCTAGGCTAAAATACACCCACTTGAGGGTTACAGGCCCTACTACATGTCTGTATGCATGGGTCATTGTTGAACCTCCCAATTTTTGGCTGCCCTGGCAAAAAGGCAATACTATAATACACCCACTTGAGGGTTACAGGCCCTACTACATGTCTGAATGCATGGGTCATTGTTGAACCTCCCAATTTTTGGCTGCCCTGCCCAAAGGCCTAGGCTAAAATACAACCACTTGAGGGTTACAGGCCCTACTACATGTCTGTATGCATGGGTCATTGTTGAACCTCCCAATTTCTGGCTGCCCTGACCAAAGGGCTATACTACAATACACCCACTTGAGGGTTACAGGCCCTACTACATGTCTGTATGCATGGGTCATTGTTGAACCTCCCAATTTTTGGCTGCCATGACCAAAGGGCTATACTACAATACACCCACTTGAGGGTTACAGGCCCTACTACATGTCTGTATGCATGGGTCATTGTTGAACCTCCCAATTTTTGGCTGCCCTGACCAAAGGGCTATACTACAATACACCCACTTGAGGGTTACAGGTCCTCCTGCACGTCTCTATCCAGGGACAAAGAGGAGCCTCCCAATTTTTGGCTGCCCTGACCAAAGGGCTATACTACAATACACCCACTTGAGGGTTACAGGCCCTACTACATGTCTGAATGCATGGGTCATTGTTGAACCTCCCAATTTTTGGCTGCCCTGGCCAAAGGCCTAGGCTAAAATACACCCACTTGAGGGTTACAGGCCCTACTACATGTCTGTATGCATGGGTCATTGTTGAACCTCCCAATTTTTGGCTGCCATGACCAAAGGGCTATACTACAATACACCCACTTGAGGGTTACAGGCCCTACTACATGTCTGTATGCATGGGTCATTGTTGAACCTCCCAATTTTTGGCTGCCCTGACCAAAGGCCTATACTACAATACACCCAGTTCTTCTTTACAGGCCCTCCTGCACGTCTCTATCCAGGGACAATGTGGAGCCTCCCAATTTTTGGATGCCCTGGCCAAAGGGCTATACTACAATACACAAAGTTCTTGTTTACAGGCCATCCTGCATGTCTGTATCCAGGGGCATTGGTGAACCTCCCAATTTTGGACTGCCCTTGCAAAGGAAGATACTACAATAGACCCAGTTCCTCAAAATGGGCACTTTATTTCTAGACTTGGCTTCATGTACGTCTCTTGTCAGGGTCATCGGAGTGTCGCACAATGTTTTCACGTAAAATCTTTCATGTAATCACAAAAAGTGACATACACCAGCTGTATCTCACTATTGGGTATGTGCCCTTAACATTTCCACCCTAAATATTCATTTTGTTGTCATTTTGGAAGGTTTTCTGGAGACTCCGTAAAATTGGCGTGAAACTCGGACAACATTGTTCACATCTGTGAATTTTGAGTGAGAAATGCTTCCAGGGGTCTTCCCCATGGTGTTGCCATGTCATTTCAACACTCTTCTGAGACTTTTGTTACATTTTTAGGGTTTTTCCATGCTGCCGGCAGTCATTTAATAAAAATACTCGTGTCTCCCATAGGATAACATTGGGCTCGTTACTCGGGCCGAGCACACGAGTATCTCGGGATGCTCGGCCCGAGCTTCGAGCACCCGAGCATTTTAGTACTCGCTCATCACTAATGCTTACTCATCATCTGCATTGCCCCCCCCCTGGGGAAATCTGACCACAACCTCATACTATTGTCTCCAGCCTATCAACCAGTTGTCTGCAAACAACCAGTGACAATTAAACAGATAAGGAAGTGGTCTCCGGCAGCAGAGAAGAGGATACAAGACTGCTTTGATTGCACAGACTGGGAGGTGTTATGTGCCAGGGAACATAATGATGATGTTAATGAGGTTACCGGGAGAGTTACTGATTACATCAACTTTTGTACTGACAATATTGTACCTATTCATGAGATTCGGTGTTATGCAAACAACAAGCCTTGGATTACAAAAGAATTGAAACATCTACTAAACAGGAAAAAAAAAAGCGTTTAAAAGGAAAGACAAGGAGGAGATGAAAATTGTACAGAGAGACTTAAAGGGGAAAATTAAGATTGCCCGTGAAGAATTCAGAATTAAATTGGAAAATAAATTGTCACACAACAACTCCAGAGAAGTGTGGGCTGGAATGAAGCTATTGACTGGGTTTAAGGCAAGGTCAGATCAGGGGGGTGGGGGGCTGATCATGGCTAATGAGATGAATGAGTTTTTCAACAGATTCAACGATAAATGTGCAATGTCAACAGGGGAGAAGGTCGGGGAGCGACAAGCAATATCAACTGGGAGGAGGAAGTTGGAGACTTTCTTGATCTCAGAAAATGATGTGAGGGAACAGTTTAGTAAGCTGGTCATTGGTAAAGCAGCAGGGCCTGATGGTATCTGTCCACGTGTCCTCAGAGTGTGTGCAAATCAGTTGTGCACTGTCTTCCAGCACCTGTTTAACTGGAGCCTACAATCACAGAGAGTACCAGTTCTATGGAAGACTTCTTGCCTGGTGCCGGTTCCCAAGACTACCTTCCCGAGCTCCCATAACGACTATAGACCGGTGGCCTTAACATCGCATGCGATGAAGTCCTTGGAGAGAATTGTACTTGCCTACTTGTGTCCGAGGGTGTCTGCTTTTATGGACCCCTTTCAGTTTGCGTATCGGCAGAGTCTAGGGGTGGACGATGCTGTAGCATATCTGCTACAAACAGTACATTCCTTTTTGGACAATGATGGAACCACTGTGCGTGCCATGTTCTTCGATTTCTCCAGTGCATTCAACACCTTACAGCCACTATTATTACGTAAAAAGCTGGTTGAAATGGTGGTTGATGAGGCACTAGTGAATTGGATCATTGATTACCTGTCGGACAGGCCACAGTTCGTAAGGTTGGGGGCGGCCGTATCGGATAGTGTTCGGAGCAGTGTTGGAGCCCCTCAGGGAACGGTGCTGTCGCCATTCCTTTTTACGTTATACACAGCTGATTTTCAGTATAAATCAGACCTTGTTACCTTCAGAAGTACTCTGATGACTCAGTGATAGTCGGAGGTATTGAGAGAGGCCGGGGGGAGGAGGAATACAGAAGGGTGGTCTCGCACTTTGTTGACTGGTGCCAGGCTAACCATTTAGAACTCAACGTAAAGAAAACCAGGGAGTTGGTGTTGAGTTATGGAAGGTGCATGAAGGATTGCTTACCTATCACTATTGATGGTCAGGATGTGGAGATGGTGGAGAATTTCAAATATTTGGGGGTTCACCTGGACAGCAAGCTTGATTGGAGGTGCCATATGGAGAAGGTTTGCAAGAAAGGGATGAGTAGACTTTACTTCCTAAGGAAATTAAGGTCGTTTAATGTGTGTAGCAAAATGCTTGAAATGTTCTACCAATCTATTGTGGCGAGTGCAATCTTTGCTGCAATAATATGCTGGGGTAGTAGTGTGCGCACAGCTGACGCTAATAAGCTGAATAAACTTATCAAGAAGGCTAGTGCGGTGGTGGGTCTACAACTTAGGACTTTCGAGGAGGTATTAGAGGATAGAATCAATAAGAAATGCAAGGCTATAATGAGCAACAATACACACCCGCTCTCTGAACTGTTTGCGAAGCAGAAGAGCACATTCAGCAAGCGTCTAATCCAACTAATGTGTAAAAAGGAAAGATACAGAAAATCGTTTGTTCCGACAGCTGTGGGGATGTTCAACAAATGTAAAAGTGTAAAGCGTCCCAAGACTATGTGAAGTTCTATGTGTATGGGGGGAATAGGTGAGGTACATGTACCAGTCTACCCACATCTGTTGTCCATATAGACTTATTTTGTTAAGTGTGAAATGTTCTTGATCTTTGTTCTGCTGCTGTAATACTGTAATTTCCTCCGGGATCAATAAAGTTTATCTTATCTTATCTTATCTTATCAGAGATACCTGTACTGTGTAGATACACCCATAGTAACAAAGGTCAGATCCCAGCACGTTACAGGAACTGTTAGCAGGTTAAGTTGATAGTTAAACAAGATTAAAATTAGAGATGAGCCGTATTCAATTCGAAATATTCGCCAATCTCAAATTCAACCTGTTTTGGGTGATGTTTGAGTCACTTGGCGAATGCGTACAATTAGCTTCAAATTCGGCATTGCGAGGTTATGTTTGATAATGCATCGTTCACCAAAAGCGTAACTGGCTTTTCACAGTAATACTGTTATTAAATGTAATATCCAGTTTCAGTGTATAGTGTGTATGTGGGGGTGGCGGGGTTTAGATCAGTGCTGCAGAAATAATGCTGATCTCCATTTTTTTTTCTCCTAACCGCATATACAGTGGGGCGGTGCAGGCTGTCAGCCAATCACACACACACAGCAAAGTGCATTATTTGCTCACAAGAAAGGGTATCTGTCATTGGCTGTGTATGTCACATGTCCTTGCCCTATAAGACCTGGCC
The DNA here is from genome assembly GCA_033576535.1 of Allobates femoralis. Lineage (NCBI taxonomy): Eukaryota > Metazoa > Chordata > Amphibia > Anura > Aromobatidae > Allobates > Allobates femoralis. The sequence continues at coordinate 49,089,881 of JARQOC010000002.1, read as the reverse complement.
TTTTTCCCCATCGCTGCCATTACCTCAGTGATGCAGTTGTGTGTTAGTCAGGCACACAACTGCTGCTGTGGGCACTATAAAGTGTGACTTAGACAGATAGTGAGCAAATATCAAGTTAGATGGAGAGGTTTAGGGAGTAGGGACTAGTTGGAATATCAGCCCTTTTGAGGGCTACTTAATAGAAGTAGGGACTAGCTGTAATTTCAGCCTTTTTGAGGGCTAGATTACAGCAGTTCCTATTAGCTTTTGCCAGGCAGGTGTGTGCCAGTGCTGTGCAAGTCTTTTTCACAGCATCTGGCAAAATCTAGCTTAGGCAATCCTTTTGGGCAGGTAGTGTAGCACTGCTGTGAAGAAAGCTACACCACCTGTCTTCAGTAGCCAATTCTTTACTGCAGCTAGCCCAGGTAATCCTTTTGGGCTAGTAGCAGTGTCTGGTAGTCAGCGGTGTAGCCCAGCTGTAAAGTAAGCTACACCGCCTGTCTATCCAGTAGCCAATTTTTTACTGCAGCTAGCCCAGGCAATCCTTTTGGGCTAGTAGAAGTGTCTGGTAGTCAGCGGGATAGCCCAGCTGTAAAGTAAGCTACACTACCTGTCAGGGGCTGGCTGATGCTGTTACCCCGGGTTGCAGTCCACCTTGCGCAGCCTGACGCCAAGTGAGGGGCAGGGGGGGCCACTGGTGCTGGCGCAAGCAAGGTGAGGAGCGGGGGGGTCCTACTGGCGCAAGGTGAGGAGCGGGGGGGGGGGGGGGCGTTTCTCACCTCCCGGCTGCATCAGCCTGTTATGGGTGGCCCTACACTAGGACTGTACCACCGGCCTGGAGGGCAAATGCCACCTGGCACCTGGGCCAGTCCGCCTGTCTATCCAGTAGCCAATTTTTTGCTCCATCTAACCCAGGCAATCCATTTTTAGCTAGTAGCAGTATCTGGTAGTCAGCGGTGTAGCCCAGCTGTAAAGTAAGCTACACCGCCTGTCTATCCAGTAGCCAATTTTTTACTGCAGCTAGCCCAGGCAATCCTTTTGGGCTAGTAGCAGTGTCTGGTAGTCAGCGGTGTAGCCCAGTTGTGAATCAAGCTACACCGCCTGTCTATTTAATACTAATTTTTAACTGCATCTAGCCCAGGTAATAGTTTGGGCCTAGTAGCAGTGTCTGTTAGTCAGTGGTGTAACCCACTTGTGAACCAAGCTACTCCACCTGTCTATTTAATACTAATTTTTAACTGCATCTAGCCCAGGTAATAGTTTGGGCCTAGTAGCAGTGTCTGTTAGTCAGTGGTGTAACCCACTTGTGAACCAAGCTACTCCACCTGTCTATTTCATACAAATTTTTAACTGCATCTAGCCCAGGTAATAGTTTGGGCCTAGTAGCACTGTTTTGCCACTCAGTTCTGCTCGATTTCCATCCGAATTTTTTTTTGCCAACAACTGCAGAGTTGCCAATTTGTTCACATACAAAATGAGTGGCAAAGTGCCTGCTGCTGGTGGAAAGGGGAAAAGGCATGGTGGAAAGGAAAAAAAAGTTTGTGTACGTGGGGTAGGTGGTAAAGCAACAGTAACATTTGCTGAAGAAAGAACATCTTCCAGCCAAAGTAAGATGTCTACTTCTTTCCGTGGACAATTTGATATGATCCCTTTCTTATGGACATGACCATCGCTACCAATTCTAGATGAGGCATAAAAAGAGCAGGTGCTTGAATGGATCTCAAGTGCTTCATCAAGTGGCATCTCCTCCACCTCAACTTCAACATCACAAATGCTCCAGTCCTCTGAGGTGTTACCCCAATCGCACTTGCTTTCTCCCAGCTCCCAAGTCTCCAGCCGCCCTACTGAGTATGGGGTAACAGACATGGTTGAGTCTGCAGAGCTGTTTAGTCACACTATAGCCTGGGAATCAAAGATCTGCACCATAGCTGCAGTGAGTCTAGACGAGGAAATGATCTGCACTGATGCCCAGAAGCTTTGTGAGTTGGATCCAGACCCAAATTAAGAAGGTTCTGAGCATAATGTAGACCCTCATTCCCAAACTGTAACTCCTCTTGGTGGAGACAATGAGGAAGATGCTGATGAGACTCAGATACCTGATTTGAACATCAACTTGACTTTTCGGTCAGGGCAGGAAGAGGTTGTCTCGGAGGATGAGGGGTGTGAGAACACACAGGGTGATGATGAGGTTGGAGATCCCACTTACTGTCAACCCACAGTCAGCCAGTCGATGAGGTCAGTAGAGGAGGTGGAGGAGGATGATAGTGATGACGAGGTTACGTTGTGCCTTCCTGGACAGAGACGGAGTACTGAAAGCATGTCAACAACTGCATCCTCAGCCACAACTCTGCCTCTGAGGAGAAGTCGTGGTGGCTCTGCAGATCACATGGGCTCTAAGCCTTGCCTAGCCTGGGCCTTTTTTGACATCGCAAAGGATCCCCCAACTCATGTCAACTGTAAGATTTGTCACCAATCTCTAAGTAGAGGCCAAAAACTCAATAGTTTGAGTACTTCTTGCATGAACCGTCACATGGATATGAAGCATAAGTTGCAGTGGGAAGCTCACTGTGCTATAATGCGGCCTAGCGGGGCCGGACAACCACCGTCTGCCCATCAAGTGCATCTGCGTGCTCTTCATCCTCTGTGACTGTGGGGACAGCAGTCACACATGCTTTTGGACGCAGACCTTCAACCTCTTTACCTGCAACAGGCAGTGTAATTGGCAGGTTGTTAGTTCTTTTGGAAGTGGAAACACCTGCTGGTGTTGAGCGCTGTCAGACATCGAGATCACCACCTTTGGATGAAGGCAACATTATATTTCCACCTGCACCTTCCTCACAGACCAGCAGTTTGCCGGGGACACCCTACTCAACCCCGTCCCAGCACAGCAGCCAGCCCTCCGTCCCTCAGATGTGGACAAGTAAAAGACCATTTCCTCCTAGCCATGACAAAGCTAAGAGGTTGAATTTCACCATCTGCAAGCTGTTGGCTACAGAAATGCTGCCTTTCCGGCTGGTGGACTCAGAGGATTTTCGAGACCTTATGTCAGTCGCAGTGCCCCAGTACCAGATGCTCAGTCACCACTACGTCTCCAAGAAAGGTGTGCCTTCGCTACACCAGAATGTCACACACAACATCACTGCTTCCATGAGAAACTCTGTGTGTGACAGGGTGCAATTCACCACAGACACTTGGACCAGTAAGCATAGACAGGGGTGTTACCTGTTGCTGCCTGGGCACTGGGTAACTATGGTGAGAGCTGGAGAAGGGTCTGCTGTATAAGTCTTGCCATCCCACGAGTTGTGCGTCAATGCTCTTTATGTAGAAGTTCCTCCACTGCTTCTGCCTCCTGAACCTCGCCTTGGTCCTCCACCTCCGCCCAAAGGTTGTCTGGTAATGCCACCCGCGTTGTAACTGCGCACAAGGAATCCTGCACACCTCCTTACTATGCTGGCAGCAGGGCCCAACGGCATCAGGCGGTCTTTACCAGGGCAATGTGACACACGTGTCTTGTATGGCTCATGTCTTGAACCTGCTTGTCCAGCAATTTTTAACCCATTATCCAGGCCTAGATGGGCTTCTTCAGAGGGCACGGTCGCTGAGTGCTTATTTCCGCCGTTCGCATCCTGCAGCTCAATGACTGTGACATCACCAAAGGTCCTGTCCCAATAGGTAAGTTGACAAAGATCTCACTCTGCAGGCACCGGAGGGGAGTGCGAAGGGGAGTGCGGAGGAGGGTGCGGGGGTCTGCGGGCGTTGGAGGAAGAGGGTGCGGGGGTCTGCGAGCACCGGAAGAAGAGGGTCTGCGGGTCAGCAGGCACTGGAGGAAGAGGGTGCAGAGGTCTATGTGCGGGGGTGTGCGGTGGTCTGTGGCATCTGGAGAGGTGCAGTGGAAAGCATGCGGGGGTCTGCAGGCGGCTTGTGTTGTCTGTGCCAGCGCCAGCCTATGCCATATTAACATCACTTGGATATCCTGATATGGCGTGGCTTCCAGTCAGTGCGGTGCATTGTGGGATACAGTTACATCGCCCACTCTCAATTATGTATGTAGATACTCTGTAGCAGTTAGGCAACCATTTCAATGGCTGCCAAAGGATCAAGGCATTAGTGTAGCAGCTGGACAAAAATTTTGATCTTGCCTGCTGATCTCAGGATTAATTGAAAATAGGAGCATTTAGTAAGAAGAAAACCTATTACTACAGCGCTGTAATAATCCAAGTGAAAATTAACATGAGTGACAGTTTTTGTAGTTTCAAAGGTAATCAAAGGGAAGATTCTGGAGTTATTCTTGAGGTGCAAGTGACATGAGTGAGAGAATGACTTGATATAGGAAGTCAAATATAACCCTAAGACATTGAGTGTGAGGCTTGGAAGTTATAGTACAAACACTCACAAAAGGCAATATTGAATTAGATTAATAGAGGGAGGGAATATAAGAAGTTCAGTTTTGTAAAGATTCAGTTTCAGGTAGAGAGAGGACATGATGTTAGAGACAGCAGATAGACAGTCACAGTATTTTGTAGTAATGCAGAGCTGATGTCATTAGAAGCGGTGTATACTTGGGTTTCATCAGCATAGAGATGATACGGAAAACGAAATCTACTACTTGTTTATTCAATAGGACAGTATATAGAGAAAAGAGGAGAGGACCGAGCATTGAACCCTGAGGAACTCTGTTGCCATGCGTGGAGCGGAAGAAGGGAATGGAGCTGGAAGGGATAACCGGCAAGGGCGGCTGGGAGGTTAGTCTGGCCTGGACTTAGGGTCCCTGGCTAGCCCTGTTCCCAAAGGTGAAGAGATTTGGAGGTTCTCTGAAGGTGTGGAGGTCCAAGCTACCACCCTATCCCTCAAATCCTCAACCTGCCCTCAGCTAAGAGCCCCTACCTCCACCCATGGACCAGGAAAAGGACACCTCTCCCAATGAAGGTAATATTAACTGCTCCAGCAGCACATCTGCACAACACAAGTCCTAGTTGAGAAATGAACTCAATCAGCACCATCTGGTGGAGGGAAGCCGAACTATTTAAGGCTGAGGGGGTGGAGAGCAGAAAGCTCAGACACACCCCTCCAGCTCCACCTTAGCTATGACTCAACCCCACCTGCAGAGCCGCCACCACACCTTCTGCAACTGCAGCTTCAATGTCAACTCAGACTGAGTCAAAGGAAAACAAAAACCTGGCTTAAATAGCAGCTCCAGGACTGCAAAGGCAGTCAATGCTTGACACCCTTCAATAGAGGGGGATTAAGACAAGCCAGCAAATGATATACTGTAGGAGCTTTTACAGAGATAGGAGGAAAACCAAGAGAGTGTGATGTCCTTGAGGCCAATAGAGCAGAGCGTAGTGAGGAGGAACTGGTGATCCATGGTGTCAGTTGCAGTGTCATATTGGTGACTCACCGCGGCCGGCTGACTCCGGTTTAGACAGGCGATTCTTCTCCTTCCTTGTCACGGGTGGACCGCGCCTGCCGGTAGTGGGGCCCGGTGTAGTGCAGATCAAAAGTGAAGACGTCTTGCGGGAACAGATTAAAGGGGTTTTAATTTGTTTTCTTCGTGACGCCACCTATGAGTAGTTCGGTAAGGGCTACCGACGCTGCGGAACCTCCGGGGTGATGGACAGCAGCAAGATGTTACGCTCCCCACAGGCTGAGCGGTGATCCCCGGAGGCTGGAGCTGCTCAAGATGTTGTGCGGCAGCTGCGGTTACCTCTTAGTTAATGACGGACAGTTCATAAGGAATCACAGACACAGGAAGTCTCTATAACGGTTCTTTACTGTAACCATGAAGGCAATACACGGTATGCAGTGGTTACAGGTAGCGGACCGGGTGGACTCAGCAGTGGTAGTGTTCCTCAGAGATCCGTAAGTGTTCCTCCATTCTACCTGTCTTGTTCTAACCAGTGTCGCCCAGGAATACCAGGTCGGGTACGGGGAGGCTGCTTCAATGCCCTATCCATCTGTATACGCTGTGGATGCTTTGGGGAGCCTTGGATCCCTCAGTGTGTACACCGCTGGTTAGACGACTGGTCGGTGGTGGGGTGCTCCTATAAAGCTGCTCCTCCACGGGGCTGGTTCGCGTGACAGAGGTGAACTGCTGCCAGCTTCGGTACCAGTGAACCGGCTGTAAATTGTGGGCACGGGAGTCTTTTGGGAACCCGTGTAATAATGCCCATTCCCGGATGATAAGGCCTCAGGTGGTGACACCCGTCCGGTGACGGCCCAGGGGCCCGCACGGAGTGCGGAGCCCCCGCTCCTCTCCTATCTCGAGGGTCCTCTCTCTTCTTCTGTTCTGTTCTACTCTACTGCACTCCACCCCCCAGGGCCTATGATTGGTCCCCTGTTCTAGGTGTTGCATGTTGAGTTGGATCTCCGAGTTAACTATTTCATTGCTGAGTCAGAGGGTATTGCGGCTGCAATACCTTCTTGTGACGCACTCGTTGCGGGGCGCCACACTCCCCCTTGGTTGAATACGCTTGTCCCCAAGCGTCCCATTACTCACATTACAGAGGGTTTTTTTTTTTTTCATATTTTACAACAGGTAATACACTTTTATTAATGACAGGTCATATATGCATAAAAGTGAGGTAAATAAACAGGTTAACACATTGCGCGGACCCGGCGGGCGGTCGGCTGTCCTTAGAATAAAAGTTCAGGCTGTAGCTGGCAAGTCGCGGTGTTACGGTGCAAACAGGAAGAAGTCTCTTTTAATAGCAAAGTTCAAACAACAACTTAAGTCACTGATGAATGGCAGTGTTCCGGACTCGTATGGCGAACCACCCATCACGGCATATATGGCGCTCATAGGTTACAATGTCCCCTCTATACAAGTCTCGGCTTGGATGGCCTCGCGGTAGTTGCGATTCCACATCACGGCGCCCCACAAACACTTCAGTACTCACACCCTCCTCCCTTACGAATCCCCACCCGGTGGACAAGTTAAATGTGCTTACCCACCCGGTTTTACGGAATTGTTCAGGCAATGGAGATTGGCGGCGGGCCTCGGCACGAGCCTGCATGTTGGCTTGCAGTCAAGTGTGCCACTCGTCTCTCCGGATACGACGTACAGTTAGGGCCAGAAATATTTGGACAGTGACACAAGTTTTGTTAGTTTAGCTGTTTACAAAAACATGTTCGGAAATACAATTATATATATAATATGGGCTGAAAGTGCACACTACCAGCTGCAATATGAGAGTTTCCACATCCAAATCGGAGAAAGGGTTTAGGAATCATAGCTCTGTAATGCATAGCCTCCTCTTTTTCAAGGGACCAAAAGTAATTGGACAATGGACTCTAAGGGCTGCAATTAACTCTGAAGGCGTCTCCCTCGTTAACCTGTAATCAATGAAGTAGTTAAAAGGTCAGGGGTGGATTCCAGGTGTGTGGTTTTGCATTTGGAAGCTGTTGCTGTGACCAGACAACATGCGGTCAAAGGAACTCTCAATTGAGGTGAAGCAGAACATCCTGAGGCTGAAAAAAAAGAAAAAATCCATCAGAGAGATAGCAGACATGCTTGGAGTAGCAAAATCAACAGTTGGGTACATTCTGAGAAAAAAGGAATTGACTGGTGAGCTTGGGAACTGTAAAAGGCCTGGGCGTCCATGGATGACAACAGTGGTGGATGATCGCCACATACTTTATTTGGTGAAGAAGAACCCGTTCACAACATCAACTGAAGTCCAGAACACTCTCAGTGAAGTAGGTGTATCTGTCTCTAAGTCAACAGTAAAGAGAAGACTCCATAACAGTAAATACAAAGGGTTCACATCTAGATGCAAACCATTCATCAATTCCAAAAATAGACAGGCCAGAGTTAAATTTGCTGAAAAACACCTCAAGAAGCCAGCTCAGTTCTGGAAAAGTATTCTATGGACAGATGAGACAAAGATCAACCTGTACCAGAATGATGGGAAGAAAAAAGTTTGGAGAAGAAAGGGAACGGCACATGATCCAAGGCACACCACATCCTCTGTAAAACATGGTGGAGGCAACGTGATGGCATGGGCATGCATGGCTTTCAATGGCACTGGGTCATTTGTGTTTATTGATGACATAACAGCAGACAAGAGTAGCCGGATGAATTCTGAAGTGTACCGGGATATACTTTCAGCCCAGATTCAGCCAAATGCTGCAAAGTTGATTGGACGGCGCTTCATAGTACAGATGGACAATGACCCCAAGCATACAGCCAAAGCTACCCAGGAATTCATGAGTGCAAAAAAGTGGAACATTCTGCAATGGCCAAGTCAATCACCAGATCTTAACCCAATTGAGCATGCATTTCACTTGCTGAAATCCAGACTTAAGACGGAAAGACCCACAAACAAGCAAGACCTGAAGGCTGCGGCTGTAAAGGCCTGGCAAAGCATTAAGAAGGAGGAAACCCAGCGTTTGGTGATGTCCATGGGTTCCAGACTTAAGGCAGTGATTGCCTCCAAAGGATTCGCAACAAAATATTGAAAATAAAAATATTTTGTTTGGGTTATGTTTATTTGTCCAATTACTTTTGACCTCCCAAAATGTGGAGTGTTTGTAAAGAAATGTGTACAATTCCTACATTTTCTATCAGATATTTTTGTTCAACCCTTCAAATTAAACGTTACAATCTGCACTTGAATTCTGTTGTAGAGGTTTCATTTCAAATCCAATGTGGTGGCATGCAGAGCCCAACTCGCGAAAATTGTGTCACTGTCCAAATATTTCTGGCCCTAACTGTACCTCTTCGTCGGAGTGATGCGGCGTGTGGATAAAGTCACTACGGCGTGCTGGTTGTTGAACCGCTCGAGCTTGGTGGGCAGTCTGGAGTGGAGCCCGGTTCAACGGAACCGGAGAAGATACTGTTGCGGCGGCACCCGACCAGTGCACCCGAGCTGATCGCCCGGCAGAAGGGTTCCTTGTGTCTCCCCAGGCGAACCCGGTGTAGAGATCCTCAGCTGGACTGTAGGTCTCCTCGTCATCCTCCTCGACCTCCTCGATGACTACGTCAGGCTGCTCGGCTGGTGAAGATGATGGGATGGAATCCTCTGAATCGGTGGGTGGCTGTGCGGCAAAGTTCTCATCTGGATCGTTGTGCAGGACTTCCAGGCTGCCTGCCTCTTCTTCTGTAGCAGCGGGAAGTGGTGTTTCAATCCCGGTCACCAGGTAGGCCTCTGTAGTTGCAGAGGAGGCCTCCGGTTCAGGGGAGAAACAGGCGACAGTCTCGGTAGTGTGGAAACTAGTCGCGGGTTCCGCAGGTGGAACCAGGTAGATGTCAGCTTCTTCGTGGGAGCGTATTGGAAGCTCCGGCTCTGGAACGGGATCGGCTGCGGTATCGTCCGCTGGAACGGGTCGAGTTGTGGTCCTCACTGGAATAACACAGTCTATGGGCTCCGGTGACGAAGCAGGACAGGCGGTGGGCGACGGTGAGGCTGTTGAAAAGCTGGCGATGTCCTCTGGGCTTGGAGAAGCTGTACCCGTTCGGCTCTGCTGCATCGCATGATGGAGTCTTCTGCCTAGGGTCGCGCTCCAGCTGCGAATCGTCCACTCCACTGTCTCAAGTAGTCGCACCCGGAGGTCTTGTAAAGCCTCGAGCCAGAAGTCGGGGCTGCCATCTATGGTAAGGGCAGGATCCGGACCCGGTTGGCCTATGGCTGCTCTGGCCTCCGCCTCGACCTCCCGCATTAGGTCTTGGAGTCTCGTGCTGGCCATTCTTCTTGGAGGGAAACCACACCCGTTCAACCGGTAAGACGTTCTGGTAGAGCTCGCGAAGAAGTCTTCTCTCTCTGTCGGTGTGTCTATCTATGACACTCCCATTTCCTCTGGGCTTTCATAGTCCAATCGTGGGAAAAGTCTTTGGGGTCCGCCCCCATGGTTGATTCGAGCAATCAGGGCGGACAAAGAGTTTGGCGCCTTTTGTCTTTAGCCCTCCCACGATGAGGGGGGGGTTGACTCACTCCTGGGCTTCACGTGGCGGCTTCTTGTGGCGGGAACGCCATCTTGGGCGCCATCTTGGCCCGATGGTGTAAAGGCGGGAAAGTTCTTTTTAGGACGAACAAAGTCCAAATTGTAGACAATAAAGTCCAGTTTAAGCACAATATACCGTTGGGTAACGGGCCTGCTCGTATCCTGTTCGTGACGCCATTTTCTGACTCACCGCGGCCGGCTGACTCCGGTTTAGACAGGCGATTCTTCTCCTTCCTTGTCACGGGTGGACCGCGCCTGCCGGTAGTGGGGCCCGGTGTAGTGCAGATCAAAAGTGAAGACGTCTTGCGGGAACAGACTAAAGGGGTTTTAATTTGTTTTCTTCGTGACGCCACCTATGAGTAGTTCAGTAAGGGCTACCGACGCTGCGGAACCTCCGGGGTGATGGACAGCAGCAAGATGTTACGCTCCCCACAGGCTGAGCGGTGATCCCCGGAGGCTGGAGCTGCTCAAGATGTTGTGCGGCAGCTGCGGTTACCTCTTAGTTAATGACGGACAGTTCATAAGGAATCACAGACACAGGAAGTCTCTATAACGGTTCTTTACTGTAACCATGAAGGCAATACACGGTATGCAGTGGTTACAGGTAGCGGACCGGGTGGACTCAGCAGTGGTAGTGTTCCTCAGAGATCCGTAAGTGTTCCTCCATTCTACCTGTCTTGTTCTAACCAGTGTCGCCCAGGAATACCAGGTCGGGTACGGGGAGGCTGCTTCAATGCCCTATCCATCTGTATACGCTGTGGATGCTTTGGGGAGCCTTGGATCCCTCAGTGTGTACACCGCTGGTTAGACGACTGGTCGGTGGTGGGGTGCTCCTATAAAGCTGCTCCTCCACGGGGCTGGTTCGCGTGACAGAGGTGAACTGCTGCCAGCTTCGGTACCAGTGAACCGGCTGTAAATTGTGGGCACGGGAGTCTTTTGGGAACCCGTGTAATAATGCCCATTCCCGGATGATAAGGCCTCAGGTGGTGACACCCGTCCGGTGACGGCCCAGGGGCCCGCACGGAGTGCGGAGCCCCCGCTCCTCTCCTATCTCGAGGGTCCTCTCTCTTCTTCTGTTCTGTTCTACTCTACTGCACTCCACCCCCCAGGGCCTATGATTGGTCCGCTGTTCTAGGTGTTGCATGTTGAGTTGGATCTCCGAGTTAACTATTTCATTGCTGAGTCAGAGGGTATTGCGGCTGCAATACCTTCTTGTGACGCACTCGTTGCGGGGCGCCACATTGGCATAATCAATACTCAGCAGAGGAACTGTTTTTATTTTAAACTCATCTTATGTCTCTTATTTCAAGAAGAAAAGTAAGGAAGGACAAATTTGTGTTTTCCATCTTAAAGGCCCTGCTATGTTTTTGGTGTACATCCAACCATACTTCATAACCATTTCCATCGTTTTGCAGAGCTACAGTACTCTGAAGATCGAGACTGGTACAAGATTCCCGTCAAGTTGACTTGACGCTTCCTTCAGCAGAAGTTCCTACATTTTCCAAGCTGTGATCTCTGCTGTTTCTAAACACTGTCCTTCTGTAAGCTCCATAGTGTCCTCGGGAACATCTTTCCCATAGCTCCTTTTATACATAGCATAGCACTTGTTGGAGATATTGGGAGAATTTATCTCAGAGGACCGAAGAATTTAGTGGGGGACATCATGGTGATTGAATCCAGAGACCAAGGCACTCTCGCTATACCCGTCTGTTTATTTATTCTGAATTGATAAATCCATTTCTCATCCTCTCTCACTTGTGAATTTCTCTCTCTCTGCTCTTTGTTACTCTACCCCGTTGACAGATTTTCCACTCGGTTTGTTTTCTTTGGCTCCTGAGCCACCACAGGACATCACACATAATGCACAGTATGGAGGCTGACACTTTTCTTTTTTGGGTGAACCAGTCTATAATTGTTAAACTAGGGACATGTATCAAAATGTAAAAATTACTATTTTATGTACAGTATTAAAAATAATTATAAATCTTACATTTAATTTTTTATCTTAAACAACTCTAAGGAAAGTCACAAAAGGAAAGGAGTGAGGTATGCGACCATTTTGCTTTTGTACCTTGTAGATTCTGGTAGAACTCATTTAATCCAGCTAAATTTACAGCATGCATCTCATAGTAATTATTTGTCATTACAGCGACATTTATTCCATGGCATTTTACATGTGAAAAGAGGCATACATAGACAAGTAAAATATTTATGAACAATACAAGGTACAGACTGGTACAGGAGGAGAGAGGACCCTGCCCGCGAGGGCTCACAGTCTACAAGGGACAGGTGAGGATACAGTAGGTGAGGAGAGAGGACCCTGCCCACGAGGGCTCGGAGTCTACAAGGGATGGGTGTGGATACAGTAGGTGATGGGACAAGACCCTGCCGACGAGGGCTCACAGTCTATAAGGGGTGGGGGTGGATACAGTAGGTGAGGAGAGAGAATCCTGTCTATGAGGGCTCACAGTTTACAAGCGATGAGTGAGGATACAGTAGGTGAGGAGAGAAGACCCTGCCCGTGAGGGCTTACAGTCTAAAGGGATGGGTGAGGATACAGTAGGTGAGGAGAGAGGACCCTGTCTGTGAAAACTCACAGTCTACAAGAAATGGGTTTGGATACAGTAGGTGAGGAGAGAGCACCCTGCCTGGGAGGGCAAACAGTGTTCAAGAGATGGGTAAGGATACAGTAGGTGAGGAGAGAGGACCCTGCTCACGAGGGCTCACAGTCTGCAAGAAATGGGTTAGGATACAGTAGGTGAGGAGAGAGCACCCTGCCTGGGAGGGCACACAGTGTGCAAGAAATTGGTGAGGATACAGTAGGTAAGGAGAGAGGATCCTGTCCGCGAAGGTGCACAGTCTACAAGAGATGGGTGAGGATACAATAGGTGATGGGGCAAGACCCTGCCCATGAGGGCTCACAGTCTACAAGGGATGGGCGAGGATACAGTAGATGAGGAGAGAGGACCCTGCCTGTGAGGGCTCGCAAGGTGCAAGAAATGGGTGAGGATACAGCAGATGAGAAGAGAAGACTCTGACTGTGAGATCTCACTGTTTACAAGGAATGGGTGAGGAGAGGCGACCCTGCCTGCAAGAGCTCACAGTCTACAAGGGACACAGTAGGTGAGGAGAGAGGACCATGCCTGTGAGGGCTCACAGTCTACAATGGATAGGTAAGGATACAGTAGGTGAGGAGAGAGGACCTTGCTCGTGAGGTATCACAGTCTACAAGGGATGGGTGAGGATACAGTAGATGAGAAGACCCTGTCAGCGAGGGCTCGAAGTCTACACGGGATGGGTGAGGATGCAGTAGGTGAGGAGAGAGAACCCGGCCCATGAGGGCTCACAGTTTACAAGCGATGAGTGAGGATACAGTAGGTGAGGAGAGAGGACCCTGCCTGCCTGCAAAGGCTCACAGTCTACAAGAAATGGGTTAGGATACAGTAGGTGAGGAGAGAGCACCCTGCCTGGGAGGGCACACAGTGTGCAAGTGATAGGTAAGGATAATGTAGGTGAGGAGAGAGGACCCTGCCCATGAGGGCTCACAGTTTACAAGTGATGAGTGAGGATACAGTAGGTGAGGAGAGAAGACCCTGTCCGTGAGTGCTCACAGTCTACATGAGTGAGGACACAGTAGGTGAGGAGAGAGGACCATGCCTGTGAGGGCTCACAGTCTACAAGGGATAGGTTAGGATACAGTAGGTGAGGAGAAAGGACCTTGCCTGATAAGTCTCACAGTCTACAAGGGATGGGTGAAGACACAGTAGATAAGAAGACCCTGTCAGTGAGGGCTCAAAGTCTACAGAGGATGGGTGAGGATACAGTATGTGAGGAGAGAGAACCCTGCCCATGAGGGCTCACAGTTTACAAGCGATGAGTGAGGATACAGTAGGTGAGGAGAGAGGACCCTGACTGCAGAGGCTGACAGTCTACAAGAAATGGGTTAGGATACAGAACGTGAGAAGAGAGCACCCTGTCTGGGAGGGCACACAGTGTGCAAGAAATGGGTGAGGATATAGTAGGTGAGAAAAGTGGACCTTGCCCACAAGGGTTCACAGTGTACAAGGGATGCTTGAGGATACAGTAGGTTATGGGACAAGAACCTGCCCACGAGGACTCACAGTCAACTAGAAATGGGTTAAGATACAGTAGATGAGGAGAGAGGACCCTGCCTGGGAGGGCACACAGTGTGCAAGAAATGGGTGAGGATACAGTAGATGAGGAGAGAGGACCGTGTTTGTGAGGGCTCACAGTCTACAAGGGATAGGTAAGGATACAGTAAGTGAGGAGTGAGAACCTTGCCCGTGAGGTCTCACAGTCTACAAGAGATGGGTGAGGATACAGTAGATGAGAAGACCCTGCCTTATTGGTCCAACAGGGACCAGGTAGCACATCTCTGATTAGTGTTCATCAGGGACTGCAAGAAAAACAATAACTGGTCACGGTAAGAAAACATTTAAAGAAACAGTTTGCATTTTTAGCGATGCAATGCCAGGTGAGGCTCTTCACTCATCAACTTTGCTGACCTGGATTTCGAACCATCCGCGGGGGACCTGCGTGGCGCTCATAAGTAATCACATCCCCACGGTACAGGTTCAGGTCCGGGTGGCCCTGGGGAAGATGTTCCTCTATATTTCTGTGACCCACATGCACATCTTGGTAGAGGCCTTCCTCTTTGGCAAACCCGTACCCGATGCTCAGATTAAAGGTAGTGTCCACTGCCCTCTTATGTTAGTCTGGGGGCAGCGGGGGCTGATTACGGGCCATGATGCGGGCCTGGCAAGTCTCAAGTTTGTTTGCATACCACACCTCGCGCCGTCAGTGCCATTCAGCCTCATCATCCGGGTCAGGTCGAGTGAACCACGGACGACCTACCGGTTGCCAGGTATGCCCGTTGTCGTCTGTGTGCCGCACTGCTTTCCTTTCTCCAACCACAGTGACCGATGTTGGTACCGCGACCCTCCATAGCTCGCGGGGCCCAGCCTCCTCCATATCACCGATGGCTCCTTCCTCCTCCAGACTCTCCTCCTCCTCCCCGTCCCCGACCTGGCCATCCATGTACTCATTAGGCTCCATTCAATCAGCTCGGGCTCCTCTGAGAACTAGATGAGGTCTCCCACCTCGGCGACATCCTTTCCTCCAGGCTCCACAAGTGGTGTGTTAACTGGTTCCAGAGGTTCAGCAACGGGTTCGGGGGTTACCGGGTGGTCTGTCTGAGTTGCAACAGTCACCCGGTGCTCCTGGCCTCTCTGAGCTGCAGCCCTCCACCGTCGCTCCAGCTGGAGCACCATCTCCGCTCCCCAGCGTTGGATGGTCCATTCCGTGACCTCCTGAATTTGGGCCCGCAGATCGTTAAGGGCCGTCCTCCAGAAGGTACCATCTTCACCCTCTGTCTCCAATGTCAACACACCCAGGGCGGCACGGTCAACCAAAATGTCCTGCTCGATCTCCTGGATCAGCTATTTAAAGTTGGGTACAGCCATTGCCTCACAACCGGTTCTAGGTAACGGGTCCGGAGCCTGACCAGGTATCTTGTTTTTGCTTCCGGCCGCACCCTGCTTGATTATTATAGTCCCGAACTGGTGTGGGCTGCGCTCGATCCGCCCCTTGGTTGTTTGATAGCAAGGGGGGCGGGGAGACTATTTGGCGCCTCTTAGATGGCCCATGTATGCTGAGGGGCCGAGGCTTGCCCCTGGGCCAGCACATAGTCTCTTTTACATTTTTAAGCCCGCCCACCACGAAAGTCCTATAGGCGAGTCATTTGGGCTTTTCCAAAGCACACCACTACCTTCGTCACTCCTCGGCAGAAGGGAGGGGCGGGACTTATCCTCCCGCTCTTTTCTCTTGATGTAGTGACGCAGCTTAAATTGTGAGGCGATGTAATGGCAGTTCTACTTGTAACAGTACACAGTCAATAAAGTCTTTTTTGGCGCACCCTACCTGGTTTCACCAGGCTGGTTCTATCCTGTTCGTAGACTCCAGAAAATAATGAGCCCAGGGCAAGGGGTACTCGGACACTGGCCTTGGGTCTGATGGATGAGATCGGGGAATGAGGGGAGTAGTTGTTGCAGTTATTACCCCTCCAGTGCGATGCTGCTGATGGTGCTGAAGCCCTCCGGGCAACGGCGAGAAGAATGACAGAGACCGCTTCAACTCAAACTCCACTTTACTGGGTACCGGCAGATGTGAAACGATACACAGTACAGTCCGGTTTACCGGGTGTCTATTGCCAGTTCAGGGTCCCCCTTATGGAGTCTCTGGATGTTCTCTCTCTTAGTCTTTCGGGGTCTACTTTCCTCTTCTCTGTCTTTACCACCCTCGCAGAGCTGTCCCGCCAGTCCTATGGTCTGTAGCTAGTAGGCAAGGTCTGTGCCTTACGGGTCTGGACGGGAGCAGCAGGAACGCACTATTTCTCCCGCCAACGGAATTCGGCCCTTTTTCCTCTAGTGTCCTGAACCGGTTTTAGTCCTGAGGCGTGAGCTGACTTTGTGGCGCTAACGGCAACCCGATTACTATGGGCCCGCAGCTCGTCGGTTTGCGGTCAGAGGTGAACTACTGACCGCCTTGGCTTCCCGTGCTGCCGGTGCTTCCCCCAACGTCACCAGCCAGCTCCAACCAGTCCTGGCCCGTTGCCTTCTGTCCTGGGCCCCCACTTAAAGATTGGGATTCCTCCTGTCAGCGGTACTGTCAGGCCTGTCCTTCCTGACTGCCTTACCCAGCACTGTCTGAGGTAAATTGTCACTCTCTCTCACTACTCTAACTTAGGCTCCACCCCCTTTTGGGACCTGCTAAATTACCAGCCCCTCCATACTAGGTGGCCTAGTCCTGTGTGTGTGTTTAACATGAGATTCCACAGGTTAAACCCTGAACTGACAACTTACAGGGATAACACATTTGTTGTCACAGTGGCGCCTAGCCAGAGGGGTGCCACACATGTTTCAGGCACAGTTTCGGATCCGGTATCCGTGCTTTGCTCTTCTCTGGGGTGAGTTTCAGGATAACTCTGTTTCACAGGTGTGTTCCTCTCTGCTCTTTCTCCTTTACTCAGACCCTGGCTTGGCCTGGAACTGGACAGCAGACCATGGGGTGAGCCTAACGCAGCTCTTTTACACCCAGGTCCTTGTTCCTCCGTTCTCCTGGGAACTGAACTGCCCACTTCCTCTCCACACAAGAATATATAGTGAAGCAGCTTTAGCTCCCCCTTCTGGCCTAGAGGTGCTTGTATGATGTTGTTGGTTGTGTGGGGAGTTAACCCTTTGTGGTGTTACTATGGCACATGAACCCTGGGGTGCCACATTTTCCTCCACTCCAAATGCTAATATTCTCTCCAGTCGGCCTAAGCATCTAGCAAAATGATTGCAGTTGGATAGTATCTGAGTGCTATAGGATTTTTTTTCACAGACCCATAGACTTGCATGACCAATTTGATACGACACGAAGATCAAGATCTGACAAGTTTCCGTAATTCTGTTTATAGGTTTGTCCAGTGAAAAATCAGGAACATGTGAACGGTCGTAATCACTTCATGCACTATCCATGAAAAACACAGCTAGCTCGTATAAGAAAAACTGACATGTGAATGAGACCTTGAGAAAATTGAGCAAGATAGATGGCACCACCAATATATCTGGCTGTCGACGAGTGATGCTGCAACACCAGCACCCGCATCATTATCATATTTCAAAAAGTATAGTCACATTTGGGTTTCGTGACTGAGGGTCACTTCAAGGGATCGCTCACACTACCATATTTATTAGATGAGTCCTATCTGATTTTTAAATGAATAGCACTCGGGCCAACTATATGTATTTTTTCTCATACTGATTTGTCATGAGAAAAAAAAATGTAATGTGATTCATACATTGGATGTCACTCATCCATTCAAGTCAATGAGTGCACGTTCTAAGTTGGCTGGTAGCTGTGCCCAGCAGTCTTGGTCTTAACTGCACATGTAGAGGGGATAGTTAAAGGGATAAAGTTTGTTTTTGACACTAGTTTGGATAATCAGCCAGATGTGGCTGGCACTGCAGGGAATCCCTGTGAGATAGATGGTAGTGGCAGCGCAGATGCTTAACCCTTCCCAATCAGGGCTGGCTCCCAGGGAGATGATGAGGGTGATGGTAGTGAGTGTAGTGGAGGAAGGAGACACAGGGAACAGTCTTTGCTTTACCTTTCATTATTGCAGATTCTGTAGCAGGTGCATGGTAATACAACTACGACCCGGTGTTTGGTCTAGCCAGTCTGAGGAGAACTGTAGTTTGCTCTTCTGGGTGAGTAATATGGCTTTCCTGCTGACTTACCAAGGTTGTAAGTTTCCTGATGCCTTTAGCTTTTCAGTACTCCCTCTTAGTTCCTGTAGATTACCTCCTACTATACTGGTAGTGCGGATCTTGTGGGTATAGGTGCCTATAGCAGTTCCCTTATCCTATGTACTACTGGCACTCTGGAGTGCTCCACTTGAGTTGCTGGTGAGCATAAAACTCACCAGCATCCTGTTCTGCCATCAGGCCCTATTAGCCTGGATGACCTCAGCTCTAGTACCCTGCTTGTAGCTGACACCTTCAGAGCAGCTCCTGCTGCCTCCTCACCGGACCTCTCCTTTGCCTACTCAGCCCTACTACACCCTAACTATCCCCTCTGTCCAACCAGAGGCTGAGTCACAGCCCAAACCCAGTGTCAGATTCCTATTTAGAGATCAGGCAGTGTGTGTGCATGCTTAAGACATCCCGCATAAGAACCCCAATTCCCATCACACATGGCATTACATAGATGTTATAGCAATACGATTTTGTGGCGGCGACACACAGGGGTGCCACACTCCATGTCTGCATACTGAGGTTCTAATCTGGTATAAATCCTAAATCATATGACAAGGCTTCTTAAAGGGTAATTTTTGACTTTAATGATTGCTACTTCAGATAGGTGACATTGGAGTTCAAGTATCCTTCCTCTCTTAAAATACAATTTGCATATTTCATTTCACAGAGGAGACATGTGGCTTCATTACTGGCATATCACTCTCCATAAGAAGAAAAGTTTACCCCTTCAAACCACATTATATTAAGATGACAGTCGGATCAAGCTCAGTGTCATTAGCATAATCAGTCTGATATTCTCAGATGAGAGAATCTACGGTGTCTGACACTAGTCTTAGGTATATTCCATCAGTATTGTTTGTGGCAAACCTTGGTAACTGTTCATACTCAGTTATCTTACGCCTGCCCTCAGGCTCAGTTAATTGCAAACTCCATTTGCTTGAGGCTGCCCTGCCTTTACTCATGAATGCTGGCCTGATGCTGTGAGGGTCATTTCTGAAAAGCCCAGGCATATGTGGTGTCAGCTGCATGTGCAGGGATCTGATTTGGCGTTATTCACGTGCACAAGTCTGGCACTATGGGAGCGGGTTTGAGATGCTCCAGGTAAGTGCTGCTTTTAATGGTTCTACTTTAAGTGTATTTTGGAGGCCGCATGGCACAACTAAAATAAATGTATAAAGTAGGACCATCCTGATGAGATTGCCTTAACGTGGCAGGGTGGCTCAAAAGAGTAATCAATATTTTGCCAAATATCTCAATTTCATAAAATATGCATGTGCACGCTTTATATTGCATGTTGTCTTCTATTAGTGCTGGCTTATATTATTTTATAGTATTTTTCTTTTTACCTGTTGTTGCAATATATATACTGTTGAAGTAAATTAGACATAAGCAAGAAAAATTCATGCAATTTCTAGGACATAATGTCGTTAGTAATGCTCACTTCTATGGGTATAAGTGCTGCATGTTGAAGAACTGACGGCACTTGTTTCTTGGTTGTTACTGACATCATCCAATAGGGGGCAACAAAGAGATGCAAAAAAAGTAAAAATATAGCCGAGAGAACAAATTATGTCTCCTTATTTCCCTTAAATTGTAAATCTTTTCAGAAACGAATTATTACAGTGCCAGCTCTACACTTGGACTATTTGTTTCTTTTGCCTTTGAGCTAAAAGGAAGTCGTTTAGACTTTGATGTCCCAATAAATATTACAATTTTGAGGGCTGAAGTGCTTATTTTCTGCCTTTATTTTAGATTTTTTTTCATAACATACGGCCTGTTTGAACGCTTCCGCCATTTCACAAGGACAGGAGCAATAACGATTTGGTAAAAATAACAAGTTTCACACTTAAAATATTTGGCTAAAATCTGCAGCATTTTCAGCTTCCAGTAAACGAAATGATCTTGTGTATATCCGAAGCCCATAAATAAACATCATTCAATACATGCACATACACGGGCATTGCCGGCAAGGGCTCATTAAATGACAAATGTCATTAGAGCAGGCGGCATTCATAATGCATTAGGAAACCATCTGTCCGATTGTTCTGGCCCTTTAAATAATGTATATTTAGTCCGAGCCGGCAAATAAGAAGCATGGAGTCTGCGAAATAACAGCAGGTGACGAGGGGATGGATTTAGAGTGAAACTAATTGATCCTGATGAAAAACATGCAAAAATCTAACCCCCGGTATAATGTCCCGCTGATTTATGCCCTTTTCCACACTTGTGACCCTGCACTATGCTTATCTGGCACATTGGAAATAGCAGAAAAACACCCCAAAGACTTGTTATTTAATGAAAACCCAGACATGCATCATATATGTAGGACCAAACATTGATTGCAAGCAGAATGTAACCCATATATGCATCCATATACAACAATATAATATATACAGTGGGCAAAATAAGTATTTGATCCCTTGTTGATTTTGTTAATTTGCCCACTGACAAAGACATGTACGTTCTATAATTTTAAGGGTAGGTTAGCTTTAATTGTGAGAGAGAGAATATCAAAAAAAAATCAAGAAAATCTCATTCTCTTAATTATATAAATGTATTTGCATTTTGCAGAAAGAAATAAGTATTTGATCCCCTACCAAACATTAAGGAGTTCAAGCTCCTACAGACCAGTGAGATGCTCCTAATCAACTCATTACCAGCATTAAAGACAGCTGTCTTATATTGTCACCTGTATAAAAGACTCTTATCCACATACTCAATTAACCAGTCAGATTCTAAAGGCCGGGTTACACGCAACGATGTTCCAACGACTCGACCAAAGATCGGGATCGCTGGAACATCGCTATATGATCGCTGGTGAGATGCCAGACAGGCATATCTCACCAGCGACTAGTGACCCATGTAACGACCTCGAAATACTGGAAAAGAATATAAACTATTCTTTTCCACGATGTCGAGGTCCCGCTACAGTATTCAGCTGGAGAACACTGGTAACCAGGGTACAAATCGGGTTACTAAGCACAACGTGCTGTGCTTAGAAACCCAATGTGTACCCTGGTTACCAGGGAAACACATCGGGTTAGAAAGGTGTCACACACGCCACTGTTTGCTGTCCCGCGGCAGAGCAACAACCAAAAAATGGTCCTGGCCATTGTGCAGTGATCAGCGAGCTGATCGCTGGTCGCTGCGGCATGTCACACACTCATTAGCGATATCGCTGAGTGTAACGGGGCCTTAACCTCTACAACAAGGACAAGACCAAAAAGCTTTCTAAGAATGTCAGGGAAAAGATCCTAGTCCTGCACAAAGCTGGAATGGACAAAAAAAACATAAGTAAGACGCTGGGTGAGAAGGAGACAACGGCGCAATAGTAAGAAAGTGGAAGAAATAGAAAATGAGTGTCAATCCACATCGATCTGGGGCTCCATGTAAAATCTCACCTTATGGGGTATGCAGGATCATGAGGAAGATGAGAGATCAGCCTTAAACTGAATGAGGGAAACTTGTTAATGATCTCAAGGCAGCTGGGTCCACTGTCACCACGAAAACAATTGGTAACACATTACACCGTAATGGATTAAAATCCTGCAGTGCCCGCAAAGCCCCACTGCTCAAGAAGACACATGTACAGGCCGATTTGAAGTTTGCTATTGAACATCTTGGTGATTCTGAGAATGATTGGGAGAAGGTGCTGTGATCATATGAGGCAAAAATTGAGCTCTTTAGCATTAACTCAACTCGCCGTGTTTGGAGGCAGAGAAATGCTTCCTATGACCCAAAGAACATCATCCCCACTGTCAAGCATGGTGGTCGAAACATTATGTTTTGGGGGTGTTTCTCTGCTAAAGCACAGGACTACTTCATTAATAGAACAATGGATGGAGCCATGTACCTTAAAATCCTGAGTGACAACCTCCTTCTCTCATTTGTCATTTTTTTTTGTACACACTACATCCCATAACGCTCATTTTACCTCAAGTGCAGCCATTCAAACACTGAAAGCAGTTTGCACTGCGCTGAGTACCAAGTGTACTCATGCACCGAGAGTACCCAAGCACAACGATGCTCACTCCATTGGTTTGCATACATACAGCACCCGAACTCTGAAATTGAACACTGATTTTTTTTATAAACTCCAGTTCTAGTTAAAATACCCTAGTCCTTCTTCATTAAATAGGTGCATCATTTGGAACTGGATCTTGGCGACCATATTGGTATCGGGCGGTAACTATTACTTTACACTTACAGGAGTGTTTGCAAGAAGTCCGGATCATACATGCACATACAGAACAGATATACCATATAAAAATATTTTATTTACACGCTATTCTTTTGTGGTTTACACTTTAAGATCCCTTGCAATCTCGTTAAAATGGGGGGGAAGTGACATCCCAACATTAGCCTGCATTTCGAAATATAAGTTAATCATTAGGCATATATTGGCTGAATTATCTATCCCCTCATCATTTTATCTCTATTAATTCATTACATTTCCAAGAGTTGGAACAAATAATGCCTTCAAAATGTGGCAGCAGTGAGATTTCTGAACTGAAATTACAAGAGTCCTTTTGGACTAAAAAACTACAGACCATCTCGACTAATGGCCGCTTTACACGTCCCGATATCGTTGTCCAACAACAATAAAAAGTCACGTGGTTCGGCCGTTGCCGCCGATATCGTTCGTGCGTTGTGTGGTGTAAATGTGCAATTCTATGCAAGAACGATGCCAAAACTATATCGTTGGGGAATTGTGCAGGCTCTCCCACTGCCCGATATTGGATGGACGATCTGGCAGGATCGTGGTGTGTGACAGCCCAACAACGATTTGGAACACAACTTGCCCTATTCACTCCCATGTTAAATGGTCGTTCCCTTGGTCACTTGTACAAGGGGGCGTATACATCGCAGTTGTGTTGCCTGCCGATATCTCCCTGTGTAACATCTCCTATGCGATCTTGGATTACTGCCAAAGATGTGCGCGCTCCCGTGACATTGTATCCAATATCGGGACGATATCAGGACGTGTAAAGTGGCCATAAGAGTCTCAATCGATCCCCTGGTCTAATGATGACCTGTGCCCGTCATCTTGGCATCTGTGACTATTATTGTCATAACTTTTACTTTTTGACTTACGCTAACACAACTACTGGATTTATTTTGGTGAGGTGCGACCATTATCTGATGTTGACACCATTGGTCGTTGTCATTATCATTGACTCACTTAATTTCTTCTTTCTACATTTTATCTACATTTGCCTCATAAGCATCTATTATGACTATTAAAGTTATTTATCAAATCAAATGAGGGTGTTACGCCAACAGGGCGTGATGATGTAGAGTGGACTCACTGGACCACTAGTGGTGCAGTGGTAGCTGTATACCTGATACTCAAGAGACAGGAGAGTGACTTTCATAAAATCAAGGATATTTATTGAGGATAATTTAACAAAAAGTGGAAAGGTGCCCGAGGGGAGGACCCTATGGATCACGACACTGTACACTCATAGTGGAACACTAGCAGAGGTAACTAATCCCTGACCAGAGGGGTGACCCATATAGACTGGAATGTAGACCCAGAGAGACTGAGGAATGCTAGTTCTGTCTGTGGAGAGGATCCTGGGAGCTCCATGTAATCTCGCATAGGCTGGATCAGCTGGTAGAGGTATATAGAGGGTTCTGTGAGGAAAGGCTTGGCCAGTTTGGGGTGAGATCTGGAGTGCCCATGAGGGAACTAGGACAAGGAACTGCCAGCAGCGGATACTGTGGATACAGAGGTATTAGTAACATGCAAAGCTGCTACCAACCAGACCAGTGGCCACTTTTAGGAGGTCTCCATCCTTAAAAAACATTCTAGCACTAGTAGAATCAGGCATGTGGTAGACACACAAACTCCTAATACAGGAAAGATTACTTCACAAAAGCCTACAAGAAGTTCCCTCAAGTGCAAAAATAGAAAATGTATGTGTTGTCTCTGAATTAGTGATGTAACCACCTTTTGCTCAAATAATGGTATCAAAAGTGTATTTAATATCAATTTTAAACTAACATGACAAACTAGCTTTGTGATTTATTTAATTGACTGCTGTTGTGGTGAACAGTATGTGGGACGTACTACACAGCCCCTACATAGATTACAAATGACCATACTTTTCTTAACCACATTATAAGTAAAATCTCATCCTCTTTACAAGTTTAGAATGGGTGCCTCATCTATGTGGGGGCGCACTGCGTGCATGTGGGAGGTTCACTAGGACATTTTGTGCAGACCTGAAGGTAAATTAAATACCTTATTGCTCTTTATAAGACTATAATCTGATCTTTCTGGTATGGCTAATACACTTGTGGTATTTAGCAGTGTTTAGCAGTGATCTAAACAGGTCTACACTGCTGTTTGTCCTGCACGTTTTTCTATATTATATATAGGGTGACGCAACTGAGCACCATAAATTGCAAAAATTGGATTGACCCACTATATTAAAATGTGGATAAGTGTATTTAACTAACCAGCTACTATGTGATGAGCAAACCGGAGTGGTGTGATATATAACGTACAGATAAAAAATTGTTAGTTGTATCAATTAGTCTATATCACAGGCTCAGTATATATAGATTGATTCATATAGATTGTTTTAATGAGATCCACTTGGTATATTAATGTAGTTACTTTATCAGATTTGTAGTGGATGAACCAGCAATAATCCTATTGAGTTTTAAAGGTGCCACATATGTTATATGCCTCTATATGATTTACCAAAGCTATTCATACAATATTGAGCAGGCACTACTGTAATTTGTACTTCCTCATAAAAACATGCACTTTTTTCTGAAATTAACCTGTGCTTTTGTCATCACTTGTGCTTTTTACCTGATCCCAAATAAAGAATTTTCTATTTTGCATATAAATTGGATCTTGTGTCGCAATTTCTTCTTTCTTTGTTGAACAGCCCCCACATAGAAGAACCAATTCACATAAGCACAATGTTTCCAAAGGGTACCTTAAACATGGACATTGTGCTGAAAAACATGGGAATAAGGTCTCACTACGAGTTACACCCATAGATCATATACCAGCGGACACTCCAAATAGAATAAAGTGTCTAAATAAATGAGAAGTGTGTTGGATCTATAAGCTAGATACAATCCATCCCAAATGCCTTAATGAGTTAAGGGCCCTTCACACGCTATGATATCGTTAACGATATCGTTGCTATTTTACAGGTTCTGAGATGTTCAAACGACGTCGTAACGATGTTGTTGCGTGTGACACGTAGAATCAACCAATGATAAGTCGACTGGTCGTTGATCGGAGGTTATTGAACCCGACCATAAATCAGTCGTTGATCGTTCACTCAACCTGCAGCATCGGTGTGTGTGACACCTTGATAACGATGTCATTTACGACTTCGCCTATTCAGAACTGGAGGACGTAGGAAGCCAAACGACCGCAAGTATCGTTAGCTTGTCACAGAATCGTTGCTGTGTCGTTCTCAATATCAGTACGTGTGACACCTCACCGGCGATCATTGAACGTCGTTCCAGTGATGTAGGTCAAGTCGGATCGTTGGTTGGATCGCCGACACATTGAAGCGTGTAACGGGCCCTTAAGTAGATCTTTTTTGATACGCCTGATTTTATAACCTCTCTTTTCCAGTCCAACTTGATTTCTTCATCCTGCCTGGTGGGTGAGCGATCACACTAGGGATTCGGTTGGGATTTTTGTGGCGGTCTGAGGGTTTTTTCTTGTCACGGTCCAACTTCCTCTCACGGTGAACCAGTTTAGGCCACATCGCTTTCAGGGTCTGGAGTCTAGATGATGTCAGATGGTTTGATGTCGGAACTGATTAGCTCTCCACTGACCATCCACTGGGCACTCCGGCATAGGTATACACCGCATGAGCCCAAAAGGCATTAGAACTGAGGGAGTTTCTCAAGATTGATGGCCATATGAAACATTCGTTGATATACATATAATAACATTTATTTTTAATTATAGAGAGTTTCAGATCCATCATTGGGGTAGGTGATACCAAAAAGGTCTTTAAACAATAAACACAATCATTTTGAATGGAGAGGTAGCATAATGGTATTGTGAACCTCTTAGTGCTCATTCATACCCAAACTTTGTGGGTTCTATATCAGATGAGTTTAATTATTTTACAATTTTTTTTAAATACTGATCATAGTTTGTAATACTTGTATTTATTAGGTATATTAAATATTTATTGTTTAGGATTTTAATGAGTTTTATTATATGTTACATTTTGATATAAAGTTTTTTGACTGACAATTGATATTTAGATATGTGAGGGGGCGTTTTCACCGGAACTTACATCTGAGTGTTTGTAATTGTGATGTCATCAAGGTTAAGTTTAAAACCATTGCTGTGAACAGATACTGAAATACATTGGCCCTGAGGAAGTGGCAGATTTGCCACGAAACGCGTCAGCACAATAAAGCTTTCCA
This sequence comes from Allobates femoralis, assembly GCA_033576535.1. Classification (NCBI taxonomy): domain Eukaryota; kingdom Metazoa; phylum Chordata; class Amphibia; order Anura; family Aromobatidae; genus Allobates; species Allobates femoralis. The sequence goes on along the minus strand of JARQOC010000002.1, from coordinate 49,063,221 downwards.
GAATACTCCTACTTTTGTCGTGGTCAGTGCAAACAAATCCAAAACCCGGTTCTCTTCTCCTCTGTAACATGCAAAGCTTCCTTTCACAAAGCTCAACAGGGTATGACCTGAACAGGCAGTTTCCAAAAGAATGAACAAATTGCCCAGGCACCTCCCTTAAGGGGAGGGTGCCTTTTATGCAAATAAAGCCCTAATGTTAGAACAGGTGCACTGCTCCTTTAAATGTGTGCAGGAAGCGGTGCACGCATCCTTAGAGCATTCCCAGGAGACCTGCCAAGGAAGCACAGGTTCCTAGCAGAGAAGGAAGTAGACTGCCGCAAAGAGCCTCGGACAGGGTGAGCAGAACTAGCGGAGCTGCATGATGGGCACCGATCTCTCAGGCCAGGAGAACCGACTCTACGGCTGAGGGCATGACACAGGGTTTGATAATAATTGTCATTATTTTTTTGGTCCTGATATATTTGATTTGTAAATTACCATATGTGTTGTCATGGTGTATACTTATGCATCAAATTAACTCTGTTTATAATAAAAATGATTGTGATATAATATTCTAAGTATTATTTTTGTTTCATCATATTCCTTTGTAATTTTTTTTTACTGTTATTCTCTTCTCTTTTCTTTCCTTCTTTTACACCTTTTCCCATACACTTCTGATTTCATCTCATTGTGGATGACCACTCAGGATCACAAATGAAGAATAGAACCAGACAATTTGATTAAAGGGACTTTTACAAGAAATATCTATATACACTTGGCCAAAGAACCAAGTTTAACGTGCTATCCCAAGACACCCTCCATAATACTACAAAATAAATTCTACTGTGATAAACAGATGTAAATTAGTGAGTGTGCACCAGAGCTTGCTTTTGGGTCGGCACGTTGACTAACAAAGCCTTAGCCTTGAATCAATACTCTTCCCTTCTCCCTTTACCTACACACAACAAGGAAGATACCCGAGTATCAAAGTTATACAAGATATAAGTATTGTTTAGTTCAGTATAGGCTCGTAAAATCAGCTGCAGCCTGCTAAGTCAATTTGGTGTCAAAAAGAAGAATGTTCTCACAGTTTCCACCAAAAAGTGCATACGTGAGCCCGAGCTCAGTACTTATGGTGTTGCGGAAAAGGAAATGGGTCCATAATAGTTTAGTTCAATTCGGAAGATTTATTCAGTTCGTTAGTGACTGTAGTCACCCAAGAGTAATTTCCTCAGCTGCAGGAAAACTCATCTGTCACACTCTGGCAACACCCAAAGATGCCTTTTGACCCAATGAATCTCTCTTCAGCCAAAAACACCTGCTTCTCATCGATAAGGAGTCATCACAGCTCAACCTGCTAATAGATAGTCTCAATCAGTTCCGAAAAAGCTGACTAAGGAAAAGAGAGCACATCCACCCTCTGGTTGCTTGCTGTCCAGGCTGCTCAGGACATGCCTGGCCAGAGCTCCTTGTCCAATTTGAACAGTGGTTCTCCTGGTGGCCCTGGGGAGACATCGCAGTTTCCAGCACAGCCAACATCACCTGCCCACTCTTATGCCATTTCCATCCTTCCTGTGCCCCAATTCCAATTTCTTTACTGACGCTACACTCCCTGTTCTTGATGCACACTCCTATGCCCCACATCCAACATCTTCTTGCTCACGCAATGCATTTAAAGAGTCATTAGCATATGAACACCTGTTATCCTCTACAGTATGATAAGTGCTGGAACTATATTATACCTATTGCTACTTCTATTCCATGGTGCTGTACATAAGAAGAGATTATATACAAAATACAAATATAAACTACAATGAACAAATTAACAATTACAGACTGGTACAGAAAAAAGTTCCCTGCCCTTGGGGGCTTACAATCTAAAGCATAATGGGTACGGAGACAGTAGGTTGACGGGCTCGCGGCAACTTCAGTAGCAATTGAGTGGCAGCTCTGGTGGTGGTGAAGTGGCAGCCGGGTCATTGCAGGCTGTAAGATTTCTTGAAGAGATGGGTTTTCAAGTTCCATCTGAAAGTTCTGATTTTGGAGGATAATTGGATGTAGTGAGGCACAGAATTCCAGAAAATGGAAGCTACTTGAGGGAAGCCTTGGAGGCGATTAGGTGAAGAACGTACAAGTGTGGAGGACAGGAGGAGGGTTCAGAGGACCAGAGATTATGTGATGGTAACTATCAGGAGATTAATTTGGAGACACATTATAAACAGCACAGCTTTGTAGTCTAAACTGGATATGTTGGACAATTGGGATCCAAGGAAGGGATTTGCATAGAAGAAGAGGGGAGTTCCCCACCTCATATACATATACATGTATCAAGCTTGTCCTTTTGGTCATGTTACATATACAGGTGCATCTAAATGAAATAGAATATCACCAAAAAGTTAATTTATTTCAGTATTTTATTGCAAAAAATGAAACGCATATATTATATAGAGTCATTACAAACAGAAGGATCTATTTCATGTGTTTATTTATGTTAATGTTGATGATTATGGCTTACAGCAAATGAAAACACAAAGGTCATTATCTCAGAAAATTAAAGTAGGGAGGATGAAGGGTTAAAAACCAACCTGCTGTATTGAGACATCAAAAGGTTGAATATAATATTGATTTATTAGTTAACATGTTTCAGGACTCCAAGAAACACCCTGAAACATTGCAATATGATATTGATTTTTAATGATATTCTAATTCATTGAGGTGCACTAGTATGTGTAATCTATTGATCTTACCTTTGCTCCTGCTTCAGTTTTCCATGGTTCTTTTGTTCCATTCAAACTTTTATATATAATTTTTTTTTAATTTATTTAAGTTTTCTAACCTCTTTATTTTATTTTCATTTATCATGTGGCTTTCAAATATGAATTATATATTAAACTAATTATAATGCATGTATTTGATAATTAATTAATATCATGTACTATCATTAATTATTTCTGTATTCATGTAATATAATTATGTCTTGTGTGTAAAGGAAGCTCATTAGATTTCCACTGCTGCCATGAACAAGCTCATGTGACTGAAATGTTGGCGATAATTCCTGCACAGACTCAGGGCCACTTTACACACACCAACTTATCTGTCCAACTTCTGACCAACTTACTGGTTGCAGTGAAATCATGGACACATTGTTCCATTGTGTGACTGTGTACAATGGAACAATGTGTCCATGATTTCACTGCAACCAGCAAGTTGGTCAGAAGTTGTACAGATAAGTTGGTGTGTGTAAAGTGGCCTTTAATGCTGATGTATTGAAATTAAAGAAAAATTCTGTTTTGGAGTGCCGTGGTATTGTGAGGGTGGATAGTCCGGGGCGATGGTCACAGGCAAGGAGCCCCTTCCTTGTGTTCGTGCCTCAGTCATCCCAACAGTGTAAGGAGGGTTTTGGTTGCAGTGATCCTGTTGGAATATGTTTAGTGCAACAACTCCATTCCTGTATATGTAAGTGTTCTATTGCTAGGTTTGTGTATTGTCTATAAAGTTAGATAAAGAAAACAATTGATCCACTGCCAACAGGTTATAGGCCCAGCGTGACACAGAACCCCAGGAGTGACACAGAGCACAGAGTGACACAGAAGAGTAATACAGCAACAGAAGCCCAAAGCAAAAGCAGCACAGAGGAACAGAGAAGATGTCCACAAGCAGGTATCACTGCAAGTTCTCAGTGCAAAGTCTCACCAATCAGAATTATCAATCATGGAAATTCAAGGTGAAGATGCTGCACATAAGAGAAGGTACGTGGAAATACACTCAGGAACGAGTGCCTCATACATTACCAGATGATTGGCTAGAGAAGGATCAGAAAGCATAAAGCATTATCTTTCTCAGTGTAGATGATGATCAGATTGTGCATATATGCAGTTGTGCAACTGCAAAAGAGATGTGGGATGAGTTACAGAAAGTGCATGAAAGATCAAATCTCAGCAATAAGCTTTATCTCATGAGATAGCTGTACCTGTCTAAGGCTAGAGTCACACATGCAGACTTTACTTGCGTTTTTGGAGACCTGCGTTTTCTAAAAACGCATGTAAAAACGTACCCATAGGCCCCCAAGCAAAAAATGCATGCACCAATAGCAAAAACGCATGTCTAAATGGCACATGCGTTTTTGCATGCGTTTTTGGCTCCACACCAAAAAATAGTGCATGATGCACCATTTTTTCAAAAACGCACCCAAAAATGCAGCAAGCAGTACTTTTTGGTGCTTTTTCAAAAATGCATGCGTTTTTGTAACATGGGGCCCTAAGGGAAACACATGCGTTTTTGAAAGTGTCAAAATGGAAGTGTGTTTTCGCATGCGTTTTGAAACAAAAGGCATGCGTTTTTAAGGGCTTTTTAAGGGGGCCCCCACCCCTAACAGCAAAAACGCAGGCAAAAACGCAGGTGGCCAAAAAGCACCTTATAAAACGCATGGCATGTGTAACCCTAGCCTAGGGTCACACTTGAGCCTTGGTTCAGGTTTTTGCATCATTTTGTGCACTTTTTTTTCTAAGTTCAAAACCTGATGCCAAAAACTGATGCTGCACTCAGGTATGACTGCAATGGTGTGACTGCAGTGGGTGCAGTAAAAAAAACTGATCTGGTTAGTTAACATGGGGCCCTATGGGAATCGCATGCGAATCTCCATGGCACTAAATGGTACCATGAGTTTAGCATGAGTTCTTTAAGGCTAGGGTCACATTTAAAACAAGAATTGCATTCACTGCATCCGGATCCGGATGCGGTGAACGCAATGGCGGGCACACACATTTTTTGACAAAAATGTGTGCATAATACCGCACTGCAGTAACCGGATGGCTCAGGATGTGTAATCCTGAGCCATCCGGCAACTGCATAGTTTGCAGATCCCGGCTATTGCCGGGATTAGCAAACTGTCCTATGACTATTAAATAGTTAAATTAACTAACTAAAGGAATGTTTAAGGTCTATAGGGGGGCTTAGACCCCCCTATGGACCGGCCGCCCACTCCGGTGGGCTTCTACTACAATTCCCCACTATGGCACGGGCTCCTCGGAGCTCCGTGCAAGTTCCCCTACCTCCCGCCCCCCGTATCTGTACAGAGGGGTGCCTGCACCCCTCTGTTAGAATTATCCCTAAATGTGGCATCCACAGATTACATTAATAAATTGCTATAGTTACGGCATTCTTCAAGTTCTTCACGATCCCTCTATGGGCGGGGCTTTGTTCTTCTGCCGCCGCCCATGGAATGATGATGCCCGCCTCCTCTGGCCTTCTCCCTGTCTTTTCAGGGCGGCCGCGTCATGAAAGGGGCGGGGGTACGGAATGACGCGCACGTAGCCCCGCCCCTTTCATGACGCGGCCACCCTGAAAAGACAGGGAGAAGGCCAGAGGAGGCGGGCATCATCATTCCACGGGCGGCGGCAGAAGAACAAAGCCCCGCCCATAGAGGGATCGTGAAGAACTTGAAGAATGCCGTAACTATAGCAATTTATTAATGTAATCTGTGGATGCCACATTTAGGGATAATTCTAACAGATACGGGGGGCGGGAGGTAGGGGAACTTGCACGGAGCTCCGAGGAGCCCGTGCCATAGTGGGGAATTGTAGTAGAAGCCCACCGGAGTGGGCGGCCGGTCTATAGGGGGTCTAAGCCCCCTATAGACCTTAAACATTCCTTTAGTTAGTTAATTTAACTATTTAATAGTCATAGGACAGTTTGCTGATCCCGGCAATAGCCGGGATCTGCAAACTATACAGTTGCCGGATGGCTCAGGATTACACATCCTGAGCCATCCGGTTACTGCACAGCGGTTCAGAGAACCGCTGCGAAAACTGCTGCCTGCATGATTTTTAACGCAGGCAGCAGTGCCGGATACGGCCACCGGATGGCTTGTGAAGCCATCCGGTGTTTTGCATTGGCTCCTATGAGGAGCGTTTCCTGGTCCGGTTTTGAGCTTTTTGAAAGCTCAAAACCGGATCAGGATTTTGAAAAAAAAAACGGGAATGTGACCCTGGCCTAAGTCTGCTCCAGACCTAACAGCAAAAACACAGCCCAAAAACGCACGCTGTCCAAAACAACCTTAAAAAACGCATGCAAGTGGGACCCTAGCCTTAGCTAAGTGATGGAAAGAATATGCAGGACTATATAAGAGATGTTAAGTCACCGTTGGACTCGGTGGCTGGTGTTGCTGCCTTGGCCGCTGGGAGGTGCCACAGTCCTTCAGCTGATGGTGCCGGTGATAGGAGGGCCTTGTCCTCATATAGACCTGATCCTTCGACGTCTGCCTCTGTTACTGGGCACCACCGTGTTTCTCCTGTGGGTGATGTTGGTTGCAGAAGAGAGGGTCCTGCAGAGGCATCTGATATGTGCAGCCTTGGTTCTTCTGTCAGACGTGGGGTAGTTGGTGCCAGTCGTGCATCACCGTCTGGCCCGGTTCTAGGGGCAGTACAGATGAGATCATCAGGCTATGAGCTCCAGCCTATGGGAGGTAACCGCGCCCTTCAAATACCTTGAAGCCTGTCTTGCAGCCCGCCAGATATAGTCTTGGTTTCCCAAGCAATCTAGTGTGTGTTTGGTTTTGACTCTGACCTTTGCCTGGATTTGTGACCCTGCTTTGGCCTGACGATTTTGTACCTTAGCTGACCAACTGCTTTGATTCGGACTCCTGACTACGTTTTCAGATCCTGGTTTTTATTCCCTTCCTGGTGACCTTCCTGCTCCGGTCCGCTGCTCATCTTAGGCAGCTACCTCCTGGGCTCCGCTGTAATTGCAGATCCTTGTATAGGGGTAAAGTGTCTCGGGGATTCTCGGGGGTCACAAGAAATTGTGGAGCGTCTTAGGGGTAATGGAGAAGAAATCAAAGACTTTCATGTTGCTGCACTACTATTAAGTGGTCTTCCAGAAGGTTATGACACAATTGTGACTGCACTAGATGCACGGCCAGATGATGAGCTTACACGAGAATATCTCAAAGGCAAGCTTGTAGAAAAATCCAAGCGAAAAAGCATAATGAACGCAGCAGTAATGAATACAGAGCAAAAACAGCATTGAAAACACAGGACTTTCCTAAAAACAAGATCAATCTAAGGGAAACCTGTGAATGTTTTGTCTGTAAAAAGCCCGGCCACCTTAAAGCAAACTGATGAATTTGGAAAGCAAGAATGAGTCAGTTTAAAAAGCAGAACAATGATCAAAAGGTGAAAAAAGCTGTAAAGGAAAAATCTGCATGTGTTAAGGCTGCATTTAATACCAGTACAGGCTCATCTGCAAAGTATATATGGTGTATAGACTCTGGTGCTAGCAGCCATATGACAAATAACAAGGATTTCTTCACTGACCTTGATGAAAGCAAGTCAGAAAAGGTAATCTTAGGCAATGGTAACTATATGACTTCAGAAGGAGTAGGAGATGGCTACCTCCACTGTCCAATTTCCTCAGCACAAAGCAGAAAGATCCCAGTAAAGGATGTTCTCTATGTTCCCAGTCTTGAAAGCAATCTTCTGTCAGTAAAGAAGCATACGCAAAAGGGGAATTTAGTTACTTTTAATGACAACAGCTGCATTATATCAAAGGAGGGTCACACTCTTGCAGAAGGACTTTATCAGCTAAAATGCAAAGCAAGATTGTACAGTGCAAGACAAAAGAACTGTATCCATGTGTGGCACTGACGTCTTGGGCACAGAGACCCAGAAGCAGTAAGGAAGCTAGGTCAACTTGCAAATGGTGTTGAAATCAAGCAATGTAGTCAAATGATGATGTGAACTAGCTGTCTTAAAAGGAAAATGTCCAGAAAATGCTTTTCTAAAGTAAGCAGCACTAGATCTGCACAATCATTGGGTTTGATACACACAGATGTTTGCGGTCCAATGAGTGTTCAAACTCCAAGCAAGTAGAGATATTTTCTCACATTTATTGATGACTACCCCAGATATACAGTCGCCTACCTGCTTCACAGTAAGGATGATGCTCCACAGAAACTTGAAGAATATCTTGCTGTAGTGTTTAACAAAATTGAAAAAATGCCAAAAGCCCTGCGTGCAGATAATGTGACTGAGTATACAAGTAGTAAGGTGCAAACCATTTTGAAAGAGAATGGAATTGTGTTCCAGACGACCATTCTATACAACCCAGAACAGAATGGCATTGTAGAGAGAAAGAACCGCACTCTATGAAAGTGGAAGAAGTATGTTGTTTGATGTGAATCTACCTTCAACATATTGGGCAGAAGCCATCATGACAGCTTGCTATCTTCAAAACAGACTGCCAGGTAAAGCCACATATAAAACTTCATATAAGCTATGGAACTGTGAGAAACCTAACCTGAAGCACCTCAGGATATTTGGAAGCAAAATATTTGTGTATGTTCCCAAAGAAAAACATTCCAAGTGGGAATCACATGCAAAGCAAGGAGTCCTGGTGGGCTATAACAAAACTCAAAAGGGATACAGAAACCTGCACCCAGAGACCAACACAGTAACAATCAGAATAGACGTACTGATTGATGAGAACTCTGTTTCACTCAAATTCCATGAGTTACACCAATCATTCAAGCCAAGAAACAAGAACAAGAATCTCAGTCACCAAATCCAGACACTAAAAAAGAAAACACTGAAGCCAGCAAGGAAGAAAAAGAAGAACCAAGTCAACCTCCAGTCAGGAGATCAGAAAGACCAAACAAAGGTATCTCAGCTAGATGCCTTTCTTTTATGGTCAGAACACTTTCTGAACCAGAGCTGCAGTCATGGCAAGAAATGCAAAAACTGCCTGTCTATGAGAAGCATAAATAGATAAATGCTTCTCCAACTCCAGACATGAGAGATTACAAAGCTACCACAATGAAAAAGAGCTCTCAGAAGCCAAAGGTTTGTTAAAACTTCAGCAATGAGAATTACAGACAAGCAGTGGAGGCACTCTGTATATAAGGACAACCAAGGATGTATTAAACGTGCCAGCAGTGAGAAGATTAGTGCAAGGATCGATGTTACATCGATGTTAAACATCACCACTTACGTGACTTAGTGGAACGTGGTGTACTAGAGTTTGTTTATTGAGAGTCTGACAAGATGTTAACTGATGGTATGACAAAACCATTGCCAAGAGCCAAGTTTGAGGACTTCATAACTGCAATGGGACTAACAGGATAAATAGTTGTTGAGTGGGGGTGTTGGAATATGTTTAGTGCAACAACTCCATTCCTGTATATGTAAGTGTTCTATTGCTAGGTTTGTGTATTGTCTATAAAGTTACATAAAAAAAACCCTCCCAGAGGCTCACACACAGGAAAGACCATGTGATTGTATCCAGTTTCCTGTGTTTGTGCATGAGAGGAGAAGCAGCCTGCTGATGCTGCACAGAGACACTTAAGATATGTATATTCCTGATTCCACAAAGCCTATCATATCTGTACCTGATAATTTCTAATTAAAGCTCTGTTCTTTTGTCAACATGCTTTGAGAGTATCCCGAATGATCCGCTGCCAACAGATCCTGGCTGGGTGAGGGATCTTTTTGGGTGCCATACTTAATTTTATGCGATCAACCAGACCAGAATCCAACAGCTCGGCAGTCACTGACACAGATTCAGGGTTCTTTTTAAACAGTCTTTTACTGAATGTTCTGCACAATACCATGAGCACAACAATAATGCACACACAACACTTAATAAGACATTAACAACACACAACTTTAGGGCACACTTTTCCTTTAGAATGCTCCATAACTCTTGGTACCCCTGCTGTTTCTAGTCTGTCCTCCTCCTCTCCGTTTAGCACCACACTCCCAGCATACAGGCTTAATTCACTCCCTTACAGTATTCTCTATGCTGATCATGTTTTTCTACCATTCAGTACCCAATCTATTTTACTGTAGAATGCCTACCAAGTATTCTCTATTGGTAGTGGACAAAAACACAGGAACAGGCAGACATCAGTAGCTTACTACCTGACTTAAAATCTGTAAATTGGTAATTTGGTATCTTTTTTAGGTTTGTATATGGGAGTGGGGTGTCTGGTTTAGCACTTGTCTGGTATCTTTATATAAGGAGGATCTGTTCTGGAGTCTGTAAACAAGCAGAATCTGCTCTGGAATCTGTAATTAAGGAGTGTCTGGTCTAGACTCGAAGCAAGGGGGTCTGGAGTCTGAAAGCAAGGGGGAGTCTGGTCTTGAATCTGTAAATAAGGAGGATCTTGTCTGGAATCTAAGAGCTAGGAGACTATGGTCTGGAGTCTGTAAATAAGGAGAATCTGGTTTGGAAACTGTAAATAAGGATGGTTTGATCTCAAATCTGTAAATAAGGAGAGTCTGGTCTGGAATCTGTAAATAAGGAGAATCTGGAGTCTGTAAATAAGGAGGATCTGGTCTGGAATCTAAAAATAAGGAGAGCCTGGTTTGGAATCTGTAAATAAGGATGATTTGATCTAAAATCTGTAAATAAGGAGAGTCTGGTCTGGAATCTGTAAATAAGGAGAATCTGGACTCTGTAAATAAGGAGAGTCTGGTCTGGAGTCTGTAAATAAGGATAGTCTGGTCTGGAATCTGTAAATAAGGAGAGTCTGAACTCTGTAAATAAGGAGAGTCTGGTCTGGAATCTGTAAATAAGGAGAGTCTGGACTCTGTAAATAAGGAGAGTCTGGTCTGGAGTCTGTAAATAAGGAGAGTTTGGTCTGGAATCTGTAAATAAGGAGAGTCTGGACTCTGTAAATAAGGAGAGTCTGGACTCTGTAAATAAGGAGAGTCTGGTCTGGAGTCTGTAAATAAAGAGAGTTTGGTCTGGAATCTGTAAATAAGGAGAATCTGGAGTCTGTAAATAAGGAGGATCTGGTCTGGAATCTGTAAATAAGGAGAGCCTGGTTTGGAATCTGTAAATAAGGATGATTTTATCTGAAGTCTATAAATAAGAAGGATCTGGTCTGGAATCTATAAATAAGGAGAGTCTGGTCTAGAATCTGTAAATAAGGAGAGCCTGGTTTGAAATCTGTAAATAAGGATGATTTGATCTGGAATCTGTACATAAGGAGAATCTGGAGTCTGTAAATAAGGATGACCTGGTCTGGAATCTGTAAATAAGGAGAGCCTGGTTTGGAATCTGTAAATAAGGATGATTTGATCTGAAGTCTGTAAATAAGGAGAGTCTAGTCTAGAATCTGTAACTAAGAAGGGATGTGGGAGGTCTGTTAGCAGAGGTGGTCTGGTGTAGGCTTTATAAATATTGGAGGTCTGGTATGAGGCCTGTGTTAGAGTGCGGCCAATATAGGTCAATATAGAAGAAGCGCCTGGTTTGAGTTTTCTTTGGAATTCAGTGTTCGGTGGTCGATGTTTTGTATACAGAAGTTTTGGGTTTCGATCTGTATTCAACAATGTTCTGGGTAGGGTTTGTATACTGAGAGGTTTTGGTCTGGGGGTCATTCGATAGGAGGTTTTAGGTGGGGTTTGTATACAAGGAGGGTTTTGTCCCAGGTTTCTATACGGGAAGGTTTAGTGCCAGTACACAACACTGTTCTAGGGTCTATTTATTTATTTAGTTGCTTATGTTTTTGATAGTATGTTAGAAATCTACTAGATGTCCCTACTGAAACTGGGGTAAGTATGGTTATAAATACCACATAGCTATGGGGGCCCTGGTATAGATTTTGTGTTGGGACCACTCTCATTTCGTGCCTTTTGTTGCTGTAGTTTTTCTTCCTGAGAATCAATGCTGTTAGAGGAAATATCGTATTAGTATAGTGTTCATGGTGCACATGTTTTCACATACAAATAACCCCTTGGATGCTTTGAGAAATGGGAGGAAACCATCAAAGTCTATGTAAGTTCTATGCACTCAATCAATTACCATATTTTTCTGATTATAAGATGCACTAATGTTCCCCCAAATTTTGGAGGAAAGTGGGGGGTGCGCATTATAGTCAATAAACTTTTTTTACAAATAAAAATCCAGATACAGGGTTAAATTTACACAATGTGTAATGTCCCTCCTTTATGCCTATTAAGATTTAGTGCTGAGCCTATTTTAATTGTAAAGTAAAACCACTAACACAACTAGGTGCAATATAGCACCGAAAACACCTAAGGCTTCCCAGCAGCCAATCAGAAAGAGGAGCATCAAAACCCACTTCTCTACACGTTAGCTCCGGTGTCAACAACCTCTTTAATAATTGTACTTGGAAAAAATGAATGATGGGAGGTTTGTTATAGGATCTTTGTTGAGATTTCAACTATAAAACATGGAACTCACTGCCTGGGAGTCTGGTACTTGGGAATGGAGAGTCAGGTCAAGTAGTACAGGGCTATAAAGTGGTTGTTAGGAGGACCCATCTTTTAGATGGTGTCTCAGTTTTCTTCTCCTCTCTCACATTAAAGAGTGGAATAGGGGGTTACTCCTGACATTACTGATCTCTGGATGTGGAGCTAATGCAGCGCACCATAGATGCATCAATGATGGATTTTATGAGATGTAAGTCAAGAAAAAAGGAGATCAGTTAGAAATGAATAATGTTCACTCCTGGGGTAGAGTTGCACCTCAAAATCTGTCACCCTGCTTGCCCACAATCAGTATTAGGCTGCACTTGGATAACATTCGAGTGCAGTCCGATGTTTCACATGTATTCATAGATTTGTATGTGGGCACATGATCCAAGAAATGCTGCCAATCGCAGCAAGCTGAATCGGTGCTTATCCATAGTTATAACATTGGAGTGAGTGCTATCTGATATAGACCTAAGTATGAGCATACCCTTAGGACTACACCTTTAGCATCCTACCAAGCCCAAGGGGCACCGGAACTCTTCACTAAGTGGCTAGAGTTTCACATTGTGGAGAGTGTTAAGAGGCTGTTGTGAGAATTATAGGCCATACAATGGTACACTAGAAATTTAAATATGCAAACAGACTCATCAGAAAGAAAATGGCAGGAATTGTAGTGGCTGAAACTAAACTTATTCATAGATTCTACTCACTCTCCCCGATGCTCCTGGTGTCTATTATCTGCAGTGTTGACATCATGTTTATAATGCTGCAACCAATTGAATCACCCAGGGTTGTATGGGAACTCGGGTATCTGGGCCCTACTGTAGTTGGGATGTCACTGGTGACCTGCCCAGACCCATGGCCCTGGTGATCAACTGAAAAGGGGGTTAGGGAATCGTGATGAGGAAAAATATATAAAAGTTTGTCGTGACGCCACCTGCAGATTCTGGTGATGGGCACCAGCACCGCTTCAGATCTCCGGCGGAGATGATATTGCCTGGATGGAGCAGCTCCCTGCAGGTGCAGCTGAGTCCCCGGGGCAGACCAGCACTGATGGTGGTGGTGCTGGATGTGGAGATGATCTTTGGAGCAGTGCAGCAGAAGAACAGACACACGGAGGCTTTGTCACTCTACAAGGGTACTTTACTGTGTAAACCAGTTTAGATGGCAGTTCAGGTTACAGCACAAACAGTCTATAATCAGGTAGGTGGTCGGGTAGTCACAGAGATTTGCAAGGTCATTCAGTGGATTTCGTAGTATACTCTCTTTTGACGATCCTGTGTCCTGCTGCTAAAACCTGCCCCAACACAGTCCTCTTGTATACCAGGCCCGTTGGGGTGCTGTGAGATTCCGTCCTCTCTCTTTCTGAAGGGGCTTGACCTTTGGTGGATGATCCTGGCGAGGCTGCACTTTCTAGACAGGGTGTGAGGGTTGATGAACTCACCCATGGCGACCAGTGTAGACGACTCAGGGGCTGAACACCCCACACCGTATCCTCGGAGCCAGTACTCCGTTAGGTGGACCAGGGTTCCCCCAGAGTATGGGCGCTCCGATATGGGGTCTCCTCTATCAGTTCCTGGGCTGCCTGTTCTCTAGGCTCCCTCCCTGGGAGTCTCCTTCTCTCTCTCAGAGGCTCCCCTATTCCTCGCTCTTCAGTGCAAACTAGAACTCCACTGTGTGTCTTCCCTCCTCCCCTAACTCTCCCCCTAGGGACTGGGCTCCAACCATTTGCCTAGGCTCAAGTGTGGGAGTGCTGGGGTGGGATCCACCTACAAACCTTACTCCTCCCTGTGACAGGAATAACTGCACACTCTTTTGTGGGTGCAGTACCCTTACTGTGGCACACTGACCAGTGGGGCGCCACACAATCAGTGAGCTCTGAACCTCTGTTTGGTTTGTGTCATGATGTGTCGTTGATGTGGCATCAACGCTGCAGACAATAACAGACAATGGGAGCAGCAGCATAGACTCAGTACCTGGACCCAGGAATGGTGAAAAAGGCTCAGTTTGTTTAAAAAGAAAGAAATTGCAGCTGGATTTATGCCCTAAACGCTATCCAATATACATCTTAGTATTAAAGTTTGTGTTCAGTAAAACTATGCTTTTAAGGAAAGTGCAGTCTCCCTTACTGGCTGTGTACCATCCGGCTCTGGGTTGCTAAAACCCTCGGCAACATGCAGCCTGCAAAGAAGTATTGCCTCCATAGTGCAATACCACACAGTAAGCCAAGACCTCCATCTTCATGTAACATGTTGGAGCGTGGCACACGTTTATCTCGCCCATGATTTCCACCCCATGTGCCATGTTTCAGGGAATTAGGGGTGTTTTGAAACCCCTTTAACCTTTGCCTTGGGTGTTGTAAAGTGTAAGAAAGACTGTCAAGATTCTGGGTTTTCCATGTAATCTTCTGTGTCTCCTTGCCCTGATTCAAGATGGTGTCTGCTGCCTCATCATGACCATGTGTTCTCTGCCTGTCTTGCCTATTTAAGCTCTGGTTCCACATTCTGACACCGTCTGAGTATTTTGTGTCTAACCCTGGCTTCTTTAGTGTTAATCCTAAGTCTTGCTTCAGTTTTTAACTTCTCCAGATCAGCTGTTTATCCACCTGCTGCTAATAATCTGCTCTGCTGAACCTTGCTAGAACTCCAGGTTTCCTCCAGGTCCAAGCCGTTACCCTGTGAAGGACTGCACCAGTTTGCCTGATTCTGCTCTACTCTATGTAAACTGCTGCCATTTTTTATCCCTGTTTGCCTAGTGACATATTGCAGAGCAGTTCTCTGGAATTTCAAGACTTGTGTGTTAAACTGATCTGCACTCTGCTTTTTTGAGACTGTTTGCTCAAGTGACTATTTCAGTTCTGGCTGCACAGCTGTGTGTGAACTGTGCTCTGCAAGACTTTCTGAACTTTGCCCACATTTCTGTTTGCTCAAAGTCACTATTTCAGTTCTGCAAATTGTCACTTCAGTGAAGAAGTGAAAACTCTAATGCCACCGAATAAGGGTAGAAATAATTACGGTCATAATCGACTCTTTAACAAGCCTTAAAATATGACTTTGGATTTGTGCCAGATCAGAACCGCAAACTGCAGATGCTGTGTTTCGGGGTGACTGCCCCCCATCAGTGCAGTGTGTGGGAATTCTGATCTGGCTGTATTGAAAACTAGAAGAAAAGTAGAAAAGCGCACATAGGGTCTTATCCGGGTGTAACCGGGGTGTTGTATTGTGTGCTGTTGCACTAACCTTATGTTGTTGTGAGAGTCACAACAACTATTGAAGCATAAGCCGGCTTGCAGCACTCCGCCCAAGGAAAACAGGTTAAAGCATTAGATGAAAGGTGGTAATTCGTGCGCTGCCATCTGTCCGTTGGTTCCAGGAAATCCAAGGAATCACAAAATGTTAAAAGTAATACCTTTAATGTATAAATATACATTAACCGATCTGGCTGTATGAGAGGCTAAGATGAGGTCTGGGGGTCTAGCTATTCTTCTTATGGAGAGGAGTCTGCCTGCCGGCATAAGGAGAACTGATAAGGAGACTTACAGCCACAATGCTCCCCTGGGAAATATGCAAATTGTCACTTCAGTGATGAAGTGAGAAACTCTAATGCCACCCAATAAGGGTAGCAATCCTTAAAGTCGTAATCGACTCTTTAACAAGCCTTTTAATATGACTTAGGATTTGTCCCAGATCAGAACCCCACACTGCAGATTCTGGATTTCGGGTTGATTGCTCCTCATCAGTGCAGTGCATGGGAATTCTGATCTGGCTGTATGAGAGGTTAAGATGAAGTTTGGGTGTCTAGCTATCCTCTTTTTGGAGAGGAATCTGCCTGCCTGCATAAGGAGAACTGATAAGGAGACTTATAGCCGGAATGCTCCTCTGAGAAATATGCAAATTGTCACTTTAGTTCTTGCTATACAACTGTGTGTGAACAGTGCTCTGCAAGACTTTCTGAACTTTGCCCATATTACTGTTTATTTCCACTGCTACTTGCACCTTGTCTTACTTTACTACACATGTGAAAATACAAACTTGAACTCTAAATCTTGCCTCGGTCTTTTGTCCACTTCCAAGCCACGAGATACCATGGGTTCCACTAAAAACATTACAAAGCCTTTCTGTCACAGAAAAAGAGACCTTTATTATACTTTAGGCACCCAATCACAGATTTTGCATTATTGAGGCCTAGGAGCCCTATATTCCTTCTCGGGGCCACAATACAAGGACAGCATTCCTTCTCAGCACTTCCAATGCCAATTCAAGTCATCTCATGACATTGTTCACTCCACATACGAGACAAATCAAAGTTTTCTCATCCCTACTGCAAACCTAATATCTTTTTCCCATGTAAATTTACATACCAGTGCTGGTTATTGTAATTATTCAAAGTCATTTAGGTAATCTAAACCACTGCAGTATTTTATTAAAATCTTGATTTTTCAGCATTCCAGGGCCATGATTACGGGCCGTCCATTAACAGGCTGACATGTGGTTGTCTGAGACTGTAAGCTAAAAAGGGGAAGGTTGTTATTTTCTTGGAAGGCCACCCTGAATGTAATGAGGTCTCCGCTAGAGAAAAAATATGCAAAATAAAAACATTAATAAAGATGGTTAAATATACAGTGGCCCACCTGTACGCCCGTCCTGAGAGGGCAAACACATTCCTGGAATGTCTAAAATGCATTTGTCTTGTTTCTTGCTGTCAATGTACAAAGTGAATTGCAGAAAATACCGGTATGCTTATAATTAGTGCTGAAAACTGAAAATGATGTATGCTAATATGTCGACCAGATGTGGAGCATGGAGTCTTTGCTACATCTACGTGGCTATTGATGTAATATGAGGAGCTTCAATCTTCAAAGATGATAGATAAGATGGGATACTGATCCATCGAAGTACAAGAGGATTTTTTTTTGAGACTTGGGCTCCAAACATCCAGCAGAAAACAACTCATTTTAAAGCTGATCATAATAAGAAAAGGGTTGGTCTGTTTTATGTCTTTCCAGGTTAGAGGGATCTTCAAAGCTCCTGGTCCAGAAGAGCAATTTTGGAGAATCATAGAAGCATAGAATGTTAGAGTTTGAAGGGACCTCCTAGGACATCTTGTCTATCCCTATTCAAAGCAAGATTCAGACATGGACAGGAGAAGCATGGACAGGTGGCACTAGAGCATCAGAACAGAGAGTGAGCCATCAACGAGCTGAAAAGCTGATGTAGCTGGAGTGGAAAAGCAAAGACGGGTACAAAGATGCAGGAGCAGAGATGACTGATGACACAAAGGTGGTGCTCCTGCGGTCTGGTCACCACAAATGGTATTTCTTTAACATCTATTGCAATGCAATGTCTGCAAAGAATTCAAGCTCCCTCTGCTGGAAGTCTGAATTCACACACTGCCTCGATCCTTTTTAGGAGACTGAGCACTTGATGTCTGTTTTGAACATGTGATTCACTCACTGGTGATGGGGAGAGGTGAGTTTTACTGTTTAGTAAGGCAGAGAGAGTAGAAAAGGAGAAGGTCTTGGGAGAAGGCACCATGAGCTGCTCCAAAGGGCCAAGCTGTAAAGCAGGACACTAGTCCCTAGGCTTCCCAGGCATACAGGGCCTGGTTGCAGAAGCAGGAGGCTGGATGAATTCTTTGCTCACCAGCCACTCAAGTGGAACTTTCTGGGGCATCAGATAAACTGCAGGACCCACACTACCAGTCTGGCAGGAGTTAAACCACAGCAACTGGAGAGCATCAAGCACCAAGAAATCTAAGAACTACAGAAGTCAGCAGGAAGGCCATATTACTCACCCAGCAGAGCAGACTACAGTTCTCGTCAGTCTGGGCAGGCCACCTGCCTGGTAGTGGTTGTATTACCTTGGACACAGTGCAGGAATGTCAGATGAAGGTAAATTTGGCGCCCCTGTGGTCTGGTCACCACAGAGGGGTACTGCACCCAATCCACGGGTGTGGTATTCCTGTTCTCAGTAAATGTCATGGTAAGTCTGGACACCCACAAAAGCACCCAACACACCCGGTCCAAGGGACAGTGGGTGGACCCAATAGTGGGAGGGCCCAGTTAGTCAGTGGGACAGTGGGGAGAGAGGTGGAGGGTGGGAAGTTAGTAGGGAAGCGGTCAGGAATTAGGAGAGTAGATAAAAGGGAAAGACAATAGGAAGTAGGAGTCAGTAGGCAAAGAAGTTGAGAAGTCGGTGGAAGGAGAAGGACCCGGAGGACTTGAGTGGAGATGAGGTTTGTCCTGGTCCCAGAACAGCAGACTGCAGAGGGATAGAGGGAGACTTAGGGGCGTGAGCAGTGAGCGATCCAGCCATGTGCCCGAATCTGAAGTAAAGCGGAAGGCAGATTGAGAACCAGGGTACCGGCCCTGAAGATGGCGAGAAAACTCTATGCTCCAACCATGGAATCAGAGGCCACGAGATCTAGAGGACCTGTGGCCAACTCCTGAAATATCAGCTGATAAGGTAGCCGTACTAGGGTCAGGGGACACGGCCGGTTGCCCAACAGGTCCCATGGCTGCTGGATTGGGGCATTGTGTGTGGAGGTGCGAGCAGGAGTTAGGCGACAGGCAGCACTGAGAAAGAGACCAACCCAAGGAGGAAGGAACACAAAAGGGGGTGTACTGAACAAGCCATCCTGGTTGCTGAGAACTATCCAGAGTGCAATTGAACCAGAACTGTATCCTGTTGTGCTAGCAGAGTGAAAGCTAAGTAAACCGGGTTTGGAACTCAGAACTGTGTGTGAGACTATTGATTTCCCTCCTGAGGAGTGGTAGACTGATAAGACGCACAGGCCAAAGGAGCCTGCCTGTGAGATGCTTCAATCCCCCCAGCAGTCAGATCAACCTCGCTGGCCCTTCATCACCAAGACCTCTACACTGGATCTGGATGTTTAATCCGGAGCAATCCGGTTACTGTACAGTTTGCTTATCCCGGCTGCCACAGGGATGAGCAAAGTGTTAACACTGTTAAAAAAGCTTAAATATTAATAATAATTGTGGCCATCATGCCTCTAGGGGGTGCTCACCCCCCTAGAAACATGCTACCTACTCTGGTGTGCATGTTATGGGTTGATATTGGCTGAAAAGTATCCGGCTCCTGTCGGCTCTGTACAATTTTCTCAATGAAGCCGCGGCTCCCCTGTCAGCTGCGCACATACGAAACGTAATGTACGTATAGTATGTGCGCTGTCCGAGGTCCTGTAGGCATTTACAGTAGATCTATGGCAGTGCGCTGCCCTTACATCTACAGTAAATGCATACAGGACCTCGGACAGCGGCACAGGGGAGCCGTGGCTTCATTCAGAAAATTGTACAGAGCCGTCAGGAGCCGGCTAACTGTACATGAGTTATTAACACATTACATGCCCACCTGAGTGGGCAGCATGTCTCTAGGGGGTTGGGCACCCACCAGAGGCATGATGGCCACAATTATTATTAATATTTAAGCTTTTTTAACAGTGTTAACACCTTGCTTATCCCAGAGGCAGCCGGGATGAGCTAAGTATACTGTAACCACATTGCTCAGGATTACACATCCTGAGCAATGGGGTTACCGCATTGCAGATGATAGAACCACTCCGAAAACTGCAGCCTGCATGATTTTTCACGCAGGCTGCAGAGCTGGATGCGGTAACCAGATTGCATTACATGCAATCCAGTTGTTATAATGGGCTCCTATGAGGAGCGTTTCCTGATGCGGTTTTGAGCTTTTTGAAAGCTCAAAACCGTATCAGGATTTTAAAAAAAAAAAAAACGCAAGTGTGACCCTAGCCTAAGTCATTTTCAAAGAGTTAGCGCTAAGCCCAAAACCAATAAGTCAAATAGATTATCCAAACTGGAAATCACAGACTTATTATTTTTCTTTTGTCTATTTCTCTATTTTCATCCTCCCTTTTCAATGTGAGTCAGGGCCACAACTCCTGAGCCCGGCCGCCACCGTGACATTGCAAGTAGTGCTCAGAACTGCAGACTGAGCATCCCAGCCCTTAGAGTGCCACACAAAGTACTAAACATACAGTGATGTCATTGAGTTTAAACCATGATGTAAAAGAATTGTGCAATGATTTAGCAAATGTGACCCAGGAAGCGAGCGAGTTGTTACTATGATCTGGAATTGATCAAGCTTTCAGTGGTGGTACAGTGTAGCAGAGCTGGTACTGCAATGTAACAGAGTTGTGTTTACAGTGGTGGTACACTGTAGAAGAGCTGGCACAGCAATATAAGAAGTTTGCATTTACATTGGTGGTACACTGTAGAAGAACTGGCACAGCAATATAAGAAGTTTGCATTTACAGTGGTGGTACACTGTAGAAGAACTGGCACAGCAATATAAGAAGTTTGCATTTACATTGGTGGTACACTGTAGAAGAACTGGCACAGCAATATAAGAAGTTTGCATTTACATTGGTGGTACACTGTAGAAGAGCTGGCACACAATATAACAGTTCAATTTACAATGGAGGTATAGTGTAGCAGAGCTGGCAGAGCAATGTAGCAGAGTTGAGTTTGCAGTGGTGACACATAGTGATGAGCAAGTAGCGAAATATTTGCACTTGCTATACTCATAATGATGCTTTGACACTGCGATTTAGTTAAAGCCGATGCTGTCCGATGAAAATCGGACAGCATCGGATCAGAATCAGCCCCCATGTTATCCAATGGGGATCGGATTAGATCGGATTTGGCATAATTGCCATCCGATTTGCCAGCGATCCGATTCTGTCCGATTTTTTGCAGGAGCAAAAATCATAGACTGCTGTGATTTTGGCTCCTGAAAAAAATCGGAGAGAATCGGATCTGACAAATCGGATGGCAATTATGCCAAATTCGATCCGATCCGATGCCTTTAACATGGGGCCCTATGGAACAGGGTCCAAGGAAACATCTGGTGTATCCTCAGACCTGATTTTAGTGTACTGAGCATGCTCAGTACATGCTCAGTACACTAAAACTATTGTGTGCCGCCTAATTTCACTTCCGCAATGTATATACATACATTGCGGAAGTGAAATATAACTAAAATCAAGTGTTTAAAATAAAAAATCTTTATTCTCACCTGCCAGCGCTCCCCCGGCGTCTCCATCAGCACCCGCTCTGTAACAGGACCTGGGATGATGTCACAACCCGATCTGCTGATCGGGTCACATGAGCGGTTACCGCTGAGTCAGCTGTTCATTTCAAAATCCAAGCGGGAAAGTCAAAAATAGAAAACCGGATTGAAAACCGGATTGCCTCGGTCCGGTACAATCCGGGAGAATCCGGTTTTCAGTGAATGCTGTGATAGTGGCCGTGGCGAAGACGGCGGCCGCGGTGGACGGTGAGTGAACCGCCCCCCCCCCTACACAATAGTGACAGTCAGCCACTGACAGCGGTATCCTCCGCTCCCCCCGTGCAGCCTCCCACCCGATCCTAAGTTAGGATAGGGTGGGGAGGCGGTGGGGGGAGCAGAGGATCCAGCTGTCAGGCAGCAGGCAAGCTGTCAGTGGCTGTCAGCATTGTTTAAAAGCCAGCAGCTTTTTACTGCTGGCTTTTAAACAATGAAATGGGGAATTGCAGGTTTTTCCTCTGCTGCAAGACCTCTTTATAGGGTCCAGCAGCAGAGGAATTGCATTTCCCTTGATTTACATTGGACTCGTTACTCTGCGAGTAATCGCTAGGATACTTGCAGAGTAATGAGTAGAGCGAGTACCGTACTATTCGCCGAGTAACGAATAGTAACGAGTAGACTCGCTCATCCCTACCGTAGAGACTATCCTGTTAACCCACAACCTGGTCAAACCACGGCTCCATCCCTCACAATCAACACTGCCCCGGAGGATTAGCTCTATGTGTAGGGAGCTGCTCCTCCCTAGCCGCAATACCATCACCCTCCGGAGGACTGTCGCGGCGCTGGTGTCTATTCACCAGGCAATACAGGTGGCGTCACGAGATAAAGACTTCAACCCCTTAATTGGCGGCTGGTTTCCCCTCGGGGCCACGGGTCTGGACAGGCTACCAGTGAGATCCCCCACCAAAGCTGAGAGCCCAGACATCCGAGTATAAATACCCTGGGGCGGTACACTTTCACAGCAATGTAAGAGAGTTGCGTTTGCAGTGGTGGTATAGTGTAGCAGAGCTGGCACAGCAATGTAGCAGAGTTGCGTTTACAATGGTTTTATAGTGTAGCAGAGCTGGCACCGTCATGTAGCAGGGTCTGAGCAGAGGTAGGACCCAACTTTTTGAATACTCAAGTGGTGTGTTATAGCTTGAACTGAGTTAAAATGACCTGCAAGAGTAAATTCATTGATGTGTGTTGGATTGCCATGAGAACCTGATTCCTAGGAGAGGAAACAAGACCAGCTTAGTAAGGGTGGCACTGCAGAGTTTTGCACTGGAGCTGAGACACAGAATAATAATAAATAATGACTGAAAGGAGTACTGGCACGCCCCTCCAAAGCCTTAGGATACCGTGAACCGGGCTTTGAGACTTCATCACGGGGATCACAGGGACCGAGACCTGGCTCCGTGACCCTGGTGGTGTCATTAAAAGTTCAGTGTGGGTGGTTCTCTCTCTTAGGGAAGGGCATCTGGCGTGGAGGGTTCATTCTGGGAAAGGATGACTGGACCTGGGGATACTTATATTTTTACGTGAAGCCACCCGCAGATTACGGCTATAGATGGCCGCCACTGCTCAACAGTCTTCTTAGGGGCTAATAGTTGGGAGGCAGCAATGTTCTTAAGCCTTCTACGGATAGGGCTGACCCCAGGGCAGCTAGAGGTTCCTGAGTGAGTTGGTAGTCATGTTTCTGGTGCTTTTGACGCGTTAAGAAAATTCACAGACACAGCGGGGTGCAGTCTTCAGTTCTTTTATTCAGTTTCTGTACACCAACCCGCGGAGCACTGGGTTCTCGGAGGCAGGGATCCAGCTAATCCCGGGTAGTAGGATGGTACCTAACCGACACCCCTTCTCTGACCTTTCTCAGCCTCTTTACACTGCGCTTATCTCGCCCGTCATGCCTTGCGCCTCACCACACAGAGCTCTGAGCCAGTGACTGTGGGCTTTTCTTAGGGGTAAACCTGCAGTATCTCCCCCTAGCCCTATGGTTGCCACCTTTTCAGCAGATGTGTGCAGTTGTCAACCGTGTCACCATGGAAGTACCACACAGTCTCCGGTTTGTTAGCTAAGCCTTGTCTGTATTCTCCACTAGTCTTGTGGTCCCGCTGCCCCTTTCTTCGGCCTAGTCCCTCCACTGCCTGCGCATGACAATGGATATAAATCCAATGGGTGGAAAGGTCACTGCCTGTGCCTCTAGGACCCTCTCTTCCTACTGGAGCCACCTAGTTCTCCTTCTCTGCTCCTCAGTCTGGCCTCTGGACACTTCTCTCAATTTCTTTTCCTTCTGTAACAGACTTTCTTTCTCTAGCTTCCCTACAAGTCGACTCTAGCTGCTTCACTCTCCTTTTCTCTCTCTCGGCAGCAACTCTCCTCTCTGCTGTTCAAGTGTCTCTCCTCCTTTATAGATCTTTCCCGCCCGCTCTATTTATACCCCATGGCATGTGTCCCACGTCATCTACGTGTGTTCTTTCTGACCTCACTCCTTCCCAAGTGCTCCCTCTAATTACTTCCTCTTCACGCAGCCCCACTACAATGGTTCCTAGTGCATGGCCTGAATGTCCCGATACCGGTCTGTGCCCCTCTTACCCATGAGTGGCATACTACACCCTAACAGGGGTGCAGTACCTCTGTGGCGACTGGATCTGCAGGGGCGCCACAGTACCTGGATCTAATCTTTAATACATTACCTAGACATCCATGAAAACCATGATTTTCTTGAGGAAGGATGAAGACAATTATATCTACACTGCCATAGTCTAATTATAACCTTCTGGTATCGTTATTACAAAATGTTTTGGTGAAAACCGATTGAGTTAAGGGTTTTCTTCTGCTCACTGAATTCTGTGAATTAGCAGAACAAGGAGGAAGAAAAAACATGGGTCATTCAGATTACATTGAAATATGTGGTTTTGTGGTCCACGTCCCGGGCTAAAATGAGAAGGTGAAGAGTTTAATTTCAGCCTCAGGAATGAATTAGAAAGTAAATATCACTAGAAGGGACAACAAAATATCACAACTCCACTAATAGGGGGATGTATAGAGACATCCCCAAAATCTCAGGGAGGAAAATTAGAATCATTGTTTTATATATTTGTTTTTGAGCTGTATTAGTTCAGTTTTTAATATGGATAGAGATTCACTCATTTAACAGAATAAATGTAGAGTAAAATAAGCTTTTTGTTGAGAGGAAACCAATGTTTTTCAGAAAACACGCAATCTCAATGTGATGACATGGGTATAACAGTACCTTTATATGCAATAGCGATCAAAATTAGAGAACACACAATTTCCCTAATGTTAAGGGTATTGTGCTGTCCTATGTGAAAATGGGTAAATTAGCAGTATTTTAAACATATTTCTTAAATTGAATGAGATAAATGAAAAAAAAACACTGGTGCCAATTTCCTTATTTATCTAACAAACCCTATGTAACTGGCAGCCTAACTTTCCAGTTTGCACTCCCTTTGCTGTTCCAAAGTGACTGAAACCCTCAGGCAGCAGGTTGTCCAGATGAAGGCCAAAGGGGTCACCCTATCAGCCATAGCAACAGAAGTTGGTTGTTCCAAGTCTTTGATTTATATAATATTGCATCTTTACTACATCACAAACTCTTTCAAGTTACCCAAGAAGACTGATCACCCTCGAGAGAAATGCAAGACAGGACAGGATAATGAGTAGAATCTCCATGGGTAATCAATCGTTTCAACTCTGCAGCTGGAATAGCTTGTCAGTTCAGCACTGAACAGGGCAAGGATCTGTCTCGTCATATAGTGTCACAACATTTAAAGGGATCCTGTCAGGTCTTGCTACCCCTCTAACCTATATCTACCTGTCCCTGCACCTTCCTATCTAATCCCTGACCATCCCTCTCTGTGCTAAAGGGGCCCTATAATGAGGGAGAAATATAACTTTTATACTTAAAAACTGTCTAAAGTTGGAGACTGGAGAGGTGGGCTCCATTTTCCCCTCTTTGCTCTGTCTCCACGCACCCTGCTGGGCATCCACATTCTCCTTGGGTTGGGTCATGTCCTTTTTGAATTGCCAGCCTCTTGTGATCATGTGATACCCGGGCCGGAACGTCATATCTGGCCCAGGGCATTGTGGGGATGTTCACGTGGTATGGGCCGACTGCAAGATGCGCAGTGTGCATGCGCCGGAGCCCGGCTTGTACCACGTGATCATCCCCACAACACTGTGAAGCCACCACATGCACCCAGCAACACCCATCCTTGATAAGCCATGGATGGCTATGTGCACAGATCAGGGAATATATGTACCAAGATGTGGGAACATATAGTATATACACTGTATATCCCTTATCCTGGTATATATGTCTCCATTCTGTTATGTCTGTGCCCCATTCTGGTATTTACACTGTATGTCTCCCATCATGGTATATCTCAGAATGGGGGACATATATATCAGGAGGGTGCACATATACATATATATATATATATATATATATATCAGGATGGGGGAATACAGTGTATATACCAGAATGGGGCATAGACATAACAGAATGGGGACATATATACCAGGATAGTAGACATATATACCAGGATGGGGATATATATACCTGGATGGGAGGGCGGTCATGTACAAAGATGAGGGACATATATACTGATTATAAGACGGACCCCATTTAAAACTAAAAAAAATGTTTTCTCTTTTTCCTTCACAAAATTTGGGGGTGCATCTTATAATCAGGTGCATCTTATAAAGCAAAAAATATGGTAACTCCTTCATGACTAAGGGAGTATATGTGCGGCCTTGGCTGCCACCCTCCCTTTAATATGAGCACACGCACTGAGGTCACATCATACCCCACACATGTCAGATGATCTGATCAGTTGACATGTGTAGCTAACAGCACTGATCGAATCACTGACAGTGCAATCTTAAGCACCACAGCGGCGATCATGGGCCCTCGATCTATTGCAATGGCAGTGCTGGGACAGCTTATAACCCTGGATGCTGTCATGACTCACTTCCTGCCAGCAACACCCAAGTTTTGTCACTGGTAGAAATTGATCATTTGTGCTGTGCGGGGGATGCTGATGCATCTCTCTGCATAGCACAAGCAATCGCATTGTGCAGTGCAGAAGGAGCCCTAAGGGACCAAGTAAAATAGAGGAAAAGTAAAGACAAAATTTTAAAATATATGAAAAAAAAAAAAAAAAATAAAAGTTCAAATCACCCCCTTTTGCCCCAATGAAAATAAAACTACAGAAACTGCGTAATGGAAAAAAGGTCCAAACGCTGCATCAAAACAGCGCATTGACTCAAAAATGGTATCATTAGAAACGTCTATATAGACGAAAAATGAAAAAAGTCATGGCTCTTGGAAAAAGGGAAGGGAAAAACGAAAACTGGGAAACGGAAAATTTCCCCGGGGTGACCCTTTTTAAGAGAGGGAGCTGTTTTTCTTTTAATTGCTTTGGCGCATCTTTATCCCATCAATGTGACACAAGTTAGTGATAGCTACAATTTATGCCAAATTCAGGCAACATAGAGCCGAAAAATCTAATTTTATTTTGTAAAAAGCAGGTGTTTACTATGTTAATCAATTCCACCCTATAAGTCACATATTGAAGCTCTTTACCGAGATGTCTGTATTGCATTTGCTGGTTGAAACAAATTATGGGACGAGTGATGAAGCCTATGTATTCGTGCCAGTTATCTTCTTTGGTCCAAGATTTTTTTTTTTTCCAGAGTCAACTATAAATAAATAGAGATAAATCTGCATTTCTGTCAATGTCTTCCAATTTATGATCTTTATTGCTAGAAATGATACGATGCTGCCAAGAACCTGATGCAAATCATTTCTGGTGTATATAACCATGGCAAAATGATAATAAGCAGTTTTGCTTCCAAAAAATAATGCTCATATGTTCATCCTCTCCGGAAACATACTGAGATAATCTCACATTTACATTGAGTGTCCTGTCAGCACACGTATTGTTGGATTCCATTTGTTTTTGTATACAAAGGATGAAATACTATATACACAAAAAGATTAAAAAAAAGGCAAAGACTCCCACGAATCCTTTATTCTTCTGGTGGGAATCATTTTTCATGGGAACATTAACATACCTGGCATGGACGACCATTACTAATGCCGAGAAATGATGGGATGTGAGCAGGTTGTATGGATGCCGCGGCAAGTAAAGAACGAGGACATGGATAAGATAGAGAAACAAAAACATGATAAAAGCTCAACAAGAACAGCAGATATGTAACAACATATTTAGACGGCACACCATCTTATAGATCCAGTGTAACATGCTGGGCGTTTGAGTGTTGCATGGCGGTGACACAGACCCCAACCGGTCCACATACAGGGAACATAAGTCTTTTATTTACAGACACCTGGAACCCACCACATTACATTATATGGCAAACAAAATTACATCATATGATAGAACACTAAAGACTGGCCCGGTGGGGCGCTTACTAATACAACATACCTCTGCCTGACACTAGCAGCAGTGTATATGGGCCTGACTCTCCGGTCATAGGCCTCCAGATTGCACAACTGTCCATTTGCACCACTCTGCACACCCACCTCTGGGCACCATCCAGGGAGGTCTTCCTTCATCTAAAGGTTTCTTTTTGAGACGTACAGTGTTGGCCAAAAGTATTGACACCCCTGCAATTCTGTCAGATAATACTCAGTTTCTTCCTGAAAATGATTGCAATCACAAATTCTTTGGTATTATTATCTTCATTTAATTTGTCTTCAATGAAAAAAACACAAAAAGAATTGTCCTAAAGCCAAATTGGATCTAATTCCACACCAAACATAAAAAGGGGGTGGACAAAAGTATTGGCACTGTTAGAAAAATCATGTGATGCTTCTCTAATTTGTGTAATTAACAGCACCTGCAACTTACCTGTGGCACCTAACAGGTGTTGGCAATAACACACTTGCAGCCAGTTGACATGGATTAAAGTTGACTCAACCTCTGTCCTGTGTCCTTGTGTGTACCACATTAAGCATGGAGAAAAGAAAGAAGACCAAAGAACTGTCTTGAGGACTTGAGAAACCAAATTGTGAGGAAACATGAGCAATCTCAAGGCTACAAGTACATCTCCAAAGACCTGAATGTTCCTGTGTCTACTGTCATCAAGAAGTTTAAAGCCCATGGCACTGTGGCTAACCTCCCTAGATGTGGACGGAAAAGAAAGATTGATGAGAGATTTCGACGGGAAGCTGAAGAGCGGCAGAGACAGGCCCTCACTGAAGAGCTCGCGGCACCCGGCGGGAGACAGAGGACAGACCGGACCGATCACACTACAGAATAAGAGAAGCGGCGCTGCGGTAGGTCTGCTCCGAGACCCCAGAGCCCTGAACGCGGCTGGACTAGAGGGAGCCGGGGTTGAGCGGCGCCACACAGCTACAGGAGAGGTCCACAGGCACGTGCCACCAGAGACGCACGGTAAGAGAGGCACTGCGGCAGGCGGACACAGAACTGTGTGACCGCTGAAGACTTGCGGCCCCCCGGAGAACGGCGCGCGAGATAGTGAGAGTGCTGGGAGAACTGATCCACGGGAGCCCCGGCAGAGGAGTGAACAGGGGACACGCTGAGCTGCACGACCCAGGTACTTACTACTGATCTGGGGTTACGAACCAGGACCGCTGTATATGATAGCCTAAGGGGCCTGAGAAAGGAGGATTACTGAGACAAGACCCAGCTCTGCCCATATAACATCCAATCTAGAAGTATAAAGGGACACAGAGAAGCACACAGTCTGCAGGAAAGTCGATAGTGGAAAACCTTGCCCTAACCTGTGCCTGGGCTAACTATACTGGTGATCCAAACCCCTCAAATAACGAGACTGGTATATAACAACGAGATACCAGTAGATCTCCACAATAGCTGAAAGTGTTTAACTACCATTTCTCTAACGTAACAACACAACATTGATATGCTGCAGTAACTCCCACCAGCCAGCAGAGGGAGCACCATAACCATTTCTTTCAATCAGCATTAAAACTTGACTCATTGCTAATATGGGGAAAACTGGAACAAAAACCCCTAAAGGCTCCCTGAAACTAGCCAAAGCAGCCACACAAGCTGACGTAGATAAATTCCTAAAGAAGCAAGCTGCTCTGACTGATTCAGACGTCCCCTCTAAACTAAATGATCCAATCTTAATGGACGATTCAGACACAGATATGGATAGCGAATCTGAAAGTATATCAACCGATAAAGATTCACAAGTAACTCGCTCATTCATAACAAGAATCCTCTCGCAGAAATTAGACCCAATTAGTAAAGAGCTTGCGGAAATAAAACGTGATCTCACCCAACAAGGACATAGATTGGATACAGTTGAAAACATACAGACGACTGTAATACAACAATCTAATGCTATGCTGGAATGCCTACAACAACATGAGAACATTCTCCATGCTGCTCATACATCCTTGGAAGATCACGAGAACCGAGAGCGCCGAAACAATGTTAGAATTCGGGGCTTACCAGAATCCGTGGCACTGGAAACGCTCACCAAAGCGGCCATCGAGATATTTAGGGATGTGTTGGACCAAGAAAAGCAGGATAACATTGAATTGACGAGAGTACACAGAGCACTCAAACCTAGACCAACACAAGGTGAACAACCTAGGGATGTGCTCTGTCGTTTCTTAGACTTTAGAGTAAAAGATCTGGTACTCCGGAAAGCGAGAGACAAACGGAAGATCACCTATGAGGGCAACACGATTCAGCTATACCAGGACTTATCAGCCATAACACTGCGGAAACGGCGACTCTTAAAGCCATTCACTGAGGCCTTAACAAGCAAAGGTTATAGATTCCGGTGGCTGTTTCCATTCGGCATATTTATAACAGCCGGAGACAGGAGGCTTCAAACTAGGACCTCGGCGGACGTCAAACAAGCCTGCAAAGATCTAGAGATCATACTGGACTCCTACCCGGACCTGGAAACATTCCACTCTGCCTCCTTGCTCCGGCACATACCACCAACACCAGCTTGGCAATTAGTCGTCACACCCAAGGCCCAAAAAGTGAAGCGTAAAACGGCCAAGTCTCCAGCTGCAAAAGACCTGGCCGACACGACTTGACATTAAAATGCCCTAACACCTGTTGGAATGACTCTACACAAATAGATAGCAGATCTTTGCATCTTCTTCTTCACCCCATTGATGATAACCATACTTAAATACAATCTTTTGGTCCTAATCCACCCTAAAAGAGCCCAACTACCATATCTACACAACCCTCTTCACCCCCCCTCCCCATGCAATATCTAAACATAATCTCCCCTCTGAGGATAAGTAATATTATCCAAAGACTTGGTTACGCATTAGCATCAGAAACCTTGAATGACGACATCCTCCCCGGGACTGGCTATTGAGGCCCTTTGTAGCCCTATGCTGAACGGATTCATACTCACATTTGAATATGTGAAATTGTTACAGTTATTGAAAGTAGTGATTTATTTTATCTCTTTTTCTTATCTTTCCTTATACTATACTCGCTCTTACCTCTCCCCCCCCTCCCAGTCCAGTGTCCCAGGAAGGTCGAAAGTCAAGAAACGGAAGATGCCGAAGCTCAAAGACCGCACCGCAGGAGAAACACTATGGCTGACATGACTAAGGTAATTACATTTGCTTCACTCAACGCACACGGTTTAAACTCACCGATAGCAAGACGTCACATACTACACAGATTTAAACAGCAGAAAGTGACAGTACTCTTATTACAAGAGACGCATTTTAAATCTGACAAGATACCTGACTTGACTCGTTCCGGTTACGATAAATGGTACCATGCTACTACGACCCAAACAAAAACTAAAGGTACCTCGGTGGCGATAGCCAAAGGTGTGACATTTCAACTGAGAGATACGTTAACTGACCCCATGGGACGTTATATACTAATCAAGGGATTACTTAATGGGACTTTAGTGACGATATGTAGCCTATATGCACCAAATAAGAAAGTAGCAAAATGGCTGACGGCAATGATGAAGAAAATAGAAATATTCAAAGAGGGTGTGTTGGTGGTCGGTGGAGATCTGAATGTAGCACTGAATCCACTAATAGACACCTCTAAGCAGAAGAGTATGCTCTCAGCAGAGGACCTAGGTAAAATACAGAGATGCCTGAATTCCCAAAATCTAATTGACACGTGGAGATGCCTGAACCCCGCCGATCGTGATTACACCTTCTATTCATACCCCCATAAAACCTACCATAGGATCGACTATATCTTTGTCCATAAAAAACAATTGACTAACATTAAAAAATCAAACATATCTCCAAATGTATACTCTGACCATTCCACAGTGACTTTGGAAATGTCTTTGAATAGACAACACCCCAACAACAGAACATGGCGCCTAAATGAAACCATATTAGCCGAACCTAAGGTCAAAACTCGTATACAAGAAGCACTACATAGATACTTCACACTAAATGACACACAGGATATTTCGGCACAGGTTTTATGGGAAGCACATAAATCAGTCATCCGGGGTGAACTAATATCGATCTCTTCCCACTTTAATAGACAAAGACAAAAAGACATGTACGACTTATATGATGAGATAGCCTTACTAGAACTAAAACATAAAAAACAACTCGACCAACAGACAATGCTATTGCTGTCAACAAAGAGACAACATCTAAAAGACCTCATAGTTCTCCAATCGGCAAAATACTATAGCGCATGGAAGAATAAACTATACGCCCACGGAGACAAAGCATCCAGACTTATGATTTCACTCATTCGCAAGAGACAGGCACATACTCAGATTGGTACGGTCAAAAACAAACAAGGTGTTAGATCCGACAACCCCACACATGTGGAAGGTGCATTCTTAGACTTTTATAAACACCTTTATGATTTGAGACCGAGCGAGTCTGATGAGCAGATCAAATTGCGGAGGGACGAGATCAGGAACTTCCTGAAACATCTAGGATTACCCAATCTGACGGAAACACAAAAGAATGAATTGGCAAAACCATTCCAAATTACGGAACTCCAGTCCACTCTGTCGAAGTGCCCGACTGGAAAATCGCCAGGACCTGATGGGTTTACAGCACAATATTATAAAACTTTCCCTAATGTACTATTACCACGGTTTTTGGACTTATGCAACGCTGTTCTCAAGGGTCTGCCTCTCCCACCACAGATGTTGGAAGCTAGCATCTCATTGATACACAAAGAAGGGAAAGACCCCGAGCAATGTAGTAGCTATAGACCAATTTCTTTATTAAATATAGACCTAAAAATGCTCTCCAGTTTGATAGCGCGAAGAATAGCGGCACTGTTGCCACATTTGATCTCGCCTAGTCAAACGGGATTTGTGGGAGGAAGAGAGGGGAAAGACAACACACACAAAATATTGCATCTGATGCAAATAGCTAAAAGCCGTGGAACCCCTTTAGTACTCTTGGGAACAGACGCTGAGAAAGCATTCGACAGAGTGGACTGGACTTACCTTGAGGAATCTCTAGATACTTTTGGAATACCCCGTACACTCATTAGAGCCATATTGGCAATGTATAACAACCCCACGGCCAGAATTAGGATAAATAACTCGCTAACAGACACATTTGTAATAAAAAATGGCACGAGGCAGGGTTGCCCGCTTTCGCCGCTACTCTTTGTGCTCTCCATGGAACCTCTACTGCATGCCATACAATCCCATCAGGATATTGAAGGCATCATGTTGAACCATAAGCATTATAAGGTGGCGGCGTTTGCGGACGACCTGCTCTTGTTAATGACCTCCCCACTACGCGGATTTCCAGCTCTAATGAAATTGTTAGACCATTTTAGTCATCTCTCAAATTTTAAAGTTAATCCCTCTAAATCTGAAGCACTTGACATCAACATTAACACTACAACTTTAACAAAATTAAAAGAACTCTACCCCTTCACTTGGCCCACTACATACATAAAATACCTCGGGGTGAAGTTGGGGAGAAACAGCCGAGATCTTTTTCGACTTAACTTCAAACCAATGCTTGAAAATGCTAGAAACACTATTGACTCATGGAAGGACAACCATCTTTCATGGATGGGTAGAAAAAATTTGTTAAAAAGTCTGATCCTCCCCAAGTTTACCTACATGTTCAATATGCTACCAATACTGATTCCGATAACATTCCTTTGTAAGATTAATGCTTTGTTTAGTAAATATATATGGCATCAGAAAAAGCCCCGCATATCATACCGAACACTAACGCTTCATAAGAATATGGGAGGAATGGGAGCACCCGACATAAGGAAATATTATCATGCTGCAATAATCTCGAGAGTGATTGAAATTATTAGGCACCCACGAGATAACTTATGGATTGCAGCAGAAGAAGCATTAGCTCCAAATACACTCATATCCCTATTCCTTACACATGAAAAGAACGCCAAGCTGACTCCAATCCATAACATACACACCAAAGCCACACTTCAAATTTGGTCGAAACTGCGCCATATGTTGATACCACCACTATCACCCCTACTTACATTAAGGGACCTTCTCCCAGGTAAACCCGACAACGCTACTGATGAAGTACATAGGATACCTGCTTTGAAAAACCTGACAGTAGACCAAATTTTGATTGATGGCACCATGCCGACCTTCTCTGAAATACGGACTACCCCTGGACTCCAAAAACTGAACTTCTTACACTATTCCAGCATCAAATCAAAACTGAAACCACTCCTAAAGCAGGCGGATCTCTCACGAGCCATGACACCGTTTGAGAAGCTATGTGCGGCCACATCAAAACCAAAACAAGTTTTATCCACTTTATACCAAACACTGCTGATGGATGCATGTAGCCCAAAAAGGAGCTATATCACGCATTGGGAAAAAGATCTAGGCTATCGCTTTACCTCATCGCAGCAACGATTTATATATGAAAGATCTCATGGCCCCTCGCAATGCGTACGGGCACAGGAAAATACTTTCAAAATCGTGTCGCGATGGTATATAGCACCCAAACAAACCTACCATTGGCAAAGAGAGAGCCCAACAAACTGCTGGAGATGCCAAGATCCCGAAGGAGACTATTTTCACATTTGGTGGACATGTCCCAAAATCAGAGATTTCTGGAATAGAGTGGGCACGTTCATACAGACTGTGACAAACAAAACACTTAAGCTCTCACCAGAGACCACGTTACTGAACTTCCCAATATGGACGGATGACAAATACGCGTCTGATTTAGCACGACATTGCATTACCGCAGCAAAATTATTAGTACCACTGTACTGGAAGACACCAAACCTTCCGACCACCGCACAATTATATGACAAAATAAATGCTCTATACAGAGTAGCAATGACTGTGGCGTCAGTTGAAAATAGACAAATGAAACTCAGACACATATGGTCCCCATGGACTACTTTCCGGAAAACGTACAATTATACGCATGACTAAGATATTTCTTGCCCAAAAAACAATTTGAAATGCATCGGACACTGACTTCCTAGGAGCTGGACTACCTTTCCCCCCCCCCTTCACCCCCCCCCCCCTCCCATCCCCCCTTAATTCTCCCTTTTTCTTTTATTACCCTTCCACCTCTTCCCTTTCCCTCTATCTACTATCCTCACCAATATAATCTTTCACTCTTTTCCTTTCTTTCTTCATCTCTCATCTTTAATGTTGTAAACTTAAATATATGGTATTGCATAGAAAATAGAGACTTGGACAACTTCGAACATGAGAAAGATTCACATCCAGGTTTTCGTAAGCCATATCGCGGTTGCGAGAAGGTGAATACTAACTCTCCTACTTCAAATAGCTCGCCAACAAAAATGAACATTTTGGGAGAACTCCAGCTATAGGATAAGTACCGATGAATACAATACCCACGTTATATTATGTCCAGCCTATGTAATACTCTTGCATTACCTTTACATTATCTTTGTAATATTTTTGACAACTTTTGTACTTGTTGATGTTCTTACCTTTACAACATGTTGATCGTTATGTTATGCATACATCTCCAATAAAAAGACCATTGAAAAGAAAAGATGAGAGATTTCAACGCAAGATTGTGCAGATGGTGGATAAAGAACCTCGACTAACATCCAAACAAGTTCAAGCTGCCCTGCAGTCCGAGGGTACAACAGTGTCAACCCGTACTATCCGTCGGCGTCTGAATGAAAAGGGACTGTATGGTAGGATACCCAGGAAGACCCCACTTCTTACTCCGAGACATAAAAAAGCAGGCTGGAGTTTGCCAAAACTTACCTGAGAAAGCCTAAAACATTTTGGAAGAATGTTCTCTCTTTTTGGGCAAAGACATCAACATAGAGTTTACAGGAGAAAAAAAGAGGCATTCAAAGAAAAGAACACAGTCCCTACAGTCAAACATGGCGGAGGTTCCCTGATGTTTTGTGGTTGGTTTGCTGCCTCTGGCACTGGACTGCTTGACCGTGTGCATGGCATTATGAAGTCTGAAGACTACCAACAAATTTTGCAGCATAATGTAGGGCCCAGTGTGAGAAAGCTGGGTCTCCCTCAGAGGTCATGGGTCTTCAAGCAGGACAATGACCCAAAACACACTTCAAAAAGCACTAGAAAATGGTTTGAGAGAAAGCACTAGAGACTTCTAAGGTGGCCAGTAGGGATGGGCGAATCTACTCGCTAGGACTCGTTACTCGGCGAGTAGTAAGGGACTCGCAGGACTCGCTACTCGGCGAGTTTCCCAGTGATGACTCGCACGAGTCCAATGCAAATCAATATCAATCCTAGTTTTGTCAGAAATGCTGACAAAACTAGGATTGCCATTGTTTGCATTGGACTCGTGCGAGTCATCACTGGCTACTGTGCCAGTGATAGCAGGGAAACTCGCAAAGTAACTGCTGTTTCTTTGCGAGCCGAGTCCAGCTGTCTTCTCTGTGCAGCTCCAGGGTCCTAGAACCTGCCTGCTCACAGAGATGATGTAGCAGTGCTGAGATTATTCTCAGTCTGCTCATTCCCTGTGCATGTAGCAGAGAGGACATCGCGTTTTGGACTACGTCGGACGGAAGAGGATTTTTTTAATTAAAGATGGAGTTCCTAATGGCTTTTTTTTTTATTTCAAATAAAAAATTTTCTCTGTGTTTTTTTAACCCTTTATTGGAGATTCTTAGTGGCTGGGTCAAACGTGGCCTGACATTAAGAATCTCGGGCTTAATACCAGCTTGTATAACAAAGCTGGTATTAACCCCTTTATTACCCAGCGTGCCACCGCCACCAGGGCCGCTGGAAGAGCGGGGTTCAGCGCCAGAGGATGGCGCTTCAATGAACGCGCCATCTTCTGGGGCGGCTGCGGGCTGCAATTTGCAGCGGGGGGTGCCCAGAAAGCTTGGGCATCCCTGCGCTGCGGATTCCAGCCCTCAGCTGCTTAGCTGTACCTGGCTAGACATAGAAATTGCGCGGAGCCCCACGCATTTTTTTAAAATTATTTAATGAATTTCAGAGTCAGAATCTCAGAATTTCATGAAATAATTAAAAAAAAATGCGTGGGGCTCCGCGCAATTTCTATGTCTAGCCAGGTACAGCTAAGCAGCTGGGGGCTGGAATCCGCAGCGCAGGGATGCCCAAGCTTTCTGGGCACCCCCCGCTGCAAATTGCAGCCCGCAGCCGCCCCAGAAGATGGCGCGTTCATTGAAGCGCCATCCTCTGGCGCTGAACCCCGCTCTTCCAGCGGCCCTGGTAGCGGTGGCACGCTGGGTAATAAAGAGGTTAGGGCCAGCTTTGTATTATCAGCTGGCCCTAAGCCCGAAATTTATGGTGGTCACGCCAATATTAGACATGACCGCCATGAATTTCTATTAAATTGTTTTAAAAAAAACACAACACAAAGAAAATTTTTTATTAGAAATAAAAAAAAAAGCCATTAGGGACTCCATCTTTAATTAAAAAAAATCCTCTTCCGTCCGACGCAGTCCAAAACGCGATGTCCTCTCTGCTACATCCCCTGTGTATAGATATAGATCTCTATGCACAGGGAATGAGCAGACTGAGAACAATCTCAGCTCTGCTACATCATCTCTGTGCACAGACATTCATGTCTGTACACAGGGAATGAGCAGACTGAGAACAATCTCGGCACTGCTACATCAGGCAGCAGGCAGGCTCTAGGACCCTGGAGCTGGCAGCCAGCACAGAGGAGACAGGACTCTTATCTGTGCGAGTCAGCGATTACTTACAAAGTAAACTAGCAATGCAAATAAATGACAAAACTAGGATTGCTTCAGGCTGAAGCTTCCGAGACACATCTGCGATTTGTAAATCTCACACTACTCGCTATTACTCGCTTCCCCATTCATTAACATTGGACTCGCTAGACTCGCAACGAGTAGCGAGTCCTGGGCTCGGACTCGCTAGAGTCAAGCGATTCCGAGTAATTTAGGATTCGCCCATCACTAGTGGCCAGCAATGAGTCCAGACCTGAATCCCATAGAACACCTGTGGAGAGATCTAAAAATGGCAGTTTGGAGAAGGCACCCTTCAAATATCAGGGACCTGGAGAAGTTTGCCAAAGAAGAATGGTCTAAAATTCCAGCAGAGCATTGTAAGAAACTCGTTGATCGCAGTTATTTTGGCTAAAGGTTGTGCAACCAAGTATTAGGCTGAGGGTGCCAATACTTTTGTCCGGCCCATTTTTGGAGTTTTGTGTGAAATGATCAATGTTTTGCTTTTTGCTTCATTCTCTTTTGTGTTTTTTCATTTAAGACAAATTAAATGAAGATAATAATACCAAAGAATTTGTGATTGCAACTGAGTATTATCTGACAGAATTGCAGGGGTGTCAATACTTTTGGCCAACACTGTAGCTGCATCCACACACTGACCCGTTCAGTGCACACACAGCCCAACCCAATGCTGTCTCCCCTTGAGACTCTCCCTCTCTCTGTCAGGCCTAACTGACACATCATACAAGGGTCTTGTCCTTTTAAGTACGGTTTAAGAGTGATATGATTATGATCTGGGGCTGCCTATGATGTCAGCATAACCTCCCAGTCCCACGTCATGATCATGTGCTCTGTTTTCAATGTTCCTATCATCTATATAATGTGTGCCTCGTGTAATACTGGTTATTATGGATGCATTTCTGTGAAAGGAGCGGGGATAATTATCTGAAACGCGTTGAATAAAGCCACTATTACCCAACAGGTCCTTGTGGTCTTTTTCATCATAATACAGCGCAGATCATGAAATCACTATTCTTTGGATTGACATCATACAATATGGGACATTAGTGGGGGTATGTGGACAGGTAGACACACCCATCTCTCCATCAACCTGCAAACCTGACCCTTGTAATGCCTTAATTAGTCTCGTGGCACTATCAGTACCAAAGTAGCTGGTAACCATCCTACAAAACGTAATCTTGGATGAATGCATCATCGCAAAAGTAGGAAAACTATTCTTATAGTCAGGGCTAGATGAGTGATGAGTGGAGTGGTATCCAATTTTGTTGGGACCAATGATGTTCAATGGGGCAATGCTGATGACTCATTTTTTTCACTGACAGAGTCTTCTGTGAAAAAATTGCAGCATGCTGCGATTTTACTAACATCACAAAGCATTCACTAATCTCAGCGAGACCAGGCCAAGAAGACACTGCGGGCAGCTGGCTAAAGCGCTCAACACAGTGAATTCCTAGGAGCATTGCCCCATGGGAATTATGAATATGCAAATAGAGTCTGTGGAGCCTCAGTTAGGAGTCTCAAACACAGGATTAGCCAGATATCCCTCCAGGGAAGGACCCAGCCAAGGGGTGGCTCCTTGCGGAGAACACCATAACCACTATGTTAAGTGGTCCTTTTAGTCAATACCCAGCTCTTTTACAAGCTTAGAGATATGACAAGGGAATACCAAGGCCAGGTATCCATCCACAGACAGCTGTTTCGGGGTGTTGCCCCTCATCAGTGTGGAGTAGGATTCTGGCTAGGTGGGAGCAATGCCTAGTAGACCAACATCACAAAGTATTCACTGATCTCAGGGAGACCAGTCAAGAAAACACTGCGGGCAGCTGGCTAAAGCGCTCAGCACAGTGAATTCCTAGGCGCATTCCCCCCTGGGAATTATGAATATGCAAATAAAGTCTGTGGAGTCTCGGTTAGGAGTCTCAAACACAGGACTAGCCAGATATCTCTCCAGTGTTTTCTTGGACTGGTCTCCCTGAGATCAGTGAATGCTTCATGATGTTGGTCTACTAGGCCTTGCTATCACCTAGCCAGAATCCTACTCCACACTGATGAGGGGCAACACCCCGAAACAGCTGTCTGTGGATGGATACCTCACCTTGGTATTCCCTTGTCATATCTAAGCTTGTAAAAGAGCTGGATATTGGCTAAAAGGGCCACTTATCATGGTGGTTATGGTGTTCTCCGCAAGGAACCAGCCCTTGGCTGGGTCCTTCCCTGGAGGGATATCTGGCTAGTCTAGTGTGTTTGAGACTCCTAACCGAGGCTCAACAGTCTCTATTTGCATGTTCACGATTTTACTAAGGAATTGAATGGGTGTGAGAAAAAATTTGGATTCCCTACAGAGTCACAGTATAGCATCCAATATTTCCCATACATTACAATTTGTAGCATAGTAAGGTGTAAATGGTCCTGTAAATGATTAACAACTGCTGAGTAAAAAAAAAATAGATTGCATATGGACAGCACATGGATGACAAATCAGAAAATAAAACTGGGTAATTTTTTTTCTATGCTATTGAGACCCTGGCCTAAAAGATCTTTTTACTAGATTTTTCAATTGAAACTGAGCATCTATTCAATTGGTGCTACTCCACTGATTCTGGAATAGTTGTTCTTTTGTGAACCTCGGTTGCAAAGATATCCCCTACCTTTAAAATGAAGATGTAGATTCTTCCTTCAACAAACAAGCCATGTACCAAAGAGCTTCTGAAAAGTCGGCCATGCTCAGAGAAGTTGAGAGCAAAACTTTGGAACGAAGTGTCGCAAAAGAAGAATAAAACATGTTCAATAATCAGAGGAGCACTATAAATTGGGGGAGCTACTTTCTTTATTAAAAGAAAGATCTAATGAAAGGTCCACTTTAAAGTGCCTTCAGGCTGAGGCTTTACTCTCACAGCCTGTTCTGATCCAGCTTTGTGGGGTCTCCAGCATCTAGTGCAGTAGAGATGAGTGGATTGATTTTTGGTACTCTCTTAGCTTCCAATGTCCCTGCGGTATGATTTGATTATTTGGCACTGGTGTGATGTTATCTGTCATCTATGATGTGACGCGATGTTGATGTTGCACCACCCTCTGCTAATCAAAAGCAGTGGTGAAGATGCCAAAAGGAAAGACATTCACAGGCCTCCTGTATATTGTCAACTACCACTGACCTGGACACTGGACCTGTGTTCCGCTCATCCCTATTTTGCAGTTCAAATGTCTTCTCAGTTTACAGAAAACACCAGTCTTGGTTGAGTTTTGGTTCATATCTCCCTTATTACTCACTGTATAATCTGCTCTTTAACCTTATAAATCCATTTACAACTGAATTGGGGTCCTGCTGTAGAGTGGGTTTATTCAACCATGCTATATGTATGGAAGGGAGACTGCCTATCCTCCCACAGTCAAACTCCAGCATCCATCTTCCTTTCAACACCACTACTGCCATCAGATGTAGAGACTCCCTCTTCCCACAGTCAGGAACCTGCAACCGTCTTCATTGCAACACCACTATTGCCATCCGGTGTAGAGATTTCTTCTTCCTTATGAGTCATCTCTTGCCTCCTTTCAGGTTACCTCTTTGCTATTCTTCTACTTTGTAAAGCTCCTTAATTTTCACTGCAGATATCCTTTCTACATGTGCAATTTCTGTTTAGGTCAGTGAGGGAAGGACAATGCTCTCTTCTTACATGTTGCTGTTGTGGCACCCGTGCGGGTAAGTGTCACAGAACCACCTGGTGCACAGAGGGATTTCCACATCAGGTAACCCTACACATGCAACACTTTCCACCCCAGACCTGAAGAGGGAGCTCTATTATATAAATAAAAATTTATTATTATTATTATTATTACTTGCCGCCTTCAGGCATGTTCCCCTATAAATTCAGGCCCGGGGAGGTGTTAGGCAGTGCAGTTCCAGGGAGGACTGTGAAGACAACCTGGTGAACGGAGCCGCGTTAGGCCTGTGCCAGATGAAGCCTAGCATGTGCAGGGCCCAAGTTTGATGGTCGGAGGCAAGGTGAGGAGCAGACTGGGGTCAGGGGAGCCATACCTGTTCACCCCAGGAAGCAACACGGACACCGGAGTCAGAGTCTGCAAGG
Source organism: Allobates femoralis (assembly GCA_033576535.1). NCBI lineage: Eukaryota > Metazoa > Chordata > Amphibia > Anura > Aromobatidae > Allobates > Allobates femoralis. The sequence continues at coordinate 49,021,663 of JARQOC010000002.1, read as the reverse complement.
GTTAGACAGCCCAGCAGATAAACCACCGGAGAACCAGGAGACTTCAGGCTCCTGGGAACACTTGTGGCACAGCACTGAAGAGAGCGAGGGACTTCAGGAGAGAAGCGGTATCCAACAAAAGGTTTTCAACGCTTGCCAGACAAGTGAAGAGCACAGGAGAAGTCAGGCCAGGGTTTCAGACAGGTCAAGTCCTAGACACACTAACAGGGACAAGGAGGCCTCAAAACTGACCGGGTGTGGAGATCCTGAAGTGCTTCTTGACTACCCGGAGTGTACCCTGGACAGCGCCTGCTATATCACCAGTAAGAGGTACGGAAGCAGATCCAGTGTGTGTGTGTGTCCGTTCTTCCAGCCCCTGACCATGTCCAACCCAGAGACTATACCAGTATTCTACCTGCAGAGCCACCTCCCTGTGTGAAATCCCAATTCCATCACAATGCCCTGGGGTCCCTACAGGGAGCGTTATTATCTGGCTGCCCATCCATCATCCCCGGAGGTCTGTAGCGGTGCCGGTGCCTTCACCGGACACCGTAAGTGGCATCACAAGACTTTATTTTATTTTTCCCCTTTTTATTTTGCCATTTTTCAGTGACCACCAGGGCAACGGGCTTGGGCAAGCCACCCTCATACTGTAACCACCCGGACCGGGTTCCCACGGCCTTGGGGTGGATCATTGTCTTCAGCCCTGATCATGACAAGAGGTAGATTCACTCTTCTTCTTTGTGCTTATATTGGGGTTAGTCACTTGTCTTTATCTTTGTTTGCTCAGTATACCTTGCACTGAGTCACCCCCTTAATTGAAACATTGAGTGTGGTATCCTATTCACTCTATTCAGTGTTTTTCAGGGCGGTTCACATAATTGCTCCATCAAAAGGATAGAGGATAGCTTATTGATCACTGATCATTCAACAGTTGGGACCCTAGAATAGGGCTCCTGAACCATAAGAAGAGGGCTGTCTTGAATGGAGCAGTTGTGCATATTCTCAACCTCTGCACTATTCACTGTCCAATGGACTGGCAGATAAAGCCTAGTGTAACTCTCTGGATAAGGGATGACTTACAATTGTTGAAATACCCCTTTACCTCTATTGTTTGCATCAAGTGAACTTGATGCATTTTTAGTACTTTTCCAACTGTGGACAGCTACAATACATAGAGGATCTGCTGTAAGATCTAACTCTGAGAAAGCAGATCACTGATCAGAAAACTTTTACATCCTAACATGTCGAAAAAGCCAACGTGGAACCTTTTTAACAAGTTTTTGATACATACAGTGTTGGCCAAAAGTATTGACAGCCCTGCAATTCTGTCAGATAATACTCAGTTTCTTCCTGAAAATGATTGCAATCACAAATTCTTTGGTATTATTAGCTTCATTTAATTTGTCTTCAATGAAAAAACACAAAAGAGAATGAAGCAAAAACCAAAACATTGATCATTTCACACAAAACTCCAAAAATGGGCCAGACAAAAGTATTAGCGCCCTCAGCCTAATACTTGGTTGCACAACCTTTAGCCATAATAATTGCAATCAATCGCTTCCGGTAACCATCAATGAGTTTCTTACAATGCTCTGCTGGAATTTTAGACCATTCTTCTTTGGCAAACTGCTCCAGGTCCCTGATATTTGAAGGGTGCCTTCTCCAAACTGCCATTTTTAGATCTCTCCACAGGTGTTCTATGGGTTTCAGGTCTGGACTCATTGCTGGCCACCTTAGAAGTCTCCAGTGCTTTCTCTCAAACCATTTATTTTCTAGTGCTTTTTGAAGTGTGTTTTGGGTCATTGTCCTGTTGGAAGACCCATGACCTCTGAGGGAGACCCAGCTTTCTCACACTGGGCCCTACATTATGCTGCAAAATTTGTTGGTAGTCTTCAGGCTTCATAATGCCATGCACACGGTCAAGCAGTCCAGTGCCAGAGGCAGCAAAGCAACCCCAAAACATCAGGGAACCTCCACCATGTTTGACTGTAGGGACCGTGTTCTTTTCTTTGAATGCCTCTTTTTTTTTCCTGTAAACTCTATGTTGATGCCTTCGCCCAAAAATCTCTACTTTTGTCTGATCTGACCAGAGGACATTCTTCCAAAACATTTTAGGCTTTCTCAGGTAAGTTTTGGCAAACTCCAGCCTGGCTTTTTTATGTCTCGGAGTAAGAAGTTGGGTCTTCCAAGGTATCCTACCATACAGTCCCTTTTCATTTAGACGCTGACAGATAGTACGGGTTGACACTGTTGTACCCTCGGACTGCAGGGCAGCTTGAACTTGTTTGGATGTTAGTCGAGGTTCTTTATCCACCATCCGCACAATCTTGCGTCGAAATCTCTCGTCAATTTTTCTTTTCCGTCCACATCTAGGGTGGTTAGCCACAGTGCCATGGGCTTTAAACTTCTTGATGACACTGCGCATGATAGACACAGGAACATTCAGGTCTTTGGAGATGGACTTGTAGCCTTGAGATTGCTTATGCTTCCTCACAATTTGGTTTCTCAAGTCCTCAGACAGTTCTTTGGTCTATTTTCTTTTCTCCATGCTCAATGTGGTACACACAAGGATACAGGACAGATGTTGAGTCAACTTTAATCCATGTTAACTGGCTGCAAGTGTGATTTAGTTATTGCCAACACCTGTTACAGGTGCTGTTAATTACACAAATTAGAGAAGCATCACATGATTTTTCTAACAGTGCCAATACTTTTGTCCACCCCATTTTTATGTTTGGTGTGGAATTAGATCCAATTTGGCTTTAGGACAATTCTTTTTGTGTTTTTTTTATTGAAGACAAATTAAATGAAGATAATACCAAATAATTTGTGATAGCAATCATTTTGAGGAAAAAACTGTGTATTATCTGACAGAATTGCAGGGGTGTCAATACTTTTGGCCAACACTGTAAAACCTGATTACACAAAATAAATGTAAATGTCCTAAAATGAATGTGTGGGGCCCAGGGCGGCCACAGGGTGAACTGCAACCAGGTAAGGTAGAGACGGTTGACTGAAAAACACCCACACTGGTAGACACACCGACCCCACGCCTAGGACTCTAGGTTAGGCAAGGGGTAGCAGGGGTTAAGAGTAGTGTGGGTGGAGCGTAGAGCAGCACTGATCCAGTGGGTGGCACCGTAGATAAAAACACTGGAGCACCAGTTGCAGGGAGTAGAAGAACAAGTTAGTTAGCGAGAGGCAGATTCCCAGGAGGATAGGTTCCCTGGAGGACGCAGAATCCTAGATGCTACATTTCTAAGAGAGAAAGCTCGCTCCATAGTCAGAAGCGAGGGAAGAGACTCAGTTTGACAGAGGAAGAGTGGGAGGACAAGGGCCGGCAGCCGCACACACCTTAGCTGACCAGAGGAACCCTGAAGTTGAGAGACAGTGAGGATGAGGGAGCCTGGTGATTCCACAGCCATACCTGGGACACTAGAGGCTAGGCCGCTACAGCCAGAGAGCTGGCTCTGTAGAAGTGACCGGGGGCACTGTAGGACCCTAATCACGAGACATACCAGCGTGGGGCAGATACTCCAAGACCTGCGGGCTACCTACCACCACGTTCTAAGAATACAGACATTAGACTAGGGCTAGTGACCCTGGCAGAGAGGGAATCATCACACAAGAGCCCGTGACAGCCAGACCAAACCTGTGGGTAAGGAAACAGAGAAAGACAAAAGGGCCTGAAAAGACTTGAGAGAAGCAACGCAGAGGAGCTGCCTGAGCGGCATCACCCAATTACCCGGAGCAGTGCTAAAGTGTAAGAACTGTAATTTGGAAGAGCTGAAAGAACTGTAACTTGTTAACTGTTGTGAACTGCTGCTAAAGAACTTTGAAGTAAAGTACCCGGTAAGCTTACCATCGCCTGAGACTGCTTTCTACCAGCGTCGCAGCATAGTTCCGCCTGAGGAGTTACAGACTGTCATCCCTGCACACTGCCTGGAGGAGCTACAGCAGCAAAGTAAGTGTCTTACATAGAGCACAATCCTTCACCAGGCCCCTCCATCACTACTACACTTGACCTGGGCACCATCCATGCTGCCCTAAGTCACCGTCCCCAGCAGGAATACGGCAGTGGTCGTCCAACTGATCACATACCCCGGGTGGCGTCACGAGACATCCCCTGTAAATACTCCCTTTACTTGCCGCATCTGGGACAACGGGATCGGGCCCGGCACCTTGACACCCCCAGAGACAGTACACCCCGGTTTCGACTACCCCGGTCCCTAGTGTGCGACAAATGACTTGCAGCATACTAATTAGAAAGGGCCAGGTAATTTAAAATTGAAATTCATCAACTTCACTGAAATTTTCTAGAGAATTTGATTTGCAGTGAATAAATTTCCATGAATTGAATAATTAAAAATGCTTCAATTGCCTTGAAAATATATGGAGAAAAGTATGAGCAACCATTGGATTTAGTTCAACACGTTTTAAGTTCTATAATGCAAACACAACCTTTGTTATATCCAAATGGTTGTCACTTAACTGGCTGGAGAAAAATGAATAGTAACCAGAGGTAACCAACAGCATGTTTAACAACTCTCCACATTATCAAACTTTTTAGGCTACTTAAATTGTATAAATGATCTAAGAATTATGGCTTTTGAGGAGGCAGATGTATCCATTGTTGTTTTTAGACAGGTAGTGTGTCGCCCCAGGGTGTGGGGTACTCGGGTATCAGGCCGCAGGGGGTTAACTGTGTGATGGGGAATGGCGGCCGCGCCTGATCCCGTGTTCCGGGGGACTATTCTCTTTAAAAGGGGGTTGACATATACAGGGAACTATTTACAGAGTTTATTGTCGGGACGCCACCGGCAGTTCCTGGTGAAGTATCACCAGCGCCGCCACAGTCCTCCGGAGGTCAGTGGTATTGCGGCTGAGATGATGTAGTCCTCCGCAGGGAGGACTGGAACCTCCGGGGCAGCAATTCTGTAAATAGAACAAGTTCATGGAAAAGAAAATGCAGCAGAGTCGAAGTCACTTTACTCCGGGCACATTACTGAAAAACTTTAGCAACATTCGTTACAGTTCTCAGTTCGGTAAGATGTTTATTAACAAGTAGCTAACCGGTGGCTGTAAGCGGATCTTAGATGGTAGGATGGAACCCTCAGTGTGTGCCTTTCCTCCGTCAATTCTTCCCTGCTTCCCAGTAGTCTGTGTGAAGTCTGACCCCTTAAAGCGGATCTGGCCTCCTGCTGTCTCTCACTCTCCTCGCTCCCGTTGGGTTACTTTCTGCTGGCTGACCGCCGATTCATCAAGCGGTGTCTGGTACCCTCTGCTGGTCGCTTAAGAGTCTGTGCAGTAATAATAATAATAATAAAACTTTATTTGTATAGCGCCAAATATTCCGCAGCGCTTGTATATATATATACCCCTCAGAACGCCGGCTTTTCTGTGGTCCTTGGAGGATCCCACAAGTGCGGGCTCCGATGCCCGGTAAGCTGCTGGGGTTGGACTCTCTGAAGTCCCTCTCTTTCCCCAGGCTGGCTGTCTGCGCCTGGGATCTGCTTTTAGTCCTTCCCGGGTCTCTCAGCCGAGAGACCCTCCTTGCTCCCTCAGGCTCACTGCCTGGCTGCTCTAGCTCCAGCTCCCTCTGGCTGGCTGGCTCCCCCTGGAGGTGGTTTTTATTCCCTCCCGGGGACCTCCCACCATGTGATCTAGTGTGGGGGTGCTTGTGCGTAGGTTCCACCCATCAGCCTGAAATCCACTTGCAGCTGGAGTATCTGCACCGCTTTTATGGGTGCAGTACCTCTCTGTGACGCCTGCTTTGCAGGGCGCCACAGTAGTTGAAACTGAAAATGTTACACAGTTAGGAGAATAAAGAGCTTTGCACTTTTCTAAATGAAGATGCAATAGCTTTCTCAGAAGCCATCCAAAAATTATCCTTTTCATTAGGGAGACTAAATGGTGTACTATAATGTTTTTGATATAGAAATGAAAGCTCAACTCACCCCTCGGTATCACAGGTAAACGTAATCTACACCATCGACCATAGCCGCCCTCTTACTGGTGGGTAGAAGTCCAATGTGAAACCTGTAGAGTCTCTAGCGAACTCAGGCAAGGTAGGTAAGTATAAAACCAGTATTCTTTATTTCAATGATTAAAACATTGTGATTCAGGTGGTGCGTACCCCAGTGGGAAAGGAGACGAAATCCCACGCATTGTGACTAACATGTCTTAATCATGCATAATCATGAATAAGGTTTTGATTGAACATGAAAATGTAATAGCCTCTCAAGTAGAAGTGAAAAAATTATTTCTTTCCACAGTTTACACAGTTGTTTTGTTTGTATAACATTAACTGTTATGGCCGCTTTACACGTCCCGATATTGTCGTCAAACTTCGATAAAAAGTCACGTGTTTCGTGCGTTGGCCCCGATATCGTTTGTGCGCTGTGTGGTGTAAATGTGCAATTCGATGCAAGAACGATACCAAAACGATATCGGGGGAGAAATGAGCAGGCTCTCCAACTGGCCGATATTGGATGGACGATCTGGCAGCATTGTGCTGTGTGACAGCCCAATAATGATTTTGAGAACAACTTCCCCTATTCTCTCCCATGTTAAATGGTCGTTCCCTGGGTCGCTTGTACAAGGGGGCGTATACATCGCAGTTGGGTTGCCTGCCGATATCTCCTTGTGTGACAGCTCCTATGCGATCTTGGATTTCAGCCAAAAAAGTGTGCGCTCCGGTGCCGTTGTATACAATATCGAAACGATGTTGGGACGTGTAAAGCGGCCATTATGGTGTTGGAGAAGGTGGACTAAGCAGGACGCTATCTCAGGCTGATGGTGTCACCGTCAGAGATTACATCATCCTGTTGTGATTGAGATGAGGGATTGGAAATATTCTCTGTTACATCTGTTGTTTCGTCAATGCTAATGCCCTTGCTATAGTTTGAAAAGGAGGCTAAATGGACCTTGGTACCACTACTGTTGGGACTGTTGCTGTCAGCACTACTGGTGGTGTTGGAGCTGTACCCACAATCTTATTTATGGTATTTTTTTTTTATTGTGGTGCCACATCTGTTTCCCATGCCATGTTTGGGCTTAGCAGGCATTTTGGCCAAAAAGTATAACAATTAATTTGTTTATAATTTTTTTAAAAAGCTTAGCCAACATAGGTTTAAGATTCCCCACTCTTGATAAAAAAAGGCTTAACCCTAAGGTTGCTGTGTAAGCACACACAAGGAAAGTAATTTGGGACAACAGCCAGCATTAATGTTTTGGCGCCTACAATTGTTAAATACGATCGGTCAAACCATAAATTCTTATTGTTTTTATTTTTTTTAAATAATGATGTTCAACCAAAATTAAAAGTAATTTAATGAAACCTAAAATGCCAGGTTTTGTAAAGACCTTGCTACAAGTAAGTTCATGATCGGTAACAAACATGCGGCATCAAGGGCAGTCTGGTTGTGGTGTGTACAGTATCCAGAGTAGAAAATGAAAACAGGCATTCCAAAAATATAAAGAATCCCTTTATATTAAAGGTGAAGACAAAAAAAGAAAGACCACATGCCTATATAAAATAGGATATGACTAGAATAGATAGAATCACTTCTCACAAAGAAGCACATGTAACTGGTCACTGTAATCAGTGTGTACGTGACAAATATTAGACTACTAGATGGGTGCCCAATGCTATCACATTTAAAGTCATTATGAGAATGGGCTCTCTATCGCCTGGGGCGGCCGCTGTCTATCCTCCGCTGTGTGCTCTCCCCCCTGTCTGCTCTCTATCTCTCTTCCATCTGTGCTGTCTTCTCCCCTGTGTGCACTCTTCTTTGACCTGTCTTCCCCCCTGTCCAGACTATCTCTCCCCCCTGTATGCTGTCTTCTCTCCTCATGTTCTCTTTCTCCTATGTGCTTTCTCTACCCCCTGTGCATTCATTTTCTCCCCCTGTCTCCCCCTGTGGTCTCCTCCTGTGCTGTCTCTCCCCCTGTGCTGTCTTCTCATCTCATGTGCCCTCCTTTGAGCTGTCATCCCCGTGTGCTGTCTCTCCCTCCTGTGCGCTCTCCCCCATGTGCTGCCTTCTCTCCCCTGTGCTGGCCTCTAACCTCATGCGCTCTCTCCTTTGAGCCATCTCCCCCTGTGTGATGTCTCACCCTCTATGCGCTCTCCCACTGGTGTGCTATGTCATTCCCCTGCACTGCTTCTTCCCAAGTGTGATGTCTCTCCCCCTAGTGTGCTGTCTCCCACCCTTGTGTGCTGTCTCTCACCCTGTGCAATGTCCCTCCCCAAAGTGTGCTGTCTTCCCCCCCAGTGTGCTGTCTCTCCCCAATGCGCTCCCCGCTGTGTGCTTCATTCAAATATATAGATTGCCTTACAGCCCCTCATGGACAAGCAGGGTTACTGTATTTACCCCAGGGTGGGGCGCAAGTCACGTCCAAGGAGTCCCTCTCTGATAACATTAACCATCAGATACTGAAAAAGGACAGCACCTCACAAGTTGGTGAAATGCATCAAACTTTGTTTATTCCACCCCCTTATGCAATGTTTTGATCCCTAAGGATCTTTCGCAAGCACCGCTGTCTCTTTCCCCATTGTGTTGTCTCTCTTCCCCATGTGTGCTCTCACTGTCCCCTTGGTGTGCAGTCCCTGGGCAGCGTGCATTCCACTGTGGAATGTATATATGTGGAACAGTTCCTCCTATATGTATTCCACAGTGGAACGCAAATGGTAGGGAATAGGGAAGGTTGCTGGCCCTGTGAGGTAAGAATGGGGACGGCTCGCAGACTTGCGTTTGCCACATTTGGTCATCCTGTGTGCAGAAGTGGTGTGAGTGTCAAAGCATGGCTCCCAAATGTACACTGATGGTGTAGTGGGGGTTGTGAGGCAGCACCGCAGCGGCGACACTGACAGAGATGCAGGAGGCGGCAACAGAGGAGGCAGTGGCGGTCTGAGGACCTCATAGGACAGTAGCAGTGTGCAGCCGGCATATCGGCACATCACTTGAGTGTGGCAATATGGCGGCCACTTTGTTTTTTTTGTCTTTCAGGTGGACCAATAAGGCGCCGGTCAACTGACCAAAGAGGTGGTGAATATCATGGACATCCTGACTCAGTCCCAAGGCAATTATGTAAGTAGATTGAAGCAATGAAAAGGGCTCCAAAATATTTAGAACAATGTAGACACGTTGGTAGGTATACACTTGTGTTTGAGTTTCAGAAATACGTAGATTTCTCTTTTAACAAAAAATGAACATAACAAAATGCAGAAATCATTAACAATTTAATTAACAAATCATTAACAAATAGCAGCAAACCTTGAATTTAGAATTTGGAGTTACCATAGTTGCAAAATCTGCAATGAATGGTTTGATACTACCTTTACTTGTTGGCCCTGTGTGCAAAATAAACATTAAAAACCATCTATTTAAGGTGATGTTACTGCTGTACTTCACATATTTTTTTTTATTTAATATCATTTTTATTAACAAACATTCATCAAAAAGCTACGAACAGTGAACTGTGCTGAAGTCCAGTAAACAATTCTACATTATTATTCCATAGCATAAGGGTACAACGCAATAATGAATATATATAACTCCTATCCTACACATAAGACTCATGATAAAAAGAAAGTCACACAATCAATAATGTACCGGCAATAGGGGTAGTGATGAGGAGAGGATAGGATAGAATTGGGTAGGCGGAATCACAAGCCGAAAGATTTATTGAAAAACAACAGAAAGTGGGGGAGAGGGATTTAATCCTCATCCTTGGTGTCCTCTTCCAGACCATCCAAGATGTGGCAGCCTTGAATGGAAATCCTCTCCCTCCTCAGGATGAGCCGATTCCTGGAGACCTAATGGCTCGATGGTCTCCCTTACTTTGGAGTCTAGTGACAGGTTTGGGACCTCTGTCTCATTTCTGTATTGAGACTTCACATTAAATTTGTTTCTTTACTTTGGCAGAGTTAATGTCAGTTTCTGTTGCTAGCAAGCTTCTTAGTTAACTTTCCAGGTGTGGCTACTTTGTGATCACTTCCATATCCTTTATATGGTCACATGATCCAGCATTCCTTGCTGATAATTGATCTTCTTCCCTGGCCAAGCTACCTGAGGTGAAGGGGTTTCCCAGGACAAGCTGACCATTGCCAAGTCATCTGCTGACTTGGAGAGTGGCAGCAGGCATGAAGTTGTCTTGTCGTTCCCCTGTCTTTCCTTCTACTCTTATTGATTTTTTGCTGTGGTTGGGACTAGTGCTTCCGCCTGCCATCTCCCTATTGAGGGTTAACATCAGGCCAGTGAGGAACTTGGTATCCTGCTCAGCAACAGGGTGAAGGAACCCAAATAGAGATGGTAGGGTAGATCAGGGCACTGTTATAGGTGAGTGCAGGAGGTGACCTTTCCCCTGGTCCCTACAAGCAGGACCCCTCATTGTATTTGTCCCCCTGTGATGCACTGTTGTTGTGTGTAGTGCGCTGGACACTGTCCCACTGGCACGCTCTACATCCGGATGCTCCCTCATCCGTGGTGTGACACCTAATTATATTCCTTAAAACAGTTCATAAGCCTCCAAGCCTACTGGCTGGCTCCAATTGTGTGAACCCCTGGAAAAAGTCTGCTGTAGCTGTTTTGCTCTGACCCAAAGTCCGATTACGAAAGATAAAACATACAGAGAGGCACCCTTGTGTGTTCCTGGTGGTCTAATGGGGATTTTTGGGGGAGGGGGAGTGAGATCACTCTCCTTTCGTGGTTGGCACCTGTGTACAACCACAGTGTGGTCCTCCATTGTGTAATCGCACACCACACAATCCTCCAGCGTTCAGGCTGGTCCAGTCACGTGAAAGTGATGTCACCGCATGTCCTTCACTCTCTACACTCTGGTGCTGTAAGCTATACCTGATGAAGGTGGTGACCCGCCGAAACATGTTGTGAGAGCCACATTTATTATATAAGTACTAAAAAAAGGATAATTATTATATTAATATGTTATTATAATTAGAATTTGTGCCTGGATGCTGGATTCATGCGCTACACCAATAAACTGCTTATCCTACATACCTCTTTACCGAAACCTGCTTATGAGATTTTCAGTGAGGTCTAGATTGAATTAGGTCTCCCAGATACCACGCATGGAGAAAGGAAATGCACACTTGTAAGCAAAATCAATTTGGTTTACTTTCCTGTACATGGATTTCTTTTACCGTATCAAATCAAATGTAACACTGCATGCAAGGTTTCTATTGGAAGTTTCACCAGCCACCCCCTTCTTGGAAAAATGTTATGGTAACTTTTTGTCATCATTGCTTTTGCAGTATAATAGCCATGACACAGTTTTCTCATAAAATTGCATATGAGATAAGAAAACATTAGAACAAAATGAAACCCTGAATATGAGACTATAAAACGGCTTAATACTAAACAAAATATAGAAGAATGAATAAAAACATTAACCCCTCTATATCAAGTCAGTAAAATACCGAATGATACGATAGACACATTCTGGGGACAGAGTGTTAGGGTGGGATTCCATAGACCTCAACTTATTTGCTTATCCCTTGTCAAATTAACTTATTCAAGTGCATGCGTGAAGTTATAATATCAGACAGGGTGAGATATTTAGAACTTCTCTTGAAGGCTGGGCACAGAGAAGTGTTTTTCACATTAGCTCCACTCAACACAAAGGAGGGAGGTATTAAGGCCTAACCTCTATAGGATTCAACCAATCATAGCAATGCCCTGAGTTCAAGTATAGATAACAGTCCTGTCCATATATGGTTGTCTTCCTTGTTCTCACATTCCAGAGCTTTTCCAAGAGATATTTATTTGTTCATTACATAACCAGCCCTTTCTGGTTCACACAGGACATGAAGCAGCACACGAGTGCAGACACCATACAATGTGTATATCAAGGTTTTCATGATATGTATCCAACTATGGGTATAAATAACTAATATAACATATATTGTATACACACATACTGTGTGTATATATGTGTATATATCTATATATCTATATATATATATATATATATATATATATATATATAGATATATACCTGGCTAATGCAGCATGGGCTTCCACATCCCCGCCCGCCTTCTGGGCTCCTCATTTTGCACGAAGCCTGTTGATGCCTTGCAGGGTTTACCAGAGGAACTCTTATTACGGATGAGATTCTAAACTCTGTTGAAAAACATTATGAAACCCTGATATATTTTGTACCAAATATCTATAGTTATATTCCTTTAGATATATATATATAAAGAATATAAGTATAAATGTTTGGTACAATACATATCAGGATTTCATTATGGTTTTCAACAGATTTTAGAATCTTATTCTTAACAAGAGTTCCTCAGGTCAACCCTGGAGGGCAACCAACAGGCTTTGTGCAAAATGGGGAAGCCAGAAGGTTGGCAGGGATGTGGAAGCCCACGCTGCATTAGCCAGGTCCCACGCTGCATTAGCCAGGTCTCACGCTGCATTAGCCAGGTCTCACGCTGCATTAGCCAGGTCCCACACTGCATTATCCAGGTCCCACGCTGCATTAGCCAGGTGCCACGCTGCATTAGCCAGGTCCCATGCTGCATTAGCCAGGTCTCACGCTGCATTAGCCAGGTGCCACGCTGCATTAGCCAGGTGCCACGCTGCATTAGCCAGGTGCCACGCTGCATTAGCCAGGTCTCCTTCTGCATTAGAGAGGTCATTGAGTGAGTAACATGGTGGCGATCATTTGTTCTTTGCCGATTCTCTTGATCGAATCACAGATTGTTCACGTGGAGCCATTGATTTCACAAAATTTGACTCATATTTGATCCTCTGTGGATCGATCCTCCCATTTCTACTACTAATATACACAAATGTTTAAAATCCATAAAATATCCACACTGGTTAAATTAATCTGACTTGTTTCAGCATTTACACATATGTTCGTGCCTCATTAAGCTGGGATCATGGAGTATATGTAGACTGCGAGTCAAATGTTTCCTTTGGCAAAACAGTTGGCCCTTTTGGGAAAATCCTAATAACATTATAGAATAATTTGGAATTAGCTCAGTATTTTTTTTATATTTAACAACTAACCTGGAATATATCTATGAATTGTTGCATTATTAAAATGGACTTGTTTGGATGATCCCTTTATCTGGAACCTGGGTTCGTAATTCCTACGTGATGGAGCAATTTTCCATTTTTACACTATCATTTTTTCCTTCCCTTCTTCCGAGAGCTATAGCTTTTTTATTGTCATGTCCATGTAGTCATATGAGGGATTTCTTTTTGTGAATAGAGTTATACTTTTGAAGGGCACCATTTATTTTATCATGTGATGTATTGGATAGTGGGAAAAAAAATTCAAAGATGGAAAAATTGAGCAATAGGTTTTTTATTATTTATTTGCCCTGTTCACTATATCATAAATCTGGCCCGAAAGTTTATATGAAAATTTTGAGAGAAACTTGTAGAATTTATTTTTTTCACTTCCGTATCCATTTTCTGAGTTTTCAGTTTTTGGTCGATAGGTGTCATGAGTGTGTCCCACCATGGGGGATCTCTGACAAGACTGGGATCATAAAGTCTACCACTTGTGTTTAAATTAATCTAGTTTTTTTAGTGCTGCAGAGGATAAAGACTCTCTCCTTGTGGGCTGTTTCTTGTGACCTTTAATTTCTAGTGGAGCTCTTTTGTGACCACTCCCCTCCACTATAAGTAGTGATGTGTCTAACCATCTGTCACCGGCTGCAGATTCCATTTCTGATGTTTCCTTTGTTGTGCGCCTCATGCTGGGTGTCCGTATGCCCTGGCGGGACAATAGGGCTATGTCATGGCTAATTATTCACCTTATGAGCTGACATTTTTATTTATATCATTTCTCGGTTGATATAATGTTTTAATTGCCTTGTTGTATTATACAGTGTTGTGGCGGCCGGAAAACCATAATTCTGGCGTTTTGATTATTTTCCTCAGTAGGCTGTTTGCAGATTGGGTTATTTTTTTAGATTTTAATAGAGGTATAAAATACAGCAATGGCAAATTTGTGTATTTTTTGAATCCTTAATTTTTAATGTGGGTATTTTTTAATTTTTTTCACATTTTTACCAACATTTTTTTCACTTTTGCACAATTTGTTAGTCCCCTAGGGAACTTGAAGATGACATCATCCGATAGCTTCTACTATACGCAGCAATACTGTGCTATTCATAGCAAAAATCACTGTCTCTCATAAATGCCAGCTGTAGGTTTACTTTCCCAGGAATACCGTCATGACAGTGACAGGGGTCCTTCAGCTCTCGTCTATCATGGCAACACATCAGTGCCTCGCGATCACGTCATGGGCGAGCTAATGGATGCAAAATGTAGTGTGCCCCCATGCCAGTGCGCATAAAATAAAGCTGTCAAATATTGACAGTGGCATTTAACAGGTTAATAGCCATGGTCAGAGCTTCGTTGCAGCTCGTTACCTTCGATACTGAGTAAATCGCGATGTTTGGAAAATGTTGTTTCCTTTTTCTATCATTTGCATACTAATAACATATCACATGATTGCAGTGGCAGACACAGCCACAAAAGGGCCCCTGTGCAAGAACAGTACATGGGCCCTGTGCAATACAATAGTTCTGTCTTTGACAGTCGCTGTTTGCTGATTTGAAGGTGGAAAATGGAACCTCTCACCTCGTGGGTCCCTGTGCACCTGCACATGCTGCACCAATGATATGTCCACCCCTGCCTGACTGTCCCTCCTGTGAATTCTGAAATTCTGTGTCATTTCTTTCTTGTTGTTGTGACGTACCCCAGGGTTATGTGGACTTGAGTATCTGGGCCCTCAGCTGTGGTTGGGATGTCACTGGTGGCCGCCCCAGACCTGTGGCCCTGGTGGTCAGCTTTAAAAAAGGGGACAATTAAATGGGATTTGTTATAGTTTGTTATAGTTTGTTATAGTTTGTCGTGATGCCACCTGCAGATTCTGGTGATGGGACACCAGCGCCACTTCAGATCTCCAGAGGGTGATGGTACTGCAGCTTTGATGGAACAGCTCCCTGCAGGTGGAGCTGGGCCTCCGGGGCAGGAGTGCACCGATGATATAGATGCAGTCTGTGAAGGTAGATTGTCAGCAGTGCAGTTATAGAACAAACACACGGAGACTCAGTCGCTCTACCCAGGTACTTTACTGGAACAGTTCTGATGGCAACACAGTTCACAGTAGGAAACAGTCTTTTGTATGAGGTAGCTGGCCGGGTAGTCACAGCGGGCTGCAAGGTCTCTCGGAATCTCCCGTGGTATGCCTTTTCTTGACTATCCCAGGTCCTGCTGCTGATTCCTGTCCTCGCACTACCCCCTTACTACCAAGCCCGTTGGGGGTGATGATGATTTCCCGACTTCCCAACTCTCAAGAAGGGGGATCTCGACCTTTAGGTAGGCAATCCTGGTGTGGTGGTGCTGTATGGACAGGGTGTCGGGGCCGGTGGACTGACCCACGATGGCCGGTATTGGCGGCTCAGGGGATAGACTCCCTGCACCGTGTCCATGGAGCCAGCTCCCCATGGTGGACCAGGGTTATCTCCAGAGTATGGGCGCTCCGGTATGGGGGTTCCCTCTCTCTTTTCCTGGGCTGTCTTTTCCTCACTCAGGTCTCCTACCTCGGAGACCCCTTTCCTCTCTCAGGGCTCCCTTTCCTTCTCCTCAGGGCAAACTAGATCTCCCTGTTTTTCTACCTCCCTCCTCCCCTAACTCTCCCCCCAGGGACCGGGCTCCAAGCCATTAGGCTTGAGTGTGGGAGTGCCGGGGTGGAAGCCTCCTACAAACCTAAGGGAGGATATGTTATACAGGGGGTGTGAGATTCCCCTGTGAGAAGAAGTGGCTCCAGCCTTTAGCCACCTCCTTTTTGGCTGCAGTATGTAAGTTTTCTAAGTGTATTTACTCAGGGCACAGGGCTGCTCAAGGGCTGGGGGACCCCTTGCCTGGATGCTGCAGACATGCTGCATCCACTGCTGTAATTAGATCACCATGCCTGGTTTGGTGACAGGTCCTCTTTAAAGATTCATGTTACCTGATGATTTCCTCTCTAGCCTATGATAAATAATTATTAATGCTCCAATTCTCTGGAATGCTCTACCCCAAGAAATCAGGAATATCCACAACTTACACAGCTTCAGCCGCTCCCTAAAAACACATTTTTATAAGGCGGCCTATCATGCTCACTAATAGAAGTCTTTTGTACTGTAGATAGCCCATTCACTATTTCTCTGGACATAATCTCTTCTTCAAACTCCACCAAACCCAAAAGCTCTACATAGATGTCTGGTGACTATTCATGTAATTTCTCCTATTCCCCTCTTCCTAAAGATGCCTGGACCATCATTGCAATAAGCCCCTGTACTTTGTGTAACCCCCATTTCATAGATTGTAAGCTCTTTTGAGCAGGGTCCCCTTTATTTTTGCTTTAATTATTGTATTGTATTTTTTATATTGTTTCTCTGCTTTATTTATTGTATAATACTTTCTGTTAACCGTTATTTATGACTGTATATGAGCCACTGAATTGTAAAGCACTGCAGAATATGTTGGCGCTATATAAATAAAAATTATTATTATTAATAATAATAATAATAATTACCCTGCCATGAGCCAGCACTGGTCTCTGAGCCTGGATCAAAGTAGTGGAAAAAACCTGCGCTGCTGTATAAAAACAAAAGTCCAAACTGATTTAAGGTTGTTTATTCAACGCATTTCAAAGTCCACTTCTTCATCAGGAAATTCACTTCATTCAGAAGTGGGAAAACTCTTTGAAACGCATTGAATAAACCACCTTTAATTTATCAGACATCAGTTTGGACTTTCGTCTTTGTACAGCAGCGCAGGGTTTTTCCACTACCTTGATCTGGTTCCTGGTAACTCGTCTGCCTCGATGCCCGTGGATTCTGCGGCAGTTGTCTGGGCTTTTGTAACTGGTTGTGTGGCACATAACTTCACAAGGTGAGTGGGCATCTCTGAGCACATCTTTACTGTTTGTTTTCGTTATGTAAGAGAGTAAACTAATAAGCTGCTAAAACCAAGCAGACTGCCATTTTGTAGTGGTCCAGGAAAGAGAAAACACAGTCTCTGGTTGCCATGGTAACTGCTCTGTGTCTAGGAAAGTGAAAGCACGGTCTCTGGTTGCCATGGTAACTGCTCTGTGTCTAGGAAAGTGAAAGCACGGTCTCTGGTTGCCTGGGTGACGGCTCTGTCAGTTGCTCCTGTTGTTGTTGATCTCTCTCTGCGGTGGCCATTACTAGTGTAAGGATTACAGCAAAGCCAGTGCAAGCTATATGGGCCTTTAAGGTTGTTTGCAAGCCCTGTTGTGTGAACTAAAGACTTTATCTTGAACTGAGCAAGTGTCCTGCATCTGAGGAGAGGCTGAGGAGATGTGCCCCCTGATGGAGCGAGTGATTGGCGTCCAGGAAGGCCGTGAGTGACTGCGAAAGGAGAGCCGGCGTCCGGTGCCATCCACATTGGGAGGATCCTGACAAGGAGGCTGAGGAGATGTTCCCCCTGATGGAGCGAGTGATTGGCGTCCAAGAAGGCCGTGAGTGACTGCGAAAGGAGAGCCGGCGTCCGGTGCCATCCATATTGGGAGGATCCTGACAAAGAGGCTGAGGAGATGTTCCCCCTGATGGAGCGAGTGATTGGCGTCCAGGAAGGCCGTGAGTGACTGCGAAAGGAGAGCCGGCGTCCGGTGCCAACCACATTGGGAGGATCCTGACAAGGTCCTGACAAGCCCTGGAAAAGAGTGCTCCACAGATTGCACCCCAGGTTTACAGAACTAAAGTACTGGACATGTGAATCTGGCACTGGCTGGTAAGCTGCCAAATTCTGCTGTTTTACAATACGTTTTTCTTTTGCGCAAAAGGTTTTTTTGTCTTTTCTTTTTCTGGACTTGCTGCAGCCCACGTGGAATATACACCGGTGTAAAGCTACATTTGAGGTTGGTGGTACCATAGTTTTGAGATACCCGGGTATCCCTGTGCTAAGTGTATAGCCAGCATTGATATAGTGTAATGTATTGTTATTAGCTGTGATAAGTTATACTCAGTGTGCCATCTCAGAGGTCCCATCAGACCGCCCACAGTTGATGTACATAGCCTTTAGTTAAGTTAAATCCTTGATAAGTCTAACGTGTAGGTAAATTTGCTCCTGGTTCTGAGTGTGATTTACATACCCTGGGAACTCTGAGATCGGTGCATTGATGTCGGCTAACGCTGAGTGTGTGAAACTGTTATTGGTAATATTTTAAGGGGATTTTGAGACTTATACATTCCAAACTGAACCATACCTTGATCCCCATATCAGTAAAAATACTGTTGTTTATTTCTGCCTCTGTCTCAGTCTGTGACTCACTGGATCTTAATAGGACCTCCGGTCATTACAGTTAGATCCTGTAGCACTTTTTTATCCACAGCTATTCCAGCACTGGAATCTGACTGAGGAGCTGTGTGGAGGCCATCAACTGACAACACAGACCACAGGAGATGTGTGCTGACAGACTGAAATCAGCACTGTCCTTGCCTGAGGTAACCTGAGACTGATCAGCTGTGAATGCTGTGTAGCCCCCACCCATATATGGCCATTTTCATGTGTGGAACTGAAGTCGGATTTCTCTGACAACCAGCATATATCAGGTTTAGAAACAGCCTAGTCTGGACATCTTCTGGAAGGTTTTTGAAAGGTTTTCTTCCAGCTTTCACTTATGAAGTATAATTGAAAGTGTATTATAATCACTTGCTCTACATTATCTAATATATAATTACCCTAAGGCCACTTCCGTCATATTCAGCAGTGTTTCCGTCGTCGTATGCGTGGCTGCCACACTCGCAATGCCTTTGCGAGTCCTTCCAGAGTCTCTCCTCACTCGCAATGCCTTTGGCAATGCCTTTGCGAGTCCATTCACAGCCTCTCACTCTCAGGACCTGAGATGATGTCACTGGTATGGGCGGGGCTATATCACATGACTGTGACATCATCACAGGCACTTTCATTGCTGCAGTCAGCACAGGAGACATCATGCCGCTGTCTCACATCAGACGTGTCCTCATCACTGATTCTCTGCCTCTGACATCCTGCGATCACAAGGGAACATACAGCTGACAGAGGACCCCGGACTGAGCCCCCAAGAGCTGATCTCCAGGATACAGGTGAGAGGAGGCTGCACAGGAGCAACGCTCTGCAGTGAGCAGCCTGCACAGGAGCAATGCTCTGCAGAGGGGAGGCTGCACAGGAGTAATGCTCTGCAGAGAGCAGGCTGCACAGGAGCATTGCTCTGCAGAGGGGAGGCTGCACAGGAGCAATGCTCTGCAGAGATGAGGCTGCTCAGGAGCAATGTTCTGCAGAGAGGAGACTGCACAGGAGCAATGTTCTGCAGAGAGGAGGCTGCACAGGAGCATTGCTCTGCAGAGAGGAGGCTACACAGGAGCAATGTTATGCAGAGAGGAGGCTGCACAGGAGCAATGTTCTGCAGAGAGGAGGCTGCACAGGAGCATTGCTCTGCAGAGAGGAGGCTGCACAGGAGCAATGTTCTGCAGAGAGGAGGCTGCACAGGAGCATTGCTCTGCAGAGAGGAGGCTACACAGGAGCAATGCTCTGCAGAGAGGAGGCTGCACATGAGCAATGCTTTGCAGAGAGGAGGCTGCACAGGAGCAATGCTCTGCAGAGAGGAGGCTGCACAGGAGCATTGCTCTGCAGAGAGGAGGCTACACAGGAGCAATGCTCTGCAGAGAGGAGGCTGCACAGGAGCAATGCTCTGCAGAGAGGAGGCTGCACAGGAGCGATGCTCTGCAGGGATGAGGCTGCACAGGAGTGATGCTCTGCAGGGAGGAGGCTGCACAGGAGCAATGCTCTGCAGAGAGGAGGCTGCACAGGAGCATTGCTCTGCAGAAAGGAGGCTGCACAGGAGCAATGCTCTGCAAAGGGGAGGCTGCACAGGAGTAATGCTCTGCAGAGAGGAGGCTGCACAGGAACATTGCTCTGCCGAGAGGAGGCTGCACAGGACCAATGCTCTGCAGAGAAGAGGCTGCACAGGAGCAATGCTCTGCAGAGGGGAGGCTGCACAGGAGCAATGTTCTGCAGAGAGGAGGCTGCACAGGAGCAATGCTCTGCAGAGAGGAGGCTGCACAGGAGCAATGCTCTGCAGAGAGGAGGCTGCACAGGAGCATTGCTCTGCAGAGAGGAGGCTGCACAGGAGCAATGCTCTGCAGAGAGGAGGCTGCACAGGAGCATTGCTCTGCAGAGAGGAGGCTGCACAGGAGCAATGCTCTGCACAGAGGAGGCTGCACAGGAGCAATGCTCTGCAGAGAGGAGGCTGCACAGGAGCAATGCTCTGCAGAGAGGAGGCTGCACAGGAGCAATGCTCTGCAGAGAGGAGGCTGCACAGGAGCATTGCTCTGCAGAGAGGAGGCTGCACAGGAGCAATGCTCTGCAGAGAGGAGGCTGCACACGAGCAATACTCTGCAGAGAGGAGGAGGTTGCACAGGAGCAATGCTCTGCAGAGACGAGGCTGCACAGGAGCAATACTCAGCAGAGAGGAGCCTGCACAAGAGCAATGCTCTGCATGATTGGAGCCAACATGCTGGCGACGGCGGAGTGAAAATGCCGTGGCGGGGAACACGATGACCCGCTGGTAAGTATGACAGTCAGAGTGCCTCTGCAATACTCTGCAGAGAGGAGGCTGCACAGGAGCAATGCTCTGCAGAGAGGAGGCTGCACAGGACCAATGCTCTGCACAGAGGAGGCTGCACAGGAGCATTGCTCTGCATGAGGGGAGGCTGCACAGGAGCAATGCTCTGCAGAGAGGAGGAGGCTGCACAGGAGCAATGCTCTGCAGAGAGGAGGCTGCACAGGAGCAATACTCAGCAGAGAGGAGCCTGCACAGGAGCAATGCTGTGCATGAGTGGAGCCAACATGCTGGCGACGGCGGAGTGAAAATGCCATGGCGGGGAAGACGATGACCCGCTGGTAAGTATGACAGGCAGAGTGCCTCTGTCCTCTGCTGACCACTCTGCCCGCCGCACTGCGCTGACCACTCTGCCCACCCCACTCACTGCTAACCACTGAGCCACCATACTCCTGCTAACCACTGAGCCACCGCGCACTACTAACCACTGAGCCACAGCGCAGTGCTAAAGTGCTAACCACTGAGCCACCGCGCAGTGCTAAAGTGCTAACCACTGAGCCACCGCGCAGTGCTAACCACTGAGCCACCGCCCAGTGCTAACCACTGAGCCACCGCGCAGTGCTAACCACTGAGCCACCACGCAGTGCTAACCACTGAGCCACCGCGCAGTGCTAACCACTGAGCCACCGCGCAGTGCTAACCACTGAGCCACCGCGCAGTGCTAACCACTGAGCCACCGCGCAGTGCTAACCACTGAGCCACCGCGCAGTGCTAACCACTGAGCCACCGCGCAGTGCTAACCAGTGAGCCACCGCGCAGTGCTAACCACTGAGCCACCGCGCAGTGCTAACCACTGAGCGACCATATACAGTGCTAACCACTGAGCCACCGTATACAGTGCTAACCACTGAGCCACCATATACACTGCTAACCACTGAGCCATCATATACAGTGCTAACCACTGAGCCACCGTATACACTGCTAACCACTGAGCCACCATATACAGTGCTAACCACTGAGCCACCATATACAGTGCTAACCACTGAGCCACCGTATACACTGCTAACCACTGAGCCACCATATACAGTGCTAACCACTGAGCCACCGTATACACTGCTAACCACTGAGCCACCGTATACAGTGCTAACCACTGAGCCACTGTATACACTGCTAACCACTGAGCCACCATATACAGTGCTAACCACTGAGCCACCATATACAGTGCTAACCACTGAGCCACCGTATACAGTGCTAACCACTCAGCCACCGTATACTCTGCTACCCACTGAGCCGCCATATACAGTGCTAACCACTGAGCCGCCATATACAGTGCTAACCACTGAGCCACCATATACAGTGCTAACCACTGAGCCACCTGTATACACACAATTAATTTCACCGCACTCCCCTAAATATTAGTAAATAAACTATATATGCATTCTAGACTACCCGATTCTTTAGAATCGGGCTCACAGCTAGTTATTAAATAAAAACTTAAATGGCAGTTACACCTTAAGTATATGAGAAAGTACTTTTTTCCTACTGTAAATAGAAAAAGCAAGTGTTTGTTCTAGGTTGTCTCAGACAGACTAGAACAGACACTTGCTGTCTTACTATACTTGCCAGTCCCCTGTAACTTTTGGTAGGCTCCTGGAAAAAAGGGAAACCTTCTTGATGTCCAGAAGAGTGAACACTTCTCTGGGGCTCTACAAAAAACTCGCATAACAACTGTTTGCATCGTTGTGCCACCAAACTCCAGCACCTACAGGCACGTACAGGAATAGAACGGACCATGAATGGGGCATAATCTGTTCGAAAGGGGCACAACTATACAATCAAAAACATTTTTGGAAAAATTGGCAAATATTAGCTCTGTTGGACACTGATGGGTTCTGTTCTGTTGACTACCTTAGACCAAACCCGATCAAGCCTAAAGCACTCAGATTTCCAGCTTTGGATTGATGGTTAATGCCCTCAGTAATTGACAATACTCTCGCACATTCTATGTATCAAGCTCGTCCTTTATGTTGCATCACCGCAGCCTTAGATTATAATTACATGATATGTTTACCTGTACGTCTGCTTTTCTGACCTTCTGCTAATAAGATGTTGATCTATATCAAGCATTTGGAACATCTCAGATTCATTCTCTCTTTATTTAATCTAGATCTGATACTTGAATTCTCTTTCAAGTATTCTGCTGTCAGATTTGTTCCCATCAAGGAGACAAGAATGAATAAGACCACTGAAAGAAAGAAAACTATTTATCTTTAAAGGGCTCTCACTTTTCACAAACTTGATGGAAGAAATATGTTTCTATTGTACAATAAGGAGTCGAGAATCACTAACATTCCAGCAATTACTGAGACATAATAAACCTTTTATTACGAATGTAATACTCATTCTGATAATAGTCTTTTCTTCGCTCTTACTCTGTTATATTAAAGTTTATCAACTCATCTTGTGCAATCTATTAAAAAGTTTGACCATATTGATTTTATTATATTATTTATATTAACCCTGCTGTTCTGTTCAGGTCCGAAGGAATTGAGACCCTGCAGATTATTTATTCTGCGGATCTGAAACTTGTGATTAATTGAGTTTTCCTCATTTGAGGGGTTCTTACTATGGCCAGGGTCACACATGCCCATCTGCTTTTTTAAGCCCTTAGATAAAAGGATCCATTTTTCTAAGGGTGCCAATAGTGTCCCCTGAGGTCCTTTTGGGACTTAAAGTACCATCAGATGGCACAACGTTGAAATGATGTCGGCAACGATCTCGGGGGCGCGCGGTTGTTTTTAACATCATTTCAACATCGCTGGTGAGATGTCACATGTCTACATATCGTGGACAACTCACCAAGATGTTGTGAGGAGGTATCGTTCTCAAACACCGCAAAAGATCCCTAGTCATTACTGTGAATGGGAGAAGTCATCCACGACATTGTTATCGCGGTGTCACTCAGAACGATGCAGCAGGTTGCTGAAGTTGATTGAGATCGTCAGGTTTTCCAACATGTTGGTAAACCTGTCAACTCCGGTCCAACAATTTATCGTAGCAACTTGCCAGAGTCACACACAACGAGGTCGCAACAACGTCACTAGTATGCCTCCAAACCCGTGACATATCAACGACGTCGTTGACGATGTCGTGCCGTGTAACGCGGCCTTTAGTCATTTTTTCACCAAAAACGCATATGCATTAACGCATGCATCTCCTATAGGGCCCCAGGTTAAAAAAAACGTATGCGTTTTTTTTAATTCCCCCAAAAACGCTGCTAGCAGCATTTATTGGGATGCTGCACATAAACGCATGTTTTCTTGAAAAACGCACACACACATGTGTTAACGCATATGCGTTTGTGGACTTTGAAAAAAAAATGCCCAAAATGTTCCCAAAAACGGATTTAAGCCAAAAACGGATGGTATGTGTGACCCTGGCCTATGTGTGTTGTTTTTTTTGTTTACTTTGTGCTACACCCTGATAGTTACACTTGTACTGTTCGGGTCAATATGACCCGATAACATTTTATACTTTTCCACAAGTCACTTATCATTTCTACCAGCAAAATGTATTTGTTTTCCTGTGTACTTCATTATTCAAAAGGCATTCCGAGGTGGGTGCCCATTCAGACAATGCATACTGAGTAAGGCCGGCTTCGCACCACAGTTTTAAGGATCCAGGGCTGTCCGGTGTGAACCAGACAGCCCCGGATCCGATTTTGGCCCCATAGTATTCCTATTGGGCCGGATGGGGCCGGATGGCAGCTATTTGCCATCCGGTTCCCTGCTGTCAGAGAGAATCCAGAAGAATTCATTTTTTTACCCAGACACAAAATCACAGCTTGCAGCGTTTTTGTGTCTGGGGCAAAAATCTGCCAGAATCGGATCCACCGGGATCCTCCCGGATCCGGTGCGATACTGCGCCCCTTAACATTGAAGGCTATGGGAGCCAGATCACACTGGATCCGACAGAAAATCTGTCGGTTCCCAGTCGCCAGGTGCTGAAGCTCAGTGCCGGATGGCCCTGAACTCCGGCACCTGGAGAGCTCCCCACTGAGATTTCAGAACAATTTTGAAATTTTAGCACGGGACAGCTCCTGCAGTTTGTGGACTGCCGTTTCCAGCATGAAAAAGGACCGGAGGACATATTTGCCCTCCGGTTCTGTTCTGTCCGGAGCTGTAAGGCTGTGTCTGGTGCTTTCTGCAAAACACCGGACACAGCCTAACAGCTCAAAACCGTGGTGTGAAGCCAGCCTAAGCCAGAAAAGTACGGCATCACTGCCGGAGCTCACATCAAAGTGAGGGAACCGACCTATGATGTACATGTACGTCGGGGATTGTGAAGGGGTTAATGATGATTAAAGCAGAGAAAAGAGACTTCCTTTTTCTACATAGAGCTTAGAATGGTTCAGCTAGTTGATTTTTAATCTCGTTGCATCATACACCTAATGGAAAACAGAAAAATTAACTGGGTAGAATGGCAAAATGAGAAATTGTAAGTATGCATTGCTATACGTTATGATGATTGCAATACATTATGAGAATCAAAACTGTGTTGGAATGTTGGGGGGATGCTTCTTCAACTCTTCAACTGAATCGGTATGCATAGCATGGCAATACATTTAAGCCTCTGGTAAAACAGGAAATCCATGGTCTCTTTTGTCTCTCACTCTTCTTTCTGAAGACTGAAGGTCATTTCTGATGTGCTGCCTACAGAATAGCAGGGGTACACCCAGTAACAGGAAGCAACAGAGCTTCTCAGGCATGGCACTATGAATTTGCTATGTCACTCCACTCATGCTGGGATGCCGACTGTGCTGTTGGACTACTAGGATTTGTTATTAAGTGAGTATATGTGTATATGTAGTATATATTGTACTATGCAAAGGTTTTAGACAAGTGTGCCTAAATGGCAGAATGCGAATGAACAATACTTTTTGTTATACACATATATTTCCTTTGTGTATTAGAACAACACAAACAAAACAGAGAAAAAATGGCAAATTGGGCATAAATTAACACAAAACTCCAAAAATGGGTGACTCACCGTAGCCGGGGGTACACGTAGCGGGCGTTGTTTCTCCTCCAGTCACGGAACCGCGCCTGCGGTGGTGTAGGCCCGGTGGTCCAGATCAATAGGGGAATGGCGGAACAGTGGGGGGTGATTTGTCTTCGTGACGCCACCTGCGGGTGTTCTGGTAACTTTACCAGCGCTGTTCGGGTCTCCGGGGGATGGTACACAGCGAGATGGAACGCTCCCCACAGGATGAGCGGGAATCCCCGGAGCCGGGGGCTGCGCAAGATGTTGTGAGGCAGCTGAGGGACGCTGCGCTGAATCCAGGAATAATGCACAACCACGCACAGTCTCTTTTAGGTACCTTTACTGGATGGTAGTCAGGTACACTCGGACCGGGATAGTGAAGTTGGCACTTATGGAGTTTCACAGCAAGCAGTGTTAGGCTTCCTTTCTCTACTTCTGGTGCTAAGGTCGGGTGGATATGGAATCCAGCCGGACCGGGCAGTATGTTCAACGGAACTTGCTTCACCTGGTTAGCAGCACTGAGGGCACTGTAAAAGGGTCTGAGCAGGATCAGTACTCTTCCCTGGGCTCTCGTGGATGGGTGCATCAGGTGGAACAGGTGGCTAAACCTCCTGTTGATGGTGCTGGTTCTCTGTGGTGGCTGGGTAGCTCTCACAGCTTCGGTTCCAGTAACCGGTTGATTTGGAAAGAGTCGGATTAACTCTGTATTCCTGAGAGGTGATCTCCTTCTTCCTATTATCCCAATTGCAGGGATCTCCACTGGCTAACAGGCTAGCAGGGCCTAGCGTGTTCCTCATAGGGTGGAGGTTTCACACAGGCTGGCAGCTCTTGTAGCGTCTACCACACTCTGAAGTTTCTCCCTCCAAGACCCTATTTATAGGGGGAACTGGTTAGAAGTCACCAGTGCAGCTCCCCCTAGAGGCTCGGGGTGAAACCAGGTGTTCTAAGTGTTGTTTGTGTTGTGGGTTTTGCTGTGCTGTTACTTACTCCATTTGTACCTAAGGATTTCTGTGGTGCCCAACAGGTGCCAGGGTGCCACATTCCCCCTTAGTTAACCTCAGTTCTCCCGGCTGAGCAAAAAGTCCTTTTTACAACTTAACACTAAACATATTATAACATTCAATTTACAAAGTCTTAAAGAAAACACAAAAATCACTGAAAAGGAAGTGAAAAATGTGAAAAATTTGAAAAGCAGTCCGTACGGCACTAGTCCATCTGCCGCAGGCTGGAAAAAGGTAAAGTTAGTGGCCACACAAGTCCTGTGACAATTGTTCAAAGTTTGCGAAAAAGGGAAAAAGGTAAAGTCCAGGGATACACGGTAAACTTTATACATTCCCTACGGGTGTCTCTGCTTGGGAGGCCGGTACTATCCTTCTATACCTTACCAGGCGCTTTCTGTCCTCAACTTAGTATACTTGGGACATAGCCCAGTTCCTCACCCTTCTGTACACTACTTTTTACAGGTTTTTGAAAACTGGTTAATATTTACAACACTTACAGGTTACATTTTCCACTACATTTTAAACCCATTCTCCAAGCTTGTGTGGGGGTTGACCTAAGGTACTACGTGTGGATCTGCGTAGTGTGGGTGTTTCCAAAGCTGTTTGTGTAGTGTACGAAGTGGTTGGTACTTCTCTATGTCTGCTTTGTGTAAGACCATAGTAAGTGCGGAGTCTATCAACTGGACTGACCTCTGTAGGTAGTTGATTAGGAATGGCTTCTCTTACTGTGGGACTAGCAGGCTGACCGATTACAGGAATCTCAGGTTCCATGATAACAGGCTGCAATTCTTGCACTTGGACTTCTTCTTGTTGGACTTGTGGAATTGGATTTGGCTTTGGCTGACCTTCTGTAGGCTGGTAGAAGTGCATAACTGGTATGAGGAATGCATCACCTATTTGTGGCCAATCAGCTGGTAAGTATCCAATTTCTGTAAGGACTAGATTTTCTTTGGTTTCTTCATCTGTAGTTACAGCAGGGTAACTGGTTGCTTGCGGGATTAACTGTGGCGGACATTTCTTCAAATGATCCC
This sequence comes from Allobates femoralis, assembly GCA_033576535.1. NCBI lineage: Eukaryota > Metazoa > Chordata > Amphibia > Anura > Aromobatidae > Allobates > Allobates femoralis. The sequence continues at coordinate 48,994,008 of JARQOC010000002.1, read as the reverse complement.
TTGAAACAGTCGCAATAGTATTCCCATTGTCTTTGCTAATAACACAAGTTTTTGAGTTATCAAAGTGTGACGGCATAACGGTGTAGGGTATAGATTCCCAACTGTTATCCAATTTGTTGGTTTTTCGCTTTCTTTTCAGCACTACATCACCTATAGCTAGCGGTTCAGCTGAGGCGTGCCTGTTGAAGTCTTTTTCTTGTTTGGTCCTACTGATTTCAAGGTTCCTTTCAACACTCTCCTGTACCTTCCTGTACTTTTCTTGGCGTTGGTTGACCCAGTCTTCATCAGAAGAATCTTCTGTGGGTTCAACGGTTCCCATCTGCAAATCAATAGGCAGTTTACCTGGTCTTGCTCTCATCAAGTAAGCAGGTGTGTAATTTGTCGAACTGACAGGTATGTGGTTGTAGATGTCCACGAGATCTGGAAGTTTCTCTGGCCATTGATTTCTCTCTTCAACTGGTAAGGTCTTGAGCATGTCAATGACTATGTGGTTCATCTTCTCACATAAACCGTTCGTTTGAGGATGATAAGGTGTTGTGCGGATTTTCTTGCACCCATACAGCCCTAAGAATTCTTGGAACAGAGCTGATTCGAAGGCTGGTCCTTGATCAGTTAAGACCTGGTCTGGATACCCATGGGGGCGACAGAAGTAACTCTGGAACGCTTTGGCTGCTACCTCAGCAGTTAAATCCTTAACTGGAACGACTACCAGGAATCTTGAGTAGTGATCGACGATGGTGAGAGCGTAGGTGTACCCGGTTCGACTTGGGGTAAGCTTCACATGGTCGAGAGCAACTATTTCAAGAGGTTTGGTGGTAACAATTGGCTGCAACGGAGCTTTCTGAGTTAGATGGTCTTTTCTTCGAAGGTGACATGGTCCACAGTTTTTACACCATTTGTCAATAGAGCCTCTCATACCGACCCAGTAGAACCGATCCTTCAGGAGTCTCTCCAGCTTCTTCCATCCAAAGTGTCCGGCATCATCATGGTATGCTTCAAGGATCATTTGGACTTCAGTCTTGGGAACTACAATCTGCCAGATGAGTTCATGGGTTCTTGGATTGAGGTATCTTCTGCATAGTTTACCTTGGTAGACGAACAACCTTCCTTTCTCCTTCCACAGGCGTTTAGCATTTGGTGAGGCATCAGAGTCCATATTGGCGTGTTCTTGAGTGATGAGATCCCTTACCAGGCTGACATCTGGGTCGTTGGCTTGAGCCTCCTTCCAGTCATGGTGAGGTAACGGGTTCACGGTCCTCTCTACACGTGTCTGGTTTCTCTGATGACATGTTGCTGTACCGGAACGGTGGAAAGCAGGTAATTCAATCTCTTCCAGGTCATCTATGTCTCCTCCCTCTTCAGGAAGATGAGGCATTCGGGACAGGGCATCAGCATTGCCGTTCTTGTGACCTGCCCGGTACTTTACAGTGAAGTCGTAGTTAGCGAGTCTTGCTACCCAACGCTGTTCTAGGGCTCCCAGCTTTGCAGTCTCTAAGTGTGTTAGAGGGTTGTTGTCTGTGAAAGCTGTGAACGGGGCGGATGCCAGGTAATGCTTGAAACGCTCTGTGATTGCCCAGACCAGGGCCAGGAACTCCAGCTTGAAGGAGCTGTAATTCTCCGGGTTCCTTTCGGTGGGATGGAGCTTTCTGCTTGCGTAGGCTATCACCTTTTCCTTGCCCTGCTGACGCTGAGATAGGACTGCTCCTAAACCTTCATTGCTTGCGTCAGTGTACAACAAAAACGGTAGATTGTAGTCAGGGTAGGCCAGGATTTCTTCTCCAGTTAAAGCGTCTTTCAGCGTTTGGAAGGATTTGTCCTGTTCTGGGCCCCAGTGGAACGGGGGTCCCCTGATCTTGCCGTTTTTAGATTGACCTACTAAGAGATCTTGCATAGGTGCGGCTATCTTGGTATAGCCTTTGATGAATCGTCGGTAGTACCCGACCAGTCCTAGGAATTGACGTACCTCTTTGTGATTGATAGGTGCTGGCCAGTCCTTGATGACGGTGACCTTATCCGGATCCGGTGCTACGCCTTCGGCGCTGACCACATGTCCTAGGTATTGGACCTTGGGTTTCAGCAGGTGGCACTTGGACGGTTTCAGTTTCATCCCGTACTTGGACAGTGACTCGAACACTTCACTCAGGTGTTGGAGGTGATCTTCATAGGTCTGAGAGTAGACAATGACATCATCAAGGTATAACAAGACAGTCTCAAAATTCTTGTGGCCCAAACAACACTCCATAAGTCTCTGAAATGTGCCTGGGGCATTGCACAAACCGAATGGCATACTGTTGAACTCGCATAAGCCCATGGGAGTCGTGAAGGCTGTCTTCTCACGATCCTCCTCTGCAACGGCAACCTGCCAGTACCCACTAGTAAGATCTAATGTGGAGAAATAGTTGGCAGATTTGAGTGCAGCTAGTGACTCCTCTATGCGTGGTAACGGGTATGCATCCTTGTGTGTGACTTTGTTGATTTGCCTATAGTCTACGCACATCCTCATACTACCATCTTTCTTTTTAACCAGGACTAGTGGTGCGGCCCAGGGACTACAGCTATCCCTAATGACTCCTGCATTCTTCATGTCCTGAAGCATCTCTTTTGCTTTCTGGTAGTGAGTAGGTGGTATAGGCCTGTACCTTTCTTTGATAGGTGCATGGTTGTTTGTGGGGATATGATGTTGTACCCCTTTAATCCTCCCAAAGTCAAGTGGGTGTTTGCTGAACACTTGCTCATACTCCCGAACCACCCGGTATACTCCATTTTTCTGGTGAGAGGGTGTATTGTCAGTTCCTACACTGAGGTCTTGACACCATTTCTCTAACTGATCTTTGGAGTGAGGGGGTTCATCAGTGACTGTTTGGTTTGAGGATTTTACATCAATCACAGCATCATCTTTTACTTGGTACAATTTAGCAACAGTTGCATATCTTGGCAGTCTGACTTCGTCATCACCATAATTCAATATGCGTACGGGGACTCTCCCCTTTCTTACATCGACTAACCCTCTGGCTGTCAAGAGCGTAGGACTACTGTCGGACATTACAGGTTCTACTACAGCTTGGTAGTCCTGCCCTCTGAGGCCTATGGCTGCTCGACACCAGATCATCATTTCACTTCTGGGTGGTACCACAATTGGAATGGGATCTGTGACCCTTACTCTGCCAATTTCACCATTTGACAATGTTACCTGTTGTTGATACACCAGAGCTCTGATCTGCTTTTGGATAGCCCTCTTTTCTCTGGGTTTACCGGCTTCAGCAATCTGTTGGAGTAAAAACAACACTTCATCGAGGCATTTGATCATGACATTGGTACCCAATATGACATATGGATCCTTGTGGTTAGGTTTATCCTGGACCACTAAGATACCCTGGTTTTTCAACTGCACCCTCCCCACCTTTACTGTAGCTTCCCACTGTCCCTCTATGGTAACCGGAATACCATTAGTGGCTTCAAGGTTCATCTCAGGGTTAGGGGGTTCTAGCTTAACATCTGGCCAGAACTGCTTGTAAAGGGTACTGGGGATGGATGTCACCTGGGATCCAGTGTCTATCAAGGCGGAGATAGCGATGCCATCGATGACGATTGGTAAGTATGGACAGTCTCCCACATACTTGTGTTCCCAGCTGGACGTAGGGCCTGGACAGTCTACTCCTGGGGTTGGCCCTTCTCGCCCAGGGGTCGCTCGTTTAAAGGACGGGATTGTATATTGCGTCCTCCTAGGTCGTTCTGCTGACTGTTGCGGCGTCTGTCAGGACTGCCGCAGTCTGCAGGTTTTCCTCGCGACGGCTGTGTCTTTCTCCTCATCCAGGGAACGTCATCCGGGCTGTCGGCGAGTTGAATCTTGTCCGATGGCCTTGCATCTGTCTTGGGTCTTCTCCCAGCTTGTAGCTTGGCCACGTCCTTCATCAGCTGCTCGACATTAGCACACAGTTGATCAAACCGGTCAGGTGTTACAGTCTGTGCGCTGGACTGAATCGCAGGGATTGGAGATGCTGCTGCCGGCACGGAAGGGGTGTCAGTGTACTGCTGTTGCTGCGGTGAAGCGGGATCAGGTACTTCAGCGAGTCGTTGTCCCCAAACTGCTAAGTCTCTCAAGGTATCAAACTCTGCGCCTGGATTCTGTATGGACCACCAGCTTGCTTGCTTTCTATCCTCAGATAGTTTAAGGCCCACAATAAATTGTCCAATTAACGCTTTGTTCTCATCCGAGCACTATCGGGATCAACTTGTTTTAACAGTCTGTATGCTTCTTGCAAGCGCAGTGAATAATCAAGGACACTTTCTTGTGCCCTTGGTTACAACGATAGAATGACAGTCTTAATCCAGCTTCGGTATGGCACTCAAAGACCCGGGTTAATCTAGCGAATATCTGCTCCACAGATTCCTGAACTTCTACAGGCCAGCTGCGGCTCTGCAGTTCGGCTGCACCGGTTAACTGTCCCATAATAACTGAAGCTCTTTGCTTACCGGTCATCGGGTACATGTCCAGAGCTTGGCATATCTTCCTCTGGAAGTTCTCCAAGGTGCTGGGTACACCGCTGTACTTGGGTAACCAGGTCGCACTAGGAACATAGGGTAGAGACATCGGCATAATCGGAGCGGGTTGTGGTAGCATACCGCCGACTTGTTGCTGTCCATCAAGAGGTATGTTTTGAGGTACCGCTTGGTCTAGCGGGGGCACCGCGTGATCGGGAGCCGGGTTACTCATGGTCGCTCCCCCTTAGTTAAGCGTAGCCTTTCCCTCGGTTTCGAACGGAAGTGTCGGCCTCGCGGTGAGGAGTGAGGCACCACGGGAGTTTCCGGTTCCTGCTGCGTACGGAGGAAGTCGTCAGAGCGTGGGGGCGGGGTCAATCTTCACGCCCTCTGCACAGTCACGCCCCTTCTTTTCCCGCCTTTTCGCGCAGCAATGGCGGACCAAATGTACAGTTCGATATTTACAGTCAATAAATAGCACACAATACCCGTGATAACGGGCCTGCTCGAATCCTGTTCGTGACGCCAAATTCTGACTCACCGTTGCCGGGGGTACACGTAGCGGGCGTTGTTTCTCCTCCAGTCACGGAACCGCGCCTGCGGTGGTGTAGGCCCGGTGGTCCAGATCAGTAGGGGAATGGCGGAACAGTGGGGGGTGATTTGTCTTCGTGACGCCACCTGCGGGTGTTCTGGTAACTTTACCAGCGCTGTTCGGGTCTCCGGGGGATGGTACACAGCGAGATGGAACGCTCCCCACAGGATGAGCGGGAATCCCCGGAGCCGGGGGCTGCGCAAGATGTTGTGAGGCAGCTGAGGGACGCTGCGCTGAATCCAGGAATAATGCACAACCACGCACAGTCTCTTTCAGGTACCTTTACTGGATGGTAGTCAGGTACACTCGGACCGGGATAGTGAAGTTGGCACTTATGGAGTTTCACAGCAAGCAGTGTTAGGCTTCCTTTCTCTACTTCTGGTGCTAAGGTCGGGTGGATATGGAATCCAGCCGGATCGGGCAGTATGTTCAACGGAACTTGCTTCACCTGGTTAGCAGCACTGAAGGCACTGTAAAAGGGTCTGAGCAGGATCAGTACTCTTCCCTGGGCTCTCGTGGATGGGTGCATCAGGTGGAACAGGTGGCTAAACCTCCTGTTGATGGTGCTGGTTCTCTGTGGTGGCTGGGTAGCTCTCACAGCTTCGGTTCCAGTAACCGGTTGATTTGGAAAGAGTCGGATTAACTCTGTATTCCTGAGAGGTGATCTCCTTCTTCCTATTATCCCAATTGCAGGGATCTCCACTGGCTAACAGGCTAGCAGGGCCTAGTGTGTTCCTCATAGGGTGGAGGTTTCACACAGGCTGGCAGCTCTTGTAGCGTCTACCACACTCTGAAGTTTCTCCCTCCAAGACCCTATTTATAGGGGGAACTGGTTAGAAGTCACCAGTGCAGCTCCCCCTAGAGGCTCGGGGTGAAACCAGGTGTTCTAAGTGTTGTTTGTGTTGTGGGTTTTGCTGTGCTGTTACTTACTCCATTTGTACCTAAGGATTTCTGTGGTGCCCAACAGGTGCCAGGGTGCCACATGGGCATCTTCTCCCAATCGCAATTTTCAGATCTCTCCACAGAACTTCAATGGGATTTAGATCCGAACTCATTGCTGCCGCTTCAGAACTCTCCAGCTCCATTTTCAGTAAACAGTAGAATGATTGCTTTACCAAAATGCTCTTTGCTGGTCTCATTTGTCCACAAGATGCTTTCACAGAAAATCTCTTTGTCTCTATGACGGCAGTGGGGCCTTCTGGTGTCTCCTCAATAGCATTTAATGTCATTTAAATGTCAACGGATAGTTTGACACTGATGCACCCTGAGCATGCAGGACAGCTTGAATTTCTTATGAACTTGATTGGTGCGGCTTATCCACCATCCAGACTATCGATGTACAGAGAGATTATCTACAGTGCCATGACCTGTACATTTCTTGATTGTCAAGTCAACTTCTCCCCTTTTTATCTGGTTACAGGTGTGATTTTATATTACCCACCCCTGTTACTTGCCACATATGAGTTTGAATGAGCATCACATGCTTAAAGCAAAGTTGTTTATCCACAATTTTGTATGACAAAATGTGTTATTGCAATTATTTTCAGCAAGAAATACTTACGTTTTTGGAACAATTTCTCGGGTGCCAACACTCTGTGCCATGAGTGTATCAATTTACACAACTTTGTAGTCAGCTAATTGCTGGTGATAACACATCTTCATTCACTCCCCCACAGGAAGATTGCTGTCACTTCAATGCATTAATATACTGTAAAAACAAACAAATGCAATCACACTATAAGTACTATGGTACATGTAAACATGAATCAAATTGTGTATGGTTATCTACCAGCATTCAGGTGACCTCTTATAATGGAAACCCACACTAACAGACTTATGGCTTTTTATCCAGGGCCTAGAAATTTGAAGGAAAAGGAGGATCAAACCCTGATTAAATACAGCAAACTTAGACTTAGACAGATGGAATGAGTAGCAATATAGGCCAGGGTCACATTTGCGTTTTGACCCTAGCCTGCCGGATTCCGGTTTTAACTTAGAACTTTTTCCAGCACCGCATAGCGTTACCGCTATGCGGTGCCGGAAAACGCAGTCCCTAGTTACCCTATGTTTACCTTAACTACCTGTCACACAGGCAGCGGCTTGGAGTGCGCTTTACAGCGCCGCACAGGAAACGCTGTCTGCAACGGTTTTCTGTGCGGCGCTGTAAAGCGCACTCCGAGCCTCTGCCTGTGTGACAGGTAGTGAAGGTAAACATAGGGTAACTAGGGACTGCGTTTTCCCGCACCGCATAGCATGGAGGTATTCCCTTAAAGAGAACCTGTCACACCCCTGGTGCTTTCCAAAGTGAAAGCACCACTGAATCCAGCGTGTCTGCTGCATTCAGGTAAGGGGTCCCCCATGTCTCTAGCCCCCTGTAAGTTATACAAAACACTTTAGAAAGTGTACAGATAAGGAGTTCGGAGGGACTTACTCAGTATGGAGTTGTCACTGTTCCTGGGTGTCCTCCCGCCCTGTTTCTCTCTGTGCCACCTCCAGCCCCCTCTGTTCTGCCTCCTGGCTCTGTGTGTCTCCCCTTCTTGCCTGCTAATGCTCCTCTGTGTCTTAAGTCACGCAGGCGCAGAGAGATCAATGGGCTGGAACACCTCCTGCTGGTGATGTCAGCACTGGTCCCCGCCCTGCTCCAGATTATGCATCTACAGCATAATCTGGAGCAGGGTGGGCTCCGGCGCTGACATCACCAGCAGGCGATGTTTTAGCTGCTGGGACCTGCTCCAGCCCATTGCTCGCTCTGTGCCTGTGTGACTTCAGTTGCAGAGGCACATGAGCGCGTGAGGAGGGGAGACACACAAAGGAGGCAGCACTGAGGAGGCTGGAGGTGGCACAGAGAGGGCTGGAGACGGGGAGGACACCAGGGAGCAGCGAAGACTCATTACTCAGTAAGTCCCTGTGTAAGAGTGTGTAAAAATTTACTTCCTGAATAAAAAGGTGGGGGCTGTCAGCTGAGGAGGTTGTCACGGAGACAGGGAGGACTTTATGACAGTTTGGGCTGAGGTAAACTGGTCTCCAGAGGTGCTGTGAGGAGAGTGGCTGTGGAGAAGTCTGAGCCAGATAAAGCTGAGACCGGACACTGATCCACTGGACAGCAGAGCCCCTGGAGGGGACCAAAGACTTATTCCCTGCTAAGAAGCGAGTATACTACTGCCAGGAGAGGAGTGCTTTAGAGGAGACGGGTCGGCCATACTGTGAGAGAAAAAGACTGAATCTCTGCTGTGAGACTGCAGGCCTCGGTGTGGTGTCTCTAGGTGAACACACTTGGCCTCCCAAAAAGCTACAGAGACTAAGACCCCCCTTCAGACAAGAGAACACAATATCCCTATTTACTACAGTTGTGTTTTATTTATTTTTCATTTTTGGCGCTGAAGACCATTGGAAGTGACTGCGTTAACAGTACTTCCCCAGGCCTGTACAGACTGTAATTGGACTAAACTTTACTATTAGATAAGGTACCCGGGTATCCAACAGATCAGATATATAAATATATATGTACATACAGTCATGTGAAAAAGTTTGGGCACCCCTTTTAATCTTACTCATTTTTTTTTGTTTAAAATTGGGTTTTTGCAACAGCTATTTCAGTGTGATATATGTAATAACTGATGGACACAGTAATATTTCAGGATTGAAATGAGCTTTATTGTACTAACCGAAAATGTGAAATATGCATTATTTCAAAATTTGACAGGTGCAAAAGTTTGGGCACCTCAACAGAAAAGTGACATAATATTTAGTAGATCCACCTTCTGCAAAAATAACAGCCTCTAGTGGCTTCCTGTAGCTGTTAATGAGTTCCTGGATCCTGGGTGAAGGTATTTTTGACTATTCCTGTTTACAAAGCAATTCCAGTTCAGTTAAGTTTGATGGTCGCCGAGCATGGACAGCCCGCTTCAAAACATCCCACAGATGTTCAATGATATTCAAATCTGGAGACTGGGATGGCCATTCCAGAACATTGTAATTGTTCCTCTGCATGAATGCCTGAGTAGATTTGGAGCGGTGTTTTGGATCATTGTCTTGCTGAAAGATCCATCCCCGGCGTAACTTCAACTTTGACACTGATTCTTGAACATTTATTCTCAAGAATCTGCTGATACTGAGTGGAATCCATGCGACCCTCAATTTTAACAAGATTCCTGGTGCCGTCATTGGCACACAGCCCCAAAGCATGATGGACCCTCTCCCAAACTTGACACTGGGTAGCAAGTGTTTTTCTTGGAATGCTGTGTTTTTGTGGCGCCATGCATAACGCCTTGTTGTATGACCAAACAACTCAATCTTTGTTTCATCAGTCCACAGGACCTTCTTCCAAAATGAAACTGGCTTGTCCAAATGTGCTTTTGCATACCTCAGGCGACTCTGTTTGTGGCGTGCATGCAGAAACGGCTTCTTTCGCATCACTCTCCCATACAGCTTCTCCTGTATTGTTGACCAATGCACAGTGACACCATCTGCAGCAAGATGATGCTGCAGGTCTTTGGAGGTGGTCTGTGGATTGTTCTTGACTGTTCTCACCATTTTTCTTCTGCCTTTCTGATATTTTTGTTGGCCTGCCACTTCCGGCCTTTACAAGAACTGACCCTGTGGTCTTCCATTTCCTTACTATGTTCCTCACAGTGGAAACTGACAGGTTAAATCTCTGAGACAACTTTTTGTATCCTTCCCCTGAACAACTATGTTGAACAATCTTTTTTTAATTTCATTTGGGAGCTGTTTTGAGGAGCCCATGATGCCACTCCTCAGAGAATATACAAATAGGAGAACAACTTGCAAGTGGAAAACGGAAATAGCTTTTCTCATGATTGGACACACCAGGCTATGAAGTACAAAACTCAATGAGGTAACTAAACCAATTTAGTGCTTCAGTAAGTCAGTAAAAAGTAGTTAGGAGTATTCAAATCATGAAAATCAGAAGGGTGCCCATACTTTTGCACCTGTCAAATTTTGAAATAATGCATATTTCACATTTTCGGTTAGTACAATAAACCTCATTTCAATCCTGAAATATTACTGTGTCCATCAGTTATTACATATATCACACTGAAATAGCTGTTACAAAAACCCAATTTTAAACCCCAAAAAAATGAGTAAGATTAAGAGGGGTGCCCAAACTTTTTCATATGACTGTATATGTACACTGGGTTTATATGTATTGTATGTATAGAGTTGATAAGATTGTAAATCGGTGTGTTATTTCAGTGATCCTCACTAAACTGCATCCATCTGATTTACACCTGTCCTGCTGCTGTGTGTAGTAAATCGCTTATTTTTCTGTATAGATTTTAGGTAAATTTATTTTTTGGCATTGTCTCCTCACACTGAGGAGGAACATTAAGGTAACACACCGACCCCTAGCTTGATGCTGGGTGTATGTAAATAATGTATCTATTTCTGGGGAAATAACATATCTGTGCATCTTACTCTAAACTTTCCATCTGTTTCCCCAAGTAAAAGCAAGTATTTTATGTTGCTTCTGCCTCCGTCTCTGTTTCTGTGACTCACTGGATCTAGTACGGACCTCTGGTCATTACACCTGCATTGTTAAATGTAGACTTTCTAAAGTGTTTTGTAAAATTTACAGGGGGGCTAGAGACATGGGGGACCCCTTCCCTGAATGCAGCAGACATGCTGCATTCAGGGTGCTTTCAGTTTGTAAAGCAACAGGGGGGGTGACAGGTCCTCTTTAAGAAAAATATACACTGCAAGAAAGCAAAACCAACAAGCATCTCCTACGAAATTAAATACAGGTCCATGAGTAGGTTGCAGCAATTGTTTCAAATTTGATCAAAATGCAGGCTAATAATCTCAATCATATAAGTATAGTCTAAATGGCATTAGTAAATGGCTATAGTGCAGTTTAAAAATCGCATATTCAGTCTTCGCATGTACATTAGCACACTCAGATAGAGATTGTGTACGCAGCGCAAACATTTTTTTCTATTGACTGCTAAGCAGTAAATCAGAGGATCACTACACAGACAACTGACCGTGGGGAGAATGACAGAGATCGTGTGTCCACCAGCATCCAGCTTATTAGGTAGACAGGCACATTGCTGGTAATTTGAAAAACCAGATGGCACAACACCATGCTACAACCCTTCATTAGATCAATTTTTACCTACTTGCTAGTAGCATTTATTTTTCATATTTATGATCAATACAATAACTATGAAATGTAATGGTAAGTGAATGTCCTTGACGCCATCAACCAACCTGCTGCTCCTCAGTTGCATTTTTTATTCCATTATTAACTGTTGAATGGCATTGTCTTGTTGAATAAATTAATCTTGCAATGCCGGATTGGGCAGTTTGCTTTGATTAACAGACTGCTGCTTTTGAAAAGAACTGCAATTTTTTATCCATATCCAAGCTCTTTCCATCTCCTGCCGATTCCAACTCAAAATATTTCCTGGATCCATATATTGCTTACCCAAGATTTACAAAAACACTCATGCACGCCCTCATCATCTCCCACCTCGACTACTGCAACCTCCTGCTCTCTGGCCTAACTTCTAAAACTCTCACACCCCTCTAATCTATCCTAAACTCTGTTGCCCGTATAATCCACCTGTCCCCTTACTATTCAAGTCTACCTCTCTGCCATTCTCTTCACTGGCTTTCCATTGCCCAAAGACTGCAGTTCAAAACCCGAACCATGACATACAAAGCCATCCACAACCTGTCTCCTCCATACATCTGTGACATAGACTTGCAGTACTTATCTACTCACAACCTCCGATCCTCTCATGATCTCTTTTTCTCCTCCACTCTTATCATCTCTTCCCACAACCGCATGCAAGATTTCTCTTGTGCATCCCTCATACTCTGGAGCTCTCTACCCCAATATGTCAGACTCTCACCTACTGTGGAAATCTTCAAATGGAACTTGAATACAATCTGCAGTAACCCTCAGACCACTAAACCACCACATGACCAGCTCTACCCTCTCCTACTGTATCCTCACCTTCAGTGCTGGAGCCGGCAAGCTGTGGCTCTCCAGGCGGGGATCTTCTGCAGACCTGTTTGGAGGGAGTCATATGCAGGTAGAAACATGCAAGGGAGTCAGATTCAGGGTTCACCGTGTTTACTTCTCAAAGTTCTCTCTCAGTTACAGTTCCAGTTCAGTTCACAGTTTACACTCTTTACACGGGCACACTCTCCCTTCCGGGTTCCTTTACTCTCTGCAGCCAGGTTGCTCCTTCTATGACCCCTCACTCTGACTCTGTCCTCTCAGGCTCTTGTTTTCTCTCTCTGCCTTGCTTGTTGTGCGTGTCTCCGGACAGTATGGCAGTGGCTCGGACCCCTATGGGCCCTCCGGGTTGCCACTGAGCTGCCTGTTCTTTGGGGTAGGAACCCTAACGTGTAGCTAGAGTTCCCCGTCGGTTGTCTGGGGATACCGGGTGAAGCATCGGTCCCCTTCAGAGCCGACACTCTGCTGCTAGCCTAGCCTCCAATAGTCCTCAGGGGTGAGGCTCTACCAGGCTCTCTCTAACCGTGCCTTCAGGTTCAATAGGTGGGCTACTCCGCCTGCAGTCTACCATCTCGGCCGTGTTTCTAGGGTCCAGTGTCACTGTCCCTCTCGTCCCTCACACTCCTGGGGTGCTGGTTCCGGACGTGCTTTCTCTCTGTGGCTCGCACTGGCTCTCCAGGTTCTGCGCTCCTTCCACCCCACTCTTCCAGGACATGTGCTTCAGTCTTTGCTGCTCAGCCTACACCGGCCTACTGACTCCTTTCTCCCCCCTGCTCTATATCTACCCTCTGTCACCTGACTTGCTTGCTGGCCCACCCACTGTCTCTAAACCCACCACCCCTCGCCTGCCTAGAATTCCAGGCTCCGGGTTGGGTGCTACCCTCTACTGGTATGTGGGTTGTGTGGGCTTCTGTGAGGTTGTTGGTGTGCAACTGTCATTCCTACCTTCCTGGCTGCAGTTCCCTTTGTGGCCTCCTGGTGGCAGGGGCGCCACATATCCTCACCCATCTCTTGTAGCTTGTGAATCCTCGTGAGTATTGTCAGTGGCGGAACTAGAGCCTGGCAGGCCCCGGTGCTGCATTTAGACCGGGGCCCCACTTGTGAGCATATTAATCCTATTCATCCCTCAAACCCTAGTTGAGGAGTGGGGGGGTGCGAGCTGCTGTCCCAGGTGAGGAGCGGGGGGAGGGATCAGCCGCGGGCATCAGGAAGCTACCCTCACTTCACCTCTCCACTCCTCCGACACACGATCGCGGTCTGCGGGGAGTGGCTGGAGCACCCCTACAGGTGCTTGAGGGGCCCCCTAGCCGGTCGGGGCCCTGGTGCAGCTGAACCAGCTGCACCACGGTAGGTCTGCCCTGAGTATTGTCCTTTAACCTCCTGTACCTTTGCATGCCTTGTGTTTTTGATAATTATTGTATGTACTGTATCTATTTATGCCTCTTTTTCTCATGTAAAGTAACATGGAATAAGTGGTGCTATAATAAATAATAATAATTTCTTCTATGGTGGCACTGTATGAGATCAAAATGCTTTTTGACATGTTCCTCTGCAGGTTATAGGTGATTGCTAGAGAGGCAGTAGTTGTAGTAGAGTCTTAATAATATATATGATTTATAATATGACTGTGCACTCTAGTTGAGTAAAAAAAAAGTTAAACAAAACTCTCTACTAACTGTTTGGATTACCAGCTGTGGTCTTTGCCAAAGAATAACGATGTGGACCTTTGTCCTGTGAATCATTTTGGTGAACGCTACTCTTCTTTTTACAGACTTTATAGTTGAGCTTGAATTTTTAGTGGTGTAAAAATAGAATTTTCGGATCAAATAATGAGATAGGAAATGCCGCTCTGCAAGATTCTGAACTTTCCCAATCACTTGTACAATTGTATTATTGTGCCTCATTTTGCTGTCCTACATTAAAGATAGTCATGGCTGGTTTGTTGTAGGAGACAATGAATAGATAATAGAAGTGTTTTATGTTCCTGTGTGTTCAGACTTTTGTTTTCAATTACTTTTTCTCTTCTTTTTTATATTTGCATTGGGATTTTCACCTTAGTTTCATAAAACTGTAGATGAGAAATACAGGTGAATTGTCTTTGATGTTATCGAGTTGTTGGAAGCAAACATGAAGATGAGACAAAATCCATTCAAACCGATAAGAAATGGGGCTATTTTGGGCTGATTTTAATGAATATTTTTTTTTTTTCCGACATTTTCTTAAGCTTTGCTAGAAGAATCGAAGTTATTGCTGATACTATTTTAGGGCATATAAAGTGAATCTACTAATTATTTTTGGCAGATGGATTGCCCAACCGGGAGTAAGGCGCGACAGAGGTAGGCGACCACTAAGAACACTATATGTTGAACTTGTCCTCATCTACACTTCTATCATGTAAAGTACCATGGGAAGTAATGGCGCTATATAAATAAATAAATAATAATAATAATAATACTTCATACCATTTGAAAGGTGAATACATTTGAAAAATGAAAAAAAATTGTCATTACTCTTGCAGTATTGCACTTCTGATATCCTCCCAAGCTCCAAGTGATAGGTATTGTGTTGCGTTCAGTATTGCAACACAGTGATAGTTGGAGCACAGGCAGGCTAATTTGGAAAGTAAGTGACTCACTGACATTGCTCACCTCCCTGTGCCCCAGCGACCAATGACAGTGAGCACTCGCTGATCATAACTATGTACTGGGACTAGTAATATTTTCAACTGAAGGTGTGTCCTTGGACGTACATTGTATTGAAAGGTATTGCAGACCAGCAAGCCACAGACTCCTCGCCCTGCACTAACTCAACAATCTACTGGCCTGCTGAGGATTATAACGTTGTGTCACAGACAGGACAATGACGTCACTACCTTGTGCACCAATAGAAGGAGCTAGATGACAGTGCGGCTCATTGTGGGAGGGGAGACAGGTTGTTGTTTTAAATGCCTGGTAGCATCAGCGAGTATATGACAATAAATACAAAAAATCCAGTTGCGCTTGCCATCTATAAGCCATGATTGATTGATCCATGTTAAAAGTACAGGGAAGATGCCGGACCGGTTGGAGCATGAGTACATGTAATGGCCATAGACCTATATGCATCCTGCTTCCTCCTTTGCACTTTTAACATGGATCAATAAACAAGAGTTTTATGAATGTTGAGTGCTACTAGATTTTTTTCCTATTTATTGAACTATTTAAGACTGTCCCGAAGTTAGCACTGCATTTTCCATTTTGTCGAAGGGTTGGCTCTATGCAACATAAAAGTCTCCACCACGAAGGATTTAGAATCACCAAAATTGTGTCCGAATTTTATTTTGTGCCTATAATATCACCGAGTAAATTATTTCTGCACTGTTATTTCTCATTGTAGAATCTTTTGCAGTGCGCCAAATTAGTGGATGGATAATCAGCAATCCAGAGAGGTGAGTACAATGACAGAATTAGAAGATGAGGCCAACTTGAGTCAAGGGGGTAGAGGGACAGGCTGTGACCTAAAGCAAAAAGAACAAGCATAGAGTCCAGGGTTGAATCCAAAATGGTATCTGAGGTGTAGTAGAATCGGGTGTTCAAGACCCAAGTACGAATACAGAAGGTCAATACGGATAAACACAGCAAGAGCAATGAAACATTGCATTAACTAGCCATATACCAGTATTACATTATATAAAGATTGAACCCTGCTGTTCTGTTTGGTCAAACATGACCAAATTTGAATTTTTTAATTTCATTTTTCATTTGTTTATGAACAATCCTGTTCACATGCATTATAATGATACAACAGATACTCAAATAAAACACTTAAATTAGCTAAAAATCAAGACTTTAGGTCCAATCAAAAATGACCGGAACGTTATAAATGTATAGTAGACCTGAACACAATAGCAGAGTTAAATGGACCATGCTCCCCTATTGGCCTCCATTTGCTGCCCTACCATTAATCTTATGACTAGCACCAGCTATTGTCTAGTAAGCTTAATTTAATCTATGCAACGATATAACGGTAAAACAGAAAGTTGGGGGTCTGGTGAAGCATCAATCGCTGAGTTCACTGATTGTCTGATGGGCCAGTCCAACCCTGGTTAGTATTTAGATATGATGTCTATTGAAGGAATGGCAATTTTTTACATTTTCTATTCTAGTGACCTCATGGCACAGTCAGATGGGCCATCAATCAGTGGATTAATCACTTGCTTACCAATCATTATTATATCTACACCTTTGGGTCAGGAGTTAGAGGTCAGTGGCAGTAAAATTAGGAACTTTATTGTGCACTATATTTATCCCTGATGTCCGCCATGAATACCAATATACTTAATGTATACAGATCTACCTATTAATATTCCCATCTTTGCATAAACCTACTAGACCTTATGAATGTGTATAACAAAGTTCAACCTTTTGTGCTCTCAAAATAAGTGGCTATGCAAAGTAATTATATACACAAAGAGTGACTCTAAAAAGAATTGAGAGCTGTCAGCAATGTAATAATGTCCCTGCCAAGAGGGCAGGATTTGTTCTTTGTCCTTCTCTAAATTGCTTTGTGAAGAGAACCTTTACTATTTTAAGTAAGAAATAAATAAAAAAGTAACTGCAGGTAAAACTCCAGAGACGGCCCTCCGGCTACCGAATAGTGAGCAAGTAACTGGTGACGCTTATAGAACAGAATCCATGAAATGCTATTTACAATAGACCTTGATTACATGTCTGCTAAGTAGATAAATCCATACTCCGTGTGATATAATATTATGGCTCGCCACGACAACCCTTTTCATGTTTCTGATAAGAATATATGAAAGCCATTGTGGGAAGTCTTCCACTGAAGACAACCCTCTGTTGGCTAAAGTCAAAAGTTTCTAAAAACAGTAAAGTCCACAATATTCATTAAATAAAGTTATACAAAAAGGATGATTTCGATTTTTGGTTGTAAAGATTTTGCTCATGAAAGCCCCAATCGACTTTATGATCGATGAATGTTCGTAGTCATCCAAAATATCAAAAGGTGCATGGGTTGACTTCTTGAAGGATTAAAGCTCGTTTAGTTTTTGCTCCATATATGAAGGGAGGTTTGGCCTTAGGAATGCTGGTCCACCTTACTACAATTGGACAGCAAAAACAAAAACAAAGGCAGAACACCACATATAGGGGTACAGTTACCACAGTTTAAGAGAATATAACTGTGTCATCCGTCCAAGTTACATGTAAAAAGGGGAATCCTGGACAGACTAAATACAAACCTCTCTGCCAGGCAGATCCCTGAGATACCCAGACATTCTGTAATCCCCTATACAGGGATCTGTCTTTCCTACAATGTCCAGGGGGTAGCTACCAACACATGGGTTGCAGTCCAGGAATAGAAAAGACAACAAGCAGGGTCAAAGCTGAGAGGTCAGAAAAGTACAAAATCAGGCAGAGGTTAATCTGGAAAATCAGAAGAAAAAGGTTTGGTACCGTGTTAGCCAGTTGAGAAAATGTTGATTGCTCTCAGTGTGAGAAACAAGATACAAATCTTGTGGTTGTGATACCTTTTAATGGCTAGCAAAAAGAAAATAAATGATGTTATAAGGCGAGCTTTCGAGACGACTCAGGTCTCTTCATCAGGCGTCTAAGAGCAAGGATGAGGTCTCATCGTCACACAATTACACACAAAAAAATCCATTTTCCAGTAGCGGAGCATTTTTCTGGCCAGGGACATAACATTGACAATATGAAGGTTTTAATTTTGAGAGGTAATTTCAAATCCCAAAAACACCGAAGAGTCTGTGAATCCAAGCTAATTAGAAGTATCAATTGTATACAGAATGGACTGAACATTGCTGATGGTTTTATGGCTCATTACCACGTCTAAACAATGTTGTTCAAAGACATGGAAATCTTGGACACCAGGTTTTCTTATAATTTAGTGTCCTAAAGACTTTATTACCTCTGGGCCTGCCTGTTTGAAGATCATCTCCGAGGCTGTTTGTTTATTTTGCCAAATGTCCAGTCCCTGTAATGTTTATTGAGTCAAATGTCCAATCATTTTAGTTGTGCATGCATATATTTTGAGTTTCATTCAATATCTTGTCATACCATGCCTGATGAAGAGACCTGAGTCGTCTCGAAAGCTCGCCTTATAACATCACTTATTTTATTTTTGTTAGCCATTAAAAGGTATCACAACCACAAGATTTGAATCTTGTTTCTCACACTGAGAGCAATAAACATTTTCTGGAAAATCAGTCATTCAAAACAGGAATACAAAGTGAACAAGGGAATATATTGTATTTAGTTAGGCTTGGGGAACGAGGTGAGGGCGATGGTGTAAGTGCCCTGTCACCGACGGCACCGTGGTACAAGTTGGTCACTCAGGACCACATATAACATTTCATACAATTGCGTTTAAATGGTTTGTACATAGAGATTGAAACACTAGTGTTTACTTTGAGGAACATATCAATATGAAAGGTATGCAAGGGTTTAATACACCATTTAGCTTCAAAGCATGAGGGCTGTATGCCTTCAATGCACACTTATGAGAGGAACAATAAAGCTTCTAGTTGCAACATTTCTATAGCAGTTGTCCCACATATACAAGGGTATCCACATGAAGCAAACAGGGTTGACAAGCATAAAGCAGATAATTCACATTGTTTCCATACTGTTAAAAGCACCATCAAACCAAAAAATGTATTGCATGATAATAAGGTACAGTTACCCCTGGAGGCCGGGGAACGTAAGCTGAGACATTCAGTGGCTATAGGTAGCGTCTAAGCCACGAAATGGCGTCGGGGTCCGCAGCCCTAACGCTCCCCTGCCATCTGTGCTCTTAACCCTCGGAGAAGACAAAAGGAAGCAAAGGACACCGTCTTGGTAGAGTGCAAGTATGCCCAAAAGGTAATCAAAATATTTGGATTCATGACTGCTATTTACATTGACTCGTGGCTTCAGGCTGCTTCCCTTGTCCCAATACCTCCCGATCCATGCCCTAAAGCGTCATTGATACATGCTGTGAATTCAAAGAATCTTTTGGTGAGTTGTATAGTATGTGTGTTTTTGACTTTGTATCATGTTGTTGTTTATGTCTAAAAAATTGAAAATAAAAATATTTAAAAAAAAAAAAATTAAATATGCATCAAACGTGTTTCATTGCTAGCCGTGCTCCTTGATCAGGAAATGTGCATAATTTAATGCATATGCACATTTCCTGATGAAGCAGCACGTTTAAATAAACAGCACCATCGTTTGTAGATCCCCTGTGGTCTCAATTCTTATTCAGCAGCACGGACCGCAACACACCGTCCTTTTAACCATCTACATTGATGTCATTTGAGGTTTTAATATTAGATTAGAGACCGTAGACCTTGTCAAGGTGGGATGGCTTAATGCTTTTTTTGATATCCAACTTATTTTCCAGATCATGTCTTTGTTTTTTTCTTGTTTTTTTGTATGTGCCATGCACAGACATGTTCTTGGCCCCTTCTCCTTTAGCTGGATATTTTATTTATGTAACTTTCCATGGTAGGGATCTGTACAATCAGGCCCCGATCCTTTTCTGCCCCCAACTACTGTACATTGATGTAATTTGAGGTTTTAATATTAGATTAGGAAGCGTCCTGATGTGGGTACACCTTGTCGCGGTGGGATGGCTTTACACAATTTGTATTTATCAAAAACATTGTTTACTAAGTGCCCTATGTTACTTATAAGTGCTATTGTGGCGCCCTGCATCCACAGGTACCCACAGGCCTTCCTAGAACACAGATGAAAATCCACAGCAGGTACACTAGTACAACCAACACTTTCCACCCCAGCACAGTAGGGGGAGCTCAACTTGCTGCCCTTAGGCAAGATCCCCTGTAAATACTGATGCTGGGGAGGAGTTAGTCAGAGTGTGCAGACGCTAGGAGAACTGCAAATACGTCCTGGTGATTGGTACCATGGTAGGCCTGAACCGGTGACCCTGAACAGCCTCTGAGCAGTCCTGTCAGGTCCAGGAGTGGGGATAGAAGGCAAGGAGAGAGAATAGAAGGAAAGTGGGAACCGAGGAGCCAGAATAGGTTCGCCCAAACAACACACCGGACACCGGGGTCCGTGTATGCAGGAGAGCTACCCTCCCAGCAGAGAACTCCGGCAAACCGCAGAGACTTCAGTTAACCGGTCACCTGCTTAATCACCGTTCAGGGAGCCAGACACTGTGGAGAGAGAAATGACAGTAGTCATCATAGGTGTCCCGTTGACAACGCAGGTGGAGAGAGTAGTGGAGGCCAGCCAAGTTCTACACGGGGCAGGGGCTTCAACACAGGGAAAAGAGGACATGGAGGCCTTACACCCACTTGATGTGGAGATTCAACTGTGTTTCCTGGTCACCTGACAGTGTTCCGGACTTTTACCTGCTATACCACTAGTAAAAGGTAAAGAGACATTTAACAGCGTGTGTGTGCGTTCTTCACCCCCTGTCCTCGCTACCCACAGAGACTATGCCGTTATACCACAACCTGGCTAAATCCCTGCTCCATTCCTCACAATCATCACTGCCCCGGAGGTTTAGCTCTACCTGTAGGGAGCTGCTCCACCCTAGCCGCAATACCACCACCCTCCGGAGGACTGTGGCGGTGCTGGTGTCTAGTCACCAGGTACTACAGGTGGCGTCACGAGACAAAGACTCTAATCCCTTTGTAAATACTAAAACAACCCCCCTTCTTTTGAGGCTGTCCCCTGGGGCCACGGATCGGGGCAGGCCTCCAGTGAAATCCCCCACCGTAGCAGAGGGCCCAGACATCCGAGTTCCCATACCCTGGGGTGCTACGCTATTACTTTTTTTTTTTTATATATAAATGTAAGTTTATTGAGATAAATCTCAAAATAGAAAAACAGTTCAGTGAACATAGTAGCATACAGAAGATTCATGAATGGCGAATAACACATTAAGGCATGCGTAGTATTGTGTATCAACAAACGAAGCGAGGGAAGAGAATAGGAATTGTTGATAGCAGCTGTACTGGAGGATCTAATGCCGAGCGCCAGGGGCGGACTGGCCCAGGTGGCAGGTGGGCAAGTGCCCCCTGGGCTGGTGGTATAGCCCTCACCTAGGGTCGCCCCCCCACAGAAACGGGCCGGCTGGTGACCCATCCCCCGGTCCTCACCTAAGGGCCGGCGTCACTGAAAGGGGCCGCCGAAAATCTCCGATAGAACGTTCCCCCCCCGATCCACACCGAAGGGCTGGCGTCAGCGAAAGGGGCCGCCGAAAATTTCCGATAGCACACCCTTCTTCCCCCGGTCCTCACCTAAGGGCTGGCGGCACTGACACGGGCCTTCAAAATTTTACGACAGCACCCCCTCCCCCCCCCCCGATCCTCACCTAGGGGCTGGCGGGAAAATATTGCCACCCAGAGTTTGTGTCGCCAGTCAGCCCCTGCCAACCGCTAATCAAAAGGTGTCACAGAGCTTCATGTACGCGATTTATATTTGCCGGTCTGGCATAGAGGTAAGTAGGGGAACTAACACTTAAGTAGAAATTAAAAACTCAAAGAGACAAAATGAGGCATGAGCGGAAAGGAGAAAAGCAGAAGGAAAGTTGAAGTAAGGCAGAAGGGGGTCAGGGGTCCGGGTGGATCAATGTGGAGAACAGAGGGAGGAGGGGGGATAGGTATCTAGAAGTGGTCACAGTGTCACTCAACCTGTTTCCAACAGTGAGACGTAATCGTCTGCTCCTTTAAATTCTGACTCTACCAGGTTCTAACCAGGTTCAATCTCTACAAGGTTCTAATGAACCGGTCATGGGAATTGTGGATGATTGAGGTGAGGTATTCGAGTAACATCATTTCATTTATTCTAGCGAACCACATAGCCATCATGGGCGGGGTATTTTTTTTCCACACGACAGGGATACAGGTTTTGGCTGTTGTAATTAAGTGATGTAGCAACAATTTCTTGTATCATTTCGTTGGGATGTCACTGTGGTGTAAGAGGACGAGAGCCGGTTCTAAGTCATAAGTGCTATTACTTTTTACTTATATTTTACAGCAGAATATGTGCCGTTTTGTAGACAATTTAGCTTTTGTCCCCTATCTGAAAGCAGCATAATGCAGGAGCAGAGATCCTGATTCCAGCGATATAAATCACTTATTGAGCTGCTTATTGTCATTTACATAAAATCATTGTTATATGCTGCAGTTTAGCGGTTCATTGAATGTTGAGCTCTGTATATTCCTGCCAATACCACTCATTGGCAGCTTTCTGCCTTTGCACAGTGTACACATAATTCTTACAATCAGTACTAGGAGCAGGATTATACAGAGCCCATGATGTGCCTGACTACCTGGTAGCAGGTTTAATAATCCTCTAGTGATAAAATGTGTGTTCTATCAGCACCAGATTATCAACGTACAGCTACCAGCCCAGTAAGTGACACATTCATGAAATCAGAGATTATTTCCCTATATTTTGCTGCTCTCAGAATAAGTGGAAAAACAACTAGTGACAGATTCCCTAAAACAGGAAATTTAAGATGCAGAAAAACAGTCACCCTCTGATCGTCACTGGGAGTCCGTGGTTGTTGTTGCCCAAAAATTTAATTGGAAAAAGATTAAAGGGAATCTGTCAGCAGGTTTTTGCTACTTCATCTGACAGCAACATAATGTAAGCAAAGAAACCCTCAATCCAAAAATGTATCAAATAGATTACTGGCAGCAGCCGTTTTCAGACAAAGAATTTAGTTTTGGAGACACAGCTGAGCTGAGAGAGATGTCCTCACCCACACTAGGCTCTCTATACTCTCTACAGAGATTCTACATTGACACTGAGGTGTCAATCACAACAGGGGGCTGTGGGCATGACAAAGTAGTCTTGTTATGTAATCACAGAGTATTAAAGGGAACCAACTAGCAGGTTTTAGGGCTATAAGAGAAGCCAGTGCCCCTGGCACTTTTACTTCAATAATTTTACATATGATTGCATACAAAATTGTTATCAAACACTGGGAAAATAGTGCAGCACATTAGAGAAAGTGCAACACAGCGTCACTATGTGGTGATGGAATTCTCTGTATTACTCCCCTATTTGCTCTAAGCCAAACCCTCCTCCCTCTCTCCCTTCTTCCCCCTCCTTCTCTCTCTCCCTCCCTCCCTGTCACTATATACCAGGCACATTAGGTCTGACATTGTGCATGGTGATAGCACAATGTCAGGCTCCTATGTGCTCATCACTCCCTCTGTCCCTCCTGTGTCTCCGGTTTCTCAGTCTTCTCACTGCTCCTCTGGCTGTCTGTGATTGGGCAGTCATAGTGCAGGAGAACACACCTAACATTGTGCAATCACCATGCATGATGTCTAACCTAATGTTCCTGGTGCATACTGACTGAGAGGGAGGGAGAGGGGAGGAAGAGAGGGACCGAGGAGGGTTTGGCTTAGAGCAACAGAGGATTAATACAAAGAAACCCAACCCCTCATAGTGCTGCTGTGCTGCACTTATGCTAATGTGCTGCACTATTTTCCCGATGTTTGATAACAGTTTTCTCTGCAATCACACATGTAATCATTGAAGTAAAGGTATAATTGCACTCATCATCCCAGTGCCTGTAAGGCTCTGTAAGCCCTGAATTCTGCTGGTTGGTTTCCTTTAAATCTCCTTATATATTGGCATGCCACACCCGACATATCATCTCTCCATAAGAAGAAATGTTATAACCTAGATCCCAGTCTTAACCTCTCACCTAGCTAAAACCGATCTCATACTTTGCACTGAGGAGGGGCAAACACTCTGAAACACTGTGTCTGCAAATTGAGCTTCTGGTTCGGCATATATCCCTTGTCATATAACAAGGGTAATTAAAGTGTAGATATTACCTTTTAGGATTGCTCCTACCAATAGGTGGCGCTAGAGTTCAAGTCCTCTTTAAAGAGTCAATTTGTATATTAAATTAAAAAAGGGCTCTAAAAGGGCTCTCCTAATAGGTTTAAATGGCCATGGTTGCCTTAAATGGCAACTTGCATCGTCTCACTAGTATTCCATGGGAAGGACTGTAATTTAAAGGTGTTGTCCAGTCTAAAACTGATAATTCTGCAATCAGTCGATGTGATTGCAGATTTATTAATCCTTACAATGCCAGAATCATGTTCCCGGCAACAATACGACTAGTCGGTGTGGCCTAGCTCAATGCAATTATGTAGAGTGGGCATGTCCAGCTCCAGAGCTGTCTTGCTCCATACACTTGTATTGAGTGAGGCTGAGCCACTAGTCGGGGGTCTGGATGGGAACATGTATGCAACATAACTGCGGTCCATTCCTGGTTTAGAAATCTCAAATCCTCACAGCTCACAGTGCATATGCTTGGAGGAGTGACTGCAGAATTATCAGTTTTAGACCGGACAAACGGACCGGACTGGACAGGGATTGTCCAGTTTTAGACCTGGCAACCCCTTTAATTCAGAAGGCGGTGCATGGACAAACTCCTAACCCATACCTGTATAAAATAGGAAGGGGGAACAAGAGGCGCAATAGTGCCCTATCACTCAGACACTAAAAGATGAGAGGTATATTGTCAAAACCACTCACCTATTCCAGTTGTGATGACCCACAACTGGCTTGAAGGCATACAATCAATACCGGCTGCTGCAGGACCTCCACCAACCACTCGCACGTGGGAAGACTCTCAGGAAGCTGGGAAAAGGTGTATGACAGTCCGCGCCACCGGGTACCAAAGAAATCACCTGGATGCAGGAAGTTATTTCAAGCTTTATCTTTATTCTCCAACATGTTTCAGCGCTCCACCCTGAGGAAGGCGCCAGGTGGAGCGCTGAAACATGTTGGAGAATAAAAATAAAGCTTGAAATAACTTCCTGCATCCCAGGTGATTTCTTTGGTACCCGGTGGCGCGGACTGTCATACACCTTTTCCCAGCTTCCTGTAACCCATACCTGGGCAGTCAACTGAGACTAGTAATGTAGAAATTCTTGTATTGCTGTGAAGATTCAAAGGAATGGTCTAGAAAACACGATGCTGTTGAGATACGTGTTCTCAATCTTGGCCACTTGGCCCGTGGTTTCTGCAGGAGCTGACAATATCCTATTGATCGGTGTTGTGGCCACACAACCTCATGAGGTGAGCAAGGTTGGACCCCAAAATTCACAGAATTACCAAAAAAGACCCTATTGCACTTCTATTCCCCATATTTATGCTAGATGGACAATCAAATGGGAAGAAAAAATTTGACGAAGGCGTCCATCATCCTTATGCTGGAATATAACATTCACATTTACTAGGAATACGCTTTGCTTTTAGTTCCCTTTTTCTTTTTAAATAATTCCTAATATATATGTCGTTTATATTCCTACATTCGGATGTTGGACTCCCCGTCCTATTTTTCACTTCCCATACAAACATCATGGCTATGCACGTACAGAATGTGAGCATGTATTTTTGATGATTCATTTTATTATTGAACCACCACAGAGCTGTCGGTCAATCCAAAAAGGTTAATAAAACTCAAACCTGAATATTGAAGACAGTAAAATAGAGGTTTTGGCTTTCCCAGGAGAATATCTATGTGCAGAATGATTTGGCGACTAAATGAAAAAAGCAAATCTTGCCATCTCAATAGTTTGTTTTCATCCTTTAAAGGTTGAAAAATAACCAAACCACTCAATGTACAAATATACAGTATACTGTATATATACTGTATATATATCTCACATTCAAAAAAAAAATCAAGTGACCACTGTCAGTATACACCATTTGTGGCCTGTCATTTTCTTAAAGGTAATCTGTTATCAGGTTTTTACTATGCAAGCTGAAGACAGCATGCTGTAAGGGTTAAAAATCATAAAAGCAACTGTGCCTCTCTTATCAGTCTATGTGCTGTTATTTATTAAAACTATAGAATTTAAAGGGAACCAACCAGCAGATTTTAGGGCTGAAAAGTGAAGCCAGTGCCTTATAGGCACTGTGATACTGAGTGCAATCATACCTTTACTTCAATAATTACATGTATGATTGCAGAGAAAACTGTTATCAAACACCGGCAAACAAGTGCAGCACATTAGCATAAGTGCAGCATAGTGTCACCATGAGTTGTTGGGCTCCTTTTTATTACTTCACTGTTTGCTACAAGCCAAACCTTCCTTCCTCTCCCTCTTCCTCCCATCTCTCCCTCCCTTCCTGTCAATATATATTAGCCCCAGGAAACCTGACATTGTGCATGGTGATAGCACAATGTCAGGCTCTTATGTGGCTGAGCTCAGCACTCCCTCCCTTCCTTTTCTGCATGCTTGCTGGCTTCATCGGCTTCTCACTGCTTTTCTGGTCACCAAACTGAAGGAGAAGGCCCGACCTCCTCCAGTTTGCAAGTCCCCGTTCTCCTCTCCTGGATGTTCCCAATGTTTATGACTGTGAGGAGACCAAGGACATGCAAACTGGAGGGAGTAGAGCCTTTTCTGCACCTTGGTGACCAGAGAAGCAGTAAGAACTCAGTGAAGCTGACAGGCTTGCAGACAAGGGAGGGAAGGAGGGCTGAGCTCAGCTACATAGGAGCCTGACATTGTGCTATCACCATGCATGATGTAAGGTGTCCTGGGGCTGTCATATACTGACAGGGAGGGAGGGAGAAAGGGGAGGAAGAGAGTGAGGGGGACGGTTTAGCTTAGAACAAGCAGTGGAGTAATAAAAAGAAACCCAATCTCTCATGGTGACACTATGCTGCACTTATGCTAATGTGCTGCACTTGTTTCCCTGTGTTTGATAACAGTTTTCTCTGCAATGACACATGTAATCATTGAAGTAAATGTATAGGTCCACTCAGTATCCCACAGTCTGTAAGGCACTAGCTTCACTTTACAGCCCTAAAAACCTTCTGGTTGGTTACCTTTAAATGTATTGCATGCTCCTCTGGGAAATTAAATAGGCTAATTGCCTCTTCAAAGAGGACTTGAACGCACGCTAGTGCCACTTTTTGGAAATAGCAATCCTAAAAGTCAATATCAACCTTTTAATGAGCATTTTCATATGAACAAGAATGTAAACCAAACCAGAGCCTCAATTTACTGACTGTGTGTTTCAGGGAGTTCGCCCCTCATCAGTGAAAAGTTTGAGATCTTATTTGGCTGGGTGAAAGGCTAAGACTGGGGATCCAAGGGATAACATTTACTATTTATTTATCCTTCAGGAACTGGAAAGTTATGCATTTTTGTAATCTACTTAAACGAATTTATATGTAAATTGCTCTATTTGGCTTTATTTTTCTCTCCCAAACATTATAGTCTATTGCTGATATTATACCAATGCTCCTTTAGAAGCTCCTTTGAACTGCTGCTTTGTAAGATATTTACACTTCAAACATTCTGGAGTACAGGAATTTTCCTGTCTGAGTACAATTCTGTTCGTGGACCCCACAGGGCTGTATGGTCTCTAAAAATAGGGATGAGAGAGAGAGAGACGGGCGCAGATCTAAGTGCAGATGCAATAATATTCAATTAAAATCTGAAGGGAATCTCTTCACCTATTAGTCGTCTTGTATCGCATGGATCAATATGGTGCAGGAGCAGAACTGGATCTTCCTGGTGTCTAGTTTGTGCTGGACACTCAAAACCTCCAGCCAGTAGGTTCGTCAGGAATATTCAAAGTAACAAGGCATCCGGTTGTGACTGAGTAAAGGGATTGGGAGTAAAAGAAAGTCTTAGACAGCAAAAGACTCCACTAAGGCTGGCTTCACACCACGTTTTTACCCTGTCAGGTTCTGTCCGGTGATTTGCAGGAAGCACGGGACAGAATCTGACAGGCCCAGACAGAACAGATATACAGCAAATATGCCCTCCGGTCCTGTTTTCTGCTGGAATCGTCAGATCGCAGCTTCAGGAATTGTCCCCTGCTGAAATTTCAAAATCGCAGCTAGCGGGGAGCTGACCGTTATCTTGAAATCACTGCGGGGAGCTCTCCACGGGGCTGAAGTTCAGCGCTGGCCGGTGCTGAGCCTCAGCACCCGGCATCCGGGAGCCAGATCCGATTTTGTGTCAGATCCGGCGTGAACCGGTGACATAGACTCCCATGTTAGGGGGTACCGGATCTGGGAGGATCCTTGGCATTCTGATTTTTTTAGATTTTTGCCCCGGACAGAAAATTGCTGCAAGCTGCAATTTTGTGTCCGGGACAAAGACCCGTATTCTGCTGGATCCTCCCGGATAGATGGAAACCGGATGCCAAAACAATGCCATGCAGCCCCATAGGAATACTATGGGGCCGAAATCGGATCCGGGGCTGTCCAGTTCATTCCGGACAGCCCCGGATCACAAACATGTTGGTGTGCAGCCTGCCTACAGATTGTTTGAAAATAGTGAATGCTTCTTTGTTGAGCATCTGGTGAAAGAAGCTTCTAGCAGGACCGCACCATCCATTGGACAGTGTGGGCCCTTTCACCCAGGCGGCAAGCTGGCAGGGGGAGCGGCTGTGGAGAAGGGGGCGGTGCCATATCCACACATCGACCCCCTGTCATGGCGCCGGCAGCAAGGGGCGGCGGTACTAGTCTCTGCCAGCAACCACCCCCCCACCCCTCACCTGCGGCTGTGCTGGAGTCTGCCAGCACCCCTTCCCCCCCCCCCCGGTCCTCAGCTTGTGGCTCAGGCGGCAGAGGGGCTTGGTGCACCCCTGGCTTCTAAAGTAGCATGAATTCGGCATTGAAACAACATTGTAGCGTAATATTTGGGAGAGAAGGAAGCCAAATAAAGTAATGAAGTGTATGAGTAAAATTCATAACTTTAAAATGCCAGGTGGATAATTAAGAAAAAAAAACCTTTAAACTACTCAAATTGGTAATCATCTATGCAACGTAGAAGTGCAATTAAAGGAAGGCAATCCAGATTGCAAATATTACTTAAAATTCTGTTTATCACACATACCCACCAGATGTTTGAAAACACAATTTTTGAGAGGAATTGTGGGTATTTGATTAATATTTTTTGGCTAGCTGCGATCTTTTGTGTACAATTTTCCCTTTTTCTTGATTTTTTCTGCAAACACTTCATTACTTGATGTTCCTTCGTGAGGTCAGGAATTTAAGTCTTCCAATTTTGGGCAAGGGCGGCTTCTTCTAAAAGAAAAGTCACTTCTAACGGAGCAAAAATTGGAGTCAGACTCGATTCCATTTAAAAAGAAAATAGTTGTTTAATGTCAGGTAAATGTTAAGTTAAGCGGTTTGGAATGGGCTGTGTTTCTCTTCTGTGTTTTATGAAAACTATTATGGTGAAAAACATGTTCCCAACGCTGGAATTTATGATCACGAGTAATTGGATTTAGACGAAAACATCCAAAAAAAAAATACCAAACAGAAAAACATGACATCAACTCTGCAAAGTTCAACATGATAACAAAATCTCCCCATGAAATGATTTTCTGACAACATTGGACCTTGATAGATTCCAGATTAGGGTAATTATGGTTTAAACAATTAAAACTCTTGTAAAAGAACTTGTATTAAGTTTTAAAGGTGTTGTATCAAGAGAGCGAGTTATCTATCCATCCAATTTTGCTGGTTATTGAAGCCTTAGTAATTATCTCTTCTTCCCACAGTTGCATACAAGATTTCTCCCGTGCTTCCCACACACTCTAGAACTCTCTGCCCCAACACATCAGACTATCGCCCACCAGGGAAACCTTCAAAAGGAACCTGAAGATCCATCTCTTCTGACAACCCTACAACCTGCAGTGGTCCCCAGTCCACCAAACCACTGCACAACCAGCTCTATCCTCACTTACTGTATCCTCACCCATCCCTTGTAGACTGTGAGCCCTCGCGTGCAGGGTCCTCTCTCATCATCTACTGTATCCTCACCCATCCCTTGTAGACTGTGAGCCTTCACAGGCAGGATCCTCACTCCTTACCTACTGTATCCTCACCCATCCCTTGTAGACTGTGAGCCCTCGCGTGCAGGGTCCTCTCTCATCATCTACTGTATCCTCACCCATCTCTTGTAGACTGTGAGCCCTCATGGGCAGGGTCCTCTCTCCTTACCTACTGTATCCTCACCCATCCCTTGTAGACTGTGAGCCCTCGTGGGCAGGGTCCTCTCTCCTCACGTACTGTATTTGCACCCATCAAACAAACGTGTAAAAATACTCTGTTGTAAACAAATTCAGTAAAAAGCAAGTGCTGCTGAAAAAGTAAAATACAGGGTATTTAGTTGATATGTTTTTTGCAAAAAATGTTTACTAAGCTGCTCCACCAACTTCAAGGTAACCCGTATCAGAGCAGTCCCTATCTGATGTATTTAAAACCTGACCATATGTATTGGTACCTTAAATCAGCAGGATCCAAACAGGTCCAATGTCTGACTTGGACTGACTGCAGAAGACAGCTTTTAATGTGCAGGGCTCAAAGGGGAGGGGTGGGAGACCCCCAATCTTGCAAAAACAAGGAATAATTTAGACAAAAACTAATGAACCATGCACACAGTGAACACGACTGTAGGACAGTGTTCACACCACCTAAATACTGAATCACAAAAAACAGTCAAACAAACTTGTAAAAATACTCTGTTGTTAAAAAAAAAAAGACTCATTTATGGTCAAACATCACTAGAAATGGCAGAATAATAAATGCTTTGGTGGCCTTGTTCAATGCATTTGGACAGTCTGGACAGTATTTCTTCTATGTGGCAGCTGATATTGGCATCACAAGGCAGTGACATCATGGTCAGTGGACATAGTGGGAGTGGTGGAAGATGAGACAATTTTTTTTGTTTGGTTTTCATGCATTAGAGAACAGTGGCAGCATGTGGGGCCTATATACCAGTACAGGGACATGTCATATACATCAGAATGGGGGATATATATTTCCTTGGAAAAAATCCAGGATGGGGCCATATATACTAGAAAGGGGCCCAGGATGGCACATTTATATATATATATTAGGAAGGGATCCTAAATGGGGGACATGTATACCAGATTAGGGCCCAGAATTGGGCCAACAATGGGTATATTTGTACTTGGAAGTAGGCCAGGATGGGGAACATATATATCAGGAAGGTGCCCAAGATGGGGGATTTATATACCAGGAAGAGGCTCATAAGGGGGACATATATACATGAAAGGGGTCCAGAATGAAGTAAATATATTCAAGGAAGCGGTCCAGGATTGGGGACATATATACCTGTAAGAGGCCTAGGATGGGGAAATATATACCAGGGGCCCAGGAGGGGGGACATATATACCAAAAAGATGTCCAGGATGGAAGACATTTGTACCAGGAAGGGGCTCAGTATGAAAGCCATATATACCAGGAAGGGGCCCAGAATAGGGGACATATATACCCGAAAGAAGCCTAGGATAGTGAAATGTTTACCAGTTAGGGACCCCTGGAGGGGGATAAATATATCAAGCAGGGGTCCAGGAAAGGAGACA
Source organism: Allobates femoralis (assembly GCA_033576535.1). Taxonomy (NCBI): domain Eukaryota; kingdom Metazoa; phylum Chordata; class Amphibia; order Anura; family Aromobatidae; genus Allobates; species Allobates femoralis. Next base: position 48,962,585 of record JARQOC010000002.1, on the reverse strand, counting down.
TTTATACTAGGAAGGGGCTCAGGTTGGAGGACATATACTGTATACCAGGAAGAGGTCCAGGATGGAGGACATATATACCAGGATGGTGAATGTATATACATTGAAGGCGCCCAGCAAGGGGGACATATATACCAAGAAGTAACCCAGGATGGGGGAGATGTACACCCTGATGGGGCCAAGGATGGGGGACATATTTACCCAAAAGGGGCCCAGGATAGAGGACATATAGACCAGAAAGGAGCCCAGGATGGAAAATATATAGCTGGAAGGTTCCAAAAAAGGGGGACTTACCAGTAAGAGGCTCAAAATGGATGACATATACCGTATTTTTCGCTTTATAAGATGCATCGGATTTATGACGCACCCCAAATTTCGTGAAGGAAAAGAGAAAAAAAATAATTTTTAATGTTAAATGAGGTTCATCTTATAATGCCAATCAGTATATATGTCCCTCATCCTGGTACATGACCCCACCCATCCTGGTATATATGTCCCCCATCCTGGTATATATATGTACCCCATCTTGGTATATATGATGAGAACAGGGAGAGGGATACTTGGACACCGGGATGAATTTAATGACTGTGACAGGGAATCACTGGTGGTCGTGTTCCTAGTTACTTGCCCTGGCTGTCATTTGTTAGATGGGGGGGGGAAGATTATTAACAAGGGTTAAGAGTACGTGACGCCACCTGTGGATTCCGGTAATTTGGATACCTGTGTTGCAGGTCAGCCGCTGAGGCGATGATGGGTGCAGCTCAGTGTGGTACAGCTCCCCACAGGTGGAGCTTTACCTCAGGGCAGCGGTGATGGATGTTGAGGGGATGAGGGGAGTAGTTGTTCTTACCCCTCTGAGGATGCTGAGGCCCTCCGGGCACCAGCAGGAGGGAAGACAGACACCGACTCAACTTCAACTCCATTTTACCGATACCGGCAGATGTTATAAAGTACACGGTAAAGTCTGGTTTAACAGGTACTTGTTGTCAGTTCAGGGTACCCCCAAGGAGTCTCTAGATGTTCCTTCCTTTATAACTTTCGGGGCCTATGTCTAATTCTTCCTTCCTCTCTGTCTTTCACCACCTTTGCAGAACTCTCTCACCAGTCCCCTGGTCTTGTACAGTGAGGCACGGGTTATCCTTGACCAGTACGGACGGGAGCAGCAGGAACGCAATCTCTCTCCCGCCACCGGAATCCAGACCATTACCCTCGTTGTCTTGGACTGATTATGGGTCTGAGGAGTGAAGTACCGTCTTGTGGCGCCTACGGCTACCCGGTGATTAAGGGCCCTCGGCTCGTCGGTTTGCGGTCGGGGATGAACCGCTGACCGCTTCAGCTTCCGTGTTGCCGGTGTTTTTCCCCAGACTAAACCAGCTGGCTCCAACCGGTACTGGTCCGTCCCCTTCTGTGTGGGTCACCCTCCTGGAGATGCCATAGGGGCGCCACACATATAACCTTCTATCCTGGGATATAGCCCCCTATTCTTGATATGGCCCCCCTGTGAAGGCACATGTCCCCCTGTGCTGGCAAACGTTCTCCTGTGCAGGCCACATGTTCCCCTGAGCTGGCACACATCCCCATGTGCTGGCACAGGTCCTCCTGTGATGACAAATGCTCCCCTGTGATCCACCCATCTTGGATATTATGGTCTCCCATCACTGTGTATGCTCCCCATGCTGCTGCCCACACTAAAATTTCAAACACTTTCAACTTACCTCTTGGGCGCTTGCCTCTGTCTCTCCATTCTTTTGCCGCACTTCCTGGGTCCTGTAAAAGCCGGTCATATGATCACATCATTCTGCTGTGCCGATCACTTGACTGGCTTCCTCGGGACCCAGGAAGTGCGGCAAAAGCAGGGAGAGATGGAGGCAAGCGCCCAAGGTAAGTTGAAAGTGTTTGTTATTTTAGTGTGGGCAGCAGCATGGGGGGCATTCACAGTGATGGGGACAATATCCAGGATTGGGGGGGACTGCAGGTCCACTTCCCTGTCCATACCTCAGTGCGGTTTCAACACAGAGGTGATGTACAGCGGGTGCAGTGCATATTACATGAGGCTAATGAGCGGGAGCACGAGACCTCCCCCCACCTCTGCAGCCTACAGTCATCCTCCTCCAGCCCCCAAACACCGCTCCAGAGCCGCCACCCCCCTCCCTACAGCAAAGAAAGTAAATTCAGATTTTAAAACACACCCCCCACTTTCCCCCAAAATTTGGCGTTCCAAAAGTACATTTTATAATCCAAAAAATACGGTATACCAGGATGGGGGACATATATCATGAAGTGGCCCAGGATGAGGTATATACAGTGTATACCTGAATGAGTGACATAAGTACCTGGAAGGGATCTAGGATTTAGGACATATATACCTAAATGGGGGACATATATACCTGGAAGGGGCCCAGGATGGAGGACATATAATAAGCTGCCAGTCTCTGATTGGCGGTCAGCATGTATTGTGGTGCACGGACCCAATGGGTCTCGGTGCTGCAATATACTTCAGCTGAATTTGTGTCCTTAGTTGCATATTCAGCTGATATAGGCGCTGGGATTAAGTGCGGCCCCAGTTGTTACATCTCTGCTTTGCATGCTTAACACTGGTCAATCAGCTTCTGCCAGGGAAATTCTCTGCTTCCTGTGAAAAAGTAGGAGGGAATACAAATGATACATTATTAAATATATATCTTATTCCTGATGAGAATGGTGTACTTATGCTGAAAATCCATATCCTTTTAAAAGGTTTCCTTGCTCGATATTTAAGTGAGGATTCATCTGCAGATCTATCACATAAAGTATGCATTTTGTGTTTCGAAATCTTTGGACAGGCCCTTTAGGCAAGAGTCATTATTATTATTAGAGATGAGTAGATCTGATGAGATTCATATTCGCTAAACTGAGCAAATTCTACCAGGATAAACAATTGGCAGCGAGGTTATTCTCCGAAATTGACGGTTACTCCTGGCCCAGCTAGCTGAGAATCCCAATCCTTGAGGCCGTCACTTGTTTATTAGCTTTATTTTATGTAGACTGATTTGAAAAGCTGGTGAGAAAGAAAGGAAGCGCAAATAGGGTCTAATCCAATAAAGACCAATAGAAAGCTGTGCGAAGGAATTGGCTCACCTTTTGTGGTTGTGTGAGACACAACCATTGTTGTCACTTATGAAGGTATGGCTGCCTTAAGGCTGGATTACACGCAGCGACACAGGTTTTGTGACGTTGCAGAAACCTCGCCAGCGACATCGCTGCATGTGATATGCCGCAAGGATCAGCATTCAGCTCACTGATCACTGATCATTGCGGAATGGCCGGGACCATTTTTTCAATTGTTGGTCTGCCGCTGTCACGCATGCATCGGCATGTGTAACAAGGGCAACGACTACCGTAGCAACATCCAGTGTGCGCCCAACACCCTGACCGATCCCAGTGACCGTCGGGTGTCGGCGCATTCGTGGGTGATCGCTGGTGAGATCTGCCTGTCTGGCATCTCACCAGCGATCACATAGCGATGTTCCAGAGATCCCGATCGTTGGTTGGGTCGCTGGAACATTGCAACGTGCAACCTGGCCTTTAGACCCACAGGTGGGATAATTCATAAGCCAAGAGAAGAAAAGGGTCCTCCTGCGCTGCCAGAGTGATCACACAAGTCCTCACCTGTCTGTAGACCTTTATTAGCCAATGTGTTTTAAAACTAGCTGCTTCTACTTCAGAAGAAGAAGTGTCTGGCTTTGAAAATGTGGCACCCCAAGGGTTAATGTGCCACAGAAACATCAACACAGGTTTACTCCCCACAAAACACTACACTAGAAAGTGGGGAGCTTAGGTGGCACCTGCACTAGTGGGAGGAGCTAAGTTGTTTACCACAGAGCAGGAGTGACAGTTAGTTCAGTTCAGAGGAGAGTTGGAGTTGAGTCTGGAGCAGGAGCAGAGCCAAGTAGAAGTGGAGGTCCTGAGAGGTCTGAGGAGAGGAGACAGAGGAACAGAGGAACCTACCCGGGATAAAGAGTTATCCCAAAAAACTTGACCCCGGGGAGGCGCTTAAGACGGATACCGGATCCGAGGCTGTGCCTGAGACAGACAGGACAGTAAACACCGGCATAGTGAAGGTCCACCATCTTCACAGACCCATAGCAAAGCAACACGGAGGGGTCAGTGACACAGAGGACTCAAGTTGCCCAGCATATTGGTACCCGTGAGCAGAGACAGGGCCAGCAATACAGCTACAAGCAGCAGCAGGGCCACACACAGCGCTTAAGTAAGGAAGCCAAGGACCCGGTCAGGGTGGGAGCAACCTGGTACAGACTCCGTGGACAATACTGTGTTATACCATCTGCAAGTAAAGACTTGGAAAACAACAGAAACCTGAGTGTGTGTGATCCTTATACTGAAGTCCCACTTGCCCTCATATACTGCGATTACCTCTACTCTCATCATCTCTACTGCTACCCCTACTCTCCTGCAGCATCAATAACTATCCTCACAGACTTTAACTACTACTACCATTGCCCCGGGGAACCCAGTTCTGCCCACAGGAACTATTCCATCCAAGCTGCTATCCCATCATCCCCGGAGGTTCTGCAGCAGCGGTGACCCCATTACTGGCCGCATATAGTGGGTGGCGTCACGAGTGACAAATCCCCTGTAAATAACCCCCCATTTTATTGTGCGGGCCCGGGACACGGTCCGGACCAGGACCGCCGTGACATCCCCCAGCAGTACCCCGGTCAGGCACCGAGTACCCCGTCCCAGTGGGCTCTACAAAACGCGTTGACTAAAAAAGATCTACAGAAAGATTAAGACTCTTGTGATCACTCTGGCAGTACAGTAGGATCCCTTTTCTTCTCCTAGTTTATGTTTTGTAACTCTGCATACAGAATGTATCTGATTCCAAAGAGAACTTACATTCCACAACTCTTCCAATCTGCTGCGGTTCAGCGCGGTGTCTTGTTCTTATCCTTTGCAACACAATGATACAGGACTTTGATTTCTGGCATCGCGTCGGCTTCATTCTGCAGAATGACTTTCATGAACATAATTAATGCATGATTTAGAATTACATTTATGACTGAATGCTTTGGCTGAGCAGAAAATTTGGATTTCACATAACAGATTTCTGTCCATTCTGCTTACAATGCATATTTTATTGGCCAACATGTTGAACCTGTCTTGGATAATGTAATGTTTTGTTGCCTTACATCTTAAATGTTTAATACAGGAAACCAATATGTACAAAACGATTTCTGCAAAGCAGTTTTTTTATTCTTAGAATAATATGGAACAGGTTGGCAGTAGTACAGCAGCCTGACATTTGCAATTAGACATAGACAACATTCGTTGCTTTTTGAAAGTTGACTTAATACTTACAACTTCTGCCAGGGAATGAGGCCAAGACTTTAAATCACAAAAGCCATACTTCAGTGCATGACTCTGCAGATTTGAGGTGTGGAAGTTATTTTGGGATATTAGGGTCATTTTCAATTATATTTAAAGGATAAATCCATTTACTTTTCGTTGCATATTTAAAAGTTTGGACAGAAGGTCTAGGAGTCATCAGTGCTTTTACTGGTTCTGTGTCTGCCTGTGGGTAATATGTTGAAATATTTTAAAAAATCTAAATTGAATAGTAAAAAGACAAATATCAAAGGAAATGGGTCGAAAAGTACAACCATCTCATCACCCACGACAACCATGGATATCCTGCAAGACCGGTAGAAATCCCATGCCCACTGTGCTTCTCCCAGCCACAAAATTATTTCAGCTTTGGTGTGAGTTACCATGCTCCCGAACGTGCTCTGGAGAAGGAAGCAATCTCCAGTGGGTGAAAAAGCCACCATGCACCCAATGCAGATCGTGGTTACAGGGCGGCTGCGGTCTCCCTGCATTAAGCCAGTAGGTCCAGAAGCACTACGTCCAGGACACAGTGCCTCCGGATTATCAGCACATACCCTTATAGTCCAGGGTACAGTGCCTCTGGATCGTCTGCACATACTCATGTAGTCCAGGGACGCAGTGCCTCTGGATCATCTGCACATACCCTTATAGTCCAGGGCACAGTGTCTCCAGATCATCTGCACATTTCCTTATAGTTCAAGATGCAATGCATCCGGATTGTCTGCACATTTCCTTATAGTCCAAGACACGGTGTCTCCAGATAGTCTGCACATACCCCTAAAGTCCAGGAAGCAGTGTCTCCAGATGGTCTGCACATACCCTTATAGTCTAGGACACAGTGTCTACATCTCGTCTGCACATACCTTATACTGTAGTCCAGGATGCAGGGTCTCCAGATCATCTGCACATACCCTTATTGTACAGGATGCAGTGTCTCCGAATCATCTGCACATACCATTATAGTCCAGGGTGCAGTGTCTGCGGAACGTCTGTACATACCCTTATTGTCGAGGACACAGTGTCTCCAGATCATATGCACATACCTTTATAATCCAGGGTGCAGTGTCTGCAGAACGTCTGTACATACCCTTATTGTCCAGGACGCAGTGCCTCCGGATCATCTGGACATACGCTTATGCTTTGAAGGAGTTTTTTGTAAGATGTACATTTTGTCAAGTTGGAGGGAATTATGAGGAGTTCCAAATGTAGCAGGTGAAATAAGTATTGAACAGGTCACCAATTTTCTAAGTGTACACAGAAAACATGAGCAGCAAGGCTGGTGCAATGGGTGCAAATCAATCCAAGCATACATTTTACTTGCTCTGATAATCCAAAACATGAACTGCAGCACAGGGTAACAGTGCGACATTTCAGCCCTGAATGGGCTTTCTTCCAGCAACTAGCTACCTTCTCGTGGGACTTACTTATACCTCCAAATTTACATAATCCAATTTTACTAATTATTAATAAAATCTTACTTATAACAGCCATTTACAATATTCACATCATAGTGTCATTAAATACTTCTCCTGCTAGATCTTAACACATACATTGTTCATATTTCAAAACTTTCAATACCATTTTTTATCATATTTATGTCTCAATTGGATGCTTCTATTACAGGTGGGTGTTAATTAAACTCATATTTCTTACATTCATAGGCAAGATTCCGTACCGTCCCCTCTGTTATGTGTGTTTCTACTCCGTCGTCCCGGAAGTGTTGTTGGGCATGCCAGCCGTTGCCTAGTTACCGCCGGAACTTTGGTACTCTGGGCATGCGCTGTCACATCCTGGCGCCCAGCGGCCATTGTACACTTTATGTCCCAGCTGCATATCAGTGTTATTTTATCAGCATCCTGGATTTGTGTCGATAATAAGATTTTATAAATCTAAAGTACAAATATGTATTGTTATAAGAATTAAGTAAGATTTTATCAATAAGAAAGATTTTATTAATGATTAGTAAAATTGAATTTTGTAAATTAAGAGGTATAAGTAAAGGTACTGTTTCACGCTTCAATGTCGTTAAGATATCACCAATGATCTCACGGGAGCGCGGTTGTTAGGACATCTTTTTGACATCGTTGGTGAGATGTCACATGTCTAGATATCGTGAACGACGCACCAAGGATGTTGTGAGCAGTTATCGTTCACACAACCCAGTAAATAATACTTGTTCACTGTTGTGAATAGGAGAAGTCGTTAACGTGATCGTTATCGCGGTGTCACACACAACGATGCAGCAGGTTGGCTGATCGAGGATCGTTTGATTAGAGAACATGTTCTCAAATCTGTGATCAACGATCCAACGATTTATCGTAGTCGTATCTCGGTGTCACACGCAACGACGTCCTAACAATGACGCTTGAACGTCTCCAAACCCGTGACATTTGAGTGATATCGTTCACGATCTCGTACCGTGTAACGGGCCTTAAGTCACACCAGAAGTTGGCTAGTTGATGGAAAAAAAGCCCATTAAGGGCTTAAACGTCGCACTGTTACCCTGATGGCCCAGTAAAGGCATCTGCAACCTCTATCAAGGTGTGCTGTAGTCCATTTTCTAAGTAAATATATTTCTAAAGATGCTATTGACATGAAATTCTCACCAGATGTCGGTAACAATATATCCAATCCACACAGGCAAAGAAATCAAGCTATAGAGGTACATAAATTAAGTGATACAAGTTTGGTACCATCATAATAATTGTGACCTGGAGAATTAAAATTCTGAGTAATCTTTACCATAGAATGTACAATGTAAAAACAAACCCACAAAGTCCATGGCAGAATTGCATTTTTGTTACAATTCTACCATACATTGATTTATTTTACTATTACAGTGAATGATAAAATGAATTAATGTAAAGAGACAATCGCACACTCATATGTTGATTTTGCAAAAATTAAAGAGTCTTTTTATTTGAGGAGCAGCGAGAAACCAACGTTTCGGTCCTTCCCGGACCTTGATCACGGTAGTTGCCTCTTTCCTCTTTTTCATAGACTCCTATGTTGTTTAAGTTTGTGGTTGTCCCACTGGATCTCCAGCTTTAAGGGCAGTGGGATTGAGGGGATCCTCGGACCCTATTCTGTGTGCCTGCTTAATACGTTTTCATTTATGCCCAGTGTGGGGTATTTCATCTCTGTATGTATGAAATACCCCACACCGGGCATAAATGGAAACGTATTAAGCAGGCACCCCAGAATAGGGTCCGAGGATCCCCTCAATCCCACTGCTCTTAAAGCTGGAGATCCCAGTGGGACAACCACAAACTTAAACAACATAGGAGTCTATGAAAAAAGAGGAAAGAGGCAACTACCGTGATCAAGGTCCGGGAAGGACCGAAACGTTGGTTTCTCGCTGTTCCTCAAATAAAAAGACTCTTTAATTTTTGCAAAATCAACATATGAGTGTGCGATTGTCTCTTTACATTAATTCTAACGTGGGTTTACCAGACCCCTCAATCGACACCTCGACTAGTGAAATAAGTCTCGGAGTGCACGCCTTCTAACTATAACAATGATAAAATGAATGGCGGCATTCAAAACTATTACTCATCGTGCAAAGAACAAAACCTCGTATGGCTGTGATGAAAGGAAAAAAGTTAAGGCTCTTAGAAGAAAAGGAAAAAAATAAAAGAACAGAAAATGTAAATAATGTGAGAAGGGGTTAAAATCTCCAAATGCTGTTCCTTTTCCTTTTTCACACCTTCATAGCTACACATATTTTTTTTTCCTTTAAGCCTCATCCACATTTTTTTTGGGGGGGGGGATAATTACTTATGTTCATAAATTGTACAACTACTATAAGGCTACGTTCACACACGGCCATGCCAATTCTTTGTGCATTTTTCAGCGCGCTTTTCCCATAGGCTACATGTTAAAATGGCCTTGGGAAAAGCGTGGCATCGGCATGCAGTCACACTTTTTTGCACGTAAACGCGTGCAAAAATGCGCCTCTGCCGGATACGTGGCAAAATACGCTGCATGTGAACATAGCCTAAATCCTAATAATAAATGTACAGTATAGCTGTACAGTATATCAGCATTATAAAGTGTGAGGCAGCGCTTCCTGAATGGATTGGGGATAAGTCCACACACACTGTCTATAATACCAGTTGTGTGTTCTAGAGAGAATATAGCAGTCCTTTACTCTCTGACCTCAGTCAATCACATAAATCCCCATTCCTTGGAGGTTACCTGTCAGAAGCGTTGCCAGCTTCACAGACTGGCTCCAAACAGTCTCACCATCCAGGAAAGCATTTACTGGTTTCGCCAACCACGTCCTTGAACTTGCTCTGTTTACTGGCACCTATCATTAGTCCAGACCCTCAGATGTTTCTGCCACTTCCTGGACTCTCAGAGACATACCTGGCTCTTTCACCTGGTCTCCTCACAATATAGTCAAATAGGAAGTCTGTACTTCCAGGACATGCCTGAAATCAGAGACCATGTGACCATGGAGGAGTCACATTATAACAGATGAGACACCCCCATGGAAGGTATGTGGTTAGCGAGTCCTGCTCAGCACTCTCTGGCTAACCTGTAAATCCAGTCCTTAAAATTCTGTGAGATTTGTGGAACTACAAGTCCCAGCAAAACAATCTGGATTTACATTGCAGAAGTCCTCTGCCTGTGCGATACATATCGGGAATTTACGATATAGTCGATCACTACCTCATAATAGACATTGAATAACATAGTTATTGCACTAGAGCAGTTTTTGACGGTTTTGAATGTTGGTATTTTTTAGCACTATTTGGTGATATTTACTTGTGGCTTTGTGTGAATTGCTCTTTAGACATTATAGTAGACCAACATTTTTGCATTGTATATTGGTGATATAGGTAGCTGTATCATTTCGGTATTGTTGGCTAGCTGATAAGTTGAGAAGCAGGGACACTTTTCTTTCTTTTCCTACCATAATACAAACATGTCTGAACCTGACAATTGAGAGCTTTTATCTTTGTGTGCACTGTAATAGAGTTTCCTTATCTCTGGAATACTTTAAACCTCTAAACCTAAGCATTTTTCTTATTTTGATATCTCATTTCGACACATTTTGGTACATTTTTACACTTTATTAAAAGTTAAGTTTTAATATTATTCCAGTAATTTATTATTTTTCATATTATGTTTATCTTTATAGTAATGATATCTTCAAGAGATATCAATTACCAGATCTACCAACTGATTTACATATCACCCTCTCTATGGTTCACATTTTTACATCACTTCATTGAGGACCATCCACTCATGTAACATAAAGACCACATGATTACCATAAGTCAGGGGTGGGGAGCTCCGGGCCTCAAGGGCGGCAAGCAGTGCACGTGTTCAGGATTTTGTTAGTTTTGCATAGGGTTGGAATTATCACCTGTGCAATACTAAGGAAATTCTGGAAACCAGCACTGTTTGTGGCCCTTGAGGCCTGGAGTATCCCATCCCTGCCATAAGTGATGGAAAGTGTGAGAGGATAACTGATTACTGAGAAAGCAATCAGACTTGAAAGCCTAAACCCGCTATCACTAAGGCAGGGGAGTGACCAAAACGTTGGATGGCTGCACAGCGAAATACAGGGTCGGACCTACCGTGGTGCAGCTGGTTCAGCTGCACCAGGGCCCTGAATGGCTAGAGGGCCCCTCAAGCCTGCAGGGGGGCCCCCAGCCGACCCCCGCAACCCAATGTCCTCTCCTCTGCCGCCCCAGCTCCAAGGAATGCACTTGGCGGCCCAGCGCAGATAGGAGAGCTGCATCACCAGTAACCACCCCCGCTCCTCGCTGATGGCCGCCAGCACCCCCCCCCCACCAGATCCTCACCATGGCTGGACCTCCGGGCTCAAGGTCCGCCACTGGCAAAATAGATGGGTTGGTCAGGCATCTAAAATGAATTTTCTAAATATCTTGCCTTACACCCTATTCACACGTCTCCCTATAAAGCAAATCCCTTGATATGTTTTCTTTTACTCTACTTTTTGTAATGTTTTGTTTGAAAGATGTCTGTAATGTGACGTGACAAGAGGTTGGGCCGCACTCACTCCACGCAGCATCATCAGGAGGCAGCGCTGCAGTTACAAGTGTCGTGCATTGCTGGCCTCTCTGAAGAAATCCTGGATCTAAATTGATAGACGCTGTGGGAGAAGTGAGTGCAGCACTGGCATTCTGTTTCTATCTCCTCCCCAGTCGTAGCTTGTAATGAAAAAAAGACATCGTAAGGGACAGAAGTAGCAGTGAATGACACCAGGGATGCCACAGTTTCCAGCACCACCCTGAAATAAATCATCACCAGGAAGTGGCCCTGGTGTCACATACAACTTCCTGTACTGCCCCTGCTGATGATTTATTTGAAGGCGGTGCTAAAAACCGCGAGTGACACCAGCATCGTCATTGATGCGTGTTCGTTTGAGGGTGATGATAGAAGCTGTGAAGTGACACTTAGGTCCACCTGTTGATGACGTCTTCTTTCACAGAAGTTCCGGTGGCAGCAGGAAAAAATGTTGAGTGACGGTGCTGCACTCACCTCTGCCCCATCATCTATCAGCATTAATCCAGGAAATCAGTGCAAGAGACTAACAAGTAACTGCAGCGCTGCCTCCTGATGGTGTCCTGTTCAGAAGGGGCAACAAATGCTGGGGGGAGTGAGTGCAGCCCCAGCCTCCTGTGAGGTCATGTTTGAGTCACCTCTCAAACAAAACCTCACAAGAAGGGCAGTGAAAATGAAAAAAGAAAGTGCCTTAAAGGTACAACTAGATAGAGGAAAATGTAGAATATTGTACAAAAAAGATAAAGATTACAAAAGTTGTTAAAGTGTGAGGATATTAGAAAGCACATTCAAGGTGCCTAACAACCACCCCTTTAAGAGTCCCGGTATTTTGGTGTAAACCATCTACCTGTGCAAAATAAAATCTAATTTGATTTTCTAAAGTGGAAATGCACTCTACCTTCTCTAATCTTATTATTTTGTACAAGTCTCCAAATTCCTTTTCATTATCCCTCACTTATTAATAATGGCACACTTACACAGATGACTGTGATTTTCTATGCGGACGGCTTTTCTCTCTGGGACCTGTTGGCTTTAAGTGACTATTTTGCAGAATAAAACAAAGTGTATAATTTTCATATGAAGTAAAACACATTTCACAGTTTGGATTTGGTTCTAATTGAGTGAGGCATTCTTCAGTTCTAATCACTTTCACGTTAGACTTTGATAAATAACACCGCCAGTGATTAATATCCGCTCTATAATCAGAGACTGAGACTTTTACAAGTCAAGTGTTTCCATTTCATTGATCACGGCGCTTTTTGGCACTTTAGCTCAACACATAAGATTTTAATTTATCTTGATCGTTCTGTAAATTATATTTTTAATGACATTTCTGATTACCATATACGTGCATATACTGATATTATATGCAGTGTTGGTTTAGTGTCGTAAAGGATATGTATGGTACATTTTGATTAAAGGAGTTTGTTCTGCCCATTTACCATGAAATAACAAAAATTGAGAGGCGCAATCTTGAATAATACCCGGTGCCCATTTAGGCTCAGAAAGAGAAAGCAACTCTAGTTTTACACTTGCTACAATCTGTAAGATGTGACATGTCACCCTGTTACAATTTTTAAATATGTTTGGCCCAAACTGACAGCATACCTACATATGCAGGTGCCTTCCCCTTTAAGAAAACAGTGCTTTGTAGGACCGCTCTCTGTATCTCTGGGGAAAAAGTAACCATTTTCAGATCAGTACCAGACAGGATTACATGCAGGCACCCACGTATTCTCTTGATCCAGTGGCTGTGATTAGAGCTCTGAACTTGGAGAGATGGAACTGTGGATGTGATGAGAGCTCTGAACTTGGAGAGATGGAACTGCGGCTGTAATGAGAGCTCTGAACTTGGACAGATTACACTGTGGATGTGATGAGAGCTCTGAACTTGGAGAGATTACACTGTGGATGTGATGAGAGCTCTGAACTTGGAGAGATGGAACTGCGGCTGTAATGAGAGCTCTGAACTTGGACAGATTACACTGTGGATGTGATGAAGCTCTGAACTTGGAGAGATGGAACTGCGGCTGTAATGAGAGCTCTAAACTTGGACAGATTACACTGTGGCTGTGATGAGAGCTCTGAATTTGGAAAGATGACACTGTGGATATGATGAGAGCTCAGAACGTGGACAGATGACACTGTGGCTGTGATGAGAGCTCAGAACCTGGACAGATGACACTGTAGATGTGATGAGAGCTCAGAACTTGGACAGATGGCACATTAGCTGTGATCAGAGCACTGTGCTTGGGCAAATGACACTGTGGCTGTGATGAGAGCTCAAAACTTGGACAGATGGTACAGCTGTGATCAGAGCACTGTGCTTGGGCAAATGACACTGTGGCAGTGATGAGAGCTCAGAACTTGGACAGATGGCACAGTAGCTGTGATCAGAGCATTGTGCTTGGGCAAATAACACTGTGGCTGTGATACGAGCACTGTGCTTGGGCAGATGTTCAAAAGGGAATTTTTTAATTTTATTGGCTTCTTAAACATCTACAATGAATATGATCAGTAGTATTTTCCTACAGTGCTACATATATATATGAGATGTTATACAACAAAAATACTCACAAAATGTTAGACCATAATTATTCCAATCTTTATCTGAGCTCATACCAGGACAGTGTTGCCATAGTAACTGCAATGCTGTCCAAGGGTGACCTCACTGCTTAGAGCCACAGCTTTCTGCTCTGTCATTCAGGGTGCCTGCGTGAACAAAGAGGGACCTGCGCAGGCACAGAAAAGGATGATACAAAGAGAGAAAAGGAGGCACCCCGAAAATAGAAGAGGTGGGGAAGACCGAAGAAGAGTGAGGTCCGGACACAGTGAGAAAACCCATCTGACCATGTAAGTATGCATTTGCATACAGAGTGGGAAACCTTATTAAGTGATTATAAAGTGATTATTTATTTTTTAGGTATACAGGGGGGTGGAGGAATTATAGCCGCTTTCACAGAATGCAGCATAGGTGCTGCTGAAGGTGGCACTTTTAGTTTAAAAAGCCCTAGGGGGGTGACAGGTTAACTTAACACCACTATGTCAGGCCACAATGTACAGTATATAAACTGGGATGCAGATATGTAGTTGCAGTCAGTATTGAAGTTTGACATGTTACTATGAAACATAATGATGAAAATAAATACATTTATTCAGATCACAGTTCACCACCAATTGGACTAGACATTGGGCACTGCAGGAATGACAGGAGGACAACTGTAATAAGCATTTTACATGAAATGTGAGCCCCAATGGGAACGGTGTTTTAAAAGTAGGTAAAGCGCTATGGGATTAATAGTGCTATATAAATAAATACATATTATTACTAGTAGTATTATGATTATTATGACATTAAATATTGATTGCACATTTTTAAGAAGCAATAGCCATACTATGGGGTTTCATAAGTGTGAACAGATATCCAAAAATAAAGGTTTGCTCTCCAATAAAAAAATAATAATACTAATACTAATAGTTAAAAAAATCACAAAAAAATCCCTTAAAAATATAAAGCTCTTTTAAACTGATGTTTTAAGGACATTGTAAGCTTCCTGAACTTCACAGCTGCTGCCATATCTGGCACTTTTTCAAAAATTCAGACCCTGCAGGTGTCAAAACACCAGCAAACTCCAGGAAGCTTAAAAAATCCCCCAAAAATTCTACAGTTTAAAGGTACCGTTGCAAACAGAGATATCTGTGCAGACATTGCTTGCAATTCACTGGTTGCAGTGAAATCATGGACACATTGTTCCATTTTGTGTCCATGTACAAATACAACAATATGTCCATGATTTCACTGCAACCAGTGAGTTGCAAGCAATGTCTCCAGAGATATCTCTGTGTGTAGTAGACCCGATAGCTCAGGACACCTAGATGTAGTCCCCAGCTAAGAGGTCTTCCGGTGAGTGTTTTGGTCCCAAATAAACAGTTAGAGTTTTAGGGTCATTTTAAATTTCAATCTTTTTCCTGAACTTAGCCAGATTTGCTGACTTTTGGGGAGAGTGTTCGGGTGTCCGATAACCGAACCAAATCAGCCATGTTCGCGCCAAATTTGAAAGTGGTGAACATGTTTGAGCAAAGTTCGCTCATCTCATCTCAGAAGTAAGGCTTTGCACACATTGTAACCTAAGCACCTTATTTCCCAGGCAAAAAGTGATGTGGGGCGGTCAATTAAATACTCTGTTGTTTAAGCGTTGATTGAGAAGGATGAAGTTTGGGGCATCCCTACACATTGTAGACCAGAAGTCACCATGCACCCTATTGGCAGTGTCAGTGGTGCCACCGAGGAGCAGAGTGACCGCATTGTTGCAGAAGGAGATCAGGGAGGTGACACCTATCCATGGACATAGGACTAGTGGCTGTGTTTGTGGTTGTAAGGAACCAGGACATTATATTGTACAGTGAAGTAGATGAAAATGTAGCCCGACAAGCCAAGTGTCTGGTATACGACTTAAAGCAGAATTAGCTTTGTGTAAAAAGCGTTCAAAGCAAAATCAATGCTAACTTCAATAGAACCTGTATTCAAAAAAAATTAATGTTAAATATTTATTAGATACAGCCTCATGCAATGTTATAAAAATGACTAGATTTGTGTAGAAACAGAATTGTTCCTTTTATCCAGCTCAGATCAGCCTTGTTGGTGTATTCATATGCAAACGTGCCCCATGGGCTCCAGTATAATTTCCTTTCACCGTTCCTCTTTGCATGTCATTGTAAATTGTGGACAGATCTTACATTGATATAAAATTACCAACAATTGGACATCTATCAGCAGCCAATATGCTGGAGGGAGAATATAGACGAGAAATGGATGGAATGCAAACATCCGGCGATCGAGTGATTTCTCGCTCCTGTATCAGAGCGGAGGTGATTACTCATCTGTTTAATTGACTTTCGGCAGAAGAAAAAGAGTCTCGTTTTGTTGTATTTTTCTTGCATATCCCAGTGGTAGGTAAAATAAAGCAAATTGTTTTCATTATGGAGAAAATGTAATTGCTTTTCTAGATGCTGCTGATGTCATTGACACCTTTGTGCTCTCCGAGGTTACATTATGTGGTGACCTCGTCAGAAGGCATAAGGCATCGCGGCAGAAAGGCCTCATTAATTGCATGCACCTGTCTTAAAGGGGGACTTTCACCATAGGAATACCTCTAACTTAATTAGCTTTACAAAACGTAGCCGTTATTCTGGAGCGTTTTATGCACTTAATTAGAATCATATAAGGTTTTTTAACAACATCAATAAAGTTACTCTACAGGAGGCTGAGATTATTTTTTTCAGATCTTATAAATTGTGAACATAGGACCCGATTCATCAGGAACTGGCACCTTTCCTGCAAGTCTTGATAAAGGTTGTACGTAAGATGCGTTAAATTCCTTGAGAGTCTCCTAAAGAATTTGGCACATCTTTCAGCTGTTGTGTGCAACCTCAAGAAATATGCCAGAGACCAGAGAACATTTCTACTCTGATTTATGTCACTCTTGTTGCATAAACTATGAATTAATTGACTGTGGTTAACTATTTCACCTTCTAATAATATTAATAATCTTTATCTATATAGTGCCCAGGGCCGGCGTCAGCACCCGGCATACCCGGGCAAGTGCCGGGGCCCTGAACAGCTGGGGGGCCCACTGGCCATCAGGGACAGGCAGCCCTATATAGAAGCTGTACTGGGGTATATAGAGCCTGTGCTGACTGTATATAGAGGTTGTGCTGACTGCATATAGAGGCTGTGCTGACTGTATATAAAGGCTGTGCTGACTGTATATAAAGGCTGTGCTGACTGTATATAGAGGCTGTGCTGACTGTCTATAGAGCCTGTGCTGACTGTATATAGAGGCTGTGCTGGGGTATACAGAGGCTGGCTGGGGTATACAGAGGCTGTGCTGGCAGTATACAGAGACTTTGCTGGCGTATACAGAGGCTTTGCTGGGGTATACGGAGGCTGTGCTGGGGTATACCGAGGCTGTGCTGCTGAGGTATATGGAGACTGCTGTTGTGCTGTATATATAAATTGGAAGCTGTGCTGGGCTATATACACTATTTGGAGGCTGTGATGGGCTATATATACTATTTGGAAGCTGTGCTGGGCTGGATATATTATTTGGAGGCTGTGCTGGGCTGGACATATTATTTAGAGGCTTCTGCTGAGCTCCCACAGCTTCCAAATAATATATACAGCCCAGCACAGCCTCCAAATAATATATACAGCCCGCAGCCTCTATATTATATATACAGCCCAGTAGTCTCCATATTATATATACAACCCTGAACAGCCTCTATATTATATGTACAGCCCACCCAGGAGCCTGCAGCTTCTATATTATATTCATAAATCATAGTATGTGTTAAAGGGGCCCACTGAGACTGCTTCGCCCGGGCCCACAAAAACCTGGAGCCGGCCCTGATAGTGCCAACATATTCCGCAGCGTTTCACAATTCAGAGGTTCATATTCAGACAATCATAAGAAACATTTATCAGAAAATAGAATACAATACAAAATACAATACAAAGCATAATATAATAATAAAAGCAAAATAATGACTGCCCTGCTCATAAGAGCTTACAATCTAACAATGAGGTGGGGGTGACACAAAGTACAGGTGCTTATTTACAATGATAATATAGTCAACTTGAGGAGATGGGGAACAGATAGGAGCAGCATAAGTGGCTACCGCCCATTATTTGTGATCCACTTGAGACTGGTGGAGCGGATAGGCTATG
Organism: Allobates femoralis; assembly: GCA_033576535.1. Classification (NCBI taxonomy): domain Eukaryota; kingdom Metazoa; phylum Chordata; class Amphibia; order Anura; family Aromobatidae; genus Allobates; species Allobates femoralis. Next base: position 48,944,437 of record JARQOC010000002.1, on the reverse strand, counting down.
TCTAAGTGAGTTTAACTAGGGATTATGATAGCCCGCCCTAAAAAGATGTGTTTTTAGGGATCTCCTGAGACTATGTAAGTTGTGGATAGACCCAATTTCTTGTGGTATGGCATTCCAGAGAATTGGTGCAGCTCTGCAGAAGTCTTGGAGCCGGGAGTGGGAGGTTCAGATTAATGCAGAAGTGAGTCTAAAGTCACTTCCAGAGCGAAGAGAACTGGTGGGGTGATAGACAAGGATGAGGGTAGAGAAGTAGGGGGGTGCTGCACTATGAAAAGCTTTGTGGGTGAGAACAAGTAGTTTGAATTGGATCCTATAGTGTATGAGCAACCAGTGCAATGATTGGCATAGAGCAGAAGCATCAGAGTATCGGTTAGCTAGATAGGTGATCCTGACTGCTGCATTAAGGATGGACTGGAGAGGGAAGAGTTTAGTGCAGGGGAGGCCAATTAAAAGAGAATTACAATAGTCAAGGCGGAGTGGATCAGGGCCACAGTGAGGATTTTTGTGGTTTCCAAGGTGAAAAAGGGTGAATTCTAGAGATGTTCTTCAGGTGCAAGCCGCAAGAGTGGGTGAGAGATTGTATGTAGGAGGTGAAGGAAAGGTCAGAGTCAAACATAACACCCAGACAGCGAGCCTGCTCACTAGGCGTTATCGTGCTGCCGCACACTAAGAGAGATGTCAGATTTTGGAAGGTTAGTGGAGGGAGGGAGCAGAAGAAGTTCAGTTTTGTAAAGGTTGAGTTTCAGATAGAGAGCGGACATGATATTGGAAACTGGGGTTAGACAGTCATTGGTGTTCTGTATTAGAGCGGGAGTAAGGTCAGGCAAAGGAGTGTATAGTTGTGTGTCATCAGCATAAAGAAGGTACTGGAAGCCAAATCTGCTGGTGGTCTGTCCAATTGAGGTTGTGTAGAGAGAGAAAAGATGAGGTTCAAGGATTGAACCCTGAGGGACCCCAATAGTGAGAGGAAGAGGGGAGGAAGTGGAGCCAGCAAATAATACACTGAAATTGCAATCAGAAAGATAGGAAGAAAACCAGGAGAGAGTCATGTCCTTGATGCCAATGGAGTGCAGCATGGAGAGTAGGAGATTGTGGTCAACAGTGTCAAAGGCTGCAGAGATATCAAGAAGAATAAGCAGAGAGTGGTCACCATTATGTTTTACTGTCAGAAGGTCATTGGTCACTTTGGCCTTCTAATGAAGCTCCACCCACTATTCAAAAAGTTGGTGGACCCGGCAAGATCTGACACAAAAATATCAAACAGCCCAACTAGGACCTGCAAAAAAGTTTTGAGACTCTTCAAGTGAATCTGTCACAACATTTTTTTCATAGAAGCTGTGGCCACCACCAGTGAGCCATCATACAAGGCATTCTAGAATACTGTTTATATGTCCCCAGGACGGTCAGCATAACATTAAAAAAAGCTTTTACTATACTCATCTACAGGTCGGTCTGGTCGGATGGGTGTTGTTGGCCTTGATCCGGTGCCTCTTCTCGTCTTGCAATTACAGTGCTCCTGTTAAGATTTGGGATCTGTGACAACCATCCGCTGTGAAGCTGAGCTGCTGGTAAGGCAGCACCCCGAGAAACCCCGAGACCCTTAACCCCTATACAGGGATCTGGAATTATAGCGGAGCCCAGGGGTAGCTGCCTATTATGAGCGACAGAGCAGGGAAGGTCGCCAGGGGAAAAAATCAAGACCCGAAAAACAAAGTCAGAAGTCCGAGTCAAAACCGAGAGGGCAGCGAAGGTACAAAATCATCAGGCAGTAGCAGAGTCGAGAATCCAGGCAAGGGGCAAGGGCAAAACCAAGAGGGCAGCTGAGGTACAAAATCGACAGGAAGAAGCAGAGTCAGAAATCCAGGCCAAGGTCAGAGACAAAACTAAACATACACTATATCACTGGGGAACCAAAACTATATCTGGTGGCCTGCAAGACAGGCTCCAATGTATTTGAAGGGCGCGGTTACCTCCCATAGGCTGGAGCTCACAGCCCGATGACCTCATCCGGACCGCCCCTAGATCCAGGCCAGATGGAGATGCACGACTGGCTCCACCCACGCCACCTCTGACAGAAGAACGCAGGCTGCGTCTAACGGACACCTCTGCAGGGCCCGCTCCTCTGCGACCAACACCACCCAGAGGGGAAACACAGCGGCGCTCAGCGACAGAGGCAGACGTCGCGGGAGCAGTTCCATATGAGGACAAGGCCCTCCTGTCACCAGTGCCACCAGCCGAAGGAATCCGGCTCCTCCCAGCGGCCGAGGCAGGAACACCGGCCACCGAGTCCAATGGCGATGTGACAGGATCATTGACAGTCACAGGACCTCCACTGCACACTTCCACAGCCCGGATTCCTGCGATGACCCCAGAGGCTGTATAGACTCATTTCCTGCCAGCGATGTCCCAGTGACAAAACGGCAGGGAGTCATCATTTTCCCTATGTACAGATATGCTGCAGCACATCGGTACATAGGGAAAGCGACCGGACTTTGCAGCTCTGAGACCCCCTAGTGGGAAGTGTAAAAAAAAGAAAAAAGTTTTTAAAAATATGAAAAAAAACCATCAAAATTCAAATAAATCAAATCACCCCCCTTTTGCTCCATTGAAAATAAAGCTATTAAAAAATAAAAAAAAATACACACATTTGGTATTGCTGCATTCATAAACGCCCGATCTATCAAAATATAAAATTAATTAATCAGATCTGAAAACTGCATAATGGAAAAAAAAGTCCAAAAGTCAAAATTATGTTTTTTGGTCCTTATAACATTGCAGTAAAATGCAATAACAGGTGACCCAAACATCGCATCTACCCAAGCATGGTATCATTATAAACATCACCTCAAGACGCAAAACATAAGCCATCACACCGCTCCAGATCCCAAAAAATGAGGACACTACGGGTCTTGGAAAATAGCGTTAAAAGAGCAATTCTTTTTCTTTAAAAGCTTCTGAATTTTTCTCACCACTTAGCTAACAGTAAAAGTATACATGTTTAGTATCTACGAACTCGACCTGAGGCACCACACCATCATGTCAGTTTTACTATGTAACATGGTGAATAAAAAACCCAAAAAAACAAATCTTAATTACTCTTGTTTTGCAATTTCACTGTACTTTGGATTTTTTTGCATTTTTCAATACATTGTATGGTAAAATAAATGATTTAATTCAAAAGTGCAACTTGTCACGCAAAAAAAAAAAAAGTCCTCTTATGTCTATATTGATGAAAAAAAGAAAAAATATCTGTCAAATCAGTAAGACCGGGCATCACAACAGACCAGGGGTCAGGTGTGAAGCTGCGGCGACTGTTCAGAAGATCGGCTTTACCGACATACTAGTGTTGCTCAATTTCAGGTACATGGTCCAATATGTAAGGCCCCTTTCACATCAGCGTTTTTCACTCATTGCGACAGATCCGGCAGATTTACCGCATCTGCCGCCTAACGGCCACACTAGCGGCTCACTTGCGGCAAGCCTCATGCATTGTCTATGCAAGTGTGGCAAGTGCGGTATTGCCACGATCTGACACTTGCGGCAGTTGTGGCCGTGAAATAAAACACAGGCAGCTGCGGTTATTTTGGGCGGCCGCACCTGCTGCAAGTGCCAGATCGCGGCAATACCGCACTTGCTGCAAGCCCCATAGACAATGCATGGGGCTTGCTGCAAGTGTGCTGAAAGTGTACCGCAAGTGCGGCTGTTAGGCGGCAGATGCGTTTTTCTGTCCGGATCGGCCGGATCCAGACAAAAACGGTAGTGTGAGAGGCCCCATAAGATTGGAAAAGAAATGACTCTCACCAGCAGATGATGCAAGTAGTTGCTTTTATTCCGGGTGCTTCATACAAAGTGCAGGAAGGGCGTGGGAAAATGGAGGAGTCATTTCTTACTCCGAACTTACGGAAAAATAAAAAAGTTTTGACTCTTGCAAGAAGGGGAGAAGAAAAAATGAAAAACGGAAGATGGAAAATCACATGGGTGTTAGGGTACCGTTACACGTTGCAATATCATTCCGATATCGCATACAATTTCAGCGCACACGTTTTCGGCACTTGTCCAAGAACGCATAGGAGATGTTACACAGGGAGGTATCGGCAGGCAACGCAACTACGATGTTGTACGCAACTTTTTTGCGCTGGGTATGAGCAACCCAGCGACCGAGGATTAACATTGTGGTGAATAGGGGAAATTGCGTTCAACATCGTAGTTGCGCCGTCACACAGCACAATCATGCCACATCGCATATGCAACATTGTTGAAGAGCATGCACAATCTTCTTGCAATATCGTCCCTGCGATTTATTGCAGTCGCATTGCCCTGTTACACGACACAACGCACGAAAGATATCAACTGCAACTACCACACACGTGACTTTTTGATGATGTTGCGTTGCGATATTGCGACATGTAACGGTTCTCTTAAAGCTCTTTTCCTCTCTGTAGCGGGAATCAATGTGTAGGCTCCTGGCAGGTTCAGATTAACCCTATATCTTCAGCTAATAGTATATTTTAAGTGACAGATTCACTTTTAGAAACACCACAAATTAAAAAAAGAATAATGTGCTAATGAAAAACAGACACCCCAACACTGCACCAAAAACTAGGCACAAATGAAATAATGATTATGAACCAAAAAGTAATTTTGCAATTGAAGAACCACATTAACCTTTTTGAAGAATTTAGCATTAAACATTTCAACGAATACCACAAGATAAAACAAGAAAAGTCAATACATTTCTAAAGAAAATGCAAATGAAGGATTGGGTCCTTAGTGATCTAACGGAAGGTTGTGTTGAGAGGCTCTTTCAGGTGGATCCTTCTGAAATCTCCAATCTTCCTCATCATGTTACACGGCAGCTTTCTCCATTCATAATTAAGACGCTGTAAATGAGCGCAGGTGTTTACATTTATTGAATTTTTCCTGCTTACACAAGCCGCTAATTTATTTAAATGAATGCATTTCTTAATTAATGCAACCGAGGTGTGACCAAATGTGCCAGATCAGAGAAAATTACTGAACGATGAATAGAGAAAGACAATCCGGACGTGACTTGAAGTATCCCTTACTTTCCTGTAAGTGACTTAATAAATGATTTATGTGTTGGTTAGAAGATGTTAAGCCCGATTCATCATTTAATTTTTTTTTTAAATCACTTTGTTTTTTTACTTTGTGATATTCATTGACTTTCCTTGGTGCCAAATGTTACTAAATAGCTTCGCAAGGTGAGTAAGGCTGCATATTCATGATCAGGAATTGCAGTGTTTTGGACGCAACATATTGCCGCTGCATCCAAAACGCTGCATTGTACAGTACCAGCTCAGTGGATGGATTTCTAGAAAGCCCATGCTCACTATGCTTCTCCCGGCCGCAGCATGTTTTCACCTGTGGTGCGGGTATCCAAACATCCACATCTCTGTAGCATGGTAATTTAATGCAGTGTAGTCAGAAATGATCTACAGTGAGTGAAGGTAGAGAGAAGCCGCCCTACACTGAATGCAGGTCGTGGGTACAGGGCAGCTGTAGTCTCCCTGCGTTCACTTGCAGCTTCCCTCAGGTCCAGAGGCACTGCATCCAACACACACTGCCTCTGGACCATGTGCACATACTGTAAGTGTAAGATGCACAGCCAATAATACTTGATATGGGTGCTCAAAAGTTGAAGAGTATACTCAGAATTAAAAAAAGATAATATAAACGGTATATGTGTGGCGCCCCTCTGGCAAGGCGCCACAGGGAGGTACTGCACCCCAAACAGAAGGTGTAGAGCCTCCGTAGCCGTAGATATAGAGGACCCTACAGAGTCTGAACCCAACACCCACACAATAGGTCACCTTAGTACAGGGGACCGTATATTCAGTAGGTCCCAAGGGATGGAACCTTGATGAGCAGGAGACGAGGAGTGAAAGTGACACCCATCATGCAGTCCATCATCAGTCCCATACCTGGGTTCACAATGCTGAGAAGTAAAGAGACTTTAGGCAACAGACCCGAGGACTAGAGACTAGACTCACGAGTGGGAGTACAGAAGGCCATGAGGGCACAGGATGGAAAAGGACCAGGAGAGCCATTTCAAGGACACCTCTGACAGACTCTGGAAAAGCCTACAAAATCCGCGGCTACGGCCCCTGGTTAACCCAGACTGTACCGTGTACCTATTGATCCATCTGGTACCAGTAAAGAACTGTTTGAGCTGATCTGGTGTCTGGTCTTTCATCCATCGCCCGGAGGGCCTCTACAGCATCACAGAGGTGAGGACTACGACTCCCATCTTATACTCTGCTGCCCTGAGGTAAAGCTCTGCCTGTGGGGAGCTGTACTACCAAAGCTGCATTTCCATCACCTCAGTGGCCGGCCGCTGAGCTGGTATCCCTATTACCAGCTACCACAGGTGGCGTCATTTACAATTCCTCCATCATCATCACCCCCACCCACCATTGAGGGTCCAGGGCACCGAACCGACCAGCAGTGATCCCCACTGAAGCATCAACCTGTCCCGGTATCCGAGTAACCCCTACCCTGTCGACCTACTCATATGCCAAGCACAACAGGCAGGTAGATGCTACCCACCTAACTCTTGTGCTCAGCACCATTCACCACTGGCACAGAGCAGTCACAGTCCAATACAATGGCTTCATCAGCAGAATGGAGGCTTCTATTCCTCTCTGTTCTGCAGACTGAGCAGGTCAGTTGGCCTCATTCTGTGATGCCCGTCAACATAGCAGAGAAGCCGCCACTCTGTTGATGCGACATAAACGGAAGCGGCAGAATTACCGCCAGAAGCAGTCACAATAACATCGGGTAGAGCAGGCAGGTAAGTGGCAACCACTTGCCTGTCAGTGTGTAGGCACATTTTTTTCGTTTGTAAAATTGCGGATATACCGTTTAAGTAAGGGTACCTTTACACGCGGCTACATTTCTAGGGTGGCTACAGGTAACTTACTGGCTGCAGTGAAATCATGGAGAGATTATTCCATTTGTACACAGCAACAAGATAGAACCTTGTCTCCATGATTTCACTGCAACCAGTAAGTTACCTGTAGCCACCCTAGAAATGTAGCCGCGTGTAAAGGTACCCTAAGGCGATATGTATAACAAAAATAAGAGTTTAACATAGAGATGAGCACACCACTGATATATATTTTCTTGTTATACAAATTTTTAAAAATGGCGCATGGGATTTATGGGATTTTGAATTTTGCCATTTATCGACTTACCTAATTGGACCTTTAGATATACTGGTTAGCACTGCAGCACTGGTGACCTGGGTTCAAATCCCACCAAGTATGACATCTGCAAGAAGTTTGTTCTCCCTGTGTTCTCCAGGTTCTCCAGTTTCCTCCCACACTCCAAAGACATAGTGATAAATGATTAGATTGTGAGCCCCAATGGGGACAATGATGCTGATGTATTTAAAGTGCTATGGAATGAATAGTGCTATATGAATTAATAAATATTATTATAATAATTATATAGTGGATAATGTATGGAGACATATCTATGCAGACATGATTCCAGCACATTTGTTCTTGCCGGTCTTGATGAGTCAGGCCCAATTGTTTAATGACTTGTGACAAGATTGTGAAGGGAAATATTGAGCTTCAAGAATTTTACTATGACTTTTACTTTACGAAAAGTGTGATTTCCTAGACATGATCTGAATGGCCGTTTTTGGGTAACAAATTTGCTTCCTTTTCTACTAACTTTTCATAGCTGAAGCAAATAATTATCTAAAAAAATGGGCTTTAGTGGTGTTGTCTCCTGAAGACAATCCCAATGAATATTCATGTTTAAGGCATAAAAAAATCCCTCTATGAGCCAGAATGGAAAGCAGCTCCCACTCTGACTCCATCTTTGTATTATGTGGTTAGTCAATCTGAATGTCAGATGTGTAGCATTACAGTACTACAATATCTGAATGGCTGCAGCTTTTATTTGCTTGCGCTAGGGTGTCCATGTTAGACCTCGGTCTAGCTCAACCCTTATTACATTCACGTTACTTGACATATGGTAAGGTTTTAAGTATTTGATGCTAGGTTAGGACTGTCCCGGTGAAGTCACCTTTCTTAGGTTTTGCTGTTTTATGGCCAATATGAACATGCATACATACTTGCATTCAGTTCACTATTATTTCGTTAGTGCTAGAGAGACCTCCACCTGCCTCAATCAGCTGATGACTGAAGTATGGACAGAAAGGGTGCCGACCTGTGCTCTTTAATCTCCTATCTAGTTTCTTAACACTCAGGATCAATAACGGAGGTCATATGGAACGAGTAGGAGCATTGCTACCTCTAATAGACTCGCTATCTGTAGTAGCCCACAGCTTTTTTTTAATGCATTGTATTGCCCCAGTTTATGAAGAGGTCATTGTCTCTATGTGTCTGTCCTGGATGAAGAAATCTATGTCCACTCATAAGAATTCAATTAAAAGTCTGTTTTAGTATAAAGCAAGGCAAGACCTGAGGAAGACTAGAGACCAAATTTGGTGGTCATGGTGGCAGAAAGATAGAGAAGCTAGTTTAGGCAAAATTAAAGTTACCCCTGAGGACATAGGGAGTTGTAATTGCCAGTGAGAAGAGAGTGACTGCAAACTGAAGTCTTGTTATGCAGGGTGTAGTGGGGCTTTCTGAGTTTAGTTGGTAAACTGGAGAGCCTGTCTTGAGAGATACAATCATATAGTGTTAACTAGCACACCACTCTGGGCGTTACTAATAAGAAATTGTTCAGGCACGGTGCATATATTTATGCAGTGTTAAGTAAACTGCTGCACCTGGCGCCACTAATGGGCTGCTAGTCAGGCACTATGTGTGTATCTCACCCATCTATATGATAGACTCCTTATGCAGCATCATTAGTGTGCGTTAAGCAAGCAGCCACTCCACTCCATTAAAAGGCTGTGAGTGGTTGTTCCATCTGTATGATGCACTAGCGCTACCCCCATCTCCACCTTGGAAAGTTCTCTGCACCCAGCTTGTGCATTTAGTATTAGGTTGACTATCTTTTGAGTTAGCTACTAAAAGGTATCAACCACTGATGACTCTCAGATTCTAATATATTTTTTTCTATCTACTGGATAACACGGTACAAAAATTCTTTACCTTAGGTTGACTATGATGAGTTGTTTTTGCTAACTAAAGTCAGTTGATGAGTACATCAAGGACCAGACACTTAAAAGTTACTATAGTGTAGATAAAAATGTTGACACTATATTTAGGAGGGCCTTAAATAAGAGAAAACAGTTGTCCTGAATGCTGTGGACAAGGGCGAAGTCAGCCAAAGCATGGACTAAAGCAAGGAGTGTCTATAGTGAAGCCAGAGAACGAGAGGGGCAGCCGCAAAGATCAAAGTGTACCTCATCCAAAGTAATATGACCAATTTTGAAAAAAAGATTGTTTTTATTCTTTGCTTCCAAATCAGCCCAAGAAGGCAATCCACAGCTAGGGTAGTCTTTTAAATTATACTGAGGGGGCTGCCTAGCATGCAAGTTTGACTCCCATCCTACGAGGCAGCCTCCTGGAACAATCTACGTACAGAAAATTTTACAGTTCTAGAGTGAATGCACACGATCAGGAATTGCAGCGTTTTGGATGCAGTGTATTGCTGCTGTGTCCAAAACAGGGGTGGACCTACCGTGGTGCAGCTGGTTCAGCTGCACCAGGGCTCTGACTGGGTAGGGGGCCCCTCAAGCACCTGTAGGGGGCCCCCTGTGACCCTATGTTAGAGGAGAGGAGGTTAATCGAGGGAAGCTTCCTGCTTCCCTTGGCTGTTCCCGCCTCTCCTCTCCAGCCCCGGCTCCCAGATCTACAATGCGCGGCACGGCGCAGGTAAGAGCCGCACGCAATTCCCCCCTGTCAGCACTTCCCCCCGCTCCTCACCTGACGCTGCCAGCACCGCCCCCCACTTCCACCAGTCCTCACCGAAAGCTGCACCAGGGCTCGGCAGGCTGAAGGTCCGCCACTGGTCAAAAATGCTGTGTTGTACAGTACCAGCACAGTGGATTAGATTTCTAGAAATCCTATGCTCACTGTGCTTCTCCCCTCCGCAGGGTTATTTCAGCTGCGGTGTGGGTTGCCGGACTTCCGCATCTGTGCAGCATGTTAATTTCATGCTGCGTGGTATGAAGTGAGCCCCAGTGGGTGAATGCAAGGAGAAGCTGCCCTATATCCATCGCAGATCGTGAGTACAGGGAGGCTGCAGTCACCCTACGTTCACACCCGCGGGTTCCCGAAGGTCAGGAGACACTGCATCCAACACACAGTGCCTCCGGATCATGTGCACATACCCCTATGTTCCCTCTGATTGCTTCCTGTAGCAAATATTATTATTTAAGCAATGAAAAATCACAATGCCAAAATGAACAGATAAAGTGTGTATTTCTAAAATCTAAAATGACACTGATGTCTGTGCTCCTTACATTGCACCACTGCTGTCTGAGTCCTTCCCTGAATATCTTATGACTATCTGCTCTCGGATTACAGCCATTGATCCCCCCACTCTTGCCTGTATTCTATGTTATTGCGGTCTTGTGTATGTCGAGACCTTTTACTAATTGTTGCTTGCCCTTCAGATATTGAATAGAATACATTTGTAGAAAATATTGAGCCGAGCTAAGACACAGACGTTGCTTAACATACCTTTACAAATCTTACTCTTATTGAATGATACCTCTGCCCTATGTTCTATGTTTTTCACTCTATTTAGAAAACCTTTGACATACCACAAACATAATTCAATATGAATGGGTACAAATTTCAAGCCTCATTTACCGGATCAATAATCTGTGCAAATGCCATCAATATATCCAATGGAAAAATGTACAAAGCATTTCCGTAACTTGTTGGTAAAAGTCATGTCTCAAAATTCAAAATGGCTCCCTCCTAAGTTCTACACAATGTGGGATTTTAAGACGAAACACAAACACATTCAAAATATATCATATTCTTAGACTACTAGATGTTCCTTAACATAACAGCTTAACTTAACAGCAGAAAATAGGAAAACATGTATCCTATTAATTAAAACTTCCATGACGGTTTAAAATAAAGTGCTTAATAGCACTAATTTTATTGTACTAGGGTAGAAAAGGAGGTAATACATTTATTGTTAGTGTCTCTTTTTAGTGTGTATTATACGGACACTGCCTTGCTACATGCAAACTATATGCAGATATAGAGACAAGGCACAGTTCTGCTACACGCAAACTCCAATTTCAATTTCATCCATTCAGTCATGTCTGACTATTGGACCCCATGGGAACCATTTCCCTTCAAGCTTCTCTGTTTGTCATAGCATCCTTCAGTTATCTGATGGTCATTCCCGTGTCTGCCATGATGGTGTCCAGCCAACGGCTCTTAGGTGTTCCGCGACCTCTAATGCCACTGACCATACCAAGCGTCATGCCCTTCTCAACGGAATTTGCTCTCATCACATGGCCGAAGTAAGACAATTTCTGTTGTATGACTTTTCCTATCAGGGACGTCTGTGGATTGACACATTCCAAGACAGTCTTATTTGTGATCTTGGCTGTCCATGTGATTGGTAGGAGTCTCCTCCGACACCACAGTTTGAAGGAATCGATCTTTCTTTGATCATCTTTTGTCAAGGTCCAAATCTCACACCCTTACAACGTGATTGGGAATGCAATGGCAGTGACCAATCGACATTTGGTGGTGATTGAGATGTCCTTGAACTCCCACAGTTGCTCCATTTTCATCATTGCTGAATGACCCATAGTAAGCCACCTCTTGATTTCAGCTGTAGAGCGGCTGTTACAATCAATGAAGGACCCCAGGAAGGTGAAACTGTCTACCATTTCTATTTCTTCATTGTCAATCTTCACGGGCTGTAGTCATTAACTTGGTCTTCTTAACATTCAGATGCAAACCAAACTTCTTGCTTTCTTCACTGAGCTTTAAGGTCTGCTTCTTCAGATCCTTCCCATTTTCGGCCAAAAGGGTGATATCCTCTGCTTATCTGTTAATGATTTATTCAAACCACCCAAAGGGGTATAAGGCCCTCCAAAACTATAGATTACTTCAGAACAAAGATTCAATAGGAGTAAGGCCAAATCAATTGCAATATCAATTTATTAAAAAAACAACAAAACACTGTGTAAAAATGACAATGTCAATTGGTACGCAGAAGGAAGACCACATGAGACAATAAAACCATGATCCAGCTTAATCATCAGGTATACCAAACAACAAGTACCATTACAAGTAATGAGTGCCCCAAAACTGGGTGCACCGGTATGCCAAAAGTAAAGAATCAATATAGGTTACAGTCATGGGTCCATGTTACCTTACTGCGACCGCCCCCTGACGCGTTTCGCACCAGCTTCTTCACAAGGAGGGTTATCTGTTAATGAACCTTCCGTGTATCCTCATGCAACTGATGATTTTTTCAAGTCGAGCTTCCTCATGATCACCTCCGCGTAGAGGCTGAAATGGAAAGGTGAGAGGATGTTGCCTTGTTTTGTGCCCTTTTTGACCTTAAAATACTCTGTGTCCCCAAATATGGCTTGTACTGCAGCTTGTTGGTTGTCATGATTTCCAGAGCTTGCATTCAAAAGTCTTGGTGAAATCAAAGAAGCACAGATAGAACTCCTGATATTCTATCACCTTTGCCATGATGCATCTCATGTTGGCAACGTGGTGTCGGGTTCCCCTGCCTCTGCAGAAGCCAACTTGGATGTCTGGAAGTTCGCAATCAAGGATGTTGCCCAGTCTGTTTTGGGTGATTTTGTGGGATCAGGGCGATAGTTCTGTAGTTGGCACAGTCTCTCAGATCTTTCTTTGGCAACAGGATGAAGACCGATTGTTTCCATACCCATGGAGATGAGCATGACTTCCATATCTTTTGACATAGTGCTGTTATTGCTGCTCTTGGGATGGGTTTCAGCAGTTATGCAGGAATTCCATCGATACCGGGTGCCTTATTTTTTGCCAATTGTTTCATTGCCCATTCCACTTCAGTTTCCAGCAGATCCAGCTCTGGGTCATCTTTGACAGAGCATTTGACTGAGAGGTCATTGCCAGCCATGGCATAGAGTTCCTCTGTGTATTCTTTCCATCTGAACTCAATGTTATGTTGGTCACTGACCTTGATTCCGTCACAGTTCTTGATATTTTCTTGTCGAACTCTGAATTGTATTCTCCCATTTCACGAAAGCAAATAAATCCCTGGTATGGCCTTTCTTGTATGCATCTTTGAGCTTCATGCACCGCTCAGGCAAAAGCATGTTCTTGTCTTTCCTGGCCTCTCGTCTAAATATGGCATTAATTCATCTCACTTCACCTAGAAATCCTCTAGCTTTTGCATATCACATGCAAACTACATACACAAATAACCACACGCACAGCCATGCTACATGCAAACTACATGCATATATAGACACACAGCTCTGTAACATGCAAACTATGTGCACATATAGACACAAAGCTCTGATACATGCACATATAGACATACAGCTCTGCAAAATTCACATATAGACACGCATACAGGTCAGCTGAATGCACATAACCTTTACATTACATCTTACACTTACACACGTATACACACAAACACACTACCAGACCTTGTATTCTAACACACACATACACTATATAGACAACTTGCAGCTCCTGATCGAGATCTGAATGGAGGCTACACCAGCTGAGCAGCTGAAGGACCTTCTAAGTTAACTTTAGGACCTTTAAGGTCATGTGACTGATCACATGACCTGAAAGGTCCTACAGTTAAATGGAGTTAAATGGTTGTAATGTCCTTCAGGTGTCCAGGTTGTGCAGCCTCCAGTTAGATTCGGATAGCTTATTGTCCTGCTCTGCACTGATCACATAGATCACTGTGTGGCAAGAGGAGAGAGGGCAGCTCTCTGTGATCGGGGAGGATGTGGTGCCTGGGTTTTTACTCTTTCACAGGAAGCTGACTCCAGACTAGAAGGCGCACAATTTTTAGCAGGAGCTTTTCTTGTTAGAAAGTGCATGTTATAGTCTGAAAAATATGGTACATAACTAATACATACATGCTGGTATCTGAGTTGCAGCTATTCTTCTCTTCATCTTGATTAAGCATTTAGTTTATAGCCCATACTTCGTAGCTTAAAGAGAAGCTGTAAGAACATTTTTGCTACGTAATCTGAGAGCAACCTAATGTACAGGATGAAAGCCTAAATCCAGAGATGTGTCACTTACTAAGCTGTATGATGCTGTTTCAATAAAATCATAGTTTTATCTGCAGGAGATTATCATTATATGCCTAAATGTCTTGTGCCTCAAAGTCAACTGTTCTGTGCGCAACACTGCCCCACCACTGATTAGCAGCTTTCTGCTAATGCACAGTATATACAATGGCAATTTGTAATTTGTGCTCAGTAACTTCCATAGATGCTTGTTTCTGGAAAAACTCATGGGTCAAAATCGTCACTACACCTGTAGATAAACTCCAGAGGGGTGTGTTTTTCAAAATCAGGTCACTTGTGGGGGAATTCTGCTCTTCGGTCACTTAGAGGCTCTCTTCTAGGAAAATCTGTGCTGCAAAAGTCAAATAGCACTCCTTCCCCCTGGGTCCTGCTGTGTAACTACACAGTACTGTCAAGTCACATGCGGGGCATTGCCACATTCAGCATAAATTGTGAGACACATTTTGGGGCATTTTTACTCATTTCCCAGTGTGAAATTTTTAAATCTGAGGCTAAAACAACATATTTGTGTTCAAAAATGTAATTATTTTTTATCACCACCCAATGATATAAAATTATGCTATATACATATAGTTTCAATTTGATCCACTGTGTCCCTAGATGAACTCATTGTTAGTAGGGATGAGCGAGTACACTCGCTACTATTCGGTATTCGCCGAATAGTAGCGGTATTCTGGCTACTCACTACTCTCCGAGTACTTATGTGTACTCGGGAGTAGCGAGTAGTCCTAATAGTTTCGCAGTGTATGCGAAAGTAGTCTAAAAGTAATTAAAAGTTGTTAAAAAAATGATAAACTTACATACTCACCTTCCGACGCTTGCACCGGGACCGGAAAACCTCACCTCTGATCGCTGGACAAGGACCTTTCACTACCAGCCAATCAGATGGCCGGTAGCGATCTGGCCAATCAGAAGGTGCCATGTCACAACCACTTGATCGCTAGCGGCCAACTGATTGGCCAATTTGCAAGGTCCTAGATGTACTATCAGGACCTTGCAAACTGGCCAATCAGGTGGCCGCTAGCGATGACGTAGTTGTGATGTGTCGCCATCTGATTGGCCAGATCGCTACCGGCCATCTGATTGGCTGGTAGTGAAAGGTCCTTGTGCAGCGATCGGATGTCTTATCTGCCGGTCCCGGTGCAGGCGTCGGACAGGTGAGTATGTAAGTTTATTATTTTTTAACAACTTTTACTCACTTTTAGGCTACTTTCGCAGTGTATCTATAGATACACTGCAAAAGTATTCGTACTCGCTATACTCGCAAAGAGAAGCGAGTACCGCTACCTACTCGTTGCGAGTATAGTGAGCATGAATAATAAGGTACTCGCTCATCCCTAATTGTGAGTTGTAGTTTGTAAATTGGGGTCACTTATGGGGTCTTCTGCTGTACTGGCACCTCAGGGACTCTGTCTCATGGCTCGTTTTGGGGATTTCATACAGTTATCTGTGATTTCGTGGTCAGTTCTTCTGTCTGCTGGGCTATTGACTTTTTTCCCTGTCCAAATGTTGATGGTTGCTATGGTTTTAGTTTTCCTTTCTGGTTTACTCCTCTTCAGGAGATTCTAATTTTCCTGTTATTGTTTTCTCTATCACATTTTGAGTTGAGTTGTACATGTTCACTCCTCACTGCACTTCCTTGCTGGGTATATTTCTATATGGACTTGTACCTGGGATTTTCAGACCTTCATTTTAGTAGTTTTCCTGTGAGTCTGCTGTGAGTCTTTGTTTTCCTCCTAGGCCCAAATCCTTTCACCTTATTGGAACTTGTTTCATTTTATCTCACACTGGGTATCTGTCTGTTCCTGCACAACTTATTCTCCCCTTTTAGGTAGTGCGTGGGGGACATTTGTCGAGCCCCAGGCTTTGGGGTACTCAGGTATCAGGCTCAAGGAGTAGCGTTGCTGTGTCACGAGGAGTGGTGGCCGCGCCTGACTTCGGGCTCTGGAATCCGGATAGCTGCTCTGGGATAAGCCTATCACCGGCTTCTCGGCTCCCAGAACTGCTCTTTCCCAGGAAGGTGCCTTCCTGCCTTCCTCCCGACTCCGACTCCTCTCCTCCTCTCTCTGTTCTCCTCACTCGACTCTCCCTTCCCTCTCTTGTTCCCACTCCCCATACCCTGTACAGCTCCACCCATCGGGGCTGGGCTTCCTAAAGATTAACCGATTAGCCCCCAGAGCTGAGGGTATGTGTCTGTGTGGATGCAAGTGTTTAAGCCACATGTCGACTTTTCCATTCACCTGCCACGGGGCAATTACACCGCTTCTACGGGTGCAATACCCCTCTGTGACGCCTGACCATGCGGGCGCCACACATTCACTCAGGTCATTCAGAAGGCACTAGAAACCCCTCGACTGCCTTTTAGGGTGCGAGGTCCAATGTGCTGCTGTTAGTTGTGTGTCTAGGTTCTTTTAGTCTGCATGGGGACCAACTGGCTACAGCTGCACCTTCCTCCTTCTTTTACCTGTGTGTATGAGTGATTTATGTTCATATCATTATAGCCAGCCAACACTCTGTGTTTTGAGAATCAGCATGGATTCAATTAATGCCATGGCCACACAACTGCAGGCATTGTCCTTTGGTATTTTGGATATCAAGCGACACCAACAACCCACATGTTCGTCTGCTCCTAATCTCTCGGACCAACAAGGTAGTGCACTTGAACCCAAAGTAATGTTGCTGGATTCCTTTAACTGGGACAGACATAAGATTTCTTTCTTTTCTGCTAAGCGTAAATTATATTTTCATCTATATCTTGGTTACTCTGTATCCAAGAGCTAGTGAGTGGGCATTGTATTTGCTTTGCTTTGTGGGGATCCAAAGGCTTGGGCATAGTCCTTGCCAGGGGAATCCTTGGTATTGTCCTCTGTTTAGACATTTTCTCTGCTCTTGGCCTCATCTATGACAACCCTGACAAAGGCATTGTTGTTTAATCCAACTTCTATAGGTTTGTTCAGTGAGGTAATGGAGCTGAGGACTACTGTTCAGAGTTTAGATGCTGGGAAGTAAAGACTTCCTGGAATAACCCTGCTCCCTTGAAAGGGAGGAAATGTCAAACAGGAGGTCGCAGAATGACCACTTCAATAATCTCACAAGGACCAATGAACCTGGGACCCAATTTAGCAGAGGAAACCTGAGATTGATGTTTCTAGTAGATAACCACACCTTATCCTCAGAAACAAAGCTCAGCCCATCAATGCGCCTCTTGTTAGCTGGGTAAGGTCTGTCTATTCTGTGCAGTTTTCTCTGACTTTAGACCAGCAAGCTTCAACTTGTCTATAGATTTAGTAGCCTCTGGAGTGTTAACTTGACAGATTGGAAAGGAACAAAAACATGGATGATACCCAAGATTACTGAACAATAGAGATGTCTTACTGGATTCTTGATATTGATTATTTATCCAGCCCGACTGATGGTCAGAGACATACCACTGAAGAAATTGCATGAGTGTTGGCATGTTCAGTCTCACCATTGGCTGAAAACAACAATCCAATATTAATTTTACTACAGAAGGCTCTCCAGAATTTAGAAACAAATTAAGTTCCTCTATTAAAAACAATATTTTACAGAATCTAATGAACCTCTTCACCCCCGGGCCATTTTCCATTTTTTTGTTTTTCATTTTTCCTCCCCTTCTTCCAAGAGCCATAACTTTTTTATTTTTCCATCAATATAGCCATATGATGCAGTCCAGTACATGTAGAGTTTAAAAACCGGGCACCAAAACACATGAGTGGAACATCTGTAATGGTACCTTTACACGCCGCGACGGCAGGCTGGATACATCCCGCTACTTCACGTGCACGATTCAAACGGTTACAAACGGTCAACGCACCCTCTTTACACGCCGCCACAAGGTGCGCTACGCCACGCTACATCTATAGCTAGCTACATCGCCGGGTGTCTCAAGTAGCCAGCTGTAGCTCATTTACACACCGCTATAACCAGCTACTATGGGCGGACCTGGTGCAGCAGGGACAGCACATAGGCGTGCCACAATTGTGGATTACGAGCCGTCTGTACGCTGATAGGACGAAGCAATAACATCCTGATTGGGCAGGCAACGCAGGAGGCTGAGTAATACAGCACGCTCGAGCGATTGTGTAGTGTGACTCGTCAGCTCCTTAAATATGCCTCCCTATGCAGCGACTACCAATCGTCATGCAGCAGCTTCCACCAATGATCGCACATGGGGCGCGGTAACACGGAGCCAGGGTCACGCCTTAGCTACATTGCAGCTACATCGCAGGCTGTCCCGAGTTCCCTTCCGTTGCCTCTTTACACGCCGATACAGCTCGCTACCATCGGCGTTGTAGCCATCAGTTTTCGAGCAGACCTAGGAAACAGATGTATCTGTTGCCGGCTGTAGCGTCACGTCTTCAGACGCCGCTACGACGGGCTACATTGGCGCTACAAGCTACATTTGTAGCCTGTAGCGGGATGTATCCAGCCTGCCGTCGCGGCGTGTAAAGGGCCCTTAACTGATCTGCTATTGCCTCTACGAACCTAAGCGCACCTAGAAATTGTGCTGCAAGCCAATATAAAGACAAACCAGCAAGTAGAAAAAAGAGAGGCGGCACTCACTGAATGAGTGAAACTCTTTTTATTCGATCTGTCCCGCAGGCGACATTGCGAGATGATCAATGCGGGGAGAAGGAGTAAGGAGTCGGTGGACGACGGCAGGGTTACCGCTTCAACGGACCTTTCATTCATTTGGTGATTGCCACCTCTCTTTTTTCTATTTGCTGAGCATAGTCATATGATGATTTGTGTTTTGCAGGACGAGTTTTACATTTGAATGAAATCGTGTATTTTACCAGTAGTGTACTGAAAAACGGGAAAAAAATTCCAAATGCGATGAAATTGCAAATAAAAAGTGCAATTACAGGACTGCTTTTTTTTTTTTTATTCATCGTATTCACTATATAGTAAAATTAACCTGTCAGTGTGATGCCTCAGATCGATATGAGTTTGTAGATACCAAATATGTATACTTTTACTGTTATATAAGTGGTGAAATAAAATCTAAAATTCTTAAAGAAAAATAATTGCACTTTTTGTGCTATGTTCTGCAACCTGTAGTGTTCTCATTTTTTGGGATCTGGGGGTCTCTGCGACTGCTTATTTTTGCATCTTGAGCTGATGTTTCTAAGGGTACCGTCACACTGTGTAATGGCACCGGAGATGACTGCAGCGATGGGCGGGAGCGCGCACGTTTTTGCCACCCCCACCAGCGTCGCCGTACCCTATTTACATCGGACGACACCTTCGGCGACGCCTCAGCGATCTGACAGGCGGCATCGCCGCTGGGGTTTCTTAAAACCCCAGCGGCGATGCCTTAACATGGTAGCCTATGGCTGCCATCGCCTGGCAGATCACCGTCGGCCGTTTTCATGGGGCGATGTGTACACATCGCCCCAGATCAGCTGCCTGGTTTCAGAGCACTGCTCTGAACCAGGCGACCAGTAGAAGGTGTCGCCATCACCTAATTACATTAGGCGATGCAGGGGCGATATCGGTGCCGATAGGCCACGCCCCTGCATCGCCTAAGAAATCGGCGGTGCCGTCGCACAGTGTGACGGTACCTTTATGATACAATCTTTGGGTAGATACACTGTTTTGATCACCCGTTACTGAATTTTGCGGCAACAAAAAACCCCCCTAATTTTGGCGTTTGGACTATATTTCCGTTACACAGTTTACAGATCTGATTAATTGATTTTATATTTTGATAGGTCAGACATTTCTGAATGTGGTGATAGCAAATATGTGTATTTTTTTCTTTTAATATTTTTATTTTCAATGGGTCAAAAGGCGGTGATTTACACTATTATATTATTTTATTTTCATATTTATTACATTTTTAAAAAAATGTTTACTTTATTCTACACTGCCCCTCAGGAGACCTCAGCTCTGCACAGTGCTAACGCTTCTCCTGTTCACAGATGTGCTGCGGCACAGTTGTAAACAGGAGAAATTATCATTTTCTGTGAATGTTGGTGCTTGCCGGACATCCACAGCAAGTGAGTTATGACAGCATCCAGAGTCATCACAGGACCTCGGGGTGTGCTGGCAATGCATCAAAGTCCCGTGATGACATCACGGTTAACAGTGCTGATCGGATCTCTGATGTTAGTTACATGTCAGCTTATCAGATCAGCTGATGTGTGGGGGATGATGAAAGCCCAGGGCAGTTTTAGGTCGGGCACAAATTTTGCAAGCGTTAAAAATTCTCCACAATCTCTAAAAATGCTTGACCACTAGTGATTATCGAGCAGTAAAATGTCCTGTACGGTCGGACATATACATTACACAGTACATAGCAGAGCCACATATATAAGATTATCTCAGCCCAGGAGATGTGGTGTGATCAGACCATGTCCCTGTACGTCAGACACATCCATTACACAGTACATCGCAGGGACACATATATAAAATTATCTCAGCACAGGAGATGTGGTGTCATCAGACCATGTCCCTTTATGGTCAGACACATCCATTACACAGTACATAGCAAAGACACATATATAAGATTATCTAAGCACAGGAGATGTGGTATGATCAGACCATATCCTGTATGGTCAGAGACATCCATTACACAGTGCATAGCAGAGACACATATATAAGATTATCTCAGCACAGGAGATGTGGTATGATCAGACCATGTCCCTGTACGGTCAGACACATCCATTACACAGTACATAGCAGGAACACATATATAAGATTATCTCCACACAGGAGATGTGGTATAATCAGACCATGTCCCTGTATGGTCAGACACATCTATTACACAGTACATAGCAGGAACACATATATAAGATTATCTTAGCACAGGAGATGTGGTATGATCAGACCATGTCCTGTATGGTCAGACACATCTATTACACAGTACATAGCAGGAACACATATATAAGATTATGGCTAGGGTCACACATGCCAATCAGTTTTTACCACTGATTTCAATAACAGGTCCGTTATTTTAAGGCTGGATTTTGAGCATCCTGTGCAGCAATGCGTTTTTTGGACTTTGCCATTTTTTTTCCAAAAATGATAGCAAAAATGGATCCGTTAATGGATGGTGCCTATATGTGCCATTTGTTAACGGATCCGTTTGCCACAGGGCCCCATGTTAAAAAAAGAATCTGTTTTTTACTGCACCCAAAAAAGTCTGCTTGCAGCATTTTTTGGGTCCTGTTAAAAAAATGCATAGCAGAGCAGTCACACTTGAGTCCAGGATCCGTTAACAGCCTCAGTTTTTGGACTTAGTATTCTAAAGTTGAAAAACTGATCCTAATAAAGGATCCAGGGCTTATGGCTAGGGTCACATTTGGAAGGCTCATTGCGATTACCGCATCTAGATGCAGATGCGGTAATCGTATGAGCCTTCAGACACATTTTGAGTTCACAATGTGTCTTTAAACCCGGATCCGGTAACCAGATTGCTCAGAATGTGCAATCCGGTTGCCGGATGCTTTGTTCTTCCCTGCTGCCGCAGGAATGAACAAAGGGTTAATGTTAATAGATGTGGGCACCATGTCTCCAGGGAGTGTCCACCCTCCCTGGAGACATGCTGTCCACATAGTTAGGCATGTTAAGGGTTAATATGTGCAATTACAGTATTGCCGGCTATTGTCGGCATTTATTATTTTCTGAATGAAACCCGGCGGCTCCTCGCTGTGGAGGAGATACAGTACGTAATACGTAATGACCCCCACCTGAGGAAGACAGCAGGCCGCTGTTGAAACGCGCGTAGTGGACAAACCAGAATAAACAGGTCTACTTTAATTATTGGTATCGGCTTCTCTTTACTGAGCGCTCCTAAATAATACCAGAATTACTGCCTTTCATCAGCCTTTAGATATGGCTCAGAACATTCCTGGATGCCGACTATAGCATTTGCATGCCTCTTGCATACAGGTGCTGTGTTGAAACTCCGATAGTTGCTTGGTTTCTGGTGAAGTATTCTTTGTTTTTTAATTTCCTATTTGTATTTGTATTATCCCTACACACTTATTGTATCTTCCACATTGTTTGCTGTGTGCTGCTTTATCCCTGTCTATCTTTATCTGTGAGTTCAATTATGGTTCACCTCCTGGGGTCGGGGTTGGGGGTTCAGCTCAGGGTTGGTCAGGAGATAGGGACAGGTCAGAGACTCGGGCCTGCCTACCATCAAGGGTACCCCTGAGTTAATGATAGTCAGGGTACTCCTATCCTAAGGGGCAGTTCAGGGCTCAGGTTCCTTTCCTCCTTTCCTCCCTAAGCTCCCTGTGACACCTAGTTTCTGCATTAATCCAAAAAATTGTTCAGCTGACCAGGATCATACACAGGTGCATCGCACTTAATTACAATAGCATCAAAAAGTTCATTTATTTCAGTAATTCAATACAAATGGTGAAATACATATATTATATAGAGTCATTACACACAGAGGGATCTACTTCAAGTGTTCATTTCTGTAAATGTTGATGATTATGACTTACAGCCAATGAACACCCAAAGGTGATTATCTCAGAAAATTTAAATAGGGAGGACGAAGAGTTAAAAAACCGTGCTAGCGTATTCCACAAGATACAGTATCAAAGGATAAATATAATATTAATTCATTAGTCAACACATTACAGGGCTCCCTGAAACAGGGCAATATGATATTAATTTGTCCTGAAGAAGGGGCCAGGGAGCCCTAAAATGTGTTGACTAATTAATTAATATTATATTCCCCCTTTGATGTCTGGTGGAATACAGCAGCATGGTTTTTAACCCTTCCCACTATATGCACCGTGCTGGGGATTGCAGCAGACATCATCTGCTTTTATAGTGGTTGTGACTCTCACAACCACACAAGGTGAAGCCTCTGATAACTACTTAGGTCATATTTTATCTCTCACACCCTTCACCCTCCCTACTTGAATTTTCTGAGATAATGACCTTTGTGTTTTCATTGTCTGTAAGTCATAATCATCAACATTAACATAAATAAACACTTGAAGTAGATCACTCTGTCTGTAATGACTCTATATAATATATGCGTTTCACGTTTAGTGTTGAATTAGTGGAATAAATTAACTTTTTGATGATATTCTAATTCATTGAGATGCGCCAGTATGTGCTGTATGAAGAATTCTTCAGTCGTCTATTGTCACGTCTTGATGCCTGGAGATCAGCTTGTGCACCGCGCTCCTCGGTGTGGCCTATTTTTCCGCCTTTCATCTCCGTCCTGACTTATATCATTAGCGCTGTGAATATTGGCCACAATGAAGTCACTTCAATTATTCATCTAATTTACATAACAATTGAACAGTTTTTCTCTGCAATCAGTGTAAAAAAATGAAAAATTGTCTAGAAAAGTTGAATAAAATAAGTCCTAATTCTTCCTTCTGCCTGGCTACGGTTTGTATCTACAGTCAAACAGACATGGCTCTCCAATGCGCTTCTTTTTATTTAGTCATTGGAAGACTAATTTACTCCTTAATTCACATCACTTTGTGCCTATTGTTCATTAATCACTCTTTTGTTGGGTAATGAGTTCCGACTTCCCACCGCTAAATGAACGTGTTCTTCTTCAATCCGAGCGTGGCGCTCATTCATTACTCGCTGCCCTCCTTCATTACTAGGGCCATTGCAAATTCCTAATCAGTTCACTTCATTTTGTCATTGTTTCTACTACTACAAATAAATAATTATTTTCCTGTAACTCAATGATCAAGATTTAATACAGTTAAAATGAGTTGAATGTAATTAATGACGCTTTGCCGTCTTCCGGTTATGTTTGATTACATTAAGGATCGGGGTGTAATAAATTGAAAGTTGTTTATGACAAAATTCTATTTCTCTAATTAATATAAAACACTTATTATTTTTCAACTTAACAAGACATGGAATGAAATTAATTTACATCAATTACAATATCTGATCATTTTATTCAATGGCTTCATCATCTTAACAACACAATGATTTCAATGGAAATGATTCATGGAAGAGAATCGAAATGAGTAAGAAGAAAATTCTTCATTGTCTGAGAGACAAAAAAACTATAGAAAAAGATTAATATTCAAAATCCTTTTAAGATCGTAGAATTAGTGATGGGCGAGTCCTAAATTACTCGGAATCGCTTGACTCTAGCGAGTCCGAGCCCGGGACTCGCTACTCGTTGCGAGTCTAGCGAGTCCAATGTTAATGAATGGGGAAGCGAGTAATAGCGAGTAATGTGCAATTTACAAATCACAGATGTGTCTATTGGAAACTCCAAATGAAAGGTGTTCAAAATAATCACACATGGGGTACAAAATAATCAAAAAATAAATGAGGTCACTTTTCCATCCAAATAAGAGTAAACTATAATCACAGGTTCAGTGGACCATACAGTATGATATAGCCACAAATCTAATTAATTGTCACCCTCAATGTGATGCACTGATGATAACTCAAATGATCATGTGATATACATATAATTGCAAAGAGGTTATAATCAGGGAGCCCTTAGATAGCAACCAAAGAGGTGTCCATAAACCTGTAAGGAAAAAGATGGACACCTTGAGAAAGCGGTTACAGGGAAAAAAGGGCCAGAGGAAATCCTCTGAATACCTGTGCTGGCTGCGGGCTGTGAAGACCAAACACCCTACGCATCTCGCCGCTACGCTGAACGGCTTCGTTGGGGGCTAGGCTGTCTCGGAAGCTTTGTCGGAACATAACAGATTCTGTATTCGCGAGTCCCGAATACAGTATACAGGACTCGGATTCGTAGACTCGCTCAGACTCGCTGCTGACAGCGGGTATCCGTGAAGAGGTGCGATTGTTTTAAACGATTTGGGGAGATTCAAGCTTCATAGAGATGTGATATAGCGAGTCTAGCGAGTGAGAAAAAGTAAACTCTGACAAAACTAGGATTGCCATTGACTTGCATTGGACTCGTTACTGTGCGAGTAATCGCTGGGAAACTCGCCGAGTAACGAGTCCTAGCGAGTAGACTCGCCCATCCCTACGTAGAATGTTTCTTGAAGCACCAGTGCAGCATTGTTGGTATGGGGCTTTAAATCTAAGCCCCCTGCCCCTAGACTTATACCCACTGTCCAGCGTCTTCACCATTTTTAATTGTTACTCCAATCCCACGGAGCCTTCTCTTAGCTACAACATCTGACTGATCGAAAGTCAGCAGTTACATCACAAGCTCTCAATACAAATTTATGAGAGCCGTAAGAAGGCCAGAACGTGGCACTAATAGACTTGAATTAAAATGTGACCTCCAGGGCACTCCAAGAAACACTGGAGCTGCTGGCAGGTCATAAACTGCAGAAGACCGACAGAAGCAGCCGTTATAGAAAATGAAGATGCTGAAGGATGAGTATAAGACTTGGGGCAGGGGACATAGATTTAATGAGACTCGCCCCGTGGGGTACTCGGGACCAGGCCCAATTTGGTGTGGTCGCTGGAGATGTCACGGTGGAGTGACTCGGCCCATGACCCCGTAGCAGTTAATCAAAAAGGGGAGGGGGGTTTACGAAAGGGAACTCTGCTTTGGGGATCGGAGTACAGCAGAGGTTCTTCTTCAGATCAGGTTACCAGACCTAGGAATTCTAATTACTGTATCGCCAACCACAGGTTGCAGCTATTAATGGCCACTGCTGCTTTACAGTTCCTCTGAGGGGGTTGGTAATAAGGCAGTTTGGTAGTAAGCCACGGGTACGGCAGACCTCCCCCATGGCAGCAGATGTTATCAGTGAGTTGGTACTTGTGTTCCAGCGCAGGGGCGCAGCAAGAAAGTCACAGAGACAGCGGGGTGCAGTCTCAAGATGTTTACTCACAGATTTTTCATTCCCAGTCACAGCAGTCATCATCATTGCAACAACCTGCGGAGTGCTGAGTCCTTGGAGATGTGGTATTGGATGCAGCTAACTCCCGAGTAAGGTGGTGGCGCAAATGGGTACCCCTTGCTACTGTCCTTTCACAATCGACTCTTCTTATGTGCTTGCTTCACCCTCCTGCTTTGCGCCTCAATCACACTGTGGCCCGAGTCGGTGACCGTGGGTCCTTCTTAGGGTTACTACGTCGTCGGTCCCTGAACCCTATGTTGCCAACTTTTCAGCAGATGTGTGTGGATTCGGCTACGGCACTTGGAGATACCACAACCTCTGAGTTGCTAGCTGAGCCTGGTTCTTTCCCACTAGTCTGGTGCCCGGTACTCCTACTCTGCGGCCTGGTACCTCCACACGTTTATAGTTGCTGTGGATGTGGGTATCTCGAGTGGATTGCTCACTACCCTGTCCCCTGGGACCCTGTCTGTCTTCTGGAGCACCCTCGTTCTCTCTCTCTCAAGTCTTTCTCTTTCCAGATGTTACTTTTCTATTTAACAGACACTCTGCCCTCACAGGCGTCTGCTGACTGCTCTCCACCAACTACCAACCAACTCTAGATGTTTCTATCATCCCCTATATATAGTCTGTCACGTGTCCCACGTCACCTACTTGTGTCCTCCCTGACTTCACTCCTACCCGGGTGCTCCCCTAAACTCTACTTTCTGCCCAACCCCACTACCCTGGTTCCTCCCTTCCAGACAGGTTCAGGGACTGTTTTCTCCCATAGGAGCAATCTCGCCCTGACCCCAACCTGGAGCGGGGTATGGTGTCTGGGTGCGTGGATAACTGTCACTGCCCCCTCCATTACCAAAGTGGGGTACTACACCTCTAAGTGGGGCGCAGTACCTCTGTGGTGACTGGATCCGCAGGGGCATCACAAATGCACCACTCCACCAGTAAAATTCAAAAGAACACTGGAGTTTTTTTTAATTTTTCCCTCCCCCTCTTCCAAAAGCCATAACTCTTTTATTTTTCCATCAATATAAACTTATGACAGCTGATTTTTTGCAGGACGAGTTGTACTTTTGAAAGACATCATTCATTTTACCATACAGTGTATTGGAAAATGGGAAAAAAAATCCAAGTGCAGTGAAATTGCAAAAAAAAGTGCAGTTACACATTTTACTTTTTATTCACCATGTTCACCATATGGTATCTGTATGAGTTTGTAGATACCAAACATGTATACTTTCACTGTTATCTAAAGTGGTGAAAAAAAATTCAGAAGTTTGTAAAGAAAAAGCATTGTGCTTTTACACCATTTTTCAAGACCCATAGTGTTCTCATTTTTTGTGATCTGGGGCTGTGATGGATTATTTTTTGCGTCTTGAGCTGATGTTTCTAATGATACCATTTTTAGGTAGATGCAATGTTTTGATCGTCCGTTACTGCATTTTATCGCAATGTTATGGCAACCAAAAAAACATAATTTTGGCATTTGGACGTTTTTTTTCCGTGACGCAGTTTACAGATCTGATTAATTGATTTTATATTTTGATAGATCGGGCATTTCTGAATGCCGTGATACAATGGGCAAAAGGGGAATGATTTGAACGTTTTGTATTTTTTTTTTTTTATATTTTTTAAAAACCTTTTTCATTTTTTATTTATTTTGACTACTAGAAGGCCTCAGCACTCCACAGTCTAATCACTATCCCTGTGTTCAGTTGGGCTACAGCACATTTGAACACAGGGAAAATGATCACTTTCTGGTGGTGACCTCACTGGGAGATCACCAGTAGGAAGTGATTGTTGACAGCTTCTGGGGTCATCAGAGGACCCCAGGCTGTCCAAGTAACTGCGGAGGTCCTGTGATCTCATTATGGGACCTCCGATCATGGCAGGGAATGGCATGATCCCCACTGCACTGAAGGGCTTTGGATCATGCTGTCAGTCATTCACAGGGTGATCCAAAGGGTTAACACCACCAATCCAAACATTTATCCGATCGGTGGTGCTAGCTACCCATCTCAGCTTATGATATTAGTTGAGATGTGTGTTGGAGGATGCAAGCTCAGTACGTCAGCTTGCATCAGGGAGCGGGACACGGCCAAGGACGTACATATACATCCTTGGTCATGAAGGGGGTAAAGGAAGGCTTTGTTTATACGGAACGTCTGGTGGAACTAAATAACCACTGATTTGTAAATATTTATTGATCAGTGATTATTTAAAACCCTGTTTACACAGGAAGACCACATAAAATGATGCACTCAAAAATGTCAAAAATAAAGATGTTAACTCTCCTTAAAAATCAACCAGTGGACAAGCATTTTGATCATTCATATGCTGTTTATGCTGCAAGATTATCATGAAACCAAGAATGATCAATGAAAGGTGCACTCTTTTTAGTGCTGGCATAGTGATTTAATTCTAACCCCCTCCACCGCTATCATACTCACCCTTCGGAATTTTCATGCTTTTAAAGCATCACTCCTGTCCAGCGGCGCTATCTTGTGATTGTAACCTCTGACGAACAAAACTCAGAACTTACATTACTAGCTCTCAAAGCAAGTCTATGAAAGAGGGCATAACTAAGCTCAAATAGACATGTATCGAGTTGTGATTTCTGTCGCACCTCATGAAACACTGAAGCTACCGGAAGGTCAGAAATCGCCGGAGGCCAACTGGAGCTGTGATGGTAACAGATGAAGACGACATCAGCTGAGTATGAGACAGTGGGCAGGGGACTTACCATTTAAAGCATGACTCCAATGATCCAATAAAAAAGAACACTGGAGTGGTGCTCTAACAATATTATTTCAGTTTAACCTTAAAGGGAACCTGTCACATCATGTAATGCTATCAATCCTGCAGATATTGGGTTAATTTGCAGGTTAGCTGTGTTATCCAATAAGGTGCCTGG
Source organism: Allobates femoralis (assembly GCA_033576535.1). Taxonomy (NCBI): domain Eukaryota; kingdom Metazoa; phylum Chordata; class Amphibia; order Anura; family Aromobatidae; genus Allobates; species Allobates femoralis. The sequence goes on along the minus strand of JARQOC010000002.1, from coordinate 48,915,525 downwards.
CCATTCTACTGAAACTTTATTCCTACTTGAAGTTGCCATCTCTAGTCTTAGTCATACAGTCATACAGCCGTGGCTACAGTTCGCGTGAACAAAGGTTGTACACATGCCTCTTTACTTTCACTGACAGTAGAGTCCGCTCTGATACACCATGATGAAAGTGGTGGGGCGTACTTACAGTGCTGTGAGCAGTGACTGTCGTTGAGCAGGCATGTTTGTATGAATGAAAGCTGGTGACTCCTTGTTTCTCTACCAGGTGCACCATTTCAGTGTGGTGGCCAGACTCCTTAGTAACTATTAACTTGCAGAGTAATCCTATATATGCAGGTTAATAGCATTATCCGATGTAACAAGGTCACCCTAAGCCTAAAGTCTACCTTTAGATATACTTTGTACTCTCTACAATGAAATCCATTGTTTCCAGTTTTTGTTGGACTTAGGTCATTGCTTATTCTAGTTTTGTTCAAAACTAGACAGGAAGGACAGAAAAATATCTGCTCTAATGTCACTACAGAATTAAACATATCATACGCCGCAAGGGCTTCTTTCATCACGTTGAAAAAGTTTAGCCAATACTCCCATTTGTACTTCACCCCATCATTGCTGTTATCATAAAATAGCTTGGAGAACCTTAAAAGAACTCTCCATACTTATAGACCTACACAAAAAGTTAAGGAATTTCTGTATGTCAAATTACATATAGAGTTACAAAAAAGTCAACACAACTTCTACCGGGAGCAAATTCAAATTTTAAACATTTTAATTTATGAACACTTAATTAATTTTTTTCTTGATGAAAAACAAGAAGCATAAATTTGCCATGTGTAAAAGCAAACATTTGTAGCAAATTTTTGTCAAAGAACTAAGTTTAGAACACTCGCATATAGAAGTCAATGAATATCTTCAACCTATTGTCTATTGTTCATATATAGAAATAAGCAAACCTTACAAGGTTCGGTTCGGGTCGCCAAACTTCCCGGTGTTGAGCAAACCTGTTCAGGTTTCGAGTTTGAGTGCTTTATATTTGCAAAGCACTAGAGCGAGCATCACTATGGTTGGGTACAGTTGGTGCTTAGCAAGCCATATGTAGTGTTTGATTGGCTCACAGTATTTTTGGGTGCAGTGTGTTTCCAAAATTAATTTTGAGAAAAAAAAAATCCTTCCCTCCCACCCGCCGGAAGTGTTTTACTCATGGCTGTCTGTATGTGGGTGAAGAGCTGAACTGCAAATCAGTGACTTCCATTGAGGTTGGGGTCAAGTTTGGGGTCACGAACAGTGCACAAAACGTTAAGCTGCACTGCCTAAGCCTGAGCTTCAAAATGTTCACTCATCTATATTCATATAACTATTGTAAATCGTATATCTGAATGTTGTTAGCATCTCAGATATCTAGACCAACCCCAGAATATTTTAACCCAGGAGTTAATAATTGCAGAGATGTCTATCAGCAACCTCATTAGTAAACCAGTCAGACTAAAGATAAACACACACAAAAATATTTTATTTGAAAAAACACTCCTCAACATTTTCCATTGTTCACCGATTTATTTAAAAATAAAAAAAGCCATAAGTCTGAAGAAGTCCATGGATGCTGATGTTGTCCACCGAATAATGGTGGAGACCCAGATGGACCTATCTAGGTTTGGAGAAGACTCTGTTGGACCTAGCTAGGCTGCACAAGATCGATCATCCAACAGAGCGTTCATCCGTCATGTCTAGGATGAGCGAGTACCGAATATTCGTACTCGCTATACTCGCAACGAGTAGGTACCAGTATTCGCTACTCGTTGCGAGTATAGCGAGTACGAATACTTTCGCAGTGTATCTTAAGATACACTGCGAAGTTAGCCTAAAGTGAGTAAAAGTTGTTAAAAATAATAAAAGTACATACTCACCTGTCCGATGTCTGTCCTTACCTGTCTGACGCTATTTGTGTCACACCGGTCATAGTGACGTCGGTACACCCTTTGGTGTAAATCAAAAGCCGCGCATGCGCAATGCGCATGGTGAGGTCGGCATACACCCAAAGGTCTATTACGTCCATACAGCAGGGTGAGGAGGACTAGGATTATTTATCAGCCCATCGGGGCGTGATAATGAGCGCTAAGAAGGGCTTAGAGTCTCACAGGGAACGCCCTGTGCGACTTATTCAGGGACAAGAAGTCGCACATATGTAAGTGCATAATGTTGATTTTGGCAATGTTACACAGCGCATTTTTTACAGAAAAGGACCACTAATAATGGTATCTCATGGTGCAGAGACAGGTATTCATAGGGTTGAGGGTGATTTGGAGGGGTCAGCTTCCCTTTAATTTATTTTTATGTAGCGCAAACATATTTTGCAGCTCTGTAGAGTTATCCTCTATTATTATTGGTCCCTTTCCTATTAGAGCACACAATCTAAACTACAAATCAACCCAGTCAGGGAAAGAAAGCAAAGTACCGGGAGGAAATTCATGCAAACATGCGGAGCACATATAACCTCCACGCAGATGTTGCCCATGGTCACATTCAAACACTTAAGAAAAGGAACAATGATAACCACTGAGTCACCACACTGAAAATTCAATAGGCTCTGTATGATATACCAGACATTCCCTTTTAGAAAATTCCATGTAGTTATTAATCAGTGCAATATGAGATATTGACATGAGGCGTAGGCCGAGCAAAAGAATACCTTTCAGTGGCATCTTGTTCAAACTGAAATGTTCATTGTTTGCTTGTCGGCAAAAGGGATTTGTAAAGTTGACATGTTCTGTAATTGTACCAGAAAGTATTAATGGGTTCTTTAATCCTCTCTGAAATGATTCCAGTCATAGTGTATGTATCTCTTAAGAAGTCAAAGCATGGCTTTGCCTCCCATCTTTATCTCCGAGCAGAAGAGAATATGTTGCGCAGAGCACATCGCTAAGGATTGAATGAAAATATTAAGAATTCTGTTCACCTTCCAAGTTTTTCAGTAAATCTGTCATCGTTGCACTCGTAAACTGACAGTAGAAAAATACATCGAGCCGGATGATCTCATGCTGCAATCGGACTGTGCTATAAAGTTCACTTCTATTCACATCATAACAACCGGGAGAAATAGTCATAACAAAGCTATTTATCATACGCCTGAACCGGGACACATAAATAAGGACGGGAGAAGCTAAAGTGCCAAATTTTACAAATTAAGATTTCTTAGCCAAGATGACAGAAAAATCTGTCCCACTTTTTTGTTAATCTTAGGGGAAGATTTTTACTATAGCTTTATAAATAGAAAATAACAGAATATTCTATTAACAATGTGGGGGAACTTGGTGCTGATGTTGTAAGTCAAGATACCTTTTCACCTTCTTTTCCCTATCTTTTTCAACCCACTACATCTGCCCCAATAAAGACAAACACGATAATTGGATAACATTAGGCCACAGCAACTTCATTAAAACAACTACACTTAGAAAAAATGTTTTCATGAGCATGGTAAGATCCCTGAAGCTACAAAATCAGGTGATCCCAAACAACCATAGCAAACAAGATCACTTCCAGCCATAGCCCACTGATTCAGGGGCACCAAACCAAAAGGGGTTCCTTCAGCAATACCCAATACCCATGGACCGACATTCCATTGCCATAAATCCAACAAATCACAAGAGCAAATAACCAAGCTTATAATTGAGAGATCCATGTTCTGTAGGCTTCCCCCAGACCAATTTGAACCAACTTCAAGTACCCCGCCAGGAGCCAGTAGCCACTATGACCTGTAAACTACCACATTACCATAGTAAGTTAAGGGAGGGTGGCTGACTCGGCTTGTGGCCCAGGAAGCAGGAAACTGCGCCCCCGCCACACTGGCCTTATGAAGCCTTCAAGTTCTCAATTCCTTTCCCTTAAAAACTGCCCTCACTTCCCTCCAAACCCTTGCATGCCAGTTTCTGCCCATAACTCTGTTTGTCATCATTGGAGGTCAGCGCGGTGATTCTTTATAACTCAGCGCTTTCTGTTTGTTCATCTTATCTTCCCCTGGCAGGGCACTGCTGCGACCTCAGGAAAGAGCTGTCAAAGTTGGTTGTGACTCATAGAACCTGACTAGGTGAGTCTTTCCATCAGTGGCGTAACTAGAAGCTCTATAGGCAAGAGGGACTTTTGGGCTCCCCCAGGCTGCAGGGCCGGGTGCTGTTGCAACCCCTGCACCTGTTGTAGTTATGCCCCTGCTTTCCATTAGTAAGTGACCGGTGGTATACTAAGAGGATATCACTCTACTGCGCTCCAACTATTTTATTTAATTACCTGGGCCTGTGACTCCAGCCTCTACTGGACTTGATGATTCATTGACGTGCTGAGCATGCTGGTCCTTAAAGAGTGCATAAAATAAAAATGCTGTGCATGCTGTGCATCCTTAAAGAGTACATATTATTTTTTTGAGCAAAAGAGAGTCATCTAAAAGTAAAAATAAATTAAAAAATATATACTCCCTACCACTAACCTCCTTGCTTCCTCCACTGCACACTCTTCTCCATATGGTCCTGGTGCATTATTTTGTGTCACACCCCACTGAAACTCTGGGCCAATTCATGCTAGGATAGAGCTTCCAGCCGCAAGCAAGTCTGGGATGTCTCTGCGGACACGCATTATAAAAAGCAGCAAAAGCTGTGACATCAAAACGTGGGATGTGCACTGTAGGCATGTCTCTGCTCATGTAGGTCATGCTTCATGACCTTTAGATGCAAGCTCCATCATCGTCTAGGCTTGGTATTTCAGTGCATTGCGGCAGTAAAAAGAGGCAGTGAACATCAGAGGTGAGCAATGAGAAAAGTAGTGGATGTTTTTTTCTACATTTTTCTAGGCCCCAGAGCATAATAAGTGACATTCACTTTACACAGAATAGATTAGCTTCAAATCAAAATGAAAATCTTACGAATTTGGCGAATTAAAATTTCAAATTTCAGATTGACTCCTCCATAATAGATACTGATAGATAATAACTTACTCTAATCGGCTTTTATATTCTAGCCAAAAAGCAGAAGCAAAAAAATATATAAGTGGCACTCACCATCCATAAAATATATAAACATTTATTGGTAAGTCCTTAAAGTGAACCTGTCACCTGTTTTGGGGGTTATAAACGGTGGTCACCACCTTAAAGAGGACCTGTCACCCCCCTGGTGCTATGCTAACTGAATGCACCACTGAATGCAACATGTCTGCTGCATTCAGGGAGGGGTCCCCCATGTCTCTAGCCCCCCTGTAAGCTGTTAAAAAGACTTTATAAAGTGTATAGATAATGAGTCCGTAGGGACTTACTCAGTAATGAGTCATCGCTGTTGCTGGTGTCCTCCCACCTCCAACCCTTTCTGTGCCGCCTCCAGCCCTCTCTTGTTCAGCCTCCTGTATTGTCATTGCTGTTGTTGGTATCCTCCCTGCCATCAGCCTTCTCTGTGCCTCCTCTTGTTCAGCCACCTTTATGTGTCTACCCTCCTCCCCACCTCCAGCCTTCTGTGTACCACCTCCAGTCTTTTCTTGTTCAGCCTCCTGTATGTGTCATCGCTGAGGGCTGGAGGTGGCACAGAGAGTGCTGAGGCGGGGAGGAGGGCAGACACATAAAGGAGGCTGAACAAGAGGTGGCACAGAGAGGGCTGGAGGTGGCACAGAGAGAGATGGAGGTGGGGAGGACACCAGCAACAGCATGACTCATTACTGAGTAAGTCCCACTGGACTCCTTATCCATACACTTTATAAAGTTTTTTAACAGCTTACAGGGGGCTAGAGACATGTGGGACCCCTTCCCTGAATGCAGCAGACAAGCTGGATTCAGTTAGCTTAGCACCAGGGGGGGGGGTGACAGGTCCTCTTTAACATGGTGTAATTGGGATGCTGAAACCCATTTATATTCCCAGATGTGCCCCTGCATACCTCATGAAACAACTTTTAATGCTGTCCTGCACAGAATGTAAATGAATTATTAAGGAGCTGAAGGGGTGCCGCACACTGTGGTCAGAGCCTCCCTGCTGCATGCCAACACCACTCCGCTCGATGGAAAATCCTGCCCCCCGTGTATGTAAGTCAATGACAGAGATATCATTCACAAGTCTCGTGCCTGGACAGTGGCACACCTCACTATGCGCTATTGAAGCCGCACAGTGCCTGAACTCTCACGAGGCCAAAGTCTCACACCTGTGCAATGGAATCTCGCAATACTTTTTACACTGTACGGCTTCAATAGGGCACAGTGGGGCACGCCACTGCACAGGCACAAGAGCTGTGAATAACATTGTTGTCATTCCCCTACATATAAGCATAATGAAATATAATCTGCAACGAGATTTATATGTAAATTTTAATAAAAAGATTTAAACACAAAGGAGGGGCAGCATTTTCCATGGAGTGGGGTGTGGCGCCCTGCTCACGCAGGTAGCCACAGACTTCTTAAAAGCACAGCTGGGTTTCCCAGCAGGTACCTACTACATACAACCTCTTCCACCCCGGCATAGTAGGGGGAGCACCACTTGCTGACCTTAGGCAAGATCCCCTATAAATACTGCTGCTGGGGGAGGAGTTAGTCAGAGTGTGCAGACGCTAGGAGAGCTGTGAAGACGTCCTGGTGGTTGGTGCCGATATTAGGCCCAAACCAGTGACCCGGGGAGGCCCTTCTACGTCCTGCAAGCCTAAGTGAGACTGAAGCGAGGAGCAGTGAGCCAAGAGAAAGCGAGAAACTTGAAGTTCACCCAAAGAGAATCACCGGATATCGGGGATCCGCACCTGTGGGATACTATAGGACCCACAGAAAACCCCATCACATCGTGGAGACTTTGGCTACCCGGTTTCCTCTGTGTTTCAAGAGAGGGAGCCAGACACAGCAGCGTAGCTTCGCAGTGGTCAGAGAAGGTAACCCGGAGACCGCACAGGAGGAGAGACAGGAACTACAGTCAGGAGGAGAGGAGGCGAGTCTGGCTGCAAGCAGGCTGTGCTTCAATCACACACAGGAACAGAGGAGGCCTTACACCCACTTGCTGTGGGGACCCACTGTGCAACCCTGTCACCCGTCGGTGCCCTGGACGTCTTTACCTGCTAAACATCAGAAAAAAAGGTAAAAGAGACTTCTTCTGTGTGCGTGCATCATTCTTCTCCATCACCAGCCCCACACATAAACTGTTCCAGCACTCCCTACACCAACACCACTCCCCTCCAAGCTGCCCTTTTATGTCCTGCTGCCCCGAAGGTCCAGCTCTACCTGTGGAGGACTTCACCATCCTAGCCGCGATACCATCTACCTCCGGCGGACTGTGGTGGCGCTGGTGCAAATCACCAGAAACTACAGGTGGCGTCACGACAACAAACTCTGTAAATAGTCCCCTGTAAATATCACCCCTTTTCAAAAGATACCCCAGGACATGGGGTCAGGTGCGGCCGCCATTCCCCGTGACACAGCAGTTTATCCTTGCTGCCTGACACCCGAGTAGCCCAAAGCCTGGGGCAGTATTGGCATGCAGCGATGTGGCTCTGACTGCAGTGAGCAGCACCCCTAAAAAGTCATTTTATGAGGTATGCAGAGAGACGTCTGGGGATAGAAAGGGGTTACAGGAACCCCAATTACACCATGTTAAAGGTGGTGGGTACTGTTTATAACCCACAAAACAGGCAACAGGTTCTGTTTAAAACATTTAAGGGAAAAGCAGGAAGAGCATGAACGACGGCTGTTTCATGTCAGAACTACACTTCAACGGGTCCCTCTGGCCGTCGTCCATGTGCTTCCTGCTTTCACTTTGGATGTTTTAAGGAATTTTCAGTAAATTTCTATAAATGTTATGAATGGTGAGTGCCACTTCTATATGTTTTTTGCTTCTCCTTTCTGGCTATACCGGAGACCGACAGAAAATATAGCACCACATCTATCCTGTGTGAGAGTGATCGCGATATTGTATCCATTAGCCTGTAAGTATTGTTGAAGTTTGCTCTGCCTTAATTGTTTTTTATTTTCTATTTTGTTACTATTTCTGTACATGAGAAGCCATCCGGCTACAACTTGCTGCTTACCCTGTTTACACAAGTTAGCATGGTGGTTCAAGTGGTTAGCACTGTAGCCTTTGCAGCACTGGAGTCTTGAGGTCCTGGGTTTGATTCCCACCAAGGACACAAAGGACAACATCTGCAAGAAGTTTGCGTGGGTTTCCTCCGGGCACTCTGGTTTCCTCCCACATTGTAAAGACATACTGATAGGATGTTTAGTTTGTGAGCTCCAAGAGAGACAGTATTACTCATGTATGTAAAGTGCTATGGAATTAATAGCGCTATATAAATGAATAAATATAAATATTATTATTATATCTATACAAAAACGTAGTCTAGAAAAGGACTGACTTCTACAGGAGAGCATTGTGGACATGATATGTAACCTGAGCAGAGGTCACCAAGCAAGGAGGGGCAGAGCTGTGACCGTCAGCAAAAGGATCCTTTCAGTATCTATATATGGGGGCTACTTTTAACTCTAATTCTACCTGTGATGATAATGAGATGACTGATGAAAAGTGATCTTTAAAGTTCAAGGGGGTATGAGAGTGCGTTAGCCCACCTTACTGTGAAGAGTACTCTATACCCTTGAGAGTGGTAGGAGAAGCATACACTACATTAATATAACCATGTATTGGTGGCCCACCAAGGACCAGGGTGAAGACTGTTCCCCGTTAGTCAGGAGTTAATAATAAGAGTTTCTGGTGCTCTTGGTGGGCGGAACTTAATCAATAAAAAGGAGCTGACATGTTAATTATACAAGATAGTCCCCAGTAGTAGAGAAAGGATTCACAGGACCTATGGACAATATACTAATTTTGGCTTTACCACTGATCCTTGCAGTTGAAGTACATAACATTGGTGTAGACCTGGAGGAACGGGTCGATACTGTCCTGGCAGCGGGGGAACAGTGTTCTAAAAAGCAACCCCTATTGTTTATGTAAGCAGGCCCCTATAGGGAGTAAGGGGTAAGCCTGGAGGTACTGAAACATCTAGAACAGTCTGCTCCAAAGAGAAAAACTGTAAATATTCCCAAGACTGTAATGTTTTAATATTGTACCTATGTTCCACAAGACCATTGGACTAAAGAAGCCGTGTGTGTGATGTAATTGACTCTTTGTGTACTTTGACCCTCATTGAGGGCAACAACAAACAGAACTTTTCAATGGAGGGGCTGACCGGGAGAGCGACATGCTGTGGACCTGACGGGGCTGCTCCTTGTCTTGGGCCCCGACTCACCCCAGACTACCCAGCGCCTGTGCCGCCTGCACATCGACACTTGGATAGGTAGAAGCAGTCTGTTATGAGACTTATTGTTCAGGGTAAAAATGAATTTTGTTTTATATTTTAAGTGACATAAAAATTCATTAAATTTGGAAATTTAAACTTAATTACATTAAAATCGATTTGCTCATCTTTAGAAACTAATTACGGTACTAGTAATCTCTGTATGTATTTTTTCCCATTAGTGATGTGACTCTTCGGAGTTAACCTTGTAATAATATATGTATTTCATTGAGTTTTAGTTGTCCATTGATGGCAGCTGTACACAATATAAATGTCAAGTTACTGAAGAGATAAAAATGTAGTAAGTGCAGTGAATATGGATTATTGTTCAATGGTGTGCTGGGGTTATTATTGCTCTATAATTTATACCTGCAATGCGCTATTTAAGTATTGAAATATGTAGATGGCACATCCAGAAGGTCAGCAATGCTTGACAAGCAGAGAGGTCCAGGACTTCATATTACATGTACTTTACAAGACATTTTTAGACAATGTCTCTCTTTGTTGAATGATCTCTTGAAGATAATTATGAGAGATAGAGATTACAGGCTCTTAGGAAACATCAGTCAGCATCAGCATAAGTAGACTTCCACATGAATTCATATGAATACATTGACATTAGTGTTCCTTCACCACCGCTGGACCAGTCTGTGCATATCTCTACATAATCACCAGTATCAGCTCTGTAAAATATACAACATAATGCTCCTCCATAATAACAAACTGGGAACAAAAATCTTACAACATGTTGATATTTATAAGGAATCAATTTAATCAATTTATGAGAGTTTGCCATCAATCGATTTTCTTTATATAAAGTGGTTCTCCACTGAGGACAACTCCTTCTTGTTAAAAAAGGATCACTTAAAGAGAACCTGTCAGCCTTGCTTTACTGTAAAGCAAAGCCATTGATACAGGTGTATCTCAATGAGTTAGTATGGCACCCTAAGGTAACAGGTCCGCGGGAGAGTGGGTGGACCCTGAGGGAGGACCCAGGTCACAAAAAGGGGAAACAGGAAGCGGTAGAGACAGTAGAGACAGTAGAAAGAGACCCGAGGAGTAACATTGACTGTCGAGGAGTGGTAGTTGAGGCGGTGTGGTGTCGACTCCCGGTGGTTGGAGCAATGCCATCCTGCTCGCTCAGGAGGGAAATCCTGACTGACTGAGAGAGAGAAGAGCCCTAAGGGTGCGGATGAGGCATTGACCCCGGTATGCCTGAATCTGACGAGACAGAGAGGTTGGTGGACGACACAGGAACCCGGCCATGAACACGGTGAGAATACTTCATGCCCGAGCTGTAAATCCGGAGGCCACTGACATCTAACAGGAGCTGTGGCCGAACACCCGACACATCTTGGGGAAGGTGGCTAAACTAGGGAGCAGTGTCCGGGAGAAGAACCTAATGGCGCCCAGGACACAACAGCACCCATGGCCATTGGTACCTGAGCTCTGTGCTACGGAGTGCATTGAGAGCTGGGGTGGCGGGTAGAGCGACGACCCGCTCGCCTCAGATGAGAAATACACCTTAGAATGCTGTGAGAGAGACAGGCCACCAGAGATTGGCTCCCCTGACGAAGTCATCTTTGATGACGAAACGCGTAGGGTGACCCTACCCACAATTCTGACCTATTCTATGTCATGGAGTGATTCCCTGAGCCTGCTCTGATGCACTTTATTTCTCTCTGGTAATATGAGAATAATTGTATGCGTTTTTCACTATAGCACTTTGTTTTTCCTTCACCATTCCCTGCCTGGGAGCTTTTTACAAAGGTATTTGCCTGTGTTCTTGGGAGAACGCTTCTTTTCTCCCTGGCAGCTCCCTAATGAGTATATTGTGTGAGGATATTTGATTGTGCTCTTATTGTCTGGGCAGGACTCTATATGGGATTTCTCTGACTGTTATTGCTTATTGTTTAAGTGGGTAGAGTATAAGCATATATGTGTATTCCTGTAAAGGTCTCTTTTAATTGTTTTTAAAGCTGCATTTCCTTGATTTGTTTGTGGTATTTATAATAAAGATTTATGATTGGAATATACATGTTGATCGCATATCTATACTGGTCAGCTTTTTTCTTCTATTTTAATGAGACCACCAGAGATTGAGACACTTATAAAGGAAGGAAAGGGCACCAACCATGGCTTGACTGTACTAACCCGACTCTGGAGAAAGTGCTGTACCAGAGATTGGCAAAGATCGTACCCGGTGGCCATGTTTTAACACTGAAGTAAAAGTAACAGAACTGCAGCTGTGGTGTCTGTGTGACTTTCTTGAGTGGTGACTACCGGCCACAGAGGCTGCCTAGAACACTGAGGCTACTGTTGATGGAGTGAACATCTGCTAAGGTACAACCTGGGGGAACCACTCCACTGCCCTGGGGATTGCACTCCACCTGCGGGGAATGGGAGTATCTATGCTGCCGGTCATCATCCCTAGAGGTTCTGCAGCAGTGGCAGCCGTCCTGGCCCCATACTGCAGGTGGCTTCACGAATACCCCTTTCCCCTTAGACTTTCCCTAAAATCATCGCCATTTATTTAAATGACACTACCAGGGTGACGGGACCGGGTCTCGGCCACCGTCTGTCCCCGGCAAAAGAACTGAAGAGAGGTGAAGTAAAACAATAGGTAATCACCCAGTTCCCGAGTTTTGGAGAGGGCATGTCATTAGAATATCATCAAAAAGTTAATTTAATTTGGTAATTGAATACATAAGGTGAAACACATACATTATATAGAGTCATTACACACAGAGTGATCTATTGCAAGTGTTTATTTCTGTTAATGTTGATGATTATGGCTTGCAGACAATGAAATCCCAAAGGTCATTATCTCAGGAAAGCTTAACAAAAATTCCAACTTGAGTACATATAGAAAGATAAAATGTACGCATACAAAATCCAACAGATAAAAAGGAATTAATATACATGTCAAAAAACATTTCTGGCTGCACTACATTTAATAAATACGGTTATGACCAAAAGTGTTGGCACCCTAGACATTGATCCAGAAAATAAAGTGTTTATTTCCTTTGAGTGCATTGGAACAACATAGAAAAAAAAGAAGTCAGAGGACTTCAGATGTAAAATTATTGATAAATATGAAGAATCTCAAGGTTTCAAGTCTATCTCCAGAGATTTGCAACATATTCAAGAAGTTTACAACACATGACAATGTAGCTAATCTCCCTGGATGTGGATGGCTAAGTAAAATTGAGGAAAAGTAGTAATGCGAGATCGTCTGGATGGTGGACAAGCAGCCTTAACCCTGCTGTTCTGTTCAGTCAAAAATTACCATATTTGAAGTTTTTGATTTAATTTTTCATTTGTTTATGAACAACCATGTCCACATACAGTATTATAATACAACAAGTATTCAAATAAAACACTTAAATTAGATAAAAATCAAGACTATAATATGTCATAAAAATGACTGGAACATTATAAGTGTATAGTAGACCCAAACAGAACAGCAGGGTTAATCAAATTATAAAGAAATTGAAGTTGTCCTGCAGACTCATGATGCATCAGTGTCAGCACAAATTATCCATCCACATTTTAATCAATTGAAATACTATGGAGGAGACCCAGGAGGACCTTACTGCTGACACAGAGACGTAAAAAAGCTAGACTGCAGTGTGCCAAGATGTATGTGAGTTTCTGGAAAAGTGTTTTGTGGAAAAATGAGACCAAGTGAAATCTTTTTGGTAAAGCACATTATTCTATTGTTTACAAAGAATGAAATGAGGCCTTCAAAGAAAATAACACAGGACCTACAGTCACATATGGGGGAGGTCAGAGATGTTTTGTGGTTGTTTTGCTGTCTCTGGCACTTGGTGCCTTGACTATGTGCAAAGCATCATGAAATCTGAAGACTACCAAAGGATTTTGGGTCACAATGTAGTGTCCGGTTTCAGAAAGCTGGGTGTGTGTCCTACGCCACGGATTTCCAGTAGGACAATGACCCCAAACATCAAGAAGCCCCAAGAATGGATGGAAACATGTTTTTTCATGTTGTTCCAATACACAAAGGAAGTAAAGATGTGTACAAATAAAATGTGTGCCGTAATTGCAATACTTCATTCTTTGGAACAATTTCAAGGGTGTCAACACTTTCAGCCATGACTGTATCTCCAATCTGCAGCATTTTAAGCTACATCACTTTTGGCAATGATGGATATCCAATAGCAGGGGCATCTGCTGAATACTTTCTCATGTCAGAGTAAGAATATATTTTACATAAATCCATATGTATGATAGAGACAAGCTAACGAGCTCATTCCTGAACATTTATGACATCTCTATTATAGTAATTGGAAGGAAGCTAAATTTCGTCTTTCGGACCAGAACGTTGCTGTTTTGTGCTCAGCTGCCACCGACTAACAAGATGAATCGTTTCACCGCGACAGATGATTTATTGTTAGTTCTGAAAACTTTAAATTCACAAACAACGGCACAGAATCGAAAGTGTCTCTCCGGATGCAAAGTTTTATTAAAATCGGTTCACGGAAGACTGAACCAAAATGAAGCATAGAGAGACAATAATTTGTACACGTCTGGGGTAATTATATGAGATTGCTTCTTCTTCCTGTTAATGAAATTGGCATTTTAGGTTTTACATGTGCTTTCAGACTATGATTAGTATGCCGACAGCCAAGTGCAGCTCGAGTGTGTGAGCGTTGTGTGCCGAATTATTTCCCTGGGACTGGAGATATGGTTTCCAGCTTGAAAGAACATTTTAAAAGAATATTCCAGGGAAACAATTTTATGCCCATTTGACATGTTGTTAGACAAGGTTTACGTTTAGGCTTTACATTCTGTAGCACTGTTCATAAACTTCCATTGCAACTATGGCTAAGATGCCCAATCTGTTGTATACATCTGTCTTTGCGTCCCATGTGTTAGAGCAGACGTTGGCATACATGCAATAGGAGCACAAAACACAAAATGAGCATTGGCCGGCAAGGTGTCTTAGTGGTTAGCATTGTGGTCTTGCAGTACTGAGGCTCTGGGTTCAAATCCTGCCAAGGACATTATCTGCAAGGAGTTCATATGTTCTCCCTGTGTTTGTGTGGGTTTCCTCCGGGCACTCTGGTTTCCTCCCACATTGTAAAGACATACTGATAGGATGTTTGGGTTGTGAGCCTCAATGGGAGCAGCATTGCTGATGTATGTGCTCTGGAATTAACAGTGCTATATGAATAAAGAAATATTATCTGCTATCTAAGTCTATGTTTGCACATACGATTTATGCTCCATTTTTTACCGATCCATGTTTAGTGCAGTTTCTGCTCTTTCTGCCAAAAAGCATCATAACCGCGTCATCTATTTGTGCTGATTTTGTTGCTCCATTTTTAGGGGACACAGACAGACACACAGACAGACACACACAGACACTTTCTTACCCTCAACACAATCCCATGATGATTCCTGGTGATATCTTCCTCCTGGACACTGCAGGTCCTATGAGTTGTCTATTTGGTGCTTCTAGGACCTTTCACTGCACCATGTGATGCAGTCGTATGATGAGTCACATGCGCAAGTCTGTTATGATCCAGTGACCTTGGAGCTGCATGAATAAAAATTCACAGGAGAAGTGGTGCCTGTACTGACCGCAGTTCCTGATCTAACTCCGCAACTAGAAATAGCCGTGGGATGTGACTAACCATACCCTAGACACCTCAACACGGCCGGAGAACTAGCTACCCCTAAAGAGGGAAACAGGAATGCTATCTTGCCTCAGAGCAGAACCCCAAAAGGATAGAAAGCCCCATACAAATATTGACTGTGAGTAAGGCTGTGGTCACAGTTGCCATGCGTTTCTTTTAGTGATTTAACAAAACTCATGGGTTTTTTCATGTCATCATGAGTTTTTTAAGGTGTGTGATGGCTCCCTGCGTTTTTGGCTGCGTTTTTGAATCTGCACCTAAAAATAGTGCATGTAGTATTTTTTTGTGCTTTTTGAAAAACGCATGCGTTTTTGTAGAAAACGCTTGCGTTTTTATAACGTGGGCCTTTATGGAAAACGCATGCAAAAACGCATGGTACATTAGTAACTTTTAGTGCCATTCAAAAACGCATGCGTTTCCCATAGGAGTCCATGTTAAAAAAAACGCATGCGTTTTCTGAAACGCATGCGTTTTTTTAACATGGGCTCCTATGGGAAACGCATGCGTTTTTGAATGGCACTAAAAGTTACTAATGTACCATGCGTTTTTGCATGCGTTTTCCATAAGGCCCCATATTAAAAAACGCATGCGTTTTTTGAAAAGCTCCAAAAACGCATGGGACTGTCACACATGCTTTTTGGCTATTAGGGCATGCGTTTTTTAACATGGGGGCCTATGGGTGCGTTTTTTACATGCGTTTTTGAAAACGCAGGTCTCCAAAAACGCATGTGAAAAATGGTACTGTGACCCCAGCCTAAGAGAGGAAAAGACACACTCAGACAGAAAATAGTATCAAGCAAAATGAGGCACTTCTAGCTAGATAGAAAAAGACAGGACAGGATACTATTGCAGTCAGTATAAAATCCCTTCAAAAATATCCACCACAGATAATACAAAAATACCCTGAGTCTACTCAAGACTCGGCGCCCTCTACATCTGCAGACCTCCTGTGAATCCTACAATTGTCAATATATATATATACTGACACAAAAAGCTGAACAAGCCAATAACAAATGAATAGCACAAACAGAGAGCAAGTTAACACAGCATGCTCTCTGAGCAGAAATAGACCAGTTCAGAAACAAGCACACAGCTTGTGTGCAACAAAAAGACTAAACCATACACTTAGCTTAGAAGTCTTGCAGCAGGGCAGGAGAGAACAGACAGAGGTGAAACACCTCCAGGAACATTGACAACTGGCAAGGACTGAGGAAAACCTGCAACCTTATATACCCCAGCCAGAATTGCAATTATCCAATTCACCTGACCAAGGGTGTGAAACAGGATCAACTGCATTGCCAGGCACAACCACAGGAGGGAGCCCACAAGCAGAATTCACAACAGTACCCCCTACCTTGAGGAGGGGTCACCGAACCCTCACCAGAACCCCCAGGCTTATCCGGATGAGCCAGATGAAAAGCACAAACCAAATTAGGGGCATGGACATCAGAGGCAAAACCCAGGAATTATCCTCCTGACCATAACCCTTCCATTTGACAAGGTACTGAAGCCTCCGCCGCGAAAAACGAAAATCCAAAAGTTTCTCAACCACATACTCTAACTCCCCATCGACCAACACAGGGTCCGGAGGAGCGACAATGGGAACCACGGGCTCAAAATACTTCCGCAATAAAGACCTATGGAAGACATTATGGATAGCAAAAGAGGCTGGAAGCGCCAACCGAAAAGACACAGGATTAATAATCTCAGAAATCCTGTAAGGACCAATAAATCGAGGCTTAAATTTAGGAGAGGAAACTTTCATAGGAGCATGTGTGGAAGACAACCAGACTAAATCGCCAACCCGAAGTCGGGCACCAACACACCGACGACGGTTAGCAAAGCGCTAAGCAGACTCCTGAGACTGCACCAAATTGTCCATCACATGAGCCCAAATCTGCTGCAGCCGCTCCACCACCGAATCCACAAGCAGAAGGCTCAACTTGCCAAGAAGAAAAACGAGGATAAAAACCAAAATTACTAAAGAAGGGCGAAACCAAGGTAGCAGATCTAGCCCTATTGTTAAGTGCAAACTCGGTCAAGGGCAAAAAAGCCACCCAATCATCCTGATCAGCAGACACAAAGCATCTCAAATAAGTCTCCAAAGTTTGATTAGTCCTCTCGGTCTGACCATTGGACTGGGGATGAAAAGCAGACGCAAAGGACAAATCAATACCCAGCTTAGTACAAAAGGCCCACCAAAACTTAGAAACAAATTGGGAACCCCTGTCAGACACTATATTCTCCGGAATACCGTGCAAATGAACAACATGTTGAAAAAACAACGGAAACAATTCCGAAGAGGAGGGCAATTTAGGCAAAGGCACCAAATGAACCATCTTAGAGAACCTGTCGCAAACAACCCAGATAACCGACATCCTCTGGGAGACCGGAAGATCGGAAATAAAATCCATAGAAATATGCGTCCAAGGCCTCTCAGTTACTGGCAAGGGAAAAAGCAACCCACTAGAACGTGAACAACACCGTTTGGCCCGCGCTCAAGTCACACAGGACTGCACAAAAGAACGCACATCACGGGACAAGAAAGGTCACCAAAAAGATCGACTGACCAAGTCCCTGGTACCAAAAATGCCAGGATGACTGGCCAACACAGAACAGTGAACCTCAGAAATCACTCTATTAGTCCATCTGTCAGGAACAAACAACTTCCCCAGTGGACATCGCTAAGGCCTGTCAGCCTGAAATTCCTGAAGAGCCCGTCGTAAATCAGGAGAAATGGCAGAAAGAACCACCCCTTCCTTCAAAATGCCAACCGGTTCCGAAACCTCAGGAGAATCAGTCAAAAAACTCCTAGAGAGAGCATCAGCCTTAACATTCTTAGAACCAGGAAGGTACAAGACCACGAAATGAAAACGGGTAAAAAACAAGGACCATCTAGCTTGTCTAGGATTGAGCCGCTTGGCAGACTCGAGGTAAACCAGATTCTTGTGATCGGTCAAGACCACAATATGATGCGTAGCCCCCTCGAGCCAATGTCTCCACTCCTCAAACGCCCACTTCATAGCCAACAACTCCCGATTGCCGACATCATAATTGCGTTCACCCTGAGTCTACTCAAGACTCGGCGCCTCTATATCTGCAGACCTCCTGTGAATCCTGCAATTCTCAATATATATATATACTGACACAAAAAGCTGAACAAGCCAATAACAAATGAATAGCACAAAAATCCTAGGAAGAAAACTTTCTAACACAGAGCAAGTTAACACAGCATGCTCTCTGAGCAGAAATAGACCAGTTCAGAAACAAGCACACAGCTTGTGTGCAACAAAAAGACTAAATCATACACTTAGCTTAGAAGTCTTGCAGCAGGGCAGGAGAGAACAGACAGAGGTGAAACACCTCCAGGAACATTGACAACTGGCAAGGACTGAGGAAAACCTGCAACCTTATATACCCCAGTCAGAATTGCAATTATCCAATTCACCTGACCAAGAGTGCAAAACAGGATCAACTGCATTACCAGGCACAACCACAGGAGGCAGCCCATAAGCAGAATTCACAACACAAGTCCTAGAAGCACCGAACAGACAACTCACAGGACCTGCGGTGTCGGGAAGGAAGACTTCACCAGGAATCATCATGGGATTGTGGGGAGTAGAAATGAGTGATGTTCGACTCGAATTGTTCGCCAGTCTCAAATTCGAGTTGTTTTTGGCGGTGTTCGAGTCATTCGTCGAATTCGAACAATTTGGTTCAAATTTGGCAGTTCTAGAAACTGTTGATTTTGAAAGACCCTGGAGGCCAAAGACTACCTTGTTCGCTCAGGCTCACTGCCTGAACTCCTTTCTAGTTCCCCCTGGAGCTGGTTTTTATTCCCTCCCGGGTACCTCCCACTGTGTGATCTAGTGTGGGGTGCTGGTTTATGGGTCCCACCCACCATTCTACAATCTGCTTGCAGCTGGAGCATCCGCACCGCTTTTATGGGTGCAGTACCCCTCTGTGACGCCTGCGTAGCGGGGCACCACACAATGGTCATTGTGAAGGCTATATTAACTGGTGATAAAAAGCTGCAGAAAGTTGAAGAAGCCATGTTTCTTCATGGTAACAGACAAAGACTGTGTAGTCTGGTCCTGCCATCATATGTTATTCTCTTCCATCTCTCTCCTCTATTTTTATCAGTAGGTTAGAAAGAAGACACGGCACAAGATAGTAGAATCAGACTACACAAGGTTTATACAAGATATTTTTCATCTTCTTTATCAAAGCCTCCTTGACTTTAAAATATTGAGGCGCCTCCATTCGATATAAATCAAACATGGACCTTGTCAGAGATCTGGTTCCACGTTGTTCATAATTTATGGTAGAAACAACATTTACAAGAAACCGACAACATCCACAAGGGTTTTGGTAAACAAATATCTTCCATGTAGTCAGACGGAATTAACAGCATATTTTTTTCAAGGTTTTTCACATTCAGAACCTCATTTTGGAAGCTTAAAAGCTAAATTTCCTGCAGCAATTAATGTCAGTTCGGGACGAGTGGTATGTAAACATTATTACAGTCCTGACAAACATGAGCTTTCCTCTGATGGAGCAATAATCCACACACAGCTGTCATACGGTAACTTGCCAAATTACCTGACTTAAGTTTTCAAGTTTGGAATATAAATGCCTGGCTAGGTCACCAAGAATATCATGTGCGATACAGCAGCCAGGGGAAAGCGTGTGGTCTCTTAGGTGCTGGTGGCAGTTTTATGGACATGGGTTAGATGTGACCACTTTGTACACAGTCATAAGCCAAGGGGCTTACAGACCTTTACTGTCTGTTCTCCTCCAGTTTGTGCTTTTGTAGCAGAGATTGGAAAATTAGCGCACTTGAGTTTGGATCTCTCCGCGCAACTAATGTGTGATGGAAGCATTTATTATATCTGATGACGCCTTTATACAGAAGCTTTGTGCCGCCTGTGGTAATCATAACCTGGGGAAGCAGGAATACATGACATGTGGTTACAGTACTAGGTAGCTAACTGCTGAACACTAGGTCAACTGTGGGCTGTCCCTCCCAGACACTGCAAGAATCCTCCAAATCTCCTGTGGGAACAAAATGATAGAATACATTGAAATTCAACACGTTGACCCTAATTTGCCCCAATATGAGGGCACTCTTGCATACTAAATGGCTATCAAGTCCTTGACAAAATCATCCACTTTGGTCGACATTAATTTAATGTAAATGACCACCTTAAGTCTAAGGCAAAATTAAAATTATTTTGGGAGGCTGTTTTTTTGAGGCCAGCATTAATGATTGCCGTTTTTTACTGTTGCCATTTTTATGCCATTTTATCGCTAGTGTTAACGCATGCGTTTCCATTGGCTCCCATGTTAAAAATCCACATGCGTTTTTGCAAATGCCCCCAAAAGTGCTTTAGCGAAAATGCATAGCGTCAAAAGTGTTGCATTTTGACCATGCGTTTTTTTGCATGGGAGCCTATGGAAGCGTTAACGTTACCGGTTTCCACAATTTGGAATTATGGAAAACAGTAGCTTTTAGCTCTGCAATAGCTCAAGTGTGACCCTAGCCTAAAAGATTAAAAGTAAGTGAGCTAGATCCCTTTCATGAATTACAAATAGACTCATGTTCACCTGGAACAGAGAATTACGTTGCTTTATTCTCCTGTTTCTAAATACACTGGATAAGGCAAGAGTATAAACTTATACTTTTAGTGATATTAGGAGGTAATATATTATGTTTTTATCAAATCGATCACGATTACCAATTTATTTGGATTAAAATTTTTTTACTTTTATTAATACAAAAGTTTAAAAGGTCATTGACCCACAAATTAACAGACAGTGAAAACCAACATATACACACTTGGCGAACACACTGTTGTAACTAGTATGGGATGTCCTAAGTGACCCTACTTCTTACTCTTGCCTAGCAGAGGGGAGTTTACGCATCCTAGACATATGATGCCCACACAGTCTTTAGTGGTTGGTTCCCAGGTTTCTAGATAAATTCTCCACGCTTCTCGGATGGGAACCACTAAAGCCCGTTTAGAAGTCCCCTGATAAAGAAATTCAAACTACTTTTGGACACCCAGCTAAGTTTTGAAATGGGACTTTCCTCCTCTCCAAACCCCTTGCCTTTTTATAGTAAAAGGGACCTTTAGGGTAAGCCACCGGTGTCCATACTGAGCTTTAGGAAGCAAAAGAGAAGAAGGAGGATATGGTTAATAAACATTCTGGGATTCTGGACAGAAGAGATGATCTCTTGGCCAGAGAGGTAGATCTGAGTGTCATCAATGTATAGATGGTACTGGAAGCCATGGGGCTTTACGAGTTGTCAAAGGCCACAGGCTTAGGCTAGGGTCACACATAAGCCCTTAGTCCGTTTTTGGCTTCATTTTTGTCATTTTTTTTTTCTAAGTCCAAAAACTGACAGAAAAACGGATTGGATGTAATAAACACCCTGTCCGTTTTTTTCTGGACCTCAAAACGTTGCTCTGTCTGTTTTTGAGCCAAAAACGTTGCTAGCAATGTTTTTGGCATCAGTTAAAAAACGCATGCGTTTTTTTAACATGGGGCCCTATGGGAAACGCATGCGTTAACGCACATGCGTTTTTAATGAAAAAAAAATGAAAAAATGACTACCGTATATATTCGTGTATAAGCCGAGTTTTTCAGCCCAAAATTTGGGCTGAAAAGTCTCCCCCTCGGCTTATACACGAGTCAATACGGGTGGGGTCTGTGTCCGGGGCTGTGGAGGCTGCAGGAGGCGGGGGGAGGCTGCTGTTTGAGCGGCCCCGTCACGTGGGGCCACTTATTATATATGCACTGCTTCCCCCTGTCAATCAGTGGCAGGGGGAAGCAGTTCATATATGCCCCCCAAATGCTGGCACTGTCCCCCCTTGTAAGGGCCCCCCCCCGCTGGTTATATTACCATCCCGAACTTCTGATCAGCGCCGCTCCTCAGTGTTCCGTCCGTCCAGCTACATCCGGGATCCCCGGCCGTCGCAGGCATATGACGTCATCGCGCGACGGCCGGAGATCCCGGATGCAGCGAGGACGGAGGACGGAGCACCGAGGAGCGGCGCTGATCAGAAGACTGGGATGGTAAGATAAGGAGGAGGGGGGTGAGTGCCAGCATTTGGGGGCAGCTGGGTACCCCCAGGGGGCTGCTGGGTACCCCATGGGGGCTGCTGGGTACCCCCAGGGGGCTGCTGGGTACCACCTGGGGGCTGCTGGATACCCCTTGGGGGCTGCTGGGTACCCCCAGGGAGCTGCTGGGTACCCCCAGGGGGCTGCTGGGTACCCCCAGGGGGCTGCTGTATTACCCCTGGGGGCTGCTGTATTACCCCTGGTGGCTGTATATACTGCTGGGGCCTGTATACCACTGGGGCTGCTGTATACTACCACTGGGACTGCTGGGGCTGCTATATACTACCACTGAGGCTGCTATATACTACCACTGGGGCTGCTATATACTACTGCTGGGGCTGCTATATACTACCACTGGGGCTGCTGGGGCTGCTATATACTACCACTGGGGCTGCTGGGGATGCTATATACTACCACTGGGGCTGCTATATGCTACTGCTGGGGCTGCTATATACTACCACTGGGGCTGCTGGGGCTGCTATATACTACCACTGGGGCTGCTGGGGATGCTATATACTACCACTGGGGCTGCTATATACGACCACTGGGGCTGCTGGGGATGCTATATACTACTGCTGGGGCTGCTGTATACTACCACTGGGGCTGCTGTATACTACCACTGGTGAGGCCTGTATACCACTGGGGGGGGCCTGTATACCACACTGCTGGGGGCTGTATACCTGTGCTGGGGTCCACCCTCGGCTTATACACGAGTCAATAGGTTTTTCCAGATTTTTGGGGCAAAAGTAGGGGGGGTCGGCTTATACACGGGTCGGCTTATACACGAGTATATACGGTAAGTCTAAAAAACGTCCAGGGGTGTAGGAGGCTCAAAAAGCACCCCAAAAAAAAACGGATTGGTCATGGAAATCACTTCCAAAAATGGACTTCTATGTGTGACCCCAGCCTTAGAGAAAAGTAGAGGTCCCAAGACAGAGCTTTGAGGAACATCAAAAAAGCACTAAATGTGCTGTTAAACAGATATGAGGAGATCCAGGAGAGGGCATGGTCTTTGATGTCAGGGAAAAAGAGAATCTGTAGTACAAGGACGCAGTCAACTGGCTTCAAGGAAGAGGACAGATCTAGAAGAAGTAGTATAAATATTTGTCTGTTTGCTTTGGCGGTAGGTAAATCAGTAGTAATTTTGGTCGGTGCAGTTTCAGTAGAATGTTGGGGATTAATGAGGACTGTAGGTTGTCAAAGAGTGAGTTAGGCTGGGGTCACACATAGAAGTCCGTTTTTGGAAGTGATTTCCATGACCAATCCGTTTTTTTTTGGGTGCTTTTTGAGCCTCCTGCACCTCTGAACGTTTTTGGACTTAATCATTTTTTCATTTTTTTTCACTAAAACCGCATATGCGTTAACGCATGTGTTAACGCAGGTGCCTGTATGTGCCATGCGTTAACGCATGCGTTTCCCATAGGACCCCATGTTAAAAAAATGCATGCGTTTTTTAACTGATGCCAAAAACGGACAGAGCAATGTTTTGAGGTCCAGAAAAAAATGGACAGGGTGTTTATTACATCCAATCCGTTTTTCTGTCAGTTTTTGGACTTAGAAAAAAAAAAAGACAAAAATGAAGCCAAAAATGGACCAAGGGCTTATGTGTCACCCCAGCCTTAGATAAAACAGGAGAGGAAAGTTCAATGTAGACATGATGTTCAAGGAGCTTGGAGGCAAACGGGAGTAGCAATATGGAATGATATGTGGATGTAGAGGTTGTGTTGAGAGATGGTTTATAGGGACTTTATACTGTATGAGCCAAGGGAATGCTTTTTAAAGTAGACTCTCCTAGATTTGGAGACCTTATTCCAACAATATGGCCTACTATCCAAGAAAGAAGTCATGGTCTAAAGTGAATCAATGTCTAAAAATGAAGCTCATTTGAATGCTTGTTTGCACTGGTGGAACAAAGCAAGCGATGTGCACTGAGTTATCTATACAAAATCACTCAATGTGCATAAGTTGCTATAGGTATTAGTAGGGCAAGTCTTTTTAACGTGGGACGAAGCATTTACAAAATTGATTATCTTTTGTGCTCCACAAAAATGTATTTTACCTATAGACAGGCTTTTTGCTCATTTATTGGGGAATTGGCAGCCTGTTTACATTGCAAGATTATCGGGAAACAAGTGTTTTTAACAACATTCTGTCACGATTATCTCCGAATGTAAATGACCCTTTTTGGACTGCACATACAGCATATATATTTTGCAATAGAGAAGATATAGTTGTTCAGTTCTCATGGTTACGGTACCAGGATTAAAGCAGCTGTCAACCCCACTTTATTTGAGCTTGAAAATCAGTAGGAGTAAGTCATGTTCCACCGGCACTACTGCCGCTCACTGACTATGGCTGGGTCACATTTGTTAGGGCAATTTCGTTCTCCGCATCCAGATCCGAATGCGATGAACGCAATTGCCTTCATACACATTTTTCTTCAAAAATGTGTGCAATAAACCTCAATGCGGTAACCGGATTGCTCCGGATGTGTAATCCGGAGCAATAAGGTTACCGTATACTGCCACAGGGATGAACAAAGGGTTAACTGTTCAATAAAACATTAATTATTAATATAAGTTGCGTGAAACATGTCTCTAGGGGGCGCCCACCCCCCCTAGAGACATGCTGCCCACTCCTGTGGGCATGTCAGGGATTAATAACCCATTTACAGTAAGCCGGCAATGGTCGGCTTTGTAGAATTTTATCAATGAAGCCGCGGCTCCCCTGACAGTTACGCAGATACTGTACGTAATGTGCGTATAGTATCTGCCACTGTCCAGGGTCCTGTAGGCATTTACTTTACATCTATGGGCAGCCCTCCACCATAGATCTAATGTAAATGCCTACAGGACCTCAGACAGCGGCAGATACTATACGTACATTACGTACAGTATCTGCGTAACTGTCAGGAGCCGCGACTTCATTGATAAAATTCTACAAAACCGACCATTGCCGGCTTACTGTAAATGGGTTATTAGTCCCTGACATGCCCACAGGAGTGGGCAGCATGTCTCTAGGGGGGTGGGAACCCCCTAGAGACATGTTTCACACAACTCCTATTAATAATTAATGTTTTATTAAACAGTTAACCCTTTGTTCATCCCTGCGGCAGCAGGGATGAACAAAGTATACGGTAACCGCATTGCTCAGGATTACCCATCCTGAGCAATGCGGTTACTGCATTGTGGGTCATAGAAGCGCTCCGAAAACTGCAGCCTGCATGATTTTTCGCGTAGGCTGCAGTTCCGGAGCCAGTAACCGGATTGCTTGTAAAGCAATCCGGTTACCATAATGGGCTCCTATGGGGAGCGTTTCTTGCTCCAGTTTTGAGCTTTTACACAGCTCAAAAGCGGATCAGGATTTAAAAAAAAAAAAAAAAACGCAGATGTGACCCTAGCCTATGGTTGGCGAATAATGAAAAAAGTGTGCCAGCTGTTTTCTGCTTGTATTTGGAGGGCTGTAGGTGTCAAGTTAAAGTGGGAAAGGTACCCGGACTAAAATTTGCTTGTTGGCCCATAGAACTCTACTTACACCACAGGCTGGAAGCAAGAATTCAGTTCACCTGCAAGAGAAAATAATCATTGGAAACGAAATCCTAATTGCAGGGTCCTCTAGTGCAAGGAATGCTCTTTGAAGCTGCACATTAGTCGTCTGGTCAATATATGAGAATGCTAAATGTGGAAGCCAGTTATTTAACTCAGAAAAGACCCCTTCAACGGAGCGAATAAACTGCGGAGTTTGCCGGCTGTTTCTTCCTGGAAAGCCTTTGAGATGATGACTTGATTTCTTGATGTTTGGGAGTGTTGGTGATTTAACTGACGTTCATTGCTCGACAGGACTTACAGTAAAGTGACACTTAGGCTATTGCTTTATGATAATAACCCCTGATGAATTATTCATCGTCCTGAAACTGGAGAACTGAAGTATTAGCTCTACTGATTGTCATGCCCATTGTGTCTGTGACTGCAGCAAAGCAGTTTTCAAGTCATATTAAAAAAGCAAATGAGGAGCTGGAGGGAAGATCATGATTTGTTTTTCAGAAGGAAAATAATGATGGCCACTTTAAACAGGTGAAATCCAGTAGTCAGAAAAAAAACCCTACAGATACGCACATTACCTGCAGAGATAGCAGTGCTGCCGCGGACAGCAAGAGCGACAACATTTTACGTGAGCTTTGAACTTAAAACATAATATTAATGGAAACCTCCCAGACAGAGCCACTACGGGAGTGTTACCATCCAAGGAAAACTCACCCATATTTCTCAGGTGTCATCCTAGAGGCATCTTTTTTGTCATCTCTTTTCTTTCGCCTAACACAGGTGGACAGGCTGAACCTTTTAATGTGCTCGATCTCAGTAGACTTGAGCGGACTTAGTTTTATGTGAATTTTAACATTTTGGGATCCGAGTGGTTGTTTGTGAAAATAAAAGAAAACTTTCCAACCCTGCTGAAATATCAATAATGCTCAGCAGCTATGCCATTGAATAGATTATTAAAAAGTAGGGTGAAAAGTGTTTGCGCATATTCCTTATTTTTTATTCTCTTGCACGATTGTCACACTTACATTTTTCAGGTCATCAAACAAATGGAAATGTGAGACAAAGATAACACAAGTATAGACAAAGTGCAGTTTATAAATTAAGGACTTTATTATTAAGGGAAAAGGAAATCCAAACCTACAGGGCCCTGTGTGAAAAAGTGATTGCCCCTAAACTTTATTATAAGTAGTTGGGCCGCCCTTAGCAGCAACAACTGCAATCAAGCGTTTGTGATAACTGGTAATGAATCTTTTACAACCCTGATCAAACACTGCAAGTGTCTCGCACTGGGGCGGCACCGAGCGGTCCCGAGCACAGTGATGCTCGCTCCAGTGATTTGGTACGTAAAGTACCCGAACTCCGAAACCGAACAATGCTAAATGTTTGTAAACTTTGTGTTTGTTGCAAACACCGAACTTAAAAGTCTGGTTTGCTCATTCCTAACTCACTATGGCCAATGTAATACTACAATGCACAAGCATGGTGAGTTATGTTTGAATATTTTTTGGAAAAAAGAGAAACCCCCTTTTTTCGTGGTTTTACAATTAAGATTAGGGACATGCAAATGTGAGGACCCATGACACATTGGTTTCAAGCTTCAGTGTTTTGGCCAAAATACCAACTAATACCTCACATTTTTATACACTTTTTATATACGTTTGCAGGGTGTAGTGGGGCTCTCAGATGAGGAGCCTGTCATGTGGGGTACACTCATATAGTGTTAATTAGCTCGCCACACTGGCGTAATTAATAGGCTATTGTTCAGACACGGTGCATATATTTATGCAGTGTTAACTAGCCCCCTGCACCTGGCGCCACCAATAGGCTCCTGTTCAGAAACTATGTGTGTATTTCACCTATTTGATAGACTCCCAATGCAGCATCATTAGTGTGCATTATGCAAGCAGCAGCTCCCCTCCATTAAAAGGCTGTGAATGGTTTGTCCCTTTGCATGATGCACCAGCGCTTCCCCCATCTCTATCTTGTGGAGGTTTTCTGCACCCAGCTTGGGCATCGGAGTATTAGATTGACCATGGTGAGTTTTGCTTGAATATTTTCTGAAAAAAAGAAACTTTTTTTCTGTTGTTTTGTTCATTCCTACTAATGATATAATCAGCTCTCTTCTTCATGTACATTGTAAATGTCAGGCCCACAAGGGTCTGAGGATTTAGATCTCGGGTTGTTGGGTGCAAGGATGTCACGGGTGGTCGGTGCCCGAGCCTGTGCCTTTGAGGTGACAATAAAAAGGGGAGTTTTTGATGGGAAATAGAGTTAATGTTTGTCGTGACTCCACCTGTAGATCCGGTGATGGCACCGCTGCTGCTGGGGCCTCCAGGGTGATGGGCGGTAGCAAGGTGTTATGGCTCCCTACAGGTGGAGCGGGGTCCCCAGGGGCTGTAAGAGTAGAATGGTGGAATAGGGTAGCGCAGTCTTTGCTGTGTGGGACAGGCCAGAAGGATGGACACCACCACAAAGTCTTTTCTGTACCTTTACTGTTGTTTTGCAGGTACACTTCCAAGGTTAAAGGGTGGACTTTGAGATTTCCACACCTAGTGGACTATAGGCCTCCTTGTCCTGCTCCCTTGTCCTGAAGTCTGGCGTGTGTTGAACCAGGCCTGACCTCTCTTCTTTCTCTCACACATGTGTTGCTGCACTGAGGACTCTCGCTTGGCTACCGCTACCTCTCTGCGGCTCCTGGCTCTCAAGTGGTGAGTGCTGCGGGTGTCTGGGAAGCTAAGCCTCTGTGGTGTACTGGGATTCTCTGCTGGGCTAATCTCTCCCTTGCAGACTCGGACTAAAGTGTTCGGTGCTCTCTTGGGGTGAGTCGGTATGGCTCCCCTGCTCCCGGTGTACTGTTCCTCGCCTCTGCCTTTCGTCCTCACTCTCTGGACCCTCTCGCTTACTCTGGCGGTGCACTGGTGTCGGGCCTAGCACGGCTCCGGTGACCAGTTTTTGCTCACTAGCTCTGAGCTGATCTTCACAGTTCTTCTAGGGACTGCACACTCTAGCTAACTCCGCCCCCAGCACCTTTATTTATAGGGGATCTCGCTTAACAGCAACCAGTGGTGCTCCCCCTACAGGCCTGGAGTGGGTGGTGTTGGGTGTATGTGGGTGCCAGATGTGGATATCCCTTAAAGCCCCTGTTACACGGGGCGATATCGCCGCCCATTACAGAGGCGACGTGGGGGTGTGGCCTATCACCGGAGTCATCGCCCCTACGTCACCTCATGTAAAGGGGCGATGTCGGTGGTGCCAGGCGGTCGCCTGGTTTCAGAGCAGTGCTCTGAAACCAGGCGACCATCATGGGGTGATGTGCACACATCGCCCCAAGTAACCAGCCGCCGGCAACCTGTCAGGCAATGGGAGCCACAGGCTCCCATTGTCCTGCATCGCCGCTGGGGTATCCAAGCACCCCGGCGGCGATGCCGCCTGACAGATCGCCGGCGCGGGGCTGGAGGTGTCTCCCCGTCTAAACGGGGGACGGCGACTCTGGCTGGGCACCAAAAACGTGTGCGCACCCGCCAGTCGCCACCGACATCCCCAGTCCCGTCGCCATGTGTGACGGGGGCTTTAGTGTACTAGTCGGTCCTGTGGCTTACCTGGCACAGGGCACCACATAAATTATTTCCAATATTCTGTTGTACAATACCTGAAATTAAATTAGTATGTTCTATATTCCTTTTTTTTTATTGACTGACAACTTTAATTTTCCATAACCGATAAAATTTGTTCAATTTTCACTTTGAAAATTCTAATGTGACCCAGTGTGTCCATTATACTCTGCTCTTTCCATATGTGATCAATCATCGTAGCGCTTTTCGTTTGCAGCCATTGTCGCAAGTTTGTGCTCTTGGAATTTGATTTATTCATTTTTAATATTAAATATTTGACTATTCCATTTACTAGACCTATGAGATAGAAACATAAATTGCTTATCTATATTTATAAAGCTCACAATTACATTTTCTAATTCATTATTGATATATTTTCCAATGCATACAAGCAATGGTCAAAGAGCAGTTAATAAACCCTAGTCCTGGAGGCATTGACTCTCGCACCCTGTTTGTTTCTGATGGAGTTTCAAGAGGTTCTTAAATGGCAAACTATAAATAGTTTTCAGATTATCAAACTGTTCTTCACGTCTCCGGTTTCCAGGAATTTCCTTGCAATTACTTTTCTTATTTTCCAATATCAGAAGAAAGAATTGTAAAGGTACCAATTACCTTATGTTTCAAATGGAATAGTGAGAAACTCTGTCCTGAAAGATGAACCCGTAATCAGATCCATTGTAAAATATCTATCGACATTTCAGCCATCATTGAATTCCGCGTTCTTCGTCCTCACTTTACGAGGCTACACATCATCCTTTGCTACTGAAAGTCAATAACGTTGATTTTCAATTGCTGGTCTGATTGAGTTTTTATAGGGCCAATGGTAAGGAATATATGGTTTGATGCTTGATATATATTGATTTATACTAAAACATATATCAGTTGCCATTTTTAATAACAAATGGTTTGGATAATAATAATAGATTTTATTTATATAGCGCCAACATATTCCGCAGCACTCTACAATTGAGCAGGTGGCAATGTACAGTCAATAACCACAATACAAAGTATTACATAGTGTCGAGCCCCAGGTCCTGGGATGCTCGGGCATCAGACTCGGTGGTTGTTTTGGGATGTCACGGATGGCAGTGCCTGATCACGTGGCCTGGGTGACACTTCAATAAGGGGTTATATTTACAGGTCATAAGAGTTTGTCATGAGACGCCACCTGTAGTTCCTGATGACGGGTCACCAGCGCCGCCACAGTACACCGGAGGTAGATGGTAAAGCAGCTGAGATGGCAAAGCTCCCTACAGGTAGAGCTGATCCTCTGGGGCAGCGTTCCTGTAAACAAACAGGTTGATGGAGAAAACCACACACAGGCAAAGTCACTTTCTCCTGGGTACTTTACTGGAAACCTTTAGCAGCAACATACAAAGTCCACAGTTCAGCATCAGATGTTAAAATAACAGGTAGCTCTACGGGTGGCTGTAAGTGGATCCCAGGCGGTATGGTGGGGCCCATGGTGTACCTTAGTTGACGAACCCGTGTCCTTTCTTCCTCACCTAGGATGAGTCTATACCTAATGGCTCAGTGTAGATAGTATTGGGGGCCTCTCCCTCGTGGTGAGGAAGCAGGCAGACCGCTCCGTCTGGCAGGGTGGTGTGGTGATATACGGACCACAGCTGCCAGTTGCCGACTGCAAAGATGGACCTTGGTCGGATTCTCGGGCCCGGCGTTCCTGTGGTGGACTGGAGAATCCCCTGGAGTATGGTCGCTGCACGCTGGGGTTCCCCCTTTCTCTCTAGGGCTCAGACTTTGCTCATCTGGTGCCCTCTTTCAGGGTTTGCTCAAGACCCTCTTTCTTCTTCCCTCCAGATCAGCTTGAAACCGTCCAGGTAACCCTTTTGCCTCGTCCCACACTCTTTCCAACTCTCCTCCTCCGACTGTCCCGACTCTCTCTCTCTCACCAACTAGAGAGACTACTCTTTTTCCAGACTGACCTCCTTTGTTCCCCCTAGAGGTTAATATATATCCCCTCCCGGGTAACCTCCCACCGCTCAGCTAATGTGGGAGTGCAGGAATGGGGCTCACACACCAACCTAGGGTCCACTTGCAGCTGGGAAAATTACACCTCTTTTACAGGTGCAATACCCCTCTGTGACGCCTGACTACGTGGGGCGCCACAATAGTTCACCTGTTACAGGAGGGAGGAATACCCTGCTCAAAAGCTTACAATCTATAAGGGACATAGGGGGACTCAGTAGGTAGAACATGCTTGTAGAGTCTGGTTCAGCCATCATTATGATAAAAAGTTGCTTTTTATATGAGGTCACATGCTCTGGTCATCAGCCAGTTTTGTCTATATGCACTTTCTTGCCATTAGTTTTAGCAAGGAGGTGAAGACAGACGAGTAGTAGGGAGCAGATTGTGTTTAATATTTATACCATGTTCCAAATTATTATGCAAATCTTCATTTTCTCTGATTTTCTTAAATGCTCGGTGCAAATGACAGTCAGTGTAATAAAAGTCATCACCCGTTAACTTTTCTAGGAATTTCACTGGCAACTTACTGGCTGCAGTGAAATCATGGACACATTGTTCTATCTTGTTGCTGTGTACAAATGGAACAATGTGTCTATGATTTCACTGCAACCAGTAAGTTGCCAGTGAAATTCCTAGAAAAGTTGCCGCGTGTAAAGGTACCTTTAGAGCAAACATCTCTAAATGCACTGTTGATCTCAATTTACTAGGAAGGGAGATCTAGTACTATACTGCTATTTATACACTTATTTCTAGAGTTTTTAGCTTCTGGTTTTGTGTCGATATTGGTATTTTAAGCATTTCCCTCCACACAAGCAGCTAAACTGTATTATTATTAATAATAATAATTTTATTATTACTGCATACCATTTCTTGTTATTATTCCCATAATTAATAAAATATATAGATTTTTAAGCTTATGCAGCAATCACTTTACCTCCTTGCTAAGGTTTGTTTTCTGTAGCACTACAGTCCTACAGGGACTAACAAGAAGAGGGGTTCCCTTCCTCGGAAAGTCACACATCCTTCTGGCCAGCTCCTCTATGTTCACAGGTATCTCCATGTAGTATAAGCATATAAGAAGTCTATTAAGTCACTCCATTTCCTCTCAAGAGAGCAAAGTACTTTGGTGTAAAAAGCTCTATGTCCTCCGGTGCAATAGTCTGTCTAGTCTAGTAGTCTAATAGGGGGTGTGAATTAGTACTCAATAAATGGGCTGAGATTCGAGACAGTATATGTATGGATATCCAGATCTGCTCTTCTGTGCAGAACTATGCACAAGTCACCATATGAAGAACTTTCCTCCATTGTTGTTTGTCTTGCCCTGGGCGAGGACGGTGGGGTACTCTTGTAGTCGTCTAGGGCTGCAGGGTCTCACGGTGACGTTAACCTGTCCATGATCCCCTCGTCGGGCGAGCAGTAAAAATGGGTTATAAAAATAGGTGAAAGCAAAAGATAACATAAAAAAAATGAAAAAAGTAGTGATGCCAACCGTGGGATGCGGCTAATATAACCACTGCTGCGGTCAAGACCTCTGGGAACGATGGGAGTAGCAGCATAGGTTGATCAGCTCTCCATGGGAAGAACAGTTCCCCAGGGCACACGTATAATCTATGGATAGGCAGGGATCGTTGGGGTTGCAAGGACTTAGTGTACTGATGGAACGACAGACACAGGGGTAGCAGTCTCTTTTACCTTTACTTAAGTCAACAGGTTGATCCAGGGCAGAGTTCAAGTCAAGTGTTACGGGTCTGGAGCCTGGAGGCAATCTAGGCTATCCGACATGTACTGAGGCCTCCCTGCTGCACTGTTGTGTTTGTGAGCCCTGGCTGCTTAAAGCTATGCTTTGGCTCCCTTCTCTCTCTCTTTGTGTCTTGGCCATGTGACAAGCGGCTAGAGCTCTATCTGGATTACTCTCCCTTTGCATCTCCAGAGCTCATGGGTGCGGCTGTGTCTCCTGGCCTTTCTGGGTTGATGAGCAACGTGAAATCACCTGCCCTCTGGTTTTGGTTGCTGGGTATGAAGTCCTTGGTGACCTATGGACTCTGGTGTCCATGCTACACTAGGTGCAAAGTGGAGTTGGCAACGCTCCACTCCTGGCATCTTTTCTCCTCTCCACTGTCCTGAGTCCCTTACCGTGGGTCACCCACATGGGCTAGTCAGTCACCTAGGACGGGCCTAGCATGGCTACCATCCTTAGGATGTCTTCCACAGTCCTCCTAGGAACTGAACTACCTAGCCCCGCCCCCAGACCAGAATTTATAGGGGACCTGCCCTGAACCTGGGCTTTAGAGCTCCTGCTTCTGGCCTGGAGTTGGGAAGGTGTTGTGTGTGTGCTTTACCTGAGATGATTGCCTTTCCTTGCCTCCAAGCTGTAATATTGTGGCCTCCGGACCCTTGGGCGCCACATGTTTGCTAACACCAAACTTACAGGCTTGAACGAGGCACACAATATGACCCCACAAGCCACATGTGGCTCCCGAGCCAAAGGTTGAGGACTAGTGATGGGCGAGTCCTAAATTACTCGGAATCGCTTGACTCTAGCGAGTCCGAGCCCGGGACTCGCTACTTGTTGTGAGTCTAGCGAGTCCAATGTTAATGAATGGGGAAGCGAGTAATAGCGAGTAATGTGCGATTTACAAATCGCAGATGTGTCTCGGAAAGCGCTCGCATAGCCGTATTGGAAACCCCACTCTCAACAGTTTTTTGCTGCTGTGTCCGAGGCCAAACTTGCATGTGTTTGTCTTATTTGCAGGTAGGAGAGCAGCAACGTACTGGTCTGCCACAGAGAAAATAAAGCTGAAGGGGTTATTATGACCCAAAATCTATCAGGTGCAAAAAAATAAGAAATAGTATCTCAGCTAAGCCTCTGACTTCAGCTATTAGGACAGCTGAGTGAGTAAGGCTGGGTTCACATTTGCAGACCCCTCCGCAGCATTCTGCAGATGGGATCCGCAATGTGACCGCAGCGGCCGCCAGCTCCTATCTTTATAATGGGAGTGCACGGTGCTGCGCTTGACAGCGCAGGACCGTGCGCACCCATTCACTCCCATATGTGATCTGTGCGCAGGCAGATGCCTGCGCACAAATCACACAGTCTCGTCCGCACCAGGGACGCGACATGTTGCATTCCTGGTGCGGACGAGAGTGTGTGATCTGTATGCAGGCATCCGCCTGCGCACAGATCACATATGGGAGTGAATGGGTGCGCACGGTCCTGCGCTGTCGAGCGCAGCACCGTGCGCTCCCATTATAAGGATAGGAGCTGGCGGCCGCTGCGCACACATGGCGATTCCCCTCCACAGAACGCTGCGGAGGGGAACGCTAATGTGAAGCCAGCCTAAGCTAAGCTATGAGGTCGGTCCTGTGTGCACTGTAAGGCTGCTCCTCCTTGCCTGCCTGCCTGCCTACAGTCCTCTACACAGTACCCCTCTGTCCTCCTGGTAGCTCTCAGAAGAGCTGTTTGGGTTAAATATAAGGAATCTTGAAGTTTCCATACACTGACTGACACTCCCTATGATCTGCTCCAGCATCTACCTCACCCTGCACTAGCTCAGATCGTCACAGGAATGTGGAGGAAATGGCGGTGGCAAGGCTTATATACAGCCTCGCCTCTCATACATGACATAGGCATCACGATGGACAGAAACCAATCATAGTCCTGCCACAACCAACATGGCTGTGGCATTACTGAATATGATTGCCTAACATGCTTGTCCATCTTCACAAGTTTTCTGACCTAACACGCTAGGCTGTCTCGGAAGCTTTGTCGGAACATAACAGATTCTGTATTCGCGAGTCCTGAATACAGTATACAGGACTCGGATTCGTAGACTCGCTCAGACTCGCTCAGACTCGCTGCTGACAGCGGGTATCCGTGAAGCGGTGCGATTGTAAACGATTTGGGGAGATTCAAGCTACATAGCGATGTGATATAGCGAGTCTAGCGAGTGATAAAAAGTAAACTCTGACAAAACTAGGATTGCCATTGACTTGCATTGGACTCGTTACTGTGCGAGTAATCGCTGGGAAACTCGCAGAGTACCGAGTCCTGCGAGTCCCTTTCTACTCGCCGAATAACGAGTCCTAGCGAGTAGACTCGCCCATCCCTATTGAGGACCCCTGATCTAGATCTACAGGGCCTATCTGCTAGAAAAAAATGGTGCCCAACCCAAGCTGTGCATAGCATTGAAGGACAGGAAAAGGTTAATGTCTTGTAATTCTCTACATTTTCAAGATTTTTCACTGTCTTCCACAGTGATAAAAGTGAAATGTACATGTCTTCCTCTCATTCGGAATAATGAGGCATAGCAGAAGTAATAGGATTGGATTAGAAATAGTAATAAAAGATAAGCTGCCCAGTGCCCTGGCTGACTGATAAGTATAATGATAGATCTCTGAATCATTCCCATACAGTTGGATTATTGCTCTAGGTTAGGGATAATTGGATTGATGTTGACTCTGAGGGCTGTGAGAGGTGATTACTTTTGTTTCTGTGGAAGATCAGTATATTCTGTCCTTTAAAAGTGTCCTTTAATATTCAAAAACTTACAGATTTCCAGAGGCTACAGCCATGAAAATACTCAACTTTGAAACAAGTGCCGGAGCTGATAGGTTTGACTCGTCCTTTGGTTTTGACATTG
Organism: Allobates femoralis; assembly: GCA_033576535.1. Taxonomy (NCBI): domain Eukaryota; kingdom Metazoa; phylum Chordata; class Amphibia; order Anura; family Aromobatidae; genus Allobates; species Allobates femoralis. Next base: position 48,879,688 of record JARQOC010000002.1, on the reverse strand, counting down.
TATTTGTAAAAGATTAGTAATGGCGCGGATTATTGTTGGTAAATATACATTTGTTTTAGAATGTAAGTGGCATTCATAGAATATAGTTAGTAAACAATTTGTGCATATATCACATTAAATATACATTCATCAATTTCCATGAGATGAAGGACCAAGTTGGGGAATTAGAGAATCCCCCTCATCACACAAGTCGCAAACCACTTATTGGGCCCTCCAGTTTCAGAAACATCACTCTGCTTCCTGGAACACAGACGGTATCTGGGAATGAAGGTGTCCCACAGAAGGAGCACCCAGGGGTAAGTTTCATCCTTCACAAGGTATCCATGGCCACGGACAGATTCATATTCAAGCTAAATCTCTAAACTAAATCTTCAGACACCAGCTGCTGGTAGCACTCCATGGGAGAAAGGGCCATCCTCTCCACTCACCAGAACTGGACCCAATCAACCTCTATCTTGCCTACATTAAATCCATTAAGCTCACGGGCGAGTTGCCAAGCCCTCTGCAGGAATGTATTGCCTTAGTTGTTGGTCCTGGTCTTTCCCCTTCACTTGATTCTGGCTGAGGTACAGCCTGTACCATGCTGGTCAGACAAGGCTTATGGGCACCGGCTATTCCCAGAGGTCCCAAGTGATTCGCCTCCCAAATAATTGGCCTCAGCTCCAACCTTCTCCTTTCCCAGTCAAAATGGTGTAGACCCAGCTCCATATCCAAGGGGTTGCTGAACCCAAGCCACACCCTGAAAAGTGGGGTCATCTATCCAAGGGTTTGCTGAACCCAAGCCACACCCTGAAAAGCGGGGTCATCTATCCAAGGGTTTGCTGAACCCAAGCCACACCCTGAAAAGCGGGGTCATCTATCCAAGGGTTTGCTGAACCCAAGCCACACCCTGAAAAGCGGGTTCATCCCCAGCTTCTCCAATCGTTCATTCATCACCTTCCCCCATCCCTAGCAGCAGGCATAGTTTCCCCCTAAGCCGCTCCATCCAGGGTTGAGCAATACTCACAGTTCCTATCCGGGTACTGCTATATTCTCGCACCACCAGCTCGCATATCAGCCCATAATGGGCCTGTCTTTTTCTCCATATAGTGGTGTATATGTGTATGAAGGAATGAAGAATGCTTGGTCTTAAAACTGGTGGGAAGAGGAAAGTTTGGTCTTAAAGGTGTTGTTCAGTCTAAAATGATAATTTTGCAGTTACTCTGTGTGATTGCAGAATTATCAATCTTCCCAGCATCCACACTGTGTGCTGTGAGGACTCACCGGTTTCTAAGCTGGGAGCGCACCACAATTATACAGTATGCAGCTGGAGCCCCTGACTAGTGGGCACGGCCTCGCTCCATACAAGTGGAATGGGTGCGTCTGACTACCGTGTTTCCCCGAAAGTAAGGCCCTGTCTTACATTCTTTTGGGGGCCAAAAGTGGCCCCCGGCCTTACTTTCGGGGGGGGCCTTACATTGGGTGCCCCAGCAGTGTGGCCTACAGGCCCCCTCCTGCTGGGACACTGCGGGAGCGGGTCGCACGTCACGTGCGCCCGCTCATTACATATGCACTGCATCCCCCTGTCAATCAGCGACAGGGGGAGCAGTGCATTATACGGTATATATGGGCCCCCTCCTGCTGGCACACTCCCCCCTGTTATGAGGCCCCCACCGCTGCTGCTGCTGAAGACATCTTACCCTCCACGGTCTTCTTGCAGCAGCCAGCGGCGCGTCCGTCTGTACTCGGCGGTCTTCCGGATCATGTGACCCGTCGCAGCGCATGACGTCATCGCGACTGCGACGGGCCGGTCACATGATCCGGAAGACCGCCGAGTACAGAGGACCGACGGACGCGCCGCTGGCTGCTGCAAGAAGACCGTGGAGGGTAAGATGTCTTCAGCAGCAGCAGCGGTGGGGGCCTCAGAACAGGGGGGAGTGTGCCAGCAATAGGGGGCCCATATATACTGTATAATGCACTGCTCCCCCTGTCGCTGATTGACAGGGGGATGCAGTGCATATGTAATGAGCGGGCGCACGTGACGTGCGACCCGCTCCCGCTCCCCCCCCCCTCCGCTAGCGGCCTTACATTGGCCCCCCCGGTTGTAAGGCCTTATAATCGGGGGAGGCCTTACATTGGCAGGCCCCCCCTTTACCCCCAGGCGGCCTTACAATCGGGGGGGCCTTACTTTCGGGGAAACACGGTAGTAGGCATGGCAGTCTAGTGGATGTGGCCTTGCTCCATACACTTGTTTTAGACTAGGCCGTGTCCCCAAGAGAGTCACTCCAGCCACTGCCTTCATTGCACTTGCAGTGGAGATCCATCTTCGGACTTCTGCTTGGAACCACTGAACCATTAACGGAGAGGACAGCCGCTATCTGGGTGTCAGTCAGGTGCGGATGTCAAGCACCAGTACTGGGGGAACACACTTTGATGAGGTTTTGCTCCAAGTCCAGATACTAGACCACGTTCTAGAATGACCCTCCGGGTCTGTACAATCTTAAAGGGCACTCTGATTCCTAATACTTTCTGCTACTTTGGCTCTCTCCTCTCATCTGTGTCTTTACTATGCCTGACCCACAAGGAATATCCACTATCAATACCTTTATTTGGCTAATAGGGTTCAGGGAGCAGTCTTCACTTTTAACCTGTAGAGGGCCATGTATACATTATGGAACATACAGTTTTTCAATACAAATGCAAAATGCAAAGGAATCTTTTCGGTGACCTGGTGACAGCACCTATGACCCTCCTACAACTCCTCTTCTCTTTAAACTTTGTCATTCTTGATAAACACACCCAAGGATACTACCGATCATATAGACATAATAATATAGTACAATATGACATATCACAATTTTTCACTTTAAAATAAATTGATACAAGAGAGAATTAGCATAATAAAATGTCCACATCTTATATATAAAACCCGAAGGCCACATCCGGAAAAGGCGACGCCTACTTCCGTGATGGTCTTCGCCCAGGGCTGGTGACGTCATCCAGTGCACTGTAGCCGCGCGCAGCCCGGCTACAGGCAGCGGCACAGGAACGTTCTGATCTCGGAAGTTCTGTGTGCCCTCCAGCCACTCCCCTCCACCCTCTGCCCTCCAGACACTAGCGCACATACCGGGGGGGGGCAGGGGGGCCCATTGCCCGCCACCTCGGGGGGCCACACACACCATCGGGGTACCCGTGCTCCCTGCCGCGCGCCTAGAGAGGAGGGAGGGCGGGACTTCCTCTCCTGCAGCTCTGCCCGCCCCTCCTCTCCTCCTACAGTACACCTGATGCCCGGCCCGTGGTGAGTCTGCAGCCCCACACGCTGCTCTGTCCTCCAGCCTGTGTGCCCCCTCTGTCCTCCCCCCTGTGTGCACCCTCTGTCCTCTGCCCCCTCCAGCCGTCCTCTGCCCCCTCCAGCCGTCCTCTGCCCCCTCCAGCCGTCCTCTGACCCCTCCAGCCGTCCTCTGACCCCTCCTGCCGTCCTCTGACCCCTCCAGCCTCCAGCCGTCCTCTGACCCCTCCAGCCGTCCTCTGCCGACTCCAGCCGTCCTCTGCCCCCTCCAGCCGTCCTCTCACCCCTCCAGCCGTCCTCTCACCCCTCCAGCCATCCTCTGACCCCTCCAGCCGTCCTCTGACCCCTCCAGCCGTCCTCTGACCCCTTTAACCGTCCTCTGACCCCTCCAGCCGTCCTCTGCCCCCTCCAGCCGTCCTCTGCCCTCTCCAGTCGTCCGGGGGTGGCCACATATTGACTCAGGATCCAGGCGCCGGAGAAGACGCAGGGTCGGTGGTAAGTATAGCGGAGTGTGTGTGTGTATGTGTGTGTATGTGCTGACCACTCTGCCCACGCCGCTGCGCTGACCACTCTGCCCACGCCACTGCGCTGACCACTCTGCCCACGCCGCTGCGCTGACTAATCTCACCGCGCGCAGTGCTAGCCAGTGAGCCACCATATACTCTGCTACCCACAGAGCCGCCTGTATACACACAATTAATTTCACCGCACTACCCTAACTATTAGTAAATAAACTATACATGGATTCTAGACTACCCGATTCTTTAGAATCGGGCTGCCATCTAGTACTATATAAAAGACAAAAGTAGCAATCACAGGGGAGCTCAGGTCGCATTTAAAACTTTTCTCCAGGCACATATCTTATTCATTGCAATCAATTGCAAAGTGCTGAAGTCCATTTGAGTCTTTACTTTGGGCATACTTTTCAACGTTACCATCCTTCTCAGAAGAGTCAGGTCCTGTTTGAGTCTCTCTCCTGGGCACATTCCTTTAACGTTGCAAACCATACATCATGGGTCCAGTTAACTCTAGCAGTTACCTCCTCCTTTCTTTGTGGACTGCACTTCCGTGTTGCTGCAGCTGCTGCTGAGGGAAAGGACACCAAGGGGCCCAGTCAATGGGTAAACAGGACAAAAGGGCAGAGCTCATGGTTAAAAAGACAGTCCATGAGGAAAGGGGCAGAAAAAGGAAGGCAGTCCATTGCAAAAACGATCTGAAATGGTGATAGTTCCCTTTAGTGACTATTGGCACGGTGGCTCAGTGGTTAGCACTGTGGCCTTGCAGTGCCAAGGTCCTGGGTTCAAATCACACCAAGAACAGCATCTGCAAGGAGCCTGTATGCTCTCCTTGTGCTTGGGTGGGTTTCCTCCAGGCACTGCAGTTTCCTCCCACATTGTAAAGACATACTGATAGGATGTTTAGATTGTGAGCTCCAAGAGAGACAGCATTACTGATGTATGTAAAGTGCTATGGAATTAATAGTGCTGAATAAATGTTATTATTATCCCTTCACAATTCAAGGTGGGAAAAGTGAGCAACGGGCACAACAAAAAGAAAAACAAACTCTTACAGTGGCCGTCTTACCATTAGTTTCATAACTAATGTCAACCAAAATGTCGCTGTTTGATAGGCTCCCGGGCCCGACACCTCTTTGCAGACTCAAAACTGTCTCTAGTTATCTGTGCAACAGGCCTAGTAGGTGCTGAACAAATTTTACTCTGAACAGCTGTATGCCTATCAATGGGGCTTTAAACTGCCCAACTTCTTAAAACTGGCAGTCTTGAAGGCCTTCCCTCTCTCACTTCTCCACATCAAGTCAGTTCTGGCAAAGTGGAACACATAGTTGGGGAATAAGAGAATCCCCCTCATCACATAGGCCGCAAACCACTTATTGGGCCCTCCAGATTCAGAAACATCACTCTGCTCCCTGTGACGCAGACGGTATCTGGGAATGAAGGTGTTCCACAGAAGGAGCACCCAAGGGTGAGTTTCATCCTTCTCAAGGTATCTATGGCCACGGACAGATTCATATTCAAGCTAAATCGCTAAACTAAATCTTCAGACACCAGCTGCTGGTAGCACTCCATGGGAGAAAGGGCCATCCTCTCCACCCACCAGAACTGGAACCAATCAACCTCCATCTTGCCTACATTAAATCCATTAAGCTCATGGGTGAGTTGTCAAGCCCTCTGCAGGAGTTTATTGCCTTAGTTGTTGGTCCTGGTCTTTCCTCTTCACTTGATTCTGGCTGAGGTACAGCCTGTACCACACTGGTTAGACAAGGCTTATGGGCACCGGCTATTCCCAGAAGTCCCAAGTGATTCGCCTCCCAAATAATTGGCCTCAGCTCCATCCTTCTCCTTTCCCAGTCAAAATGGTGTAGACCCAGCTCCATATCCAAGGGGTTGCTGAACCCAAACCACACCCTGAAAAGCGGGGTCATCTATCCAAGGGGTTGCTGAACCCAAGCCACACCCTGAAAAGCGGGTTCATCCCCAGCTTCTCCAATCGTTCATTCATCACCTTCACCCATCCCTAGCAGCAGGCATGGTTTCCTCCTAAGCAGCTCCATCCAGGGTTGAGCAATACTCACAGTTCCTCTCAGGGTACTGCTATATTCTCGCACCACCAGCTCACATATCAGCCCATAATGGGCCTATTTTTTTCTCCATATAGTGGTAGACATTTTAAGTCTCTTTTGCTGCACCTGGGTGGCAACACTCTACTTTAACTTTACCTTAAGCACAGGGCATTTTCCCATAAGGCACATAAGATGATCCTGCCAACTATGCCAAGTGTAGAGGTACTGGTGCCAGGGATCTGGTATAGTCAATAGCGAGGCAGGGCTAAGGTCGCAGCACAGCCCTGGCACAGCAACCCCTGCCCCAACAGGCTCCTCAGTACAAAAGTTTCGTTTTTGGTACCCTAATGGAGAGATAAACCATTCACAGAATCAATAAAAGTGTTTAAGGTTTCTTTACTAATAAACCTTACTATAAATATGTGAGTTGGGAGTAGACTATTTACATGACATGTTTGGTTGCATGCTGATCCCCTTGAGCCGGTACGCCTGAACTTGCACCCCTGTGCTTCACTGATGCACGTCGTGAATTAAAGGAGGCTGTTTTTGACCTGTCTTATTTCCTACCTCGCTTAAAGGAGGGCATTTATAGGACTAAAAGGGAGCTGCCAGATGATGTTCCTTAACCAAGCTTACAGTTGAGTTCTGTCCAACTTTGGACCTCTGCTTGGGACCACTGAACTCTAACTGGAGAGGACATCCATTGTCCAGGTATTCGCAAGTGGCTGACATTGAGCACCAGTACTGGGGGAATATGCTTGGATGAGGTTCTAATCCATGGTAAAGAAGCTAGGCCGGGTTCTGGAATGACATCTATGGCTTGATTTTTTTGCCTGTGTAGATTGGATGGGTTGTTACAGACATCTGATAAAGAATTAATATCAATAGCTCCTCTACAAATATATTTACTTAGAAAACTGGTGATGTGCTTAATACTTATTTGACCCGCTGTATATGGACGCATTGGTACCTGACACACTGCTATTCGGATGTCTGAAGATGCTTTCGCTGTTAATTAGGGTTACTGAATACAACACTGCACACTGTGTGCAGAATTATTATGCAAATGAGTATTTTGATCACATGATACTTTTTATACATGTTGACCTACTCCAAGCTGTATAGGTTTGAGAGCCAACTAACAATTAATAACTTAGGTGATGTGCATCTCTGTAATGAGGAGGGGTGTGGTGTAATGACATCAACAAACTATATAAGGTGTGCTTAATTATTAGGCATACGCCTTTCCTTAGGTAAAATGGATCAGAAGAGAGATTGGACGGGCTCTGAAAAGTCCAAAATTGTGAGATGTCTTGCAGAGGGATGCAGCAGTCTTGAAATTGACAAATCTTTGAAGCGTGATTACCGAACAATCAAGCGTTTCATGGCAAATAGCCAACAGGGTCGCAAGAAGCGTGTTGGGCAAAAAAGGCGCAAATTAACTGCCCATGAATTGAGGAAAACCAAGCGTGAAGCTGCCAAGATGCCATTTGCCACCAGTGTGCCATATTTCAGAACTGTAACGTTACTGGAGTATCAAAAAGCACAAGGTGTGCAATACTCAGGGACATGGTCAAGGTAAGGAAGGCTGAAAAACGACCACCTTTGAACAAGAGAGTGACTCTTGATGGGCCGGATGGATGGGCCAGAGGCTGGATCAGTAAAGGGCATAGAGCTCCACTCCGACTCAGACACCAGCAAAGTGGAGATGGAGTACTGGTATGGGCTGGTATCAACAAAAATGAACTTGTGGAACCTTTTTGGGTTGAGGATGGAGTGAAGTTCACTCCCAGACCTACTGCCAGTTTCTGGAAGACAACTTCTTCAAGCAGTGGAAGAAGTCGGTATCATTCAAGAAAAAACACGATTTCCATGCAGGACTATGCTCCATCACATGCATCCAACTACTCCACAGCGTGGCTGGCCAGTAAAGGTCTAAAAGAAGAAAAAATAATGACAGGGCCCTCTTGTTCACCTTATCGGATCCCCATAGAGAACCTGTGGTCCCTCCTAAAATGTGAGATCTACAGGGAGGGAAAACAGTACACCTCTGGGAACAGTGTCTGGGGGGCTGTGGTGGCTGCTGCACACAATGTTGATCGTAAACAGATCAAGCAACTGACATAATCTATGGATGGAGGCTGCTGAGTGTCATCATAAAGAAAGGGGGCTATATTAGTCACTAATTTTTTTTGTGTTTTGTTTTTGCATGTCAGAAATGTTTTTTTCTTAATTTTGTGCAGTTATATTGGTTTACCTGGTGAAAATAAACAAGTGAGATGGGAATATATTTGGTTTTTATTAAGTTGCCTAATAATTCTGCACAGTAATAGTTACCTGCACAAACAGATATCCTCATAAGATAGTCTAAGAAAACACACTCCAACTTCCAAAAATATTAAGCTTTGATATTTGAGTCTTTTGGGTTGATTGAGAACATAGTTGTTGATCAATAATAAAAATAATCCTCTACAATACTACATGCCTAATAATTCTGCACACAGTGTACATATCCATTGTAAGAGTTAAGCTATTGTTTGGGATCTCCATCACTTCTTCCATCAGTATATTTGCTCAATAATCTCGGTTTTTACCCAGGGGCTCACAATATTATATCTAAGTTATGTAGACTTTGTCCTGGGTGAGATGTGAATCCCAGCCCTGTATGGCTTAAATTAAATGAGTGGTTCCATGTCTAAAATTTTATTTATAAATAACTATCTTTACACCCTGACCACTTGTGTAATTATCTTTATTACACTTAGCCCTACACTTCTCCCACATATGTAATCCCTAAACGTGATTTCTTTACTTCAATTCCTGTGACGATTTGTTTAAACAGGACATCCCAGACGTCTGGAGCTGCACTTTCCCATACCATCTATCGCCCCTCCTGGAACAGAACATCATCATGGGGTGGTGCTGCAGTTACTTTCTACAGTTTCTTGCATTGCTTCCCTCTGAAGATGTCCTGGGTCCACGGTGATAGTTGCTGTGGGAGCTATGAGTGCAGAATCGGCACTCTTCTTCTATCTCCACCAAGTAGTCAACAGGGGGTCATCAGTGTCACTCACTGCTTCTATTGCCACCCCATCATGATTTCTTCTTTCACAGAAGCTACAATTGTGTAACTGGAAGGCCTGGCCAGGTGTCGGGCCTGGTAGTCGTGGATGAGGGTTTCTCTCTTCCACTGGCCCTGGATCTTCGCTACAGAAACCTACAGTGTGGTGGGTGTGGGGGTCTCACCTGAACGTGGCAGTCCTTCATGGTCACCGGCCAGTTTTAGATGGTCCAGTGTGCTCAGCACTGTCTCGCAGCTAGCATTATTAAAGACAAGTCCACAATGTTTCAAAACAGCAAACACAAGTGTGCCATGTGTGCCAAGCTGCAAAGAGGCAAATGGTCTGTGACCCCAGAAGGAGGAACAGTACCCATGCTCTCCTTACACTGACTCTCCTCCTCTACTCCCTCCTCTAAAGCTTACCCATGCTGGACAGATATGAAGCTGGCGTTGGGAGTCCTCTCTGTAGCTTAAATGGTCCCTCCGGTACCACTGAACAAGACGTCCTCTCCCTCCTAATCTTCCTAATCATCTTCATCCCCAATCTTGCGGGGATGAGATAGGCTGGGCTGTGTAGGATCACCCCTTGTGAAATCTTGCTCCATACCCAGCTGCTGGGTGCTCAAAGATTCCATTTTTAGATTATGCAGCAATTCTTTCTGCAGACAGAGCATAGGGATGGTTACGCTAATAGCCTGATCACTGCTCACAAGCTTGGTGCACTACTCAGTTATCAAGCAAATGTCTTAAATGTCAGTGATCCACACCCACTCAACAGTTATGTGTCTTGGCTGAGTCTCAGTCTGACGGTATGTTCATGTTGTATTCAGCAAGTGCCCTCTGCGCCTATCTTATCCTTGCAACATATGATATGTTGAGTTTCACCATCTTGGCAGGTCGCCAATGAGTCGGTGGTTTGGCAAATTAAATTGCTTTTGAAGTGCTGCAAGACCGGCAACAGTGGTTGAGGAATGGCAGAAATGGGCGTCAATATGGCGCACCTTCTCAATTATATACGGCAAGTCAGGGTATGCATTTATACATTTCTACACCACTAGCTTCAGCACGTCAGCCATGCCTGGCACATGTACCAGCTTCCTGAGCTTTAAAGCTGTTACCAGGTTATGCCCATTATTGCAGACAACCAGACCGGGTTGGAGTTACAGTGAGGTGAGTCACTGATCGGTCTTTTGTTTTATTCCTTGCCACAGTTGTGCTGCAGTGTGTGGTGTTTCACCTAAGCATTTGATGCACTGGAAACCCTGATTGAGGTTGGGTCCGCTATTCGTGGCGTGGGTAGGATATGTGATGGTCCAGTTTAAGACTTTGTCCCACCCTCCACCAGGCTGAGTCAGTGTGCCGTGACAGAGATGTATCGTCCCTGTCCACAACTACTTTTGCACGTGTCTGTTGTATGGTGGACTTTCCTGGTTACGGCGTTGGTGAGAGAACGCTTTAGATTGTTTAAGATGTGCTGGTGTAACGCAGGGACGGCACACCAGGAAAAATAGTGTCGGCAGGGAACAAGAATCGTGGGGCAGCCACAGCCAACAGATCACGGAAAGACTGTGCCCCACAAGCCTAAATGGCAACATCTCTATGGCTAGCAACTTGGCAATGTGCAGGTTCAGTATTTGTGCTTGTGGGTGTTTGGCTTGGTATTTATGCCTACTTTCATAGATCTGGGGCACAGCAACTGGACACTTGGCTGGGACAAACAAGTGGATGAGCTTGTTGTGTCCTGTGTCTGTGCACCCGCAGCTTGTGAGCAAAAGGTATGATCACCTGTTTCCTTGGCCAGCAGATTGGGAAGGATGATCACAGGTGACATGGCAGTAGTTTGACCCGCAGACACCGATTTGGTACCCTGTTGTTCCGCCCTCTGACTAGGGTACTTGGCTGCCATGTGTTTCCGCATACTGGTGGTGCTTTGATTGCCTTTGCCCTAGCCTCTGCTCAGTTTCGTATGGCAGATGCTGAAGATGACAACATTTGGTTCAGAAGAACTATCTCAAAAAAATTTCCAGACAGCGACTGAACGCACCCTTGCCTTGACTTGGGGCACAAAGGGATTGTTCTTGGCAACAGTTGACACACTTTGCAATCTGCTCAAACCAGTGGCCTTGGCGCCTTTGTTGGTGCTACATATCCACCTTCTTCCTCTGTGCTGCTGTGCTTGCTATGCGTGCCAGCGGTCCAGGTCGGATAGGTGGTCTCATCATTGACCACCTCATCATCCATTTCATCCTCCTTCCGTGTTGATATTGTCTGCTGGACAGATGGCAACTGTATGTCATCACCATCAGCCTCCACCTCTGAGGGGGTGATGAACAAGGAACAGGTTGAGAATAGGATGACCCAGCCTTCTCTGTCCATACATGGGCTACTTTTTGGAGAATATATTGCTATGCCTGGACATTGGGGACTGGAACTACTATGCTAGTAGTCCTAGCTTCATAATTGTTTGGCTCTTGAGGCTTGCTTCCTTCATCAACCATGGGCTACTTTTTGGAGACACTATGGCTATGCCTGCACATTGGGCACTGCAAAAACTATGCTAGTAGTCCTGTTAATCCTAGCTTCATAATTATTTGGCCCTTGAGGCCTGCTTCCTTCATCAACCATAATACAGCCCCTTGGGCTACTTTTTGGAGATACTAAGGCTATGTCTGTGATGCGCCCCCAGGCTATGGGGTACTCAGGAACCGGGCTGGTGCTGTCTCTCTGGGGTATCATGGCGGTCGTGACCCGGTCTTGTGGCCTGGGATCAGTCCAAAAAGGGGTTATTTACAAGGCATATGTCATGACGCCACCCGGGGTATGTGGTTAATAGAACCACCGCTGCCGTATTGCTGCTAGTGACGGTGACTTGGGGCAGCGTGGATGGTAAGCCCTCCTCGGGTAGGGATGAGGGTACCCAGTGCAGGAGTAGTTGTGATGGATGGACCTGGTGAGGGATTGTGTGCAGTGTAGTTCACTTACTTCAAAGCTGCAGCTCTTCTGCCAGAGTGCAGGGATGACAGTCTGTGGCTCCTCATGCGGGACTTTTCTGCGACGCTAAAAGTAAACAGTCTCAGTCCGTGATGAGCTTACTGGGTACTTTACTTAAGGTCTTCAGCATTAGTTCACAACAGTTTACAGTTCTTTCCGTACAGTTCATACTATTCACACTCTTATGGGCAACTCAAACTGTGCAGCTCAGGTAGTGTTTTTGTGTTGCTCTCTCAAAGTCATTTCAGGCCCCTCTCTCAGTGTTAACATAGTACCTCACCCCCGGGTTCAGTCTGGTCATCGCAGACTCATGGTTAAATAGATTTCCCTTGCAGTCAGGGTCACCAGTCCTAGAATGATGACTGTGTCCTAGTCTGTGGTGGAAAGTTAGGCTGCAGCACATAAAGTATCTGCCCCAACCGGTGTGTCTCGTGATTAGGGTCTGGAATCCCCAGTCACTTCTTCCTAGCCGGTTCTCTGGTTTTGGCCTAGCCCTCTAGTGTCCCAGGTTCAGGTATTTGGGCACACCAGGCTACTTCTGTCTGTCACTGTTTCAACTCAGGGTTCCTCCAGTCAGCTAAGATGTGTGCAGCTGCCAGGCCCTCATCCTCCCACCTTCTCAGCTGTGGGGTCTCTTTCAGTCTCTTTCTCTTTCCCGTCACCTCCAGCCTATGGAGTGGGCTTTCTCTCCTAAAGTCTGTGCCTCTCAGGATTCTGTGCCTTCAGGGAACCCAAAACCTCCTGGGAAGTCCCTCTCACTACTTGCTTCTCTCCTGACTCACTCTCCAACTTCTGCTTCTTCTCACTATCCCTGTGTGTTCCCGGGTTTTTATTGTGTTGGTCTCTCCACCCACTTTTTCAGTGCTTTCCTACACTCCACCAACTTTGCTACACCTGCCACCCCTTGCCCAACCTAGAGTCCTATGCGTAGGGTCGGTGTTTGTGGGTGTGGGTGTGTTTTCAACCACCTTGCTTACCGGATGCACTTCCCTCTTGTGGCCTCCTGGTTGCAGGGGCGCCACACCTGGACATTGGGCACTGCAACTACTGTGCTAGTAGTCCTAGCTTCATAATTGGTTGGCCCTTGAGGCCTGCTTCCTTCATCAACCATATTACATCCCCTTGGGCTACTTTTTGGAGACACTATGGCTATTCCTGGACATTGGGCACTGCAACTACTGCAGCTAGTAGTCCTAGCTTCATAATTGTTTGGCCCTTGAAGCCTGCTTCCTTCCTCAACCATAATACAGCCCCTTGGGATACTTTTTAGAGACACTATGGCTATGCCTGCACATTGGGCACTGCAAGAACTATACTAGTAGTCCTATTAGTCCTAGCTTCATAATTGTTTTGGCCCTTGAGGCCTGCTTCCTTCATCAACCATGATAAAGCCCCTTGGGTTAATGTTTGGAAACATTATGCCTATATTTAAGAAGAATAACCCTAACAGTGTATGATTTTTACAAAAATGTATTAAGACGGTAATACGCACACACCTCAAACCAAAGTGATAATACCAACAACAATAAAAGAAAGTAAAAAGAATAAAAGGTCAGATGGTATTCAACCTCTTGTTTTCAATCTACCCACTGGGGCACTCAACTGAACTTTCCCTGCCAACCAGCGGAGTTTGATTGCACCCTAATTTTTCCTGAATAAAGAAAAAATTTCAGCTCACCACCTTGACGGCCGTTTCAGACACTCCAGCACGATGTAGCCCCTTCCTGGCAAAGCACATCTATATCCAAGTAAAGGAGAAAAGGTAGTTTCCAGCGAGCATTGAAGGAACAGTGATATACTTTTTTTGCAAAAACTCTTCAGTAGTTAATGAATCCAAACATGTTACTCGTGTATCAAAAACGAATCTACCCTTACCCCCCTAAAAACTAGACGTTTCGGTGAATGCCTTTATCAAGCTGCAACTTGTTGCAGCTTTGATCACATGAGGGCAGTGTGGACATACTGGATACATCCTATTATGGAGTAGGATTATCCTTGAGTTTATCTGACCATTGTTGAAAAATTTGTTTTCACCTTCCAGTTCAGCCCAGAGAGAATATCCTTATGACTGTCTAGGGCAAAAAGTACTTATTGTGATGGTTATACATTCACATGTCAGTCCCTTGTGTATCCATATTTTGTGCATCCTGAAGAACCCACATAGCGCAATTTACAGTATAAAAAAGGGAGAAACGCGTCGAGGCTGAAACTAAAAGAACAGGATACTGTACCACCTCACCTCTTGAACACAAAAGATAAGTTGTACTGATAGGCTTTATTGGTCTGGACCAGAGACAATATGTAAAAATAAGCCGCTAGACCCAGATATTCTTTAATTGTGCATAGTGGTGTTGAGGTGGACATACCTACAGAGATGATTTTAATAGTCAGTAGGATACAACGGTGAAACTCTCCCACTGATGAGAGGGTAAGGTCTGAACCCACTAGTTGTGTGACCCTAATGAGAGTGGTCTACTGTAGCAAGTACAGGTTAAGCCTCTGGTGAGCGGGACACCAGTTAAAATTAGGGTGCAATAAAACTCCGCTAGTAGACAGGATAAGTTCAGTTGAGAGCCCTGGTGGGTAGATTGAAAACTAGTTGTTGTTGGAAATTATCACTTTGGTTTGAGGTGTGTGTGTATTACCGTCTTAATAAAGTTTTGTAAAAATCATACACTGTTGGAGTTATTCTTCTTAAATATATTTGTACTTTCCCATATATTGGATAAATCCTTAATATGTTTGAATTAGAGACACTGTTCCTGCACATTGTGCAGTGACAGTGGGACAACATTGGCAGTCGTCCAAGCTTTATAATTGTGAAGCCCTTGTCATGATGATGATGATGATTGGTGACTTCTTCCTGCGTTAACCATCACATAGCCCCTAGGGCAGATCGCTCTCTTTACACCACTTACACACTGAGCTGTCAGAAGATCGCCTTCATCATAACTCGTTCTTATGGCAATCATGCACCATTTTCAGCCTTTTCTGTAGCCCCCAGAATGCTTTTTTTGGGTCCAGCAGACAATTACTAGCATTTCCCATTGACTAAATGACATTGGACTCACTACTAGCACCAAATACCCGAGTATTACGATCTACTCGGCACAAGTATAGGGAGTCTGAGTATTTGACTACTCGCTCATCCCTAGTGTAGGGTATTGTGTAATAAGGCAAATTGCAAAAGCGTTTAGGGTGTAAAGTCAAATACTTAGAAAGGACAATTTAGATACCAGATCAAGTGTTTAAGCCGTAATGATCTGAGTACATCTACAGAAATTAGAAACAAGACTGTGAGCCCCAAGGGGGAAAATAATTTTTTTTAGGACAAATAATGATAATAGTAATGGCGAATTGGTGACCTCTGAAATCAGCTGAGGTGCAATTCCTGCAATTTTTGAATGTTGGAGAATACGCATTGTTTCCTTTATATTATCATGCATCGTGTGTCTGTTCATAAGTTCCCACAGAGAAGAGGAGTATGGCACTTTATAAATAATGGATATTAATATAAAGCTAAATTCACACCTCTGGCAATAAACACCAGTGAATCAGTGTCACTATTTACAGCATCTGATGATCTCTTTTTAATCACACATACCTGACAAGCACGTATTATCACTTAAAAAGCGATGAAATATTAATAGGCTTATATGTGATGTATGAAATGAGCAGCAAATCAATAAAATATTAAGATAGAAGAAAATGAATGCTGACGAGTGATGCCTTACAATCTGCCAAACTGTACCTTGCATTTTACAGTCATGGCAAATCATATAACCTTACATGCTTCCGCCAGTCATATCCATATACTTGTGAAGGGAGCGCCATATACCTGCAGAATATTCACGAACACCCTACATCTATGTTATTGAAGTAGATACTACTGTACACTAAGGCCAATTCATCATTGGTTTAGCACTTTTTTCTTGAGTGGGTTATTCATTATGTAATGTATTACTTTACATAGTTTTATCCATTATTGCAGTGTTTTTTATTATCCTGAGGTTTTTGCCTTATTCATCATTTGAGCCATTTTAAAATGTTGCTACTTGCAACATTTTTGTGCACGGCTGGATTATAATGGGTGAACCCGAATTGTAAAGCTCGGGGTCACTATGAAACACCTATTGTTCAGGCATGGACCTCGAACACTGACTTCCTTGAGAAATCCGTGTTACTGTACCAGGGACCACGCAAGCTATAGGCTGCCTCCAGAGCTGTCTGGCTTTTTCTTGTCTGGCAATCAAAAATACTGAAGAGCCCATTTTTTTTTAATTATTTAAATAAATAATTAAAAAAGTGTGTGGGGTTTGCCCTATTTGGATTGCCAGCAAAGGTAAAATCCAGGCAGCTGGGGGTTGGTATTCTCAGCATGGCGAGCCCCATAGCTATTGGGCCCCCCAGGCAATAGAATAGCAACCCGCCGCCACCCCAGAAATTGGTGCATTCATTAAAAGTGCCAATTCCTTGCACTTTACCCAGCTTCTTCCCGATGCCCTTGTGCATCAGGGTGATAGAAGGGGTTAATGACAGCTGATAATATTGACAGTTGTCATTAACCCAAGATTGATAATGTTCGCACACGCAGTGAATAATAATTTATTTGAGATAAAAGACACAGACAACCCTCATATTTCCATTTATTAACTGCAAACATACCCTCTGATGGTAATCCACAACGATGACCCTTGAAGGACATAATCCTGGCACTGCTACATCCAGAGACTGCAGCAATGGAAAAGCATCCTATCATAAAATTACGGTGAAGCCCACACAATTTTTTTATTTATTTAAATAATAATAAAAAATAATGTGCTCCTCTGTATTTTTGATTGCCAACCAAGGTAAAGCCAGTCAGATCGAAGTGAAAGGCCGTTGCTGGCTGATTTATCTGTGCTGAGAATCAAAAATACGGTGAAGCCTTACATCAATTTTTATGTATTTATTTTTACAACCCTGCGACAGCAGGTTCAATGACAATGGCAACTAATCACAGACGCTGGCACAATGGACGAGGATTGCATTGGCATCCTTAACAAAGAGGGGCAGCAGGACAGTTTCGGGAAACTGATATTATAGTTTTCCTTATGTAGACATATAACAGATTGTTCGAAAAAACAAACTAAAATGATAGGTATACCTTTTAGTTTTGCATCAAGTCACTTGGATGCTTCCATGTAATAGAAAAAGTATCTCTACAGTTGAAAGAAAGATAGAGTATGCTCCATCTCATTAAGGATAGGTTAGGTCAAGAGCCCTCTCCAATGTTTCCTATGGAGCCCTTGAGATTCTACTTATACCCATCCCTAAGAGAAGTCATTGTACGTATGGCACCCAATGGAGCTTGTTCAGCAATGCATGGAGGTCGAGGACTATGGCTAAGGTCACATTTGCGGTAGAAAATGCTGATCCTTATCCAGTTTTGAGCATGCAAAATGCTTAAAACCGGATCAGGATCCATAGCTTATAGGCACCCTTTATAAATCTGGGTTGGCTAAATGGCAATGCGGTTACCACATCCGTATTTGCAGCCTGCAGGAAAAATCCTGCACGCTGCATTTTTCTGAGCGGTTTCCTAAATGCAGCAGGAGACCTATAATGGGCTCCTATGGGAGCCCATTCGGCTACCGCAAGGCACATGTGATTGCCTGCAGTAGCCGGATGCTTTGTTCAAGTACTGTAAACTCCTGTACAAGCTGCCTGTCATTACAAATATTAAAAGCCAACAAAATCTGGCAATACTGTAATTTTAGAAATTAACCCTTAACATGCCGATCTATGTGGAGAACATGTCTGTAGGGAGGGTGGGCACTCCCTACAGACATGTTGCCCACATCTATTATTAACATTAACCCTTTGTTCATCCCTGCAGCAGCAGGGATGAACAAAGCATCCAGCAACTGGATTGCACATTATGAGCAATCCGGTTACCGGATGCAGGTTTAGGGACACATTTTGTGTCCAAAATGTGTCTGAATGCACATTACATTACCACATCTGGATCTGGATGCGGTAATCATAATCTGCATTCTAAATGTGACCCTAATCTATGAGCGTGGGATCTATACAGACTTATGCAATTATCTACATTGCATTTTTAGTGAATTACACAAATTTTATATAGTCTTTGGGTATATATAGATAAGCATTGCCCACCAACACTTTATCATCGGCACAGTGAGCAAATTTAATTCATCTCTCTTTCCATATTTCTCACCACCAGCCTGAATAGAAGAATTTCTCCCTTTTATATGCTATTTGTTATTGTTTTGTGCTTACTTTGTGGTGTTCACTGTAGATCATGCCGCCGAGAACAAGTTTCCCGTGTCTGCTGAGCCTCAGCCGCCTCCACACTTCATATTTCCAGCTTTATCTGTTTCAGAAAGGACTTTTCATTTTATTTGGTTTATGCTATTGGTATACTATTCAGACTTTACAGCGCTTCCTCTTTTTTATATATGAATATATCACTGTAAAAGTCTTTAATAGAAAATAGGAGCTTTATATAGGGATAAGAAGAGTATTCAGACACTTTAGACCCAGAAAATAAATGAACGACAGGTGAACATGAAATAGGAATCAAGGCATAACAAAGGCTCTGCTCACACAGTCTTCATTTATACAGGAGCCAGGTCTCGCGTCCAATAACCACATATTAACATTAACCCTTTGATTTATGTGCAGCAGCAGTGGCCATGTACTATCAAGCTTCAGCAACGGTGTGCAATTATGAGCAATACGTTACCGGTACATGCAACGGTTTAGACACATTTCTTTCCTGTGTTCTGATGCACATCAAACCTAAACATCTTGATCTGGGAGCCCCGGGTAATCATTTTTCATTGACCTAAGTATAGGTGTTATCAACTTCTAATCACATAATCCACATGCATTTTATAGTGTTTACACAATTTTCTTACCTAAGAATCTTTTGGGTAGATTAGTTGTTGAAGCATTGCCACAATCAGTCTGAATGCATCGGCCAGGAATCAAATGTTCAATTGCATTCTCTTTATATTTCTCACCACATGAAAGAAGGGGGTCCCTTTTGAATGACTATTTGTGTATTGTTTGGTGCTTACCTTTGGGTGTTTGCGCTCGATCAATACCGCGAGTAACAAGTTTCTCCTTCCTGTGAAGCCTCAGCGCCTCGCACGGAACTTCAAGTGGCCGTTATCGTTCAGAAAGGACTTTGATTTTATAATTGTCGGGTTTATGCTATTGTATACTATCCTCAGACTTACGCTGCTTCCTCTTTTTCTAGGGATATAATAATCACTGTAAAAAGTCTTTAGATGAGAAAAATAGGAGGATTATTATAGATAAAAATTATTACGTCCCTTCATGAACCAAAAATTAACGACAGGTAACATGAATCAGGGATAAAGCTAAAAAGGCTTTGCTTCGCACATCTTCTATTTATTCCAGGAGAGGTCTCTCAAACTAAACACATGATTAAATTAGGTCAGGTTCCATGCGAGTTCCATACTTTGGCCTCGGAGAAGCTCAATGCTGAGAGGACAAAGTAGCATGCATGCATAGCTTTTGAATAGCAATACAGATGATGCTGGCTTGGTAAAGCATGTTATTACACCTATAGAGACATAACATTATTATTATTATTTATTTATTATATAGCGCCATTAGATTGCATGGCGCTTTACATATGGAAAGGGCAGACGAGGACAAGTACAATATGTATGAACAATCAGAGAAGTTACCTCTCCGCGAGGGCTCACAGTTCTATGAGGGATGGGTGGGGGATACAGTAGAAGGGGGTAGTGGCGGTTGTGAGATGGTGTAGTGGACCGGGTCTCAATGCAGGTTGTGATTGAAGGAAGAGGTGGGTTTTCAGGTTTCTTTTGAAGGTTTAGGGTGAGTGTCTGAAGTGTTGGGGAAGAGAATTCCAGAGTATAGCGGATGCACGGGAGAAATCTTGTATGCGGTTGGAGTGAGATGGAGTAGGAAATCCAAGGTAGTTGCATGAGAGTAGGTATCGGGAGACCATGTC
The DNA here is from genome assembly GCA_033576535.1 of Allobates femoralis. NCBI lineage: Eukaryota > Metazoa > Chordata > Amphibia > Anura > Aromobatidae > Allobates > Allobates femoralis. The sequence goes on along the minus strand of JARQOC010000002.1, from coordinate 48,859,770 downwards.
AGAGATGTATGGAGGGGACAGGTTGTGGATGGCTTTGATATGTCATGGTTAGGGTTTGAACTGGGATCTCTGAGAAGTGGGGAGCCAGTGAAGGGCTTGGCAGAGTGGAGAGACAGGGGAGTAGCGGGAGAGACAGGTGGATTAGTTGGGCAGCGGAGTTTAGGATAGATGGAGAACTGAAAGAGGAGGTAGCGGGGAACCAGTGAACAGGAGGCTTGAAGTAGTCAAGGGGGAGATGATGAGAGTATGAACAGTGTTTTAGCATTGTCATGGTCAAGGAAAGTGCAGATCCGGGAGATGTTTTTGAGCGGGAAGTCGGCAGAGGTGGCGAAGGGCTGGATATGAGGATTGAAGGAGAGAGAAGTGTTGAGGATACCTAGAGACACTTGGACGTGGGACTGGGGAGAGTGAGCAGTCATTAACATTGATGGATATGTCAGGTAGAGGGGGAGAGCGACTTGGGGGAAGACAATGAACTCAGTTTTGTCCATTTCAGTTTTAGAAAGCGGGAGGAGAAGAAGGATAGAGATGGCGGACAGTCATTGTGGAATTTTGGATAGTAGGGAGGTAATGTAAGGCCCAGATAGATAGATCTGGGTGTCATCAGCGTAGAGATGATACTGAAGGCCGTGAGACTGATAAGTTATCCTAGGCCGAGGTGTAGATGAAAAAAAGTAGGGGTCCCAGAACTGTTCCTTGGGGGACACCGACAGAAGGGGGTAGGACGAAGAGGAGGTGTAGGAGGGGCGATGCTGAAAGTCCAGTCCTTAGATATGAGGAGATCCAGGAGAGGGCCAAGTCTGTGATACCAAGAGATTCCAAAATTAGTAGGAGGGAATTGTGTACGGTAACATGCATAAGTGGGCCAAACTAGTCGAGGAACTAAACACTCCCTTGACTACTCAAAACTCTAACTAGCATCTCATATGTAGAAATACTTTTTCTAAGATCTGTTTATCAATTCTACTTATGAAAAGACAGGCATGGAATATAAGTATATGCACAGACCCACTCGTGGTTTTATGTGCACAGGAAACCTAATCATGTTCCCTTTAACAAAATAGATATAGTACTGTTTTCCCGTTGGTTTTGTGGCCATAAGAACTTTTAGATAGGGTGCTTTTATGGTTAATTGCTCCACCATTCATCTACGCATTGCAGAGGCAACAATACAATAGCCTGGATGATGCACTAGCCTAGTTCTCTATATTCATTGTGCTACTGTATAAATTACAGACTTCTTAGCCCACGGCTCCTAAGGCTAGGCGCTGAGCTCCACGTGTTGAGGGCCAATTCCACCCGCCAAAGTCACACCAAGTTAATCAATTCATTGTGTTCCCTTCCTAATGGCTTGACTTTCTGCTTGCGCGTAAAACAAAACAGCGGCAGCTGTAATGAAAGCGATGTGTACTCCAAAGCCGGCAACGGAAATAGGCTGAATAATGTCCCTGCCTGTTCAGTTTACCGTGTGCTGGAACCTTACAAATAGCTGGTGGGCTATAATAATGCACCGTGCACATTTCCAGCTAATACACCTTTATAATGCTGAATCTCATTCCCTCCCGTTCCTAATTCATCATTTTTGTTGCTTATTCCGTCATTATGCATTTTGCCTGTGCCGTTACAGTCCAAAGTCACCTCTGTTGTTTTCGCACGGGGAATCGCACAAAAGCATTCCTCATGGCTAATGTGAAATAACGACATGCTATGTTTTGCATTATTATTATTATTTTTTTATTGTTTTCACCAAAACATCAAACAAAATCCAAAGTCGAGAGTATACATCGTAATAAAACATAGGAATTTTACATTTATTTTTGATGTTTTTTGGAATTTTTTTTAAAAAGGTGACAATTACCATTCTATTACATTGCTGATACAGTACAATTTTATCCTACAGTTCTTGGATAATGTGGTGCAAACTACTGCATATATGAAGAGGAGACCAATTAATAAAAAAGGGTGTAACGATATACCATCTACCCCTAAATCCATTAGTGCATTTGATTGTAATAGTCTTGACCTCAGTTTGACAACTGAGCTGTCTGTAAATATAATGCGGATATCCTATCATTGACATTCAGGATTATTACATATGGCTATACGATTTGTAGGCTTGACATATAGGGCGAGTCGGCGACCGTTTATTTGCACTATGTGTAGAATATCGCAACCAATGCAATGTTTCAATTTTATGGTGCAAAGAATCTCATTGATCAATTTATATGAAATTTACATTTATTAAATCAACAATAACCAAATAATAATAATTTACAAGGTAAATATGTCCTTTATTTCTTAATTAATTAATTAATTATAATTAATTTTTTTAAGGGAATCTATCATCAGAAAATCAGATTTTGTGTAAAATGTATTTTTTTTTAAATCATTTTCTGAAAGGGAATCTGTCAGCAGGTTTTTCTAGCTCATCTGAGACCAGAATGCTGTAGATCAAGAGACTCTGAATCCATCGATGTATCACTTACATTACTGGGTGCAGCAGTTGTGACACAATCAGAGTTTTTAGATTTAGTATGTAGCAGAACTGAGTAAAATAAACCCCGCCCTAACCATGCTCTATATGTTCAAAGTCTTTCGACTGAGAGATGCTAATTTGAGGGTTAGGGAGTATAGTCAGATTTGTGTAGCCTAGAATGATAATCCTAGTTGAACAACAGCATGCAGATTAATACATGACGCATATTTAAATCTTGTGTATCAGCCTCCATCTCCTCTGTCTTCAGATTACATAGCAAAAAACCTGCTGACAGATTGCCTTTGATTAGAAATATTGCAATTGTCATACTGGCCACTAGATCTATTTTACACTATTACTTCCTGTTCTTAAAAATAGACTTTTCAGAAATCTCATTATCATCACATGCAGGATTGCAATTGTAGATAACATCTCTATACACAGTTGTTAATACAGCACCCACCAATCACAATAGGTGATGCCCCATCTCGTCATGATATAAACAGTAAATAATTTTCTGATGACAAAGACCTCTTAAAAGGGTCTTTTGCTAATAAGTTCATCATGAGGTGGTGTTCCACATGTCCATCCCTTATACCAGGGTTGGGGTACTTCAGGCCTCGACGACCACCAACAGGTCATGTTTTCAGGATTTCCTTAGCATTTCTCAGGGGTTGAAATTATCACCAGTGCAGATGATTCCATTATAACCTGTGAAATACTTAGCACATCTAGAAAACATGCACTGTTGGCGGCTCTCAAGGTCTGCAGTTCCCAACCTTGCCATATACCATGAGGACATCTTTCCCTGCAAAGCAAATAGCTTCAAATTTGGAAATCACTATTCAAGGTTTTGAGTTGATGAATCAGAATCTTACTTCTACTGACCTCCTACGTGGACCTATCATGGTCTTTTAATGGGTGTAAGGAGAAACATCCATAAGTCTTGTGAAATATAACTATATTGCACAGTTAAAGGGTTTCTCCATTACCTGAACAACCCCTTTTTAAACAAAGGAGCCCCCATTATAAAAGTACACTCACCTCCTGTACCAACTCCAGTCAGACGATGTCAAAACCGGGACTCCCGTGAAAATTGTTGTCACATGAGCCTTGCCATGAGTCTTGTCAATCAGCAAACATTATTGGGCTGCTACGCTCTCACTATTTCCACTTGACTGACGTTCAACTGAAGGAAGTGAGTGTGCTGTAGCCCACTAGTGACTGCTGATTGGCTGCAGTCTCATATGATGTCTTGTGAGCCCCGGGACACCTAAGATTGATATTGTTGGAATGGCGTCAGAGCGGGAAGTGAGTATAGGGTGTTTTTATATTACAAGAGCACTAATTATTTTAGTAAGGGGTTTCCAGGTAGTGGACAACATCTTTATAATTGGGGTTGACCAAATAAGGCCACAGTAGAGAATTGAGTAACATATGATACGTGAGGGACTTGGCACACCTTTTGCATAGAAGCAGAGGAGATTCGAGCTACTATACACAGTTGTCCATATTCATCAACAAAGTCATATTAATGGAAATAAATAGCTCGAACCATCAATTTGCATTTCTTGGTTTGGAGTCCAGCCTTTTAATTACCACTCTTACTATTGGTAATACTAACACAGAGAGTGAAAAACAAGAAACTGAAGAAATATACATTGAAACAAAACCAGTCTGGTCATATATTAGCATAAAGTCGTTAGGACACCAGTTTTTGCAGGCGTCTAGTCGGAAATTCCATTTTCTATGGTTTGAAACCTAAAATAATGGAGACCTAAAGCAATGACCTTTTGGCCATCAATGACCGACCCAACTACATGCAAGAATTGAAAACTTCCTTTATGTCGAATATTTTGTAGCTTTTACAGTTTTAATATAAAGTAGAATATCGTGCTACATAATTGCAATTATAAGAAACGTTTCTGTGCAACTGAAGTAATGTAAGATTGATATTAATGGAGATGTGCAGGACCCAACACGAAACAACCAACAGTGTCATAGAGGATGTGGATAATCCTTTTGTTAGACCCAGATGTGACACAAAGCTAGGGCCTTGTCAAAAAGAAGTAACGTGACGCTCCTGGAGACTATTGAAATTCAATATTACGGTCTGCCAGGGAACATGTGGCCCCATCTGCATCCCATATGCAGTTATACCCCTGAGTCTGTTACTACATACTGCTATGTGATTTTAGTGTACAAGGTTTATATAGGTGGGCATGACTGGAGGCTGGGTCTTCAGAACCCTTCCCTTTGGTGTGCTAAAGTTAACCCTGTGAAATGGTGTTTTGGGCAACAAAGATACTTTAGCAGTGAGACCATTTTCATAAAAGCAGCCCGATATACACAACGGAGATACATTTTATCGTAAAAATGCCCATGTTATATTTAGTAACACCTACATCATTTTGCATTCGGCTCAAATTTGCATGTTCACATTTTACACACTTATGCAAGATTTTTATTTGGCCATCGTCAAAATACATCTAACCGAAGCTACCTGATCGGTATGCCTATAATACATTCTGAAAATACAGCAACCACCCATTGGTTGAGCATTGTTCATTTTCAATATGATGTACAGTAGAGTTTATGTCATTAGGCAAAATACACCTAGTAAAGAAATGAATGCAAAATACCCAAATTATATACACAACACAGGTAAATATGCACATCAAAAAGAAAAAAGTGTGGGTATGGCAAATATGAGTGCAAAAAATGGTGGATTACATGATTGTTTAATAAAATATAGTCATATTTTCTATTACAAATTGATAGTTGACTTATACTATATAGTTATACGGTTATTGTAACTTATTTCTATTATCGCCAAACTTTATTCATAGAAAAAGTACATTTTACTTCATCTATTTAATTTATCTACAAATATAATTTTGTCTTTTGGGAATAAAATTGCCTATATTTATAAAAAAAATATATATGTCCATCACTTTTCTTTAACAAGTATTCCTTGACTTTTTAGGATTGGTAGTTGCAAATGGTACACACGTTAAAAAAATAAATTTGTTAGTGTTATTTTACTTTGAATATAAGAGTATTATAGTAATGGGTCTTTGAATTGGATATAACATTCTTAGAGCTGTGTAATTAACCTAAGGAAAAAACATTGCCCACATATGAGTATAGACCCAAAACTTTAAAGAAGCTCTCCCATCAAAGTTGTTATCCTCTTAATATATTGCAGTCATCATATTATGTGGCACTGTGTACGTTCAATTGCTCATTTTGCCTTTCTACCCAGTAAATTCTTCTCTTTTCTCTGCTCTATGTAATAACAGGAAGTCTCTTGTCCCTACATGAATCATTCCCTTCTACAACTCCTGGCCGAGCTGCATTTGCAGTGATTATGCAAATAGAGTCTTGAGCGCTTTAGCCAGCTGCCTGCAGTGTTTTCTTGGACTGGTCTCCCTGAGATCAGTGAATGCTTTGTGCATTTGCAGTGATGACTCATGCAGCGAAAAAAGAGACATTCTGTTTCTCTACAGAGCTTAGAAGGATTCAACTAGACTTTTTTTAATCATGTCACAGCATAGACCAAATGGAAAATAGAAGAATTTACTGGGTAAAAGGGCAAAATGAGAAATTGTAAGTACAGAGTGCTATATATTATGATGTAGATTAATGTCAGTTCTTATTTTTTTCAACTAATGTATTCTTGTCCATCATTTTTCATTTTTTTCACATGACAATTCCACTTTTTAAAAAAAATCTATAATTATTAGAAGTCACTATAGCCCAGTGGTCAGATAATGGGAAAATATCCCTCTGTGATATATCCCTTTTTTGTCTCTTTTGCCTGTCACGGGTTCTAATCCCATACACTACCGATACCAAATAGATCAGCAGTTTTTATCAATTTTATCAATTGTATTAATTTTCATAAGATGTCTGTTGAAAATCTGTTGTTATATGTTTTTTAGCTATCCAATATAATGATTTTGTGCAAATTATGAGCCGATATATGAGGCAAATGTATTATAAATATCTGTTTATATAGTACGTCATATGGGCCCTCCCATCTGACGTCATAATGATGTAGATATTGGTTTTTGGCAGTTTCCTGCCTCTTAGACTGTATATAAGGCCAATACTCTGTATGACTCTGATTGTACCCCTGAGGAAGGTGCAGGAACGGCAACGAAACGCTTAGGGAATAAAGGAGCATTTGAAGGAGCCTTGCCTTCCTTGTCTTTCATCCTGAAGATAGCGCGGATCATACAAACACTAAACCCTCTCTGGATTTCTGGATATAATATGATGACTGCAATAAACTAAGATGCTAAAAATTTGGATGAGGTTGTTTATTACGTAGCTTTTATGGACTGAATAAAATTATGGCGATGAGTCGGTATGGACATGATGAATAAGTATTCAATGGCATGCGGCACTCCATGAAATACAGAGGGGCCCCACAGATTATTCATCAATGCCTATAAAAAGGATAGAACTTTGTTTTGCCTGGTTAATCCGTCCAGCAGTACATATCCTATACGACTAACAGAAATCTTGGTCACTTAGGCACGATGGACTAAAAATGTTAGTTATAGATATACACTTTTTAGAGTAACTATATATCAATTATATTACTAGTTTCTATTTTCTTATTACTCTATTAAAGTAGGCTACAGAAAAGTTAAATTTATCACTAGAAAATGCAAACCAATTAGGTTATCTATTAATTGCACAAAAATAAACAACTGAGAAAAGCAAGGGCAAGTTTAACTTTGACTGACTAGGAGAATTGTGTCTCATCTCTACTTGTCAGTGAGCACTAAAGGGAAAGGTTAGAATGAGCAGTAGGCAAAAAACTATTTTGACCGGAGGAGGGTGGAGAGGATGGGGGGTTTAACATTGAGCAAAAACATTTGTGTTGCCATGGTCCTGTATGGCAGCCAGACCGGGAAAGTTTTCACTTCCATGGCTTGGCACTCTAGACTCTTCTGGTGTTTAGTAGACCATTCAACTCCATGACGTTAAGGCACAATATATATCATGATGTCCCATGAGTCCTAGTGGCTATGCCTTATGATTTAATGTCCTGATATTGTTAGGCCTATTAAACACCAAAAGCAGCAAATAATCCCAAACTAAGGATGTAAACATTGTAATTTTCAATTTAAAGGAATATAGAATAGCATTATAGCTAAGGAAATATTACAAAAATTAGACACTTAGCATATGGCCATATTCATAACCACCCAGTAGTCACCATGAGGTGTGTCTCTTTACTTTGGAACCTTCAGTCACAGCCTCTCTTTGAATTTAAAAACCTCCATTTGAATGGGTGAGTAAGAACCTGCTAACAGAGAACAATAACAACTAGGCTAGAGGGGAAGGATGCACCAAAGAAGTAAAGAATGGGTTGTTTCAGTTGCCATGAAGGACCAGTCTGGACATTGTGAATTTTAATGTTAGTCTACTGAAAGAGCATATCCTGTTTGTCACAATTAGACCAGAAAATAGAGACTAGCATGGACTAAATATGCATCAGAGCAATAGGTGAAGGGATTGAGGAGGGTTGAAATTTCTTAAGCTAGTATAAGGTCTTTATTTTTTGGAGTAGAATAAAATGGCAGCTTTCCTCCAAAATTAGAAGCACCACTGTACACAGACTGTGTCTGTTTTTGCCATAGAAACCCTCCTGGTAACCTGCTCTACAAATCCTACTAATTATAGACATTATCAATAACAAACAGTTAATAACAAATAGTGATGAGCGAGTAGTATGATACTTGGGTATAGATAGCTCGATCTTATATACTTTGGGACAAGTAACAAGTAACAAATCCTATGCAAGTCAATTGGGAACTTACTCGGATCCAAATACTGTAACAGTTTAAAGTATTCGATTAAAGATATCTGAACGCAAATATCTTACTACTTACCACTATCTTATCACTAATAACAAACTCTTCAAAGACCAAACAGAAGACATACAGTTCTATCAAGCTTGGTCCTTAAAATGACGTGGAACCTCAAATTTACAGTCCCAGTTCTGGGTCAATACTGGATTGCTGGTTGATGATGGTCAACACTTTTACACTATTACAGTCCTAACCATAGGCTGGTTAGTAATGGTCAGGCATTTTCATTTCCTATTCATTACAGTCACTGGGATTGGCCACTCATCATTGAACAGCCAATCACAGCGATTGTGGGTGGGGGGTTCCATCCCCGGAGGGTACCGGGGTGCGATTGCCACAGCAATGGTGGCTCAATTTAGTCATGATGAACCGATATGTCATAGGTCGGAAAGTACCACGGACCTGTGACAGATAACTGATACGTCTCATGTAGTCATAGGTCGGAAAGGTTATGGATACGTCAAAGGTTATGAAGGGGTTGAAGGCAACCCTCTTCCATGTCATACAGTAGCTTTTGCGTCTTGTATTTCGAAAATCATCAACATTGGAAAATAAAAAAAAAATGAAAGTTTCTAGTAAAGTTTGTGTAGTTTATACTAAGTGAACTTAGTTTGACCTGAATTTCATAAGACTACATAAGTACATTTTGTTCAGCAGTGTGCGTAGACCATTGCCTGTCAACACAAATAACGAACAGAGAGAGAACAAAAATGCTAGTTTTTTTTTAAACTTTTCTTTGAAAGGCAAAACAATTTGGTGTCAGAATATAGTCCTATAAAGAGAATATACAGATATATTATTTACAGTATAGGTATATGTACATTTATCTTATACTGAATGTTTTTTTTTTTTCGTAAAACATAAAAAAAGCAACCAGCGCTGCACATAATGTAAACTCATAAAGTGTACTATTAACACAAAAGGAAGCATAAATAGAAAAAAAATGACGAGAGTAAAACACGTTAAATACAAAACTTGTACTTGCCTTAAATAAAAAAATAAATAAAATCATTACATATGTATTTTCACATACGAGTTGTACGAACAATAAATTATTTTTTATTTTTTTTGTCATTTTTTTCAGTGCCGTATTGCAATCAAAGGAGCTTTAAGTTGCGTTTCTTTAGGTAAATTAGAAATCTTGGGTATATTTTCTTAACTTTTTTGTATGAGATAGGGCATTTCTTGTTTACTTGCAAAAATAAAATGAAAATATATTCTCTATTTTTGAATGGCCAAATTAAAACTGTTGATTATTACATAAAAATACAATATTTGGAACAAAAATAAAGCCTAATTTATTATTTGGCCATATATCTCCTTTATTGCCTTTCGTATATAATTTGTTCTTTCCTTTATATATTTTTTTTATTATTTTTACATATATTTTAACTCAGTGAAGCCACATTGAAAGTTGGTATTTGAGATGTTTTTTCTTATTTCTTACCGACTATGAGGATGAAGTCTTTTAATAAGCCTTTGGTAACTGGAAACTTCCAAATCTCAGGACAATGTCCTTGTCATTGAGAAAAATGATACTGTCGAGGACTCTTTATATAACGCTTACCGCCATTCGTGTACTCTATGCATTGATTTTTTTACTCTTAGTATATAATCAATACTGTTAGGATTAGAAAGGTCTTTTAGTTGACAACTTTTTTTTACTGTGATTCTTTAGGTGTTTTTTTTTTAATGAGAACAAGAATCTAATTTTCCTAAAAATAAAATGCCGATTGGGTCAACCTCTTAAGTCTACATTCATGGCACCGGTTCACATTTTCCACGGGGAAGTCAACCTGAGCCGTGGAACCCTTTTGATGAGACCTACATGGAACACATGCCTTGATATCATGTGTGCCAACAGAAACGTCATTGAAATGTTGTTTCAATTGGTCAAACAGCCAAGGATTGGAAGAGTTGAACAAGTTGAAAAACTACATTACAAAATGGGCAAAGATTGGAAATATGAACTATGCCCGGGCAGGATAAAGCCAGAGGAAACTCTGGTGGAGATCCGCAGCGGTTCTGATGTGCAAATTGGTCGTCTGACCTGGTTATAGGGGTGAGAGACTAATAAAACCATCTAGAAGCTGGTTCCCTCCGAAGATTCCTCAGGATAGCTGGTGTGCTCCCGGCTAAGGTGGGATCCCGACACCCGCCCGACACCCGCTCTGGGGGGTTTACACAGTGAGCGCATCACGGCCCACCTCGCCCGCACTGTCGGGGAGGTGGAGCACAAGCGTGCGCAATAGGATCCGAAACATGGTTTCCTCCAAAACTTCCCATAAGATCGAAAATATATGATAAAACTAATATTGAATCACACATTGAATAAACAAAAAATGTAATTCTGGAATCTTCTATCCTTTTTTAATATTATGTTCTCCGTCTATATGCCTCTGGTAGCACCTTGAAGTATTTGTAGGATCATTATAGGGAGAACCACAATGTAAGATCATTTTATCTCTAGATTTTGGGGTCAGTCCTAGTTTGAGTCAACTGGATGCCTTATTCAAGAATCTACTACTTATCTTAAGACAACCTGTAGTTTACTATAGTGTTTTTCCACTTTTTAAATCTTTTGTAAACTACCCCTTGCTATGTTTACACAGAATATTAACCTTTGCATAGAAAAACACCTCGTCCAGATAAAGATAAGGTTAAATACATAGACACCAATTTGTTTTAAATCTAAACCTCCAATGCCCTTGAGTTTTTGTTTCGGCTGAAATGCATACCGGTACCTTACATTTTGGTAGGGTTCTGATTGTAAACAAAGGTCATTGAAATTTCACACGTTCTAAAATGAAATGTTGATTCGTCAGAAAAAAAAATGTTGAACGTTACAATATTGGGCTGACAATCAAAACCCAACTTCTGTTGTGTTTTTTGTTTTTTTCCAGTAAATATCCACAGCTGTTTTTTGAAATATTTGAAGACACGTAGCTGTAGATCTACTTTGGTCAATCACTGTTCGTAAGAAGCGAGTGATATATAAAGTGACACATCTAATGACACATATGTACAAAACACCACAAATATAACCTACGACATGCCGTCCACACGTTTAATTTAGTAGATTTTCCTGAAGACTTTCATCTTGAGAGGTAGGTGAGGCAAACAAGACGTCAATGAAGCCGGCATCCACCCCATCACCTACAATATGTGGTTTATTAAGGAACTCCTGTCCACCTTTAAGGTTGGTTGAAGAGCCCGTGTCACAAAGAGTATCCCCATGGAGGCCCAAATTTGGTACAGCCCTTAAGCTATTTTGGTTGAGCTCAAACCAAACCGTAACCAACTTTGACGTGCTAGATCTACGTTTACACAGCATATACTGTGTCGTTGGAGTTGATGTCCATCCTTTGGCTAACATTTTTTCAGTAAGCATTGTTTAAAAGCTGAGGGTCTTTGAGAAAGTAGACAACCTTTAGCTAATTTTCCTAGTCCATCTTGGCATTGGACAGTTCTGGTGTGCCACCCAGTATCACATGTTCTAGAGCATGATAACCAAGGACCAGTCACCCAAGAAGGTTGAGAACTTTGAGGAACTACATTGTTGGTAATGCTGTTTGTAGAAGAACCTTCTTTTGATGGTACAAAGAAACTATAACGAACATCAATTGGTTTACTAACATCTGTAGCCAAAATCTGTATAATTAAAACTTCCTTTATAGAGGAATGCCCCATACTGTGAAATGAATCCTCAGCATGGCTCCAGCCACTATAGTTCATGGCAAAGCCATTCATCTCAATGATGTTTTCTGACGTGGATATCATATATTTTCCATTAATGATGTATTCCCCAGTCTTCTTCTTTAATGCTAGGTAAGCAGTGAACTTAGTCTGGTCTTTGGCTTTGTACTGTTTCACTTTTACATGGGTTGCTCCTTCCGGAATCTTGACAATATCCGTGTAGCCTTTGCTGTAAAACAAATTACAGTAATAAATATATTACATATATGGTAGGTGATAAACAATAGAAAAACAATTTAAGACATTGAAGCTAGCAAAAACGACTGGACACTGGGTGAGAAACATAATATTTGTCTTTTCACATGTTTCACACTATGGTACTATGGGAAGTAATCGGAAATCAACTGTTTTCCTGAATCTTATTCCTTTTTTTGGAAAGACTTTCTTAAAAGGGTTCTGTCACCATGTCTATGGCACCTACTATAGTTGGGATTAGGTCATGCTATACCACATTATTCTAAAGGGAATCCGTCATCTGGTTATTGCCTCCCCTATCTTAAAGCAGTGCAATGTGGAGACAGAGACTCCGATTCCAGTATTGTGTTACTGACTGCGCTGCTTAATACAGTTTTGATATAATCCCAGTTTTATCAGTAGGAGATTATTACTAGAGGACTAGTAGCAAATGTTCTGCCATGTAATCCTCCATATTCATAAACTCTGTATAACCCCATCACTGACTGGCAGCTTTCTGCCTATGCACTGTGGGCAGGGTTATACAGATAGTGATGGATTTCCTTGTGCAAGTCTTGTATATTTCAGGGTATTTTTGTTCTTGCAACTTTCTCAACTGTATATGTTTCTTTGCAACATGTGGTTCTCCATTGAATACATTATGGTTAATCCCTATGGATTATGTAGAGCCTGTGGTCAGACCTAGGGCATGTTTGTTATTTGAGTCAATTTTGCTGACAAACTAGTAGTATCTGGTTCAATTCTAAAGCTGGCGTAACACAACTATATGACACATGAGAGAATTGCATTGCACTGCTCGGACCAGCTGGTGGCTCTCCTGACCAAAGAGTGACAGCTGCAAAGAAATACATGAAGCTGTCATTCTCATGTCAGGAGAGCTGCTAGCCAGTCCTGGCAATGCAATGTGATCCTCTCATATCTATAATGTTACTCCAACATTAGTCTTTGTTAGTTCAACCACCAAGGGACATCTATTGCTGCACACCTCAACACCAGATACTACTTCTGTTTATTTTCTAGATGCTTTGACTAAAAAAATAAAAAATACCATTATACAGCTCCTTTGCAGTCCAATATACGGTACCTTCATGATTACCACATTTGCTGCTTTGCAGAAAAATCGGCCTTTTGTTTTGCAGACTTTGAATTGCTACAAACACTTTGAAGCCTTGTGTCCTCACTATATTCCTCACCTTTAGAACCTTACTTCTTCATTACTTACGTTTTGTCCTTTAACATTAATTAGGATACCAATAGAGGGAAATATTTCTGTGCAAAAAAGCTGTGGAAATCCAGATTGTAGTTGGAGATGGACGGACGTGAACTTGAACGTTCGGTGTTCATGCCAAATACATAATTTACAAGTAGATCAGTGTTGAGGTTCAGAGTTTGGGTGCTCTATGTATGCAAACCACTGGATCAAGCATCGCCGTGTTTGGCCCAATGTGGGTCACGTGCGGTGTTTGAATGTCTCGTACTGGAGATAAAATCAGTGATATCAGATATATAGTGTACAGGGCTATGGAGTCCGAGTTAGATTCAGGGAAATTTAGGAATCAGAGTTGGATGTTTGGCATAGGCTGGTTTCACACTGCAGTTTTTTCCTTGATCAGATTCGATCAGGTTTGTGTGCCAAAACCAGGAGAGGAACTTGCAGAGATAAACTATAATTGAAAGATTGACGCCTGTTCTGGGTTTCGGAGACACTCCTGGTTTTGGCACACAAACCTGATCAAATCTGATCAGTGAAAATCCTGCAGTGTGAAACCAGCCATAGCGACTCCACAGCCATGGTTGTGGAGCTGGTGTCGGTGTCCATTTTGGTGGAGTTGGAGATTCAGAGAAAATTGAAGAGTTGGATGTTTGGCTTACCGACTCCAACAGGTAGTGTGTACAAATAAAATGACAATACCCCACCTCCCCTCCTCCGTAAGTCTTTTGCTTATGGCTGGTTGTATGAGGGTGGAGAGTCAAACTGCTCAATCAGTGACTTCGATGAGGCTCGGTCAAATTAGCGTTCAGATCCAGAACAGAACTTTCTCTAAAGCCTGGCTGAAACCCCAGAACCCAAACTTCCATGGATCTGATCATCTCTAATGGCCACTTTACACGTCCCAACGTCGGTCCGATATTGGATCCAACGCCGCGGGAGCGCGCTTTTTCTGGGCAGAATTCCAAGATCGCATAGGAGATGTTACACAGCGCGATATCAGAAGGCAACGCCACTACGATGTGTACGCCCCCCCTTGTACGGCCGACCCAGGAACGACCATTTAACATGGAAAGGATAGGGGAAGTTGTATTCCACATCGTAGTTGGGCTTTTACACAGCCCGATCCGGCCACAACGCCCATCCTATATCAGGCCGTAGGAGCGTAGGCTCATTTGATGCCCGATATCGGTTTGACATCGTTCGTGCATCGTATTTGACATTTACACCATACAACGCACGAACGATATCGGGTTCAACGCACAAACCATGTGACTTTTTGTCGGAGCTGGACGCCGATATCGGGACGTGTAAACCCACCATAACTGAAGTCTATAACCATGGAGAACCATGGAGGAATTACCATAGGTCTCCATATGTGCTGTATACACAAAACACAAAACCTGCAGTTGGATATTTTCAGTGTATTGAAGCAATGAAAAAATAGTGCTTCCGAATATTTATCAGACCTTATACAAAAATTGAATTAATTTTCAGGGCACCTTGAAATGCAATACAAATTCTACCATATATGAAAATAAATGCTGAAATAAACAAATACAACTCAAGTGCCTAAGAGAAAACTATATCTACCAAGGAAAACAATCACAATTTCTTCCCTGGAGACTTTGATAAAAATGATTTGTTGACTTCATTTTTTTAAGACACATTAACTTCCCGTAGAGGATCCCGCTGTTTAGCTCAATTCCGCTTTAACAAGAAAATGTTTTGTATTTCCATGCGGGATGAGATAATCTGCTGTCACTTGCAGAATATCATCTGTATTTCTACCCTACCGGTACCAGGATCTGCAGAACAGTACGAGTGCTCACAATGAATCCACTTTGATGCTTTTAGCATATGGGCCATAGTGTAGAATTGCCATCCTCTAGATTTTATCGAGTGTCTGATTTAACTTATGAAAGCATTCGGTAGAAAAGGAATGCTTTTAGCAGGAGTCTTTGAATTTTATAGTAAGGGCAACTTCTGAATTATAGATCTGCTTCATTCCAATTTTAGATATATGTTTGAGGTTTTTCACAGTCATAAATCATTTCTTTTAGAATAAGACTTTCAATACGGGTTTAGATTTAATATACAGCAGATGGACAAACCCAAGCTCAAAATGAGCTCCATAAGATGATTTGCTCCAATAGCGCTACCTAATCCTCGCTATATCTAAGCAATCGGTATACTGTGTTGGCATTGACTTTTAATAAAATGCAGATGGAACACTGTGCCAGTCATATTTACTGATGTACTGTACACCCAAATAAATATTAAAAAAATTGAGACCCCATGGATCTGTTGATAGCTGGTACCTCAGGGGTTGCACTCCAATCAATTGCTTGCCTATTTTAAAGATATATCCCAACTATTTTAGTTCTACATTCTTGTCCAAAGAAACCAGAATAGCATTAGTGTAATATAGTTAAATCTCCAGTATGATCCCATATTACGGACCCTTGCCCCGCGTCTCTGTGCAGCACTATATTCTCTCCTTCAAGCAATGAGTCTCTGGTTGTAATCCTTCACTACTAGACGTATCTGTTATGTAGTAACATAAAGCTAAAGGTCAGGCCAATGAATGAGCGGGCAAAACCAATGACAAAAACATTTTGGTGAATGAAAAATATTCTTTGTAAATTGGCATTTTCTCTATTGCATTTGACAAGTCATGCAATTGTTTTTGCCCAAGAATAAGCATTAATTCAGCAATTTCAATAATTCCTTTATTTTCTATCATGAAAATATAACAGTGAAGACAATTTTTAAGTGAACCTGTCAGTAGTTTTTTTTGCATATAAGCTGCAGCCACCACCAGTAAACCCATATATACAGAATTCTAGAATACTGTATATAAGTCCCCAGGCCGATCTGTATAAAATAAAAAAGAGCTTTGAATATTTTTACCAACAGGGCGGTCTGGTCTGAGGGGCATCACTGGTTTTGATCCGGTGCCTTCTCTTCTTTTGATTTGTTTAGATGATGCGTCCTACTTCATCCACACAATGTTCTCTATTGCCATTCTGCACAGGTGTACTTGTCTCTGCCCTGCTGAGGACAGAGCAAAGTATTGTAGTGTGAATGTGTGAGTGTTCTTTGATCTTTCCCTGCACCAGCGCATTACAGTACTTTGCTCTGCCCTCGACAGGGCAGAGAGAAGTGATCATGCATAGTTGATATTGTGTGTATGATATAAGATGCGTCATCCAAACAAAGCAAGAGAGGAGGCTCCAGATCAAGACAAGTGACGTCCATCGGACCATACCTTCCCATAGTTGAGTAGATCAGTTTGGGTACTTATATACAGTATTCTAGAATGCTTTATATAAGTAGTGCTTCTCAGTAAGCAGTGGATGCCGCACTTTAGCACCCCTCACAAAGATGACTCTTGGCAATCCATATTGATGAAGCTCTAAATTTGATTAAAACATCTATAATCATGGATTGCAAATAAAACTTCAATTTATTTTCACATCATCTGAGTGCCAAGTATTATTTACTTTATTTTACAAGTTTGGATCCAACTTGTGCACCACCAGTGTTAGAAGTGCCATTGTTTTTTAAATTAATCTCACAGTAAGAAAGGCTGGATGTGAGGTCTGTGTGTTTCTCAGTATTATAAGCTGCATGTGAGGTCTGTGCGTTTCTCCCATTAATATAAGTTAAATGTGAGGTCTGTGTTAGGGATGGGCGAATCTACTCGCTAGGACTCGTTACTCGGCGAGTAGTAAGGGACTCGCAGGACTCGGTACTCTGCGAGTTTCCCAGTGATTACTCGCACGAGTCCAATGCAAATCAATATCAATCCTAGTTTTGTCAGAAACGCTGACAAAACTAGGATTGCCATTGTTTGCATTAGACTCGGCTACTGTGCCAGTGATAGCAGGGAAACTCGCAAATAACTGCTGTTACATTGCAGCCGAGTCCAGCTGTCTTCTCTGTGCAGCTCCAGGGTCCTAGAGCCCGCCTGCTCACAGACATGATGTAGCAGTGCTGAGATTGTTCTCAGTCTGCTCATTCCCTGTGCATAGACATCTATCTATGCACAGGGGATGTAGCAGAGAGGACATCGCGTTTTGGACTACGTCGGACGGAAGAGGATTTTTTTAATTAAAGATGGAGTCCCTAATGGCTTTTTTTTTTATTTCAAATAAAATTTTTTCTCTGTGTTGTGTTTTTTTAACCCTTTATTGGAGATTCTTAGTGGCTGGGTCAAACGTGGCCTGACATTAAGAATCTCGGGCTTAATACCAGCTTGTATAACAAAGCTGGTATTAACCCCTTTATTACCCAGCGTGCTACCGCCACCAGGGCCGCTGGAAGAGCGGGGTTCAGCGCCATCTTCTGGAGCGGCTGCGGGCTGCAATTTGCAGCGGGGGGTGCCCAGAAAGCTTGGGCATCCCTGCGCTGCGGATTCCAGCCCCCAGCTGCTTAGCTGTACCTGGCTAGACATAGAAATTGCACGGAGCCCCACGCATTTTTTTTTTATTATTTCATGAATTTCAGAGTCAGAGTCTCAGAGTCAGAGTCTCAGAGTCAGAGTCAGAATCTCAGAATTTCATGAAATAATTTAAAAAAAATGCGTGGGGCTCCGCGCAATTTCTATGTCTAGCCAGGTACAGCTAAGCAGCTGGGGGCTGGAATCCGCAGCGCAGGGATGCCCAAGCTTTCTGGGCACCCCCCGCTGCAAATTGCAGCCCGCAGCCGCCCCAGAAGATGGCGCGTTCATTGAAGCGCCATCCTCTGGCGCTGAACCCCGCTCTTCCAGCGGCCCTGGTAGCGGTGGCACGCTGGGTAATAAAGAGGTTAGGGCCAGCTTTGTATAATCAGCTGGCCGTAAGCCCGAAATTTATGGCGGTCACGCCAATATTAGACATGACCGCCATGAATTTCTATTAAATTGTTTTAAAAAAAACACAACACAAAGAAAAATTTTTATTAGAAATAAAAAAAAAAGCCATTAGGGACTCCATCTTTAATTAAAAAAATCCTCTTCCGTCCGACGCAGTCCAAAACGCGATGTCCTCTCTGCTACATCCCCTGTGCATAGATATAGATGTCTATGCACAGGGAATGAGCAGACTGAGAACAATATCAGCTCTGCTACATCATCTCTGTGCACAGACATTCATGTCTGTACACAGGGAATGAGCAGACTGAGAACAATCTCAGCTCTGCTACATCATCTCTGTGCACAGACATTCATGTCTGTACACAGGGAATGAGCAGACTGAGAACAATCTCAGCTCTGCTACATCAGGCAGCAGGCGGGCTCTAGGACCCTGGAGCTGGCAGCCAGCACACACTGCAGACAGGACTCTTATCTGTGCGAGTTTCCCAGCGATTACAGTTACAAAGTAAACGAGTCCAATGCAAATAAATGACAAAACTAGGATTGCTTCAGCCTGAAGCTTCCGAGACACATCTGCGATTTGTAAATCTCACACTACTCGCTATTACTCACTTCCCCATTCATTAACATTGGACTCGCTAGACTCGCAACGAGTAACGAGTCCCGGGCTCGGACTCGCTAGAGTCAAGCGATTCCGAGTAATTTAGGATTCGCCCATCACTAGTCTGTGTGTCTCTCTCAGTAATATAGGCTGTATGTGAGGTTTGTGTGTCTCTCCCATTAATATAAGCTGATGGGAGCTCTGTATGTTTCTCCCAGTAATACATGCTGGATGTGAGGTCTGTGTGTCTCTCTCAGTAATATAGGCTGGTTGTGAGCTCTGTGTGTCTTTCCTAGTAATATAGGCTGGATGCGAGAGTTGTATGTCTACCAAATAATATAGGCTTGTTGTGGTGAGGTCTGTCTGTCTACTCCAGTAATGTAGGCTGGATGTGATCTCTGTGTCTCTCCTAGTAACATAGGCTGTATGTGAGGGTTGTGTGCTTCTCCCAGTAATACAGGTTGGATGTGAGGTCTGTTGGTTTCTCTCAGTAATTTAGGCTAGATATGAGCTCTGTGTGTCTCTCCTAGTAATATAGGCTAGATGTGAGGTCTGTGTGTCTCTCCCAGCAATGTAGGCTGGATGTGTGGTCTATGTGTGTCTCCCAGTCATATATAGGGTGGATGTGAGATCTGTGTGTCTCATCCTGTAATATAGGTTGGATGTAATCTCTGTGTGTCTCACCCGGTAATATAGGCTGGATGTGAGGTCTGTTTGTATCTTCCAGTAATATAGGCTGTATATGAAGTCCTTGTGTCTCTCCTAGTAATAAAGACTTGAAGTAATCTCTATGTGTCTCTCCCTGGAATATAGGCTGGATGTGAGTTTTTTGTGTCTCCCAGTAATATAGGCTGGATATGAGGTTTGGTTATCTCTTCCAGTAATATAGGCTGTATATGAAGTCCTTGTGTCTCTCCTAGTAATATATTGGAGGAATAAGAGTATGCTCACTGAATCGTGGTGCTCAAGGGAGAATAAAGTAAATTACGTAAAGTGATCCCTGGCACACACAAAAACGACGAAAACGTGATAAATGCAATTGTATTTATCACGTTTTTGTCTTTTTTGTGTGTGCCAGGGTTCTCCTAGTAATATAGACTTGAAGTAATCTCTATGTGTGTGTCTCCCGGGAATATAGGCTGGATGTGAGTTCTTTGTCTCTCCCAGTAATATAAGCTGGATGTGAGTTCTTTGTGTCTCCCAGTAATATAGGCTGGATATGAGCAGAAAACCATCAGGAGTAGAAACAGGAGCAATGACAAATTTGTAACATTTATGCAAAGCAATGAGCTAGACAAAAAAAAAAACTTAGAAAGTTTGTAACAAAATATGTTCAGTATGTTCAGAAAGTTGATTAACTTTGCATTACGGAGATAATGAACAATAAAAAAATCCTATACAAAGGTGTACAACATACTACGTATAAGTTTTGATGATCTTTAATATTACTAGGTCACTCATTTATTATACTGATGAAGTTCACGAATACCTCCACTAACAGGATTTAATGTGTAGCTAATCCCTTCAGGATTATATACATTTTTCATTTCCACCAAAATTACTCTAGTGCTACCGGGAAGCATATTCTCATTAAAACATTGTGTATGGGGTAAGCATTTTGTAGTCTTAATACTGCATTAATGTAATATTTGAGGCATCCACTTTCTGTGAACGGTTGTGTTTGTCCAAGTATGAATACAGAGAGTAAACCTGAATAATGTATCTCAAAATACACAGAGAATCCTTCTTTTGGGAAATTATAAAACTAATCTAGAAGATGGTAGAGTGCCAGAACTTACATCTGCTAACAAGAACATCAGTTAATGAATGCATCATCAGCTCTTCACACAAAATCACCATCTTACATGAGAAGACATTAGAATAGGAGCAGTAGACGCTCTACGAGTAACGAGTGGCTAAATGGGTCCAAGGCGTTCATTCTCCCTGGGTGTTGAATACCATGGAGGTGTCATTTTGCCTTGTCAGGGTATTAAGATTTGAAACAACAAAATGTAGAAAAAATCCAATTTCCACAATAAGTAAAATAACCATTTATTAGAAATGAGAAATTATTAGAAATTATTTAAAAAACATTTGTTAACTTTTTTTTTAATAATTTCTAATAAATGGGTATTTTACTTATTCTGGAAATTGGATCCAGTGCTGGATTTTTTCTACAGTTTGCTGTTCCAATTGATCAGTGTTGTGCCGCCTTGGAAACTCCTTGCATTGACAAGGGCTAATATGTTGGCAGCTACACGGTAGGCAATTTTGCCTCTACTTTATTCAGATTTGGGATTACAATGGAACACTGGAGTGGAGTACTGCCTTGGTCCAGTGAAGGACAGTCTTCACTTCTGCATCTAGAATCTATGGTCTGTCATCCCGGATGTATCTTAGGGTGGTTTGACACTAGCGGTTTCCGGTCCTAGGGAGAATCTGGCAGAAACCCGATGCTACCGGATCCAGTTTGTTCACCATTGACTTATAATGGAGAATCCAGCACATGTGGTGGCATGTGGGTGCATCTGGTTTCTGCCGGATCCACATTTTTACTTCCTGAGTTGACAGAGAATGTTGCGAGTTTGTTGCTCGTTAAAACTCCGGATATGTTTTCCACCATATCAAAATGGAATGCAGGTGTGAAACTAGCCTTATATTGACCAGGCCACTCAACATCATAATCTTGACTAAGGTCCTCGTCACTTGGCTTTACGTAGTCATGAAATGCGTTGCACTACGTGATCTCATGGGCCTTAGTAAACTTTGGATGAAAGATACTGGGCACAAAGTGAAGACTGTCTTGTAGAAAGCTGTCACGTCAGACCCAACTGGACCCTCAACCAAGGTAGTGCCATGTATTTTTTTGATCAAATTTAAAGCGAACCTGTCACCCCCCTGGACATCTAAAGCTATAATAGCCACCTTCTGCAGCACTAAGGCTGCATTCAGGGAAGGTGGCTATAAGCTTTTGATGGCCTTTTTACTATTAAATATGAACTTATATAAAGTCCAATACCTCAGACCAGGAGGCGGGGTTTCGCGCTCCTCCGACCCGCCTCCTCATGTCATTCATGGTGCTCGCCTGCTGCTGCCTCCCCTCATAGTCTATCATGAACGCGCGGCTCCGTTCTTGTCTATGGAGCCGCGCATGCGCTGTGCGCCCGGTGTCCAGGAAGTCGTCGGGCTTCGCGCGCAGCCCGACGACTTCCTGGACACCGGGCGCACAGCGCATGCGCGGCTCCATAGACGAGAACGGAGCCGCGCGTTCATGATAGACTATGAGGGGAGGCAGCAGCAGGCGAGCACCATGAATGACATGAGGAGGCGGGTCGGAGGAGCGCGAAACCCCGCCTCCCGGTCTGAGGTATTGGACTTTATATAAGTTCATATTTAATAGTAAAAAGGCCATCAAAAGCTTATAGCCACCTTCCCTGAATGCAGCCTTAGTGCTGCAGAAGGTGGCTATTATAGCTTTAGATGTCCAGGGGGGGTGACAGGTTCGCTTTAAAGGGAATCAAAATATACAAAGTAATTAAATAGTTCTTCTGGGTCTTCCGGCTCTAATAAAAAATCACTCCCCTCATTATTTCCTACATGGCGCTATACATTTGGTAGCAACCATGCCTCGTATCGCCGGTCACTGTAGTAAATGGGATTGGACTGCAGTACCAGGCACAGACACTGTCGCTGATTGGCTGGGTGCTGGAGATTGAACCTTCACAGATTAATATTGCAGGTCTATTCTATAGTATCTGAATATCTGAATGCAGCAGAAAGGAAGTCAACATTTTTAAGCAGAGAATTACAATGACAAACCTGGTAAGGGAAATTGGATAAGCAATCAGAATTCATCTTCTAAGTAGCCTCCAAAAAATTAGAAGTGCAATCTTATTGGCTGCTACTGATGCACTTTTTTTCCCTACTGTATTTTCGAAAAACAGCAATATCTTAGCTCAGAGCCATCCTGTTGTGCAAACACCAAACAACACCATCATAGGACAGCAAGGAATAACACTCGAAAGGGAATTTGAGAACAGCATGATGTAGGGACTAAGACCCTGAATCTAACAATATGTCACTTAGATTACTGGATGCAGAGGTTCTGAAACAGAGTTTTTAGATTAAGCATGTTACAAACAAATATGAAGGCGATGAAAAGCACAGATAGGGTCTTATCCGAGTATAATAATGGACCTGAAGAAGATCAAGTAGGCTCGCCTCAGTAGTTGTGAAAATCACAACTACAATATCTGCATGTAACAATGGCTGTCAAGCAGCCACGGCGGATGTGAGATAGTAGGTGCAGGTAGATGAAAGAGTTAAACACTGCTCTGCCTTGAAAATAAATTGAGTCCAAGGCTGGGAGGATCGTGATCCTTAATATCAATAATGCCTTTCAGTTTAGTATTGCTTCTTCAGACAATTGTGATTTCTGTCCTGAAGAAGAACTAAACACTGAAACGCTTTGATATCAAAGATCACGATTCTCCATCAGCCTTGGACTCGATTTATTTTCATGCCATAGCCGTGTTTAACCCTTTCATCTACCTGTACCTTTTTGACTTAAGATGTGGTAGAGCTCAGAAAGATAACCTTAGCTACACCAGACTCTTTATATACATTTCTCTAAACATTGAGGTGCTAATCATTGCAGGATGCCAACTAGCCAACCTCGACCTGACCAAGCCTGGAAATAATAGTCTTCTGAAGCTAAAACAAACATTGCTGGTAAACAATGGTAGAAAGTGTGATAAAAGACACAACACTGAAATCTGTGTGTTAACCCCTGCAACATGCTGTAACCAGATTACATAGCAAAAATCTGCTGACAGATTCCCTTTAATGAGGTTATATGAGATGAGAGAATCAAGGCTGCTTTCTTCTGTCTACGGGTCATGTTTGGTATTGCAGCTGAGGGACCATTCATGGCAGCTGAGCTAAACGCCAAATACATAAAATTAACAACCAATCACTAATAGAGCTACAATAAAAAGTGTTCAATAATAAGTGTTCATCTGTAAGAAAGTCAGTTCCCAATTATTGGCCCATTTAAATAGGCTGGCAAGCTGTAAAATCATTGTTATCGGCAGCACATTAGGCTATATAAACAGGTGATGTGCTGCCCATAACATGATATTATGTGCACACAAAAGATCCTAGTAACAATACCTTGTGCAAACAAAGCAGTAAATGACCACCGATCATCCAAAGGCATCCAATGTACATGGGCCCTAAGGTAACACTCCAAAAATGATGATAAGTATTATGCTTGGTGCATGGTTTAAGGGGCCATACACTGTGTGCCACCTCATCAGGGCCATGCATTAGACACAACACACAGCGTTTTACATAAAGTATTCCTTTAAGTGATAGGAAGACGCAGAAAAAAGTGACCTAGGGTGGCAGTAAGTGTAAATCCTCGTCTGGCGGTTTGGATTTGAGTCTGAAAATAACCTATTTTTTCTTCCATATCACAGCAGCCAAGTGTTTGAAGCAAGAACTATTTTTTGGGCACCATGCCTTAAAAACAGCATTTCCCGTGTCCAGCTGATGCCAATATCCTTAATTACATTTCCACCAGCTCAAGATTTCCCAAAATAGTCTACATGCCATCAACTAACATAGAAATTCTTTTCCAGCTTAGTCAAACCAATGTGACTGTTTAGGTAAAGGCTTCACATTGCCTTCGCTGCACGATAGACCAGAGATGAAAGTGCTGTATATGAATTAAAAAATATTTGCATGCAGTATGGAAGGTCTCATCAAGACCATTTCAAAATAAAAGCAGAGTAGTTACCATTATACCAGAGGCTCATAGTAACCAATCATGGATTCTTTCTTTTTATGAAGTGTCACAGGAGGTAATAACAGACAAAGGGGTTGGGTAGCAAGATGGCAGTAATGGGCAAAAGGCAATCAGAGGTACTAGTCTGACTCTAAAGGTACTGTTACACACTGAGATATCTCAGGAGACATTGCTTGCATCTCACTGGTTGCAGTGAAATCATGGACTCATTGTTCTATTTTGTTGCCGTGTACAAAATGGAACAATGTGTCCATGATTTCACTGCAACCAGTTAGTTGCAAGCAATGTCTCCAGAGATATCTCTGTGTGTAATGGTACCTTTAGACTGGGGGTCCCTGGCGGACCTTGTTCCAAGAAGTACCTCTAAAGGTGAGAATGTCTTGGCTGCCACCCTTGCCCTGCTCCAAAACAGTTCTAGGCTATAACCCCTCACTCCACCAGGGACCAGGATAAGCACAGAAAATCCCCGAAAGATGGCAATCTCTATGAAGCTACAAGCAAGAAAGCTTCAACACTCGGCATAAACACAGCTCACGGTCTTGAAGAGAATGAACTCTATCAACAACACAAGTTGATGAGTTATGAGACTAAAACTCACCAAAATTTAGCCATGTTAAATATCCATTGCACCTATTGCGTCCATGATCTGATAGCATGGGTGTGACCAATAGGCTGCAATCTAACACTATGATCACATGCACCAGTGTGACTGACACCCTATGGTAACCTTGTGTCTACAAATACCACCAATCACCTCCCTGTTAGCATGGCTGGTCGCAGGTGACACAACCGCCCCCATCGCTTAGGTTGCAGGAGATTAAGCAATGGTATTCAGACATTGTGTTGCCTCTCAGTGGAGCTGGCAGCCTCCTGCTAGGTGCAATGGATATTTAACATGGCTACATTTTGGTGAGTTTTTTCTAAATATTAAGTCTTATTCGGTGATTTTTTTGTGTCATGGGACTACTTAAAGGCTGGGGGACTGGACCACCGCAGAGCCACAGAAGTTAACCCTTAATAGACTAAAATACATCAACTCCATTTAATTACGAAGGTCCTATGAAAAATAAGTCTTTGAGCGCCACTTGAACTGCTCCATTTTTGTGATTGCACCAAGTTTTTTTTTACATCCCTGCACCTATTATCACAGCAATCTTACTCAAAGGGAAACTATCACCAAAATCTGATTACCCCAAAAATTATATGTTTCACTGATAGAATAAACATGGTGTTCCTGCAAAGCTTATTTGTTTCTAATCTTCCTCCTGTTCTGAGGCAATCTACCTCCAAACCTTTCATGCACAGTATACTAATCAGGTGAAAAATGTTGAGAAGAGTGTGGTGTATCCATGAAGCAAAGCTCTCCTCCTAGGGCTTGATTGACAACCTGCTTCATCTTCTATGCACCAATCAAATTCTGCAGAATGAAACCTTTCCCTACTCCCTAAAACCACAGTTTTGTGCTTGTTCATTATAAGTTGTTGCCTGCAGTCAGCGCATGTGCAGCACAAGTGTTAGGAAAGATCAGAAAATAAATCTTGAATTTATACCTGTTGGTAGCCAATCTTCTTCAAAGCTTATCATACACAGTGCCTTAGTTAGGTCAAAAAATCCATTGACAAGAGTCCAGGTTATTAATGAGGCAAACTACTCCTCATAGGGCATGATTGACAACCTGCTTCATCAATGAACGTCTATAGATCCAAGCCTTTCCCTGCTATGTAAAACCACAGTTGTAATGCGCATGCGTATTATAATTGGTCGACTGTATTCAGCGCATGCGCAACTGAGAGGGCAGACCAGAAAAAAAAAGTTGATTTCATACCTGTGCCTTGCCAAGCTTGTTCCAAACTTTAATTAATTAGGTGAAAAAAATCAATTTGGATAAGTTCAGTGCATAAAAGAGGCAAACCATTCCTCCTAGGGCTTGAGTGACATTGTGCTTCATCTCCTATGCATCAATGAAATTCTGCAGCAGCCTTTCCCTTCTAAAATCACAGCATTGTAAATTGCTGTCTGTATTCAGGCATGCACAGAACAACTGTGAGATGAAACTGTATCCACTAAATATCTACTATCAGATCATTATTATTTGGTTAATTCTCTTAAAAGTATAGTTCTGGATAATGCCAGGCGGGTAGCGGTAAAGCTCATTGAAGATATAATTGATTAGTAAATTCTTAGTGTCAACCAAGGTAAAGAATAATTCATTATGTGACGTCTTTATTTTAAGCTCAAAGCGTATTCTCCATATTTTTAGCGTCCTTCGCCTGTACATAACCCTAAATCAGTTACTTGGATTGGCTAATAATTTTCAGCAAGGCCAGTTACTTAAGGTCAAGAGCTGATTAATTCAAGGCTACTGAGCTCCAACGCTGTAAACTGAGCTCATAGTATTTGAAGCCAAATGCTAAATGCATTATGAGGGAAAGTAAGAACTTAATATAATTATATATGGGATAACAGACTTTCTTTGTATATTTTTTAGCCCACAGAATACAATGAGGGAATATTGTAGAGTCTATTATTTTCTTTAAAGGGTTTTCCTTTTTCAAGTTTTATCATCACATAGTCTTGCGCTATACAAAAACAATAAAATCTGATTGGCAATCTTTCTTCTTCCCTAGTGCCGCTATTCTCAGTGTTTGCAGGTTGCAGCGGTGACACCATGACCGCAGGGTATGTTACCGCTGCAGTCAATCACAGGGCTAAGTTACTCGTGCTCATCTACTTCTGCAGAGCCATTGAGGAGAGAGTTATAGGTATCCAGCACTGGAGTACAGGATGAAAATAATGCTGATTTTACTATTTTCTGATTGGCAATAATACATACTGAAGAAACTTGAAAGTGGAAAACCCCTTGAAGTGTTGGACCCTTGAAGGTTAGATCACTATTGACATTCTGTGCATCTTGTCCCTTTTTAAAATGGTGTACACTGCTTAATTGCCGATCATGTGATCCTCCTCTCTGCCGTATAAAACTTTGCCTATCTCTAGCTACGCTCGAGTATTCAGTTTGAATCCCTGGCTTCCTGTGCTGCACCAGTCTGTTCCACCTCCTGCTGTCCTCTCCAGCTTCTCCAGCGACTTCAGCAAATATCTCCTGCCTCCTGCTTCTAACTGCATGTACTTCCCTCCACCAGACTCTGATGCTGTCTTCACCTGGCCCAGTGTCACATTAGACTTGCATGCCTTGCTGGCAGTTACTGAAATATTGTTTGTTGTGCAGCTCTCTGGACATTGTACTGAGGCTAGGTTCACACACTGCAGTTTTGCATCAAAAATGGATCCTCATAAAACACAGCAATTACGCTGTGTGTGAACCCAGCCTTAGTAGTGTTTGGCCTTGCTTCTCTATGGATTCCCATTCCCAGGCCTCTGGAGTTTATTATTTGTGAGAACTATTTCTTGAGACTTTCAGTACCTGCCTGTTTAATGAACTTACTCCTGCCAATTTAACTTTATCTGCCACATGTGATATTATAGACTTGCTCACCTTTAAACCTGGTTTCAGTGTGTTCTCTGTGCTCCTATTGCTAATAGATCCCTGGGTAATCCTACAGCATATTACAGAAGGAGTAGAAAACCATGGGTCCTTTTTTCATGAAATTGTTCCACATTGGTTTACCACTTTACTTAGATCTATATATCACAGATCCATAACACAGCAGTGTATATTATTCCTTTAGGACACATCCCAAACAAGTTCATCCTTATTGAGGCGCCCTTCCAAACCTTTCCTCCTGTTTTCATGTAGTCTGAAATGGTTGGATCAAGGGAGCAGGTGTGAAAAAAACCTCATGATATGTCTTGCCATCCAGTGGATGTGACGTAAATTGTAGTCTGATTAAGGTTTTACTAATCTGGTGGAATATTGTACTGAATTTGTATTGTGAGCAATGGAAGTCCTTTGCCCAAATTGGAGGAAGGTAAGGGTAGACACATAACTACATCTAGCGAAATTTGAATCAAGTAAAATGTTCACTTATCTCTAAATGGGGTGGACGTACAATCAGTGTAAAGTATTCAACCGCATAGGACCCTGAAGGATACGGGGGCAACTACCACCTCAAAAGCAGTAAGCAACTTGTCCCCAACATGTATAAATGCAAAGTGCTCATAAACTCTTCTTGTTTAGGTCCCCTCTTCCTTTGGGTCGGCCCCTGTCATGTCTATATATAATTTCGAACATAACTGAGGATTATAAATTACCTTTCTTGAGCACTTTTTAAAAGAACAGGTTTATCTTCAAAACCATAACTATACACGGGACGTTCCTCCTGAAAACATAGCACTTCATAGTTAAAGAGAGCATGTACCAGGAAAGAGTTGGCAGGATGATAAAGATGCAATGGCTGTAAGTCAACTAACCAAGGGTATTTATACTGAATGTGAATACTACTGAGTCCATAATGAGAGATGGCACAGCCATGGTTGGCCCAATTTGATATTTTGTAGTTAGAACTTCTTAGAACTTTTGCCTATATGGTTATCAAAATTGAGAATTAGGGAGTTTTCCCAATAGTGCAGAAAAGGGAATGGAGAATAAACAAGTATCGAAATCCAGTGGATGGCAAAACAAAGCAACATAATGAGACACAGCCATGGATAGCCCCTTCCATTTTGCTCTTTGGTGGTTATAACCTCTGAGCACTTTTGCCTATATTGTTATCAAACTTGAAAATTGGGGAATTGTCCCAAGAGTGGAGAAAATAGAATGGAGAGGAAACAAGTACCAAAACCCAGTGGGTGTCAAAACAAAGCAACATAATGTGGCACAGCCATGGTTAGCCCCTTCCATTTTGCTCTGGTGGTTAGAACCTCTGAGCACTTTTGCTTATATTATTATCAAACCTGAGAATTGGGAATGGCCCCAGAGTTGAGTAAAGGGAATGGAGAGAAAACAAGTAGCAAAAAAACAGTGGGTGGCAAAATAAAGCAACATTATTGGGTCTCATTTTGATATTTGTCACGGCCTTAATGAAGATCTGGATTTACCAAAACTGGTTCTAAGATTGAAGTTCGAGGCATTCTCTATCATTTGCTTAGTACTGAGATTGATGGGAAATTTCAGTTTAAATGTAAGTAAATCTCTACATAATGGGCATATCTGTCTAGTATTTGGAAGCCGTTACACATTTTTATACCACCTTTTTGCTTTTTAAGTTCTTAGTATCGAGGGTTTTGAAACTGCAGCATAAGTCCTACCTAATTATATCGCTTTATTGAGTTCTGTAACATTTAAATGACTCTTTAAAATGGGATAGATTGAGATCCAAAGTCATTTCAGCAAGCGCAAAGTGTTAGCAGTGCGTGCAGTAAAGGCCAATTTGCAGGCTAAGAAATTCACTTTTCATTCAGTCCCAAATTGTATTTTTTTACATTAGAGGTACTCAGTCTTCCATCAATATTCGGAGGAAGAAAAGCCCCAGCAAACTCAGCGCCTTTCATAGTTGAGTGGAGGGAGATGCTTTGCAGGATAAGGCTTCTTTATTGCCATATCTTTCCAAATCCCATTTTAATACCTTCCTCTTAGCTCCATTGCTTTGAGTGGTGTCGATGGGTGGAACACATTAGATTAAAACCAACTTTTGCAGTCTCGGGGCAATGTGATGTGAAGATGTCTATTAGCGGAGTGCTGATTGTTCAAGAAAGACCATAAATGACTTTTAGCTAAGATATTGTGAACTTTGGGGACACTTTTGTTTAAGGGAGTATTCCAAGAACATGTTTTTAACTCTGTATGCATCCACAGGACAAAAAAAGCAAGTAGAGTTTTACACATTCACCCCTGTTGCTGGGCTGGTTCTCCTAGGCCTTTGTTGATAGGCCACAGAGGTGACATAGTAACTACATCGTATATGGCTGCTGCAGACAATCGTGAAGCTAAGAGTTCTAGCATTGAATACCTTGGCATCACAGCTGAGCCCAGCGATTGTCTGCAGTGGTCAAATGCTCTATATTACAACATCAACATTGCTTACTATAAACTAAGACCAGGAATTATGGAAGAGAGCCAGCTCTGGGGAAGAGGTGGTTGAGTAAACCTCTGTTGGTTAGATCTAACAGATGGGGGAATGTGGGGGAAAAAAATAAACATTCTCGGAAAATAAGCTATGAAGTTTTTCATATATGTTAGAAACAAATGGTTTCTAGACTTTGTGCTCTCTGTCCTCAGAGGAACCAGACATCCCACCTATACTATAAAGTCGTGCCATATAGAAGTATAGCTATAACACTCTTATGCTACTAAAGTCATTTATTCAGACAAGTGACCTTTTTAAGTTAGAGCTTTTATTCTTATTCTAGGGTCACTAAATCTAAAAGAAAGTTTATTTCAGAAAATATAAAAAAAAATAGTTGACAATGTCTTTAGATATAATCCTTGGAAATGTTGAAGACGTAGGGTATCTAATGAGCCTAAAATACCAACTTCCTTCAAATGTATGATGTACACATACACATTGGATAAATGTCAATCTCAACAATCATGGCAGGAACCACCAACCATCAAGGTGTCCTAAGTCTTCCCTATGGTGGAGTACCGGGCATGTTGGATTTCAACATGTCTGAGATTTTGTTCTCAAACAGAATAAACCTCTTCTGGCACTACGGGAAGCACAGGCACTTTATGGCAATTGTACAATGTTCAAATAGTTTCTTTCTCAGCTCCTATTCTAATTATTAGAATCAATCTTGGAGACTTCTTCATCTCTTAACAACTGCTATATTGTTGTTTTCAAGCATGTGACTAGAGTACTTCTTGTGAAACATTGTTTTTTTTTATGGTGTTGCTTTAGAAGATGTTTGCAAACACTGTCTGATATACATTCCTGAGACCAGGAAAGTTTTGGGCATAAAGCAGTGATCAAGATACCAAAGAATAATAGAATCATAAAAGGGTAGAGATGGAAGAGACCGCAAGGGCCATTGAGTCTAACACCCTGTGACTGTACCACACCCTTACACACTGCAATGTTGAAACAATATCCTTAACGATCTCATGAGCGCGGTCGTTAGGACATCGTTTTGACATCGTTAGTGAGCTGTCACACGTATAGATATCGTGGACGACGCACCAACGATGTAGTGAGCAGCTATCGCTCACTTGTTCACTGATGTGAATGGGCGAAGTCGTGAACGACCTCGTTATCGTGGTGTCACAACGATGCAGCAGGTTGGCTGATCATGGATCGTTTGATTTGAGAACATGTTCTCAAATCTGCGATCAATGATCCAACGATTTATCGTAGTCGTATCTCGGTGTTACACGCAACGATGTCCTAACAATGTCATTTCAACAACTCCAAACCCGTGACATTTCAGCGATATCATTCACAATATTGTACCGTGTAACGGGCCTTAAATCATATCAGTTATATGTTCATCCAGCTTCCACTTGATGACTTCCATTATAGAATCATAGACTAGTAGAGTTGAAAGAGACCTCAAATCAACCTCTTAGATGCCTTGTTTAATAAAGAGTATAGCCGGTTTCACACTGCAGTTTTTTCCCTGATCAGGTTTGATCAGGTTTGCGTGCCAAAACCAGGAGTGTCTCCAAAACTGGGCACAGGTGTCAATCTTTCAATTATAGTTTTTCTCTGCAAGTTCCTCTCCTGGTTTTGGCACACAAACCTGATCGAATCTGATCAGGGAAAAAACTGCTGTGTGAATCCAGCTTATAGCATTCAAGGTGTTGCCTGGGCGTTTGTGAATCAAGCGGTTATGGTGTTAAATTTAGCCTTGTTGCTGAGTTTCTTGCATGAAAGTTCTCCGAAAAACTCAAAACTTCATAGAATAAAGTTACCGTATATACTCGTGTATAAGCCGACCCGTGTATAAGCCGACCCCCCTACTTTTGCCCCCAAATCCTGGGAAAATCTATTGACTCATGTATAAGCCGAGGGTGGACCCCAGCACAGGTATACAGCCCCCAGCAGTGTGGTATACAGCAGCCTCCCCAGTGATATATACAGGCCCCAGCAGTGTTACAGCAGCAGCCCCAGTGGTATATACAGCAGCAGCCCCAGTGGTAGTATACAGCAGCCCCAGAGGTATATACAGCAGCCCCAGTGGTAGTATACAGCAGCAGCCCCAGTGGTAGTATACATGCAGCCCCAGTAGTATATACAGCCCCAGTGGTAGTATACACGCAGCCCCAGTAGTATATACAGCCCCAGTGGTATATACAGCCCCAGTGGTAATATACACGCAGCCCCAGAGGTATATGCAGCAGCCCCAGAGGTATATACAGCCCCAGTGGTAGTATACATACAGCCCCAGTAGTAGTATACAGCCCCAGTGGTAGTATACAGCAGCCCCAGTGGTATATTCAGCCCCAGTGGTAGCATACAGCAGCCCCAGTGGTATATACAGCCCCAGTGGTAGTATACAGCCCAAGTGGTAGTATACAGCAGCCCCAGTGGTATATTCAGCCCCAGTGGTAGTATACATACAGCCCCAGTAGTAGTATACAGCCCCAGTGGTAGTATACAGCAGCCCCAGTGGTATATTCAGCCCCAGTGGTAGCATACAGCAGCCCCAGTGGTATATACAGCCCCAGTGGTAGTATACAGCCCCAGTGGTAGTATACAGCAGCCCCAGTGGTATATTCAGCCCCAGTGGTAGTATACAGCCCCAGTGGTAGTATACAGCCCCAGTGGTAGTATACATACAGCCCCAGTAGTAGTATACAGCCCCAGTGGTAGTATACAGCCCCAGTGGTAGTATACAGCAGCCCCAGTGGTATATTTAGCCCCAGTGGTAGTATACAGCCCCAGTGGTAGTATACAGCCCCAGTGGTAGTATCCAGCAGCCCCAGTGGTAGTATATAGCAGCCCCAGTGGTAGTATACAGCAGCCCCAGTGGTATATTTAGCCCCAGTGGTAGTATACAGCCCCAGTGGTAGTATACAGCCCCAGTGGTAGTATCCAGCAGCCCCAGTAGTATATACAGCCCCAGTGGTAGTATACAGGGCCCCAGCAGGGCCCCCCTCATAATTTGGCGCCCCCACCTCACTTGCTGGGCCCCCCCGCATGCAGCGCTGTGCATATACATTACCTGTCTAGCAGTTGTCACCCTCCGATGGCGGATCGCGGCTCCTGGGCTCCGGGCTCCATCTTCCTCTCTGTCTTCCTGCTTTGAGACCGGGGCTCATCGCGATGACGTCATCGCGACGCCGGCCGGTCACATGACAAGGAAGACACAGAGGAAGATGGAAGCCGGAGCCGGGAGCCGCGATCCGCCATCGGAGGGTGACAGCTGCTAGACAGGTAATGTATATGCGCAGCGCTGCATGCGGGGGGGCCCAGCAAGTGAGGTGGGGGCGCCAAATTATGAGGGGGGCCGTATGACTCGCGTATAAGCCGAGGGAGGACTTTTCAGCCCAATTTTTGGGCTGAAAAACTCGGCTTATACGCGAGTATATACGGTATCTTATTATTTTTACCCCATTGTAAATAGAGGAATTAACAGTGTAATTGTTTTTTCACATCTACACCTCAAAAAAATAAAGCCATGTTGCCATGTAGATGGAATATTATAATAGGTAATAAAATATATATGGCTAACTTTACACAAGCTCTAAACTCTAGTGAGAGATGTTCTTTACTGATCATATATTCTATATTTATTATGTTTATTACCATCTGTACATGAAATGTAATTCAGTCTTCAATGTAAATAATGTAGACTCCAAAGCTCTAAAGGCAAAGATCACATGAGTCAGTGGATTAATTAGTCAAAATTAGTCCATCCATCATTCCTGATTTTCATAGTCTGGTTATGAGACCATCAACCAGGTCAGTCCGGAAAACAACTAAATTACATCTCAAAGCACAGATCCATCAAGTAGATCATAGAATATTTCATGGCCTTCTCTAAAATTCAATCTAAGGAATGTTTTTTCGAGTTCTATACAAAAATGTACATACATCATACATAACAAATACCTTTTGGTAGTGAAGGTTCCCATGACTTTAGTGCAGCTGGAGTTGTCTCCTCCACAAATTCCACATTTGTCAAACTGAAGCTTGGATCCTATAATTCCATCACATCCGGTACGGACACATTTCCCTTTTACACAAACAGAATTACTGTATGGTCTACATTCGGTGCCATCGGTCACCTACAGAGCAGAAACACAAGACATCTTACAATACATTTGTTTACTGCAAAACCTTCATCATTTGGAACACCTGGCATTCTGCAAGTCGGATTAGTATACCTATCCCATCCATGATCCATGGATCAATAATAATTAGGAAGACTTGAAAACTTATGTAACTCCCTGTGGTTTCTATATACTGATTGCTGAATTATTCAATGGTTGACTATAGTTCATAGAAATATTCCAATCTACAGCTACAAAAATCAGCAGTGTGTGTTGGACACCATGGAAAATCTATAGAGCTGGAATATGAACAGTATCATGAAAGGTATGGCAGAATGAGTGAGCATCAACACTCCATGGTTTGGGGCCATTGGCAAAAGGGTGCCAGCAACTAGATAGAAGATAATGTTCTAATTTGTGGCAGGACACTGGGTGAAGGGGCCTCTTGCATTTGACTGATGATGCTTTTCTATATTTCAATCATTCCTTTATATTTTAGTTATTTTCATTTTTTATATTGTCACTACCAGAGTTCAAACCCAGAACCTGTGGCATCGAAGGTAGAGACTTTAACAGTGAGCCACAATCTATCTATTTTAAGGTACCTTCACACGCCGCAATATCGCCTGGGAATCCTAAAGGCGATATTTGCCCCGGAGCAATTGCTGTGAAATTGCCTCATAGTTGCGGCGTGTAATTGCAGAATTTCGCGTCGATAAATCGCCACTCGCCTGATTCCTGAGCACTGCTCTGAAATCAGCCGCAATCATGAAGGCGAGATTTACGTGTTGTGGCGTGTGATAGGGCGATAGTGATGGAATCAGCGTCGCCTATGATTTCCCGTAGGCGTACCACAGCGTGCTGTAGTCCGCGCCCCGTGGGAACTGATTGGTGTGGGATACTGTATTCCCATTGGCTGTCAATTGACACCGCACCATATTTGATGAGCTGTCCGTCCAGCACCACACAATGGCAATGGCGTTATGTATTATACAGCCTTCCAGAGCAGGATGACCAATTGGAACGCTGTTGCGTTGTCCAATGAGCGCGTAAGGGGCACGGTGTAAACCACTGCGGCACGCCTATCTCTTCACCGCGCTGAATATGTACGCCCACACTGCCTTTGAGATTGCGGCGTGTGAACCGGGAATGGGATTAGGCAGGATTGCTTCCGCTGTACGTGAGGCGATTTCCGGAGCAACAATCGCCTTACTTTCAGGGCGCAATTGCAGCGTGTGAGGCCGCCATCGGCGCTCTGAGACGACCATGAAAAATGTGCACGCGCACGTTAGATCGCCTCATATCGCCAGGCGACATTGCGGCGTATGAAGGTACCTTTAGTCTGTCTTGGACCATTTTTATACAAATGAAATATAAAGTATAAGGAAACTGCCAGGAGCTTTAAACTGCTTTAAACTGGTCATACACAATAGATGGCTGTTAGGCGGCCGTCACACGCTACAATATCGTGAGCGATATTGTAAGCGATCACGTGCACATGCGATCGCTAACAATATCGCTCACATCGCTGGTGAGATGTCACACAGACAGACCCACCAGCGATGTGGGCCAGCGAGATCGCTGGTAACTATGGTACACATCGGGTTACTAGGCGCCGCGCGGCGCTTAGTAACCCGACGTTTACCATAGATACCATCTCCCAGCATAGGCTCTGCCGCTAGGAGATCGTTCAAGCGTTTATCGCTTGATATGAGCTCCGGCTCTCATATCTGCGATGTCACGATCAAGCGATTTTACATTGTAAAATCGCTTGATTGCACGCAGCGATGCACAAACGATATCGCTCAAAAAGCAGATCGCTTAAACGATATCGTTAGCAATATTGAACCGTGTGACGGCCGCCTTAGCAGAAGAATAATTTGGCCAATAAGGTGTCAAAGTCACAAAGTTTGACTCATCATTTTTCTATGAGCAAAAAATGTGTGACTTCAGGCATGTTTACACCACTTTGGATCGACTCCACTGAAATAGGCGTAACTGGGGTGGTGTCGGGACTGGTGCTCGACCCTCTGGTTCATGAAATATGTTGCCATTTTTTATGCCAGAAATGCTACTCCAGCCAACAACTGAAGTAACATTTTTAGCACAGTGTACTGAAGTGCATGCGACTCATTAAGCGCTAGCTTAATGCAGGTGTGTGCTACGCCAGTCTTGATGAACTGGCTCCACGCAGTTTGTCATTTAAACCATAATGACAAAGCCGGCAAAGTAGTGGTGATAATTGTGGGGCTCACTTCATGGCACTACTTTTCTCCACCATTGCATCTCTTTTCTACCATCCTGAGTATTGCTGCATTGTATATTGGATATATTTTTTGAGTTTATATACTGTATACTGGATATCACAATATAAGTACACTGCTTACCTGCATATTGTCTTTTTCACCATTTTTGGGAGGTGTTTTTAATATTTTTTACGCTTTTGTTTTATTTGTTACTTATGTTATAATTTTATAATCTGGTGGAATACCTTAAAGTGAGGGCTTAAAGCATTGAATTCAAACTTAAACAATTCATATTAGGCTGGAGATATTTAAAGTGCAGTTTTAATTAATTTTAAACATTTGTGGAGTTCATTGCCAGAAATACAATTACCAAAAATAATCTAGCATAGATTGCTGTTGTGTATCTCATTAGAACCATAGGTCATCATATCAAACTCAAATCACAGCAATGAAAAACTAATAGCTATGCACAGTAGATACACCCACCTGATATCTGTAATAGATTCTTTATGTCTGCTATAACCATTTTTTATGCAAGTGAATTATATATGGAAACTGCCAGGAGCTTTAAACTGGTCATACACATCAGATGGCCATTAGCAAAAGAATGCTTTGGCCGATTGTTTGGGTGTCCGCCATCTCAGCACACTCTCCCAAACACAGCAGTACTCATTCAGTCTTCTGTGTTTTCCATGACAGTATTACCCAACTCCAGTCCTCAAAAGCCACCAACAGGGCATGTTTTCAGGACTTCTTTAGTATTGCACAGATGATAAATTAAATCACCGCAGAGTTGTTGATAACAACATCTGAGAAATGCTAAAGAAATCCTGAAAACACAAACTGTTGGTGGGCCTTGAGCACTGGAATTGAGGAACACTGCTCTATCAGAAAGCTGCCAATTGACATTGTGGTTAGCAGCTTATCTATTGGAAAATTATGTGTTCGGCAGTCCAAAATGAGACTTGCCTGATTGTCATCTCCCATGACCATCAGTTGTCCGATACTCCCATATAGATTAGACCATCTTCCAAACCCATCAATATTGTTTGGTTTGGTTGACATAAGTCTAATCTGTACAGGGGCCTTCAGGGTCAACAACCTAATCACAAGGATTGGAAGTAAAAGTTAAGTTCACACATATCTTAATAGTCACAAATGGATGTTCCACTCTTTTGGAAAATCAACTTTGAATACCTGTGTAAATGAGGCTGTAAGTGCAATGAAGACTGGGGGATTTCCAAAAAAGTGTATTGATCCTCTGCCTCATTCCCCATCTTGTATTACCTCCATGGGATTGCTTGACATCTATTCAACATTCCTACTCCACTACTTGAATGAAGTTAAAATATATGGGAGGAATCAGGGTGAGTAGGGATGACAGCCGTTTCTGGTTACACATGCTTCAACCAGTCCCACCCTTGTTGAAACGTGTATAACGTAAAACGGTCATCGTTTTTATAAGCCCTGGATGCTCCCACATGTTTTAACCTTTTTCAATAAATAATTTTGTTTGAAGGATGAAGAGGGACGCTTTTGTTTCCTTCTCATTCAACTTTTTCAAGAATGCACCTTGATTCCATTAGATGTCTGAAGCTTTCCCTCTATCTGATGATTCCCATTTCTGGGACATCAGTAGTGCCAAATTTCTCCTCCTGTTTCTTTTTATTCAACATTACTAAGTCACTAGAATCTTGATATCAACAGTGTTCAAGAAGCGTTAATCCCATGGGAGTGGTGTTGTATAGGAAATAATGCCGGAGATTGGGGCACGTGCCAAGAATCGTCCCACCCTTGTTGCACTTACAACCTCATTTACTTAAAGCTTCAAAGTTGTTGTTTTTAGCAATAGAATACCCATTTGTGGTTAGAAGTTATGCGTGAACTCGTCTTTTACTATCCTACTCAGCTTCTGACAGTATGTAAAATCGGAGAAAGGCTTATCACTGTCGGAGAAGTCTGTCCGGCCTCACAGATTTCCGCATATTTTCAATTATAGTATAATAATGTGATAACTTTACCTTTTGTGAGAAGACAACATAATATCCAGTTCCTTTAGCCTGACATATGAGCTTGCAGACATCTCCTGGCTGAATCCCAGCATATTTCGGAACCCACTCAACAAATGTCTTGACACCCTTTGCATCAGTTTGATAACCGTTCCTCGCTTCACACTGCTGCTGTCGGAACGATTTAGCTTAAGGGAGAAAAAGAAAATAAAGTTCTGATGTTATATCTCCTTTCATATTTTTTTTTCTACATTCTTAGAACACGAAGAGAAAATGGCAATTTTTCCTGTCCTCATATTTCTTGCCAAAAACAGGGACGCATCACAGCAGGAGGCAAGTTAACAAAATTGTCATTTGGGGCAGGTTTTTCTTCTTTTCTCTGCTTGGATAAGTTCCCATCTTTGTCAAAAAATATGCAGAAGACAAAGTTCAAAATATGGGTCCTTAAAGAAGTGATTCCTATACTTATGATCGTGGGGACACGAAAATGTTTTTAGTTTTTAGTGAACTTTGTGCATTAATTTCTACGTCTAAGAAGTTATATGGAGTTTGTATCCTTCAAAACTGAGTTTAAACCATACAGCTCCATAGGGGACTTATCCCCTCTATAACTAAACCTGCAGTAAATACCTTATTTCATGTATTTAGTTGTTCATAGAAAAATGTTTTATTTCACATGGAAATTAAATCTCCGTGGTCCATCCTTGGTGTGGTGGAGAACTGAGCGCATCACTCCGCTCCCTCAATCAATATGCTGCGCTCCTCCCCTTAGCTTGATAGACAGCGATCGTTTTCGCATAGAGAGCACTGACTAAGTTGAATACCTGGCTCTCTGTATCTACACTTAAGGTACTGTTACACGGTACAACTTATCAGCGATGTTGTATGTGATCTCGGGAGCACGCTCATTTTGTGGACACCAGTGCAACATCGCTGGTGAGCTGTCACACGTCCGGATATCGTGGACAACTCACCAATGATGTTGTGAGGAGGGATCATTCACAAACACCACAAATGATCCCTGCTCACTGCTGTGAATGGGCGAAGTCGGCCGTGACATCGCTATTGCGGTGTCACCGAACGATGCCGCAGGTTGCTTAAGTTGAAGTTGACAGGTTTGCATGCAGGAAAACCTGTCAACTCCGACTTGAACAACTATCGTTGTTGAATCATGCATTTACACGCAACGACGCAACAACGATGTCGTTTCAACATCTTTCCTGACGTCACTTTTGAACGATATCGGGAACGATGTTGAAACGTGTAACGGGGCCTTTACACTGTAGGATTCCAGAGAGTGCACACACATACAGTGTCAGTGTGGGTGCGCATTCATCCCATCCCTCTTTCCTTTGTGCCGCAGCTGCCTGCTAAAGTGCGATCCTGTGTGAATGGCATAAAATCTATCATAAAGGTTTGATTTTAATAGGGACTAAGTCCCCCATAGGACTAAATAAGTAGGTTAAATTAAGTTTTCAGGGTGACAGACTCCCTTTAAAGGGGAACTTGAAAAATTGAAATATCCCTAATCTTCTCCATTTATTGTGTATGGGACTGCCAGTGAAAGCAATAAACAGTGCTTGACTATTTATGGCACACCCACAGACAATAAATAAAGGGGCACTTGAAAAAGGTTCTGTAACCGAAACGTTGTGCTGTGGTGGATGGAATAAAGGATTGATGAGGTAAAGCTACCAGCTTGTGAGGCGCTGTCCTTTTCCTTAAATAAATAAAGGGGAGGATAATCATATGCACCAATACTAGACTCTACGATAATTCATACGTTCATAGTTTTTAAGGTTGAAGATAGTCTTTAAGTCCATCTAGTTCAACCCATAGCCTAACATGTTGATCCAGAAGAAGGCAAAAAAACCCTGTGGCTAACGTTAAAGGGAACCAACCACCTCAGATGACGACTATAAGCAGTTAATACATGTCCTCGCGCCTACCTACACCATTCCAGCTATGTTTTTGCTAAGAATATTGATAAATGCAAACCGAAATATGCACTTTGTAAACTTACATTCCTGCGTACTTGAGGGCGTCTCCCTGTGTGTGCTGGCACTTGTGAGATGTGCTCGTCATGCCTGCTCTCCCCCTCCCTTATGCACGCCTCCTCTCAGCCTGCTATAGTGATGTGAGGCTGATTGCGTCATAAAGGGGCGGGGCTACCGGGATGCGCGATTTAGCCCCGCCCCTTTATGACGAGATCAGCCTCACACAGTATAGCAGGCTGAGAGGGGGCGTGCATAAGGGAGGGGGAGAGCAGGCATGATGAGCACAGCCCTCTAGTACGAGAGCCCGAGGGAGACGCCCTCAAGTACGCAGGAATGTAAGTTTACAAAGTGCATATTTCGGTTTGCATTTATCAATATTCTTAGCAAAAACATAGCTGGAATGGTGTAGGTAGGGTGCAGGGACATGTATTAACACCTTATAGACGTCATCTGAGGTGGTTGGTTCCCTTTGCTTCATATTGGGGAAAAATTCCTTCCTGACTCCACATGCAGCAATCAAAATAGTTCCCTTATTCTCCAGAAGGCCCCACCTGGTAGACCCTCATCGATCAGTGAGGTATGCCCGACTCTTTGGATTGGACATGCTTTTCAATTTTGGAAATACTTTTTTTTAAGCACTAGAAAGCTCAGGGCTAAATCCTGGCCATCATCAGTGTGACACATTGCTGGCCTCTATGACAAGCATATTTGCATTTCTAAAGTCAGGTTATTGCCCCCAGTGCAAAAGTGCAAAACCATGGTGGAACAATCATGGTCGCAAAGGCTATAACTGTGATCTGGCCCATCTGGAAGGTAAGCTTACAATACCAACACCTATTTCAGCTGGATGTACATCCTGGTGGGTCTCTCTGCTGCAATACAGTGCCTTGTATTTGGCCCCTTGAACTTTTCAACCTTTTGCCACATTTCAGCCTTCAAACATAAAGATATAAAATTCAAATTTTTTTGTGAAGAATCAACAAGTGGGACACAATCGTGAAGTGGAACGAAATTTATTGGATATTTTGAAATTTTTTAACAAATAAAAAACTGAAAAGTGGGGCGTGAAATATTATTCGGCCCCTAATACTTTGTAGCGCCACCTTTTGCTGAGATTACCGCTGCAGTCTCTTGGGTATGTCTCTATCAGTTGTGCACATGGAGAGACTGAAATTCTTGCCCATTCTTCCTTGCAGAACAGCTGGAGCTCAGTGAGGTTGGATGGAGGCGTTTGTGTACAGCAGTTTTCAGCTCTTTCCACAGATTCTGGATTGGATTCAGGTCTGGACTGTGACTTGGCCATTCTAACACCTGGATACTTTATTTTTGAACCATTCCATTGTAGATTTTGCTTTATGTTTGGGATCATTGTCTTGTTGGAAGATAAATCTCCGTCCCAGTCTCAGGTCTTTTGCAGACTCCAACAGGTTTTCTTCCAGAATGGTCCTGTTTTTGGCTCCATCCATCTTCCCATCAATTTTAACCATCTTCCCTGTCCCTGCTGAAGAAAAGCAGGCCCAAACCATGATGCTACCACCACTATGTTTGACAGTGGGGATGGTGTTTTGAGGGTGATGAGTTGTGTTGCTTTTACGCCAAACATATCATTGTGCATTGTTGCCAAAAAGTTTGATTTTGGTTTCACCTGACCAGAGCACCTTATTCCACATGTGTGGTGTCTCCCAGGTGGCTTGTGGCAAACTTCAAACAAGACTTTTTATGAATATCTTTGAGAAATGGCTTTCTTCTTGCCACTCTTCCATAAAGGCCAGATGTGTGCAGTGTACGACTGATT
The DNA here is from genome assembly GCA_033576535.1 of Allobates femoralis. Lineage (NCBI taxonomy): Eukaryota > Metazoa > Chordata > Amphibia > Anura > Aromobatidae > Allobates > Allobates femoralis. Next base: position 48,816,816 of record JARQOC010000002.1, on the reverse strand, counting down.
GTTGTCCTATGGACAGACTCTTCCACCTCAGCTGTAGATCTCTGCAGTTCATCCAGAGTTATCATGGGCCTTTTGGCTGCATCAATGATCAGTCTTCTCCTTGTTCAAGATGAAAGTTTAGAGGGACGGCCGGGTCTTGGTAGATTTTCAGTGGTCTGATACTCCTTCCATTACAATATGATCGCTTGCACAGTGCTCCTTGAGATGTTTATAACTTGGGAAATCTTTTTGTATCCAAATCTGACTTTAAACTTCGCCACAACAGTATCTCAGACCTGCCTGGTGTGTTCCTTGGTCTTCATGATGCTCTCTGCACTTGAAACAGAACCCTGAGACTATCACAGAGCAGGTGCATTTATACGGAGACTTGATCACACACAGGTGGATTCTATTTATCATTACCAGTCATTTAGGACAACATTGGATCATTCAGAGATCCTCACTGAACTTCTGGAGTGAGTTTGCTGCACTGAAAGTAAAGGGGCCGAATAATATTGCACGCCCCACTTTTCAGTTTTTTATTTGTTAAAAAAGTTTAAAATATCCAATAAATTTCGTTCCACTTCACGATTGTGTCCCACTTGTTGTTGATTCCTCACAAAAAAATTAGAATTGATACCTTTATGTTTGAAGCCTGAAATGTGGCAAAAGGTTGAAAAGTTCAAGGGGGCCAAATACTTTCACAACGCACTGTATACACTTGGAAAAGGCCAAGGAAGGGGTTCATTAGCACAGGTTTGGGGTCACTACTATACAATGAGGAGGAAGTGGGGCAAGACTTTTGTCCTTACATGATTTAGAATGCTACAATTGCCCATACATTTGACCAACATGCCTGGGGGAGGTCTAGTCATGCCAGTGCCAACTCCTGCTTTTCCATTTTTAAATAGTGGCAATCAATGTTTTGTGGCTCCGTATGGCAATTCAATTTATCTGATAGCAGACCGGAAAAAAGCGCACGTGTTCCCATAAATCCCACAGAGTAATAGGAAGAATAGCGCTCATGCTCAACCCATCCTCAACCACTTTCGATTGCTGAATAGAGGTCCCAGGGCTTTTGTTTTTGTCAAAGAAAGTGAAAGCTTCCCCTCTCCAAACACGAATCTTAAGAATATCTCATACATTTCCAATAGTATAAGTCTAAAAAAAAAAAGAGAAAACAACCTAGTTCTCCTATATCTGAGTCGTTGGAACCATAAAACTACTGGAGATGTGCTCACCTATTTGGAGCCAGCCCATATGGTACCCCATAGTATTACCTTCATCTATTGTCGTTTATGCCTAGGACACCTAAACTTGGGATTTTAATTTTGTGGTAACTGACCATAGGGACATATTAAACACAATACCACTGAGTAGCCTCTGTTAAAAAAATCTAACACTATGATTTATTGTGTTTTTACGACTCTGACATCTGTGATATATCACGGTAACACCTGTAATACAGCTCAACTGACCCCAACGTGAGAAACTCAATGGGACCTGTAATTATTCAGTCTTTAGATTAAATAACCATATAGGTGTATGGACTCGGCGGAGCGAGACACGAGAGTAATGCTGCCTTATTTACTTTTGGTTGATTTGCATTTTATTTGTTTTTTTGCTCTTTATTTGTTTTCTGTGATTTAGCCGCTCTGTTCTGCGGAGTGAATCATGGAGGTATACGATCCGTCTGTCTTCGACAGTAGATTTGGTGAGCTTGTAAAACAGACGCTGGGCACTAATGAGACTTTACAACATTTTCTATTAAGAGTGACATATTCACAGCGGGGACCGGCTCACAACACTGGGATAATATTAGATCATGTATTTGTAATATCTCCACCTAACTGCTCACATCCCCGGATAAAGCAGAATTTAATTTGCTGTAGTTAACAGACCACACGGACTCCTCTAATGCTCATACATGCTGAGAAAAAAAATGAATATACTTAATACATTCCTGTCTAATCATTCGTTTTATAATCCTAGTTATTCCGTCGCTGCATTTTTGCTGCTTTTATGTAAAAAGAACCTATCACTTTCAGAAATATATTATATTTTCACCAGGTGTAAACCCCGCTGTTCGCCTGGATCCGGTGTTGTTTTTCTTTTGTTCCTAATACTCTCCGTTCCTGAGATATGTCCTCCTCATCCCTGTATATAAATGCAGCCAATTAATCCAAGAGGGTGTTGTCCTTAACTCTTCTCTGTGAGCGTCTTCTTGAGATCCCTGCCCATTTGGCTAAAAATACTTAAAGGGATCTAACGTCCAAGATTTAACCATCTGTAAATCAGTGCAGCAGGTGATTGACGTGTGCAGCATGACATCACTATTTGGGTTTTTCTTATTCCTCCCCTGTGTGCTTGTCTTCCTGTTGTTAGCCGAACCCCCTCCTCTGGATGAGTCTGGATGAGAGGGAGGGGTCCAGCTTACAGCAGAAAGACAAGCCCACAGGGGAGGAATAAAAAAAGCCCAAATAGTGATGTCACACTGCACATGCCAATCACCTGCTGCACTGATTTACAGGTGGTTAAATCCTGGTGGTTGGTTCCCTAAATTTACCTACAGGGATAGATGGAGCCGTAATATAGGAAAGCAAAGGCAAAGAGACAAAGGAAAAAAAATCCTGGATTGAGGAGATCACCGGCATTTACACTAACAAAATTTCATATTTAGGGCAAGTGACGGGTCCCATTTAATTTCAAGAATCTTTAGGTTTTGTCTCTTTTGACCAATCATTTTTTTGGGTGAAGGTTGATCATAGGTAGAGATAGGTGGACACATGGAAGTTTGGATTCTGTGGGTTCAGATAAAGTTCTGTTCTGGACTTGAACTTGACCCGAATCTCATTAGAAGTCAGTGACTGGGCAGTTCAGCTCTCTGCCCACATACCACCAGCCATAGACAAAATACTCCCGGGGCAGGAAGGGCTAGATTTTGTCATTTCCTTTTTGTACACCCTACATCCAATAACTCTAATTCTATCACCAGTGCAGCCATTCAAACACTGTAAGCGGCTTGTGCTGGGCCGAGAACCGATTGTACCCGAGCACGAAGTGTACCCAAGCATCGAATGTATCTGAGCACAGCGATGCTCGCACCAGTGGTTTACATACATAAATCACCTAAGCTCCAAACCCGAACAATGAATATTTTGTAAAGCCTGTGTTTACTATGAACACCAAGCATTAAAGTCCGGTTTGCTCATCCCTACTCACAGGACTTCCTATGAGTGAAATAATTATGAATCAGAAAAAATATTTCAAGCAACAAGTAACTAATTTCCCTGCAGTGCCCCCACAGGTGAAATGAATGAAACCCAATGGACTGAAAAGGCTCCTGAAGACGAGTTCACGTGAAGGTATGACATATTGTGCTATTTTTGACCAGAATTGTCTTTTATAATGGACGATTTTCATCCGTATTGTCACCATATCTCATATGTCCACTTTTCACATCTGCAAGGCATCTGTATTTACACATTAATAATTAAACATTTATACAATGCCAACTTCAGTTCTCTATGTTAATAACTGCAATGCCATATGTGTAGTGTTCATATTTGCATTGAGATATTTTTTCCCCATACCATTGGTCTGTGTAAAAAAGCATTAATGTAAACTAACATATTGCTTAACATTGTTCGGTGTGCTTTCTGTGTGAGTATATGAGGTCCGTTCTTCATATAACACCACTTGGAGCTAAATAGTTTTGTGTGAATGCACCCTAATGCATAGAATAGCTTGGTCCTCCTAAAAACTCTAGGTTATGCCAATACTATTTTATCGACGGGCCTTTGACCTCCGGAATTTCCATGATCATAAGAAGGAAGGGGCACATAACTTTGCTATAGTTATGTCCAGGAGAGCAAACAAAGAAACCCGAATTGTAACCCTAACTTCTGCGTACGACATCATTATAATGGACAATTTCACCTGGTTAGGAGGTAGAAGAGGCCTCATCACTCCTTAAGCCCCTGTGTGGCTGTAAGGGTTGCACCGTTGCACCAATGGTAAATCCGCCCTTGATGAAAACAATAATTGCCATGAAAGGCTTGGAAGGATGTAATGTTTGGAATGGGGCACTTCAGAAACAAAGCCATTCCCATGCCCGGGTCAAACAAGGGAGGACCTGTTCGGCACTGTACTCTTGCACTGGTGTTCAAAATATAGCATGCAGTTCCACTGTAAGAATCCTATTTCTATTCTAGTTGTAAAAGCAATAAAATATCAACCAATAAATATGTTCCCATTTGTAGGAAAGTACTCTTACCATTGGATGGACATGTGTTAACATTACAGGACCGGTTGATGGCACGCTTCCCGGTACAGTATCTACCACTGTTTCTTGGAGCAGGGTCATTACAGTGACGATAGGCAAACTGGACCCCTCCTCCACATGTTCGGGAACATTGACCCCAAGGCCCCCAGGAGCCCCAGTTTCCATGACTGGAGATCTGAAATACACAATAAATTAGTTAAATATAAAAAAGGACAAACTTTAAAATAAGGTGGATCTAAAATAAAGATAACATGAGGCAATAACAATTGTATGGCTACTGTTCATCCTCGTATGCCTCCATAACCTTCATACAGGTTTTGGTCAGGATTAGAAAAATCTAGCTACTATCTGCTAAAAACTCAACTACATCTGTCCTCAGCCCTGCGGTCCTGTCCTATTAACTTCAGCTGAGCTGATCTACAGTATCATAAACAGCCTTCATGCTTGTGTAATGCCCAAATCATGGGGCTGATGTAAAGAGTTAAGCACTATTTTCATCAGCTTCTTTGACACTGAATGGAGCGGCAGGGTGCGTACTTCCACTCATGGTGTTGAGGACGTGAGGAAGAAAGCCGATCTTGGAAATCCATTTCTAGTGATTTGTGGGGTTCCCATAGAGGGACTACCTGTAGTTATTGATTTTTAATCTTTCCAGTGTTCCAAGAAAATGATTTCACACTGTACATATTTTACTGAATTGGTAAAATATATAGGTATTGTGTTAGCCAGAATTTGTGTCAATATGAGCCTGATGAAGAAAGAGGTCTTAGACTCAGTCTCGAAAGCTTGCCATCAGTTAGCCATTAAAAAGTGTCAACCACTGAGGACTCTCAGAGTTTAATATTTTTCTACCTACCGAATAATACTTCTTCTTGGTCTTGTCTACACATTTTCCATGAAGACAGATCCTTCCTTTTCCACAGGGTGTTCCCTCCACTGCAGGCAACTTCTTTGTTAAACAAACCATCTGACCTTGTCGGACGACCGCACACCATAATCGTGAACAAACATCCATACCAGGACACACTGTGTATGCCGGACCAAAGGCCAGCTTACATTGGCGGACGGCATCGTAACTCTGACCAGGAAGCTCTTCCGGACCCAGAATTTGATTTCTTGGTTGGTCCAGCAAACAGTTTCCTGAAAAAGAGATAAATTGGAAGACTTGGTTTGAACAAAAGTAGCTATAGGGTATTAACCAGGTCATAAATTGAGATTTAAAGGCATATTCTGGGATTTTTTGTAATAGTGGGAAATGAGCAGGGAATGCTACAACATAAAGAAATAAGCATTACTTACCAACTGAATTTCCCAACACAACCGGAAGTGATGACGGCTCAAGCATCATTTCCATGACCCATGAAGTAAACTAGATTTCTCAGGAGTAATGATTACATGCACTGCATGATATCACTTAGACCACTGATTGGCTGATTGGATCACATGAATTAAAGAGGGGACATAATCACGTTTGTTATTAGCAGAACTCCAGAAGAGAGTTGGAACTGAAGTGACAGATCATGGTTCATGCAAGTGGTGTGTAATGATTATTTCTTTATTTTATAGCATCCCCCACTATTATGGCCACTTTACACACACCAACTTATCTGTCCAACTTCTGAACAACTTACTGGTTGCAGTGAAATCATGGACATATTGTTACATTTGTACACAGTCACAAAATGGAGCAATGTGTCCATGATTTCACTGCAACCAGTAAGTTGTTCAGAAGTTGGACAGATAAGTTGGTGTGTGTAAAGTGACCCTTAGTCTAGATTTGGAAAATCTTTGAAAACCCCTTTTAGGTTTTCCTTCCATAACAATTTGCTATCTACAAATATCTCAAGGTATGTCCCAGAGTAGGGAGATCATTTTATTCTCATTTGCACTTGACAACACAAGAAGCAATAAATGAAACTGAATGAGAGGAGACACAGTTTAGGTATTAGAAAAGACTTTTTGACAGTGAGGGCGATCAATGAGTGGAACAGGCGACCAAGAGAGATGGTGAGTTCTCCTACAATGGAAGTCTTCACACAGAGGCAGGACAGACATCTGCCTGGGATGATTTAGTGAATCTTGCTTTGAGCAGAGGGTTGGAGCAGATGACCCAGGAGGTCCCTTCACACTCTACCATTCAATGATTATATAAACAAGCATAAAGCTGCAATTGGGAGAACCTTGCGGTACAGTCAGAAGAATAAGTCTGGGTGGTCTAAAGTCAAGGACCCAGTCAAGTCCAACACCACCTCATAAAGGGAATAAGGAAGGTAGCAGCTTTCAACTTATACATTGGTGCCTTTGAGTCCTTTGCATATAGTGTCATTCCTATCTTTAGGCTCAAGTGTATACAGAGGATATAGCTAAACTAGAGAAGAGCAAACAAAGTAATAGGGGAAAAGGGTATGCTGAAGACACAAGACAGGTTATCAAACATAAGTTATTCAGTTTGCGAAAATGAAGGCTTACAGGTGATCTTATTACAATGTACAAACACATGAATGGATCATTCAGAGAATCATATCATGATCTTTCACACCTAAACGTGCAACAGTGAGTAGGGGGCATCTTCTATATCAAAAGGAAAGAAGGTTTAGGTATGAAAGATGGTAGTTTGCTAGAGTACGAGCAGTGAGACTATGGATTCTTTAATGTAAGAGCAGTGAGACTATGGATTCTTTACTGTAAGAGCAGTGAGACTATGGATTCTCCACTGTATGAGCAATAAGGCTATGGATTCTTTACTGTATGAGGAATGAGACTATGGGTTCTTTACTGTATGAGGAATGAGACTATGGGTTCTTTACTGTATGAGGAATGAGACTATGGGTTCTTTATTATATAAGCAGTGAGATTATGGATTATCCACTGTATGAGGAGTGAGACTATGGATTCTTTACTGTATGAGCAGTGAGATTATGAATCCTCCACTCTATGAGTTGTGAGGCTATGGATTCTTACTATATGAACAGTGAGACTATGGATTCTTTACTGTATGAGCAGTGAGACTATGGATTCTTCACTGTAAGAGCAGTGAGACTATGGATTCTTTACTGTAAGAGCAGTGAGACTCTGGATTCTTTACTGTACGAGTTGTGAGACTCTGGATTCTTTACTGTATGAGCAGTGAGACTATGGATTCTTCACTGTAAGAGCAGTGAGACTATGGATTCTTCACTGTAAGAGCAGTGAGACTATGGATTCTTCACTGTAAGAGCAGTGAGACTATGGATTCTTTACTGTATGAGCAGTGAGACTATGGATTCTTTACTGTATGAGTTGTGAGGCTATGGATTCTTACTATATGAACAGTGAGACTATGGATTCTTTACTGTATGAGCAGTGAGACTATGGATTCTTCACTGTAAGAGCAGTGAGACTATGGATTCTTTACTGTAAGAGCAGTGAGACTCTGGATTCTTTACTGTACGAGTTGTGAGACTCTGGATTCTTTACTGTATGAGCAGTGAGACTATGGATTCTTCACTGTAAGAGCAGTGAGACTATGGATTCTTCACTGTAAGAGCAGTGAGACTATGGATTCTTCACTGTAAGAGCAGTGAGATTCTGGATTCTTTACTGTATGAGCTGTAAGACTATGGATTCTTTCTGTTAGAGCAGTCAGACTATGGATTATTTACTATATGAGCAATGAGACTACAGACGTCTCTGCCACATGATGTAATGGTTGATTCGATAAAAATGTTCAAGGAGGGCCTGGACGCCTTTCTTTATAAACATAAGATTACAGATTATGAGGACTACATTCTGTGATGGGACATTGATCCAGAATGTAGAGTTGGGTCCCTTACATGGGGTAATAGAGATCTGACTCCTTCTTCTCTGGATCAACATGTTGGGTTATAGGAAGAACTCAATGGACTTGTGGATCCTTTCAACCTGTAAAACTATGAAATGCTCAAACTATCCTTCATTATTGTCTTTTTTCCGATACTTTAGGATTATATAACGTGAAAATGATGAAGATCGAATCTCCAATGAAACAATATAAAAACCCCGGGCAGTTCCAGTTCCTAGAAAATTCAGGTCTGTGAAACTACAAACCTCTTTTCAGATAGCGATAAAGGAACTTTTTTTTGGCCAAAGGTCCGTCACTGCAAGGGGAAATTTAAGCAATTGATATATTTTATTGAGAACAAGGTGGCAGAGCCAAAGATTGAGATCAACAAACAGACTCGGCATACTCCTATACAACGTGCCATACTGAAGCCATGCCTGGGGAATAAGCCTAATGCTTTCAATAGCTTTGGCTAAAACAACCTCTCTTAAATGGCTTTTCATGACTGTCAGCAGTTTTGAGCTAAGGCGAAAGGTATAAATACAAGCGCCCCCGTGGAATTCAGCAAAGCTCTGTTGACTCTCAAAGAATGCTCGTTGGCACACATCCACCGGGACTCAAACACTTGTGCCCTTGTGCCCGCCGCTAGCATTGTAAATCAGCCCCAAACGAGTAGTTGGGTATTATGGAAAAAAAACACTAACATGTAAACCGGAACATTAAAACAGGCTGCTGGTGGAGCATAAAAGGCCAATGTCTGCTGTAATTTCCAAAACAGAATCATTGTGACCTCATCTACCCTCTCCCGGCATTTAAGGATTCAGCTCGGCTTCCAGGAGCTTTTATCAATTGGTATGTGTGCTGTTCGCGGTTCCACTGACAGGCAGAACACTGTTTAATAGGAGCCATGATCATGGAAAGTAATTACTGATACAATCTATTTAGCGACCCCCGCATTAGGGTTCAATCGTTTGATCACTTTATACTCGGTTCTGTTGAATTCCTCTGCACAGGTAGCAAGGCTGAGATTGAGTTTACTGTAATTTCTTGTGTAATCGGCTGAAATTACCATAGTAAGAGTATAAAAAGGAGTTAAAGGCGAAGCTAGAACTCATCACGGCTTCTTGGTTTTCATGTGGTCCCATTGGAGCAGTATTTTGTATATACAAGAGGCAGAGGCAGATGCATTGGCACACCGGGGGGAACACTAAGCTGTATTATATTACCGCTATACTTTATAAGTTTTACATTCAACTCCCTGCCATACTGTACTTATGTGTGCTAACCGTAACTTAATCCACATCATCAGTTCACACATTTCTACATTAGTCACCTGCTATGTAACTAGGAAATGCAGAACTTTGACTAATGATAACACTTATTCTGCAATATCAAGGAAATCTGAATTGTCAGGTACCTCTTTCTTCACTTTCCATTATGGAGCAGTTTTGAAAAACAGCATCATTTTGGGATAATCTGGGTATATTTATGTACTAGTGCATCTCAATGAATTGTAATATCATGAAAAAGTTCATTTATTTCAGTAATTCAACACATAAAGCAAAACACATATACTATATAGAGTCATTACAGAGTGATCTATTTCAAGTGTTTATTTATGTTAATGTTGATGATTATGGTTTAAAGACAATGAGAACCCAAAGGTCATTATCTCAGAAAATTAAAGTATGGAGGATGAAGAATTAAAAGCAGTGCTGCTGTATTACACGAGACATAAAAGGGTGAATATAATATTGATTTATTAGTCAACGCGTTTCAGGAGTTTCCGCCTGACAGCACAGTTGAGGTGCAGGGAGCCGCCACACTTACTTGCTTGCAGAGCCGCTGACAGCAGGAGGAGAGGAGAGAGGAGGGGCGGGCACATCTACAGGAAGTGCTGCTTCAATTCCTCCCCATCCTCCCTCCTCGCCTCGGACACCCGCGGTCGTGGCGGGCGGTTGGAGGCACAGGCACCCCCGCGGGGAGGTGCGGGCCCCCCAAGGGGGCGGGCCCGGTCTCAACCGCGACTGCTGCGACCGTGTTAGGTATGCCACTGGTTTCAAGGCTCCATGAAACGCCCTGAAACATGGCAATATGACATGGATTTTTGATAATATTGTAATTCATTGAGATGTACTAGTATATGTTATGTGGAAACCCAGTTGTTGTAATGACTTACAGAAAGGTAAAGGAGTTGTTTCTTCATCAGAAATGGATAAAATTGCAAAATGATTTTCAAAACATCAACTCTCCATTTTACTTCTAATTCTAAATCCTTTCCATTCTTAAGATTCAATGGATTTTGTAGCTCAGCAGTGGCCAATCGTCTACGCAAGGAAGGCAGCACTTACAAGTGCCTTCAAATAGAGTTTGTAAGTGATGCTGTGAAGTTGTCTTATTCTGTTTAGTCTCAGTGCTCCTGTACATAGTCTGGGCAAGCAGTTTAATCATGCCTTTAGTCTGAACTGTCAGTCAATCATATGCACACCCATACCTGCAAGCAGGAAACTGGAAGGCTGGGGAGCAATGCGCTCCTGTTTGAAAACTTGCATATTCCAGACACGTAGCTCAATTATGTCATTGGGCCAAACTGTCAATCAAAAACACACCCAGGAATGCAAACAGGAAAATGGAAGGCTAGCAGTGTTGTGCACCTGATCGAAAACTTGCATAATTATCAACCAATCATGAGCACACCCCTTTCTGCAAGAAGGAAACTGAAAGGCTGGGAAGCGATGTGCTCCTGATTGAAAACTTCCATAGTCCGCACAAGTAGCCCAATCATGCCACTGACCTGAATTGTCAATCAATCATGAGCACTATCATTCAAGAAAACAGAAAAACTGAAAGGCTGGGGAGCGATGTGCTCCTGATAAAAAACTTGCATAGTCCGGAGAGGTAGCTCAATCATGCTGCTAGTTCAAACTGTCAATCATGAGCACCCCAAATCCTGCAATTAGGAAACTTGAAGGCTGGGGAGATATGCGCTCCAGATTGAAAACTTGCATGGTCCAGACAAGTAGCCTATTCATGACACTTGTCTGAAATGTCAATCAATCAGGAGCACACCCCTTCTTGGTAGCAAGAATCTGGAAGGTTGGGGAGTGATGTGCTCTTGATAGAAAACCTGCATAGTCCAGATAAGTAGCCCAATCATGACAGTGGTCTGAACTGTCAATCAATCGCCTCTTTCTGCGAGGAGGAAGCTGGCGGGCTGGTAAACAGTGAGCTCCTGATTTAAAACTTGGGACCTTTAAGGGTTTTTGTTTACATGCTGCCATACTGTATTGAATTTGTACTATGAAAAATGAAAGCATTTGCTAAAAACTGATAACGGTGGACATGTCTGTAGCTATAGAGGGTGTAGAATTAGCAGTCACACCTATGATTATGCATGTACTGTATGTTAGAAGCAGATTAAGGCTACTATACCAACTCTCACTGCTGGATAACCCAATGCTGAGGACCTTGCACTCTTTCTATCATGTGGTTCTTTCTATGGGTGTTCCCTATGGCGGGACACCATCAAAGAATTGCAAATTCTCTTATGAGGTACAAGATTTCAAGATTTACTCATTCTTTATCCTTCTTCACTTCTAAACAGCACAAGACACAGTAGAGTGGCTTCTGATGGCCTGCAACCAGCACAACCCTGGCATACAGCTTGAATGCTTAACAGTGCCATGCGTGAAGCAGCTTGCACAGTGAACTTTGGCAGCTCTGGTATAATGTACAAGCAGATCCTGTCAACAAATGTGAGATCTGGGAGCTGTCAACTTGGTGCTAAAAACAGTTTGTACTGTTTTGTCCCTGTGTTAAGAAGGAAAAATAGCTGGAACTTAATAATATACTGTACAAATCAGAATACTACTTCAATGGCCACTGAAGTCCCGAAATCCACTAATTGGATCATTTTCATACCAAGCATTGACCATATGCATCCAAAAGAAAAGATCTAAATATATAACATCACTCCCTAACCTACCATAGTTATTCCACTTCTAAAGGGACTGCGGAGTGAAGGGGGTCCACCTCTATCCCATCCAGAGAGTATATGCACTACTATCCATTATAAATAATGCAATTTTAAAATACTAAATGAACATTGATGTACAAATTAATGTTGGATTTGAGTTTCAAACACTAAATCATTTCTAATAGGGACCAATTAGCAGAGACTTACTGTAAAAGTGTGGAAAGAGAAGTGCTGATTTGTGTTACATTGCTTCATTTTCCATACCTTGATGGAAATGTTTACTGTGTGATTAATGCACCTCTATATTGGGACAGTGAAAGTAACAGGGCACACAAGGGAGTAAGATTGGCGGAAAAGTCAACAAGGGCAGATTTGAAACTAATTCCTTTTTTTTTCTTCAATATTTTTCAGCTTTCATATGAAATTGCTGAGAGACTAGTCTACGTGATTTGATTTGACTTGTTGATTTTGCCTACAGATAGTCTACAGTAAACCCAACCATGTACTGGTGAACCAGACAGATAGGACAACATATGGCCTTTTGCATCTAAAAAGCTCTTAAAAATGCTAAATTTAACTGGCTTTGGAGGTAAAATGGGCCTCTTAACCTCTAGGACCACTGTGTGGCTCCACTGGTTCCACCAATGGTATATCTGCCCCTGCGACCATTGTTGTCATGTGATGACGTCCCAGAGATAATGTAGGCAACGAAACTTTCCTATGGTGTTCCTATAAGCCCCCTCTGCCATTGGCTCTCAGCACTACTTGGCTGCTTGACTGTTCAGTACACCCTTAATTTTCTGATTGTTTAACCTCAAGCATTCAGTAATGGAAGGGGCACAGGTAGAAATGGCCCCCCCTTAACTCTTGGCCCCCAAAGAGGCCTCACAGGTTGCACCAATGTATATCCGCCCCTGCGACCACTGTTGTCATGTGATTATATCCCAGGGATAATGTAGGCAATGAGACTTTCCTATGGTGTTCCTATAAGCCCCCTCTGCTGTTGGCTCTCAGCACTACTTGGCTGCTTGACTGTTCAGTACACCCTTAATTTTCTGATTGTTTAACCTCAAGCATTCAGTAATGGAAGGGGCACAGGTAGAAATGTCCGCCCTAAACTCTTGGGCCCCTGAGCGGCCTCATAGTTTGCACCAATGGTATTTTGCCCCTGCAACCACTGTTGTCACGTGATGGACATCCAATGAATAATGTGGGCAACGAGACTTTACCATGACATGCTATAAGCCTCCTCTTCTGTTGGCTCTCCACACTACTTGGATGTTTGACTGTTCAGTCCACCCTTAACTTTAAGATTGTTTAACCTCAAGCATTTTAGTAACGGCTAAATCAATTTCCACGGTCATTGAAGCAATCATATACATGTTTGTTTGATAAATAGCAATTTTCCTAATTAACATGGTAAATTCAAATCCAACCCAATTACAGACACCAAAAAAACATATGGACTGTGTTAAATGAATAAAAACATTTACGAACGTTATTTGACAAATCTTCATTGTCTTCACCTTAGGCGAATCATTTTCCAACATTTGCATATAAATCACTTAAATCCAAGGACGGTTTCAATAGAACAGCGCTTGATTACGTAATAATCAGTAGCAGCCACATGTAAAAGTCATTTATCTCCGAGAAGTGGAAAAATAAATGACACGATCTGTATGTCCTAAACAAAAGTGTAGAGAGTTCTCGGAGTTTATTTGACAGTGTCCTCAAACAAACTCACAGCGGTTACTCAGCTCAAAGCAATGCCTGGCACTGAACTTCAATGGTTCGCTGCCATGGTCCTTGGTTAATGTTATTACGCCTGATAAAGAAATATGCTTTGTATTTCTTTATCAGAATAATTAACTGTGCCAGAAAACTAATAGGACATGACAAAAGAAAGACTTGTCTCATGAAATAATAATGAAACACTTGACTTTGTTCTTTTTTTTCGTTCCAAATAAAAAAAATGTCTTCATCATTCTTTGGGTTGTGGAACGAGGAGGGTTCTCTAATATATTTATAGAAAGCGATTATAGACTATGATGTCTCCGATACAACGGTGTACATGCCAGATTACAAACACTTGCCAATGCTCCTGGAATGTTCTCGCGGATTACAAGAAGAATTGGTACATTTATGTGCAACCCAAATCCCGCTTAAACCTCCCAAAATCTATGCAACCGGAAGGTTTCTCTAACCAAAGTGGCATTGGAGAAGTGTGGATGGTAAGAAAGAGGGCTGGAGAGGACATAAACTAGGCAAAAATGTCTTCCTTCTTGCGAACAATTGCTTCCAACTTGGCAAGTATAAGATTATATACGTGAGTCTCCTGCAGAGAATAAACCTAACCCTTTTTGATCTCATTCATTTTGCTACCAAGTGACGGGAATTTAGTAACAGTAACAGTTTTTAAGGTTGAAGGAAGACTTTAAGTCCATCTAGTTCAACCCATAGCCTAACATGTTGATCCAGAGGAAGGCAAAAAAAACCCATGTGACAACACTAAGCTCCACATTGGGGGAAAACAATTCCTTCCTGACTCCAGATATGGCAATCAGACTAATTCCCTGGATCAACGCCCTATCAAAGAATCTAGTATATATAACTGGTAATATTATAGTTTTCAAGAAAGGCATCCAGGACCACAAGAAGACAGCATGAATAGCAAGCAAAGGAGTGATAAGGAGTGATAAAGAGAGACCGATGGCACGCACTGTTCTGAGGTTTTCTTTAGTTCATTTTCATGTTCAGGTGCAGATACACATGGGAGAAGGATCAGAGATACATGGATGACAGTGGCTGTTTTGCGCATGGTAGCGCTTTCACAGGTGACCTGTGGAAGCGTTACCAAGTGCAAGACAGAGGCTGTCGGCCATGTATCTCTGATCCTTCTCCCATGTGTATCTGCACCTGAACATGAAAATGAACTAAAGCAAAGCTCAGATCAGTGCGTGCCATCGGTCTCTCTTTATCTTTATTGACTGTTTCTGATGGACTGTGAGATTGAGCTGCTTTTACTGTACCCACCTCCTGAAGAGTGTAAGTGCTGCAACAGCACATGAGAGCCTGTGATAAGTGTTGCATGGATTTTCCGTTCCTTATTTATGGTTCTGCTCCCTAGGCTTCCAACTGTGACCGAAGCAATGGCAAGAACAAAGATTTGGGACCTCAAGAAAAGGCTCTACAGTCCCATCTGGAATGGAGCTGAGGTCCTCATGGAGCAGAGGTGGACCTCTGCTCCAATATTCACATCTACTGTTCCCTGGTGTTGCAGAACTGATGCTCTAGTAGTCCTCCTGGTCTTTGTTTATAAAAGACTGGAGTATGACTACTACAACCAGTCAGTGGCTACAACTGTTCTTCATCTGTTGTATGCTACTTGCATCACCACTAAGCAATTAGAGACTTGTTGACAGGAGCATATAACTTGACCAAACTAGACCACTGATCGCTGTAGCGGTTACATGCCAGTCTTTGTGAATAAAGGTCAGGAAACCCAATATCTATAGCAATATATGTAGTGGGGGACATAAAGCGCTCTTTTTTAAAATTGTTGTCGCTTTCTGATCAATAGAAGTTTACCTTCTGGGACCCCCTCCAGTCCCGATCCCAAGAATGAAGTGTCCACAGCACTGTTTCTCCTTCCCCTTCATCCCACATCCTCTACTAATTTATTACTTAAACACCACTCCAGTGTTTTTTTACAGTGCTGGAGTGATGTATTTAGGGTTCATACTCAAAAGTCAGGGAGCACAACATTTAGGACACAGCATATTGTCAATGCGTCTAAAACGGTGTGAAGTACAGTAGAAGCATAGTGGATAGGATTTCAAGAAATCCCATCCTCACTATGCTTCTTCCCACCACAGCATCTTTTCAGCTGCGGTGCCGGTTGCTTCACTCCCCTAGCTCCACAGCATATTAATTTCATGCTGCAGAGTCGGGAGCGATCTCCAGCAGGTGAATTTAGAGAGAAGCTGCCCTGAACTGAACACAGATTGTGGGCACAGGGTGGTTGCGCTCTTCCTGCGCTAACCTGCGGGTTCCTGCGGCTTTATTAAGGTCCGGAGGTGCTGCCACAAAGATAGTGAGCACATACTCTAAATGTAAGTCCCCTGCACCTTGTTGTTATACTCACCCTCCAGCAGATTGATCATTTTCCATCCAGTCCCGTGGTGGCATCTTGTGCCCGACACTTCTTACTGGCCATAAAATAGGAGTTACAACACAAGAGCTCAATCAACTCTATGAGAGCCAGAACGACACTTCCATAGAGATATAATGAGTTGTGACTCGCTCCATGATACACTAGAGCTGCTGGCAGGTCACCAATCGATGGAGATTGACCAGAGTGACTATGAAAAAAATTGAAGACAGCTGTGGGCGAGTATCAGACAGGGGGCAGGGGACTTACATTTAAAGCTCAACTTCAGCGGTGAAATAGAAAAAGCACTGGAGTGGAGATTTAAAGGGAACCAGCCAACAGGATTTAGGGCTATAAAGTGAAGCCAGTGTCTTACAGGTACTGGGATACTGAGTGCAATCATATCTTTACTTGAATGATTCCATGTTTGATTGCAGAGAAAAGTGTAACAAAACTCTTGGAAAACAGGGCAGCAGGTGATTGATGTGTGCAGCACTGCATCACTATTTGTTTTTTTTCCCCCTACTCTGTGAACTTGCCTTTCGGCTGTAAGCCAAACTCTCTCTCCCTTTAAACTCTACTTACAGTTTCTGGCTCCTGCGCACTGTCAGACAAAACTGAAAATACAGTTGAAAGGGAGGGAGAAGGGTTTGGCTTACAGCCAAAAGGCATGCCCACAGAGGAGGGGAAAAAACAACAACTCTAAATAGTGATGCAGTTCTGCACATATCAATCATCCGCTGCCCTGTTTTCCAAGAGTTTTATGACACTTTTCTCTGCAATCACACATAAAATCATTGTAGTAAAGTTATGATTGCATTCAGCATTCCAGACTAGCTTCATTTTATAATCCTAAATCCTGCTGGTTCATTCCCTTTAATGTAACTATGGCAGTCTGGTCCTGTGCTTTTCTATGCTCCCCTCCAAATACCTGAATGCTGCAGCTGTCGGCTTCGCCTATATCCTTCTATTTCAAAGCAATAACCTGTGGGTCTTTTTATAAATTCATGAGCTGTCCGTCTTCCTATCAGTGTTATTTATTTTATTCAGTGCCTGATGCACATTAAGCGCTCGATTCCAGAACAGCTGCACTTTCTGTATTAATCCAGGGTTTACAATTCTGAAGTTAAAACGTGATTTTCTCAGAACCGTTAATCTTTGGCTGAGTACATAAGTATATGTAAAAGTTTGTTCTATTATCTCTAGCCCATCATATTAAAGTGTGCGTCTATCAAGTCGCAGAAAAACCATCTGTTTGGGATTAGGGCTGGTTTACATACAACAGTACCTTAAAATGAAACTCTACTACTGAGAAAATATTAGGCAATTGCATAATAGCAATTCCTTAATATAATGTTAATATTATATATGTTCCCTTAAAATATATGTAATTTCAGGTGACTTTTCAAGATATTCTGTCATATGTACCTGGGAAATAATGCTACTTCCAGACATCTTATCACTTAGATCCAACATATTTCATCAGTTTTCCCCTCTGTAGGATCTATCTCTGAGTTTCTGATGTCCAAGAGCCAGTGTGTGGAGACCACCTGCTATGAAATCCCCCATAAAGAGGACATACAGACACAAGAGATCCTGCTCACCCATCTCAATCTGGTGCATGCATCGAAGCAGAAGCAGCATTGAGGACATTATACAGCAGTACCGAGCAATGCGGCTGTGAATGCAGCTCTGTGGTCATATAAACAACTAGAAAACAGCAGCATCATCTTTCACTTAGCTTCCCCATCCTTCATCCCTGCATAGACTTCAATATGTTGTAATCTGATTCCTTCAGTGGGCAAAAATGATAATAACTGCAGGACAGTTAACATATTGCATACTTCAGCTGGATGTGCTCCAAGGGCGCACATTTAGCCGAAGTGTATTGCAGTGCACAAAGCCATCGGGACCCTGCACTGCAATACACACTGTCAGTTAATCAGAAGTCAGCATCTGACATCGGTGTGTTTAGCATTGCCGTCACATGTCAGTGATGCAATGCGTCGCCATTGTAGCCACACTGATGTCAACTGCTGACCTCCGTGTTGGCTACACAAAAGGATGGGTGCAGCACGGGAGCAGAGGAAGGAGAGTAGATTGTTGCATTTAATTATGCATTATATAGGCAGGATTCAGACATATAATACCACGATGGGAAACACACATATATATATATATATATATATATATATATATATATATGGATACCAGCATGAGGTCATATATTCCCAGATGGGTCCCAGTATGGGGGACATACATGCCAAGAAGGATCCAGGGTGGGGGAAATATATAACAGAAGGGGGCTCAGGATGGTGACATATATGCCAGGATGGGGCATATATTTACCAGGATGGGCCACATAAATACCAGGATGGGTGTAAGGATGGGGGACATATAAACTAGGAAATGGTCCATGATGGTGGACATATATACCAGGATGTGAGGACATATATACCAGAAATTAGACATATATATATATTTATAAATATCAGGATGGAGGACATATATACCAGGAAGAGTCCCAGGATGGGGGACATATATTTCAACATGAGAGACAATTTTACCTGGAAAGGGCCCAAGATAGGGACATATACACAAGGCTGAAGGACATAAATGCCATCATGAGGGACATATTAAAGAGAAAGGGGCTCCGGAAGGGGACATATATACCAGGATGGGGACATATATACCAGAAAGGGGTTAGGGATGGTTGACATATATACTTGGAAGGGGCTTAGGATGGGAACATATATACCTGGATGAGGGACAGTTCTACATAATGAAGGGGGAGGGGAAACTCGTATGTCTTTGAAAAATCTACAATGCTACAAGGGCCCATACATCTGATCAGTATGCAATGGGGGCTCAAGTCCAAATTTTGCACTAGGGCCAATCAGATTCTAGTTATACCACTGACTGTAATAGCCAGGGCGTAACTACAAGAGATGCAGGGGTTGCGATCGCACCCGGGCCCTGCAGCCTAGGGGGGCCCCAAAAGTCCCTTTGGCCCATTGAAAAAGACTAATGCTATTAAAGATTTGCAATAATTGGGGGCCCCGTTGGAGCTTTCGCATCGGGGCCCCTGGGCCTGAAGTTACGCCACTGGTAATAGCATTCTCTTGCCAGTAATGACCATTACTTCTTTGTACACCAATATTAGCAGAAAGAATTGATATAATGCAGCATTACAATTCTTCCTGAATGTTATTTTACACTTGTATGAAAATCTGATTCGCTCAAGTGTATTATTCTGCTGCAGGATTCTCCTCCTGAAATTAGGATAGAATTCCACTACGTGGGAACCTACTCAATGTAATTACCGGCTAACATAGTCACCATTGTGAGCAAAGAACACACAGTATTGATAAATCAACAATGTAGAATTTTGGCAGACCTCATGGAAATCGAAATCAAGCCAAAAATCATATTCTGTAGGGAAAAGACATATGGACTACAGATAGGCAGAAGGGATGGCGGTCATGGCTGTGAAAACACAGCTGTGTTGACAAAATCAGTTTCTACTTAAACGATAAGCAGGGCCATCCAGAAAACGACACACGGACGGGGAGATCAGCGCAAGACGCCATTTGGACCGAGTTCAAAATAAAAATGGAATTATGCTTGAGTAAATACACAGATAAGTATTCATGTTATCTATACTGTGCAAACACCAAGCTACAAAGACATTATTATTTCCAAACTCAGGACATTACAAACCGCTTAGGTTTATTTTTATAAAACATATTAAACTAAATATAATGTATAGTAATAGATAAGAAAAATTTCCAATACAAATGCCTGTCACTCAAGAATGCGCTTATTATGTTCACATTACTGACATAGTGATAAATATTATGAAGGATGATGCAAATTAGCTCTCCCAACGAGAAAAACCATACTTGTGCCGCCTACCCTATATTTTTCAGCCAGCCAAACCCTGCGCTATACAGTTAACAGGCAAGATCTCAAAACAGCTGTCTGCAGATGAGTGTTTCACGATTCCTGGCTATGTTTCCATCTTGTTGAAGAGTAAGGCAAATACCTACCACTCTTAGTTACTGGTAGGTGGCATGACAGGCACTCTATCTGGGGAAGAGAGCTAATTTGCATGTGTTAGTCTTGGTCGTCTTCAGCAAAGTCAACGCATACTCAAAACAGAATGATAAAAGGACACAAAGGTCACTGTAAAGCAAGGATTATGAACCTGTAGTTCGGGATCCACATGTGGCTCACGGGCCTATGATACCTGGCGGCTGTCTTCCAGCTTGGTGCATTAGCACCACATCTAGCAAACAGCTATGAAGAGCATGTCTCCAGATGGTGACTCTTGTGAGCTTCCCTGTGCAATGAGGTGAACAATTCAGACTGCCGCATTGAGATGGACATGGAATTGGACTTTGTACAGTCTACTAATGCCCCCTGGTGGACAAGTGCGGAAACAATCACAGAGGTTGGAAATCCCCTGCCTCTCTCTTTGTTTACCCAGGAAGAGAAAGGGCGGGAGAGCAGTGCAGACCCGGAGCTCAGCCAGGACAGACCTGCGTGTGGTGTCTCCCGACATAGGGCTCTTAGGCAACCGGATTCTTGGGAAGAAATACCCGTGAGAATCGTTGCTGCAACCCCCGGTCTGTACATTGGACATTGTCTTACCGAGGGTTCAACTCAAATTCAGGACATTGCCTCCGGAATTCAGGACATTGCCACCGGATTACATGTGCAGGGGCTGTGACCGACATAAGGGAGCCATCTGTGCTACCGTGATCTCCCTTCTGCTGCTCGGTGTGTCCCGGGACAGAGAGAGAGACTAACAAAAATCCGTTACCTGCGGAAGAAGACCAAAGAAGAGGACTGAGGAGTTTCCCCTTCAGCGCTGCACTGGGACCCGTCATCGTGAGATCCCAGGCCTGCCACGTGGGAGCGACATCTTCTTCTGTGATAGACTGGTACGTGATTTGAGGGAAAGTTAGGGAAAGATATCTCTATTTTGTTTTTTTTCTCTTTGTCTTCTTCTTGCTGCGCACCCGGATAAAGTGAAGATCCAGGGACTCCACCATATACATGTGTGCAGCTAGATCAGTTGACTGTGTTATAGATATGTTTTACAGTAAAGTGATGTTACGACAGGTTAAATCTGAGTATGGAGATTCTGTTGAAGCAAGACATACACACATACCCGCGGCCTTACCACCGGTCGCTACATCTGCATAGAAGAACAGATCTGGATGGGGTAAGGTAAAAACCCCTGGATCTTGGTACACTGCTTTGGCTGTCATTATACCAGTAACGGGGACTCTGTGTGACACTGCTGTGAGGGGGCGGAGGCTAGATGTGGCTCATGACCCTCAATTATTGACGAATCTGGCCCTTACGGTCAGTAAGGTTGGGGACCTCTACTGTAAGTGCTCACACCGGTGACAGTAGATTCTCTCATCCAAAAGAATTGGGTGGATTATGGAAATTACACTATGATCAAACTCTGATCCGAGTGTTAGCTTACTTTGATCCTATTCTCTTGGTTGAGGAGAAGGAAAAAAATTTATTTATCTTCTCCATTGTGCGTGGAAATCAGACTGCACTCATTGACTTGCATGGCCGAGAGCAATCCGATATATTTGATCAAACTAGGGCATACAATGAATTTTAAATTGTCAGACTTCATAGAATAGCATTTGTCCGAGTCTGATCCAAAGTTTTGTTGGATTGAACTTGGGCTGAATAAGGTTGTGTGAACCTGGCCTAATGATTCCAAAGATCAATTTACCTGCTCCCAAAACACTATTGCTTCAACGTCACCCATATAGTCTACATGCCAAAGTCAACAGGAATCATTATGTTGCAGAATTAAGTCAGTACGCATGATGGGGTTTTTAAACAGTTACTTTCATGAAAAATCAATCAGACATGTCTTAGTTGTAGAGATGAGCAAAAATATTTCAGAGGAATTGAATTGTATTTGGCTATTATGAAAATCTGTATTTGCCAAAAAAACGTATCTTTTCTAATTGACTTCCGCGCGGTTCCAGCAGATGGCTGTCATTTTGCCAAATTGCAAAGGGTCATCAAAAGATTTTAAAAAAACCACATACTTCGCTGGTCACTAGTCTGGCCCATCCACTCTGCGCTCACATTGCACGTTTTTAACGCCACCACTCATACTGAATCTCTGGGACTCTCCACACTTCCACTTCTGGATCTGATGAGGAATATCCCTGAGCATGCATGTAAAAGATCACAGTGCACATCATGATATCAGAACGTTGAGAGCTTATGCATGCTTGCATAGAACCATTTTGGACCTCATCAGAACTGGAAGTCCAGCAAAGCATAAAGAGGCCCATGAATTCAGCACGAGTGGCGATGATTAAAGGATATGACGAGGACCAGATGGGTGACGGTGAGGAGTGGAGTAGTGAGCAGTAAGGTCAGTTTTTTTTTATTTTTTACAAATTACATTTATTATGCTCTGTGGTCTGGAGGAGAATTACATTCACAGAGAATAACTTCAGAGCAAACCACATTTTTCAAAAAAATCTGCATTAACATGTGAATTAAGCTATTGCCGAACCCACTCAGGTCTACATAGAAGTCGTGCAGGTGGGTAATCTCTACTTGTATTAATAACGGGTAGTTCCCACTTCATGCTTGGTCATCTCTCCATTTAATGTAAAGTAAAAAACAATCTGGTTTCTTCAATGTCAATGGAAAGTTGAGCATGCATGTGAAGCCACCTCTACCATTAAAATATCAAACTGCAATCCTGCTCCAAAAGATATTTTTCAGTGTTCTTATTTTTTTTTTACTTGAGCACCTATGAGTTAAAATACCCCCTTAAAATCTAGTCAGCTACAAAAGCTTTAAAGTTACCCAGGACTGTGTCATGGTTTCTTGGGTCATGTACTGTTGGATTTTTTCTCTATAGCATTGACATGTGGTTGAATTGAGAAATGACCATAAGGGTACACTAGGTGACATCGCCGGCGATTTCGGCGGTGGTGCAGGGGCGCGGCTTATCGCCGCCGACATCGCCGGTGTGTCGCCTAGTGTGACGCTGCGATAATGAGGTGAAATATTGCCTCAGAATGATCGCCAGGCTTCACAGCAGTGTTGTGAAACCTGGCGATCTGAACAGGGCGATCAGGCATGATCGCCTTGTTTAACGAGGTGACCCACAATGTTGAACATTGCGGGTTACCAGTCGCTGGGTTCCTGGGCAACCCAGCGAGCAGTCGCCGATGCTACTTGCCGGCGAGTACGCCAGTGAGTTGCCACGTGTGACTTCTCACCGGCGATGTCGGCGGGGATGCGCGCACCCGTGATTCCCCGCAGACATCGGCGGCGAGGTGGAACAGTGTAACGGGCCCCTAAGAGTCAGTTATCGTCAATGATAGGTAAGTTAAGGTTGACACATCACCGTTAAGAACTGGTTACCACTGTTGTGTGTAGGGACAAAGGAGAAAATGGAGAGAAACCAGTGGATTATCGACAGGAGAAGGAATGTAAGTCAAGTAAAATATTTGCGGGATTTTTCGGTACTTTAACTCATGTCCAATGTTTTTTCAGAAAAATTCCTTTAAATTCCAGTTCCTCCAATTTATAATATTGGTACGTGTCAAGACAAAGGAGAAAATGGAGCACGATCAGTGGATTATCGACTGGAGACTGAATATAAGTAAATTAAAATATTTGCGGGTTTTTCGTTATCTTAACTTATTTTCAATGTTTTTTCCATTTTTCACGGGACAGAAAAAAGGAGAATTTTGTGTACTCACCGTAAATTCCTTTTCTCTTAGCCTCTAATTGGGGGACACAGGACCGTGGGTGTTATGCTGCTGTCCACTAGGAGGCGACACTAAGCAGAATCTGCAAAAGAGTAACAGTGGCTCCTCCTATGTAGCATATACACCCTGGAGCAGGAAGTGCTTCTCCAGTTTTGTGCTAAAGCAGTAGGAGAATTAACAGAAGAATGACAAGAATCACAGTAAAATAAGGCCTGTTAAGTAAACAGGCAGCCACATAATAACAGTAAGGTAAAACCTGTAACCGAACAGGTAATTACGTAATAACAGTATAAGCAGGCCTGTAAAATAAACAGGCAACTATATAACCTCTCAGGAGTAAGATGAGAACCTAGTAACGGCCCGAAACGGGCAACAGGGTGGGTGCTGTGTCCCCCAATTAGAGGCTAAGAGAAAAGGAATTTACGGTGAGTACACAAAATTCTCCTTTTCTCCTTCGCCTCATTGGGGGACACAGGACCGTGGGACGTCCCAAAGCAGTCCCTGGGTGGGAAAAGCAATGGAACCATGAAGACTGACCAAAGTCAGTGAAGGAACTGTGTACTTCAGGTGGGCTCCTGTCACCTGGAGGACATGTCTACCCAGACCTGCATCTGTCGAGGACTGAGTGTGAAACTATAATGCTTTGTAAATGTGTGCAGGCTGGAACATGTGGTTGCCTTACACACTTGTTGTGCTGAGGTCTGGTGCTGGATGGCCCAGGAGGCCTCCACAGTCTTCTTAGAATGTGCCTCGATACCAACTGGAAGAGTCGAGTGTTTGATGGCATAAACCTCTTGGATGGTTGCTTGAAACCATCTGACTAGAGTAGCTCTCGAGGGTGGCATACCTTTACTTCTACCCTCTGGACGAGGGAGAGAGAATTCGACCTCCTAGAGGGTGCTGTCCTGGATACATAGATGCGTTGGACTCTGACGAGGTCCAGCATATGTAGAGCTTCCCTGGCCCGAGAGACCGGAGCCGGGCACAGCAATAGAGATGTACTAATTCAGGTGGAAGGATGACACCACCTTTGGGAGAAAGGATGGGACCGGCCGTAGTACGACCTTGTCTTGGAGAAAAACCCAGAAAAAGTGGATTACATGAGAGCGCTGCAAGTTCCGATACTCAGCGGAGAGAAGTTATTGCCACCAAAAACATCACGTTCTGAGTAAGAATGCTAAGGGGAATTTCCTTTAGAGGCTCAAAAAGCGGCCTCTTGTATGAAGGAAAAAGATGGCAGACCACTTGAAGGAAGGTTGTGACCTGAGGTCTGGTATCAAGATGTTTCTGGAAGAGGATGGAAAGGACTTAAAATCAGCCCATTGAGAGAGCCTAAGGACAGGCCTGAGTCTAGGCCTGATTGCAGGAAAACTGAGAATTCTTGGTAGAGAATAGGGCCAAGGTGAATGACCTCTAGAGGAGCAGCAAGCGAAAAGATTTTCCATGCGTGCTCGCATATCTTTGCTGAGGCTGGGTTC
This sequence comes from Allobates femoralis, assembly GCA_033576535.1. NCBI lineage: Eukaryota > Metazoa > Chordata > Amphibia > Anura > Aromobatidae > Allobates > Allobates femoralis. The sequence continues at coordinate 48,791,368 of JARQOC010000002.1, read as the reverse complement.
CGTGCTCTGATTATGGTGGCTACAACATCCTGGAAAAAACCTAGCTTGGCTTAGGATCCAGATCACAAGGGCCACGCCATCAAATACAGAGTTGAGGAATTCTGATGGTAGAACAGGCCTTGAGAGAGTAGGCTGGACGGTCTGGTAGTCGCCATGGTATCTCTGCTCTGAGTTGGAAGAGATCGGAATACCCAGCGCGTTTGGCCCAGTCTGGAGTCACAAGGACAATCTGGTGATATTCATGTTTGATCCTCCTCACTATCTTAGGGATTAGTGGTAGTGGGGGAACCATGCAGGGTAAATGGAATCAGGTCCAATCCTGGACTAGTGCAGCTGGTCCTAAGGACTGTGGGTCCTGGAACCAGTCCCTGAAGTCTGGGACCTTGGCATTGAGGCATAATGCTATGAGGCCCACGTACGGGATTTCCCGGAAGACGTCCGGTTGCAGGGACTACTGTCCTGCGTCCATCCCTTAGCGGCTGAGGAGGAACACCTTCCAATTGTCCACACGTGGTATGTGCACGGCGGACAGTACAGAGTCTATGGATTCCTCCCAGTGAAGTATGTGGTGAACTTCTTTCATTGCCTGGAGACTGCGGGTACCGCCCTGGTGATTGACATATGCCACAGCCGTGGCATTGTCTAACTGTATCCTGACATGGCCACCTGCCAGGAGGTGGCTGAAGGACTTCAATGCTAGGAATATCGTCCGAATTTCCAGCAGCTTGATGGTGATCCTTGAATCCAACCAGAACCATGTGCCTTGTGTACTGTGATGGAGGCACTCCGTACCCCATTCTGTCAGACTCCTGTCGGTGGTTATAACTTTCTAGCATGGTGGAAGGAGCGACCGTCTTTTGTGAGAGAGCGTCCGGAGCCACCATTGAAGAAATCGCTTGTCTGAACATCGCAGGTGAAAACCTCCTGATGAATGACCAAAGGTTCTTGCCTCGTGACAAGAGTATGGATAGGTGAAATGATCCGAGATGCAGTTGAGCAAATGGGACTGCCATTATCGCTGCCACTATCCTGCCTAGGACCTGTATGGCAGTTCTGAAGGAAAAAGGGGACCGATGAAGGATAGTGCAGACTCCCAGCTGCAGGGTCCGAGCCCTGTCCTGGGGAAGCTTGACCCGTGCAGAGGATATATTGAACCGTATATGTCCAGAAGACCAGAGACCGTGGTGAAACTGGTGTAGATTTGTGGAGGTTGACCAGCCATCCATGATGGAGATGCTGTGTGCGCAGTCCATGAAAATCGGCGATTTGATGAGCAGATCGCCCAGATACGGAAGGATGACGAAACCCCTGGAGGGAAGCATGGTCATGACAGCAGCCATGACCATTGTGAACACTCAGGCAGCTGTAGCTAAACCGAACGGGAGTGCCAAAAACAAAATAAATAAATAAAAAATTGGCGATTGAAGATGCAGGTAAGCGTCCTGATATCTATGGACGCAAGATATTTACCGTGTTCAGGATTATAGAGCGGAGAGAATCCATGCGGGAACGTCTTACCCAGAAAGTAGTGTCCGGTTGGTTTAGGCCCAGTATTGGTTGTACTGTACCTACCCTTTTTTTTTTTTTTTTTTTTTTTTTTTGGAATCCACAAGAGGACAGAATAGAAACCTCTAAACGGACTTCCCACGGCACAGGTACAATGACGCCTGAAGTAAGGAGAGAATTGACTACTGGTTTGCTCTTGTACCCACTTGTCTTGTATGACAGGTAGCCAACAAAGTTGAAAATGAAGCAACTGACCACCTACAATGGAGAGTCTCCCGGCTGAAGGGAGTCAGGAGGAAGAAAATTTGTAGGATCGCGTTTCCTAGGTCTTGGATTGGTGAGACTGGCTCTGTTAGGATGAGCTACCTTTGTGTGTAGCCTGTGACCGCACCCTGCAAGGCGACCGAGTACTTGTCTGTGTCGGTCTAGCTGATGACCAGCCAAATGAGTTCCAAAAGGATCGGAACCTGGTCTGCTGACGGCAATTGAAGGGCCGTCTGGGTTTGCGCTGGGGAAGGGAGGTGCTTTTGCCTCCCGTGGTATCAGAAGTAATTTGTCCAGCTATTCTCCGAACAGGTGTCCATTGAGGTATGGAAGACCTGTGAGGGACTCTTCAGAGGCCGCGTCCACCGTCCATTCCGGTGGGTACGTGTAGTGACAACCGCATTGGAAATGTTGAGCAATTGTAGCGTCAAGTCCTGCATGTATCAGGTAGTCAGCTATCTGCGATTCAAGCTGGCTGGACTGGCAGGTAGGGTCGGCTTTCGTATACCTTAATATAGTATGGAATATGCCTGCCCAAGCTGGGGGGGGCTTTTGCCGCCCAGACTGTTTATGCCGCAAGTCTGGATACCGGGGGATCCACTTGAGGTATGTCGGCCCCGTATTGGGCCACTGTCAGGAGAGATGGATAACGTCTGTCAAACATTTTACGGTTGATAAACCGTTTCTCAGTTTTTTGTTTTTTTTTTGTTTTTTTTTTTTAGGATCTCCTGGTGTCAGGTGATCTACAAAATATTTTCATGCCGTGTAAAAGAGCAGGAAAGGGTCTCGCTGCCCATCTTGCGAGTCTATAACCATGCAAGAAGTGTAATGGGCAGCACAGCCTTAACCCTTTATGGACCGAACCTCATCTTTCAATTCTGACCAGTGTCACATTATGAGATAATAACTCTCAGTAATTCCAATAATGTTGTTTTCATGACGTATTGGACTTCATGTTAGTGGTAAATTTAGGGCAATATGTTTTTGCATGTCTTTGACCAAAGAGAGAGAGTTTACACACAGTGACAGGTCAAGGCTATGACAGAAATAGCTGTCGTTGGTCATTAAGGGGTTAATGTATAAGCAGAGTGCTCTGCTGCAATATGAGTAGTATACTAAATAGTAAATGTTAATGGCTTTGTTGTATGAGTCTAGCAGTTTTACAGCAATGAGGGGGGATTAATTGCCCCTCATTCTGTGAGCACAGCCCCTATGTAGCCTGCTGTGCAGAGCTGCACACTGCTTCTGGTGCTGAAAAGGTTAACTCCCTCGGAGCAGTGGTGCTGTCATGGCAACCACTGTGTTAGGGGAATGAGGGGCGGGACAGTGAAAAGCGCGGCCAGGAGCAAAAAGGCGCGCAGGTATTCTCGCGAGGGAGCGAGAAGCGCCAGAAAGACTCGGCCCGCCCTCTTAATGACACGGCCGGAGCTGGATCCAGCCTGCAGTGACGTCAGCCGAAGGGTGGGCGGGAGGCGGGGAAAGGCGGCACCATCCGCGCTAGGCCGCAGCCGGGGACTTGCGTAAATGGCAGCCCCGGGGAAGTGAGCAGGTCGGCGCGGAAGTCCGCGCTCCCTGCCTGTCCCGCACTACAGGATCGCTGCCGCTGTCCTGCACAGCGGGGCCCGCTGTGTAACAACCCCACCGCTGTCATGCAAAGCCCTAGGGAGGGGCGCAGCATATAAGGTACAGGGGGAAAAAGCTGTATGCAATAGGCCCTGGGCTGCAGGGCTCTGCCAGCACCATGAGAGCGTCCTCAACCCAGTTTCCTATGTGGAGAGGGGAGATGGGGAGGGAAGAGAATAACAACATGCTAGTTCTCTGCCAGGAGAGGCCACACCGGGTCCCTTAGGGTGGTGGGCTGGGAGGATTATTATCTATCAGACTCCCTAGGCAGCAGATGCTTGGCTGAGACATGGCAGCATGTTTGCCCCTGGGAAACACGCAGCAGAGCTGGTGGTTCTGGGGAGACACCTCGTGAATGTGCTGCAGCGTGTTTGCAGTGCAGCATGTGCTGCTGCTCATCATACCTTGTGGCGTCTCGACCTAAGAGCCCCCCAAAGGGGGAATTAGGGAGGGATGCTGCTGTCCACCATCAAAGGTCATTTGCTAAATCCTGCAACCGACCTGTTGCCTGCAGGGGGTCTCTCAACATTAACCCAGCACTCCAAACGTGGGGAGCTGAGGAAGGAGGGGAATCGTCTCTGCCGGTTTTTATCCCCATCAGTCTTGCTGCTTGCGGTGGGGACATGGAGCATTACTGCAACCCAGAGCCCCATCTGTGGGGACTGGGGAGGAATGCGGGCCTCAGAACCGGCAGGTCTGGAAATCGCTTTAACCCTGCACCTCCAACAGTGGAGGGCCGAGAAAGGAATAGCCCTTGGCAGACAAAATAACTCGACCCACAGTTCCTATGGTGTCTGGGGAGGTATCTGTGGTCGACATGTTTCTTCAAAAAATAAAAATGCAGCTTCAAAAAGTAAAAATAGTGGAGAGAAAATAAGAATGTGTGCCTCCTTTCAGACACTAAGCAAAAAACTGGAGAAGCACTTCCTGCTCCAGGGTGTATATGCTACATAGGAGGAGCCACTGTTACTCTTTTGCAGATTCTGCTTAGTGTCGCCTCCTAGTGGACAGCAGCATAACACCCACGGTCCTGTGTCCCCCAATGAGGCGAAGGAGAAATCCCTTTAAATTTCAGCTCTTCCAATTTATAATATTATAGAAAAAGATAAAGGAGACAAGCGAGGCGCAATAGTGCCCTATCAATATGACACTGATTCCACACTCAGATCAAAAAGAGGTGCACTCACCTGGTCTAGTTGTGGGCACCCACAACTAGTTTTTATTGCATGTAGTTTATAAGCTGCTGCAGGACCTCCACCGCCACATAGCACGTGTAAAGATGATCAGATCCAGGGATGGTGTAAAGACAGTCTGCGCTGCTTTAAATAATCAGTCACCAGTCTTTAGGTAAAAGACCCCCCTTCTTAATTTCCACCTACGCGTTTCAGTGCCACTCCGGGCACCGTCATCAGACCTGATGACGGTGCCCGGAGTGGCACTGAAACGCGTAGGTGGAAATAAAGAAGGGGGGTCTTTTACCTAAAGACTGGTGACTGATTATTTAAAGCAGCGCGGACTGTCTTTACACCATCAATGGATCTAATTTATAATATTGGTATGTGCCAGTATATGTGTGTCACCATACTTCTTTGAGTATGGGGTTGGACCAGATGACCCAAGAAGTCCCTTCCAACTCTACCATTCTATGATGCTATGATCTAGGTGTGACACCAGAAGGATGCCTTTCAAAGCAACTCAATATATGGTGGTTGCACAAAGTGATGTTCGTAAGGTTCTTTACTAGATCTAATTTTTAATTATAAAAATTAAAAACTAGATCAATTAATAAAAAATAAGAAAAACCCTGAAAAATCAAAACCAAAAAGACAATCAATAAGTAGCACAAATTCGAAAGACTAAAAAAATAAAGTCAAAATTATCTAACAAGTTGTAAGGAACCAAATGGAATAGTGAAATAGTGAAAAAAATCTAAACTAACTTTTGTTAATACTTGTAATAATAATAAATATAACCGAGACATAGTCCCAACGCTTCCTGCTTGCTTGGTAATTGGTAACAACTGCCCCGATACTAGAGAGTTGGAATGTGAGAAGTGGAGAAATAGACAATGCCGGGCACCAGACGTATCAAATTCCATCTCCGCAAAAATAGGATCTAAAATTGTCTCTGTGGTATGCCAGGCTTCTTCAGGCTAATTTCAGTCAATCGCCCACAAACCTCAAAGGACAGATGATTAAAAAGCTAAAAAAAATATTATTTTATGGTAGATGAAAGCTTCCTGTGTGACTAATTCTGGAAAAGAGATCCTTGGTTTACAAAGATTAAATGCATTTTATAGACAAAGTCTTTTAGAATAGTGCCAAGCGTGTGCCATCATCTCAATTTTTATGGGTGGGGGATGACAAACAAAAAAAGCTAAAATGTTTGCATAGGTTCTTTCCATAGCTCATCTAAGGCCACATTCTTTGCAGGGTTATTCCCAATGTTGAAAGTTAATGCTATCTTTTGGATAACTTTCTAATTGGCAGGAGCTATCAACAATATAAGTGTTAATTTCTTGATTGATGGGGGTCTAACCAATGGGAACTTTCCCAATTCCAAGAATAACATTCCATACAAGTTTACCCCCAACACTGGTGGGTAGGTGCTAACGTACTATGTGGAATGAGTTCAATTGATCCAGAGTACATGGCTCTGGAATGCCATGCTGGAATGGAGAATAAATTGTCCAGGGACTGATGGAAAAAGCTAAGGTTTGTACTGAAGTGTTATAGGCAGTTAATGGAAGAAGTGACCAACATGCATCACCACTGCTGCTCCAACAGGACATCTCAGAACCACATCCTTTGGATAAGCCAATTAAAAAACTAGCACTCTTTGTCCATTGTTGGGAATAACCCTGTCAGGAATATTGTTCGTGAAATCAGGAAAGGTACTATTGATTAGACCCGATGAATCAAAAGGTTATCACCTATACTATGAATAGCTTTGAATTTTGGGGATAAGTCTTTAATGTTTCTAAACAACCCACCAATGGGAACCTGATTTTAGGAAGGTCATGGGTCCCCGTTACCTACTAGATCACTTTACAAGACCAGTATATGGACTCCTTGATCTCAGAAAACCAGAGAAAAACTTTGCCTTGTTTCCATTAATACACCAGTAGAAGCTTGTTTTTAGGGTGAAAGTGGGCACAGGTACATTATCGACTCCGATCCATAACATGACAACCACTCAAAGATGTAGCTAGGCATTGTTTTGCTTGGGGTTAATATTTAATTTATAGTCCTAGCCCTAAACATATTAATATTAGACATACTAAACTAAACTAAACATATCAATACCCTATAGGTCTTGTTTGCTAGCCCCTCCAGAACCCAACTGTTGGAACAGTGCCCCAGTTGGGAACCACAAGCTACACCCCTATCCACTCTTGCTTAGGACTTTAAGAAGTCTAAGCTAAACTCACTTAATTTTTTTAAGAGATGTCAAGATCTCTTTCACATTTATGAACTGATGTCAATTTTCATACATTACAAGTTACACAGTTTAACACATTTTAGCTCCCATTTCAGAGCCGGATAATGTTCCTGACCTAGCACCATTAGCATTTACCATAGGAAGTACTTTTAATGAAGCAGACTTCCAAAGTAATAAATTGCCTGCTGACTTCATGACTGTCAGTGATTAAAATTATGGAATATACTTGACAGTTTGCGCACTTCGAGGTACTTACCATGGCCGTCGTCCAAAAAATCTGTGATTGTCGCTGAGGTGCACTTTGACCATGGTTTGGAGGCATCAATGCTTGTTAGAACAGATGACATAAGACGTTTATCTTCCAGGGAGCCAAAGTTCTCCTCGCAGAATTTTGAATCATCATGTGAAAGCCCAAGGAGATGTCCTGTAAATGGAGAAAACATATGGATGGAATGTATGACAGAGCACAGTATGAAGGCTGCGGTTAAGTCTTCATGAACAGACATCTACAGACATTTTCCATGCACAAACTGTGGTTATAGGGTCTGCAATGTATATGAATATGAGTGCATACTTGTGTGCTTATATATTCTAATGCTCCATAAGAAATATATTACAATGATTTTTTAAAGGTATCTTCTTTAACCTTTCACAGAATGCCCACCGTGGGCAGCCGCATGCAGTCTCTGAATGGCTCTCAAAGCAACGTGTCTGGATGACTCGAAAATGCTCTGTTTTTGGCAAGCTGAAAATGAGTGGAGAGCCGGACTGCCCATCACAAACTGACTTTCATTATACTCATTACTTGAGTCTACCCCACCAGAGTGTCTGACGTGCTTGATTCAAGTACCAAGCACCAAGCATTCAACACAAAGATCCGCACCCCAGTGAGAGCCACTTCCAGTCTCTGAATGGCTCTCATAGTAACGTGTCCGGATGCTGTGTTTAAAAAAAATAAGCCTATCTTTCCCCAGAATTGCTTAGTTTTAGGCTGGCTGTATGTGAGCAGAGAGCAGGCGGCCCGTCACTAATAGACTTCCATTATACTCGTTACTCAAGTTGACCCTGTCAGAATGTCCGACCTGCTCGATTAGAGCACTGAGCACCTAAGTACTTTAGTGCTTGATTGTCATTATTATCAACAGTGCCAACTGCATCTGTCTTGATTTTTGATCCTGCCCTAGAAATGAATAGTAGACTACACTTCCCTAAAACATTTGAGATGTAATACTGTTTGTTCAAAGTTTGAGAAACGACTATTGAGGCTATGTGCCCACGCTGGCACTTTTGTACTGCACATTGTAAAAATGTGCAGCAAAAGTGGCTGGTATATTGGCTAGCCAGCAAGGTCAATGTTACTTTGCCTGTGCTGTGCCAATGTCTGTGCTTTTTTGGTAAGCGTAACAGCTGCAGATTTTTATGGTTCTTTGATCTGTAAAATTAAGCATGTCAATTAATTTATGTGCTTATCTTGCATTCTGGCTGGCACTTTCAGGTTTCATCCATGTCAGGGTAGGGGGCGTGTGACTAATGTAATGCATGATGCGGCAGAAACCTGAAAGTGCCTGCTAGTATGCATGATAATCGCCATACTACAGGGTTGGGACAGCAGGGACGGATGCAGAATTTTCTTCATCAAAAGCACACAATAATTAGCAAAAGCCCAATGCTTTTGCTGAATAATAGCTTCTAAAATGGGATGTAAATTTGATGCAGAAAATTCTGCATCATTTTTAGCCCATCGGCATAGGCTAAGGTACCTAAACACCTAAGGTACCTAAATAGCTAACTCTTCTGACTGTCACATACACATGCACACATGCCTTGACTAAACATTCATGTCTTCACTGGAAAGAGGTCAGTGAGGCCAGTTTCACACCACGGTTTTCTGGATCCGGGGCTGTCCGGTGTGCACCGGACAGCCACGGGTCCGGTTCTGGACCCATAGCATTCCTATGGGGCCGGATGGCAACTATTTGCCATCCGGTTTCCATCTGTCCGGGAGGATCCCGGACAATTCTGATTTTTCTCCCGGACACAAAAACGTTGCAAGCAACGTTTTTGTGTCCGGGGGAAGAATCGGACAAGATCGGATCCTCCCGGATCCTCCTGGATCCAGCGCCCCATGTTAGGGGCCCTGGATCCGACATAAAATCGGATTCGGGAGCCGGACGCCGGGTGCTGGGGTTTAGCAGTGAGCGCTGCTAAACTTCAACACCATCAGCTGTGCCCTGCTGTGATTTCAGGACCGCGGCTAGCTCCCCACTAGCCACGATCTAGAAATTGCAGCAGCTGCGGCTACTATCAGCTGAATCTGGCTGCAAACCAGACCAAAGGGCATATTTGCCCTTCGGTTCTGTTTGCATATCGGGTCCAGGGCTGTCAAGTTTACACGGGACAGCCCCGGACCTGATCACACTGTTGTGTGCAGCCGGCCATAGCCAGACACCAATACCTTATAAATAAAAGGTTTGGGGGATGTAACTCATCGTGTCTGATCCTCTTGTTCTCTGACAATCAGCTCTCATACATATTCAATATTAAAATGATTCCTGTAATAAAGAGTCGATTCAACCCGATTTGGCCACAGACATTGAGATTACGATTCTATCTAAACAAAGTAATGTATGTTAGCTTAAAGTGTAACCGCCATTTAAATTTTTATTCAATAATAATGTAAAGCAAGTGAACTCTCTAATATACTTCATTAGAAAATTCTGGTTGGTTACCATTCATAAACCTTCTATACTGTTTGTGAAGCAGACATATCTTTATTATCACTCAAATCTGTCTTCAGTGAATACGGGGCATGTAACTATGTAATGTAAAGGGGGTGTGGCCTTCACTCCTGAGTGCATCTTGTGGCACCCCTGCGGGGGATTTCTACAGGACCCAACGGTGCAGGGAGGGATGTACACTTTGGCACACACAGCACCTTTCACCCCAGACCTGGAGGGGAGCCCCACTGGCTGTTCTTAAGCCAGATCCCCTATAAATATCAAGGCTTGAGGGGAGGAGTCAGTCAGTCTGCAGTGAAAAGAACAGTTAGTACTGAGTGAGTTCCAGCCAGTCAGTCAGTGAGTGAGTAGTCAGTCGAAGGACTGGAAGGAGCTTGTTGCTGGGACCAAGCCAGGCCCAGAACCAGGAAACCTGACCCAGATGTGCAGCACCCTAGAGAGAGGAACGGAGGCCAGTGCAAGAGGTAGGAAGACAGAAGAAGGGAACAGATCTGAAATCCCTTTAGCCCACCTGGACACCGGAGTCCGAAGCTGCTATTAATCTAGTTGTAGCAGGAAAGCCCGGACAGACCAGGAGGATCTAGTCCCCCTGAAGTAAAGAAAGCAAGACACCAAACCTGACCAAGCATAGGACCAGGGGCCCAAGAGGAGAATATGGATCCCCACAGCAAGGTCCTCATTGTCGGTTATGGAGTAGCATCCTGAGAGGGAGAAGGAGAAAGAGCTGCAGGTTCAGCTCCAGGCAGAACTTACCCCAATTACCGCACACACTAGCAGAGGAGGCCTCACAACTCTCCAAGGTGAACGTCCCAAACTGCACCAATAACCTGGTTACCCTCCTGGACCGTGTCTGCTTCTGAACATCAGTAATAAGGTACCAAAACAGAGACTATTGTGTGTGTGTGTAGCGGAACCGCTACTACTACTCCCCTCATCCACCCTGCTGCCCTGAGGTAAAGCTCCACCTGTGGGGAGCTGTACTACCAAAGCTGCATTCCCATCACCTGGTACCACAGGTGGCGTCACGTTACAATATCCCCATCATTATCATCACCACCCCCACCCCGCCACTGAGGGTCCAGGGCACAGAACCGGGAACTGACCAGCCATGATCCCCACTGAAGCAAACCCCTGTCCCGGTATCCGAGTACCCCCTACCCTGTCGACCGACTCAATCTCATGAGTAGACAATGTATCAATGCACAGTGCTGAGCAATGTCAGGATGTAGACTCTTCACAAGCTTCTCTGTTCTGTCATCTGGCTCCCCACACATGTCAGTCACAATCTCTGTTACCCCCTCATCTCTTATCACATTGCAATGCGCCCTATCAGCTGCTGACCATGCCCACAAAGCCATAAAATGCAGTTTTTAAAAGAGCATAGAAAAATGTGAGAAAATAAGTCACATGGCACAGAAAAGTTCTCTGAGCTGCTTTGTAATGGAATGACATTTACACTTTAAGAAGACAGGAAAATATTCTCAAAATGCTTTATTGTAGACCAAGAATTGCAACCAATAGGTTCAATGCCCACATGACACATTTCTGTTAACTGCACACAACAGAAAAGTTTAAGCACATATCATAAAAACATAATGTTAGCAATTACTTTAGTACCATGGACTTCATTATCAATAATGAACGAGGCTTCTGGTGGGTTTACCCACATATCTTTCCATTTTTAGCCAGTAACTTTCTTCTATATTTTCCCAGTTTCTCAAAGAGTTTCTGTAGTTACATAACACCCTGTGCATAAACTCTTATAACATTCTCAATTTTAACTATTAAACTAACGGCAAAGTAGCATAAAAAGTAAACAGGTCTAAGAGTGTCGACATATTGCAGGTGTGCTACTTAGTATTTAATTAAACAACCGACTCAAAGCACTAATTGCCCAGAGCTTATTCCCCTGGCAAAAGTTACGTAATTGCTTCTTGTCACCTTAGATTTTTTCCACGGTGCCGAATGCCAACATTAACATGGCTTTACTAGAAAATTCACGGTGAGTATCAAGTGGTGTGTAGATTGCGTTTCATAGACTTAAGAATTTAAGAAGCTTAAATTAAGAAACACACATGCTGTTCCCTCCTGTGCTTCTCAATGTTTAAGATATCTCAAGGCGGTCAAGTTCAAAACCATCAGCTTAGGTTTCCAATCTTTGGTCTTCAGTAGTCATTTCGGGAAAATATTTATGAAGAGTTCCAGTTAGAAAATAATTCTGAAATACACAGTTTGTTTATTGGTTGCATAAGTAATATGTAATAGCTATAGGGGAACAGAAGTAGCAGTTGACCCGGTCCTCATATCTGGAAAGGCACAAGGAAAGCTCTGTCAGATAAGAAGATACTAGTATTATAAATGTAATGTGGCACCACAGGCATCACAAAAATCTGAGAAGCTAGCTCATCAACCATTTTTACACACACAGATGTCATTAGTGTAAGGGCTACTGTGAAGTCTGGTGGATAGCAGCCCCTACTGGAGATCTACCAAGCCCAGTAGAAGAAATTCTGCTCCCGTGGGAATAAGTGGTGCTGAGCCAAGGAGGCCAGCCAGTGTGGTTACTTTGGTCACTGTCGGGACTTCATCAAAATCTGTGCAGCTACGCAGTTCAAGGATCAAAAAATCATTTCAGGACCTCCTGGGTTATCTGGTTCAACCCCTTGCTCAAATCAAGATTCACTGAATCATCCCAGACCGATGTCTGTCCAGCCTCTGTTTCAAGACTTCCATTAAATTGGAACTCAACACCTCGGTGTCCAACTGCCAGATGACGTAAGTTAGGGATCAGCAAATGGATGTCTTGATATGATCCTTACTTGTCTGCGTTGGGAAGAAAGCTGAAGTATATTTTTTGTAAGCCTAAGGTGCCATGGTTGCCAAGGTCCAGGATGAGAGAAGTGCATAGTACAGAGGTATAACCATCGGGAGTCATGAGAGCTGCTATACTTTGCCAGAAAAGAGCTTGGGTTCATCACACCATGAGGGACTGTTTGACACTGTGGACTGAATAATTGTGGAAAGCTGTAACCATTATCACCTATAACTGCTCCAGTAAAAGTGAAATATATTAGACTCTGAGAGTCTTTAGTGGTTGATACCTTTTAATGAATAACTGAAAAGATGGTAAAAAATAGCAAGCTTTCGAGACAACTCAGGTCTTTTCTTTAGGCTTAATAAAAATAGCAAGCTTTTGAGACAGCTGAGGTCTCTTCTTCAGGCTTAATAATGACACATTCTTAATACACACATATATAAACATATACAAGGTTGAATAAGCAGGGCATATTGGTCTGTGTTGGGAGGGCGAAGAGAGAGAGCATCTAGGCAGTAAATACCAGAGTTCAGAGACAACATGTGTGATAGCTTATTGTCCTTTCAATAGTGGTACAAGATTTGAAGTTTCCACACTTGATGTAAAACAGAAAAACTCTATTGTGTACAGCCAGGCCATCAGATACAATGGGATATGTTCCAAGCATTCAGATAGAGACAATCACCTTCGGGACCTCAGAAAGATCTTTTTGAATCAGGGCTACCATCCAACAGCAATTGAAAACCAGATTACAAGAGCAAACAGAATATCAAGAAGTAATCTCCTATATTACAAAACTAGACAAGAAAACAATTGTGTCTCTCTTGTAGTCACCTACAATCCAAATCTGGAGGTTATAGGAGATGCTGCACGGAAACTACAACCACTCCTACCAAAAGATGCCCGACTAAAATATATATTTCCAGACCTTCCACTTCTGTGTTTCAGGCAGCCACCAAATCTAAAAAGCATCATTGTCTGAAGCTTCCTGTCCTCTCCAAAAAGAACATAAACATTTCAATGCAACCAGAACAGGTGTAAAACTGTCCATTTATAACAATTCCGTTATAATGGGCTACAAGATCCCATGTAATTTCAGCAGCATCACAACCAATGTGGTGCATTTAACTATATGTACACAATGTGTGAGTGGGAACCTGTATATAGGGGATACGGGGCAACAACTCAGAACTAGGATGAACTCTCATCGCCACACAATAAAAGAAAGAAGGACAGATCTGCCTGTGCCTAAACACTTCTGTAGCTCTGATCACACCATGATGGATATGAAAATAGTAGTCTTGAAAGGTAACGTCAAGTCTCAAACAATCGGAAAAGTCTGGGAATATAAACTTATGTTGACCCTTGACCCATTCTGCTTTACACTATGGTTATTAACCGTGGTATTTAGGAGGTAATAATGGTATTTTTTTCTCAAGTATTTTTAGATTACCAACTTGTTTTGAATAAAATCATTAATTTTTATATATGGTACAAAAATTAAAAAGGTCAATGACCTACAAATTAACAGGCAGTGAAAGGAAACACAACATATACATTGGGAACACACTGGTATAACCAAAATGGAAAATCCTAGATGACCCTATCTCTTACCCCTGCCTGACAGTGGAGAGTTTAACACCCTAGGGTATGGTGTCCCCACTCCTCGCGGCTCTCCCTATGAGTCCCTGTCTATAGAGGCACAAAGGGTTTTGGAGAGAAGGATGATTCTGATTCAAACTTAGCATGGTATCCAAGAACAGCTTGTACTATTCAGGAGATTCCCAATCAGTTTTCAGTGGTTCCCAGAATTAGATAGTAGATTCTCCAATCGCTTGACGCGTTCCACCCCTTCCTATGTATCGGGGCTTTTCAGAAGTAGTGGAGATATAGTTGCAGCTGTGTCTTGAGAGGCAATCAGACCACATATATAATAGATTTCAAAGAGCAACCAAGTTAGAAAAAGAAATGCATCTGCCAAGATGGGGCCAAATCTTCCTATATGCTGTATCAAGCCAGAGCAGACATCCACATTTAGGAGGGCAAATCACCAAATGGCTGCAGGCAACAAACATGCCTTGCAGTTGCCAGGGCTTGTGGATGTGAACTGGAATGAATGTGTCACATGGATTCATGGCTTTTTGCGTCAATTGAGGAAACTTCAAATCTTGGACCGCTGATGAAAGGATATTAAGTCATCACACATGTTATCTCTGAACACTGGTGTTTACAGCCCAGATGCTCTTTCCCTTCCCCTCTTAATACAGACCACTATTCAACAATGTGTATATATATATATATATATGTGTGTGTGTGTGTGTATACACACACATATATATATATATATATATTATATATATATATATATATGTCTGCGTGTGTTAAGGATGTGTCATTATTAAGCCTGAAGAAGAGACATGATTTGTCTCGAAAGCTTGCTATTTGATACTGTGGTGCCCCTATGGCTAGGCGCCACAGGGAGGTACTGCAGGGAGCTATGGATTGGGGTTTCCTCATAGAGTCTGTCCTAAGCACCCATACACTAGCCCCCTTAGCATAGGGACTAAGGGGTGGAGCTTAGAGTAGAGCGGGAAACTTGAGTGACGGTTGAGCTTATTTTAGTCAGACAGTGCTGAGAAGGCAGCCAGAGAGGACGTGCCTGACAGAGGTCCTGACAGGAGGGCGCCTCTTAGAAAGGGGTGACCCGTGAACCGGAGGAGACGAACCAGGCCTGGTTGGAGTCAGCTGGGGAAGTCCAGAGTCGACAACGGCATACTGAAGCCGAGGCAACCAGTGGTCTATCCCTGGTTGCAAACCGACAAGCTATGGGACCGACTGTAGGGAGCAATAGCACCACAGACTGCACCTCAACCTCAGTCCTAAATTGGGTCCAGGACACTTTAAGGAAAAAGGACTGAATTCCGGTGGCAGGAGGATTAGCTGGGTGTCTCTCCCGTCCGTACCGGTAAGGAACCGAACGTACTTAACTGTAACAGACCCGTGGGCTGGCGTAGGAGCTCTGCAGAGTGGTTAAAGAGGGTAAAGAGGAAAACAGACCCCGAAAGCCATTAAAAGGGACCATCAACAGACTCTACAGGATCACCTTACAATCTGTGGCTACGTCCCCATTTAATCAGACTGTGACTGTGTACTGTATCAACCACCCGGTACCAGTAAAGTGATGTTTGAGTTGAATCGGTGTCTGTGCTCCTTTCCTCCGGCGCCCAGAGGGCCTCAGCATCATCAGAGGAGTAAGAACTACGACTCCCCTCATCCATCCCCACTGCCTTGAGGTAAAGCTCCACCTGTGGGGAGCTGTACTACTCTGAGCTGCACCTCCATTACCTCAGTGTCTGGCAGCAGCGCTGGTGCCCAAATTACCAGGTACCGCAAGTGGCGTCACGATACCATTCTCCCCCCCCTACATCATCACCATCACCCACCATCCACCCAGTGAGGGTCCAGGGCATGGAACTGGGAACTGACCAACCGTGATTCCCCCATCGAAGCAACCGCCTATCCCGGTATTTGAGTACCCTACCCTGTCGACCACCTTATTTCAATCTTTTCAGTTGGCCATTAAAGGTATCAACCACTGAGGACTCTCAGATTCTAATATAGTTTTCTATCTACTGGCTAAAAAGTGAATTTTTCTTGTTCCACCTGTGGCCTGGACATTGCTTTCTGAGACAGACTGATCCTGCGCTCCATCCACAACTTCTGTCCCTTTTTATTTTGCTGCTAGTGAGACCACCATGACTATTGGCCATCATTACGTCCCAGCTCGATCCGACCCAGGCAATGGTAAGATGGGAAACCTATTATAGATTTTGAAATCCGGTGTAGGAACTTCAAGTTATACTGTTATATTAGTGTAAATTCCCACTATATTTGAGCCACACATATTGATGTTATGTGAACTCTACCAGGGTACCTTTGGTGAGTTTTGAAGGAACTACTTTGGAACTTGAGAAGCTAATTTGAGTATTTTAGAGCATGACTAAAGGTTTGTATGATATTAGGAAACATCTTGTGTCAGACAGAGTCATAGGATAGTTTATGAGAATGAGTTGAAGATGCCCATAGACAGGGTTGGCACTGTTTCTGGAAGAAGCTGGCCACGTTTTTTTAATCCTCCAAAATATGATCAACAAGTTAGTAAATAAAAATAAAACTATAAAAAAGCACAGATGTTTCATTCATTAAAACTCTTCCAGCTTGCAAAATCTCATGAGCCATGATATGCGTAGAGGAAATGTAGCACTCAACTTAATGTCATCTCAATGTCACAGGATTCGTCTCCATGGATTAAGCTGTCTTTAAAATTACTTTTAATAACTTTTATTATATTTATGTAACTTTGGTGAACCCCATTGCCTCACAGTGACAGCATTTATGGGCAAATGGATGTGACGTCAATCTTGGCATGTCTGGGAGGTGAACATGACTGTGTGTGGGGTAAAGAAAAGGATATCATTGATGATGTCCCAGTAGAGAAAAGGAAAACAAAGACAATTGTCTGGTAATAGAAAAGTTCCTTGAGCGGCAGTCATAGATGAA
Source organism: Allobates femoralis (assembly GCA_033576535.1). Lineage (NCBI taxonomy): Eukaryota > Metazoa > Chordata > Amphibia > Anura > Aromobatidae > Allobates > Allobates femoralis. Next base: position 48,774,421 of record JARQOC010000002.1, on the reverse strand, counting down.
AAATATCTACTGGCGGACGGTCAGGAGGTAAGAAAATCTCTTCAGTTTTAAACCGCTTAGTTGCTGCATTGCCAGCTAAAGTCTAAATCCCCAACTCCTCTTCCTTTCAACTATGTCCCTGGCAGTACTCAAGCCTTTTTTCATCTCTTTGTTCATGTACATCATACAGAATTAAGATTGTTGTCAACTTACAGATGGGTCCCCCTTACGTTTTTCCAGAATGGAGAGAATGGCTAGGGTCACAGTGGGTTATGGACCCACATTTCCAGCCAGTGCTTGCCGTTAATGCTGTCAGGGCTGGCTGGAAACGTGGGTCCACATCCAAGTTGACCCTAGCCAATCACGCTAGCCTGACTGCGCTGTGGGAAATGAGGTGCCTTGAAGATTCAAATAATTTCCAGATCCAACGCGTTTTGACCCTGGACCAATGTGTTTCTCAAAGTAAAAAAAAACTCTTATAAGGTACCGTCACACCTGGCGACGGCACTGTAGATTTACATGGGGCGACACCTACAGCGCCGCACCGGTGATCTGACAGGCGGCATCGCTGCTGGGGTGTCTCAAAACCCCAGCGGCGATGCAGGACAATGGGAGCCTATGGCTCCCATCGCCTGTCAGGTCGCCGGCGCCCGGTTACATGGGGCGATGTGTGCACATCACCCCAGATCGGTTGCCTGGTTTCAGAGCAATGCTCTGAAACCAGGCGACCTCCCGACCGTGGCGGCGGCGATGTGGCCTGGTGTGACGGGGCCTTTACATTTCAGCATATTTTATTAAAAACTTAATTTTTTTGCTTTACAAGCCAAGGCCTAGTCAGACTGCCAGTAACATCACAAATAATGAGAGGCAACATGTAGACACATATTGCGTAACCATCCCATGACAGAGTGTCAGTGACTAGTGATGGGCGAATCCTAAATTACTCGGAATCGCTTGACTCTAGCGAGTCCGAGCACAGGACTCGCTACTCGTTGCGAGTCTAGCGAGTCCAATGTTAATGAATGGGGAGCGAGTAATAGCGAGTAGTGTGAGATTTACAAATCGCAGATGTGTCTCGGAAGCTTCAGCCTGAAGCAATCCTAGTTTTGCCATTTATTTGCATTGGACTCGTTTACTTTGCAAGTAATCGCTGGGAAACTCGCACAGATAAGAGTCCTGTCTGCTCTGTGTTCTGGCTGCCGCAGCTCCAGGGTCCTAGAGCCCGCCTGCTGCCTGATGTAGCAGAGCTGAGATTGTTCTCAGTCTGCTCATTCCCTGTGCATAGACATCTATATCTATGCACAGGGATGAGCAGAGAGGACATCGCGTTTTGGACTACGTCGGACGGAAGAGGATTTTTTTAATTAAAGATGGAGTCCCTAATGGCTTTTTTTTTTATTTCTAATAAAAAATGTTCTCTGTGTTGTGTTTTTTTTAAAACAATTTAATAGAAATTCATGGCGGTCATGTCTAATATTGGCGTGACCGCCATAAATTTTGGGCTTAGGGCCAGCTGATAATACAAAGCTGGCCTTAACCTCTTTATTACCCAGCGTGCCATGGCCACCAGGGCCGCTGGAAGAGCGGGGTTCAGCGCCAGAGGATGGCGCTTCAATGAACGCGCCATCTTCTGGGGCGGCTGCTAGTGATGGGCGAATCCTAAATTACTCGGAATCGCTTGACTCTAGCGAGTCCGAGCACAGGACTCGCTACTCGTTGCGAGTCTAGCGAGTCCAATGTTAATGAATGGGGAAGCGAGTAATAGCGAGTAGTGTGAGGTTTACAACTCGCAGATGTGTCTCGGAAGCTTCAGCCTGAAGCAATCCTAGTTTTGTCATTTATTTGCATTGCTCGTTTACTTTGTAAGTAATCGCTGACTCGCACAGATAAGATCCTGTCTTCTCTGTGTTCTGGCTGCCCCAGCTCCAGGGTCCTAGAGCCCGCCTGCTGCCTGATGTAGCAGTGCTGAGATTGTTCTCAGTCTGCTCATTCCCTGTGTACAGACATGAATGTCTGTGCACAGAGATGATGTAGCAGAGCTGAGATTGTTCTCAGTCTGCTCATTCCCTGTGTACAGACATGAATGTCTGTGCACAGAGATGATGTAGCAGAGCTGAGATTGTTCTCAGTCTGCTCATTCCCTGTGTACAGACATGAATGTCTGTGCACAGAGATGATGTAGCAGAGCTGAGATTGTTCTCAGTCTGCTCATTCCCTGTGTACAGACATGAATGTCTGTGCACAGAGATGATGTAGCAGAGCTGAGATTGTTCTCAGTCTGCTTATTCCCTGTGCATAGACATCTATATTTATGCACAGGGGATGTAGCAGAGAGGACATCGCGTTTTGGACTGCGTCGGACGGAAGAGAATTTTTTTAATTAAAGATGGAGTCCCTAATGGCTTTTTTTTTTATTTCTAATAAAAAATTTTCCTTGTGTTGTGTTTTTTTTAAAACAATTTAATAGAAATTCATGGCGGTCATGTCTAATATTGGCGTGACCGCCATAAATTTCGGGCTTAGGGCCAGCTGATAATACAAAGCTGGCCCTAACCTCTTTATTACCCAGCGTGCCATCGCTACCAGGGCCGCTGGAAGAGCGGGGTTCAGCGCCAGAGGATGGCGCTTCAATGAACGCGCCATCTTCTGGGGCGGCTGCGGGCTGCAATTTGCAGCGGGGGGTGCCCAGAAAGCTTGGGCATCCCTGCGCTGCGGATTCCAGCCCCCAGCTGCTTAGCTGTACCTGGCTAGACATAGAAATTGCGCGGAGCCCCACGCATTTTTTTTAATTATTTCATGAAATTCTGAGATTCTGACTCTGAGACTCTGACTCTGAGACTCTGACTCTGAAATTCATGAAATAATAAAGAAAAAATGCGTGGGGCTCCGCGCAATTTCTATGTCTAGCCAGGTACAGCTAAGCAGCTGGGGGCTGGAATCCGCAGCGCAGGGATGCCCAAGCTTTCTGGGCACCCCCCGCTGCAAATTGCAGCCCGCAGCCGCCCCAGAAGATGGCGCGTTCATTGAAGCGCCATCCTCTGGCGCTGAACCCCGCTCTTCCAGCGGCCCTGGTAGCGATGGCACGCTGGGTAATAAAGAGGTTAGGGCCAGCTTTGTATTATCAGCTGGCCCTAAGCCCGAAATTTATGGCGGTCACGCCAATATTAGACATGACCGCCATGAATTTCTATTAAATTGTTTTAAAAAAAACACAACACAAGGAAAATTTTTTATTAGAAATAAAAAAAAAAGCCATTAGGGACTCCATCTTTAATTAAAAAAATCCTCTTCCGTCCGACGCAGTCTAAAACGCGATGTCCTTTCTGCTACATCCCCTGTGCATAAATATAGATGTCTATGCACAGGGAATAAGCAGACTGAGAACAATCTCAGCTCTGCTACATCATCTCTGTGCACAGACATTCATGTCTGTACACAGGCAATGAGCAGACTGAGAACAATCTCAGCTCTGCTACATCATCTCTGTGCACAGACATTCATGTCTGTACACAGGGAATGAGCAGACTGAGAACAATCTCAGCTCTGCTACATCATCTCTGTGCACAGACATTCATGTCTGTACACAGGGAATGAGCAGACTGAGAACAATCTCAGCACTGCTACATCATCTCTGTGCACAGACATTCATGTCTGTACACAGGGAATGAGCAGACTGAGAACAATCTCAGCACTGCTACATAATGTCTGTGAGCAGGCGGGCTCTAGGACCCTGGAGCTGCACAGAGAAGACAGCTGGACTCGGCTCGCAAAGAAACAGCAGTTACAGCAGTTACTTTGCGAGTCTCCCTGCTATCACTGGCACAGTAGCCAGTGATTACTCGCACGAGTCTAATGCAAACAATGGCAATCCTAGTTTTGTCAGCGTTTCTGACAAAACTAGGATTGATATTGATTTGCATTGGACTCGTGCGAGTAATCACTGGGAAACTCGCCGAGTACCGAGTCCTGCGAGTCCCTTACTACTCGCCGAGTAACGAGTCCTAGCGAGTAGATTCGCCCATCCCTAGCGGCTGCGGGCTGCAATTTGCAGCGGGGGGTGCCCAGAAAGCTTGGGCATCCCTGCGCTGCGGATTCCAGCCCCCAGCTGCTTAGCTGTACCTGGCTAGACATAGAAATTGCGCGGAGCCCCACGCATTTTTTTTTAATTATTTCATGAAATTCTGAGATTTTGACTCTGACTCTGAGACTCTGACTCTGAGACTCTGACTCTGAGACTCTGACTCTGAGACTCTGACTCTGAGACTCACTCTGAGACTCTGACTCTGAGACTCTGACTCTGGCTCTGAGGGTGAGACTCTGAATCTGAGACTCTGACTCTGAGACTCTGACTCTGACTCTGAGACTCTGACTCTGAGACTCTGACTCTGGCTCTGAGACTATGAGACTCTGAATCTGAGACTCTGACTCTGACTCTGAGACTCTGACTCTGAGACTCTGACTCTGAGACTCTGACTCTGAGACTGTCTCTGACTCTGAGACTCTGACTCTGAGACTCTGACTCTGAGACTCTGACTCTGAGACTCACTCTGAGACTCTGACTCTGAGACTCTGACTCTGGCTCTGAGGGTGAGACTCTGAATCTGAGACTCTGACTCTGAGACTCTGACTCTGAGACTCTGACTCTGAGACTCTGACTCTGAGACTCTGACTCTGGCTCTGAGACTCTGACTCTGACTCTGAGACTCTGACTCTGAGACTCTGACTATGAGACTCTGACTATGAGACTCTGACTCTGAGACTTTGACTCTGACTCTGAGACTCTGACTCTGAGACTCTGACTCTGAGACTCTGACTGACTCTGAGACTCTGACTCTGAGACTCACTCTGAGACTCTGACTCTGAGACTCTGACTCTGAGACTCTGACTCTGAGACTCTGACTTTGAGACTCTGACTCTGAGAGTCTGACTCTGGCTCTGAGACTCTGAATCTGAGACTCTGACTCTGAGACTCTGACTCTGAGACTCTGACTCTGAGACTCTGACTCTGACTCTGAGACTCTGACTCTGAGACTCTGACTCTGAGACTCTGACTCTGACTCTGAGACTCTGACTCTGAGACTCTGACTCTGAGACTCTGACTCTGAGACTCTGAGACTCTGAGTCTGACTCTGAGACTCTGACTCTGAGACTCTGACTCTGAGACTCTGAGTCTGACTCTGAGACTCTGACTCTGAGACTCTGACTCTGAGACTCTGACTCTGAGACTCTGACTCTGAAATTCATGAAATAATAAAAAAAAAATGTGTGGGGCTCCGCGCAATTTCTATGTCTAGCCAGGTACAGCTAAGCAGCTGGGGGCTGGAATCCGCAGCGCAGGGATGCCCAAGCTTTCTGGGCACACCCCGCTGCAAATTGCAGCCCGCAGCCGCCCCAGAAGATGGCGCATTGATTGAAGCGCCATCCTCTGGCGCTGAACCCCGCTCTTCCAGCGGCCCTGGTGGCGGTGGCACGCTGGGTAATAAAGGGGTTAATACCAGCTTTGTTATACAAGCTGGTATTAAGCCCGAGATTCTTAATATCAGGCTACGTTTGACCCAGCCACTAAGAATCTCCAATAAAGGGTTAAAAAAACACAACACAGAGAACATTTTTTTTTTTAAATAAAAAAAAAAGCCATTAGGGACTCCATCTTTAATGAAAAAAATCCTCTTCCGTCCGACGTAGTCCAAAACGCGATGTCCTCTCTGCTACATCCCTGTGCATAGATATAGATGTCTATGCACAGGGAATGAGCAGACTGAGAACAATCTCAGCTCTGCTATATCATCTCTGTGAGCAGGCGGGCTCTAGGACCCTGGAGCTGCACAGAGTGGACAGCCGGACTCGGCTTGCAAAGAAACAGCAGTTACTTTGCGAGTTTCCCTGCTATCACTGGCACAGTAGCCGAGTCTAATGCAAACAATGGCAATCCTAGTTTTGTCAGCGTTTGCCATTGATTTGCATTGGACTCGTGCGAGTAAACGCTGGGAAACTCGCAGAGTACCGAGTCTTGCGAGTCCCTTACTACTCGCCGAGTAACGAGTCCTAGCGAATAGATTCGCCCATCCCTATGGGTGACGTCCAGCTAGACTGAGTCAAGATGAAAACTAAAGAAGAAAAAAATGTATACTTGATTGGTGGTAATACTCTTCAATAGCCACGAGTTATGCACGTATTAAATCTTACACGGGTAAAGGGGGAATAAAGCCTATCTCACAGCTGCCACACCTGCACCCCACTGGTTCCTGTACAGACTAGTGTCCCTAGCTGAACAGCACCCTATTTTCTTCACACGTCACACATACTTGCTATTTAGTATTGCTATAAAATCCCAATGAAGTACATTTAAGTTTGTGGGTGTAATGGGGAAAAATCTTGAACATTTCACGGAGTGAAAACTTTTTCAAGCACTGCGTATTGATTTGCAATGATTACCTTTTGGCACATTTTGCCGGAGAGCACCGGTAACCCCAGATTTCCTTTATGGTTTATATGTTATCATTCTGCCCAACAGCTTTCAAAATAAAAGGCTTGTTTAATTTAGCCATTTGTTGGGAAGAACTTTTACATGGATCAGCAGAAGAGAGAGGAAAAAACCCTCAAACCACAGCAAATGCCGTGCGGAGATAGTGTTGTGTCTGAAGCACTTCCTAATATCTTGGCTGAACATTTTGCTTTGATTTCAGATTGTCTAACTTGTGCCTTTGACTCATTTTACCAGCCGCAGTCTCAAACTCCGAGTACGAAAGTAGAACAACATCACTTAAAAGGAAGAAAGAAAAGGCCCGGCCTGGTCTTGGTATGAAGCGCAGCCTTAAATGCAATAACATATTTTGAAAGGAAAGAGAAAAAGACTCAAATGGGAAACTCAGTGATAAAATTACATCTTCGCGCATTCGTAGCCAAGTGTTAGTAGTTTCGTAATAAATACACCATTCCTGGACGGAATAGGAAGAAAAATACCACCTGGCACTGTGAATATGAGCTGGCTGAAAATGAGGAACTCGCCGTAAAGTAATCAATGTTAGGGCAGGTGCCGACAGCTGTAGACTCTCATCCAAGAGAATCTGGCGGATTATGCAAATGACAATCAGATCGACTCCCATCAGAGATAGATGAGAGTGTCAGCATAGTGTGAGTGGCCTCTATGACGGAAGCTAACCGAGTCATTGGAAGAATAAAGTTCATTTTCTCTCAATAGCCATGCTTTTTAGCAATATGGCCGGACAGCATTGTAACACTATTAACCTACAGATTAACATGGTATCTGAAGGTCAATAATGTTTGGGGACATGACAGGTTCCCTTATCACCAGTGAATCAATGTTCAAACCCAGTACAGGCTCTCGGCGCACCATGACGCTGCTAATCATTTAAATACACCTTCTCTTCTGCTTGTTTTCCATTGATCACCTCTCTTCTCTAGCTCTACTCTATGAAGTCAAAGCTGTCATTCAATGAAGAAGGGAGGGAGGAGATAGATGGAAGACAAGCAGGAGTGAAAGTGCACATAAATGTTTGGCTCCACCATGATGCACCGAGCACCTGTACTTGGTATGAACAGTCATTCTGTGCTGACAGAGTCTCCATCAACTCTAAATCTGAAGGGGTTGTTGACCAATTTCATCATCAATCCGGATTCCTATCACCCATTAGCTTGTGGATGGTGGAACAGCATCAATATATTTTCCCTAATGAGCTCTGAAAACCAATTGTGCTTAGTGGTTTTCCAACCAACTATAGGTAAATTTAGAAAGATATCATAAAGGGATTGGTAGGATTAGGAAAACAGCTTTGATCTCTTGCAAGGAAGCTGAGCACCAATACCCGATGCAACCCATAGACTTGGCGCAACAGCGATCTCCATCGGTACTAACAAAATCCATTCAGATCCAAAAATCTACAGACCACCCCCTCTCTAGCAAACAGTGTGAAGCCAAATCACCACTTACAACCTATCCTGTGAGCAGTGATCTATTTTGATCTTTGGACGATCCCTTAAAGGCCACATTCAGGTATTTTTAAGGATAAACTGTCACTTGCCACAAATTTGTACCTAGTTTCCCTGAATTTGGAGACATTCTTCTTTTGCTCCTGAGCCTATACATTCCTGAGATATGGTCTAATCTTCCATGTATTTAAATGTAGTCATATTGGCCATCTTGGCGTAGTCCCAAGAAGATGATCCAAGGTCCTTGCCTACTTATGTTTACAAGACTAAATTTACATAAAGGGAAGTGAAGGCCATATCTCAGGATTGGAATGGCTTAAAAACAAAAGAAACCAGTGTTGGATTCAGGAGGACAGTGGCATTAACACCAGGTAGGAAGAAAAAAAAAAAAAATATATATATATAACAGGTAACCTTAACGATAAACTGTCACTTGCCATAAATATGTGACTTTATACTTTGTTCCCCTGTGTTTAGAGATGTTTTTCTTTTGTTACTTACCTTCTCCATTCATGTAATATGGCTTAATCTTTCTGGTATGTAAATGTATTTTTGTTAGCGATCTGGGTGTGGTCCCCAAGAAGACGTCCCAAGAGGAGTTCAGGACCTCGCCTACTTATGTTAAGAAGACTAAATTTACATAAGGGGAAGAGGAGGTCGTATCCCAGGTTCGGAATGGCTCAGAAACAAAAGAAAAAACACTCTGGATTTAGGAGAACAGCAGCATTTAAACAGGTATAACAACACACACATGCATATATATATATATATATATATATTATTTTTTTATTTTATTTTATTTTTTTTTTCAGATAGCCTTGAAGAGAAACTGCCTCTTGCCATAAATTTGTCAATTTGTACTTACTTCCCCTGAATTTAGGGACATTTTTCATTTTCTCCAGTGGTATGTATTCTAGTTAGCCATCTTGGCGTGGTCCCCAAGAAGACTTCTCAATATGGTTTCAGGACCTCTCCTACTTACGTTAAGAAGACTTCATTTACATAAATGAAAAAGGATGCCCTATATCAGCTTTGGAATGGTGGAGAAGTAAGACAAAACATTGCCAGATTCACGAAAACGATGACATTTACACAAAGCAGGAAAACATATATATTTATAGGAAGTATTTGATTCTCTTTATTGTGTAAATGACATATTTGGCAACATGTATAGATTTAGGGATGGGTAACTAAAAGTGGATGTATCATTTACCATCATCAGCCCACTCGAGTTGTCCTTTAATACAACTATAGTATATTGTATAGCGTTACATTTTCATTTCACGCACTGATAATTGCCGGTAATATAAACAAGACATAATGAAGGGTTAGTGTAAGCATTCGCTATGGGCACAAACTACTCCCATGTGAATATGGCTGACTCAGCTCCGACATATACAGTTACGACCCCATCCTCCATCCACGGCTTGTGAGAATAACAATTCTGTACAGATCCAGTCATGCTATGTATATATTATAGTAACTGGTAAACATGCTGATGTCAGCGATTACGGCTGAAGCTTTTAGCATTCCTTATCGAGTCATCTGGAAGGAGACTCCTGGGTGCTGAGACATAATGTGCATTGTGCGGGCCTGCTTCTAGTATCCCAACATCTGTTCTCAATCTGTGTACAGACATCCATAATGGACGACTGTGTAGTAAAATTGTCCAAATCGTCTCCATCTATACATCTGGATATATGGACAGTAGTAATTGTCTGTGGGGTGGTACAGGAGCCAAGTAAAGGGAGAGTTTCGGCGTCATGTAAAAATCCAACTTTTTAAGTGTTCTCCAAGCAATTTTCGCTAAAAATCTTAATAATGACACAACTCTTGAACACACACATATATATCGGTACACAGGGGCGTAACTACAATAGGTGCAGGGGTTGCGATCGCACCTGGGCCCTGCAGCCTAGGGGGGCCCCAAAAGTCTGTTTGGCCTATAGAAAAAGACTAATACTATTAAAGATATCCAATAATTGGGGGCCCCGTTGCAGCTTTTGCATCGGGGCCCCTGGGCCTGATGTTACGCCACTGTCGGTACACATGTACAGGGTTGGATGATGCAGTAAATAAACTAAGTGAGGTGAAGCATAACACAAGACTTGTTCAGAGTTCGGAGGGGGAGAGAGCATCTGGTGTAGTGAAAATCAGTGTCCTGAGATGAGAAGAAGATAAATTTATGTCCTTTGATTAGTTGTTTCTTTAAGATTTGGAGATTCCTCAATAATGTAAAAAGACATGAATCCACATGACACATTCATTCCGGCTCTGAATGTGTCATAGGGCATAAATGAATGTGTCACGTGGATTTATGTCTTTTTACATTAATTGAGGAATCTTCAAATCTTGAAGAAACAACTAATCAAAGGACATAAAACTATTTGCTTCTTATCTCAGGACACTGATTTTCAGTACACCAGATAGCCTTCCCAACTCTGACCAAGTCCTGTGTTACGCTTCACCTCACTGAGCTTATTTACTGCATCATCCAACACTGAATATGTGTATATATGTGTATATTCAAAAGCTGTGTCATTATTAAGCCTGATGAAGAGGCCATAGTGTCTCAAAAGCTTGCTATTTGTTGCCATCTTTTCAGTTAGCCATTAAAAGATATCAACCACTGAGGACTCTCAGATAGAGATGAGCGATGTTTGACTCGAATTGTTCGCCAATCTCAAATTCGAGTTGTTTTTGGCGGTGTTCGAGTCATTCGCCGAATTCATACAATTAGGTTCAAATTCAGCAGTTCTAGAAGCTGTTCGATTTTGGTTCGAAAATGCGGCAGATGCGGTCAGAAAACCACATCTGCCACATTTTTAGCCAAAATAAACAGCTATTAATTAAAATAAAGAGTTAAAAAAAAAAGGAGGCTCACCTGTCCGGCGGTCCACCGATGGCTCCGGCAAGGTCCTGTTGCTGATAGGACCTGTGGTGACATCAGTTATCGCGTGAACTTCGGTACTTAATTAAGTAAAAGAAAGTGTTCAAAATATAAAAATGTCTATTTTAAATTTTCCGGCAAGGTCCTGTTGCGGATAGGACCTGTGGTGACGTCAGTTATTGCGGGAACTCCGGTCATGTGACCAGAGTTCCCATGATAACTGACGTCACTCACTACAGGTCCTATCAGCAACAGGACCTTGCCGGAGCCATCGGTGGACCGCCGGACAGGTGAGCATACCACAAGTGCCGCACATGTCCGCAAGTCCCATAGGGAATGTATTAGGCAGTACGCAGTCTTGCCGTAAGTGTTCCATTAGGCGGCAGATGCCGCGAATTCCGACGTGAAAGAAGCCTAACAAAAATAAAGTAATGGTGTTACAAAGTAGCAAGCTTTCCACACTTCTCACGTCTCTTCATCAGGCATGGTGTGACAAAATATTAGAAGAAACACTGCTCTGGTATATTTGTGTTTCTTCTAATATTTTGTTATACCATGCCTGATGAAGAGACGTGAGAAGTCTGGAAGGTTTGCTGCTTTGTAACACCATTACTTTATTTTTGTTAGCCATTAAAAGGTATCACAACTACAAGATTATTATTTTGTTTCTCTAACTGAGAGCAATTTTTTTTGCATAACATTTAGTTAGGCTGGTTTCACACCATGGCAGCACTTTGCAGATGGATCCAGCTGATAGCAGCTGCAGCTGCTGATATTTCAAGATCGTGGCTAGCGGGGAGCTGACCGCGATCCTGAAATCTCTGCAGGGGACAGCTCCTGGTGCTGAAGTTTAGCAGCGCTCGCTGCTAAACTCCAGCACCTGGCGTCTGGTTCCCGGATTTGATTTTATGCCAGATCCGGGACAATCTGGCGGCATAGACCCCCATGTTACATATAGTATGTGCACAGCTGTCAGAGGTGCAGGCAGCTTCATTTACAAAATTGTACAGAGCCAACAGGAGCCAGCTTACTGTACAGGGGTTTTTAACCCCTCACATGCCCAACTGAATAGGCAGCATGTCTCTAGGCGGAAGGGGCACCCCCTAGAGACATGAAGGGCAAAATTATTATTAATATTAAAAGTTCTTTCACAGATTTAACAGTTTGCTAATCCCTGCGGCAGTAGGGATGAGCAAAATGTACAGTAACCAGATTGGTCCAGATTACACATCCGGAGCAATCGAGTTACTTGATAGCGGCTTCAGCAACACATTTTTCATGAAAAATGTGTCTGAAGCTAATTACATTCACCTTATCCGGATCTGGATGCGGTGAACGCAATTCACTGTAAAAGTGTGACCCTAGCCTCCAACATAATTTTCGTCCAAGAAGGAGATCCTTAGAGGAGCAGCACGTACCATCCAAAGAGCCGGAAATCTGATCCTCTGACATAAAAGCTTTTAGCTTCTATAAGCAAATTACAGCAGAGAGAAAGTGCTCTCATTTCTCAGTTATTATTGTAGTCTCACCATAAAAAATAATCCCATATGTCACAGATGTGATGGGAAAGCCTAGGAGACACCTCCAATGATTAGCACAATCACATCAGTCCTGTATTAAGTCAGGTGCACACAGGTCGTAGTTTGGGACTTTTTATCAATATAATAATCTGGAGAAAAATAGCCATAAAAACATAAGAGAGCAAAAATAAATTGTGGAAAAAGCAAAATAACATAATTAACAACAGGCAATATAATTTAGGCTATGACCCCAGGACATACACCCATACACATAGAAAGGTCTACTTTTGGGAGGAGTTCCTCTAAATCAAACTTATTTTACAATTCAGCTTGTGAGACTGTCAAAATAGTTGACAATCATTAAATATGGTGGTATTTCCTCGGCAGCATTCAATGGAGGCTGGATTTTTTTAGTATTTTGGATCATTTTAGTTCTCTTGTAGGTCAAGAAATATGTGAAGCTGCTAAAGTGACCCTAAATAGATGATAACTGCTTAGTTATGGGATGTCTGACTACTAGAGACCCACTCCTTGCAAAAACTGAAGTCTTAAAGTTCCCTGTATGAATGGAGCAGTAATGAGCATGTGCGACCACTGACCTATTTGCGCCTTATAAGAGTTGTGGTCACACATGCCCAGTAAATCTCTGAGGACTTTATTATTCTTTGCAGTTGAATAACTAGCTATCAAACTTTTGTCATTCAGCCCATAGCTGATAAATGTTGTATAGGACAACCAATTTAAAGGATTATTTGCAAGGGAGCTTGGTGCTTGCAGTAACTTCCTAGTTAAACCATCTACAAATATAGGTTGCATGCCAACAAAAGCTAAAACACCTTCATTGAGATCATGGTAACCCCATACCATGTGACAAGAGAGTGCTCCCATAAACCGTGACAGCATTTTGCCCAGTTCAGAAAAAACTGTGGCACTCAATCGTGTCAGTGTGCACAGGTGCAACGTCAAACACAATAGTTACAATAGTAAGAAAAGGGGCACTCTGCTATAACATAGAATACAGAAATATTTCAGTTAAGCAAAAAAATGCAGACCCTCTGTAGAGCACCTTTCCCTGTCCTTAGTCTGTTGTACCAGTGTTCTCTGGTATTAGTATTTTCCAGTTTGCCTATAAATGGGGAGGTTTTTAACCAAGACAGAGGCAGAAAATGGAGATTAAGGACCCAGTCAATGTTACAAGGCTTGAAGCGGCGACAGGACATTTTATCGATATGGCCATATTCATAAAGCTAAGTGTCTCAATTTTTGCATTTTTTTGCTTAACTGAAATATTTCTGTATTCTAATTGTCATAGCAGAGTGGCATTTTTTTTACTTACCGTATATACTCGCGTATAAGCCGAGTTTTTCAGCCCAAAAATTGGGCTGAAAAGTCCCCCCCTCGGCTTATACGCGAGTCATACGGCCCCCTCAAAGTTTGGCGCCCCCACCTCACTTTCTGGGCCCCCCCGCATGCAGCGCTGCACATATACATTACGTGTCTAGCAGCTGTTACCCTCCGGTGGCAGATCGCGGCTCCCGGCTCCGGGCTCCATCTTCCTCTCTGTCTTCCTGGTTGTCATGTGACCGGCGCGATGATGTCATCGCGCCGGTCACATGACAACCAGGAAGACAGCGAGGAAGATGGAGCCCGGAGCCGGGAGCCGCGATCTGCCACCGGAGGGTAACAGCTGCTAGACACGTAATGTATATGTGCAGCGCTGCATGCGGGGGGGCCCAGAAAGTGAGGTGGGGGCGCCAAATTATGAGGGGGCCCTGCTGGGGCCCTGTATACTACCACTGGGGCTATATACTACCACTGGGGCTGTATATATACTACCACTGGGGCTATATACTACCACTGGGGCTGTATACTACTACTGGGGCTATATACTACCACTGGGGCTATATACTACCACTGGGGCTGTATATATACTACCACTGGGGCTGTATACTACTACTGGGGCTATATACTACCACTGGGGCTATATACTACCACTGGGGCTGTATATATACTACCACTGGGGCTGTATACTACTACTGGGGCTATATACTACCACTGGGGCTATATACTACCACTGGGGCTGTATATATACTACCACTGGGGCTATATACTACCACTGGGGCTGTATACTACTACTGGGGCTATATACTACCACTGGGGCTATATACTACCACTGGGGCTGTATGTATACTACCACTGGGGCTATATACTACCACTGGGGCTATATACTACCACTGGGGCTGTATACTACTACTGGGGCTATATACTACCACTGGGGCTATATACTACCACTGGGGCTGTATGTATACTACCACTGGGGCTATATACTACCACTGGGGCTGTATACTACCACTGGGGCTATATACTACCACTGGGGCTGTATACTACCACTGGGGCTGTATGCTACCACTGGGGCTGTATACTACCACTGGGGCTGTATACTACCACTGGGGCTGTATATACCACTGGGGCTGTATGTATACTACCACTGGGGCTATATACTACCACTGGGGCTGTATACTACTACTGGGGCTATATACTACCACTGGGGCTATATACTACCACTGGGGCTGTATGTATACTACCACTGGGGCTATATACTACCACTGGGGCTGTATACTACCACTGGGGCTGTATACTACCACTGGGGCTATATACTACCACTGGGGCTGTATATACTACTGGGGCTGCGTGTATACTACCACTGGGCTGCTGCTGTATACTACCACTGGGGCTGCTGCTGTATACTACCACTGGGGCTGCTGTATATACCTCTGGGGCTGCTGTATACTACCACTGGGGCTGCTGCTGTATATACCACTGGGGCTGCTGCTGTAACACTGCTGGGCCTGTATATACCACTGGGGAGGCTGCTGTATACCACACTGCTGGGGGCTGTATACCTGTGCTGGGGTCCACCCTCGGCTTATACACGAGTCAATAAATTTTCCCAGGTTTTGGGGGCAAAAGTAGGGGGGTCGGCTTATACACGGGTCGGCTTATACACGAGTATATACGGTAAGTATTTTGCCCAGGGCTGATATCACCATGTGGCACACTAGGGCAAGTGCCGGAGCCCTAACCATACAGAGGGGCCCATTCACTGTCAGGGACACCATCCATGCCATTTCCCCAATCCCTTATTGATGCATGGGGCCTGGGGTAATGGTCTTCTCCCCTTTGCTGTGCTACTAGTGCAGCACCAGACTGTTAGTGGCTTATGATTATTAATAAGCTGGCAGCAGAGATCAGTGACATCACCTGCAAGGTGGGGTTGATCTCCTGCATCACCATATATCGACACCCCTCTGCTGCCAGCTTATCATTATCTATAAGCGGCAACAGTTTGGATGCTGCATTCGCTACACAGCCTAAGGAGGAGTAGACAACACGCAAGGGGGGAGAAAGTGCAAAGAAGGGAGAAAGACAGCCAATGAGGTAGAAGAGCAAAAAGGGGGAGAACAGTGGGGAGAGAGCACACAGGTGGAGAAAGTGCACAGGAGAAGATCGCACAGGAGGGAGAAAGAGCACTGGGGGAGAGAGACAGTCCAGAGCAGGAGAAGATCACACAAAAGGAGACACCACACAGAGGGGAGAGAGTGCACCGGAGGGGGTAGAGCATACATAGGGAGACAGAGAGCATGATGGGGAGAAAGTGCATTTAGGATTATATTTACAGGGATTGTATTATATATATATAGAGTCCACAGTCACCATATTATAATAATGAAATGTGATACATGTTAAAGGAGCCCACTCAGACTCTTTTGCTTGGGGCCCATGAAAACCTGGAGCCAGTCCCGGTGTTACCATCATGCCCACAACTAAATAATATTTTAAATTCAGGCTACCATTCTCAGCCTCCAAGAGCATTTAGAGAGGACTTGACTTTTTTGGCTGAAAGGCCAGAAAATGTAGAAGTATAGGCAAAGCATAACACCTTATAGGATGTGCAATAGGGCCATATTTTAAATTACCATTTAGCTATTTATAATTTGGCTTGGAGGTAATCGTATGGCCAGATTCTGCATATTTGCAGTGAACTAAATTTGTAATTATTCATTTTATTCCTCTAATAGCTATGTCCATTTCAGAATCCAGCAGAATAATTTGTGCCATGTAGATAAGTGCTGGTTGTTAGGTTGCAAATTGTCTGAGCCATGTAGTGCTATGTCTTTGGTCTTGGCATGCCAGCCCGAGGATTGTGCTCTACATGTCAATTCTTTCATCCTAGAAATAAAACAACTTTCTCCACTTTCCTTCTGGCTTGATGTAGTCAGTATTTTTGTTATCTCTGGCCAAGTCATACAGCAACTTCCATGTTGTAGCTGATTATCTCCTACTATTCAGGACCATGGCCATTGGAGAAATGCCAGAGTCTCAGCGATCCAGGTTATGTCACTCACTGGCTATCAATGGTCTCAAGCTCAGCAGGAAGGATGGGGAAGGAGAGAAGTCCGGAAGTTCAGGGAAACTCATAAAGCGTCTGTCCACCTCTGTTTGCTGACTGTGGAAATATCCATATTTCCCCGGATATATCCTCTTACAATACATGACACATACATGACATTTCATTGTCTAGGTCTATGTGAAAGTTTCTAAAAATGTAATAATTCCAATTATAATCTTATTATGTTTTTATTATAACAGTGCCAAAATAACCCACCCCCTATATACACAAGAAGGAGTGAAAGGGATTTGATATCAACTGTCCATCCCCAAGCCGATTGTTAAATAACAGGACAAAGAAGCTTTCCCCTCCGCTCAGAAGCCTAGTGCTAGAACACCCTAAAAAAATGTTAACCTAAAATGATCTCTCCAGCTCTAGGTAATACCAACTACATGATAATATAAATGGCAATATCAATGATCAAAAAACACTAATACTTTCATTGGTAGGGAGAAACATTCACGTCTGATTGTAGAGGGACAATGTTGACCTTTGACTGGTGGAAGACAACATTACCCTGTGATTGGTGGGTGACAAGAGTGATTTCTGACTAGTAGAGGACAACATTAGTCTCAGACAAGAGCAGGACACCATTGTGTCTGGTTGGTGTGGAACGAAAACGTATCCCTACTAGTTGGGGCAAAACTGGTCTCCACCTGGTCGCCAAATGATAGAAGACAACATTGACCTGGAACGTCTGATGAATGCATGTGGCCTTGACTGGGGGATATCATTAACCTTTCAACTGTTGGACAGCAAAATTGGTCTCTGAATAATGGGGACAACATTAGTCTCTGATGGAGGGGACATTATTAGTCTCTGATTGGTTGAGAACAAAATTGATCTCTAACAAGTAAAGGCAACATCACCCTAAGAAGGAGACAAAAATAGTCTCCAACTGGAGTGAGACAACATTGGTCTGTGACTAATAGTACGGAAGACACTTGTCATTTACTAGTGGGGACAACATTGGAAACCCTGAGACCGACACACCATACCCCTGAGGGTTCATCGAACCCCGGTTAAGAACCATTGTTTTAGATTAATGCTGACAAAATTGGTCTCTTAATAGTAAAGGACAATATTGGTCTCCAATTAGAAGAACACAGCATTAGGCTGAAAGTAAACAGTATTGGTTTTTGACTTGTGAGAAACAACAATTGTCTCTGATTTGTAGAGGACAATATTCACAGAAAGAAATTATCTGGTATATAGACGAGCGCTCCCAGTTCCAGAAAGACACCATCCAGATTCTTATTTTCCAAAGAAGTAATTTATTCCATCAGTAATGTAGTGGAGAACATACAACACGTTTCGGCTTACTATAAAGCCGAAACGCGTTGTATGTTCTCCACTACATTACTGATGGAATAAATTACTTCTTTGGAAAATAAGAAGAATCTGGATGGTGTCTTTCTGGAACTGGGAGCGCTCGTCTATATACCAGATAATTTCTTTCTGTGGACAACACCCAACAGACTCCGGGCTGGGAGCTCTGTCATTTCTGGTACGTAGCTGCAAACCAGGAGGCAAGCACACTAAAGAGTGGATAAACGAATTGACCACATAAGGAATTGTTACACGAGAAAGTAAAGACATCAAAAGGGTGAGCATAAAACCTATTATCTATCATCATATTTTATAATCTACACTAAGATTTGCGCCCTCTCTTTCTATCTCCCCCACCACCCAGACCCCAGTGCCCAGAGGTCGGACTTCCTTGAAATAGAGGATAATATTGGTGTCCAAATGTAAAATGTATAAGCATCGATCTGAGAAAGAAAACATTGGAATATCGGGCATAACATTGGTTTTCACCTAGTGCAGACAATATTTGTCTCTATCTGGAAGGAGATCATTAGTCTTCATCTGTAGGGTGAAAAAAATCAGTCTATAACTGGTAAAATACAACATGGAATGATGGAAATGCTGTTGGACAGCTTTGGCTCCTGACTGATTTTGAATACCTTTATTTGTGAGAGGTATCAAATAATGGTCCCTAACTGGAAGAAGAACATAGTCTCCATCTGGAGGGGGACATCATTGGTTTCTAGATGGTAGAGGACAACATTGAACTGCTGGTGGACAGCTTTGACTCCTGACTGATGAGACTATCTTTATTTGTGATGGGTATCACACATAGTATTGGACTGTCCCTGAATTGGAAGTGAGCACATCAATGTCCATTCTGTGAGATTGGGAGCAGTCTATTGGGTTTTCAGATTGGTTAGAGGAACAACACTGAACTGCTGGTGGACAGATTTGTCCTCTGATTTGTAAGGAATAACCTTATTTGTGATGGTTGTCAAACAATATTGATCTCTTTTGGTAAGTCATAACACTCCTCTCAGGAGGCTCAGGAGATCCGCTTAATAATAAAGTGGTCAGAAGGACAAAAAAATCCTGAACATGTCTTAGTTCTTTCAATTATTCTCAGATATATAGCATGAAGCTATTGGCTTCTGATCTAAGATAAGTCACTGCCTTCCCCATCATCTGTCTTCCAGTGCTGTCACAAGCTCGTTTGTACAATGGCTCCATTGTGAATTGATATACATTGAAATAAAATAAAGTACGGTATACATTTGATTGATAAAATCTGTCTAGCATAATTGCATTATGTAATTTGCACTGCAGTTCTCTAGAAAGGCAGAAAAGCCTTTGGGTCTACTGTAGACATAAAACCCCTGGTTTCCAGTAAAACTATAGAAAATTCACAATCAATCAAATCTATTATATAAACAATATTTGAAAGGGTTAATGGTCTTAAATGTAGCTTTACATCACTGAAAGACAAATTTGGCTGTGCTATGTGTAAATAATCGTAAAAAAATATCTCCAGGGAATAGTTGTTCATGGGGAAAAATAGCTCACGTGCACATGTCCATACAGATGGCTTGAAAGAGTCAACATACAGCATAAACAGGATTCCCATATGGATGAGAAGCATAAAGATCAATAAACTAACTCTCCACATAAGCCGGAGAATACAAGAGCCTTCATTAGGGGCCAAATTTTAAATCTTTTTTATTCCTAAATTGGACTCTTGTGAATATGCCATGAATACTGTAAAGCCGTTTTTCCACCTAGGGGCATTTCTTCTAGATAATAAATGCTCTTCAATATGGCAACTGATTGGATTCACATATATGAAATCTGAGACATCTGAAAGTAGTAAGGCTCCAGTTCATACGGATGAATTACATCTCCATACAGCTCAAAGGTTGCATGAGGCTTTAGGTAAAAGGAAAACCAGGTGTTACAATACTGGTGGAACATGGCTGTAATCCAATAACTGGAGGGGCATGAGCAGGGAGCAGCAGGCAGTGCTAGATGTCCTTAGATGCAGGAACGGGAGTTGAGGAAACAATCTGGATAAGGATGAGAACAGCCTGGGTAAGACTCTTCTGGAGCTAGAGACTCAAACTAGGCTATATGCTAGACACAATACTCAAGCAGTGAGTAAAGGTCACACGTTCTTAAGTAGGACAAACAGGAAATAAGATGGCTTTCACAGGTTCAGCAGCATCCATCGTACTAAAGCGTGATTGCAGGACATAACAACCTCCAGTGGTAAAGAGTGGAATTGCAGAACAATGATTAAAGTGACTAAAAGCAGCCACTGGTAGTCAATCCACAGAAAGACAACAGAATCCTGACACCAGGAGCCATCTGCAAAAAGGATTAGACATGAACCTGGCATGAGACATTCCATTTTGATCCTGATATTTATTAAGTTTTGTACCTTTCATCCCATGGTTCAACGCTTCATACACCGCTATAGTGGTCACTGGTGTTGACACTGAGGACATGTAATTTACCTAATTGAATACAGGCCGCTTCAGAGAGAAATGATTCATCAGATTGAGAAAACACGACTTCATAACACATTATTCTCCTGCTATTTAAAGTGGTTTGAACTAGTGAACTGAGACTCAAAGGCAAACTTTATTTTGATTTGGCAATGGATTATAAGTAGTTTTCAAGTTGGCAGTTTCAAAATCAGTTTCCCTCATGTTTTTTTTTCCCTGCCAAGAACACGAAATAATATTTTTTTTTGTATAGTGATGATCACTCCAAAACGTCATGTGCTTAATACACATAATATAGTGAAACGGCCCAAACATATGTATAGATGTAGCAATATTTTACTGTAAATGACCAACTGGAGTACCATGAAGGTTCATTTCACATGGATGAATTTTTTGCATGAGCGTGTACTCAAGTAGACAGTCAATGAGTGGCCATGCCTTGTAATTTACAATGGTAACATGGAGCTCCATATTTTTCAGTCCCCTGGGCCAAAAAAGTAAGCTCACTGCCCTTCGGAGGGAAATGGAGGTCCAGAATTTACACCCCCAGACTAGCAACAAGTTCAGAGAAGAGCAATAAGAATGGTGACCGGTCAGGAAACCATGTCCTCTGAGAAATGGTTACAGGATTTGGGAATATTTACTTTGCAAAAAAAAAAGAGGGGGCAGTGCCATATCCATACAGCGTCTTCCTGCCGAACAGGTGGCCGCCGGCTGCGGCAAGACATAGCCTCTCCCCCTGCTGCATAGACAGACCCGTGGCGTGGTGGCGCAGATAGCAACCCCGCCCCCGATCCTTACTTGTGGCTACAGGGGCAGCGGTGCTAGCTACCGACAGCACCACCACCCCCCCCCCCCCGGTCCCGATCCTCACTTGCGGCTGCAGGGGCGGCGGGTGCTAGCTACCCTGCACCCACCACCCCCACTCCACACTGTGTGGCTCAGGCGGCAGGGGGACTTGATGCACCCCTTTCCCAGTGTAGCTAAAGAAATAGGGGTATTGGAAAGATTGTACCATACGTTTAATGTTAAACACGTACAACAGATGGATGGTACATGAATGGCTCACTGATACTGTCCGAGTGCTGTGCATCTTTTTCACAGACCCATAGACTTGCATTGGCCCTTATCATCCATGCTGCTGGACGTCTCCATGTTTTTCACATGGACGCATGGTTCATATGAAAACACAAACATGTGAACATCACCAAAAGTTATAATGAGTACGTTAGGTATCCGTACTAAAAGGGAGATGAAACACGTACCGGAAACACGTACGGTGAAGGTGGCCTTAGTAATATCAAAGTTACCTCAACAAATATGGTTATGGATAAAAGGATAACAACTGTTCTTTGATACTGAGCTGTCACACACTATTCTATAGCACTTATTCAGTGTTCTGTTTTATGGCTTTCTCTCCCTGTCTCTTGCTAATACGTAAGTTGTGACATCCTCTTTTGGTCCTGATTCACAACAAAATGGCTGCTGCATTTTGTGTCTCAACTTTCACACCAGGTATGATAGAACCACATAATCATCTGTTCTATAAGATGTGATGTGATAGCTGCTGTGCTTTCACACACTATCTAATGTCGGGAAAGAAGTATCTAGTCAGCCACCAATTTTGCAAGTCCTCCCACATAAGATCAGAGAGGTCTGTAATTGACATCATAGGGCGACCTATAATGCCCCCTAGTTAGTCACTTAGAAATGGCCTATTCACTCCTCCAGACACAGACTTCCATTTTCTAATTAGTGCTCCCACAGTTGATTTCTTCACACCAATCTGCTTGCTATTGCAGATTCAGTCTTCCCAGCCTGGTGCAGGGCTACAATTTTGTTTCTGGTGCCTTCGACAGCTCTTTGGTCTTCACCATAGTGGAGTTTGGAGTGTGACTGTTTGAGGTTGTGGACAGGTGTCATTATACTAATAATAAGTTCAAAGAGGTGCCAGTACTACAGGTAATGAGTGGAGGACAGAGGAGCCTCTTACAGAAGAATTCAGGAAGGAGGTGTGCTACGGTCCGCGCTGCCAGATTCAACAGGAAGACCAAGGCGAAGTTTTGATCCAAACCTTCTTTATCTCTCGACGCGTTTCGGTGCCACCTGGCACCTTCATCATCTTCATCACTGATGAAGGTGCCAGGTGGGCACCGAACGCGTCGGAGGAGAATAAAGAGGTTTGGATCAAAACTTCGCCTTGGGTCTTCCTTGTTGAATCTGGCAGCGCGGACGTAGCACACCTTCCTTCCTGATTTCTGGTTTAACCCACGTGTGTGGAGTTGGTGGAGGTCCAGCAGCAGCCATCAGGATATTATCTACATGTTTTCAGCCAGTTGTGGGTCACACACTGGAGTAGGTGAGTGGATTGCATTTTTTCACCACTGAAATTTAGTGTCTAGTGATAAGGGCACTATTGCGCCTCTTGTCCCCTCCCCTCTCTCTTTTCTTACAGAAGAAGTACAGGTCCATGAGAGCCAGAATCTTGCTTGTTTGTAGGTGACCAACTACTTATTTTCCACCAAAATTTAAAAAACTATTTCTTTCCAAATCAGACAATGTGATTTTCAGGATTTGTTTTCTCATTTTGTCTCTCATAGTTGAGGTCTATCTATGATGTCAATTACAGGCCGACCTCATCTTTTTAATTGGGAGAACTTGCACAATTGGTGGCTGACTAAGTACTTGTTTCCCCACTATATAGTATTTATTCAGGGTTCTATTTTATGGCTTTCTCTCCAGGTCTCTTGCTAATCTATAAACTGTGACATCCTCTCTTGATCCTGATTCACCACAAAATGGCTGCTGCATTTGCAGTCTCTACTTTCATATAGGCTATGATAGAACCACCTAATTGGCTGTTCTATAAAATGTGAAGTGAATGCTTCAGGGCATTATGGAAAAGTCCACCCAGCCATACCCAAAAATCTTCTGAAATCTAGGCACCGATGCTAGTGCTCTCAAAGGTATGATGAATGATAATGGTGTATAAAAAGGTTAAACTATGATTCGATTAGTTTAAAAAAGTTTAACATACAGCTGTGTTTCGGCATAACAAGCCTTCTTTAGGTATGTATGTTGACACATACACGAAGAAGGCTTTTTATTCAGAAATTTGTTGTATTTAAAAACTTTTTAAAATAAATTGGAACATAGTTTTCCATTTTTATACACCCTCATCATTCATCATATCTTGGAGAGCGCTAGCATCGGTGCCTAGATTTCATTTCACATTTGTCCGGAGTCCCAACAGAAGGACATGCCTACAATAAATCGTACGAGCAAGGCTCCATTATGTCTGTTGAGATATGACTCTTTATGGTCTGATCTTCCCTTTCCTCAGGTGAGTGTGCACTCTAATTACTACACTCAGATTGTTGCACATCTTCACTCCCTCTCCTAGGGAGAATGCCTGGCTCGTGATGCAATTGTCTGGAATGTGTAAAACGGTGGCAGCCAGTTTCTCAATAATCGAATGTCAAATTGGTGAGTTCAGTCAACTCCTAAGAATGCAACCTTAATTTGATTTGCATTGCATGGTTTACCCATCTCTACTTGGTATGGGGACCATACAGTAGTCTTCCAAAGTCTGCAAAGTAGTCACACAGTCCATAAAGGATGGTTGCCCAATATATATTACTAGGACATACAAAAGAAGGTGGCACACTCCACTCCTAAGTATACAATTTATCTTGGCCAATAGATAATCCCAACCTAGGAAACACTTTTTGGGCATACATTTTTAATATGATACAAAGCAAGTCCCATAACCCAACTAAAATATTTTGATGCTCTTTGTGAACTTTATGAAGTCCTTAAAAGATTACAACAATGTGGTGAAACTATGGAATCATATTCAAGGCTATAGAGACGGCAATAGACAGAAATATGGAAAATCTCAAAAGAAATGTTTCCATTTTCTGCTGGTGGTGGCCAAAGCCAAGACTAAGGCCACGGCAGTGTTTCCCTTATAATCTACTACAACAAATAAGAAAGCACAGTCCAAGCCAACTAACAATCCTAATAAAAACAGTATGATGCCTGTTAAATATTACATTCTGATATATTATTAATATATAGTAATGTCTAACCTAATAGTGTATCGTAATTTTAATCGAGGATAGTCTTGATAAACATTTAACTGGTCGGTATTCATTCATTCCCTATGAGACTTTCATAGAGAGGTGAATAGAGTGTTTAAAGGGAACCTGTCACCTGTAATTAACCCCCTTACCTATCACTAGCTGTCCCTACACCTTCGTAGGTGCACCCTAACCATCCCTCTCTGATCTTAATCAGACCTGTAAAGAGTTAGAAAAATGACTTTGAATTTACTGCACGTCGCTCAATCAGGCAACTAGAAAGGTGGCTCCAGGCTTCTTTCTCCCCTCCTCCGTGCTTCACTGCACGTCCCTGCTGGGTGGCATATTTCTTTCTTCATCTCCTCCTGATTTTGGAATCTCCCACCCTCTTTTCATGCTATGATGCACAAGCCGGTACGTCACATCCGGCCCCGGTGCATTATGGGCCCGATCAAGTGATCGGCCCGTCTTCAATATGTGCATTGTGAATGCACGGAGCCAGGCCGATCACATGATCAAGCCCATAATGCACCGGGGCCGGATGTGACGTACCGGCTTGTGCATCATAGCATGAAAAGAGGGCGGGAGATTCCAAAATCGGAAGGAGATGAAGAAAGAAATATGCCGCCCAGCGGGGCATGCAGTGCAGCATGGTGGAGGGGAGAACGGAGCCTGGAGCCACCTTTCTAGTCGTCTGACTTAGCGACGTGCAGTAAGTTCAAAGTCATTTTTCTAACTCTTTACAGGTCGGATTTACAGCAGAGAGGGATGGTTAGGGAGCACCTACGAAGGTGTAGGGACAGCTAGTGATAGGTAAGGGGGTTAATTACAGGTGACAGGTTCCCTTTAAGCATCCCCACATAGAATGTATGGAGCAGTGGTGGAGTGTGCGCGCTACTGCTCTTTTGTAGTGTTAGTGTAGTTTTGAAGTTCACCTTCTACTAATCAATGCAGGTTTCAGTGGTCAGATCCCCACCGATCAATGTGTTTCATATGTGCGTTCCCTTCAACCTATATGTTGCCATCTGCTCTACCTGCCTTCTGTTTTCCATAATGGAGAATCTGAGCATATAATAAATCATAACGGAGATTTTTTGTAAACTGTCTAAAGGAAAAAAAAAGGGTTGTTTTGTTGGCAATAGCCAGCAATCACAGAGCAACTTTAATTTGCTATAGTGCCCCTGTAAAACTAAAGATGTATTGAGATTGGTCGCTATGCACTACAAAGAAAGTTTCATAAGAGTAGACACTAATCTATCTATCTATCTATCTATCTATCTATCTATCTATCTATCTATCTATCTATCTATCCATCTATATCTATACCAAGCTACATACGAAACGCGCATCAGGTGCGGTTCTCTTGACTAGTGAGTCATTAGTAATATGTTACAGTGCACTTTACTCCTATTATATTTATTAGGATGGTTTACTTAAGAATTATGTATGTTTCTACCATCTGAGCATTCTTTTAGCATTTGTTATAAAAATACCTTTTATGCAATTTTTTTCACTTTACTTAAAGATACTGTATTAGTATGCCTCGTTATGATAGATAGATAGATAGATAGATAGATAGATAGATAGATAGATAGATAGATAGATAGATAGATAGATAGATGGATATCACAGAATGGATAGACAATGATCAATGATGTTGTGGAAATTATGGAAAATGGAAACCTTCATTTATTCATTGTGGAGTTTGAGCAGAATATCAAGGCACTCACCGCCTCGGCTGCAATCAGAGAGGTTATTAATGGTTGCCTGACGAAAGTTCTGCTGCTGAACGCTCTTGTGAAAATCATCAAGGTCCACTGATCTACCAAGACTAAGGTGTCAATCAGTTTCAACACAATCCACCAGGAGGTGGTTGCACAAGTTTTGGCTATGGGACAAATGTCCAACTACAGGTGACGAACAACTTTATGGCACCAGTCTCAAAGTCTATCATGGTGCAGAGCAAGATGGCAGTGATGATCTGCCCTCTCCAGCTTTATGATTTGGAAGTGATGATAGCTCAAGATTGGTCTCGATTTTACACTGGTCCTACTCCTATCATTATACCATGAACTGCCATAATGTACGGCAGTCGGACTGTTCTACTCTTCATTCCAGGTATACCAGCAGATCGGTGTAATATTTATTGGGTTTTGAAACCAGTGGTACAGCCATTTTTCCAAAGTATTCCAGGAGCCACTTTTCAACACGACAATGCTAGGCCATATGTTGTGCACGTTACTGTGGCAGAACATTCCTCAGACAATAATTAATAACCTCATTGATAGCAGTCAAGGCTGTGTCAGGATTTCTGCATGTTGTGTTCATATCAACACATTAGACTCTCGCCTACCTTGGAAACCTTCAAAAGGAACCTGAAGAGCTACCTCTTCCAACAAGCCTACAATTCGCACTAACCCTCAGTCTACTAAACCTTTGCATGACCAGCTCCACCCTCACCTACTATATCCTCAGACATCCCGTATAGACTGTGAGCCTTCATGAACATGGTCCTCTCTCCTCACCTACTGAATCATCATCAATCTTTTGTAGACTGTGAGCCCTCATGGACAGGGCCTTCTCTCCTCACCTACTGTATTCTCACCCATCCCTTGTAGACTGTGAGCCCTCATGGGCAGGGTCTTCTCTGCTCAACTACTGTATCGTCACTCATCTCTTGCGGACAGGGTCATCTCTCCTCACCTACCTTTTCCTCACCCATCCCTTGCAGATAGTGAGCCCTCACAAGCAAGGTCCTCTCTCCTCACCTAGGGTATCCTCACCCATCCCTTGTAGACTGTGAGCCCTCATGGGCAGGGTTCTTTCTCCTAACCTAATGTATCCTCTCTCATCCCTTGTAGCCTGTGAGCTCTAGCATGAAGGGTCCTCTCTCCTCACCTACTATATCCTCACCCATCCCTTGAAGACTGTTATGCCTCATGGGCAGGGTCATCTCTCCTACTGTATCCTCACCCATCTCTTGTAGACTGTGTGCCCTCATGGACAGGGTCCTCTCTCCTCTCCTGTTGTATCCTCACCCATCCCTTGTACACTGTGAGCCCTTGTGGGCAGGGTTCTTTCTCCTCACCTACTGTATCCTCACCCAGCCCTTGTAGACTGAGCCCTCATGGGCAGGATCCTCACTCCTCACCTGCTGTACCCTCACCCATCCCTTGTAGATTGTGATCCCTCGTGAGCAGGGTCCTCTCTACTCGCTTACTGTATCCTCAACCATCCCTTGTAGACTGTGAACCCTTGCTGTCAGGGTCCTCTGTCCTCACCTACTTTATTCTCAC
The DNA here is from genome assembly GCA_033576535.1 of Allobates femoralis. Classification (NCBI taxonomy): domain Eukaryota; kingdom Metazoa; phylum Chordata; class Amphibia; order Anura; family Aromobatidae; genus Allobates; species Allobates femoralis. Next base: position 48,746,442 of record JARQOC010000002.1, on the reverse strand, counting down.
TCATTCTTTGTAGACTGTGAGTCCTCGTGGGCATTGTCCCCCTCACCTACTCTATCCTCACCCATCCCTTGCAGATAGTGAGCCCTCACAGGCAAGGTCCTCTCTCCTCACCTACTGTATTCTCACCCATCCCTTGTAGACTGTGAGCCCTCATGGGCAGGGTCTTCTCTGCTCAACTACTGTATCGTCACTCATCTCTTGCGGACAGGGTCATCTCTCCTCACCTACCTTTTCCTCACCCATCCCTTGCAGATAGTGAGCCCTCACAAGCAAGGTCCTCTCTCCTCACCTAGGGTATCCTCACCCATCCCTTGTAGACTGTGAGCCCTCATGGGCAGGGTTCTTTCTCCTAACCTAATGTATCCTCTCTCATCCCTTGTAGCCTGTGAGCTCTAGCATGAAGGGTCCTCTCTCCTCACCTACTATATCCTCACCCATCCCTTGAAGACTGTTATGCCTCATGGGCAGGGTCATCTCTCCTACTGTATCCTCACCCATCTCTTGTAGACTGTGTGCCCTCATGGACAGGGTCCTCTCTCCTCTCCTGTTGTATCCTCACCCATCCCTTGTACACTGTGAGCCCTTGTGGGCAGGGTTCTTTCTCCTCACCTACTGTATCCTCACCCAGCCCTTGTAGACTGAGCCCTCATGGGCAGGATCCTCTCTCCTCACCTACTGTATTCTCACCCATCCCTTGTAGACTGTGAGCCCTCATGGGCAGGGTCTTCTCTGCTCAACTACTGTATCGTCACTCATCTCTTGCGGACAGGGTCATCTCTCCTCACCTACCTTTTCCTCACCCATCCCTTGCAGATAGTGAGCCCTCACAAGCAAGGTCCTCTCTCCTCACCTAGGGTATCCTCACCCATCCCTTGTAGACTGTGAGCCCTCATGGGCAGGGTTCTTTCTCCTAACCTAATGTATCCTCTCTCATCCCTTGTAGCCTGTGAGCTCTAGCATGAAGGGTCCTCTCTCCTCACCTACTATATCCTCACCCATCCCTTGAAGACTGTTATGCCTCATGGGCAGGGTCATCTCTCCTACTGTATCCTCACCCATCTCTTGTAGACTGTGTGCCCTCATGGACAGGGTCCTCTCTCCTCTCCTGTTGTATCCTCACCCATCCCTTGTACACTGTGAGCCCTTGTGGGCAGGGTTCTTTCTCCTCACCTACTGTATCCTCACCCAGCCCTTGTAGACTGAGCCCTCATGGGCAGGATCCTCACTCCTCACCTGCTGTACCCTCACCCATCCCTTGTAGATTGTGATCCCTCGTGAGCAGGGTCCTCTCTACTCGCTTACTGTATCCTCAACCATCCCTTGTAGACTGTGAACCCTTGCTGTCAGGGTCCTCTGTCCTCACCTACTTTATTCTCACTCATTCTTTGTAGACTGTGAGTCCTCGTGGGCATTGTCCCCTCACCTACTCTATCCTCACCCATCCCTTGCAGATAGTGAGCCCTCACAGGCAAGGTCCTCTCTCCTCACCTACTGTATTCTCACCCATCCCTTGTAGACTGTGAGCCCTCATGGGCAGGGTCTTCTCTGCTCAACTACTGTATCGTCACTCATCTCTTGCGGACAGGGTCATCTCTCCTCACCTACCTTTTCCTCACCCATCCCTTGCAGATAGTGAGCCCTCACAAGCAAGGTCCTCTCTCCTCACCTAGGGTATCCTCACCCATCCCTTGTAGACTGTGAGCCCTCATGGGCAGGGTTCTTTCTCCTAACCTAATGTATCCTCTCTCATCCTTGTAGCCTGTGAGCTCTAGCATGAAGGGTCCTCTCTCCTCACCTACTATATCCTCACCCATCCCTTGAAGACTGTTATGCCTCATGGGCAGGGTCATCTCTCCTACTGTATCCTCACCCATCTCTTGTAGACTGTGTGCCCTCATGGACAGGGTCCTCTCTCCTCTCCTGTTGTATCCTCACCCATCCCTTGTACACTGTGAGCCCTTGTGGGCAGGGTTCTTTCTCCTCACCTACTGTATCCTCACCCAGCCCTTGTAGACTGAGCCCTCATGGGCAGGATCCTCACTCCTCACCTGCTGTACCCTCACCCATCCCTTGTAGATTGTGATCCCTCGTGAGCAGGGTCCTCTCTACTCGCTTACTGTATCCTCAACCATCCCTTGTAGACTGTGAACCCTTGCTGTCAGGGTCCTCTGTCCTCACCTACTTTATTCTCACTCATTCTTTGTAGACTGTGAGTCCTCATGGGCATTGTCCCCCTCACCTACTCTATCCTCACCCATCCCTTGCAGATAGTGAGCCCTCACAGGCAAGGTCCTCTCTCCTCACCTACTGTATTCTCACCCATCCCTTGTAGACTGTGAGCCCTCATGGGCAGGGTCTTCTCTGCTCAACTACTGTATCGTCACTCATCTCTTGCGGACAGGGTCATCTCTCCTCACCTACCTTTTCCTCACCCATCCCTTGCAGATAGTGAGCCCTCACAAGCAAGGTCCTCTCTCCTCACCTAGTGTATCCTCACCCATCCCTTGTAGACTGTGAGCCCTCATGGGCAGGGTTCTTTCTCCTAACCTAATGTATCCTCACTCATCCCTTGTAGCCTGTGAGCTCTAGCATGAAGGGTCCTCTCTCCTCACCTACTATATCCTCACCCATCCCTTGAAGACTGTTATGCCTCATGGGCAGGGTCATCTCTCCTACTGTATCCTCACCCATCTCTTGTAGACTGTGTGCCCTCATGGACAGGGTCCTCTCTCCTCACCTGTTGTATCCTCACCCATCCCTTGTACACTGTGAGCCCTTGTGGGCAGGGTTCTTTCTCCTCACCTACTGTATCCTCACCCAGCCCTTGTAGACTGAGCCCTCATGGGCAGGATCCTCACTCCTCACCTGCTGTACCCTCACCCATCCCTTGTAGATTGTGATCCCTCGTGAGCAGGGTCCTCTCTACTCGCTTACTGTATCCTCAACCATCCCTTGTAGACTGTGAACCCTTGCTGTCAGGGTCCTCTGTCCTCACCTACTTTATTCTCACTCATTCTTTGTAGACTGTGAGTCCTCGTGGGCATTGTCCCCCTCACCTACTCTATCCTCACCCATCCCTTGCAGATAGTGAGCCCTCACAGGCAAGGTCCTCTCTCCTCACCTACTGTATTCTCACCCATCCCTTGTAGACTGTGAGCCCTCATGGGCAGGGTCTTCTCTGCTCAACTACTGTATCGTCACTCATCTCTTGCGGACAGGGTCATCTCTCCTCACCTACCTTTTCCTCACCCATCCCTTGCAGATAGTGAGCCCTCACAAGCAAGGTCCTCTCTCCTCACCTAGGGTATCCTCACCCAGCCTTGTAGACTATGAGCCCTCATGGGCAGGATCCTCACTCCTCACCTGCTGTACCCTCACCCATCCCTTGTAGATTGTGATCCCTCGTGAGCAGGGTCCTCTCTACTCGCTTACTGTATCCTCAACCATCCCTTGTAGACTGTAAACCCTTGCTGTCAGGGTCCTCTGTCCTCACCTACTTTATTCTCACTCATTCTTTGTAGACTGTGAGTCCTCGTGGGCATTGTCCCCCTCACCTACTCTATCCTCACCCATCCCTTGCAGATAGTGAGCCCTCACAGGCAAGGTCCTCTCTCCTCACCTAGTGTATCCTCACCCATCCCTTGTAGACTGTGAGCCCTCATGGGCAGGGTTCCCTCTCCTAACCTAATGTACCCTCACTCATTCCTTGTAGCCTGTGAGCTCTAGCCAGAAGGGTCCTCTCTCCTCACCTACTATATCCTCACCTATCCTTGCAGACTGCTATGCCTCATGGGCAGGGTCATCTCTCTTCTCCTACTGTATCCTCACCTATCCCTTGTAGACTGTGAACCCTTGTGGACAGGGTTCTTTCTCCTCACCTACTGTGTCCTCACCCGGCCCTTGTAGACTGTGAGCCCTCGTGGGCAGGCTCCTCTCTCTTCACATACTGTACCCTCACCCACCTCTTGTATATTGTGAGCGCTCGTGGGCAGGGTCCTCTCTCCTCACCTACTGTATCCTCAACCATCCCTTGTAGACTGTGAGCCCTTGCTTGCTGGGTTCTATATCCTCACCTACTTTATTCTCACTCATCCCTTGTAGACTGTGAGTTCCTGTGAGCAGGGTCTCTGTCCTCACCCAATGTATCCTCACCCATCCCCTATAGACTGTGAGCCCTTATGGACAGAGTCCTCTCTCCTGTCCTAATGTATCCTCATCCATCCCCTGTAGACTGCAAGTCCTCGTGGGCAGGGTCCTCTCTTCTCACCTACTGTATCCTCACCCATCCATTGTAGACTGCAAGTCCTCGTGGGCAGGGTCCTCTCTCCTCACCTACTGTATCCTCACCCATCCATTGTAGACTGCAAGTCCTCATGGGCAGGGTCCTCTCTCCTCACCTACTGTATCCTCACCCATCCATTGTAGACTATGAGTCCTCGTGGGCAGGGTCCTCTCTCCTCACCTACTGTATCCTCACCCATCCCTTGTAGACTATGAGCCCTTGTGGGCAGGGTCCTTTCTCCTCCTGTATCTGTGTGTGCCTTGTATTGTACATAAAGATTGTACTTGACTATGTGTGCCCACTTCTACATGTTAAGCGCGATGGAATAAATATTAATAATTACTTGATAGTGAATAAATCAAGATGTTTTTAAATTTTAGTTTCTATTTTTTCATAATTTCCATAACGTTAACTAGTCTATGGATCCTGTAATTTCCATAAAAAGCCCCTGACATAATTCCAGGATTTTCCACAACACCCTCATGGTGATGCAATTTTAATGCTAAGTAGTACATACATATGATGTATATATATGATAGAAAGAAGAACATTATACGTTTCCGTCATAGAAATTGTAATTTTAATGTAGGAGGAGAGGGGTCAAAAGGTGGCGAAATTGAGTGGTGAAGTTACGGCTCTGCGGCCCATACTCATGTGGCTCAGTGAACCATGTGATTTGCATTAGTTGTGTAAACCCCATGAGATCTCAGTGTAACGGTTACAATATCCGTCATGTATAATCTCAATATGGCATCTACAACCTTTAATGACAATACATTCCTACTGCACCATGTAAAGTGAGTCGTGTCCATCCCTCTGATGACCCCGGTTGTGTAGTAAAGAATCCACCGTGTGCAGGTTAATCCCTCTGTTAATACACGGAGAAGTGCGGGCCTGGAATTCATTGACGGGTATTTGGGTTACTAATGCAGCTGTTTAGAGTGTTTGATTTGGCTACAGAACAGAAACAGCACTACATACCGATTTCATGAGCGACGGTGAAAGCTGCATGGAGGCCGTCATCTTCAATTACTGCACAGCTGCGTTCAGGAGAGCATATGGTCCCCACGTCTGCCATTCCCAGGGTATCACATGAATGATGCCCACATAAATCCTGCCCAAGAAGAAGGAAAAAAATAAGTCATGCAAATCTTGTTTTCTTACGCTTAACAGTGAGTAACAACGTGTTGTCAGCCACTTACACAGACAAACCCTAAGGCTGGTGGATGGAGGTCTGGCCGGAGTGGAATGGATTACAGGCATCACCTGTCCCTAGCATTTCCTTGCCAGCTAGCGTTCACATTTCCGCATTATTCAGACATATAAAAACAAGTGTGATGGACCGTCCTGGGGATATTCACCAGTTCTCATTGTACTTACAGTTGTAATACTATATGCTATACCTTCTAAATATCTTTACACTTTCTTTACACATGTACCCCGATCAATCAACTGCATTTTTTTTGTTAAGTAATTTTTCCATATTGACTTTCTGTTTTTGCTGGTAGAGTTTGCACTAAATTCATCAAAATGGTTAGCTAATAAATGAAAAATTGTTCATGCATGTGTATAAACCATGTGCGTGAAAACCTTTACTGATGACATCAGTGTTTTCAATTAGTGTGCCAACCATGTGTCAGCAGTATATCATACATGTGTCATCTGTGTTTTCCATTAGTGTGCCATCAGTATGTCATCAATATGTCATCCGTGTGCCATCAGTATGTCATTAATGTGTCATCTGTGTGTCGTCCATGTGTCATTCATATGTTTCAGCAGTGTCATTCGTGTTTTCCATCAGTGTGCCATCAGTACATCATCCATGTGACATCCGTGTGACATCCGTGTGTCATCCATGTGTCATTCATGTGTCAACAGTATGTCAACTGTGTTTCAGCAATAAGCAATTTGTGTTTTCCATCAGTGTGCCATCAGTACATCATCCATGTGACATCCATGTGTAATCCATGTGTCATCAGTATGTCATCTATGTTTCAGCAGTATGTCATCCATGCTTTCCATCAGTGTGCCATGAGTATTTTATCCATGTCTCATCAATGTGTCATCCATATGTTATCCATGTGTTATCCATGTGTCATCCATGACTCATCAGAATGTCATCAATGTTTCATCCGTTTGTAGTCCATGTTTTTTATCAGTGTGCCACTAGTATGTCATCCGTGTGTCATCAATGTGTCATTTGTATAATCAGTATGTCATCCATGTGTCATCTGTGTCATCTGTGTGTGTTATCAAAGTGTCACCCTTGTGTTAGCAGTATGACATCCGTGTTTTCATCAGTGTGCCATCAGTATATCATCCGTGTGTTATCAATGTTTCATCCATGTGTCATCCATGTTTTCCTTCAGTGTACCATCAGTATGTCATCTGTGTGTCATCCATGTTTTCCTTCAGTGTACATCATATTCATCTGGTGTCATCATGTTTTCTATCAGTGTCCTCGTTGCTCGTGGTCATCAGTATGTCATCTGTGTGTCATCACTGTGTCATCCATATTTTTCCATTATAGATAAAGAAATAAAGATATTACGAAGCTTCTCCTATACTTTCAATGTTAAACATGAAAAGAATATGGATGACAAATGGATGCCATCTGTGGGCTGATCATGTTTTTCACAGACCCATAGATTTTTGTTGGCTGTGTTCATCCATGCTGCTGGGAAAAATGGACATGTGAAGTCCACCATAGATTATAATAGGTACACAGGATATTCATGAAAAAAAAAGGGTGTTAGGGTGTAGTATCTCACTCTCGGGTAAGCGGGATACAGACCGGAGCCAGGACACCCAGGCCATGCACTAGGAACCATTGTAGTGGGGATGGGTGGTGAGGAACTAGTTAGAGGGAGCACCTGGGAAGGAGTGAGGTTAAGAAGAACACACATAAATGACGTGGGACACGTGACAAAGAGTATAAATAGAGTGGTAAAGATCTAGAAAGGAGGAGAGACAGTTGAACAGCAGAGAGGAGAGTTGCTGCAGACAGAGAAAAGGAGAGTGAAGCAGCAAGAGTCGAGTTGGAGGAAGCTAAGAAAGAAAGCCTGTCACAAAAGAAAAAAACTTGAGAGAAGTGTCCAGAGGACTGGAGCTAGTGGAAGCTCGTCCTGAGGCCAGACTGAGGAGCAGAGACAAGAACTAGGTGGCTCTAGGAGGAAGAGGGGGTCCCAGAGGCATTGGAAGTGAGCAATCCACCCAGGGACATCGAGTCCATTGTCAGGCGCAGGCAAGTGGAGGGACCAGGCTGCAAGAAACGGTCGCCGGGAACCCCAAGACTAGGGGAAGAAGACAGACCAGGCTCAGCTAGCAACCCAGAGGCTGTGGAACTTCCATGGGGACACAGTCGATAACCGCACACATCTGCTGAAAAGGTGGCAACTATAGGGTTAAGGGGAGATACTGCACTTAGCTTTGGGCTAAGTTGTGCAAAATGTAAAAACAGTGGATTTTACAACTATATCCGCTCCTGTGGAAAATCTGTTGTGTTGTACAGCGCCAGCAACTTGCCTGAGATTTACGAAATCTCATGTACAAGCTACCAAAATTATCCACAGAGTAAGTCTGAACCAGGGCAAACATAAACCAGATTCATCAAACAGTTTGCACCAGAATTGTGGAGTAAAAATCTTAGAAACGTCACAAGATGTTTTATGACTTTTGGAAGAATATTGTCACTTTGATGTATTTTTGAAAAGCGGCAAAAGCATATCATGATAACAAGTGGTGTGAATTATGTGCCTGGGACAAGTGAGAGAGTGCGCTCCCATCTGATTCAAAAGCTCATGAATAAAGCATTGGCACAGCTATAGTTTCAACGTGGGATGGTCCGACCGTCCGTGTGGGATTTATGTGCAGTTTGGGAGCTACGGTAAATACTATTTTATGTTTCTTTTATGTTGGTGCTCAGCAGCTGAAAGATGCCCGAAATTCATTAAGAGGCAAATGCAGATCAGATCACTCATCTAGGCAGGCATGCAAAACCCATTCTTGATGAATTGGCCCCAACCTTAGATTTTTGCGACGTTTTGAAATATCTCAAATAATGAATTAGATGAAAACATCTGGATGATAATAATCACGCTCACCCACATTGTTGACCAATCCCAAAACATGACAAGGACTGAAAAAAAACTATGACGGAGAAAACATGAAGAATGTGCAGCAAAAAATAAGAACGCCTAAAATTCAAACTGTTGGTCCACATACACACATTGAGTATTTGGTGAGTTTTTTACCTCAGGATTTGTAGTCAAAACCAGGAGTGGAACAGAGGAAAAGTATATTAGAAACTACAAATACTGAGGTAAAAAACTCACTAAATACTCAGTATATGACCATGGATTAGATGCAAAGCTTTGGTCGAATAAAGCCACATTCACATGTTGAGTATTTGGTGAGTTTCACCCACTCCTGGTTTTGGCTACAGATAGTAAGGTAAATACTCACAAAATACTCAACGTGTGCATGTGGACTTATAGGTAGTGAGGTAAAAAAAACTCACAAAATATGCAACGTGTGTCCAACAATGGTTCCTTGTAAGGCCACGTGCACACATTGGGTATTTGATGAGTTTTTTACCTCAGGATTTGCAGCCAAAACCAGGAGTGGAACAATCAGAGGAAAAGTATAATAGAAACATGTCACCATTTCTGTATTTATCACCCACTGCTGGGTTTGGCTACAAATACTGAGGTAAAAAAGTCACCAAATACTGAACGTGTGCACACTGACAAAGACACAACTGAGTTAGGCCACGTGTAGATATTGAGTATTTGGTGAGTTTTTTACCTCAGTATTTGTAGCCAAAACCAGGAGTGGGTGATAAATACAGAAGTGGTGACGTGTTTCTATTATACTTTTCCTCTGATTGCTCCACTCCTGGTTTTGGCTATAGATACTGAGGTTGATTGCCTGTTGCAAGCTACCTATTGCGTCTGTGATTGGTTACTGGCAAAGTGCGTGGGGAGCAACAGCCAATCACACATGCTGTCACAGACAATGGGCATCTGTAATTGGCTGTTCAGCAGCCAATGTAGTGAATATTTCATGTGGTTAATGAGAGGGACACGAAAGTCATGACAGCTGCAACACAGGTTATTATAATGCTTTAATGATGTACTTCTCAGTGATGTCGCTGTTTGGGGTCCATGTCCAAACACTCAGGCGTTCAGTACGGATCTCAGACTACATATGCGTGTTGGTGCCACGCAACCTCAGTAGGAGTTATCCAGTAAAACTGGATCCGGCACTCATTGACACACATTATAATTGCCGCAGTATGCCAGATCTGGTTGAATTTTGTTTTTACTAAGCACAAAAAAACAATACATGTCTTTTGGGTTCGGTAAAAAATCGGTTTCGGACGGATCCGGCAGCAACCGAATACAAACAAAAGTGCCGAAGTGAAAATCAATGGGACAAACCGGATCGATTTGCAATCTGGTTTTTCCCTTACTCATCCCTAATGATGGCCACCTCACCTGCGAAAATTTCATATTGTACAGTATGTCTAAGCCTGGAAAAACCCATTTACTCTACGATACAGTAATGTAAGCACATTTCACAAATAATGGGTAAATGTCAACATCAGCTTTACAGAGAAGTACGCCCACCGTCTAAAAAGCAGTAAATGATATGCTGCACATAATACCAGGTTTGATATACTCATTGCTCTATCGCTCGGATCCATGACAGGTGACGCAGCAAGTTTAGACATTCCTGCCATAAAATTGCTATAATTCACCTAGGACAAAAGAATGCAGAACGTCTCCAAATTCCTGTTTTTTAATCCACCATGTTGTTGAAGCTTGTCTATCAGCAGCCTGCCACTAGGAATCAGTACGGCTGAAGGAGAATGATGAGATGTGTGACGGTAGCAGCCTCATCACAGGTGACAGGATTAACATACGTGTGTGACCGGCGGAGAGTCCCACTTATTCGTCTTATTAAGCCTTTTACTTTACGCCATATGGCTTTTTGTTTTTCTTTTAACTTTATTATCTCATAAATTTGAGGAATACTGCAAACTGGCTGATAAGGACACCTTTGATTTAATTACAAAAGACTCCGGTATCGGAGGCGCTTGGATATAATTTGTGGCAGCAGCTTCTTCCTTGTGCCTGCGACTGTGAAAATGTGATTTTACGCTGTTTGGTCAGGGACTAATTGTTCCTATAAAAATGCTCCGTACATCACGTCGGCTCTAAAAGAGCTAAACATTATTATTAAGAGCTTTAATGTTTTCCCGAGATATGTCACTTCCCCCAGACGGATTTATAATACAGCAATGAAAAAACAAAGAGAGAAGGATGTTGTTTTCTGTTATAATTAAATGTATACTCCCATCTCCAAGATCCTATCCCAACATGTAGTAGGTGTAATAATAATAATATTAGCAAATCCCTCCAATTAGAAATGTAGTCTAGTTCTCCTGATCAGCTGTCACTTACCTCATGTGCAGGACATTGCAGCTTAGGTATCCATGGTTACGACAGTGAGAAACGAAGTCACTAACTGTCACTGTATGCATGGTCGTAACCATCGATACCTAAATTGCAATGTCCCGCACGTGAGGTAAGTGACAGCTGATCAGGAGAACTATACTACATTTCTAATTGGAGGGATTTGCTATTCTAACATCAGTAGCAGAATGGGTTAAAGAATGTGCTGCCACCCTGATTTGTCCTGATGAAGGGGCCATTGGGGCCCAGATACTCTTATATTCTATAATCCCTGGCTGTAATATTATACTCTTATATAATGTGATCCCTGGCTGTAATGTCTGTATACTCCTATATTCTGTGATCCCCAGCTGTAATGTCTGTATACTCTTATATTCTGTGATCCCTGGCTGTAATGTCTGTATACTCTTATATTCTGTGATCCCCAGCTGTAATGTCTGTATACTCTTATATTCTGTGATCCCTGGCTGTAATGTCTGTATACTCCTTTATTCTGTGATCCCCGGCTGTAATGTCTGTATACTCTTATATGCAGTGATCCCCAGCTGTAATGTCTGTATACTCTTATATGCAGTGATCCCTGGGTGTAATGTCTGTATACTCTTATATTCTGTGATCCCCGGCTGTAATGTCTGTATACTCTTATAGTCTGTGATATCCAGCTGTAATGTCTGTATACTCTTATATTCTGTGATCCCTGGCTGTAATGTCTGTATACTCCTTTATTTTGTGATCCCCGGCTGTAATGTCTGTATACTCTTATATTCTGTGATCCCCGGCTGTAATGTCTGTATACTCTTATATTCTGTGGCCCCCGGCTGTAATGTCTGTATACTCTTATATTCTGTGATCCCTGGCTGTAATGTCTGTATACTCTTATATTCTGTGATCCCTGGCTGTAATATCTGTATACTCTCTTACTTCCTCCCCTGTCATGGAGCTGTGGTATATCTGGTCTGTTCTTCCATGGTCGGACACATGCATTACACATTTATAAGAATATCTTGGGACAGGAACATTTTTTAACACATCCAATTGTGGAACTTATTTTTCTCCTAAGATCTATTAATTAAAAGGTACAATTGGTCGTAGCACAACCCCTTTTAAAGGGAGGAAATGCAAAGGAGATTTTATAATCTTGTGTACATCTTAGTTTCATGCTTGTTTTTGCACCATTTTCATGCATTTTGTACATTTGACTTTTGCTTTATGTTTATGGGGAGTTTTACTGATTTCAAATGAAGACAATATATAAAATTCTCATTATAGCAGAAGTGTTCGCCCAAGGTCAATAAGTCCACGAAGGCGAGGGCTCGGAGGAAGCTGGATATTGCTGAATTGTGCAGAATAAGGGACTGGGAGTAAATGATGAGGCCAAGAACAACAGAATGTATTTGTTCCAAGTAACAGCAGTTCAGATAAGGAGGATGTAGATCTTCGCGGACGCCTCTCCGGGTTATGATGACATTAAATGAGCCATATTGGCTTTTCTTTTTATTGTCCTTCTTGTGTAAGGAGATATTAATAAGAGCTGATTACACAGATTTACCTTTCGCGATGGATTTTACAGTCGGAGTAACCTTAGAAAATGTCATGGTAACTTGATGATAAAATCGGGAAGGAACATGGCAACAGATCTATTACAAGACCAGCTATTTAAATCCTTGGGTTGTGCGCCAGCCAAGAAAGTGACAGCTTTTCATCTTTGGCATTTTTTTTATTATATATGTTATGTTATAATAGTTTGTTACCAAGCACTCATTGGAAATTATATTAAGTAAATATATATCCTTGGCCCTATATCTGTGGTTGCAGAACCTTTTTATCTGTGACCCGCAGTGTCGGTGTGCACACTTCTTAGCTTCACTAAGGTTTGAACAGGAAAGGAAGTCAGCTGTTTCCCCTTGAATAGCATAAACCGGTAGCTATTTTTAAGTAGGTCAAACAAATCTTAAAATTTCCTTATATATATTCTTAATATCAGTTCTAGCTCTAGTTTGCCCGAAAGTGAGTATTATAGTACTCAGCCTCCAATGACCTATGTACCCATATAGATGACTTAGTAGGGCACATTCTAATGACTTTCCAATGACCGATTCCAACTCCACACCCCCGACTCCAAACCAGAGATGTGAACTTAGTAAGCCAAACATCTGACCCATCTCCACCCACCAAAATGGACTCCAACTCCACACCCCGACTCCACAATCATGGCTGGAAGTCAGTAAGCCAAACATCTGACTCCATCTCCAACCCCACCAAAATGGACTCCAACTCCACACCCCGATCCACAATCATGGCTGGGAAGTCAGTAAGCCAAACATCTGACTCCAACTCCAACCCCACCAAAATGGACTCCAACTCCACACCCCCGACTCCACAACCAGGGATGTGATGTCAGTAAGCCAAACATCTGACTCCATCTCCAACCCCACCAAAATGGACTCCAACTCCACACCCCCGACTCCACAATCATGGCTGGGAAGTCAGTAAGCCAAACATCTGACTCCAACTCCAACCCCACCAAAATGGACTCCAACTCCACGCCCCCAACTCACAACCAGGGATGTGAAGTTAGTAAGCCAAACATCTGACTCCAACTCCAACCCCACCAAAATGGACTCCAACTCCACACCCCCGACTCCACAATCATGGCTGGGAAGTTAGTAAGCCAAACACCTGACTTTGACTCCAAATCAATTTCCCTGAATTCAACTCTGACTTTAAAGGTTTTCATTTGGGTTAAAAAATTGGTCATCAGAAGAACATGACAATTATACACTATACAAGGAATAATTATTAGAATTTAGGACTTAAAAGAAGCCAGGTGCTAAAGGTAGAAACTTACAATATTATACGTGACTTTTGCCTGCCGTCACCCAAACATCTGACCAAAAACATCCGATCACTGAGAATGATCCTGGACATGTGGACAGACAGGAATAGAAGCCAATAGTATACTTTTTGCACATCACCAGCTGTGATCTTGCCCCATAATAGAAATCAATGGATAAGATTACCGTTGGCCCCTGTTCTCGCTTGTTGACCAGGGCTGTGGAGTTGGTAAGCCAAATATCAAACTCTGACTCTTCAATTTCCCTAAATTCGACTCCTACTCCAACTCTACCAAAATGGACACCAATATCAACTCCACACCTCCAACTACACAACCAGGATGTGAAGTAAGTAAGCCAAACATCTGACTCCAACTCCAACCCCACCAAAATGGATTCTGACTCCAACTCCACACCACTGACTCCATAATCATGGCTGTAAAGTCAGTATGTCAGACACCTGACTTTGACTCCAAATCAATTTCCCTGAATTCTACTCTGACTCCATCCAAAATGGAGACTGACTCTGACTCCATGGCTCTGTCTCTACAGCCCTGTTGTTGACTATCCATCTTTGACATACACTTGTCTGGGAGCGATGGGAAATGTGTGAATGTGACATTGAGCAACTGCTTCCCCCAGTCTGCCCTGAATGTGTATAGTCTTAAGAAATAAGGATAAATGGTAACCAGATCCCCCTTAGTATGTAGTCAAAGTAGTCTGGACAATGAGGAAACACAGGATCACGCCACTGCTAGGCGTAAGGTGCACACATGAAGAGGATCATTGATCCAGCTTCCAAACTGGCGGATTTGGTAAAACTTTCTTTTTTTCAGAATAATTTAAATAAGTGATATATAGTATCACTTTAAGGTAAAGGAGGGAGATAATTCAGAGCAAATATACCAGACGTGTTTCGAACACGACTTGCATTCTTAAACCTGATAGTACCACATCAAGGTAAATGTTGGGGTAAAAGGGGTAAATACGCAAGATGTGTTTTGAACGCAACTTGCATTCCTAAACTTGTAAACCAACAAGTTGTGTTGTTGTCTATTTACTTTGTATTGCCCAGTCATTTACCTTGATGCAATATTATGTATAACATAGTTTAATCATGCTGAACAAAAGAAAGTTGTACCGAATTTGCTAGTTTGGAAACTGGATCCACCACCTTCTTCAGATGTGTACAGACTACAGACCTTCACTCCGAATCCCACTCACACATTTGTGATATCCACCATTATTAGTTGGCCCTGAGTTCTGCTCTTGGTACCCACTCTTTTATGCAGACCACTGGTACATGGTGCAGGTAGCCCTTTGGCCACCAATTGCCTAACAATATGCTAGATATTACAGAGCCTACAAAGTAGGGACACAATTAACTATGAGGCACAGTTGTCCACATTGATGGATCTCTGCGGATGTGCTTACAAGGAGAGGGTCTGAATAACCCGACAAACCTAACATCACATATCAATTTTAAGCTCTAAGCTCAATAGTAATGAGCCAGAGAAACCTTCACCTCTGTGCACAAGTTCTGTGTGGGCTAGCTCCAGTCGTGTCTTCTGGACTTGGTCCTTTGCCCAGTCCTTGTATATTTCTTGTGCTTATTGGCCCCATCTCTTTTTCTGGTAGTTTGATTTATTCCGGGGCGGGGGCTTGGGTACAAATTCTGGCTACATAATCTCATTATACTGCTGTCTTCCAGCACTGACACAGATTCTAACTCTAGTCTTTCTCTGCATCTACTGAAAACTGATTGACCTTTACATTAAAAGGATATTGCAGTGTATATAAATGATTACACATTCACTGGATGACATTTAATGACTCTCACTTGGGCAAATGATTATCAGCGGGAGGAGCTGAATGTAGGGACCTGCGAGCTTTACTCATTCACTTCATTCATCACCTATGGGAGTGACAATGAGGACAGCCGTGACAGCTCTGGCATCGGCTATCTCCGTCAATGCCATAGACTTAGAATAATGGAGCAGGGCGTAAGCACAATCAGCCAACCCATTCAACTCCTAGTGGACGTGGTTATCTAGCCACGTGACACACCTTGCTCTGGTGGCGGTGAAACACATCTCATCTTCCACTTATGTCGTCTACATTATGGCTTATCTTGACACACCAATGATGTTAGGTAGGAGGGTGTCACACACACATGAAGAAAAAGTACACACAGTCACTCTGTAGCTGAACCTTCGGCCCACCTGGTTCCTGTACAGGCTAAAACTACAACTGCGTAGTCCTAATGGTAACTGCACAGATATCAGAATCCCTTACCGCAGGACTAAATGATGCCTGCTCAGTCTTCAATACTACCTGATAGGCCATCAAGAGTTTTCCATAACTCCTAAGGGCAGCAACCACAACAAGGCAAGCATACAGAGTTGGGTAATACCAACAAGACAGTGTATAAGCAGGGTTAGTGTATATCCATGCTGTCCCTCCAGATACGAAACCCTAGGCTAATCACTGACCCCAACCTCTAATGGTGGAGATGCCTGGGTGTCGTACCTAACTAGGCTCCTGAATTGGACTCACCTAGATGACCCTCCTCCACTCAAGGGAGTGAAGGGGCTGAAGAACAGGAAAGAACATAGAGAATCCAGCCAAGGCAACAGGTATAGCAGGCTTCAACCAAATAGAAGCTTCGCTGTTGCCAGAGCAATGACACCACAGCTGTACAACAGGGAGGTACATAAATTTATCACTGGCATGGATTGAAATCAGAAGAAGGTAGACAAAGCAGAAGGGGAGGGTAATTACAGGCTACAGGTGAAGGCTAAGGGAATACTTTACCAGCAGTGAACAGGTCTGAAACACCTCAGCAAAGAGAGCAAACACATAAGCTAAAGTGTCAAGTGAGCTTTGCAGAAAGTCTGCGATTACTCAACCCCCCCAAAGGTGACAATAGGGCATGGCACTCTTATGACAGTCCTGGCTGATTAGATGGAACATCATCATTGATGTGTAAGTAATAAACGGAAAGCAGATGAGTGCTGAGACATGAAATACGAGCAGGCAATAGTAATGTGTCTATCTTTTCAGCTGACTAGACAAACCCAATCGGGACTCACTTATGAACTTAATATATTCTTATGACTTAAATCCTCACCATAACCACTAGATGGCCAGATATAGCTACATATAGAATAAACATCTCCCAACAGAATATCGCAAACTCATTTTACTTTCTAAACTGCACTCTTTCGTACCACTAATGTCACAATATGTCAAGCTAGAAGAAAGATATGGAATAACACATTTGTACTTGGACATTCCCTAGTAAGCAGCCATGAATCAGGTATTAGGAAGTGATAGAAAAGCTGACAACCTGCTTAGCGCTGCTTGTCATACGTCTCTCAGCCATCTACCTCACATTGCATAATATTGCTTCATTTGCATTAATATTACTCTGGTTTTGAAGAATATAATGCTGATTGCACAAAAGCCTTAATGTGGTCTCATGGGCTCTAGGATGGATTACAGCATAGCCATAAAAGCCAATGAACAAAGTCACTCCAGGTAATGTTTTATCACAAATTCCAAGGTTGTGTTTGTTCGCCGGCTCTAGATTTTCTTGCGTTCAGCTAATGCATAACTTTAGCGCATTTCACAGTTCCCAACCACTCGTGAGATGTATTTCACTGACAGATGAAATGCAAATATTATTTCTTTAGCACATAGACACCAAGTTCAAAGACGACTTAACCGGTAAACAGGAATGGAAAATGTACCTCACGCATTTGCTTCACGGCGGGTAAACATGCCATGGAGAAGACGACATCTAGACGTTCGGACTTGGCAATGGCCCCACTCGCGGCCCATCCAAACACTGACATGGTAGTTTGGCGTCAAGTTGCTTAGGAACTGACTTTATACAGCAAAACACATTTGCAAAAGTTGGACGGCTATACCCATGACTATAACTTAATGAAAACAAAAAATCTGTTGAGATCATTGTGAAAGAATATGTAATCGCCATATCCGCAGAGAGTTCTCATTTTGTGCCCTTCAAGGTTATGGATTTTGCATTCATTGTTCATCCGAAATTAAAGGTTAACTCAGGCAAGCCGGCACAAATATCACTTGATATTACAATACTGCAGACGTCGTTCCTTCAAATTCCAAAGCCGTTGCTTCATTGTTTCAAACATTTTTAGGAAGCCGACTTCTCCTGGGGTTACGGAACGTTGGACAAACCGTTTTAGCATATGTTTCGAGTTAGTTTGATGAAGTTTACGGGGGCCTACCTATTATAGATCGGGATCTGGAAAACAAATACTACATTGTGTGTAGTTTACAATCTAAATTTAACTTCTTGTTTATTTGGACTAATTATATTTTTACAGACTTTCATCTTCAGGAAAGCACTTGCCAAAGGGAAGGTGGCCAAAGGTTAGGTTCACACGTAACTCTAAGAACGTGATCTAGAGTTTCTTAATCAGATTAAGACCATCAGAGGAGGAAGGGACATCTGCAGCTTCCCGGTGACTTATAAATAGAAGAATAGATTTCGCTTAGGTCATAAAGTTTCTCCTTAACAGGATGGATCAGCTTATATATAATGCAGAAAGAATGCACAAGGGCAGAAAAAGCAAAAGTGCCCGCTAAGAAGCAGTTCCAGCTCTGGAAGTTATGCCATGCCATCTGGACGAGTGGTTTCCACAAGGCATTCCAGGAACATTTTTTCCAAACCTCTGATGTGGAAATGAATTTATAAACTCTGAGGTTGGCATGCAACATCTAACATGAAATGAAAAGATGGGGCAAATGTAATGCATTGGAAACTGACGATATTGTCACACTTGAGGAATCTGCCGATTGATGGATTTGTCTGGGTCAGCGGGGACCGTTTTAGCTTTAGGATTAGGTATGGGCCACCAAGGGAGATGACTTTCTCTTCAGTAGTCACTGGACAAAGACTGTTTGTTGCAGAGAAATACTTTGTGGGAATTTACGCTTACCGACCGATGATGTCCGTCCAGTTAGGCGAGATAATATGTCACTTTTTATTTTGTGCCTAAAGCTTTTTAAATAGATTTTGCAATAGATACAGATGGAGAAAAAAATCAAGATGTCCCCAAAAAATACCCCCCAAAAAAAGCCCATAGGGTTGGTGTTAAGGTTAGCTTTGGGGGTTAGGTGTAAATGGTACCTTTACACGCCACTACAGGATGGTGGAAACAACCGGGTAGATGAGACAAATGTATCTTGCACCGCCAAATCAACCCGCGGTCGCGGCATGTAAAGACGGTTGTCACTTGAGGCACCTGTTTCAGAGCAGAGCTCAATAACAGGTTAATTTCAAGGCGTGGTTACGGCCTGTATCGGCGTGTAAATAAGGAACAGGAGGGTTGTTTCGACACCATGCCAACTACCTGGGGCGTGACACAGGCTCCGGGTTACCGCGCCCCATCGGCGATCATTGGTGGGAGCTCCTGCGTTACGATTGGTAGTCGCTGCATAGGGTGGCATATTTAAGGAGCTGACCAGTCATACTACACAATTGCTCGAGCGTCATGTATTAGTCAGCCTCCTGTGCTGGCTGCCCAATCATGATGTTATTGCTTTGTCCTATCAGCGTACGGAATTCTTGTAATCCACAATTGTGGCACGCCTATGTGTTGTCCCTGCTGCCTTTTTTCCGCCCATATTACCTTGTTATAGTGGCGTGTAAATGAGGTAAGGTGAACTACAGAAGGTAACTTGTGGCACCCGGCGGTGTATCCAGAGATAGATGTAACCTACTGTAGCGCACCTTGTGGCGGCGTGTAAAGGCAGTATCGGGTACCGTTTTCAACCGTTTGTGCGTGCTCGTGCACGTGAAGCACCCGGTTGTTTCCCCATCCTGTAGCGGCGTGTAAAAGTACCATAAGGGTTAGAGTTAGGTTTGAGAGTTAGGTGTTAGGGTTAAGGTTAGGTTTATGTGTTAGGGTTAAGGTTAGGTTTAGGTGTTAGGGTTAAGGTTAGGTTTGGGGGTTAGGTGTTAGGGTTAAGGTTAGGTTTAGGTGTTAGGGTTAAGGTTAGGTTTGGGGGTTAGGTGTTAGGGTTAAGGTTAGGTTTAGGTGTTAGGGTTAAGGTTAGGTTTGGGGCTTAGGTGTTAGGATTAAGGTTAGGTTTGGGTGTTAGGGTTAAGGTTAGGTTTGGAAGTTAGGTGTTAGGGTTGTCTGTGGACATTTTACCTTGTGGGCATTTTTCAGGGATCCATGCATGGATAATCAAATTTTTTTCTTTTAGGCAAACAGAGATGGGACATCCTTTCAGGAGCATCTTCAATTAACTTAAAATAATCTAGGTTTGTGATGAATGTCTAAAGAGTCATGTAGAGTCATGACTCTACATGACTCTTCAGACCATTTCCACTACTCACTATCAGGATTTTCTGCTGCTGGTGAAGAGAGCCGACGATCATGTGACCACAAGTATGCAATATGCATACTTATAGCCACATTTCAATTAGACTTGTACAGCCTCACTCAATTCACTTGCATTGTCAAATCAGTTTGTGGCCAGAATTATGCATATCACACACTTGCGGTCACTCGTCGCCAGCATCAGAGAATCCTGACAGTGTGTGTTGTGCGCACTCTGAAGATTCAGAGGACTACAGTCACATAAAGTCACCGCAGATTATCATCACAAACCTGAACAACCCCTTAAACTGGCCCAAGTATTTGACCCACCTCCAAAATTTGCATGTTCGATTTGGCCAACCATTTTTGTTGTTTTTAACAGGGAGAGCTTAAAAAGCCATTGGTAGACTCTTTTGATGGTGGCTTGCCTACCCTGAGATCTAAAAATTAAAATTAAATATGCCCAGTCCTAATTTCCTTCTGCATCACTTGTTTGGGGAGAGCTTTGAGAACCCCATACACCTTAACTAGTTGACTTATCCTGCTAAAAATTGGCAGTTTTGGCCGACCTAAGTTTAATATATATTTATGGGTACAAAGGTAAACACAGACAGAAGAGGGACTTTTGTAAGAATAGCATACAGGCCCATGGCATCTTGATATGTCATCATAAAGCACTCCTTTACGTGTCTAGAACAGATGGTTCTTGCTCTTTTTTAGATGGAAGTAGCCAACTCAACTAATGGGCCCTCTGCAACTGGACAAGTTGTACCAATGTCATGTCCGCCCCTGTATGGGTATCTCAAAGCTTTTTCTGTTTATTTATCTTTGGAGGACCACAGGACTCATCATTAGAAATACCAAACTGCTAGCATATCACATAATTTCTAGCAGATGTCCATGTTAAACAATTAAATTAAATTGTTGGGTCTTTACCATTTCAAATAATGGGTGTTCAAAGAAATGAAGCTCCTGGGCTTCAATCCAAATTATCTAAAGTGCTCGACAAGGTCAAATGTATCATATAGGTTTTCAAATCACCTTAGGAATCAATGACAGGGTGTAAGGCTGGTTTCACGTTAGCGTTTGGAATGCAGTGTAACAGAAGGCAGCCAAACGCATGCACACTGCATTACAATGTTTAACGGGAACGTATATTAGCTGCGTTTGGCTGCGTTCGGTTGCGTTCGGATGCTAATAATTTGTGCGCCCTCCGAACGCAGCCTGTTGCATTTTTTGTGCGTTCACGGCCACTTGTTTTATCAGCAAGCAACCGCAAGTGCACAAACAATGCATGGAACTCAATGGATCCGCAGTGTCCTCCGCATGACAGTGCAGGAGAACGATGCGGATCACATTGAAATCTCTCCTGGTGGCCAATCAGCGATTTTGGCGATGGCCAGAAGGAGGAGATGTCTGCCGCTTATCTCCACCTCCTGGCTGCTGCCGACATAGCTGATTGGCTGGCCGGGCACCATACTGATGTGAACGCATGCGGAGAATCTTCACTGCGTTCACATCAGTATGGCAGTGTTTGCCCTGCATTTGCATCTGCATGCCCTCTGCATGCAGACACAAACGCAAATGTGAACCTGGCCTAAGAGCTACTAATTAATATTTATTAAACATTTTCTAAAATATTGAGGTTCTATCATGGTTTTGAAGCGGTTCTGAGGAATCTGTTGCCAAATGCAACAAAACTGAAGTGTAAGGCTGGCTTCACACTTGCGTTTGTGTCTGCATGCGTATGCAGCCCGCCAGCCAATCAGCTCTCTCGGGGGCGGCCGGGAGGAGGAGATCAGTGGTGGAGATCTCCTCCTCCCGGCCACAGCTGATCTCCCACCGGTGTCGTCGCGGGAGATTTGAAGACACAGCTAATCTGACAGCTGTTTAAATCTCCCGCGCTGACACCGAATAGGGTGATATCAGCGCGGGAGATATGAAACAGCTGATCGCTGCTTCAAATCTCCCGCGCCAACCTCACCTATTCGGTGTCAGTGATTTAAACAGCTGTCAGATCAGCTGTTTCTCCCCGCTCTTCTCCGCTTCTCAGATCACCAGGTGCCACAGGGAGAGATTTCAATGTGATCCGCAGCGTTCTCCTGCTCTGTCATGCGGAGGACACTGCGGATCCATTGACTTCCATGCATTTTTTGTGCGCTTGCGGGCACTTGCAGATAAAACAAGCGCCTGCGAACGCACAAAAAATGCAACAGGGCTGCGTTCTGAGTGCGGAGGAGGGCGCACAAATTATGCGCATCCGTACGCAAACGCAACTGAACGCAGCCAAAATGCAGGCACATGCGTTCCCATTTTAAACATAAGAACGCATGTGCGCAAGCGTTTGGCTGCGTTCAGTGCACTGCATAACAAACGCAAGTGTGAAGGCACCCTAACCCAGTTGACGAACCACATTTGTAGCCATCCCTTGTACTAGAGAAGGAATTCACCCTGCTCTTGTTCACACTGCTCCATGGGATAGTGTCAAGCAGCCCCAAGTGCCCCTAAATAGGCCCTATAGACTTTCCCATAAAAATGTCAAGGTTGCGAAGAAGCGTAGCCTCTAAAAAAAGTCTCTCAATTGTTCAGCAAAGTGCTGACTAAAAGTGAATGACAACATAGTCCAGCAATATTCACACCAGGTCATTTACCATCCTAGATATGGAAGTAATCAGATATGCTAAAATAATATTTAGCTTAAAGAGAAACCCAGTGATTCCATTTATTGACCTAAGGTACTAAAACATAGAACCTTTTTGCTACACTTCCCATATAGCAAAACTAATGGCTCCCATACCCATTAAACTATTATTGTAGACACCTGTTGATTATAGTGATATTGACTGAAATATAAGGGTTTCTGGCTCCTGACTCTTCCCGATAGATTATCCATTTTTTTCTGGAGACACAAGCCAATAGACATATTGTCAGAGATGTCTGGTAGTGGCTTTAGCCTCTGCTCATTGAAAACTCTTGAATGGTCAGCTTGATGTTTGGCCTAAAGCAATCGCACAATCCTGGCCTACATAAGAAACTTCTTCAAGAAGACCAGTCTTGACTTTGAGACATTTCAATATGTCCTTTGATTCCTCTTTTTAGAGTAGCTTGACTTAACCCAAGGATACAGACTGGCACACTGGAATATTAAACTATCCTTAAGGACAGCTCTGCCACAATAATAGATAACGAATGTCCAATAGACAATCCCATTTGGAGGTATTTTTGGAAAAATGGTCACATCCCATTCAGAAGTGAATTTGGAGCACTAATCACTAGGCTATATTTCTTGTAGGATGATTCTCAAACAACCTATTACAGCCCCACCCCCCATACATTTTAGACTAAAGTCAACCAAACCCGTGATATTGTCAAAATCAGCCAACAGTCTAATATGCTTAGGGACCTCCTGACTCTCTTCTGACAGATGTTGTGTGAGATAGAAGGATCAGGCATGTTAGGTTTCAGCAGCCAATCTTTTGTTCACCCTAGAGATAACCAGTTTTATAAGGACTGAGGAGCCTTAACAGTGACTCTCTCATAGAGAACACAGGAGTGCCTGGCTGAGCAGAACATTGCTGTGTATGAAGTAGTTGGGGCAAAGAGCTGTCACCAAACAACTTTCTTAATCTGGCCATATACATAAGAAAGCTGTCGGTCAAAGAATGGTTCGGCTAACCGTTCAGCCAACAACCAACTGAGCCTTCTCTCCCGTACACAGGAATGCTCACATGTGTTCGCTGCAAGAAAGCTGCCAAGTGACACATCGGCCAGCAAAGAACAATGTGATCAGTAGTCCGAAATTGGATATCAATTGGCCAGCATCCCCGTATACAGTAGACCATTGGCCAAAGTCGTCAATACCAGAGAGTTCAGCTGACATTAGTCTAATGCGTATGGGGCCCTCAAAGCTGCATTCATATAAAACTGACCTATATTTCTCTCAGGTCTCTCCTAGTTGCATCTGATTTTTTTTCATCCCCTGTTGCTATGTATCGGTTAAAAATATATAAAACTAGGAAGAAGCTCTAAAGTACAAAGTTAGTCTTCCAAGTTTCATCTGTGTCTCGTGGATTCCCATAGACTTTACTAGTCAAGACTGATCCGCAAAACAGATGAGAAGAGGACACATAGAAGAATAAGGACAGCGTCTCCGAGATCGGTGATTCAGAAGGCTTCCTTTATTCCAACCATCTTTATCAAGATCCTTTTTGGATTGAAACATTGCAGATGATGTAATAAAGGAATTATTTTGAATCACGACCTGTGAGATGTTGTCCTTACTCTTCTATGTTTACCTGATGCCAAGAAGACTCCTTGGAGGTGATGTGCACCACAACTGGGGTAAATAGAAGCCCTTGCTATCCACTATTGGTGCTGACTATTCCCTATGGAGAAGAGGACACAGACTGAAGACACGGACTTGTTTCTAAAACTGATGTGTGTATGGACTCCATGAGTCACAAGTGTGCGATTATAACCCAATGGGTTTAGATACCATTGATGGTATGGTGTAATAGGAAAACTGGGAAGACAAATGGTGCCGATAGGGTCTTGTCTGTATATTAAAGAATAAGATAATGATGTGGACTTGCTCACCTGAATGGGTTGTGTGATAGTCGCCACCACTATGAAGACATACTGGAAATGGCTGGTGCAGTCCCCATGAACGGATGTCATAAATGAAGAGTGGAAAGGGTTAAAAACCAAGTTGCCATGAAGAAACTAGTCTACGGAATGGCCCAGGCAATGGTTTTGATGCATTTCGGAGAAATAAAAATCATCGGTGATTTTCCAGGATTGTTTTTCTCTACAACGCATCAAAATAAATCACTGCCCAGGCAACCCATAGACTAGTTTTTAACCCTTTCCACTCTTATTATTGAGGATATGCTGACATTTGTGTATACATAGAGGGTGGCCTCAAGATATTCAACCCTGGTGCACCCAAGAAACCCCAACCTGACCCAGCATGGCTCTATCAGATTGTGTATAGTTTAGCTATAGCAGATGCTGAATATTTTCACAAAGCCAAGAAAATGCACACACAAGGGTTAAATGATCCGTCCTATACACGGAGGTATTTGGCATTAACATCTGATTGATATTAAAGAGTAAAAAAAAAGTGTAAATCTTACTATTTGCACAAAGTCAAAGCAAGAATGTTTTCATTCCAGCTTACGATAAGACGTTGTCTCTGAACTTTAATACCTCTCTGTGGGTAAAATACAAATTCACGTCTTACCCACGAACCACAGGAGCTACATTACCCACGCCTTTCCTCAAGGCTTTGGGCGCTCTCTCAAATATAAAGCAGCCGGCCAAGATACAAGTCAGCCAGCTGTAGCAATCCTCCAGGGCCTTGTTTAAACTTTCAGCTGCAGATCTCACATTTCCTCCACCCAACCTGCCGAGCTTCGTTATAAAGTGCTCAGTGTGACCCCAGGCAAATATCGGGATGCCAAAAATAAGTGAAAAAAAAAAAGAAACTATTTTCTCCTGCACGATGATACATAACGATGGCGTTGTGCATTTGTTACTTTTCTGCAATGGTTATTATGTCACGTTAGTTCCACTGGTATTTTGTTGCTTCAGGTAGAAGTCAGTGATGTCATCCATGTTTCCAGGTCTGGATAGAAACAAGTTTGATGAATCAATGTGCGCAATTATACTCTGTGCCGTATACAGATGGGACTGGCCCACCGGGATTCCTCTAGGGAGACCCTTTTCAGTATTATATCACATACCCCCCCAACATAATTAGTACATAAAGGCTTGCACTAACCCACAGGAGGACAGGGGAATCCTCTGGTGGGCCCCTTTGCTGTAGTCTGTCACTTACCCCCCATCCAATATAATCAGTGCACACACAGGCTTGGACTGGTCTACAGGACAACCAGGGAATCCTCCGGAGGACCCCTTTGCTGTAGTACGTCACTTATACTCCACCCCAACAGAATCCGTACACACAGGCTTGGACTGGCCCACAAGAGGACCAGGGAATCCTTTGGTGGGCCCCTTTGCTGTAGTACGTCACTTATACTCCACCCCAACAGAATCCGTACACACAGGCTTGGACTGGCCCACAAGAGGACCAGGGAATCCTTTGGTGGGCCCCTTTGCTGTAGTACGTCACTTATACTCCACCCCAACAGAATCTGTACACACAGGCTTGGACTGGCCCACAAGAGGACCAGGGAATCCTCTGGTGGGCCCCTTTGCTGTAGTACGTCACTTATACTCCACCCCAACAGAATCTGTACACACAGGCTTGGACTGGCCCACAAGAGGACCAGGGAATCCTTTGGTGGGCCCCTTTGCTGTAGTACGTCACTTATACTCCACCCCAACAGAATCTGTACACACAGGCTTGGACTGGCCCACAAGAGAACCAGGGAATCCTCTGGTGGGCCCCTTTGCTGTAGTACGTCACTTATACTCCACCCCAACAGAATCTGTACACACAGGCTTGCACTGGCCCACAAGAGGACCGGGGAATCCTCTGGTGGGCCCCTTTGCTGTAGTACGTCACTTATACTCCACCCCAACAGAATCCGTACACACAGGCTTGGACTGGCCCACAAGAGGACCGGGGAATCCTCTGGTGGGCCCCTTTACAGTAGTCTGTCACAGATACTCCCCCCAACATAATCAGTACACACAGTGTTACGCTTAGGAGGTGAGGGAATAAGGTAACTGAATGGTGAGAGGGGCGAGGGGATTCAGGGGGAGCTAATCTGACCTTTACACTGGGGGTCACTCTGCTCTCAGAGTTACCTCTAATGGTAAGGAGGTCCGAGTCTCCAACCTCTTTTCCTGAGCTCCAGATTAGCCCTAGGTTGAGGGCCCCAACCTCCACCCACAGATCCAGAATCACAGCTACTCCCAAAGCAAGGACTTCAGCACAGCAACAAAGCATCAGCACAGCACAAAGACCAAGAGTAAATAACTATCAGTGGCATCTGACAGAGGAGGGTTTAAAGCTATTTAAAGCCAGAGGGAAGGAATTCCAGGTGAGTCACACCCGAGCCTCACATCAACCCCTCAACCAGCAGCTGAGCATAATAGTAAGTGCAGCTCTGGAGTATAATACAGGAGGTAGGTCAGGATCAAGACCTTCACAACCATACGTCATGCAGCTCTTGAAGAAATGCAAACACAACACACACAGCAGCATCCAGCAAAGTCAGCACAATCTAAGTGTATGACACACAGGCTTGGACTGGCCCACAGGAGGACAGGGGAATCCTCTGGTGGGCCTCTGTTCAGTATTATGTCACAACCCCCCCACATAATCAGTGCACACTCAGGCTTGCATTGGCCCACAGGAGGACAGGGGAATCCTCTGGTGATCTCCTTTGCAGTAGTTTGTCCCTTACCCCCAACATAATCATTGCACACACAGGCTTTGACTGGCCTACCACGTAATCCTATGGTGGGCCCCTTTGCAGTAGTTTGTCACTTACCCCCAACATAATCAGTATACACGCAGGCTTGTAACAGCCCACAGGAGAACTGGGAAATCCTCTGGTGGGCCCCTCTGCAGTAGTTTGTCTCTTACCCCCCAACATAATCAGTACACAAAGGCTTGGACTGGCCCTCAGTAGAACAGGGCAATCCTCCGGTGGGCCCCTGTGCAGTAGTATGTCACTTACCCCCTCATCACTTGTTTCACTATGTAGAGGTATAGGAAACATCCCATCATTCATTTTACAAACTACTCAGTATATTATTATATAGAAGCATAGGTACATTTGTGAATGTAATATTAGCATGTAGTTGATCAGTTGTCCTAGACTCAATGGTCCTGGTGGGCCCCCGCCGCCCCAGTCTGACATTGCTGCATATGACACGTCTATGATTTTCTTATGGGAAGGAGACATACATGTGTAGGAGCTCCGACATTCTGAAGTTTGTCATTTGTCATCTGTCACCACCAGGCGAGACTCTTCTCAACGAGGGGGACTCGATAGAGAATAATAAGCTGCAAACCTGACACTTATTTCTTAGAGGAATAGATGGATAATGAAGATAATATGGCAGGAATCTTCCCATACTTGGTGCAGAAGTTTGTAGCGTCAGCCCCGGGCACTCGATGTGGAAGGAATGTGCTTGTTTATTCCAATTACTCATAGTGTCAGGGAATATCTCTGTAGTAGAAAGGATTGGGTGAACCTCTCCCATTGTGTATACAGAGTGAAATGAATGACTGTGCTGGAGAACTGGAATATGTTATTATGGAGCCCCACATCCATAATAATGTATCATTGGAAACACCTGCTTGGAATGACTGCAGAATGCTTTAAAGGGCTCTCAGATTTTAATATTTTGCTATTGCTTGCATCATAACAGCAGGTATACACTTTGGGTTATAGGTTTCTATTTTCGAGCTGTAATAAGAGCGAGTCGTTTTTGCAGATTTGAGCAGCTCGGCTGAGGTCATGTTAATTCAGCATATCATAAATGTAGGTGACCTATAGCTTCTAGCTGTAAAGTCCCCATGTGCCTGGAATACTTACATCGCGCTCCTTTGCCAGTCTCGTTTTTCTAGGCTGTGTGCCAGGCAGGGAAGAACTGTAAGTCTCAGCCCCGGCTTGTGGGTTTACTAGATGCAGATTGTGCTCAGACTTGTGGTTCTTCACTATCAATACCTGGGGCGTAGCTACAATAGGTGCAGGGATTGCAATCGCACCCGAACCCCAAAAGTTCCTTTGGTCTATACAAAATGACTATTGCTATTAAAGATTTGCAATAATTAGGGGCCCCGTTAGAGCTTTTGCATCGGGACCCATGAGCTTAAAGTTACGCGACTGCTTGTAGCGTAACTACAACAGGTGCAGGTGCAATCGCACCTGGGCCCCGGAGCCTAGGGGGCCCCAAAGTTGACTTATAGTTTGGTCTATAGGAAAAGACTATTAAATATTAATAAATACATATTAAAATATTAAATATTGGCAATAATTAGGGGCCCCTGTTGGAGTTTTCGCATTAGGGTCAATGAGCTCATGGGCGGATATATCATTAGTTCAACCTGTGCGACTGCACCGGGGCCCAAGAGGTGGGGGGGCCCACTTCCACATCAAAAACAGATGGAATTGTGTATTTTGATGAGCTATTGGACTGCAAAGGGGCCCTGTAAACTATTCTAGCACAGGGGCCCTTTTCCCTCTGTATCCGCCAGTGCAAGAGCTTCAAGTTACATTACTGCTTGTAGCCAAAGTAACTAATAAAAAAAACTAGAATGTAAGACAGTGAGCGAGTATTGGTACCAAATGACGAGATAGATGTGGTGGGACTACAAGTCCCAGAACTGCACTGCAATTCTGCCCAATTTCCAAAGAGGCAGTATGTCACATGTTAGGTAATGGGAAAATACAAGCTCCAGCACGCCCGGCTCAGTGTGCCCAGTCTATCCTGTAATATTGACTCTTCCCATTAACAGACTTCCTTTGGGCTGATAAACATGTGGAAACATCAAGACGTAGACTGTGAAGAACTACAGGTACTAGGAAAACACTTAGGGTTAGTTCTATTGAATAATTATACTGTCTGGCACCCATTAATGAATATGTGGTGGTACTACATGTCACAGCATGTCAAGTCCTCACATAACGCAAGAAGATAATAATAAAAAAGAAATGATAAACAAATGAGTGGATGAATAAATACATAGATCAAAGCATAAATGTATAGATGGATATAAAGATAGGAACAGAAATAAGTGGATAAAAAGATGGACAGATATACATATATAGCTGATAGATAGATAGATAGATAGATAGATAGATAGATAGATAGATAGATAGATAGATAGATGCTTTGGTTGGATATACTGGAGCTCCCAGTCCCAGCATCCATCCCATGGATCTAATTGCCTGTCTATAGCATGCCAGGCATGGGATGGCTGGCTGACCAAAATAACACGGAAATTTGAGTCATGATCCAGAAGACCAGCATGAATGGGACCTACAGCAAACTTAGTGTTACAGCTAGTAATTCCCACTCACAGTGTTGTGGTTAGCCTAAATACACATTGTCATGAAAAAAAAGCAAAACCTATAAAGTCATACAAGGTCATGTGAGGAGAAGAAGGCAGAGAAGCCCCCTGAGCCTAGCACTCACCTCCCCTGAGCCTCGTCACTCCTCAGCCAGGCACTCAACTCATTTGAGCCTGGCACTCAACTCCCCTGAGCCTGGCACTCACTTATACTGAGCCTGGCACTCTCCTTACCAAGCTGAGCTGACATTTAACCCCCCTTTGTCTGGCACTCACCTCCCCTGAGCCTCGTCACTCCTCAGCCAGGCACTCAACTCCTTTGAGCCTGGCACTCAACTCCCTGAGCCTGGCACTCACTTATACTGAGCCTGGCACTCTCCTTACCAAGCTGAGCTGACATTTAACCCCCCCCCCCCGTTGTCTGGCACTCACCTCCCCTGAATCTGGCACTCACCTCCCCTGAATATGGCACTCACCTAACCTGAATAAGGCACTCACCTCCACTTAGCCTGGCACTCACCTCCCCTTAGCCTGACACTCATCTCCCCTTAGTCTGGCACTCACCTACCCTGAGCCTGGCACTTACTTATACTGAGCCTGGCACTCTCCTCCCCGAGCCGGGCACTCATCTCTCCTGAGCCTGGCACTCCCCTCCCCTGAGCCTGGCATTCAACCCCCGTGAGCCTGACACTCACCTCCCCTGAGCCAGGCACTCATCTCTCCTGAGCCTGGCACTCCCCTCCCCTGAGCCTGGCACTCACCTCCCTTTTGGCTAATACTCATCTCCCTTGAGCCTAGCAGTCACCTTTCCTGACTCTGGCACTCACCTTCCTTTGAGGCTGGCACTCACCTCCCCTGAGCCTAGCACTCCCCTCCCCTGAGCCTTGCACTCACATCCCTTTTGGCTAATACTCACCTCCCTGAGCCTAGCAGTCACCTTTCCTGAGTCCGGCACTCACCTTCCTTTGAGGCTGGCACTCACCTCCCCTTCGCCTTGCATTCACCTCCCCTTAGCCTTGCACTCACCTCCCCTTAGCCTTGCACTCACCTCCCTTTTGGCTAATACTCCTCTCCCCCGAGCCTAGCAGTCACCTCTCCTGAGCCTGGCACTCACCTCCCCTGATCCTGGCACTCCCCTCCTATGAGCCTGGCACTCACATCCCTTTTGGCTAATACTCACCTCCCCTGAGCCTAGCAGTCACCTTTCCTGAGTCCGGCACTCACCTTCCTTTGAGGCTGGCACTCACCTCCCCTTCGCCTTGCATTCACCTCCCCTTAGCCTTGCACTCACCTCCCCTTAGCCTTGCACTCACCTCCCTTTTGGCTAATACTCCTCTCCCCCGAGCCTAGCAGTCACCTCTCCTGAGCCTGGCACTCACCTCCCCTGATCCTGGTGCTCCCCTCCTCTGAGCCTGGCACTCACATCCCTTTTGGCTAATACTCACCTCCCCTGAGTCTAGCAGTCACCTCTCCTGAGCCTGGCACTCACCTTCCTTTGAGGCTGGCACTCACCTCCCCTTCGCCTTGCATTCACCTCCCCTTAGCCTTGCACTCACCTCCCCTGAGCCTGGCACTCGCCTTCCCTGAAACTGGCACTCATCTCTTCTGAACCTAGTCCTGACACTCACCTCCCTGGTGAAGAGGATGGCCGCATCGTAGTGCTGGTCGTGCTCATCATCCAGTTGGTTGTGTTGGTGTTGCCATTTGCAGAAGTTCTTCAGGGTGGTGGCCGCATTCTTGCTCACCTCTGGCCCCTTCTCCTTGTCTGTGACCATCACCACCTTCACCACTGCCAGGCGGATGTGGTTCTCAATACTGGGATGACTGTAAAGCCTGGAAGCGATGGAAGCCAAGGTCAACAAATAATGGTGGAGGTCCTTCCCATACTTCTTGGACATGGACTCATCAGCTACCAGGAGGAGCTCCACATGTCTGGATTTAGAGATGGATCTCCTGTGGCGCCTCTTTAGTGTGGTTCCCCCCTGTAATAAGAGGGTTTCCTTGAGGTTGGGGTCAGCTGTGAGGCTTTGGTTGGCTTTGTGAGGACTACTCCACCTATGTTGGTCCTGCCTGTGATGCCTTCTGGAGTTATTCCCATGCTTGTGGTGGTGGTTTCCAGAGCCTCTGGTCTCACAGCTGGCTCTGCTGGGGACAGTCTCAAAACTGAAGCGATCCTTGATAAACACATGCAGGACCCTCTCAGAGCCATCCCTGTACACCTGCCCCACTCCTGCCTTGCCCTTAATTAAAGGCTTAATGGTATAATGGGCATGCTTGACTGCAAAGAAGCCATCCAGACCCCCACACAGGTTGAACACAGCCAAGGACTGGGGGCTGGAGTCTACAGTCCCCCTGTAGAAGCAGTGCCTATGGAAACGATGCTGAGGATGCAGACGTCCCAGGTACTTGGTGCTGAAGTGAGGAGAAAGCAGCATGTCGTCCCTTTCCAAGTCCAGAATGAACTTCTTGCCATCAGCATAGAGGATGTAGCCCACCTTACCTCCTCCAGCATAGATCTGGTCAATATTCTGCACTATCCCACTCCTCCTCTGGGGCTCAGAAGATGGGTGATGTTTGGAAGGAGCAGGTGGAGGATGATCTCCTCCAGGATTGGAGTCTGCAGTCCTATCAGAAATAGCAGCAGCAAGCATTACCAGCAGGATCAGCATCATTGTTCTCCCTTGGAAATTGGAGAGAGGGAAGGAAAAAAAAGAGAGAGAGAAGCCTGGGATGAATGAGCAATGAAATGTCAACAGAAGCTCAGAAGTTTCTTGGAGGAGCAGCAGCAGAGGTGACTTTATTTCCTCTCTTCCAGTGCTGGATACAATATATCCCAGGCTCTGTGCTGTCTGGAGGAGCTTGGGTTAACTCCTTAAGGACCACAGAGTAGTTGCAGCAGGGTCCTCCTTGCTCTTGGGAGTCATCCACAGGCACATGTGTCTCTGCACTGCCTCTCCCCAGCAGGGATGGTGGATCTGAAGCAAGAAGAGGAGAGAGAGAGATTGTGAAGATGAGGAGGAGGAACAATGAATTTATACTGGAATGCTTTTTAAATGTGAGTAGTCACTGCCTCTTGTAGGGAGTGCTCCCCTCCCTCCCACCCTGCAATCATCACAAGCAGGAAAGTGTTACAGCAAAGTCAATGGATATTTTCTCTTCTTCTTCTCTTCTTCTTTCATTCTCCTTCTGCTGCTATTTCACAACTGTCCTGACTAACAGCTGACTTCATCTGAAACATTCATGGCCATTTAATGTCTTGTCCTGGAAGTAACATTTACAGGAGGTTCTGATCACTAAATAACCCTATTTACAAATAGCATAAAACAACCCTGAGTGATGCAATGTAGAGGATGATGTTGGGGGTGATAATGACTAGGAATTCCCCCATTGAGTGAGCCTGTATACTTTGGCTGCCTTGACTCTATTAACCATCCAGGCTGTCAGGTGATAGATTGTCTGTCACTTAATTGTTATTATTGATGGGAAATGTTGACTTAGGAGGGACTGGGTGACTTGACTAGCTGTGCCAGTGGCATCCTGTAAATGCTTCTTATTGCAGCTGAATAAACACCGTCTCCACCATTTGTCATCCGTCTTTCATCTTTAAGGGTTGATTACATAACCTTAAGGTAGGTCACTCATAAATGGATCAGCAGAAATGGGCTATGAGAAATGAAATGGATTCTAGGTACCAGCACTGTACTGACAAGTGGATTGGGAATCCTAATTACAGTTAGCCTTTCCAGATCCGAGTCCTCTAATATATTCTACTCAGTAATTAAATAGCCGGCGGAGGTTCATTTCTTATAAGGGATGGGGTGTGGGGGGGTCACCTTTCCGTTTTGTGAAAGTCACATTTGTCATGAAAGGTATGAATGGGAACAGTGTGTCCTTAATGAGAGTAGCCTAAACTGGCTAGCTGTAGGACTACAAGTTCCAGATACTCAGACAACTTGTCATATACTACAAGCCCTCGTATGCAGTGGGCAGTATATGTTGTTTCCACAGGTGCAGCGATGTGATGGGGTCTAAGATAGTGAACTGTTTCCTTTGGGGGCATTCACTCTGTTTATATACATGTTATCCAGTTCTTTTTACATCCAGATGTTGCCGTATATATATGAAGCCTAATGTGTATGTTATTCCCTGTTGTTTTATGGTTTCTTAAAGGGGATCTGTCAGCAGGTTTTTACTATGTCATCTGACAGCAACATAGTGTAGGCAAGGAAACCCTGAATCCAATGATATATCCCATAGATTACTGGCTGCAGCGGTTCTCACACAATCAAAGTATTTAGATTCAGCCATGCAGCAGACCTGAGATAGCCACCCCCACCCACACCAGGGTCTTTATAGAGAGGTGTCAGTCACAGCAGGGAGTGTGTCCAACTGCCTTGCTTGTGAACTTCTAGTCCTACAATGCTAATCGTAGGGTAATAAACTCATTAGTTTAAATAAACAATGGAACACACACACATAAGAGAGGCACAGTTGCTTTTTGTTTTTTAACCCTTACAGCATGCTATCCTCAGCTAACATAGGGAAGACCTGCTGACAGATTTCCTTTAGCTGACATTGGAATAATGCACTTTAGGGTACCTTTACACGCCGCTACCGCGGTGAAAAATCTGACAGGCAATCAATAGCCCCGTCACCATCGCCGTGAAATTGCCTCAAAATTGCGGCGTGTAATTAGGGAACCCAGCGGTTGCGCCTGGTTCCGATTTCACTGCACTGCTTCAAAACCAGAGGCAATCATCAAGGGCAAATTCCCTGCTTTTGGCGTGTGAAGGGGCGATAGGGATAGGGATGGAATCAGCGTCGCCTACTGATTTGCCAGAGGCGTGCCACAGCCTGCTGGAGATTGCACCCCGTCAGCGATGATTGGTGGTGGCTACTTTGTTTCCATTGGCTGTCCCTTCACAGGACGCCATATTTGAACAGCTGTCCATTCACACTACACAATTGAAATGGCGTCAGGCATTAGCTAGCCTTCCTGCCCAGGCTGGCCAATCAGGACGCTATTGCGTTGTCCAATGAGCGTGTTTTGGGCGCGGTGAAAAACAATTTGGCACACCTATGTTTTCGCCGCACTGAACTGATACGCCCACATTCCTTTGGGGATTGCGGCGTGTGAAGTGGCGACGGGAATCTATCGGATGTTTCCCGCTGTTTGTGTGGCAACTTCCGGGGAGACACGTCGCCTTCGGTTGAGGGCGAAATTGCGGCGTGTAAAAGCGCCTTTAGCGTTCGCAGGCAACCATGAAAAAAGTGCACGCGCATGTTAGGTTGCCTCCGATCGCCACCAAAAGTTGCGCTGTGTAAAGGTACCCTAAAGGTACCTTTACACGTGGCAACTTTTCTAGGAATTTCACTGGCTACTTACTGAAGATAAAACTGGAATGGTATCCACGGTCCGCGCTGCTGCCCTGAGGAAGGTGCTGGGACAGCACCGAAACGCGTTGGTGTGATGAAATAAAGAACTTTTGATGGTAATAACCTCTTGTGGATTCCTTGGATAAAGAGCAGCAGCGCAGACCGTGGATACCATTCCAGTTTTATCTTCTGATTTCCCGCGGTTTTGTGGCATTGGTGGAGGTTCTGCAGCAGCTGCCTTATGCTTTTAAACTGGTTGTGAGTCTCACAACCATAAAAGGTGAGTGGATACACTTATAATCCACATAAGAACTGTAGTGTCTGTTTGATAGGGCACAATCTGCGCCTCTTGTATCTCCCTTCTTTTCTAACTGGCTACTTACTGGCTGCAGTGAAATCATGGAGACATTGTTCCATTTGTACACAGCAACAAGATAGAACAATGTCTCCATGATTTCACTGCAGCCAGTAAGTAGCCAGTGAAATTCCTAAAAACGTTGCCGCGTGTAAAGGTACCCCTAAAGAGAACCTGTCTCTACCATAAATATGTATTTCTTTTTTTTTAATATGGTGTAAATGCCACTGTTCTCCAGGCTTCTGGCATTGTTTCTCTTTAATTTCAACTTCTATCCATTCCTGAGATATGGTCTCTTCTTTCTTTGTACATAAATCAAGTCTTGTTAGCCAAAGAGGTGTGGTCGTCATGAAGATACCCACAAAGGAGAGTGGAAGTACACAACCACTTGGATAAAAGACTAGATTTACATATAGGATAGACTGAGCCATATTGCAGGAATGAAGAGGAGCAGGAACAAAATAAAAACCAGGAGAACATGGACACCGGGTGAACAAATTGCACATTTATAGCAGATGGCAGGTCCTTTTTGATATGTTTGAATATTTAAAGGGAAAACTTAATATATACAGTAGTTTGGTGTTTATTACTTTAATGAACTGAGCATATTTAGTCCACTATGCTTTCAGGAAAGGAAGGTGCAGACTACGTCCCGGTGCCATGTCCTCCGAGGTAAGTCTAATGGCCACTTTACACACACCAACTTATCTGTCCAACTTCTGAAAAACTTACTGGTTGCAGTGAAATCATGGACACATTGTTCCATTTGTACACAGCCACAAAATGGAGCAATGTGTCCATGATTTCACTGCAACCAGTAAGTTGTTCAGAAGTTGGACAGATAAGTTGGTGTGTGTAAAGTGGCCCTTATAGTCTAGGGTTATAGCAAGTGACCGCGTTGGAGGAACCACAGAGAGTGAAGATGCTGCTCTCTGTCATACCTAGGAGAGAACACTCAATCCTATAGTGTGTACAGGTGCAACGCTGAACCCGATACATTGTAACAAAAAACAGAGATACTTTGCTAAGGCATATAATTGAACATGGAACAACATTATAGCTACGAAAAAAGTGAAAGATTGAGACACTTAGTTTAAAAATATGGCCATATTGATAACTACCCAGTAGCCTACGCTACCCAGTAGGAGAGACATGCCTCAACATGGCTACTGGGCTTCTATCAATATGGCTATATTTTTAAGCGAGGTGTCTCAGCATTGCACTTTTTTTTGCTAGCTATAATGTTGCTCCATTTACAAGTATATGCCTTAGCAGAGTGTCACTGTTATTTGTTATGAGTGGAGTATACAGGGCAAATACAATGCACCTGTTAGGCGTAAACCTCTAACAGCAAAATAATCCTGTACCGGGTGACATATTTGTCATACAATAAGTGAGAGAAATGCACAAATGGCTACAGGGGGCATTTAGAGGGGTTTTCTGTCCTTTAAAAGTCAACAGAAGCTTGGATTATAAAAGAAAGACGCCATACTGACCAACAAAATTATCTCTGGTGCTACCGCTACAGTGGCATCCGCTGGACCAGAAGCAATGACATCCCGATCACCAGTCACCTGACCATGTAGCTAATCAGTGACCTTTGTGGTCAGGTCACTGATGGTCATGACATCATCACTTCCAGTCTGGCATTGTCTATTTGAGGAGACATCAGGGGGGGGGGGGGTATCATTGCCTTTCACCATCAAACACTTCCCACATGTGGCTTTAGGTTCAGTGGCACGCTCAGTCGAAAGATGCATCATCTCCATTTGAGAACACAGGAAACTGGATGTAGAGAGGGCATAAAAGTCTGCGCTGCTGTATGATGAACGGTGGACTGAAGGTGTATGAATCATGCAGGTGGGGTTATTCGAAGCATTTCAAAGTGTGTTCCCCACATCTTCCTCACCGGGAAACCAACTTGGAAGTGCAGAAAGCACCTGAACACATGTTGAATAAAACCACCTGCAGCATTCATATACCCTTAGTCCATCTTTGATCATACAGCAGCGCAGACTTTTAGCCACTTTCTATATCCAGTTTTCTGGGTTCTCAATTGCCTCTTGGCATGTGGATATCAACCCTGCTAGGAGAGCGAATTAATATGTTTGTTTTATTGTTTGTCAGTAGGATAAGATCGTATTTTGCTCTTCATGTTATCCACAGTCTCCATCTCCATTGGTCACATCTTACACTGGAAGCTTTAGGTTCAAAACTGGAATATAAAAAATATCATTTCTAGTGATGGGCGAACCCACCAATATTCAGATTTGACAGACTCACCCGGACTTTTTTTAAAGTCCACATTCAGGGCTGAACTTGACTTGAACTTGATTCTGAACCACGAACTTGGATTTTAAAGTTATGGGATGGGGGCTGGGGGGCTGTAAAAAGAAAGTATATAGTTATTAAACGGCAGCGTTATACTTACTGGCGTCTACTTCCGGGCCGCTCATTAACTTTCTGCAGAAAGGCCTAACACCCAATCACAGACGCTGTCACAAAGAGTGGGCATCTGTGATTGGCTGTTGAAGTAACCAATGCAGCCCATACATTTTACTATTTCCCATGCATGGAAGATGCTAGACTGTATGGGCTTGTTTCAGGTAACTCCAGAATCCAATCACAGTTGCCCATTCTCTGTGACAGCATCTGTGATTAGCTCTCTGCAGTGAATATCCAGGAAGTTAATTAGTGGCCCGGAAGCACAGCGGCGGGACGCCAGTAAGCATAACTCTGCCGTTTTAGTAAGTTTTTTATTTCTTTTTACAGCCCCCCACCCCCAAACCGAACCCAAATTGTAACACAGACTTCCCAGGTGTTCGGGGGGTGTGCCCAAACACTAGGTGTTCGGAACGGACCCCGAACTTTACAGTTCACTAAACATTTCCTCTTCTCGATTATAGTCTAGAGAAAAGTGCCCTCAAGGGACAGAACCCCCAGCTGGAGGAGAGGTTTCACCTCGCTGTTTAAAAATAGCCAAAGTGAAGCGAAACACAATCCAAGTGTTGATCAAAAAAGCTGTTCAATTGTTTATTTTCTTTTTTTAGATAGCTATATGTACCTTCCAATGGAAAGATTTTTAAGAGGTCAATAAATGTAATCTGTTCCATACAAAAGGACCATCAACTGTTAACTGTGTTAGGGCAAATAAACTGTGTGAGCGAACCATTCCAGTGTTTATGTCACACCATGGCGTACGGATACATGTCCGTGTCCGTGCACACACGAAGTGTGTCCAGCATGTGGCACAATATAACTGAGACAAGAGGAAAGGAAGACCCTGACAATAGGGACAGAGAAGTCACCTTGTGACACTCACCTGAGGATGAACTTTGCAGCCCCTAAAGTCCCTATACAGGTTCTTCCCCCTCAACTGCCCTGTGTCTAGGCCCTCACTTGCCCTGCACTAACCCTGCCCAGTGTGCAGGCTGGCGAGGCCACTAGTCTCACCACTGGAGTAATACAACACGGGGAAGAGAAGACAGACGGAGGGAAAATAGACTCAAAAGGAAAAACGCTCCAAACTCCTCCAATGCAGCAAAACACCAGAGCTGCAATTGTCATGACTCTTCAGCTTTTTCCAGAGACATGCTCCTTCCAAAGTGGTCATCACGGAAAGGGAATCTATAACCGGTGTCAGATATTAGGACACATGAGTTTTTATAGTGGAGGGGAGTGGTCATAAAAACTACATCTAAGATTAAAGGCCACAAGAAACAGCTAGCAAGGATAGAGTCTAAAAGAAATTAGGTTCATTTAAACACAAGTGGCAGACCTTCAGAGGTCAGCAAGGATGGGACGCATACGTGACAATTTAGGGAACCAGGTTCTCCTATCCCGGTAATTAACAAGGTGTTAGAGCTAAGCAGTTCACGATTTTTATGTTTGTTGTGATGAATTAGTTTTGGACATTGACGTGGGTTGTGTATTTGACCTCTTTTGCCAACAGTTGACCAGAAGCTTTATGAGATTACCAAAAGAAGAATTTTCCTGCAAGGAAGGGGGCCTTCATGCACTGATCTCTAGTAAGGTCAGTAAACAGCGTGCGATACTAAGCTGACTTCTGTTCTCTTTTTCACGGCTCTTTAAGATGACTCTGCAGCCCTGGGAGTGTATAACGCATTATCCGTGCCCTTCACAAAGAGCTGGAGCTTCTCTCATCTTTCTCCATTCACATTCATGCAGGTAACAACAAGGAGAAGCACTTACGACTATTTGTACTTGTTCACATCAGGCACTCTGCTGATGGCTTCTTCTTACATTTTTCTTCTCAGATTCCCCGGAGGGGAGGAGAATACGACTTTCCTTTGAAGATGAATCTCCATGCTGCCGCCCGGCCGTATTGTCTGGTCGCTCCCCCTCGTAAATTGAGCAATTTAGATAATAGAAGAATATTAGAAAATTGTATTTGGCGTTCCCTCGGTTTACCAAAGAAAGGTATAATGATTAATCAGACTAAACACAGAGTAAACACTCTCTGCATCTCAACCAAATGGTAAAATCACCAAGCTGAGACTGCTGACACTAAGTGCACATCGATCATGGTAAGGCGTCATTGTAACCCAGTGCTCCGCAATTGCTTGACGCACAATTGTCTCTTTGTGGGTTAAGACAGCAATGAATGGTGGATCAAACAGGCCCAGGTTTTATGCAGGGCAAAAGGGACACCAGATCTTGGAGGCCTTCATCATACCATTGTTCTTACTATTATTTGTTCCTGATTTTAGTGCTCTTTTGATTCCTCCTCATGACAAGTCACAGCTGGCGGGTGATAGCTACTGTGGACAGAAAGTGGTGGAACGGTGGCAAACCCGACCTCTGAGATTCCGGTGATCGGTATATTACCCCTCATCCACATCAGCCCCTCTCTACTTGCCTCTACTATGTACGGCTCCCATTCTCTCTTCACTTTACTGAATAATCTCTGCCCATCAAATTCCAGGGTTTTGCATCATAAACAATGTCACTAATCCAAAAACTACATGCTCTTTCTTTTTCTATTGCTGCTCCTCTCAGGTGATATCTCTCGCAATCCTGGTCCACCCTCTGCCAACTTCAAGTCCTCCCCCACCTCACATAGAAAACCTACTAACCTCATTAACATTATCCACACACCGTCATCTCCCTCTTGTAATTGCGTGCTCTGGAATCCACGGTCTGTATGCAACAAGCTTCCCTTTATCTACAAATACTTTCTTACTATTTCTCTTATTCTGCTGGCCAACACTGAAACCTGGATCCAGGATTCAGACACGGCCTCCCCTGCAACTATTTCACTTGGCTGCTTGCATTTCTCCCATTTCCTGAGACCTTGGAACAGACATGGTGGTGGAGTAGGCTTACTCCTGCCCCTACAATGCACTTTCTAGGTCATCCCTCTACCTCCATCACTATCATTCCCCTCTTTTGAGGTCCACACCATTAGGCTCTTCCACCCCCTTTCCCTCAGAGTAGTGGTTGTATACCGACCCCAGATTCACCCACCCTCTTCCTCTACCATTTTTCTGTGTGGCTGCTGCACTTCATGTCCTCAGAATTACCAACCCTTATTCTGGGAGACTTCAATATCCCCATGAACAGCCCCACCTCCCCATCTGCATCCCAGCTTCTATCTCTAACCACCTCTCTTGGACTGTCACAGCTCTCAACCTCTGAGACACACACAAACTGTAACACTCTAGACCTGGTTTTAGCCGTCTCTGTTCAACCTCCTCTTTAGATAATTCACCTCTTTGAGCACAATATTCTTTCCTTCATGCTCACAAATCCTTGCACACCCCAGAACACGCCTATCTATAATGCTTTCAGAAATCTTCAGGCCATCAACCCTCATATATTCACAGACTCTTTACACTCATCACTGTCCCCAATCTCCTCCTTCTCCTGTCCTGATCTGGCTGTGAATCACTACAATGACTCTCTCAGAAGCTCCCTGGACTAAGTAGTGCCCTTCACCCTCAGAACCTCCAAATACAGAGAAAACGAGTCCTGGCTCACCTAAAAAACTCAATTCCTCCAGTGATGCTCCAGGAGTGCTGAACGCCAATGGAGGAATACTTGCTCACCAGCAAACTTTATCCACTATTCATTTATGCTAAGAACCTACAACTCTGCCCTTCACCTCAGAAAACAATCCTACTTCACCACCCTGATCTCCTCACTATCCAACAATCCAAAGAAACTCTTTGACACCTTTCACTCTCTCCTCAGTCCTAAAGTGCATGCCCCTATCACTGACCTCTGTGCTGATGATGTGGCTTCTTACTTCACAGGGAAAATAGAAAACAACCTGCAGGAAATCAGCTCCTAGCCCCCAAGCACCATTACTCCCATCCCTCCCCACATTTCCTCTGGCTCACCCTCCACATTTGACTTAGTCACAGAAGAAGTCTCCAGGCTCCTCTCTTTGTCTCGTCCTACTACATGCACCGCTGACCCCATCCCTTCACACCTACTCCAGTCTCGCTCTCCTGTGGTCACCACTCACCTAAACAAAATCTTCAATCTCTCCCTCTCTTCTGGCATCTTCCCCTCTTCCCCCAAACACTCTATCATTTCAATATGAAGTGATCCAATTCTATGGTGGCCGTGCTCCCCGTGGTAATGATTTTAAGAACTTCTTGTCCACAAAAAATTTTTATTACTCAAAACATGTTTTTTATATTCTCACATGTTTTGAGTAATAAAATTTTTTTGTGGACAAGAAGTTCTTAAAATCAGTACCACGGGGAGCGCGGCCACCATAGAATTGGATCTCTTCCTATTGAATCTTTATGCCTGTGGGAATCCGTGGCAGGACCCAACACAGGATCAATTCAAGGCGAGCAGCAGACCCGGATAAATATCCAAAGCGTGAGGAGGCTTTGGAAAAACAATATGCTTGAAGTTTTATGGCAAGAGGTGAGTGCATAAAATGTCATTAAAAGGGCACCAGAGAGTTACATTGGTAACGCACTGAGATTGGCGCTGCATGTTTGTTTTTTATATATACCCTACAGGGAATCACCTTACTTCAAACACTCTATCATTATTACATTATAAAAGAAAACGTCTCTTGACCCATCCTGCACAAATAACTACAGACCAATCTCCCCTTCATCCCTAAACTCCTGGAGCGCCTGGTCTACTCCTGCCTCACCCGTTACCTCTCCACTCACTCTCTTCTAGACCCATTACAGTCTGGTTTACACCCCCTTCACTGTACAGAAACTGTCCTCACCAAAGTGACCAATGACCGTTTGACGGCTAAACGTAATGGTGACCACTCTCTGCTTATTCTTCTTGACTTTTCTGCAGCTTTTGACACTATTGCCCACCATCTCCTACTTACTATACTCCACTCCATTGCCATAAAGGACATGGCTCTGTCCTGGTTCTCCTCCTATCTTTCTGATCGCTCTTTCAGTGTATTGTTTGCTGGCTCCACTTCTTCTCCTCTATCCTCTCACTATTGGGGTCCCTCAGGCTCAGTCCTCAGTCCTATTCTCTTCTCTCTCTACATGGCCCCGATTGGACAGACCATCACCAGATTTGGCTTTCAGTACCATCTTTATGCTGATGACACACAACTATACACTTTGTCCCCTGACCTTAACTCATCTCTGCATTACAGAATGCCAATGACTGTCTAACCGCAGTTTCCAATATCATGCCCGGTCTCTATCTGAAACTCAACCTTTCCAAAACTGAACGTCTTCTGCTCCCACCCTCTACTAATCTCCCTAAATCTGACATCTCCATTTTGTTGTGCCGCACCAGCCCAAAGGAAGGGAAAGACAGAGACCGGACCAGTGCAGCTGGGTCCGGGGAAGACGGCAGCGCTGAAAAACTACTGGCAGGACAGACTCCCCTGACGTATCCAGGTAGTTACACGGGTAGGAGAGAGCCCGGTGATCCCTTGCAAGATAGGGACATCCAAGGCTAGGCTGGGACCAGAGAGTTGGCTCTGGGTGACCAAAGCTACACGGATACACCGATGGGGAGGCACAGATTCCAGGACTTGTCACCTAACACACGGGCTGGAGAAACAGCAGCATATAGGGCCTAGGCTTGCTACCCATTTACCGGGATAAGCAAAACAAGGGATCGAGCTGCCCTCATACAGCCCACGGAAGAACAGAGGAGAGGAAAGACTGAAAGGTTTCAGAGAGTGAAGGGTCTCAGAAAGGAAACC
Source organism: Allobates femoralis (assembly GCA_033576535.1). Classification (NCBI taxonomy): domain Eukaryota; kingdom Metazoa; phylum Chordata; class Amphibia; order Anura; family Aromobatidae; genus Allobates; species Allobates femoralis. The sequence continues at coordinate 48,702,575 of JARQOC010000002.1, read as the reverse complement.
TGGCTACAAAGGGTTCAGATAGAGTGTACGGGGTTAACTGTGTGGACTGTATCGTGAACTGTACTAAGAACTTGTGAAGTAAAGCCCGGTGAACCCAGCTAAAGTCTCCCGTATGTGAATCCCTGCACATTGAACTATATATACATATTTCATCCTGTCAGGAGCAGCCCTGACCCACGGCGGGCTCATCCATCCGGCTGCAGCACCATCCATCCTCCTGGCAGCGAACAGCAGCAGCGGTAGCCCTCTCACCGATCACAACCCATGGGTGACGTCATGACAAATTCCTGTAAATAACCCCTTTTACTTGTGGGCTCAGGATACGGTCCGGACCAAGGTCTGCCGTGATACCCCCTGGGATACCCCAGTCCGATACCAAGTACCCCGTCCCAGTGGGCTCCGCATAAACAACTAAAAACCTCACTGTGGCCCTTATCCATTCCCTCCTTGATTATTTTAACTTTCTATTAATTGGCCTCCCCCTCACTATACTCTCCCCTCTCCAGTCCATCCTTAATGCAGCAGCCAGGATCACCTATCTGGCTAACCATTACTCGGATGTTTCCGTTCTGTGCCAGTTATTACACTGGCTGCCTATACACTGTTATTATTTATTATTATTGTGCCATTCCATGGCGCTTTTTATGTGGAAAGGGTATACTAAGACAGGTAAAAGGTACATGGACAACATATGGCACACAGGTACAGAAGGAGAGAGAGGATGCTGTCTGTGAGGGCTCACAATCTACGAACCATACACTATAGGATCCAATTCAAATAGCTTGTTCTCACCCACAAAGCTCTTCACACAGCTGCATCTCCCTACCTCTCTATCCTCATCTCTGTCTATCACCCCACCCATTCTCTTCGCTCTGGAAGTGACTTTAGACCAACAACTGCTCTAATCTAAACCTCCCACTCCCGGCTCCAAGACTTCTTCCAAGCTGCACCAATTCCCTGGAATGCCCTACCTCAAGAAATTAGGACTATGCACAACTTACACATATTTAGATGCTCCCTAAAAACACATCTGTCTAGGGCGGCCTATCATTCTCCCTAATCGTAGTCATTTAGACATAGGGTATTTACAATTGCTCTGAACATAAGTCTCCGTCAATCTCCACCAGACCCAAAAGGTCTACACAGATTGTCTGGTGTCCTCTCATGAAGCTCTTATCTACTCCCCATCCCCTAAAATTGCTTGGACCATCATTGTAAATAAACATCTGTACTTTGTCACCCCTACCTCATTGTTAGATTGTAAGCTCATACATGGAGGGTCGTCATTATTTTTTGCTGTAGTCATTGTATTTTTTATAACTGTTACTTATGACTGTCTGTATATGAACCTGTGAATTGTAAAGTGCTAAAGAATTTGTTGGTGCTATATAAATAAAGATTATTATTATTACTTCAACTTTGGTGATAATTTTAATGACACGTTAACTGGTTTTTAAATATAAGCTGTATCTGACCCTTGTCCAACAAGGAGTTCATGTGCGTCGTGTGTTATTTGGCCAAAGGCAGCGGGAGGACCATCATTGGCAAGGGTTGAGTCATAAAGGACTATAAAAGTAAAGCAAGTACAAAATGTCACAACATTTAAAAAAAACACCAAAAAAAATTAAAAACCACTTGAAATAGATGCTATTTTTCTTAGTTGCATCTCTAAATGGAGCTCATAAGAAAGACTTCATAAAGATTTTTGGGTGCTCTTGTGTAAATAGTAGTAGCAGATTATTGACATGGCTGATGAACGGGGTTGTGTGAATCTATTTGCATCAACTCTACTACGTATCTGTTCCCATAGCAGGGGCAAATTACTGGGATAAGCTATTATATACTGTATATGTATATATGTTTTCCAACTGCCAGGACCCGTGTAGCCTGCTCTGCAATAATTAAATGTGTTTAATTCCTGTTGGTAACTTCGGGGTTAATACCAGTAGCTGCTGCAGTATTGCTGTCTATGGTCTGTTGTGGCTCTGCTGGTGAGATGTTGTGTGTGTCAGGTGACGCGATTGTTGATGTCCCTAGTCTTTAAATAATTTCCTTTCCCATCAGCAGGTGTCATTGATAGAGTTCAGTCCCTACTCTGACCTTGTGCTGTGAGGACATAGTGCTATGTTATCAAAGCTGTCCTGAAGCAAACTGCTTTGTGATAATCATATGTTGGGAGATGTTGTTCCTTTCCCTGGGTGGAGGTGAAGAAGTGTTAGTGCAGGGCTGGATAGAATGAGGGCAAGGTTTGCGGCCCAAACATCGCCACCTTTAGGGGTAGCTCTGGGATCAGGGTCAGCCAGAGAATCCCAGTCTACAGGGTCAGACTAGCTTCCCTAATTCCTTCAGTCCATCTCTGCCTGTGTGCACTATTAGCCCCCATGACAAGACCCCCATTGATCCCATTTAATGGCTAGAGCTTCTTCATAGATTTTTACTATACAACGTATCTTCCAGCCACTTCCAGTATAGGTACAGTTCCTGCATGGCTATTAAATGGAATTGGAGGGGTGTTGTACACAGGGTGTTCATAAAAATTGCACGTTTTATCTGGATATGGTTCTTCTAGGACAGGGGTAGGGAACTCCAGGCCTCGACAGCCTTACACAGTGCAGGTTTTCAGGATTTCCTTAGCATTTGACAGTTGGAATCATCACCAGTGCAGGAGATTAAATTACCTACTGTCAAATACTAAGGAAATCCTGAAAACGTGCACTGTTGGTGGCTCTCGAGGCCTGGAGTTCCCTACCCCTGTCCTAGGATAATAATAATTTATTGAGCTTTTTTTCATCAGAACTAAAACTGTTTTATTTGCTGTAGCAAGTAATCAGAGCTCAGCTTTCATCTTACCAGAGCAGTGTAAGAGATCATAGGACCATCGTACCCTTCCTGCCAATTGAGTGGTGCTCTGTGGAGGACATTAAAGGGGCTGTCTAGTGAAAACAATCCATTGGATAGGTGGTAATTTGCTGATTGGAAGGCGTCCAACTACTGGGCCCTCACTGAATGGGAGATAGGGGATTTTTTTCCTGAAATGCAGCACCTCCTACATCTCCTCCCTCATGTCTGTTTATCGCACTACCCCTTCTCTACGTTCTGCAGGTGAGTTTAGACCAATATTTGCACTAATCCAAACCTTCCACTTCCAGCTCTAAGACTTCTCCCAAGCTGCACTAATTCTCTGGAATGCTCTACCCCAAGAATGTAGGACTAACCACAACTTACACAGTTTCAGGTACTCCATAAAAGCACATCTTTTAGGGCAGCCTATCACATTCCCTAATTGAAGTCCTTTATAGACAGTATATAGCCAATTCACTATTTTTCTAAACACGATTCTTCATCAAACTCCACCGCACCCAAAAGCATTACGAATATTGGTTGGTGATGACTCATGCAGCTCTTATCTATCCCTCATTTCCTCAGGATGGCTGGATCATCATTGTAAATAAGTCACTGTATTTTGTGTCACCCCCACCTCATTGTAGATTGTAAGCTCTTACGGGCAGGGCTGTTATTATTATGTTTTAATTATTGTATTATCTAGAACTGTTACATATGACTGCACCTCTAAATTGTAAAGCACTGTGGAATATGTTGGTGCTACATAAATAAAGATTATTATTATTAATAGAGACCTATTTACACTCATGCTCCTATACTGAAACGTACAGATTGTTTGCTGGTCAATTTCTCAACCTACTCACTGTTATGGAGATCAGTTCTGAAATGGCAGAACACAAGATCTGTAGTCGATGCCAAAAAAAAATATCCAACCATGTGTTGGACATCTGTCATGGTTGAAGACATCCAGGGGAGGATTATGAGAAGCCGGAGGATATTGGTGCAAAAATGATCCTGACAGGTGCTCGTCAGAGGAACATGTCGCCATGAGCTGAAATGTCTTCACCATGAAGTCATATAGAATATGCAACAATGAAAGGAGAGAGAATATAGAAGTGTGTAATATTGCAGCTGGCTACTGGAGATTATTATATATGATCATTGTTGTATGTGATTCTTCCATTATCCAGAACAGTCCACATATGCGGATGGGCGCCACTCGAGTACCCGAGTATAACAGAGGTCAATGAGGAATAGTTCCTGGAAAAATGCTCGAGTTCCCCGTAGACTTCCATTATACTGGGGTAATCGAGTTGCACCCATCCGACCATCAACTGCTCGTTACGAGTACCGTGCCCCCGAGTATGGTAGTGCTTCATCATCACTAGTGGTGACATATCAATAGTACAGAGCCATGGTAGTGCTCGCTCATCACTAGTCTCTAATTATTATGATGGTAATAACCATTTTTGGCTTCATATGCTCGTCAGTAATATGTTGTATTATCCAGACTCTCTCAAGGTCCAACTGGACCTAAAAGAAAAGCCTATGCAGCAAAACCCCCACTTAAAATATAATTTTTAATAAATATATGAAAAGTTCAAAAATAAATTGCATAAATTACACAGAAAATGTATAAATCACACATAATAATGTACTCAAAGAAGAGTAGGGTATTGGACTAATCAAGGAAGATAGTAGGGTAGGGGGGACTCACCCAAGTAGACCCTACCTGGCCGTGGAGAGTATGATACCCTAGGTTCGAGGTGCTCACACTCAACATCAAGATTCACTATTCGTCCCTGTATTATCCTCAAGGACGTCTGTTCATTTATCTGAGACACAGAACCCTGGATCCTGGGGTTCCCCAGATTTATCCCATTATGAACCCCAAACAGTAAATTGAGGGAAACGTGTCAGGATCCAGACTTGGGACTGATTTCTTTTAAGCTACCAGTCTGATAGCTTAAAGTGATCTATCATATTGACCTGATACTTTTCTTAGTTTTTAATTCTCACTGGTGGTGGTGCATTAGGATTCAGTGAGAGTAGTGGAATATTAGGAATGCATAAGGAATCACAATATTGAGTGGGGGCACATTGAACCTAGGGCATCATACCCTCCACTGCCAGGTAGGGACATATAGGGTCTACATGGGTAAGTCACCCCTTCCCTACTATTTTGCTTGCTTATTCCCACACCGTACTCTTTCTTTTGTGCTTTTTCCAGTTTCATTTATGCAATTTATTTTTGCTTTTTTAATATATTTATTAAATGTTATATTTTAAGTGTAATTTTTAGGTCATTAGGTTCCTCTTCTAATTATACCCATCTGATATTTGCTAAGATTTGGTTTCCACCTGCAGGACCCAAACTACGCTGATGACACGCTGATCTACCTCTCTGGACCTGACATCACCTCCTTACTAACCAGAATCCCACATCTGTCCGCTATTTCATCTTTATTTTCTGCTCAATTTTTAAAACTGAACATGGAAAAAACTGAATTCACCATCTTTACCCCATCCCACTCTACCCCTCCACCAGACCTATCCATCAAGGTCAATGGCTGTTCACTCGCCCCAGCCCTGCATACTCGCTGCATTGGAGTAACTTTTGCAGAAAGAAAAAGAAAAGGGCACATGTGTAGACACACAGGGCTATTTGTATAAATAAAAAGTGCCAGTGCACTCACCTATAATGGTTGTGTATGTCTACACAACCAAGATTAAATGTGTGGTTACTGGGGCTCCGAGTCGCCTCTCTCTATTATTGGTGCAATCTTGTCGGTGTTTGCATTCGCAACTCCGTGCTCCGCGAAGATTCAAGTGATCCTGCCGGACCGGATACCGCGTCACCACAGGTCCTCAGTTGTTTATCCCGGTAATTATGTAACCGCAGGTCCTCAACCCTCCAGACATGCCAGGCTGCTCCTGCCGCTATGCTCCACAGAGAGATATCTCACATAAAAACAATAGTACAGTGGTCTCAGGGAGAGCCATAGGAATACTGGACAAATTAGTGGATAAGAACCGACCTTTATTCTTCCTCCAATACCACTGCCACAATGCATTTCGACGGTCTAAGCCGTCGAAGTTTTGACACTTTTTCTTACCCCTTGCATCTAGCAGGTGGCTGCAGATTCCCCCAGGAGGTAACACATACGTCCAGACCGCTACCCCTTGCATCTAGCAGGGGGCTGCAGATTCCCCCAGGAGGTAACACATACGTCCAGACCTCTACCCCTTGCATCTAGCAGGTGGCTGCAGATTCCCCCAGGAGGTAACACATGCGTCCAGACCGGTGTTACCTCCTGGGGGAATCAACAGGTCGGTTATTATCCACTAATTTGTCCAGTATTCCTTTGGCGCTCCCTGAGACCGCTGTACTATTGTTTTTATTGGAGTAGCTTTTGACTCTGTTCTCTTCTTTAAGCCACATAAATAAGCCGTTTCCACCTACCGGCGACTCAAAAATATTTCCCACATTCGCACATTTATTCACCAAGAAACTGCAAAAACACTAGTGCATGCCCTCATCATCTCCCACCTCAACTACTGCAATCTCCTGTTCCCTGGCCTCTCTTCTAACACTCTCCCAACCCTTTAATCTATTATTCTATCCTAAACTCAGCTGCCTAATTAATCAACCTATCTCCCAGCTAATCCCAAGCCTCTCCTCTCTGCCAATCTCTTCCCTCGTTCCCCGTTCCCCATTACTTATAAAGCCATCTGCAACCTGTCTCCTCCATATATCTGTGACCTAGTCTCATGGTACTTAGCTGCATGTAACCTCCAATCCTCATAAGATCTCATTCTCTCTGCCCCTCTTATTTCCTATTCCCACAACCTCATGCAAGATTTTTCCCATGCTTCCCCCATACTCTGGAACTGTCTAATCCAACACATCAAACTCTCGCCTACAGTAGAAAGAATCAAAAGGAGCCTGAAAACCCACCTCTTCTGACAAGTCTACAATCTGCAGTAACCCTGAGCCCACTATACAGCCGCACAAACAGCCCTACACTTTCCTAGTGTAATCTCACCCATCCCTTGTAGACTGTGAGCCCTCATGGGCAGGATCGTCTCTCCTCACAGTATTGCACCCATGCCTTGTAGACTGTGAGCCCTCATGGGCAGTGTCCTCTCTCCTCATCCACTATATCTTCACCCGTCCCTTGTAGACTCTGAGCCCTCGTGGGCACGGTCCCCTCTCCTCGTCTATTGTATTCTCACCCATACCTTGTAGACTGTGAGCCCTCAAGGGAAGAGTCCTCTCTCATCCCCTGTATCCTCACCCATCCCTTGTAGACTATGAGCCCTCAAGGGCAGGGTCCTCTCTCCTTATCCACTGTATCCTCACCTATCCCTTGTAGACTATGAGCCCTTGTTGACAGGGTCCTCTCTCCTCACCTACGGTATCCTCTCCCATCCCTTGTAGACTATGAGCCATCAAGGACAGAGTCCTCTCTCCTCATCCACTGTATCCTCACCCATCCCTTGTAAACTGTGAGCCCTTGTGGGCAGGGTCCTCTCTCTTCACCTACTGTATCCTCATCCGTCCCTTGTAAACTATGAGCCCTCGTGGGTAGGATCCTCTCTCACCTACTGTATCCTCACCCATCCCTTGTAGGCTGTGAGCCCTCAAGGGCAGAGTCCTCTCTCATCCGCTGTATCCTCACCCATCCCTTGTAAACTATGAGCCCTCTTGGGCAGGGTCCTCTCTCCTCATCCACTATATCTTCACCCATCCATTGTAGACTATGAGCCCTCGTGGGCAGGGTCCTCTCTCCTCACCTACTGTATCCTCACCCATCCCTTGTAGACTATGAGCCATCAAGGACAGAGTCCTCTCTCCTCATCCATTGTATCCTCACCCATCCCTTGTAAACTATGAGCCCTCGTGGGTAGGGTCCTCTCTCCTCACCTACTGTATCCTCACCCATCCCTTGTAGACTGTGAGCCCTCAAGGGCAGAGTCCTCTCTCATCTGCTGTATCCTCACCCATCCCTTGTAGACTATCAGCCCTCGTGGGAAGGGTCCTCTCTCCTCACCTACTGTATCCTCACCCATCCCTTGTAGACTATGAGCCATCAAAGACAGAGTCCTCTCTCCTCATCCGCTGTATCCTCACCCATCCCTTGTAGACTGTAAGCTCTCGTGGGCAGGGTCCGCTCTCCTCACCTACTGTACCTTCACCCATCCCTTGTAGACTGTGAGTCCTCGCAGGCAGGGTCCTCTCTCCTCACCTTCTGCATCCTCACCCATCTCTTGTAGACTGTGAGTCCTAATGGGCAGGGTCATCTCTTCTCCTGTACCAGTCTGTGTCTTGTATTGTTCATGATTATTGCATTTGTTATTATATGTATCCTTTTCACATGTAAGGCACCATGGAACAAAAGTAGTAATAATAATAATAATAATAACTAAGGTCACTATAAAACAACATAGTAAGATAACTTTAGTAGAGTTAGGTGGATAGTTTCCGGACAAAATACGAGACTCCGGCGTCAATGTCAACCAGGTATCACAGCAAGTTGGTATCACAAGTTGAAAAAACCCACAGGATGACATTTAGACTTGAGTGAAAGAGAAATGATTGTGTAACCTCATCTCCAGATGCCGGTCAGGGCGGTTTTTAAAAAAGGCAAAAGTCTGCTTATCAAATGTAAAGCAAAAATCAATGCAAGTTTGCTATGGCATGACTACTAATGGCTCCCACCGCTCCCCCGGAATATTAATCGGAGCCTTTTTCACGGGTTCTTGTTTGGCAGAACTTCTATTTTTTCCACCTTTTCCTTTTTTTTTTACATTTGCAGTCCAGATTGGTGTGAATCTCAGATATGAGATATGTGTCAAATGGAAAGCATCTGATAATAACTTTCTCCACAATGACATTGTCACATGGGAATTATAAAGAAGTGCTGAACGTTTCATATTACAGATGTACAGAGAGGGCAGAGCTGGCAAAGCGCAATAAGTTATTAAAGTGTTATCTACTGTATGGCGGTAATTGCACAGATTTGGAGATGTGTGGACATGCTTCCACTTCAGGCTCACTGTGACATGACCTTGGATGAGACTTGTCAGAAAGATAGAGAGAGAGGAAGAAGCAAACAACCGGACAGATATCAAAGAAAAACAAGCTCTGGACTTTCTCATCAGTCTTTAGTGCCATATACTGCATAACAGTGAACTTCCACCTATGCAGGTTGCTTCAATCTCTATTTGATAATATCAAGCTTTGAAGAGTTACTACATCTTTTTTATATAACTATTCTTCAAAGTTATGACTTTTTGTAATCTACTTCCCTACCTTATTTTGCTTTCTTCACTCCCAAACACTGTGCTGCAATTTGGTTTTGATGCTCCTTTAAAAGTTGCTTTCAACTGCTGCTCAAAAAAGATCTGTATCTGTATTCAAGCAAGCAAGCTAGATATAGGACTACCTGAACCCTTCTGTTCTCCATTTCAATACCCAAACAATGGAAATCCCATACACAGACTGTTTGAATTTATTATATGAAAGTTAGCAGTGCAGCAGTTGAAAGCAACTTCTAAAGGAGCATGAGCTGGGCATTGAAATAACACTGCAATATTTAGAAAAGGAGGGAAAATAAAATTAATAAAGCTTGTTTAAAAAATTCATAAAGATATGCGTAATGGATAAGTAAATAATAATAGAACAGTTAACTTCAACCTATGCAGGCTGCTTCAATTTCTATTTGATAATATCAAGCTTTAAAGAGTTACTACATCTTTTTTTATCTAACTATTCTTCAAAGTTATGACTTTTTGTAATGTACTTTGCCTTATTTTGCTTTTTTCACTCCTAAATATTATGTTGCAATTTGGTTTTGTTGCTCCTTTAAATGTTGCTTTCAACTGCTGCTCAACAAAGATCTGTATCTGTATTCAAACAAGCTAGATATAGGACTTTTCCTGCCTGAGCCCTTCTGTTCTCCATTTCAATACCTTAAAAATGGAAATCTCATACACAGACTGTTCAAATTCACTACATGAAAGTTAGCTGTACAGCAGTTGAAAGCAGCTTGTAAAGGAGCGAGAGCTGGGTGTTGAAACAACAATGCGGTATTTAGAAAAGAAGAGAAAATAAAATAATAAAGCTTGTTATAAATAATAATGCTATAATGCCTAATGAATAAGTACGGTAAATAATTATAGAAATGGAAGGTTGCTCTTTAAGGCATAACTGTCATTTAAATTTTTATTTTATTATTCAATAGTTTACATTAAAAAATTCAACTTTGTAATATTTCTTATCAGGCAAAGGACATTTTCCCATCAAGGAGATAGGATATGCAGCTGTTACTGATGAGATTCTATGTAGATTATAGAGAAGGAGGAGGCGGAGCACTGCCTCTAGTCCCTCCCTATGACTCTAGTCACTCCCTCTGCCTCTATCTCCCCATATGCCTCTAGCTCCCCCTATGCCTCTAGCTCCTCCCTCTGCCTCTAGCTCTTCCCTCTGCCTTTAGTTCCTCCCTCTTCCTCTAGCTCCACCGCTGCCTCTAGCTCTCCCTCTGCCTCTAGCTCCACCGCTGCCTCTAGCTCCTCCCTCTGCCTCTAGCTCCCCCTATGCCTCTAGTTCCTCCCTCTGCCTCCAGCTCCCCCTTCTGCTTTTAGTTCCTCCCTCTGCCTGTAGCTCCCCCCTCTGCCTCTAGCTCCCCCTCTGCCTCTAGCTCCTCCCTCTGTCTCTAGCTCCCCCTCTGCCTCTAGTAACTCCTTCTGCCTCTAGTAACTTCCTCTGCTTCTAGTTCCTCCCTCTGCCTCCAGCTCCCCCTCTGCCTCTATCTCCTCCCGCTGCCTTTACTAACTCCCTCTTGATCTAGCTCCTCCTTCAGCTTTTCTCTCCGTCTACCTTCTGCTCCTCTCTCTGCCTCTAACTCCCCTCTAACTCCAGCCTCCTGCTCCTCCCTCTGCCTCTAGCACCTCCCACTATTTCTAGCTCCTCCCTCTGCATTTAGCTCCTCCCTCTGCATCTAACTCCTCCCTCTTTCTGCATCTAGCTCCTCCCTCTTTATCTAGCTCCTCCCTTTGCTTCCTGCTCCTCCTTCTGTGTCTATCTCCTCCCTCTGTCTCTAGCTCCTCCCTCTGCCTCTAGCTCCACCCTCCCTCCTGTCTTTACAGAATCTCATCAGCACCAACTGTCATCTCCTATCTCAGTAATGGGAAAGTCTTCACTGAATACAGATTTCTCTTTATATTTGGGAGTTTTAATAATGCCTGATCAATTCTGTCAGTGAAAGAAGCATGAGTCTGATAATAAATATTACACAGTTGCTTATTTTCATGTATGTTCCTGTATTGATTTATGAAATAAAAGTTTAAACGATGGTTATGCTTTAAGAATAGGAACCAGTTGGGTGTGCAACCTCTATACAGAGCTCAGTACAAAGCCATATAATAATGGAGGGAAAGGTTCCATTCCATTGAAAGATTTTTCACCTTAAAGGGAACCAACCACCTCAGATGACGTGTATAAGCTGTTAATCCATGTCCCTGGACCCTACCTACACCATTGCAGCTATCTTTTTGCTAAGAATATTGATAACAGCAAACCGAAATAAACAGTTTATAAACTTACATGGCTTTAGTACATGAGGGCGTCTCCCTTGGGCTCCAGTACGAGAGGGCTGTGTCTCCAGCAGCCTGAGTGGCTTTCCTCCCCCTCCCTCTCTGTTTGCAGGACGTCACCGAAGGACGTGATATTATCTTATTGTGGGCGGGCACGGACGGGAGCTGCTTGGGTGCCCGCCCACAGAAAGATAATATCACGCCCTTCAGTGACGTCCTGCAAACAGAGAGGGAGGGGGAGGAAAGCCACTCAGGCTGCTGGAGACACAGCCCTCTCGTACTGGAGCCCAAGGGAGACGCCCTCATGTACTAAAGCCATGTAAGTTTATAAACTGTTTATTTCGGTTTGCTGTTATCAATATTCTTAGCAAAAAGATAGCTGCAATGGTGTAGGTAGGGTCCAGGGACATGTATTAACAGCTTATACACGTCATCTGAGGTGGTTGGTTCCCTTTAAACACTAAATTTAGAGCAGAAAGAGTAACGTGTATTTGAAAGGTTGTGTCTAATGTAGTCCAATAGGTTACTGCCACTAAATGGATCCCCTTGAAAAGTGACATTAATAATTAATATGTATTTTACAAATAATGAATGCAAAATAAAAATACATATTATTTCATTTAAACATGAATCTGTCTCTATTCTGAGAGCAGCATGATGTAGAGATAGAGACCCTGATCCCAGTAATGTGTTACGTACTGGGCTGCTTACTGTAGTTTTGTAAAATCACTGTTTTATCAGAGATTAACTCTAGAAGACTAAAAAGCCTGCTGTCATTTAGTCTAACCACACCCCCACCACTGATTGGCAGTAGGGATGGGCGAATCCTGAAATACTCGGACTCGCTGGACTCTAATGAGTCCGGGTCCGAGACTCGGTACTCGTTGCGAGTCCAGCGAGTCCGAATAGCAACCTGTACTTTTGCAGTGTATCTATACAGATACACTACAAAAGTACCCTAAAAGTTAATCTAAAGGGTTAAAAACAATAAACATTCATACTCACCTTCTGTGGGGCCTGTACCTTATGTACCGGGACCGGTACCGAAGACCTCTGGCTGTTACAGGACCTCCGAGACCACCGGGAGAAGATGAGGAAAAGGACCTTGCAGTTCAGCCAATCAGGATGCGGCTAGAGGTCACATGGGTTGTGACGCGGCTGCACTGCGGCCACATGACAAACCCATGTGACCGCTAGCCGCATCCTGATTGGCTGAACTGCAAGGTCCTTTTCCCCATCTTCTCCTGGTGGTCTAGGAGGTCCTGTAACAGCCGGAGGTCTTCGGTACCGGTTCCGGTACATAAGGTACAGGAGTACAGGAGGTGAGTATTAATGTTTATTGTTTTTAACCCCTTAGATTAACTTTTAGGGTACTTTTGTAGTGTATCTGTATAGATACACTGCAAAAGTACAGGGACTCGCTACCCCCGAGTAATTCCTAAGGAAACTCGGCGAGTAGCGAGTCCCCCGAGTCCGCTACTATTCGGGCGATTCCTGAATAGTAGCGAGTAATTCGCCCATCCCTAATTGGCAGCTTTCTGCCTATGCACAGTGTACACAGAAGGCTACAGGTGTGGCCAGCGTTATGCAGAGCTCAGAATTAAGAGAACAAGTAAATCCACAGCAGATAAATCGTTATTACTCAAAATGGCAGCAAGCAGCTCAGGAAGTAACACATCTATGGAATCAGTGTCTCTTCCCCTACATAATGCTGATCTCAGATGGGAAGCTAAAATCCATGGACAGATTCCCTTTAATGAAAATCTATCAGCAGGTTTTCGCTATATAATCTGAAGGCAGGGTGATGTAGGGGTTGGCACACAGATTTCAGCGATGCCTCTCTTATCACACTGTGTGCAGTGGTTTACCTGCAATGTTTGTTTTAGCTTCAGGAGATTATCATTGCTGCGCTAGATCAGCTAATAGGGCAAGCACCCTGCTGTGATTAGCAGATCACTGTCTATAGACATTGTATACAGAGAGCTGTAGTGTAGGTGGGGGCAGCTTACACAGCTCTCCCGCATTGCTACATCTACAAATTCTGATTGTATCAGAACCACAGCACCCAGTAAACTAAATGATACATCATTGAATTCAGGATCTTTTGCCTACATCATGCTAACAGATTCCCTTTTGTGTGATCCCAAAATTTAATTAGTTTGAATGTCGTTTTCAAGTCTTCAGCTTGATGTTAATGAAGATTAATGTCTACATCTACAGACTAAAGGCTGCTTCACACGCTAGGATCTCGTTAACGATATCCTTGAAATGTCACCGGTTTGTGAACGTTCCACCAATATCGTTAGTGCGTCCGTGTGTGTAAACAAACGATGTAGCATGAAAAAATCGTTGGAACGGTCATCAAAAAAATGAGACCCTGACCTCACATCTATTGCTTATCGTCCAATTAAGGATCTTTGAAGAAGCTACATCGTTCAGTGTGACACCTTTTTGGATGATCTCGTTCAAAATTCTCATATTTCTGACACTTTAATAAATCGTTCACTCCTTCCTTTTTTAAACAGAAATGTAAGTACCGGTAATTGGAGTCCAAACTATTTTTACAATTGGGATTCATTACAAATTTTGCACTATTTGCCCTTTTTAACTCAATGTTGCCCTGTCAATTATTGGCTGCAGAATAAACCAAGAAATTATCAGCTCCATGCGGCAGGCCCGGACTGGCAGGCAGGAATACCGTGAATTTTCCCTATGGGCCACGGTACTTTGGGCCACTGCGCCCGCTCCTCTGGCCGCCGGCCCTCTAAATCATATTAAGTGCATCTGCGGTTGGCCGCTACTGGCCGCTACTGCCCACCAGTCTGGGCTGCTGTGAGCGGTGCTGCGGTGCACTAGTGAGCGCTGTGCTGCCGGTGCCGGGCCACTGCACGGCACGGCAGCATGTTCTTTGAGGGTGGTGACAGGAGAGAGCGCGCTTTGCTTTCCTGAATTGAGTCCCGCCCATAAAACGCCATTTCCGCTGCCGCCTGCATACTAGTGCTGCTCCTATGCGCCGGACCCACGGGCACCGCACACACACCCCACCACATGCCACTACTTCCACAGGCAGTAGCTCACTCTCCATTCACTCCCAGGCCAGCACAGTCATCACTGCAGGCGGACACCAGTGAGTAAGTGACTATGTGGGGAGGGTTGCCTGGGCAGGCTGCTTTGTGTGTGTGTGTGTGTGTGGGGGGGGGGGAAGCTGGGACAGGCTGTTGTGTGGGGGGGGCACTGGGGCAGGCTGGTGTGTGTGTGTGACAGGGCCTGGCCTGGCTCCTGGCTGTGTGGGAGGGCCTGGGCTGGCTGCTGTGTGTATGTGTGGGGGGGGGGCCTGGGCTGGCTGCTGTGTGTCTGTGTGGGGGGCCCTTGGCAGGCTGCTGTGTGTGTGGGGGGGCTGGGGCAGGCTGCTGTGTGTGGAGGTCTGGGGCAGGCTGCTGTTTGTGTGTAAGGATCTGGGCTGGCTACTGTGTGTGTGTGGGGGGTGGGCTGGGCAGGCTGCTGTGTGTGTGGCGGGGCCTGGACTGGCTGCAGTGTGTGTGTCCCTGTGTATAGAGGGGAGGATCTGGGCAGGCTGCTGTGTGTGTGTGTGTGGTGGGGAGCCTTGGCAGGCTTCTGTGTGTGTGTGTGGCGGGGCCTGGGCAAGCTGCTGTTTGTGTGTGGGGGGCCTGGGCTGGCTGCTGTGTGTGTGGGGGGGCCTGGGCTGGCTGCTGTGCGTGTGTGGCGAGACCTTGGCTTTGCGTTTGTGTGTTTGTATGTGCATGGGGGCGAGGTGGGAGGGGGCAGGTTGCTGTGTGTGGTGGGGAGCCAGGGCAGGCTGCTCTATGTGTGTGTGTGTGTGTGTGTGTGTGTGTGTGTGTCTGGCTATGCCTGGGCTCGCTTGTGTGTGTGTTTGGTAGTACTGTATAGGGCTGTGTGGGAAGGCTGCTGTGTGGGTTCGCTGTCGTGTATGTGTATGTGGTGGGGCCTGGGCTGGCAGTGACAGGTGTACTTACACATTTATTTTGTCAGCAATTTTTGGCTGTGCTGGCTCCCCCTGTTTTCTCTCTGGTATGGTTTAGTGGCTGACCACCACTTGTCGTGCACGCCAGATATTGTCTGTTTTCCATCTGCATTGACTCCATTATTTTTAGTAACTGTTCACACACGGTTACCTCTTCCTGTCCTCAGGCTAGTTTATTGTAGCTATACTCACCTGAACCTGACTTGCCTTTACCCTTAAGAGCTGGTTGGGTTGGTGAGGGTTAACTGTGAAATAGCCCAAACACTTGTGGTGGAGGCTGCAGGTGTGGGGGCCTCAGTTGCTCTTCATTCACTGACCCACCTGGCACCTTGGGAAGCATTGTCTGACTTGTATAGGTGAGTGTTAGCTTTATATGGTCCTCTTTATTTTATATTATATTATGCTATCTACGGACACATCAAAAATTTAAAAATATGTACAGTAGAACCACTCAATCTGAGACATACCTTGACATGGGAGAGTGGCTCAAAAGATTATTTCGGTAATCTTTTGATAAATGTCTTTATTTGTATGCAGTATGGTAGTGACAGGTGTACTTACGCATTTATTTTTTCAGCAATTTTTGGCTGTGCTGGCTCCCCCTGTTTTCTCCGTGGGTGTAATCCTCAGTATCCATTATTTTGTATATATACACTGTACAGTACCACTTGTTCTGTTTTGTTGTAAGAGAAGCGGTGGAAGTCATCACTTATCTTCTGTATAGGTGACGACTTTCCCTTCACTGTGTATCTGACCGCTGGGACCTCACAATCCTGGGAAACGTGGCTTTGTAGAGCACCATGTAAATGGAGCTGTGGTTGATTATTCCCTCTGCTGCACCATTTATATGTGGCTCTTCAGATAACTCTTTTAAGTTAGTGGTGAGGGTCATGACAGCTTAAAAGCAAAATTTCACTGATCGGTGCTGATAGGGGATATAGTATGTGGGCTGGTGGGGCTTGTTTTCCCGGGCTGCTTTTTGGTCCCAGTCCGGGTCTGCCTTACGGGCATGATCCAGATTAGATTAATAGATCATATCTGTGAGGATATATAGATCCACCACAGTCACTGTAAGAAAAAAGGAACATACTGGGCAGATGCGGCCTCTTCCTTATCCTTGGTCAATTCCCTGATGATAACGGAGCACCAGAGAGCTGATGTTTTTTCCTCACAGTCAAGACTTTGGTTTAGTAACTTTTTAACTCTCTTGTTACGTATGGTAAAAGCATATAGGTTTCAGGGGAAGAATAAAAGATTAATTTAAGATATTCCTTAGGCCAGTTTCACATGTATCAGGTTCTGTCCGGTGTTTTTCCCTCCGGGCCTGTTTTCTGCCGGACTCGGCAGATCGCATGGTTCAGGAGCTGTCCCTGCTGGAATAACAGAATTGTGGCTAGCGGAGAGCTAGCCATGGTCTGAAACCTTAGCAAGGACAGCTCCAGGTGCTGAAGTTCAGCGCAGCCGGCGCTGAGCTTCAGCACCCGCCATCCGGGAACCTGACAGATTCTCTATCGGGTCTGGCGCAATCCGGCGCCCCATAGACTCCCATGTTAGGGGGCGTCGGATCGCACCGAATCCGGTTTTCCTAAACTTTTTGACCCGGACGCAAAAATGCTGCAAGCTGCGTTTTTGTGTCTGGGACAAAAAATGAATGTAGCCATCCGGCCATAGCTACCATCCGGCCCCATTCGGCACCATAGGCATGCATAAGTGCAAAATCGGGTCCGAGGCTGTCAGGTTCACACTGGACAGCCTCGGACCTGATCACAACGTGGTGTGAAGCCGGGCTTAGTTTGATATAGGCTCCGCCACACTTGAGATCCAGACATTATTATGTTGTAGAGGTGATATGAGAAGAAAGTTGAGTTTGCAGTCAATAACAGTTGATTAAAAGGATGACAATTTTTATATTTGTCAGAAATCTCATAGAAAAGGAGTAGTCTTGTTTTTCTTACCAGAGAGTCGTATAAACCACTCTCTCGCCATTAGAACACATTCATAGAGTGCTCGAGCCCATTAGTCATCTACTTTATTCCTATTCTCTTTTGTATCTCCCCTCCCCTCTTCTCTCCCACTTCAGACTTCTCTTTTCTTTTCCTCTAAGCCGTATCCGTCTTGTTGCTAGGTAGAGCGTAAAACTCATAAAACACACCGCATACAGAGAATAGCGGATCAAATATAACGGCAGCCAGATAACAAGTTACACAACTCTCAAGAACCACCCAGAGTACACAAGGTTTGAGATCCGTTGCTCCACATTTTTCTGGTTGAACCTCTTCAAAGATGGAAAATATGAAATATTTCAATGACTTTCTTCATGAGGAAGCATAGAGGATGGAGATACATGGGATTTATAGATATATCAGCAGGTGGATTGTTATGTCTAGAAAGATCTTTGCTGAATTTCAGATGACTGTGACGCAAAATAAAGCTAAATTGCTTCTTTTGGCACCTCTAGATGTCCACATTTCAGGACCTTCTGTTGTCTTCTAGAAGTGCAGTTTCCCTCTACACCTGTTAAGTGGCATTAAACTCATTTGGAGGAGACACAGATTAGATATTAGAACTTTTTGACAGTCAGGGTGATCAACGAGTGGAACAGGCGGCCATGAGAGGTGGCGAGTTCTCCTTCAATGGAAGTCTTCACACAGAGGCTGGATAGACATCTGTCTGGGAGGATTTAATGGATCCTGCTTTGAGCAGGGAGTTAGACCAGATGGTCCAGGAGGTCCCTTCCAACTCCACCATTCTATGATCCTATGAGTAGATGGGCTCTTTTATCATGTGCATTTTTAGACATTCAGATATTCATTCTGTTGGTCTCCTTCCTTTCTGGTATTTCTTTGAAGTAATGAATACATAATTGCAGCTACATACCCCTCCTTGCCCACTTTTTTCTTACTTCATTTAGATTCTTTTTTTTACGCTAATCATGTTTTTATGACTTGAGTTGATTTCCAAATACTTACAAGGAATATTCAGGTAGAAATCTACAGCTTCAGGGGTTGGAAGTTAAAGAAGTCCTACCAATTACTAGAAAAACCATGAAAAGTGACCACAGATAATATGAGAAGACTCAATTATGCTGACATTCTCTTTTCTTCAATATTCCTATCACTATGTGACTGTAAGAAACCAAGGAACACATGACTTCTTTACTGTCCCTCATGTTAGGGGACCCTAGGCTATCCCTGTCCCCAGGATTACTCCTGATAGTGGGGATGTCTGGGTCTCGTACACCACTATACTGCTAAATATAACTCATCAATTTCCCCCCTGAGGAGAGAATGAGCAGGAGTGACGGGGAACACACAAACAAGACAAAGAGGGAAACAGATACAACATAGACTCCAACTCTTTTCCGCTACGAGTCTCCATCGCAAATGCAGGTAAGAACACCACTGCTTCCTTCAAAGACAGCTCCTCAGGTCAGCTAAGGATGAACTATAGCAGGCATAGGGAAGTGTCAGAAGTAGGCTTATATAGCAGAAGGGCATCTGAGATGACAACTCCATGCTACTCACAGCAGGCTAGAAAGGAATCTTAACCCCTTCAGCACTGATCTGAATTAAACAATCTCTTACTCAGGATAGGTGACGAGCTGGCATTGGAGAGGATCTGAGATCACTAAATGTTGTGACATTCTGATTCCAAATCTCCCCACGGTCACATCGGGTTGTGACATGCTCAGGTTGCGACAGTTGCAATTGTTAGAAGAGGCTCTTTCTATATATTCTCTGAATTGCAAAGTGCAAACTCCTGCTCAGATCTAGCAGCATTTGACACGTTTCCCTGCTTAGTCAACTCGCTGGTCAATAGACAACTATGGAGGGATTATAGTAACTATTTTCTCATAACTTCACCAAAATATAATCACAGACAAGGTGAATTGGTTTACCAATGCATCTTACTGGGCAACGAATCAGCAAATCTATATCAGGAAAAATGTACCTCAACTTCTGCCAGTAACCTGAGAATATGTCCCTGTATATTATGAAGCACAGATAAAGGAGCTGGTTATAAAGATTAATCTGACATAGGGCTTTGTATAGAGGTAATCTGCAAAAGATGGATAGGGGGGTACAGCTCCAGAGCTCACTGTTCTGTTACATGGAGCTGCAGAACGGTCAGCAGGCACCCCGTGCTCCAGTCCTAGATCATCATTCTTACACTCAAATAGTGGACAACCGACTTCACCTTCTCCCATGCAATTAACTGCCTAGCTTGTTCAGCCAATCAGTCCTATGCTGATGCTCTTTCTCTCCCAGGTCCCCAAGGCAATGCTGCTAAGTAGGAATTGTTTTCTTTACACTATGCACCCCCTATTATGCAGAGTGACCCGGGGTGGTGGTCAGAGGCCAGGTAGTCATCTTCCTCATTCTAGCATGCTACATGAAGATGGAGGTCCTTGTTGTATACGTTCACATTTTAAGGGTGATATGCCCATGTATGCCACATGCTGCTGAAGGCAATTGCTTCCCAGGAATGACTGTTAACTCATACTTACAATGAGACCGCAACTTTCTTTCTAACGACAAAAATGTACTAAACAGTTCCTCATTATCAACTTTCCTCATGGGATAGCAAGCACACATCTTGTCAAACAGTTCGACAACACAGAGCATCTTTAGGTACACCTTCTTCAATTCTATCTGGATTCTCCCTGTTCGCACAAACAAAGCTCATTTCAGCACAACCAAATCCTGAAACACAAAGAAGTGCATCAAAGTCATTCTAATCTTCTGTACTAGTCTCTCATCTGATTCTTCTCACAATTGGGCCAGAATCCATGACTACAGCCAGATCCAAACCCTATGCTCTCACAAGAATAGGGAATCACTCACTGGAAAACTCACTTGGTTCACGTATTGGTTCTCTCTGCCCACTACCCAAAAGAGCTATAAGCTTACTGGAGTTCGACTGCCAGGCATCCATCTTCCTGGAGCCTGTTAGACTTAGCCACTCCTGTTTGGAGTACAGCACCAGGACCTATTGCAGTCACTCACACTGTGTATCATTTACTTCTTCAAGTCATGCTATCTCTCCTTTCCCCTATCGGTACAGGTCACCCACTACATGAGGCCTTGATCATCTTTCAGACCATAGGTCTGCCCTAGTCACAAAACGGGCCCTATCCAAAGTACTAAAGATAGCTGTCACTTTCCCTAGATGATAACCCCTCCCATTTTGGGTTAGATTCAGTTCACTTAACTATTGCCTGACCTACAGTCTTGTAAATCACACCCAACATTGCTATGTGGTGCTTCTGCGTCTTGGTCCCCACAGTGGTACTGCACCTACTTCACAGGTGTGGTACTATTGCTCTCAGGTAAGATGGGGACACAAAGCTGAGACACCCAACCACACACCCAAAACCCATCCTAACTCCAGATCAGGGAGATGAAGGGCAGAAGAAGCCCCACGAGAGGACAGACCCCCATCTTAGGGGTTTAGGGGGTGGGAGGAAGGATAAAAATGAGTAGTCTGAAAGTGAATTGTGAACAAGGAGCAGCAAGATGGAGTTCTAGGGGTCACTGGAGCTGAGGCATAACAGGGCCAGTGGGTAGGTCGACCATGGAAACCCGAGTTCAGAGAACCCCGAATCTACAGCCGACTTCCAGGTCATGGCAGGGGAACTGGCTGCATGAGGGGACCAGCCTCAATCTGGTGTGAAACTTTATAATCAAGCCACATAACTGGAGGCCACTGAACTGCAGGTGCAGTAGCCAACACTGTTTACTCTCCTGGGCACAGTGATTACAGATGGTCGAGAGGACATGACAGGCCATTGCTCAGCAGGGCCCGCAGTCGCCTGCCTTGGGACTTGTAGCACAAAGGTGCACTAGAGGGAGAGAGAAGAATAGTGCAGAGAGAAAGAGCAGCACAGAAAGGCTTATGAACGGTGTCTCACGGCTGGGCCAAGCTGCGCGCTGGGAGAGCACAGTACCCGGCTGAGTTATCTCTGAACAGAGCTACAGAAAAGAGACTAGTAAGAACTGCAACCCTTGTGTCTGACCACTCGTTCTGTGCCTCCCTGCACCAACATCTACCACGATCATCCACATTACATCTATACCAAACCCTGGGGACTCGCTCTGTCCATGGGCATTAATACACCTAGCTGCAACAATATCTATTCCCCGGGGTCACTACCAGCAGCACTGGTTACCTTGATCAGAAACAACGGATGGTGTCACGATAGACTTTATTATCCCCTGTAAATATTTTCCTTTCCATGCACGGGATTACCACCGTGACATCCCTCTGACTGATCCCGGATGGTCGTGTATCCCTAGCTACACATTACACATTCCATCTCAATCTACATGACACATCACCTCACAATAACGGACGACACAATTCACATGTACATTACATAGCAACAACGCAATTGGTGTCTTCAGGGAGGGACGTACAGCCTGTCCACCTCCTTACTGTTACATACATTATATTGCTTATATGGTGAAGAACATGTCATCCCACAACTGCAATGGAGTTCCCCCGCTAAAAACTCACAATGCCGTAATCACTGTGGAGTTCGGTTCATTTAATTGTAAAAGAAAAACTGCAATTCACTGATATAAAAAAAAGAAATAAAGGTGCGATCCAATGGTTTAGTTTTACTTGCATTCTTTACATTTCAGTTTCTCAATAGACCTGTGCGTAATTAGATTTTACAGCACATTAACATCTTAATACTGTTGTTACTGCCGCTGTGGTACATTGACCTTTTCTTAACTGTTTCACAAACTAATTTTTCTTCAGGTCTGTTCCTTTTGTGTGATCCTTATGGGGGTTTTAATAAAGCTGAGATGGCCTGTTTGCTTTGTGTGCTCTGAAGTCAGAGCTTACAGTCCTCGCTGTGTGGCCGTATATGAGTCACCACCGCAAATGCAAAGAAAAGCGTACGGTCAGCACACTTGTATATAGCGGCTTTACCGCAGAAGAATTATCTAATTAGGATTGACCCTCCATGTATATAATTAACAGTGAGAACATAATAGCACTACATGCTTATTCTTTACTTTTCTTGTCCATTGTTATCATTAAATGTGCAAGAGAGAGAGAGATGGCAGCAGATCATTCAGAATACTGTCCAAGCGCCAAGTGTGTGACAACAGAACAGAGCTTCTTTAATTAGCAACAAACACGTACAGATATGATAAGCTTTGTGCTATCAGGAATAAAACATATCTTATGGATTTGTCAGTCTTTGTGCAGCATCTCTGCAGCAGCTTCTGCCTCATGCACAGACACAGGAAACTGGATACAGTCACATGCTTTCCTGTATGAGCCTCTGAGAGTTTTTTTTTTTTTTTTTATCTAACTTTATCAACAATATACAAACTTAGCAATAAAACAATCATATACAGGAAAGGAGTTGTTGCATTAAACATATTCCAAAATTCTGTTGTGGAAACCCCTTTCTAGGGAGAGCAAATTTGGGATGAGACACAAGGGATGTCTACATCTGCCAGTTCTGGTCCTTATTCAGGTAAGTCGATCGATCGGAGAACAAGCACACACAGCCAGTATGTCAGTGTGTCTGACTTGGTCTAAAGACTTTGACAGCTCACACGTATTTATACATGAAAATCGTGAAACAATAGGATGGCTTAGCAATTATCCAAAAATAAGTTTGTAAACATACAAAGAAACATGGATACTGCTGAACAGGTTAAACAAAGGTGAGTTTCAGTTCACACTTGGTGATACAAGGTAGCAGCATAAAGACAATGCATACCTTGATACGAAGGCAGTTTCAGTTCACCTGGACATTCTGTTTTTTTTCCTGCTTTCATTGGAGATATAATACAGACCTGATACAACACAAGTTATCAAGATATATATAAATTGCTTAAATGATAATCAAAATAATTGCAAAATATTAACCATAACAACTCATACTCAACAACGATTTATCCTATTAGTGCCATTGCAGTTCTGAAGTCCTCAAACTTGGCTCTTAATAATGGCTTTGTCATACCCTCAGCTATCATCTTGTCAGACTTACAAAACATAAATTCAAGGACCCCATATTCCACTAAGTCACGTAAGTGGTGATACTTTACGTCAATGTGCTTAGTCCTTGCACTAATCTTCTAAATGCTGGCAAGTTAAATACATCCTTGGTTGCTATGTAGAGTCATGCCCTACTGCTTGTCTGTAACTCTTATTGCTGGGTAGCAGATCTTCTTCTCCTTCTAACTTTAAGTAGGACGGATCCATTGGTGTTGATGAACCTTTGGCTTCTGACAGCTCTTTTTCCTTGTGGTGGCTCTGTAAGCTCCCATGTCTGGAGTTAGTGAAGGGAGTCCTTCTCTTCATTAGCGGCATTTATCTACTTATGCTTCTCGTGGACAGACAGTTTTTGCATCTCTTGCATTGACTGTGGCTCTGATTCAGGAAGTGTGCTGACCATATAAAAATGGAGTCTAGCTGAGTTGCCTTTGTTTGGTCTTTCTGATCTCCTGACTGGAGGTTGACTTGGTTCTTCTGTTTCTTCCTTGGTGGCTTCAGAACTTGACAATGCAATCTGCTGCATCGTGCGGTGTGACACAGCGATAACGATGTGTTCCACGATTTCTCCCATTCAGCGCTGTGAAAACAAGGAATCCTAACGACCGCTATTCACGATCTCACCCCGAAATCACCATGATGTTGTAGACGATATCTCAATATCACACGTCTACACTAAGATTACGATCCAAATTTCCGTGAGCGTGCTCCCGTGACTTCTATGCGATATCCTGCGTGATATCACGACGTGTGTTGGTACCTTAAATGGAATTTGAGAGACTAAGAGTTCTCATCAATTAATATATATCTGCTGATTGTTACTGTGTTGGTCTCTGGGTGCAGGATTCTGTATTCCTTTTGAGTTTCTCTGTAGCCCACCAGGACTCATTGCTTTGCATGTGATTATCACTTAGAACGTCTTTCTTTGGGAACATACACAAATGTTTTGCTTCTAAAAATCCTGAGGTGCTTCAGGTTAGGCTTCTCACAGTTCCATAGCTCATATGGAGTTTTATTTGAGGCTTAACCTGGCAGTTTATGTTGAAAATAGCAAGCTGTTACTGCCAAGCACAGAAGTGCAAGCTCCATAGCTCCATACTCACCACTTGTGGTGTTACCTATTTCTTTCAACAACTGGCAAAACTTAAAAGGAAAGGAAATATAATTTCTGTATGAATAAGGCCATAAAAGGCTGAAACGTCATGTACATATTTTCTTTATCTTGTTGCCAAATAAAAAGCATTGAAAAACCAAACATTTTGTGCCAAGTATCCTAATTCTGAAGATAGCA
Organism: Allobates femoralis; assembly: GCA_033576535.1. Taxonomy (NCBI): domain Eukaryota; kingdom Metazoa; phylum Chordata; class Amphibia; order Anura; family Aromobatidae; genus Allobates; species Allobates femoralis. The sequence goes on along the minus strand of JARQOC010000002.1, from coordinate 48,677,820 downwards.
AGCTGTCATGATGGCTTCTCCCCAATATGTTGTAGGTAGATTCGCATTCACATATGTTGTAGATAGATTCGTAGGTAGATGACAACATACTTCTTCCACTTTCACAGAGAGTGCGGACTTAATGTCATTCTGTTCTGGGTTGTATAGAATGGTCGTCTGGAACATGACTCCATTATTTTTTTAAATGGTTTGCACCTTACCACTTGTATACTCAGTCCCATTATCTGCATGCAGGGTTTTTGACATTCTTCCAAATTTGTTAAACATTACGGCAAGATATTCTTCAAGTTTCTGTAGAACCTCATCCTTAAGGCCCTTTCCAGCGATCCCACCAGCGATCCCACCTGGCCAGGATCGCTGGAAAGTCTGGCCTTGTTCACACACAATTTGCGCTTTTTTTTAGCACTCCTAAAACCACATTCGTTTTTTTAGGAGTGCTAAAAAATGTCCCTTGTGTGTCTGAGAGGATTTGAATCCCTTTTGGACTTTGTCAATTTTTCCTCAAAAGCGCAGGCAAAAACGTAAGCGTTAACGCAGGGTGCCTTTATGTGCCTTTTAAAAACGCATGCGTTTCCCATAGGGCCCCATGTTATAGAAACGCATGCGTTTTTGTAACATGGGGCCCTATGGGAAACGCATGCGTTAACGCAGGTGCCTATATGTGCCCTGTGTTAACGCATGCGTTTCCCATAGGACCCCATGTTAAAAAAACGCATGTGCTTTTGGAAACAACCCCTGCGTTTTTTTTCAGCACCCAAAAAACGCTGCATGCAGTGTTTTTTTGGACTGGGGGAAAAAAACGCAAGTGGAGCTGAAAAACGCATGTACACTCAAATGCACCCTGCGTTAACGCACCTGCGTTTTTGAAAAACTGCAGAAAAACGCATAGAGTGCCAAAAACGCAGGTGAGTGTGAACAAGGCCTCTCTCTGCAGTCGCTGGTGAGCTGTCAAACAGGCAGACGCACCAGCGACCAGTCATCAGCGACATCGCTGGTAACCAGGGTAAACACCTGGTAACTAAGCAGCACACTCTGCTTAGTTACCTGGTGTTTACTCTAGTTACTAGCGTCCTCCCGCTTACAGGCTGGGCTAAGCGGGAGAATGCTGGTAAACAGGGTAAACACCGGGTAACTAAGCAGCGCGCACTACTTAGTTACCCGATATTTACTCTGGTTATCAGTGCCCAGCATCCAATGTGCGGCACTGGGCATTGGCTGGGAGGTCGCTGATCGTTGGCCTCTCGCTGTCACACATGCTGATGCGTGCTGACCAGCGGGAGACCAAGGACCAAAAAATGGTCCTGAATGATTTGCAGTGATCATTGACCTCACAGCAGGGGCCAGGTCGCTGATGCGTGTCAAACACTGCAACATCGCTGGAGAGGTCGCTGTTACATTACAAAACCTGTGACGTTTCAGCGACATCGCTAGCGATGTTGCAGTGTGTGACGTACCCCTTACTGTGAAGCAGGTAGGTGACTGTATATCTGGAGTAGTCATCAATAAATGTAAGGAAATCTCTCTTCTTGCTTGGAGTTTGAACACTCATTGGACCGCAAACATCTGTGTGTATCAAATCCAGTGACTGTGGAGATCTAGTGGTGCTTACTTTAGAAAAGGATTTTCTGGACATTTTCCCTTTAGGACAGCTAGTGCACTTCATTATTTGACTACACTGGTTGATTTCCACACCATTTGCAAGTTGATCTAGCTTCCTTACTGCTTCTGGGTCTCTGTGCCCAAGACGTCTGTGCCACACATGGATACAATCCTTATGCAGATCTTGTCTAGCACTGTTCACTCTTTCTTTGCATTTTAACTGATATAGTTCATTTTGGATTTTTCCTTCTGCAAGAGTGTGACCCTTCTGTGATATAATGCAGCTGTTGTCTTTAAAAGTAACTACATTCCCTTTTTGCGTAAGCTCCTTTACTGACAGAATATTGCTTTCAAGACTGGGAACATAGAGAACATCCTATAATGGGATCTTTCTGCTTTATGGTACAGAAACTGGAGAGTGGGGGGTAGCCATTTCCTACTCCTTCTGAAGTCATATAGTGACCATTAGCTAACATGGCCTTTTCTGACTCGCTTTCATCAAGGTCACTGAAGAAATCCTTGTTATTCGTCATATGGCTGCTAGCACCAGAGTCTATACACCATATGTGCTTTGCAGATGGGCCTGCATTGGTATTAAATGCAGCTTCAACACATGCAGACTTTTCCTTTACAGCTGTTTTAACTCTTTGATGACTGTTCTGCTTTTTGAGCTGACTCATTCTTGCTTTCCCAATTCTGTAGTTTGCTTTAAGGTAGCCGGGCTTTTTACAGACAAAGCATTCCTGAGTTTCTCTTAGAGTGCTCTTATTTTTAGGAAAGTCCTGTGTCTTTAATGCTGTCTCTGCTTTAGATTCATTACTGCTGCTTACATTCTGCCTTTTTCGCTTGAATTCATCTACAAGCTTGCCTTTGACATATTCTAGTGTGAGCTCATCATCTGGCCCTGCACCTAGTGCAGTGACAAATGTGTCATAACTTTCTGAAAGACCACTTAATATAAGTGCAGCAAGATGAAAGTCTTTAATTTCTTCTCCAATACTCCTGAGACGCTCCACAATCTCTAGGGTGTTTCTCATATAGTCCTGCATATTCTGGCCATCACTTTGCTTAGACTGGTACAGCTTTCTCATGAAATAAAGCTTATTGCTGAGATTTGATCTTTCATGCACTTTCTGTAACTTTTCCCACATCTACTTTGCAGTTGCACACTTGCATATATGCACAATCTGGTCATCTACGCTGAGGGAGATAGTGCTTTGTGCTTTCTAATCCTTCTCTATCAAATCAACTAGTAATGTAAGTATATTTCCACGTACCTTCTTTTATGAGCAGCATCTTCACCTTGAATTTCCAGAATTGATAGTTCTGATTCGTGAGGCTTTGCACTGTAATCTTGATTGCTGCTTGTGGACATCTTCTCTGTTGCTCTGTGCTGCTTTTGCTTTGGGCTTCTGTTGCAGTGTTATTCTTGGGGTTCTGTGTCATTCTGTGCTCTGTGTCACTTCTGGGGTCTGTGTCACGCTGGGCCCATAACCTGTTGGCAGCAGATCCTTCAGAATACTGTCCAAGCGTGTGACAACAGAACAGAGCTTCTTTAATTAGCAACAAACAGGTACAGGTATGATAAGCTTTGTGGAATCAGGAATAAAACATATCTTATGGAGTTCTCAGTCTTTTTTGTAGAATCTGGTAGGTTTCCTGGTAGTTAATCTTAGATGATCTTGGAGGCTAAGATGTCGGACGTGGACGTCCTAGGCTGGTGTGGTTACACATGGTCTGTAGTTGTAGGGCTGGTTGGATGCGCTGTCAAATTCTCAGAAACACCTTTGAAGACGACTTATGGTTGAGAATTCAACATTTAATTTACAGGCAACTTCTCTGGTGGACATTATTGCAGTCAACATGACATTTGCACATTCTCTCAAAGATAGCGAGATCTTTTGCATGGTGCTGACAAAACTGCTAATTTTAGAGTGGCCTTTCATTGTGGGCAGCCTCAGGCGCACCTGTGCAATAATCATGTGTCTAATTAGCATCTTAATATGCCACGTCTGAGAGATGGATAGATTATCTCAGCTAAGTAGAAGAAGTGCTCAGTATCACAGATTTAGACAGATGTTTTAACAATATTGAGAGAAAAAGGTATTTTGTGTACATAGGAAAAGCCTTAGATCAGTTCATGAAAAATGGGAGCAAATACAAAAGTGTCAGGATTATATTTTTGTTCAGTCCATTTCTGAGACCCTCATAGATTTATAAATGTCTGCCGGTTCCACACTCGTTTCTGCACTGATATTCTAAAATGTCAATGCAGACTGAGTAGTTTGTAGGACAGAGGTCTCCAACCGTTCTGAGAGGGCCGTAAGCCACATCCAGCTCCTGCCTCCCTCAGTAGTGGCAGCCAGAGCCCCCTTTATTGGTATAATGACAGCCAAAGGTTTCCAATAGAAATGAAAGACACAGTATACGAAGGTCCAAGGATTACTACTCTATGCCGATTTAGATTTGCTCTTCTGTGCTACTCACAAAAGTCTCCATCTGGAGAGGTACTCTTCACAGCTGTTTGCACCAAACTGGAAGACAGCCATTTGCCACATATCATAGGCTCGCTCCCCACCGGACGTTTGGTGACCCCTGTTGTAGGAGATTGTGCAGTGTGGAGACAGGTAGCCAACTGTCAGACATAGCCAGACTCCCAAACGAGAAAGCAAGATGGGTTATTATTATGTTTGTCTTCTGGATTCTTGTATACATGTGCATACAGACTAGGACTAGCACTGACAGTGCTTCTTCCTCCGGACCCAATGATCATGTGTTCACTGGCAATAGTAAAGGAATAGGATGCTCAGTCATAAGGATAATCATAGTATAGTCATAGGGATAGTCATATGATATCAAAAGTCATATTGCTTTGCAATGCAGCCAGGTTGCTGAATGTTTTAATATGTTACAATGCCCTCAAAGGTCTGTTTAAGTTTCTCTGGATTGCACAGTGTGGGAAATAAATGAAAATAATAAATGCATTTAAAATAAAAGCAACACAAAAACAGAAAAGAAAACTAAAAGTCAAAAGAAACACTGCCAGCCTGAATCAGTGCTTCAAGTAAAGCATCCGTCAAAAAAAAGAAATATGTCCTATGTATAAAAGTGATTTCTACAGAAATGGGAATGCAACTTTGAAATGTTTTTAGCAATCAATCATGGTTATACAAAAAGATAAAGTTATAAAAATAGATACAGTGTGTACTTTCTACTCGTATAAAAAAAAATAAGCTCCATCGATTGCAAAAAACAAAGGGAAAAAACTGAATAACCCAATGAGAATATTTTAAAGTGATGTTAAAAGTGGATAACATTAAATCATTACAATGTTCCAGGTTAGAAAAGGGAAAGTAACCCCATCCTTTTTTCTTGGTATAATTTTTAATTCTATTAATTAAAATAGAAGCTCCATGTTTAAGTCCTGCCCTAGATGTATCCTGGGAATAGCCAAAAACAGAGAGAAGTGTCCACTCCCTCACTAACATATTCCGAATGGTTGGCTCTCATTAATAGACTTTAGGCATATATGCAAGCACTACCAAAATCATACGGTCTAGTTGGCGAGCCACATCTGCCCCTCCGGCTGTTCCTGCCCAGCCCAAGAATGAGCCAACTGAAGATCTGAAAACAGTGGCCCGTGGGCCATACCACAGTGACCACCTTCTTCTGTTAGACATTCAGGTTGTACTGCTATCTGCATATTTATGTGAGTATCTGGTAATGGAGGGAGCCATCAACTCCTTTTTCCACCATTCAGCATGTGCAACTGTGATAGTAGAAGCAATGATATTGTCTAGACCGGAGCACAGCACCAAGGGAAAGGGATCAGGAAATGTGTGGGGTTTTATATATGTGAGGATGTATGTTTAGGAGCTTCATACCATTTGTGGAGCTTTGTGTGAGCTCATACTGTATATAGGGAGGCTGTGTGTAGGATCATACTGGAAAAATGGGGTTGTGTGCAGAATAATACTGTGTATAGGGGGCTGTGAGAGGGATCATACTGTAAATATGTTGGATGTGAGGACCATAATGTCTGGTGTCTGTGGTGGCCATCACCACCCTCAAACTAGGGTCATTGGCTCCCGCTTATGGTCAGGGATCAGGACTTGTGTGTGCATGCGTGGATTACCTGGCATAGGGATCTCCTCCTTCTTCCGAGCGTAATATCACCTCCGGTGAGAGAGGTGAAACCACTGTGGCAACCAGACTGTAGGGGCGCCAAAGTACGATGTGTGTCAAGCTGTGAGCACTGAAAGTCTGAGTTGGGCTGTGACTCAACCTCTGGTTGCATGTATGGGTTAGTTAGGGTGTAATAGAACACAGTAGGCAATATAGAGGTCCAGTCAGGAGGCAGCAAGAGCTGCTCTGAAGGACCAGCTTCAGTCAGGGAACCAGTCCCTAAGTCATCCTGGCTTATTGGGTCTGTTGGCAGAACTGGATGCTGGTGATTTTCAAGCTCACAAGCAACTTAAAGCAACTTAAAAGGAGTTCTCCAGGGTGTCATTAGTAAGTAGAGTCAGGTAATTACAATAGTCATGAATACCCACAGGACCCACATTACAAGCCTGGCAGGAAGTAACATAGCAACCAAGAGAGTGTACTGGAGAGCAATAAGCACCAAGAAACCTACGCACAGGAAATGTCAGCTGGGAGGCCAATATATACTTACCAAGCAGAAAGGACTGCAGTTTTCATCAGAGTGGCCAGACCATCTGCCTGGTGGTGGATGTACTACCCTTGACTTGCTGCAACAATTTCTGTTCAACAGTAAAGCAAAGACTGACTCCTGCTGTCTACTTTCACCACTACAACCACCACTGTCACTCCATCATCTCCCTGGGAGACAGCCCTGGTTTGTAAGGGTTAAACATCTGCACTGCTTACTACCACTTATGTCCCTTTGATCCTCTGCAGTGCCAGCCACATCTGGCTGATCATCACAACTGGCATGAGGAACAAACTTTATCCCTACCATTACCCCCTTTACATGTGCAGTTAGGACCACCTCTGCTGGGCAAGGCTACCATGAACCTATCTCTAGCCCAGCTGCTGAGTATCCTGGCCCTTGTGATTGACACACAGTCATGCTGTCCTCAAATCAGAAAAGCACCTCCAAAGTATGATATTTCCTCACTCACGCTTCATGGTGGGGTTGGTGTTCTAGGGGTTGTACTTAACCTTCTTCATCCTCCAAACACGCTGAGTGGAGTTGATACCAAAAAATTCTATTTTGGTCTGGACCATCCAGATGGTTATTGGCGAGCTTCAATTGGGCCTGTGCATGTGCTGGTGTGAGCAGGGGGACCTTTTGTGCCCTGCATGATTTTAATCTATTATGGCAGGGGTGGGGAACTCCAGTCCTCGAGGGCCGCAAACAGTTCAGGTTTTCACGATTTCTTTAGAATTGCACAGGGATTGGAATCATCACCAGTGCAAGTGATTATGTTATCACCTGTGCAATACTAAGGAAATCCTGAAAACATGCACTGTTTGCGGCCCTCGAGGACTGGAGTTCCCCACCCCTGTATTATGGCATAGTGTGTAACTAAGAGTAATCTTTGAGACTGTGGTCCCAGCTCTCTTCAGGTCATTGAAGAGGGCCTCCTGTGTAGTTCTGCAATGGTTCCTGACTTTTTTCAGAATCATCCTTACCCCACAAGGTGAGATCCTGCATGGGGTCCCAGACCGAGGAAGACTGACGTCATCTTTTGTTTCTTAAGGTGGGGTCACACGCGGCGATGTCGCCCGCGACATCGCCGCAAAGTGACGTCACAGCGATGTCGCGGGCGATATTGCAAGTGCGTCGCGCTGTGTGACAGCGCGACGCAACTGCAAATTATCGCTGGTCGCAGGTTGACAGGTTTATGAACATGTTCATAAACCTTTCAACCTGTGACCAGCGATTAGGCTGGATCGCGCCGTCTGACACTGTTGGCGGCGCGATCCAGCCTATGTCACAGGGTTACTGAGGATCGCTCGCTGGGCTGAGCCCAGCCCAGCGAGCGACGGCTCCGCCCACATCGCAGCCGCGTCACCGGCAACGTCGTGCCGTGTGACAGCTGGCCTGCGATGTCGGAAGCAAGCGGGCACCCGCGCATCGCTTCCGACATCGCAGGCCAGATCGCCGCGTGTGACCCCACCTTTAATCTATCCTGCTGCTCATATCTTCTAGGATCAGACCCACAATGCCGTGACTCATGGCCTGTATATATGAAGAAAAAGTGGGAGGAGTCTCCAATAAAAAATAATTCTCAGTTTATTTGTACAAAATATAAAAATATATGAAAGTCCACGATAGTCACTGATTAAGGCGGAAAGTCAGAAACGCGTCAAGATTGCAAATTCCCTATCATGGACTTTCATATATGTTAATATTTTGTACAAATAAAGTGAAAATTATTTTTTATTGGAGACTCCTCCCATTTTTTCTTTAAATTTTTCACTCTTTGTTTTATTGCAGCCATTTGGTAAATTCATTTTTTCTCATTAATGTACACTCTGCACCCATCTTGACTGAAAAAAAGATAAATGTAGATATTTTTCTAATTTATTAAAAAAGAAAAACTGAAATATCACATGGTCATAAGTATTCAGACCCTTTGCTCAGACACTCATATTTAAATCAGATGATGTCCATTTCCTTGTGATCCTCCTTGAGATGGTTCTACTCCTTCATTGGAGTCCAGCTGTGTTTAATTAAACTGATAGGACTTGATTTGAAAAGGCACACACCTGTCTATATAAGACCTCACAGCTCACAGTGCATGTGAGACCAAATGAGAATCATCAGGTCAAAGGAACTGGTCAAGGAGCTCTGAGACAGAATTGAAGCAAATCACAGATCTGGCCAAAGTTACAAAAGAATTTCTGCAGTTCTCAAGGTTTCTAAGAGCACAGTGGTCTCCATAATCCTTAAATGGAAGACGTTCGGGATCACCAGAAGTCTTCCTAGACCTGGCCGTACAGCCAAACTGAGCAATTGTGGGGGAAGAGTGTTGGTGAGAGCAATAAAGAAGAACCCCATGATCACTGTGGCTGAGCTACAGAGATGCAGTAGGGCCTTTTATGGCTGGAGTAGCCTGACGGAAGCCTCTCTTCATTGCAAGACATATGAAAGCCCTCAAAGAGTTTGCAAGAAAACACATGAAGGACTCCCAGACTATGAGAAATAAGATTCTCTGGTGTGATGAGACGAAGATACAACTTTTTGGTGATAATTCTAAGCAGTATGTGTGGAGAAAACCAGACACTGCTCATCACCTGCCCAACACAATCCCAACAGTGAAACATGGTGGTGGCAGTATCATGCTATGGGGGAGTTTTTCAGCTGCAGGGACAGGACAGCTAATTGAAATTGAAGGAAACATGAATGTGGCCAAGTACAGAGAGATCATGGATGAAACCTTTTCCAGAGTGCTCTGGACCTCAGGCTTGGTTGAAAGGTCAGCTTCCAATAAGACAATGACCCTAAGCACACAGCTAAATTATCAAAGGAGCGGCTTCAGAACAACTCTGTGACCTATCTTGACTGGCCCAGCCAGAGCCCTGAAAATGGCTGTCCACCAATGTTTATCATCCAACCTGACGGAACTGGAGAGGATCTGCAAGGAAGAATGGCAGAGGATCCCCAAATCCAGGGGGGAAAAACTTGTTGCATCATTCCCAAGAAGACTCATGGCTGTACTAGCTCAAAAGGTGCAAATACTCAATGTTGAGCAAAGGGTCTGAATACTTATGACCATGTGATATTTCGTTTTTTCTTTTTTAATACATTTGCAAAAATTTCTGCATTTTTTTTGTCAGACAAGATGAGGTACAGAGTGTACATTAATGGGAATTTTTTTTCTTACTTTACCCAATGGCTGCAATGAAACAAAGAGTGAAAAATTGAAAGGGGCCTCAATACTACATTGTATATATACACACACACACACACACACACATATATATATATATATATCCACGTATATACACAAACAGTGGGTTACATAACATGGTGGAGATATAAACACACATACTGTATATACACACATGCACACTTACTCGTGTGGCCGCCATTTTTTGACACTTAGGTATACAAAGATGGCAGCAGCATTACGCATCACACCGCCACACTGCAAGATTACGGTAATTTAAGGGCTATGATGGAAAGAAACCTTGTGGGAGCTAATAAAGTGGATAACGAGGTTTCTCTATTTTGTATGTAATAAAAGATTTCTCTCTTTGGGTGCGTCTTTTTTTTTTCTCTACTGAAAATATTGCTAATTGCCGGCTATCATACTGACAGCTGACATTATCAATAGGGCTTCATGTCAACTGCCAAAAAAAGCTGACATCCAGCCCTTTATTACCCAGTCTGCCACCGCTACACGGCAGCTGGAAAAGCAGGGTAACTGCCAGTTTTGGCATCTCTCAGGGAGGCGCTAATTTTGGGGCGGCTGCAATTTCCAGCGTGGGGGGCCCAAGATGCTTGGGCCTTACCATGTTAACAATTCCAGCACCCAGCTGCCTGAGTTACTTGGCTGGCAATAGAATGTACAGCGATGCCCATGCCAATTTTTTAAAATTATTTAGTTAAATAATTAAAAAAATAAGGCTTCCCTGTATTTTTCATTGCCAGTGACGGTAACACCAGGCACTGGGGGTTGGCAACCAGTAGCTGCTTGTTTTAACTGCGCTGGCAACAGAAAATACAGTGAAGCCCTACACAATTTTTACCAGGAAATTAAACACTTTATTAATAAACATAAACACAGAAATAGGATTTAAGTAAAAATACATTACATATAGGGGAGAGAGAGACAGCTCAATGGAGAGAGCACATGAGGGGAGAAGAAAGCACAGGGGGAGAGAGACAGCACAAAGGGAGGAGAGACAGCACACAAGGGAGAGAGTGCACATAGGGAGACAATTCAAAGGAGAGAACACATGAGGGAAGAGAGAGCGCAGGTAGGCAGAGAGCACACGGTATAGATCGTGTTCAAGGGGGAGTGGGCCACAGAGCCACCCGCATCATGCTTCACCACCCTCCCAAAGTGATAGCATGGGGCCTCTATCTAGTACTTAATATTCACTTAGGCTGGTTTCACACTGCAGTTTTTTCCCTGATCAGGTTGGATCAGGTTTGTGTGTCAGAACCAGGAGAGGAACTTGCAGAGAAAAAATATAATTGAAAGATTGACACCTGTTCTGAGGTTTGGAGACACTTCTGATTCCTCTCCTGGTTTTGGCACACAAACTGGATGGACACTGATCAGTGAAAAAACTGTAGTGTGAAACCAGCCTAAATCAACCTTTTAATATACTAACCACTATCCGACAGCACTGTACTCTTCTGCCATGTTGTATGTATATGTATCCGTGCAATTTCAGCAACTTTGGATGCATTATATTAAAATTAGCGTATGTTGCTTTTTCAATCATATCTAATAAAAATGTATTTTATATGGCACAATTTACTTGTGCATGTCCTCTTTGGATATACAGGTGCATCTCAATAAATTAGAATATCACCAAAAAGTTCATTTATTTCAGTAATTCAATACATAAAGTGACACACATATATTATATAGAGTCATTACACACAGAGGGATCTATTTCAAGTGTTTATTTCTGTTAATGTTGATGATTATGGCTTACAGCCAATGAAAACCCAAAAGTCATAATCTCAGAAAATTAAATGTGTTTCATTTTATGTATTGAATTATTGAAATTATTGAACTTTTTGATGATATTCTAATTCATTGAGATTCACCTTTATTTCTATTATACTCCAGTTTAGAGCCGCAGTATAGAAAAAGATAAAATGTTTTTTTTCCCACTTAAATCCCCAAAATAAATGACATACCCTCACAAACACAGCTGTTGCCTCCCTCGTCTGCCTAGTGATTCGTATTTTTCAATGAACAGTCCTCATTAACAGCCGTAGACTTTATCTTCAGACTTAGTTTTTATTTTTTATTTTCTGTTTAAAAGCACACTTTAAAATAGGTCAGTGTATATTAACTTGCTGCATCCTCTGAGGTCTTTTGATCTAGTCTCTCCACATGATAAATGTAATGTATGTTGAAGGTAAAAATTGAGAGAAAAAACTCAAAAAACAGTTTTTTAGGATGAGAAACAGTGCAAAAAAATGAACCTTTTGTGAAATTCTAAGAAACTGTGAGCGGAATGAGCTCACCTGTAAATAATAGATAAAAGAAATCTGCATCTCTGTAGGATTACTTTTTTCCTATCATAGGAAGGACAATTGAGACTATAGACAGGTTATAATGAGGGCAAATTGGGGCTACCACCCAAGGTCAGAGGCTGCAGTGGGGCCCACGGCCAGATTTTCCTCATTATAATGCTATGTGCACAGCTGATGTCCGCACATATCTCTGGGCTGGACCTCTGCTGCTGGCAATATAGAATAGCAGGTGTGCTCCAGAAGAGCTGGGGCTGCCTCTTCTGTGATGTGCCAGTGCGAAGACATCATCATCCGGCACGCGCTTGACCATATGAGCGCCGGCCAAGAAGAGTGAATCTCGGGGGACCAGAGCAGAAGAGTATGTATTGTTTTTTTTTTTATATGTGTATGGGAGGTGTGAAGGCTCATCCTGTTTATAGGGAGCTATGTAGGGGCTCATACTGTATATAAGGAACTATGTAGGGGCTCATAATCTATATAGGAGGCTATGTGGATGCTCATGTTGTATATAGGGGCTAAGTGGGGATTCATACTGTTTAAAGTATGCTATGGAAGAGCTCATATTCTACACCATGTTCCAAATTATTAAGCAAATGTTCTTTTTCTCTGATTTTGGTCAGTGCAAATGACATTCAGTGTAATAAAAGACATCACCTGTTAGGATATACATCAAATTTTAATTGAAGAAACCTCCCAGCGATAACAGTATAATCAAAATTAAAAAAACCTCTAAATGCACTGTTCCAAATAATTAGGCACAGTAGAGTTTCTAAACATTTGATATGTTTGAAAGAACTGAAAATGCTCATTTTTTGAATTTGCAGCATTAGGAGGTCACATTCACTGAAATAAAAAGCTATTTAACTCCAAAACATCCTAACAGGCCAAGTTACATGTTAACATAGGAACCTTTCTTTGATATCACCTTCACAATTCTTGCATCCAATGAACTTGTGAGTTTCTGGAGAGTTTCTGCTTGTATTTCTTTGCATGATGTCAGAATAGCCTCCCAGAGCTGCTGTTTTGATGTGAACTTCCTCCCACCCTCATAGATCTTTTGCTTGATTATACTCCAAAGGTTCTCTATAGGGTTAAAGGTCAGAGGAAGATGGTGGCCACACCATGAGTTTATCTCCTTTTATGCCCATAGCAGTCAATGACACCTAAATCCAATTTGTATAATAATTTGTAACATGGTTTATATACAGGGTTTTTTTTGAGGGCTCATGCTGTATATATGGCTACATAAAGGTTCATTTTGTATACAGGGGCTGTGTAAGGGCTCATACTGTATATCTTGGCTATGGCAGGGCTCAACTTGTGTATAGGAGGCTATGTATGAGCTCAACATGTATATAAGGGAGATATACGAATGTTCATATTATATATAGTAGGCTATGTAAGGGCTTATACTGTATATAGGAGGCTATGTGAGGGCTCATACTCTATATATGGGGCTATGTGAGGGCTCAAATTGTATATATGTTGTAGTTGGAGGGCTCATACTGAATATATGGGCTATGTAAGGGCTCAATTTGTATAGCAGCAGAACAGTGTAAACACAACAAGATGGACCAGAGCTGAGTAACACATACACCACAGGAATGGATGGGAGCTGCACAGTAGCATGAGCACAGTACAGTATATGCTCAGCAGGAACACCAGACTCCATCTTCAAAAGACGAACTGAGATTTATTCACAAGACACCGGAAACTCAAAGTCAATGGATACATGCTTCAAGCCACCGAAGGACTTCAGGAATGTCACACAGCAGGAGTCCGCATTCAAGGACAAGGACTGTGGTACCAACACATAGACAGGACAGGTCTAGGGACAAAGACAGGCAGACATCAGCTATTATAGAATAGGTTGCAGGCAGGATTGGAGCTGGAGGCACAGGTAGACCAAAAGCAGCATGCTGGGCCAACACACATAATAGATTCTGCAACCTAATGAGAAGCTTTGGGAGATGCCCAACAAGGAAGAAAAACTTTAAATAGGAGCTGACCTTCAGCTGTAGGCTGGGGACAGCAATTCAGGCACACACACAGTGCCTATTAAAAATGGGGTAGGTGTGCTTAGGCACCCTAGGCACAGACAGGAACCAGTAACCAGTGCACACAACACAGAATCTGAGGCCAAGGGCACCTGGCAGCGGCTACAAGCCTGGGCAAACATGGAAAGTCATCCACCAGCAGCAGAGGACCTAGCGACCCCAGGATAGCTTCCACAATGGCAGCCAGGGACCACACATGGGTGGTCGTGCAGTTCAGCAGAGGACTTCACAACATGCATATGACCGCCCATGGCTCTGCGGGAACTTGGTGTCCGGGCATTTTACTGTTACGGGGTGATGTCACCAGTCGTCTGCCCAGACCCATAACCTGTGGTCACTTGTTAAAAATAGGGGAGATTAAGTGGAGAAATAATAAGAGTCTCGTGACGGCACCTGTAGTTTCTGAGGATGGCACGAGGGCCTCCGGGATGATGGTCGGATAGCTGGATAGTATTGCTCCCCACAGACGGAGCTGGGTCCCCGAAGTTGTGAAGAGATGGAACAAACTGACACACATTGTGGATCATTTCTGTACCTTTACTGGTGGTATTGCAGGCACGGTCCAGGGTACACTCCAGCGGATGGGAAACACTGGCAGATCTCCACAGTGAGTGAGTGTAAGGCCTCCTTGTCACTTTTCCCTTGATGAAACCTCTGCCCCATGTAAAACTAGGCCTGGCCTCCTCTGTGTCTCTGTCACCTGTGTTGTGTGGTGGGAAATCTCCACGTGGACTACCGCTATATCTTTTCCTGTGGTGCCTGGCTCACTTCTTAGTTGCTATACAGGTGTCCAGGAGACTGGAGTCTCCTCAGTGAATTGGTGTTTCTGCTGGGCTAAATGCTCTCCTGCAGACTCGGACTCCAGTGTCCGGGATGCTTTCTGGGGTGAACCGGTATGGCTCCCCTGGCCCCAGTCTGCTGCTACTTCGTTCCTCTCGCCTTGCCCTCGACTTCACTCTTAGGTCCCTGCACTGGCTAGGCTGAGAAACTGTTCCATTGTTAACTGGCTCGGGCCTAGCATGGCTCTGACACACCAGGACGTCTTCAGAGTTCTCCTAGCGACTGCACACTCTGACTAACTCAGCCCCCAGCACCGGTATTTATAGGGGATCTCGCTTAAGGCACCCTACCGGTCTGGGGTGGAAGATGTTGTATGAATTCGGGTACCCACTGTGGAAATCCATCCATGTTTAGGTAGGTCTGTGACTACCTGTATTGGCAGGGTGCCACACATACAGTATGCAGCAGAGCAGCGAACTGAGCAGCATCCTAACAGGCAATAAGCAACAGTATTTCAGCTTGTTTGGGGGGAGAGGAATTGGGTAAGAGCACTGACATGCACAGTAACGCCAGGGAAACAAGGTACGAACAGACCAGCATTACAGACTCAAAGTCCTAATATAATTACTTTTCCCACCTCAACGTGTTCATTTAGTAAAAAGAACTTGAAACACATCATTTGTCATATAAAATATGTATTATTTACATTAGCTCGTTGATGATGTTCATTTTCTCATCTGTAAGGTCTAGTAGTTGTATGAAAAAAAATGATATTGTTCAGCAAAGTTTCCAAAGTGCAAAAAGTAGCCGGTAACATATGTTCTCCTAGTTATCTGTACAATGCACTGGGAGAAAAATAGAAATGAACAAATGCAGCATTAATCCATCTTAGAAATAACCTTCTTGTGAGTTTTCCTGCTCCGAGCACATTTTGTCAGTTGTTGCACACTCTAAAAATACTTTCCTGAATGTTGTCCTGATTATTGGAGCTGTGTCTACTACAATAGCTGTGAGCACAGCGGGGAATATTAAAGCACTTTCCTGGGACATGTTGCCGTTACAGTATTTTGATTCTTTCATGTTGATATCATATTAAAATTAAATGGTTTGCCCATATTGTTCCATTTTAATTTACATCTATCGTCGCACACACACAACAGGGATGTAATACAGTACAGCCGTAATGTGATTCCGATAGACTTCTACGGGAGGGTAATATCCCAGAATGTGACTTAGATTTTATAAGGCATCTTTTTGTTGTTGGACACCATTATCGATTAATTTTTGGGAAGATTTGTTCAATTTAGCCAATTTGGAGCAAATAAAATGTGTCCAAAATCAAAAGTGTCCCTGTGGGCTTACTGGGTTTTGTGGGGGAAACATACAACATTGGTCGAGATGTGGGGACCCATGGAAATTTGGGTTCTGTGGCATAAGCCGGACTTTATATAAAGTTTTGTTCTGGACCCAAACTTGCCCCGAACCTCATTGGGAGGCATTGTTTGGGCAGTTCAGCTCTCCGCCCACATTCAGCCAGGCATAAACAAAACACTTCTAGGAATAGGAGGGCAAAGTTTTACTTTTCTTATTTTTTTTTTTAACACACTACATCTTATAACTCTGATTTTACCCCAGTGCGAACTGATCAAACATTGCATGTCACTCTGTTATGACCCATGAATGGGAATTATTCATTGTTGTGTGCTATGTATTGTGTTCTCATGTTACTAGGCAGAAGTTCTGCCTTTGTTTTTTTGTCCCTTCCCTCTCCCTGTAGCTCTGTGAGGTCAGTTTACATCCTCTCTTCTTCCCTAAGTAGTTGTTTTTATACCATTTTAGTAGAGACACATGTCTACTGCTCTCTACAGAATCACTCTTTTTAAAGGGATCCTGTCACCCTCAAAACACCTCTAAAGCTATTAAAAGCTGTCCCTAGAGCATAGTAACACTTACCCTACACTCCTTTTAGCTCCTAAATGCACAAAGTGAAATTGAAGATAAGTGTTATTACAGTACCTCATTAGGGATGATAATGAGTGACTATGCTATTCATAGTCACCCTGGCAGGCACTCCCTCTTCATGTTATCACACCTCCATAGGCGTGATCTTCTAATCAGATTAAAATGAGCGCCTCCCCGCTCTGTGCTGTGTCTCGGCCGGCCTGTAGTGGGGCTGGGTGACGCGAATCGCGGCATTTCCGGCGCCGGGTGACGTAGTACACCCACGCCGCTTTGTTAGCTTCAAAACGCGCACTGAGAATGCACAGAGCGGCGGGGTGCGCGCATTTTAATCTGATTAGAAGATCACGACTATGGAGGTGTGATAACATGAAGAGGGAGTGCCTGCCAGGGTGACTATGAATAGCATAGTCACTCATTATCATCCCTAATGAGGTA
The DNA here is from genome assembly GCA_033576535.1 of Allobates femoralis. Classification (NCBI taxonomy): domain Eukaryota; kingdom Metazoa; phylum Chordata; class Amphibia; order Anura; family Aromobatidae; genus Allobates; species Allobates femoralis. The sequence continues at coordinate 48,660,792 of JARQOC010000002.1, read as the reverse complement.
CTGTAATAACATTTATCTTCAATTTCACTTGGTGCATTTAGGAGCTAAAAGGAGTGTAGGGTAAGTGTTACTATGCTCTAGGGACAGCTTTTAATAGCTTTAGAGGTGTTTTGGGGGTGACAGGATCCCTTTAATTGCTGCATTGTACTTCAATACAAGATTTCAGTGAAAATCATCTCCACTTCTCCTGGACTCTTTCTTCAAATCAGTGTGGTTGAGTTAAACTATGTGGGGACGTTTGCATGTGAATACAAAGGTAAATATAAATATCAGAGGGAATGAATCTTCAGTCACCTATGCAGTGCATTCAACAGCTAGAAGAGGCTTACACTGTGCCGAGCACTGAGCGTACCCTAGCACAACGATGCTCACTCCTGTGATTTACATTTTGCCCAAACTCCAAACTCGAACACTGTTTTTTTTGTAAAGTCTGTGTTCGGCAAAAGCACTAAACTTTAAGGTTTGGGTCCATTCATCTCTAAACATTGGTGAAAATTGTCAGAACCAGTCCCACACCTATAATGTCGTTATCTCTGACCTGTTTGCTTGTAGTCAGTGTGTGCATAAAAGCTAAGTGAGTTCCTGGATCTTGCATCTCTCATCCAGCCACTGATGTTTCTGGATTGTAAGTGATGGCGAAAGCAAAAGAATTGTCAATGGATTTACGGGAAAAGATATCTGAACTGTATAACACAGGAAAGGGATACAAAAAGATATCCAAGGAGTTGATAATGCCAGACAGCAGTGTTCAAACTGTGATTAACAAATGGAAAATCAGGGACTCTGTAAAAACCAAACCACGATCAGGTAGACAAACAAATATTTCATTCACAACTGCCAGGAAAATTGATTGGGATGCAAAGAAAAACCCACAAATACCATCAGCTGAAATTTAGGACTCACTGAAAATTAGTGGTGTGGCTGTTTCAAGATGGACAATAAGGAGGCACTTGAAGAAAAATGGGCTGCATGGACAGGTCACCAGAAGAAAGCCATTACTGCGCAAATGCCACAAAGTATCTTGCCTACAATACTCCAAGCATTACAAAGACAAGCCTGCAAACTTCTGGAACAATGTAATTTGGAGTAATGAGACCAAAATCTAACTTTTTGGCTACAACCATAAATGTTACATTTGGGGAGGTGTCAACAAGGTCTATGATGAAAGGAACACCATTCCTACTGTAAAGCATGGAGGTGGATTGCTGATGATGTGGGAATGTTTGAGCTATAAAGGCACAGAAAACTTGGTAATAGTTGAAGAACAGATGAATGCAGCACATTATCAGCAAATACTGGAGGCTAATTTGCTCTTATCAGCCCGGAAGTTGCGCATGAGACCTACGTTTCACCATGACAATTATACAAAACACAAGGCCAAGTTGACCTGTCATTGGCTACAGCAGAACAAAGTGAAGGTTCTGGAGTGACAGTCTCCGTCCTCTGACATCAATATTATTGAGCCACTCTGTGGAGAACTCAAGCAAACAGTTCATTCAAGAAAGCCCAGGAATTTACAGGAACTGGAGGCTTTTTGGAAAGACGAATGGGCAGCTTTACTATCTGAGAAAATGATGAGTGTCATCCACTTATACAAAAAAAGACTTTAAGCTGACATTGATGTTAGAGGGGGCAATAACTGGGGTATTAAGAACTGGGCTATGTGAACTTTTGTTCAGGGTCATTTGAATATTTTTGTTTGTCATTATGATTTAAAAAGAGAAAATACAGTAGTTTGACAATAAATGGCTTCACCCAACCACTAACCATGAGTGGAAAAATAGTTTTTATGTTATCATTAATATTCTCTGAAAAAAGGCCAAGGAAGCAAAAAATCTGCTTGGGTATGTAAACTTTTGAGCACAACTGTATATGATGTAGCAGTATATAATGGATAGAGTGTAAGGTATAGGTAATGATACATAGTAATGTACAGTACAAGATAACATGTGAGGTAGCCTTTAGGATTAGGGATGGGCAAACCTGAACTGTAAAGCACAGTCACAAGGTCACAAGGTCCCGAACACGGGTTTCTATGGGAACCTGTGTTACAGTTCGAGTCCAGTTCGAGTCCAGGGCCTGTAAAAGCATAAAAGTAATCATAAACATTATGATTATACTTACCTGTCCAGCGACGTGTCCTGCAGTCCCGCTGACTCCTGGCCGCTTCTGCTTCCGTGGCCGTCATTAACTTCCGGTGGTATTCACTGGATCGGCTGTCTTCAGCTTTTTCCTGCAGTGTTTGCGTGGTTTCGTCAGGGTGTACCCGCGTTCTTGGCCTGAGCCATGAACTCGAGTGAAGTTTGACTTTCCCTGTCAGTCAATCAGAAGCTTTGTTCATCCCCTTGGTGTCTGATGAAGCAGGGCCGAGAGTGTTTAGCACAGAGATGAGGGTCGAATAGTTAATAAAGATGTAGTCCCTAAATGTTTTTGTGTTTTTATTTATAATTTTTTTTAATTAACTATTTAAAAAAAATCAACGTGGGCTTAGCCATATTTTTGCATGCCTCAGGCCATGAATAAGGTACTGCAATTGCAATGGTGAGGTACTGCTGATCAATTGTTATGTGTCAACTTGGTCTCATGATGTCAAGATGTGAACAGCATGAAGAGTAGGACTGTTAAATTATCAATTCTAATTGAATCACAAAATTTAGTGAATTTTGCTATTAAGAACCTTGTTAGAGAACAGCAAGTTGTGCAAAAAGTCCTGAAACATTGAACAGTTGGACTTGTGCATTCAAAAGAGTGTACATCCCGTAGAATGTAAGCCCGCAAGGGCAGGGTCCTCTCCCTTCTGTACCAGTCTGTCATTGTTAATTTGTTTACTGTAAACCATACCTATAATTTTGGATGTAACCCCTTCTCATGTACAGCACCATGGAATTAATGGCGCTATATAAATAAATAATAATAATAATAATAATAATAATAATAATAATAATAATAATAATATTTTAGGCTTATCCTGACATTTCACTCGTAAGCCAAATACCCCTGACTTTTTATGAGTGGTGTATTGAATCAGTGAGTTTCCTGAGGAAGAAACAGGGACATGCTTCGAAACCCAAGAATAAATCACCATTTCTTATTATTACTGCCTCTGGGCCTATACTTGTTTGACAGCAGTTCATGAATTTTATCCACGACTTAACCTAGTTCCTGCATTATTATACCAGGACGTGGCTCAGGATGGTGGACATATATACCGAGATGGGTTGATGTGGAGCCCCTCTGGCAGGATGCCACAGGGAGCTACTGCACCCTAAACAGAAGGTGTAGTGCCTCCGTAGGCATGGATGAGGAAAATACAGAGTCTGCACCCAAAACACACTCATAGGACACCTTTGCACAGGGGACTGGTATTCAGTAGGTCCAGGGGGTGAAGCCTAGAGAGCAGGAAGACATGAGAGACAGATACACACAGTCAGTCAGACAGTGAAAGAAGAGCAGTGGGACAGAGCAGGGGACCTGTGGTCATGACAAGAGGCACCTCTAAGGAGAAGGTGACCCAGACAAAGAAGGGGACACTCGAGGACTGGTTGGAGCGGCTGGAGAGTCCAGGTCATCACAGGTATTCTGGAGCAGAGGCAGTTTGATAGTTTATCCCAAACTGCAGACCAGCACGTTGTGGCCCTCATAATGGAGCCACGACACCCACAAGAGCCTAACTGCAGTCCCATAGCTAGGTCCAAGATGCCAAGAGATAATAGAAACTTAAGGCAACAGACCTGGGGACTGGCAACCAGACTTAAGTGTGGGAGGACAGTGAGCCAAGAGTCTTTGGAGTAGGGACCAATAAATCTATTATAGAGACACCTCTGAAAAACTTTCAAAATCTGCGACTACAAGCCCCCAGTGAATCAGACTGTACCGTGTACCTTATCCATCTGGTACTAGTAAAAAACTGTTTGAGCTAATCTGGTCTCTGCATCAATTATTCATTGCCTGGTAGGCTCCTACAGCACCACAGAGCCAAGGACTACGACCCCTCTCATCCACTCCGCTGCTCTGAGGTAAAGCTCCGCCTGTGGGGAGCTGTACTACCATAGCTGCTTCATCATCACCTCAGCGGCCAGTTGCAGCGCTGGTAGCCTCATTACCAGGTACCACAGGTGGCGTCACGATTCCCTATTTCCCTATCCCCAAGTTGCCCCTCATCCCCATCAGCCAATTGAGTGCCCAGGGCAGCAACTGAGTAACCCCTTCCCTGGCGGCCCGACTCAGGTTACATTACTTTATAATGAAGCGGTGCAACATGTTTGTCTTTATAAGATCTAGTATGGTAAAAGGGTACTGCATCTGACCACATGCAAAGTGCCGCAGGTCCATATTTTGCATCGGGGCTCATTGGACTCTAGTTACGTCACTGGTCCGAACCAAATGTTTTCAATGCCTAATGAGTGGGAGATTGGCTAGTGTAATGTGTGACAGTGGTAGGGGGAAAGGCAGTGTCCCTTTGGCTCTGCTTGGCCTTTAACAATGATGTTTAAACTATGGGATAATCCAAAAAAGCCTATGAAGCCAAAATATATCTCCAAAGAAGGACAGTTGGACCTGCACTGATTAGTTAACTGTCCCTATAGCAATTCCATAGATACTTATAAAATCTTATACTAGGAAAACCTGTTTAATTTTTACTTTTCTAAGGGAAAAGTCCTCTAATAGGTTTGAAGATGCCCCCAGTATACCCAACCTGTAGAGTTAAGTTTAGATGTGGCTTATACTCTAATGTCACAGATTTATTTATTTTACAGAGTGTTCCAAACAAATGTCCATTGCACAGATTTACCCCTCCCCACGTTGGTATGCCATTCACTTTTATAAGACTGTATTAATAAGAGATCCTTGCATATTTCCACATGTAGACTTCCTTCTTTAATATGTGTTTGATGATTTCAGCTGTACGATAACAGCTGCGTTACTTCATATTGGATTAAACAAGTGTCAGCTCTCCTCACCTCGGGCTCCACGTTGGCTGCCTGCTCTGTATACAGAGATATGCAGTATATGAATCCTTTATACATCCCGACCTTGGATTTGCTGCTTCATATTCTGAATTGAAACCTACATAATGCAGTTTGTTCACTTCTTCAGGATAAGTTCAGCAACGACGATCACTAAAGTCAAGGTTGAGTTTCCATGTCCTCTCCATGTCGAAAGACGCAAACTCTTTGTTACTCATGTCATAAGAAGGATATATAACCTTTTATTCCATTACTTACATTGTGAATGATTATTTGTACATCAGTCTTGGGATAAGTCTCATGGACCCATTTAATGAATTTGATGCATCTTTCAACTGTTGGGCTTAACTACCAGAAATGAATGATAGAAAGGTGTAATTTATTCCACTTTTTTGGCCAAATTATGATTGATTTGTCATTTATTTTTAAAAATTGGCAGAGCTGGTGTACAAATTGGCAAATTGGCCTGGGAAGGTCTAAACAAAAATATTTTTGGTCCTTCACTCAGATCTCTGTGATCTCTTCTTATCTCTTCTTTCCTTTGAGAACAAGTCTTCTTCAGCTTTTCTAGCATCTGCTCTTAGTCGGACATCTTTTTGTAGTAGTGGTTGTAGCTTCCGTTCAGCTCCTCTTATCACCTCCAGATTTGGATTTGGTGGCACTTGTAATCTGTTTTTTAATTGCTTTTGGATGGTAACCCTGATTCAAAAAGGTACAGTGGGTACCGAAACTATTCAGACTTTAATTTTTCACTCTTTGTTTCAGTGCAGCCATTTGGTAAATTCAAAAAAGTTCATTTTCTCTCATTAATGTACACTCTGCACCCATCTTAACTGAAATGTAGAAATCTTTGCAAATTTATTACAAAAGAAAAACTGAAATATCACATGGTCATAAGTATTCAGACCCTTTGCTCAGACACTCGTATTTAAGTCACATGCTGTCCATTTCCTTGTGATCCTCCTTGAAATGGTTCTACTCTTCCATTTGAATATACTCACAATGGAAAGGCTGTGTGCCGTATGCACAATGGAGATGGCTGTATGCTGCATGCTCAATGGAGATGGCTGCGGGCCACATGCACAGTGGAGATGGCTGCGGGCTGTACGCACATCAGAGACTGCGGCCGTAAGCACATTAGAGACTGCCGGCCATACATACTGTACATTACAAACTGCTGGCCTTATGTATATTAGTGACTGAAGGTCTTATGCACTTTAGGACTGACAACCTTACCACTTTAAGGTACCTTTACACGCCGCCACTGTGCCTAGCAACAGGTATCAATCGCACGTCATGCGCACGTTTTTGATGGTTGATCCGATCGCCGATGCCGCATGTACACACCGCCATTGCGTTGTCAACTGAAGGTATCTTTGTTCCCTGGAAGTTCCGACAGATCCTGTGGATAACTTCCTGTTGAATACCTTCGCTGCTTCACATGCCGCTATCCACAAAAGAATATGGGCGTACATCTTTCGCGCCGCAAGTACATAGGCGTGACAGAGTTGTGTATTCCGTGACGCTAATACGCTGATTGGACAGTGCAATAGAGTCATGATTGGCCAGCCTATGCAGGAAGGCTGGCTATTACATGACGCCATTGCAATTGTGTAGTGTGAATGGACAGCTCTTTAAATACGGCGCCCTGTGAAGGGACAGCCAATGGTTACACAGTAGCCCCCACCAATGATCGCTGATGGCTGTTGTCACGCCCTGGGAATTCACTAGGCGATGGAAATTACATCCCTGTGCCCCGTTTAGACGCCACTACCATGGCAATTGTGCCTTTGTGTTGCCTTGGGTTTTTGAGCATGGCTCAGAAACAGGTATCCGAATCAACAGCGGGTATCGTGATCAACTTCCAATTTACACGCTGCCATTTCGTAGCAATTTCATGGCAACAACACAAAAATCCCCAATGCCAGGCAGTTGCTACCACCCAGTGGCGGCGTGTAAAGGTACCTTCAGAGACAGCCACACACAGACAGCCACAGCCACACACAAACAGCCACACACAGACAGCTAACAACAGACAGCCACACACAAACAGCCATAGCCACACAGAGACATAGACAGTGACACACACACAGACAGCCACAGACACACACAGACACAGCCACAGCCACATACAGACAGCCACTCACAGAGAAACACACAGATTGCAACATCCACACATAGACACAGAGACACACAGCACACACACACAGAAAGACACCCACAGCGAGCCACAGCACACACAGTCACAGCCACACACAGACTGACACACGCAGCCACGCACAGACAGCCAAAACCACACACAGCCACACACAGACAGCAATACATAGCTACACACAAACAGCCACAGCCACACACACAGCCATACACAGACAACTACACACAGCCACACACAAACAGCAACACACAGACAGCCACAGCCACACACAGACAGCCAACACAGTAACACACACACAATACTAAACAAAAGCAGCTGCAGCAGGTCCATCCTTCACATTCTGCCGGTGCCCGCTGTTCAGTGTCTTCCAGGGGGCTGCAGAAAGGTGAGGGGGCAAATCCCAGAGGAGATTAAGTGGAGAAGGAGCCCACAGAAGAAGTGAGGGGGTGTGGCCCAGAGGAGATTGGGGTCCACCGCCTCACCTCTCCTACTGACCCCTCTCCTGTCAATCTCATCGTAACCCTCACAGCTTTCAAAACAGTCATGCCCTGGCAGCAGCCCTATGCACAATAAAGTTTGTTACATGTTTTAGATCAAAACTGTATCATTGAAGATATATATTGTATTGTATCATTGTATTATAGCTTGATGATGATGTCCAAAAATTTGATTTAAGTGCAGGAGTAGTTGAGTGTTTAAGTGTAAGTGTCATTTCATTGCAAAAAAAAAAGACACAATACTGCACTGGCTGTGAATGATGGGTCACATAGCAGCTAAGATAATACTTGATTGTGCCATGTGACTTAATTTCTCACATTATTCTGTGTTCTTTTAAAAACTGCCTTTTATGGCTGTGTGGGCATGGCCAGCATCTGCCAGCACTGTTTGTGTATTTCCACAGCTTCTGAGAGCAAGTGATTGTGACTTAGCTGTGTGGAGCCAGATGACAGATCAAAAGCTTGTGCCAAGGAAAGAGGAGTTTGCAGTGATCCTGCCATTCTTACATTTCTTAGCAACTGTGCAGTATGATGAGTTAATCTTATAAATTGTCACTTCATAAACTACAGTCAGCAGTGAGGATGTTCTGTAGGCACTGCCCCTTTAGCCTTATATGGTTACATTCCCCGTATTCAGTGTGAGAAGCTTGAAGACGGATCTATTGATTATGAGCATATGTCTGTCATATGTCGCGTATGCATAAAATATTTTATTAACAGTTTTCATTCACTAATTTCTGACGTGAATTGTGCCCAATTGTGCAAATGTCAAGAAAGGTCTAGAATGTAGAAATGAATGCTCATGATGTGAAGTAGACGCACTTTCAGGAAAGATCGAGTACAGGAGTTTAGAGCCCACCCTATGCTTTCCATAAGAATAGGACGATTTATTGGAGAAAATTCTGTTGCTGCTTCAATCACCGCATGGAGATTCACAGAAAACCAGAAACAACTTCAGTACCATGAAGGGAACAGATTCCTCCGATCTGCTGCTTGATGAGACAAGCTTAGTATTGGGGTTCAGTAATCTTTGATCATTCGGAGAAGAGCTCCTTTATTGCCTCCATATGGTCATGCAGAGTAATATACTTTGGAACGTTGATAATCCTGAAGTTTTCAATCAACCTGATTTTTCCGATGGCTAGCAAGATAATTTTCCTACAATGGCCACTGTAGTGTTACATGTCTGTCAATGGGGGTAAGCTTTTCTCCGTGTGGAGAGACACAGCAATCTGACGTGCCAGCAGTGAGGAGACTTAAAGCTGCAATGCTCCTCTGGGAAATAAAATATGCTAATTGCCTCTCCAGGGAGGAAGTAGACTCGAAGTCTAGAGCCACGTATTGGAAGAAGCCATCCTAAAAGTAGAAATCAACCCTTTAATGACCTTGTCATATGATTTCATAAATAAATGATGATTTATTGGTATAATTTATACCAGATCAGAACCTCATTTTGCAGACACAGTGTTTATAGATGATTGCCCCTCATCAGTGCCAAGTATAAGTTCTGATTTGGCTAGGTGAGAGGCTAGGTGGGATCTAAGTGGAAAGCCTCTATCATGTGGAGACTGACTAAGTGAGGTTCTGATCTGATATAAATCCTGTCATATAACAAGGCTCGTTAAAGGGTTGCTTTTGACTTTTAGGATTGCTGTTTTCAATAGGTGGCTCTAGAGTTCAAGTCCTCTTCCTCTCTGAAGGGACAATTTGCATATTTATGTCAATGAGATGATGAGTTCACCAGATCGAGTGATGCCCCAAATGGGGACATCCCTTTACAACTTCTATATGCACTAAGGCTAGGGTCAGACTCACATTTTAGTGTTGCTTATAGGGTCGAGCTTAAAATTAGATTATGGCAGCATAAACGCGGTGCTAAAGCCATGGTAGCACTGTGTTAATGCTGCCTATCCTAACCTATAGAGGCCCCGCCCCATACACGACATCAACGCCGGCATCTGATGCAAACCTCGTGGTATTACCCAACATGAGAAAAGACGCTTTCTGCAACATCTTTTCTCATGTTAGGAAATACCGCGAGATTTGCATCAGATGCCGGTGTTGAAGTCGTGTTATGGGGCAGGGCCGCCATAGGTTAGTGTGGGCAGGTTAACCGTGTGCTACCATGGCTTTAGCACGCTTTTATGCTGCCATAATCTAAGTTTTAAGTGCGACCCCCTGAGCACCACTAAAACGTGAGTCTGACCCTAACCTAACAATGCGTATGGATGTACTTATTTTCAGAAGACAACCCCTTTAAGACCTTCACCTTCTTTCGTTTCCTCTCTAGACATATAAACATTCCTTAGCCTCAGTGTCTCTTTTCTACAATGTTAGGCCTTTCCTTATCTCTCTTCGCCTCAAGTCCCCCTTTGGATATCTGTGTGCTCATCTCGGGCTAATGAAGAAGTTTAAGTGCACAGAAAATTGAAACAGCCACAATACATAACATTGTTTTAAAGCTTCAGTGTCTGCAGTGAACTTGGAGAACATTAAATTGGTCATTAAAGGAAGAGTTATTCAGCATAAACTCAGCATGGCAGAGACACACAAGAGTTTACTTCTCTTCATACTGAACGCTTTTAATTACGCACTTGGATTCTGAGACATGATCATCAAGTATGTGGATTAGAAGGGATTAGGGAAGACATGGATCATCAGCACAGCTCCCACATCAAGCCTCGACACACATTAAACTTTTAAAACACAGGTGAGTAAGGTTTCAGGGTTTTTTTAAGTTCTGTATATGAATTGTTTTTATTTTTCTTTTTATTAAATTCTTTATGGGTTATTTCATTTTATAATGTGATAGATAGAAGAGGGGTGCATTGAATTGCAACACCGTTTCATTCAAGTCAATAGGGTTGCAATGTATGTGGAGACATGAGGATTAGGGATGCTCTTGTCTGCTGACATGGATGTCTTTTGAAAGACCGTCCAGGCTGGGCCTCATCTCACTGGATGTCCACACGTCTTTCTCGTGGGCAGAACACTACTCAGATGACACAGGGTGAGGGTATGACATGCCGATAAGACTTTCTTGGGTCAATAGCATATAGCACATTCCCAGCCAGAACCAAGATGGTGCATGTGACAGAGTCTTACCCTTCTGCTGGCTCGACAAAGATCAATACCTTTGAATTTTCATGTGATCCAGGACTAACTACCCCAGCCATCAGCACCTCGCTTTTGGTGGTTACCCACTAAGAAGAGATAGTGGCATGCTTAAGAAGTTGACTAAGCCTATCGAGGTATGGGGCCAGGTGACCGGATTGTCCTAATCTGGGTCCTCCAAATGAATTTGAGGGCTCCGTATTAGGCACCTGAGCAGTTCTGTAATCTACCAGCTGAAAGCATGGACCATGAGCTGGGATACTGTAGAAACACACCGGTGAAAGGTAGAAGGTCACTTTTTATACTCTTCAGCTCCCATTTTAGGGCATTTTGCCCAACAGGTTGTTCCCTCATTGGTCGCTAGTTCTATCTAACTCCATAATTCCTCTAAATGATGCAGGTTAGTACGCCGCAGGGGGCTGATGCAATCCGATATCAGCAGGCATTCCACAAACTAGCATACAGAAAGGAGCATCAGACAGTCTCACATGAAACAATAGCTCATGTCCGTGAACTTGCAGAACAAAAGAATAGTACTGGCATAATTAATAATAGTTCATCCCACACAAGTGGACAGATTCTCTTCAATGATGCTGAGTTATCACATTGTAGTCCTTTGCAAAACAGCTAGAGGGGAACTTGGCTAGAGAGGAAATCATCAGTTGAACCCAAAAAAATAGGACTGTAGTGATCTGTCACCACTTCGAATTGTGAAAAAAACAAACATTTTATTTCCAAGGGAGGTAGAAAAAAAATAAAAACATGTCTAATTGCAAATTCCTGTGTTATTATTTTCAGTTAAGAGCTTTCTGTATTTGATTGTATCTTTGTTCTCAGATGACCAGATGGGTGGTCAAATTGTTACTGAATGTCAGGCGCTGCTGGTGATCAATGGCTTGGATTAGCATCTTCTTCAGATTTGATGCAACAGTGAATCAAATGCATTTGAATCAATTGTTTCGGTGCAGGATTTGTATCTTCTTCAGGTTTGATACAAGATGTAAATCATGCATCAAAACACGTTGTGTTAAATGTAACCTATGATGTGGAAAAATGCAACTAATCTGCAGATATAGGCTTAATCTCCAGGTCTACTGCATTCTGAAACTACCCGGTGCCAGCACTTTGAAGCACGCTGCAGGAGAAAAACAACTTGAATCCTCCCCGGCAGCATTCTGGTTTCAGTCATGGGGGTGGTGTCGGCGCGGGTTCAGCCACCACTCTGTGTATGGAGAGGGGCAGCTGTAACTGTCCCCAGCACTGACTGACAACTTGTTCTAATTCTGAGTGGCAGTCGGTTACAGCCGCCTCTCTCAATACACAGGGTGGTGACTGAACCCGCGCCGGCACCACCCCCATGACTGAAACCACAACATTGACGGGGAGGATTAAAGTTAAGTTCCTCCTGGCAAAAGGGTTTAATTTGCAGACAAATTCAGAAAGTTACTAACCTGCAGATTAACTGGTTCTGCAACATGAGACAGGTTCCCTTTAAACAATACACAATATATTCCTATTTTATATAATACTTCCAAACACTTTATCATGAGCAACGTCCGACATCTGGCTGAATCCAACCAGCTCATAGTTTCCATTTCCACTTCTCTTGATGATGGCTGCAATGACAATTCAGCCGGATGAAGCAGCAGTCCACACCCGCTGGGAGGTGTTACATATCTCAGCCAAGCTCACCATAGAGTTATGCCTAATCTTTAAACAATTCAATGAAAAAAAAGCTTCAAAAAGCTTAACAAAAGTCTGATATCCATTGAACTCTGCAGGACACAGTAGGCCCCTAGTGATAAGGCAACCAAAGTGCATAATACCGGTGCAGCAATCACTCTCAACTGGCCACAACATGGGGAGGTGATTGGTGGTATTCTATACACACAGATGAGGTTTCCATAGGGTGTCAGCCACACATGAAGGTAACACGCAGAGTGTCTGTATGCAGCCCAGGGGTGTAACTGCAATAGGCGCAGGGGTTGCGATCACACCCTGGTCCTGCAGCCTAGGGGCTCCAAAAGTCCCTTTAGCCCATAGAAAAAGACTAATATTATTAAAGATTTGCAATAATTGGGGGCCCCGTTTGAGCTTTCGCATCGGGGCCCCAGGGCCTGAAGTTACGCTACTGATGCAGCCTATTGGTGACACCCATACTTTTAGAACAGGCGGGTTACCCAGCACTATATACATGTATCACACTGGACAGACGCCCCCAGGGGCCCCACTGTATCCTGCATAAAAATAAAAAAGTGCAAAAAAGCTAATGAATGATAATGTGATTGGTGGATATTTTGGCCAAAATACGCAAGCTCGTAATCAGGGCTGCACTGTCCATTGGACAATGGAGCCCTAATCTCAGGCGGCGAGGAGGCGGGGGGGTGGCAGTGCTGAAGGGGGCGGCGCCTGCTGCTCCACTTAGCACATTCAGTGGATGTCGGCTGCAGCAGGTACAAAAATCATGTGAACTTACCGTATATACTCGTGTATAAGCCGAGTTTTTCAGCCCAAAAAATGGGCTGAAAAGTCCCCCCCTCGGCTTATACACAGGTCAATACGGTAATCCTATGGTGGGAGGGGCGCGGGGGGCGGTGGGGCGCTGCGCAGTATTTCTTACCTTGTCCCCCGTTCTGCAGTGCTTTCCGGTGTCTTCCGTGCTCCGTTCCCGGTCTGCTGGGCCTTGTGGTTCCTCCTGGTTCCTCCTCCTTCGGTTCCATCATGGGGGCTGCCATCTTGCTTCTTCTCTCCGCCCCCGCCCAGTGTTGTCAGAGCAGGCCGCGCTGTGATTGGCTAGCACCCGTGATCACATGTCACGGGTGCTAGCCAATCACAGCGCGGCCTGCTCTGACATCACTGGCCGGGGGCGGAGAGAAGAAGCAAGATGGCAGCCCCCATGATGGAACCGAAGGAGGAGGAACCAGGAGGAACCACAAGGCCCAGCAGGCCGGGAACGGAGCACGGAGGACACCGGAAGGCACTGCAGAACGGGAGGACAAGGTAGGAAGCTGTGTGTATGTGTGTGTGTATGTGTATATATGTGTATGTGTGTGTGTGTGTATATATGTGTGTATGTATGGGTATGTGTATGTAAGTAGGCTGGCTGCCAATATAAGCCATACAACTGGGGCTGCTGTATATGCCTCTGGGGCTGCTGTATACTACCACTGGGGCTGTATATACTTCTGGGGCTGCTGGATACTACCACTGGGGCTGTATATACCTCTGGGGCTACTGTATACTACCACTAGGGCTGTATATACCTCTGGCGCTACTGTATACTACCACTGGGGCTGTATATACTTCTGGGGCTGCTGGATACTGCCACTGGGGCTGTATATACCTCTGGGGCTGCTGGATACTACCACTGGGGCTGTATATACATCTGGGGAGGCTGCTGTATACCACACTGCTGGGGGCTGTATACCTGTGCTGGGGTCCACCCTCGGCTTATACACGAGTCAATAGGTTTTCCCAGATTTTGGGGGCAAAAGTAGGGGGTCGGCTTATACACGGGTCGGCTTATACACGAGTATATACGGTACTCTGGCGGCCGCTGCCATCAGTAGCCCCCCCCTCGCTCCTCACCTGCCGCTGACAGCACCCCCCCTCCCCGCTCTTCACCCGTGGCTCAGGAGGCAGGGAGCCTTCATACCCCCTGCTCGTAATCCTTGTCAAGGATCCTCACGCTTAAAAGTCCCTAAGCACTATATTCAGAAAAAATACATAAATGCAATCAAAAAAAGCTTCAAAAATCTTTAAACAACCCTAAAAGATTATTTTTTCGTATAACAATATTTCTTTGAACAACAAAACGAGCAATTTATGAGTGTTCACTTCACACAGGCCACTATGCCCACTATATAACTAGACTTCCGGCCCTGTCAGGAAGAGTTTCCAGCAGGTTTGTTATCATCAGAGGCAGGATCACAATGACAGGTAACACACAGCTGATAAGACCATCCACCACCCATAATAGGTGATGATTCTTCAATACAAAAGATGCCATCAGGTGTAGACTGCTGTCACTAATGTTCAGATATTGTTTCCTTAAACTACAGGGAGTTAGAGTCTAAAAAATTGCTAGATGACAATTCATTATTTTAACTCAAATTTTGAAAGAAAACATTGCCAATTTTTGAAAAACACATTTAACACATAAACCCACCAATACGTCTAATTACTGACCTCAGATATAAGTGAATAGTATCCCCCCTCCCGTGGATAAAAACACAGTGGCTGTCGGCTCAGAAGTTTCCAACATTTGGATGGTAAAAATACAATTTTTCTTTCCTATCATGCCACCTTGCAGTAGTTTCCGAAAAGCAGCTGAAGGGTTAATAACCTACCTGACAGTAGTATTGAATATGTCCCGGCGATGTTTTTAAAATGTTATCAAATTGGGGGTTTACCAATGTATAGGTCACCAAAATTGCTGCAAAACTCAATATGTCCCTAAAAAAATAAGTTTTTTAAATTTAATTTTAAAAAAATAAACAAGTTACAGCTGCAATTTTAACCCCTTCACCTCCCCGGCGATTTTCCATTTTCCGTTTTTTTCCCCCTTCTTCCATGAGCCATAACTTTATAATTCTCTGTCAATATAGACATATGAGGCTTGTTTATTGTGGGACGAGTTGTATTTTCAGATGAAATAATTTATTTTACCATGTAGTGTACAGGAAAATGGGAAAAAAATTTCAAGTGCAGTGAAATACCAAAAAAAGTGCAATTACACAAATTTTTTTTGTTTTTTCATTTGCCATGATCACTATATGGTAAAACTGACATATAAGCATTATGCCACGGGTTGGTATGAGTTTGTAAATATCAAACATGTATACTTTTACTGTTATCTAAGTGGTGAAAAAATCAGAGGTTTTTAAAGAAAGAAGAATTGCGCTTTTTGCACCATTTTTTGTGACCTGTTGCGTTCTCATTTTTGGGATCTGGGGCTTTGATGGCTTATTTGTTACGTCTTGAGCTGACATTTCTAATTATACCATTTTTGTGTAGATTCGCTGCTTTGACCGCCCGTTATTACATTTTATTGCAATGTTGCGGCGACAAAAAAACACCATAATTTTGGCGCTTAGACTTTTTTTCTGTTACTCAGTTTACAGATCTGATTAATTGATTTTATATTTTGATAGATTGGCATTTCTGAACACGGCGATAGCAAATATGTGTATATTTTTTACGTTTTAAATAGTTTTATTTTGAATGGGGAAAATGGGGGGTGATTTGAATTTTGTGCTTTTTTTCATATTTTTAAAAACATCTATTTTATCTTTATCTCTTTTCAATAGAGGGCCTCAGCACTGTACAGTCCAATTGCTTGTGTTATGTAGAGATCATATGCAGCTCATCTCTACATAGCACAAATGGTCACTTCTGTGGATGGCTAGTACTTGACAACCATCCACACAAAGTGATCCCAGGGAGCTTTCAGGGTCATCACAGGACCCCGAGCTCTCCAGATGACAGTGCAGGTCACATGATCACTTCACGGGACCTGTGATCCCGGAGGGCAACAGTGCAATCCCCGCCTTGGGGCTTTGGCTTGCGCTGTCAATGGATAAAAGTGCATTCCAAAGGGTTAACAGCGGCAAACAGATCGTTGATCTGATCGGTGGTGTTAGCTACACATCTCATCTTATGAGATCGGCCGAGATGTGCAGGGTATAATGCGAGCTCACAGCAAATGGTGGGAGGTGGCCTTTGATGTAAATTTACGTCATAGGTCAAGAATGGGGTAAAGCTTCTAAATCTTAACAAAATATAGGAACATTTTACATAGGGTGCTGATGTAAGGAAGATATGATGGAAATGTTATTTATCAACTATTTGGTATGATGTGACTATCTGGATTAAAGGGATCCAACCACCAGGATTAACCACCTGTAAATTAGTGGAGCAGGTGATTGACATGTGGAGCATGGCAGCACTATTTGTTTTTGTATTCTTTCCTTGTGAGCTTCTCTTCCTGCTTTTAGCCAAACCCTCCGCCCCAGGATGAAAAGTAGGGGTTTGGCTTACAGCAGACTGCCAAGCCCACAGGGGAGGAATACAAAAAAAACAAATAGTGATGTCATGCTGCACATGTCAATCACCTGCTGCACTGATTTACAGGTGGCTCCTGGTGGTTGGATCCCTTTAAAGTAATATACAAAGTTTGAAAATTGCTACATTTTTGAATTTTTTTGTCAAATTTCTGATATTTTTTCATAAATGAACACTAAACATATCGATCTAATCTGACCACTAACATAATGTATAAACTGTCATGAAATAAAAACTCAAAATCACTGGGATATGTTGATAAGGTAAAAAATGTTTATACCGTTTTAGCCATTAACAGGTATCAACCACTGAGGAACTCTCAGATTCTAATATTTTTGGGATATATTGAGGCATTCCAGGGTTTTTGCCATATAAAGTGACACCGATCACAACTGGAAAAAAATTGTCGTGGTCACTATGGGGTTAAACAATAGGTCATTTTTAGATGTTTACTCCCCTTTAACCTTTGCGTGACAGAAGTTGCATTCAGTGATTTAGACCGTGAGCTCCTGAGATCAGACCCATCTTTGGCTTTTTTCATTTCAGTTATTTTTTTCAAGATTATAGTGATACAATCTACAAAACTTCAGATGTTCCATTGATAAAATGCAAAAATCATAATTAGTCCCAAACTGGGGCCAATAAGAAGAAACGTGCACATGAAGTCCCAGGTGGATGAGTTCTCTGTGATATCAAGGTCATATAGTCCCTTGGACACTTTCCATCTCTCTTTTTTTTCTTGACATCAGGAATGGTTACTCCTATGATCCTGGAAAGTATCCGACCTCCACCAGTGACACATACCTGCTCTGACACGCTAGCTGTTGGAGTCAGCTGGCATTTAATTTAGATATTTATATGGTTTGAAAAGGAAGATTCCCAGTAGAAGAGGTCTAGATTTTCACTGAGGCTCATGGGTATTAGCAGTAAAATGACCTGTCATGTGCACAACGAGACTCAATTCATCTGTAAGGCAGTGAAATGTCCTGCTGCAAGCTAGAAAATGCAGTGTCAGTCACACTTTGCACTAGCCATCAGGCTACTGAACACCCTTAAGGGCCTGGGAACTCTTCACCCACCTCCCAGACCTGGTAAGAAGTGATTTTGGCAGTGCCCTTCCCAAGCAATATGGTGGCTGGTGACCGGGAATACAACCAGTAGCCAGGTCAGCCACACCAGAAACTAAAAAAAAGCCGTGCAGACCTAAACTAACCAAGGGAAACAGGAACAAGTCAGGATGAGAGACCAGAGCAAGAAATACCTCTGAAACACACAAACTCTAACCTCTACCACCCAAACTAATTGAAATAATCAACACTACACAGGATATATGTCAGGTTTAAATCTGCCTTCCAGCGGTCACCTGACATCACTGAGGCAACACCCAATCTGCACATTCAGTTAACATAAACAACGGAGGAGGGCCAGAGAGCGAACCTCCCACCACTTGATTGCCCCAGCAGATATAGTGTCCCATATCTGCTGGCAATAGCTATCACCAGGGGACCCAGTGTTCCGGGGTCCCTGAACAGCATAATCACTATGAACAGTGTCGTTTTGCCTCCCAATGGAAGAAGACGCCAATCTCCTGGAACATAATACCCAGTCAGAGCAAGCACCCACGCAAGCTCTGCTCCCACCTTGATGGCGAGTGAAGGCAATGGGCAACCTCATTGAGAACCCAGAAGCACTAGGGGATCGCTAAAGTACAAAACTACCAGACCTTACATCATCAAGAAGTTTTTGCTCATTTTCTGGAGAAAAACTGCTTAAAATGAAGCAATAATTTTCCGCATTTTGGAACTGCAGAAAAACATTGTGTGGCACCCCAAATTCTGGTTGCTACAATGGCATATCCTTCCTTGGGGGGGGTGATGTCATACTTGGAAGCAAGAAGGGGTATCCACACCAGGTAAACCCACAGCTTCCAACACTTTTCCTGCCTCCAGGCTTGAAGGGGGAGCTCGAGACTCAGGTTCAGGGGAGCTCCCCTATAAATTCTGGCCTGGAGGTGGGGTTAGGCAGAAAGTCAGTGAGTTAGTTTCGAGTCAGTCTGAGAGGAAGAACAGTGCAAACGTCCTGGGGACTGGAGCTTGGGAGCTCATCCCAGGATAGACAGCAACAAGTATGAGGGACCCAACGAAGAGGGTCTGAGGAAGGAGAGAAGAGGGCCTGGGGAATACAGCCAGTTGCCGGCTCACCCCGGAACAGAGCACCAGAAACAAACACCGGAGTCCGAGGTTGTATGGGCACTGATGACCCGGCAGCCAAAACCGGAGGACTGGAAACTCTACATCTCCCGGCCACATCAAAGCACCTGGAGGCACAGCAGCACCAGAGAGCTCAGGGAAAGTCGCCAGAGGAGTGGTACCAGAGAAGGGCTCAGGCTTACTGCTATACGAGTGAGAGACTTACCAGTAGGAAGAGGGGGTCGCAGCTCAGCTACAGGCAGCCAGGACCAGCAAAGAGGAGCATAGCAGGGAGGCCTCAGAACTCACCGGGTGAGGAGATCCCAAACTTGCTTCCAGGCAGTCTGGACTTACATCTCCTGCGGTCAGTGTCCTGGTCTGAACCTTCATCTACCAGTATATGTAAAGGAAACTATGTACTTAGTGTCTGTCAGTTATTCCGCACCCTCAGTCCTGCACCCCAACGGCCTACCACCGCCATAGACTATACCAATTGCCCTGGGTAACAGCTCCACCCATGGGGAGCGATATCACCATAGCTGGTTTCCATCATCCCCAGAGGTCCCATACTGCAGCGTCAGCCATCAGTAGCCGAACATCACGGGTGGCATCACAACTTCAATCCCCAAAACCTTAACCCCCAACCTTTTATTGACACCGCCAGGGTCATGGAGCCAGATCTCGACCCCCGTGACTCCCCAGCAGTACTGCAGCCCAGTTCCGAATATCCCACGGCCATGGAGGGCATGTTATTTGCTAATTTGTGCATTTATACACCATCCTGGACAGGTTTGTCAGCTTTTTCAAAAGTGGACATAACTTATGCAAGAGGGAACAAGGCCAGGAAGATGGACAAATTCATAATAATTTATGTAAAAAAATGTAAATTTTAACAAAAGATACTCTAGTTTCTGGAGAGTTGGCACAATGCAGCCAAAAGATGCTCCAAAAAGCAATAGGGCTGGCTTCATATATGTGTCTCAGCCACATCAGGCTGAGCCGCATATGATCTGCATCAGGCGCCTGAGTGCAGACGCCACTGAACGCTGCCACAGCAGCGTGTTTTTGACTGTTGGGTTTGGTCAGCCCGTAATGGGGAAGAGGGAAGGAGAGGGGAGGGAACAAGGAACAGAACACACCCTGGAGCTGTTCTGAGCATGCTCTAACTACTTTGGTGCATACTCAGAGTGAACTCCTGATCTGTCTTTGCTGCATTCACCAGCGACTGGACGCGGTCTCACAGGCAGCAGTGCATCATTTTGAGGAATTGCACCGCATCAGGATTTTTCAAGCAGCGACAATCTGCAACATTCTGCGGTCGGTGGCGCAGTGGAAAATCCGCACTTGTCTGCTTCAGACGAAATCCTGATGCCACCTGATGTCCCTGCTTCCCCATATTAAATATAGGGACACAGGCCTGATCAAGAGGCATCAGGATTTTGCCTGATACCAACACAACCCCCGAAAATGCAGATGTGAAAGCACCCTAAGAGGCCCTTGATTCTTAATGATTTTGGTGCATCTTACTCAGTGCACTCTTCCTGAAGAATTATGATGTAGCGTCAGTCTTGGTGAATTGGTTCTTGAGGTTTGTTTTTTTTTACATGAATTGATAGAATATATCAGCTTCTAAATCCACATAAAAAAAGTATGGAAAACAGCTTTTGATGCAGATTTTCAAAGCATTTTTCAATGTTGAATGTTTCAGATTTTTCAATGTTGAATGGAGTTATGCCTGAAAAATGAAGACCCTTAGTATGATACCCATGAGCCCAAAGATTGTATGGTTTCTTAGTACTCTGAAATGTCTAAAACCTGAAAATTACAGAATCTATAGGAATATATGCAGGTGCGGACTGGCCCAGGTGACAGGAAGACATTTGCCCCCCAGCCCGGTGGTATTGTCCTAGTTTAGGGCAGCCCCTAATAATGATAGCAGCCGCACGGCTGCACTTTGCGGCCGCAGTCGCCGCAATAACAGCGGGACCTGTGAAGCAGAAGTCGGGCTGCGGCAGGCGGCGTGGTGGAGGCCGGTGAGTGAAGCAGCACCCTCCCCGCTCTTCAGTCGGCCCGCTCCGATAGCACCACACTCCCCCTGGTCCTCACTTGGGCTCTGGCTGGAAAAAGTCGACTGCCCCCCAGGGCAAAATCTACCAGCCAGCCCCTGAATATATGTATAGGAACCGAAGGATGCCGTGACAAACAGAAGCTTCGTAGGAAAATGGTTCACATGGTGTTCAATAGTCGGACATGACTGAATGGATGGAATTGTAATATATAGAAGTGCATTGTGAAGGCTATACCTTCTCAATCCCCACATTTCTGTAGAGTAATACAGAAGTAAATCTGATTACAGAGGACTGGAATTAGCTGGGAACAATTGAGTGTAATGATCTGTCCTTCATCATAGACTCTTGATTTCCTCACCATGGGACCTCCTAGCATGGGGTAGCGAGAATGAATCTCTGTTTAATGAGTAATTTTCTTGTTGTGTCATTTGCTCTTGATGTTCTTCATGCTGTGAAGTTACCCTATACACTTTGTAACCTCATGATTCATCCTAACGTATACCATAAATCCCATCTAAACTCTAGATGACCCATTCACCGAGACATCATGTGTATAAAACATCTATCTGCTTGTTATCAGTAAAACGCCATTTTAGAGATTATTATTTTACATATCTACTGCATGATCCAAATACAGTTTTGTCCTGTCGAAATGCAAAGACGCAACATGAAAAATAAATGTTTATCTAGTCTCAGAAAGGCAAATTTGGGTGAGTGTTCAAAGAATTAAAGAGAACCTGTCAGCACATTTTAATAGGGAACTGGTGGTATAGCTTTACGGAGATTTGTCCACCCTTAAAATGTCACCTTTTTTGCAGAGATCCAATGTGCCGGTCATAAGAAATGCAGTGCAGAAGACATATGTAAATCAGACTGAAAGTGCACTGGGGGAGTGTCAGTGCACCTAGAAGAGGCCAGCCAAGAGCATTGACACACCCTCACTTCAAATTTTTGCATATGGCTTCAACACTAGATATCTAATGACTGGAACAATGGATCTCTGTAAAAAAGGCATCATTTTTCATTGTCAGATAAGCTCTTAAATTACTTCCCTATGTAAAAATTTTATGACATGTGCACTTTAAAAAAAAAAAAAAATTAATGCAATATTGGTGATTTGCTATAAAACTGATCAAACCAGTCTAAACTCCATCTTGCCAAAAAAACACTTTGGCTCCTCAAGGCTGGTGCTCGTGAGTGATGTGTCCATCGTTATCCATCTGACACAAATTGACAGCTCCCTTCAGTAAACAATGTGAGCTGCCATCTCAGTGAGAGCAGATTGAATGTTAGGGTCTCTCTGGGGGGCACAGCAAGGTGTTTGGTGCAGTGAAAACTCAAAAAAGCCCACCCTTCCTACGTGTCTTGGAAAGACTCGTTTTATGGCCGGATGTGTGTGGACAGAGCCTAACATTGGACTCTCCATTTGGTATGAATACACGAGCATTAAAAACTACTCGCATGAATCTCCCGAAGCCGAGTATTTCACTACCCCTCACCCCTACCGACCGCCTATCTATTCATACTCTATGTGGCTGCCGGAAAATGTAGAGTGCAGCTATTGGCAACTTTAAGGGGCCCATTACGTGCTGCGATCCGACCAACGATGTGGATCGCTGCCACATCGTGAACTGATCGCTGGTGGGCTGTCTCACAGGCAAACTCACCTGCGATCAGGACCAGTCGAGAACACTGGTAACCAGGGTAAACATCGGGTAACTAAGCAGAGTGCTCTGCTTAGTTATCTGCAGTTTACCTTGGATACGAGCTCCCAATGTTTGCTGTGCGGCGCTGGGAGCTCGCTGATTGTTGGTCGATGCTGCGTGTCAGCAGACGACCAACGACAGATTTATGGACCTGTCGTTGATCAGTGTCACACACAACGATGCCGTTTCGACATCACTGCAACGTCACCAAACAGTGACGTTGCAACAATATCATTCACGATAGCGTTATGTGTAATGGGCTCTTAAGGGAATGAATGGACGAGTCCATTCTAATGAGGATAAAAGTGCCCCGTTCTACTGATTGGTGTGGACCCCGGTGGTCAAACACCCACTGATTAATAAATTGTTACTTAACCTTTGTAAGGATTAGTAATATCACTTCTGACGATTGGAAATGTGGTCATTGGTTGCACAATTTTCTGCATTTTGCCTTCAGGTATTTGTTTTTCAGTTTCTTTTTTTCTACTTTTCTCTCTAAAGTTGAGATGTTTTGTCTTTTGTATTCTGTGTGTGTTCAGCGAAAAACTAGATTACTGCTAAAGTAGCGAACAACATCTGTGTTAATGCAGTCTTAATTTCTTATCAGGGATTCTTGGCTTGTGGGTCACTCAAGGACTTTGACTTCCATCTTACCAGACTTTCTATGGCTGCTCTTCAGATTTTCTAGGATTTTTATCAATGTTATTTTTCTTAATCTCTAAATATTGCTGATATATTGTTGGTGGAGATACTTACTAGATACATTTTATTTTATCTGTTATATACTTGATCTAGAGAATAATCCACTCTGCATATAGTATACTACACTGTATCTGGAAAATATCATTTGCAGCCTAGGCCAAGGTCACAAAATCTCCTACAGAAGAGTTAAAGGAACCTGAAAGAAATCTATGCTATTGTAATCAGCCTCTGTTACCTAAGACTTTGTATATTAGACAAAAGTAATGCCAAATCTATATACAAACTGTGGAAACTCCCTACTTTCAGCCATAATCACGAACTGGCATGGTACTATCTGACTGGGTGACAAGGTACATTCACAATGTGCTTACTTGTGTTAACATATTTAGACCACACCAGTGTTACATGGCCGCATTACCTAAGAGTAGGGGGGTCTAGTCGATGACTATAGATTATGGTTCCCAAATTCCAGTCCTCACGATCCCCAACAGGCCATGTGTTCAGGATTTCCTGATGGAATCATTGTCAAGTTATCACCTGTAAAATACTAAGGAAATCCTGAAAACACGACTTGTTGGGGCCCGTGAGGACTGGAGCTTTGGGAACCACTAATCTATACTCATCGACTAGGACCCCCCACTACTCTTAGGTACTGCGGCCAGTGTACACATATGGTTCTCTTGGCTTCCTTTTCTGGAAGAAGTGTCAGGCAATTTCTGTCTACAGTGGAAACATTCTGGATGAGCCACAAGAAAAAGCAGGTGCAAGTATTTTCTTAGACTAGACTTTAGGATGTGACCATCATGCGCTGTTTCCAACACCATTTTGATAGAGGCCTGATGATTGTACATGTCTGTGTTCAATAAAATGCCGCCCGAGTCAGTCTGCGCAATAGCTGCCCCATTGCCACTTATTGAAGATAAACCTCAGAAGCACAACGCGTATCAATGCTCTCCATCCCCATTATGCCACCCATCCCCTCAGGGATGGCTTCAGTGAAGAGAGATGAGTGGGAGATTATGGGCGGGAGATCAGTGAATATTCATTTTCTTAAACAGCGGAAAAAAATGGATGTATATGTGGAAGATCCGCCTTTCCTCAGTTGATACAAGACCATTTGGGTTATGTGAATCAAGAATGGTGGATTTCTTCAATGCGTTTTGGAGCATCCACCTTGCTCCTTCCTTAGGAAACCAACCAAATTCAAACAAAGGACATACATGTTAGCCCCAGCACCGACTCCTGCCTCCTGTGACCCCATGATGCTGATGGACCACAGCCAGGTACATCCAGACTATAAGATTTCACCCCTCACTTTCCTCCAAAATATTTTTGGGAAAGTCAATTTTTACATGCCTGTGCTCTTAAATTTTTGGATGGCAAATTCTTTAAAAGGAACCTGTCACCCCCCTTCCCCCGGGCATTGAATACTATGCCCAGCAGGTTACACATCATGTAAATGGGGTTCTAGTAACCCCTGTATGTGCCCAGACTGACCCCTCATACCTGTGAAATGAATTTATATTCTCTCCAGAGCTGGACTCCTATTGAGTCACGGAGGCTGGTATTAGGTCATGGTGGGGAAACATCTCCTGCCCCCACAGCTGCAAATCCAGCCCTGCATGCTGCAAAATTCCCGCTCGTCCTCTGACCGGCGCTTGAGTGACAGGAGCTTGCACTGGCGCAGTGGAGCGTGTGTCAGCGGGCCATAGAACAGTGCTGAAGACGTCACTAATCTCACGAGACTTTAGCACTGACAGCAGCACCCGCACCTGCACAGTGGAGCTGGTGCCTGTGCATAGTGCGGAAGTCTCGCGAGATTAGTGAAGTTTTCGCAGAGCTAAGTCTTCTGATCTATGTATAACTCCACCCACACCACTGACCGGCAGCTTCCTGGGTACAAGCTGCTAATTAGTGGATGGAGTGGGGTTGAGAATATTAGCTGGACTGCTGTGCACATGAGATGCAGTCCTGTAGTGATAATCTCCTGCTGTTAAAACATGGATTGTGCTGAAACTACAGCAAACAGTCTGATAATTGACACCTTCCTGGAGTCAGAGTCTTCTGCTCTATACCTTATGTTCAATTAGCAGAGACTTAATATACAGTAATAAGATTTGACATTGATGAACATTAAGTAGCGAATTAAAGGGTCTATAGGGCCCAGTTACAGTTTTGCACACGTTGTAGTGGCTGTGCCTGGTACTGCAGCTCTTTCAAGTAAAGAAGAATGATGAATGAGGTGAAATTCAACAGCTGCAAAATGTATAGAATCCTGAAACGTCGGAATCATGGCAATATGATAGGGATATGTCCTGAGGAAGGGGCCAGGGAGTCCTGAAACGCGTTGACTAATACATCTATATTATATTCACCTTTGTCTTGTAGAATATTGCAGAGAGGTTCTTAACCCTTCATCCTCCATACTTTAATTTTCGGAGATAATGAACCAAATGATAATGAACCCAAATAACCTTTGGGTTATAATTGGCTGCAAGCCATAATCATCAACATTAACAGAAATAAACACTTGAAATAGATCAGTCTGTAATGACTCTATATAATATATGTATTTTGGTTTATGTATTGAATTACTGAAATAAATGAACTTTTTGATGATATTCTAATTCATTGAGATTCACCCGTAGAAAACCGCCTATTTTGACTTATACTTGTCTATAACCTCCCAGAACTAAATGTAACAGCCATGGCTATTTATTTTTTACAGAGTTCGGGAGCCTTTCTTGTACTCGTTTTCCTTTTACAGAATATGTTATGTTCAAATCAATTTTAGAGCGGCCGAAGCACCAGGTGTAGAAACGCTCGGTAATTCAATCTTAGCTTCTGCGATTTCACGATTCCCCTCGGCCAATTTAGTTTAACCATGATCAATCACATGGAGCATCAGATGCGATGATCTGCGATAATTAACATTGGACAACATTTGTAGTAAAAAATTCATGATTCAAATTTAGTTTAAAAACTATTTGGCAATCCAATTAACATGAACAGGATAGTATTGCCAATTGTATTCTAAGTCTTGTTGCTGCAGAAAGTGTAAAATCTGGAACCTCCAATACACACCCTCTACAGCACCCGGGAAGGGGTGAAGGGACTGGAGTAAAACACAGGAACACTAAGTTGGGGGAAGGAGAGAGTTTGGAGAGAGTTTGAAGAGAGTTTCGAGAGAAAAGGTTCCCTGGAGGGTGGTGAAGTGGGAATCTTCCTCAAGCAGAAACACCAATCAGCTAATCAGTGACTGAGACCAAACTGAGAATAGAGGGGCCTGGTGGCCTGCATCACTGATTGCCGGCCGGGAACCCAGGCTGAACCCGAGGAAGGACAGAAGGAGCCAGGTGTGCCCGACTGACCCAGGACACTGGTGGCTGGGTCAAAGAACCAGAGTGCCGGCTCTGTAGATGTGGCCGGGTAGCTTTAAGCCCCAACCACAAAACCCCAGCGGGAGCTCTATGTCCCAGGACCCAACAACCAGTGTAGTGAAGGAGAAAGCCATCGTACTAGGGCTAGTGACCCAAAGAGAGGGACAAATTGCTAAAGAGCCATGACAGCCGGACCGTAACCACACGTGGAGAGGAGAACTAAAAGGCCCGAGAGGTACACTGAGGGGTGAGTGATGCAGATGAACCATCCCGGCAGCAGTGAAAACCTAAACCCATAAAGAACTGTACAGAGCTGCTGTGTGAGTCCAAGACTGCTGTAACTTCTGTGAAAGAACTCTGAAGCTGTGTAAACTGTTAAGTGAGAAGTAAGAGTAAAAGCCTGGTAAAGCCCAGTGTGGTGTGGACTCAGTTGTTTGTCCGCAGGAAAGAAGAGAAGCCAAAACTTCGCAGGGACTGTGAATTCTCCCTGAAGGTACAGGAAACTTTACACACTTATACTACACTACACTTTCAGATTCCCTGGGGCTGTGCCCTACCCATAGAGGGCTCACCATATAGCTGCATCTACCATCCCCCCAGCGGCCCTGATTGCATTGGTGGTTCATCTCACAGCACACTACGGGTGGCGTCACAATTTATTCTTTCAACAAAACTTTAATTTACAAACATCACCATGACCATCCTAATCAGCCCAGACCACGTCTAGAGGGCCCAGTTCTGAATACCCCACGGTACCAATGGGTGACTCACATTAACACATGTGTTAACGCATGGTACATGCATTGTACTCGCTACTCGTAACAAATAAGCGACTATTAGAACCTAGTCATTATGATTCCAGCAAGTTTGGATATTTCACTACTCACTCAACCCTAATTGTGGGTAATATATGGGTGGCTTTCCTGAAACAACCAGAAGTCCCACTTCACACTGCTTTTTTTCCCTGTCTGTGTGAATCCTGTAATTTGAAGAACCACACGGACATGCACAGATCTGTGTAAACAGATGCCACTGATGCTCCTGGATCTTTTTTTTTTGACAGATCCATGAGTTACTAGAGATTGGGGGAGTCTATTTGCGTGTATTAAAGTTCTGGAGAGAGATAGCAAGAGTGAGATAGATTCGGCCTTACCGGAGAAAGGAGGAGCTGTGCCTGGCTTCGGAGCATGCTCAATAGTGCGCAACAGATCAAGTGGACAGAAACGAATGTGTCTCCATAGACCCCCATGTTATTTGACAAGGACTGCGACCGATCCATTTGTTTCTGCTTTTTGAAGGCAACCCAAAATCCAAGTAGTCTCCGATTCTGGGGACCGGAAAAAAATCGGATCCCTCACAAAAATGATACAAACGGATGGCCATTAAGAACCAATCCTTTGCCATCCATGCCCATAGGGATAGATGGGAGGCTAGAACGGATCTCTGGCTATCCGTTTCATAATGGTTACTCACAGGATCCACAAAAACGTGACGTGAAGGGGCCTTAGAGTCTAAAAAGAACCTAATGGCCAATGTGAAAAAGCAATATTTCTATTTCTTCATAAATATCATGATATGAGGAAAACAATATTGCCAAAATGAAAAAGAAATGACCTCTTTAAACACAAAAACCTTTGGCTATATTCACACCACGGTTTTGGGGATCCGGGTCTATCCGTTTTTAAACAGATAGGCAGGAATTCGGTTTTGCCTCCCATGTATCCCGGATTGTTCATATATGGCCCTCCATTTATGTAAATTCAGTCTGGGATTCATTTTTGTCCTGTTTTCTCTGTGACCCAGAATCGCAGACTGCACCGTTTTTGGTGGCACTGGACTAAAACGGACAGAAACGAATCCGGCGCAGTCTGGAGCACATGTCATGGGGTCTATGGAGCCAGATACGGGATCTCTCTCTCTTCTCCTGGTCTTGTGCCTAATCAGCAAAATCACTGGTTTTCCAACAGGGCACAGCAGTCTCTGATTCCACAGTGCAGATGCGAGACTTCGGTCTCTACATCACCCATGCAGTTCCCAAAGTCGTGAACCTGAGCAATGATGGACTGCTCAAAAGCAAAAAAACAAGGAACACTCCTGTGTGAATCAATCACAGCACAAGCACTGAGCAGAAACAAATCCCCTCACCTAAATGGGTTGTATAGCCCCGCACAGGTAATGAGCTCACAAATGTGGAGGACCTCCAGTATGTAGTACTGGTCACTCCATGTCCTCAATCTGGAAGGATTCACAGAAACAAGATTATCGGCTCACAAACGCTGCCTCACACCCTGCCTGTGCATCTCTGACTGGCAGTAATAGCCCATTAGGCTCCACAGAGTAGAAGTGTTAGAGCACTCCTGTTATCTCCAATCAATAGCTGCAGATCCCCTTTAACATCTAAAGGTGATGTTAAGCTCCCATCACACTAAGCAGGATCGCTAGTGAGATCGCTGCTGAGTCACAAGTTTTGTGACGCAACAAAAACCTCAGCAGCGATCCGCTACTTTTGTCATGTAGCAGTGACCAGGCCCCTGCTGTGAGATGGCTGATCGTTACAAACTGTAGGGGTACTTCTCACACAGTGATGTTCCAGCAATCCCGACAACGACCAGGATCGCTGGAACATCGCTGTGTGGTCGCTGGGGAGCTGTCAAACAGGCAGATCTCAGCGACCAGGCAGCTGACCTCCACATTGCTGGGTAAGCTGGAGAAGGCTGGTAACTAAGGTACACATCAGGTAACTAAGCACAGCGCTGTCCTAGTTACCGCTGTGTACATTGGTTACCAGCCTTCTCCGCTTACAGGCTGATAATCAGGGAACACAGTGGGTAACTAGGACAGCGATGTGCTTAGTTACCCGATACGCACTGTGCACCCGGCCGTGCAGTGCACGCTGGGACATGTGGTCTTATGACTACATGTCTCAGCGTGCACTGTACGTATGGGTGCACGCCACCGTGGCTACAGCTGGTGGCGGTGCCGCTGCCTGTGCCAGTTCCCTGCATTCTCAAAACCGGTGCTCGTTGGTCTCCCAATATCAAACATGCCGGTGCGTGCTGCAGAGGGGGAGACCAATGAGCAAAAAATGGTCTGATAATTGTATAACGATCAGTGACCTCGCAACAGGGGCCCAATCGCTGCTGCTTTTCACACACAGCGATATCACTGGCGGGTCGCTGATTTCAGCGATATTGCTAGCGATATCACTGTGTGTGAAGCACCCTTCTGGACCATTTTTGGTCGTCGAGCTCCCGCTGGGCTTCGTACATCGCTGTGTTTGACAGGGACAACGACCAACGATCTCAATACTACACCTGAGAGTGACAGGTTCCCAACGACCGCCGTATCGTTGCTGCTTCACTGGTGAGATCTGACTGTTTGACATCTCTCACCAGTGACCACGTAGCGACGCACCAGCGATCCCTACCAGGTCGTATTGTTGTCGAGATCGCTTGAGCATCGCCAAGTGTAACAGTACTCTTAGCCAGCAAGCACTTGGCAGTTCTGGGAGGGAGAGGGGGGAGCTCACCATTAAGAAGTGATAAAGGTACTGATTCATAAGCTGCATATACTGCAACCCCCTAGCAAAGCTGGAGTTAAGAAATGTAAAATAAAACAAAAAAATAGTGGTAATAAGGCACTGATGAGTAACACCAAGATAAGAAAAAAGTAACAATTTATTAAAAGAAGTCTCACTAACGCACCTGATGAAGGGGAATTTCTTTCCCAGAAAGCACTAGTGAGACTTGTTTTATTAAATTGTTACTTTTTTCTAATCTTGGTGTTACTCATCAGCACCCTATTACCGCTATTTTTTTTGCTTTATTTTAAGGGCTGTTTAATAGGGGACAGTGAGCCGTGTCGGTTCAGGTCTTCGATTCCACTGAACAGGCGTGAGACTTGGGTCTCTATGTCATGCACACAGTTTCCGAAGTCTCACGCCTGTGCGGTGGAATCATGGACTGTTCATCAGGGCACAGTGAGGCGCCACTGTGCAGGTCTCTGATTCCACTGTGAAGGTGCGAGACATAGGGCACTGCGTGAATAACATAGAGACATCATCCACTTGCATGCAAGTAGAAGATCTGGCGTTTGCAGAGAGCAGGGTAGCACTTATGGCAATCTGGATACGCCCATTTTACCAGACCCTCCCCTCCTGTCATCTCTGCTTTGCTTTGTCAGGCACCCTGTGGCTAGACTATAGTGACAGTGTGCAGGAGCCAGAAACTGAAAGAGATAAGAGGGAGGGGGAGGGTTTGCCTTACAGCCAAAAGCCATGCCAACAGAGAAGGAAAAAACAACCCCAAATAGTTATGCAGTGCTGCACACATGAATCACCTGCTGCTGTTTTCCAGGAGTTTATAACAGTTTTCTCTGCAATCAAACATGGAATCATTAAAATAAAGAATTCAGTTGAAAAGGTAATCCAGCGATTTAAATGTTTCTAAAATTAACACTTTATTGTGAGTTAAAAATGCTTCACATCAGGGTCAACCCGTGAAGCAAATCAATGCATTTCGAAGCTAGATCTTAACCATGATTAAGACCTAGCGTCAAAACACATTGGTTTGCTGCACTGGTAGTCCCTGAAGACAAGCATTTTTAACTCACAATAAAGTGTTAATTTTAGAAACATTTAAATTGCTGGATTACCTTTTCGTCCGAAATCCGAATCTTCCGGCCCGAAGCCAGGGCTGAATCCTTGTGGATTTGTTTCCATCAGAATGAAGGAATTTGCACACTGGTGAGCCTTTATTACCACTTTTACTCCCTCTTTACTCTTGGATTCGTTGAGGCAAAGGTATGTGCAACGACCTCAAGGGTCTTGGGACTCGACCAGCCAGGCGTAGTCAGGGGGATGTCATGGTGGCAGTCCCGGTGGTCTTGGCCCTGGCCAAGCAGATGAAGGGGGTTATTTACAGGGGATTATAATGTCTTTATGTGAAGCCACCTGTGGTATCTGATTAAGGATGATCAGCGCCACTTAGATGAGCCCCAGAAGATAGATGAAGTGGCAGCTGGGATGGTGACACTCCCCACAGGTGGAACGGGCCCCTGGGGTATGGTAAAAAAGTCTTTGGGGAATGATGGTGGTAGTAGTCATGGTGTGGGAGGTGGCAGAAGAAATACCAGGAGGACACAAAGGATGCAGTTTTTTACCTTACTTAGTAGTTCCAGGCTAGGCGAGGCACCGTGTCCTTCAGGTCAGCTATCCAGTCAACTCCCCTGCAGACCAGGTTCACTCTATCGAGACATCCTTTTAAATGCCTTTCCAGGTTGCCCTTTTCTACACTGGTTTACTCGCCTACTCCTGCCCTGCGCCTTCGTGCTACAGGATCCCAACCGGTGGCTGCGAGCCCTGTCAAGCGACGATCAACACATCCTCTGCTCTAGGCTTAGCCACGGTCATGCGGATTGTCCACCGTAGTTGGACACTGTACATAAAGTTCAGTGGTCCTCAATTTCCTGACTCAAACTTGCAGTGTTGTTGCAGATTGGGGCTGGTCCCCTCTTGCAACCAATATGGCAGTTGTGGATTCGGGGTCCCACTGACCAGGGTTCCGTTGACCTACCCACTGGTCCCACTTCTTCCCCTGGTAGTAGCCTCCCCTAGAACTCCATCTCTCTTGGTGGTTCTCCTTGTTCCTCTTTCTCCTGCAGACTTTCCAGCTCCTTCTCTTCCTGCTCTATATTTCCACAAACTTTCTCCTCCTACCCCCTTTTAACTTGTTCCCTCCTCCAGCCAATGATGGGGTCTGCTCAATCGGGGTCTCTTCCGCCCTTCATCCCCTGGCCTGGAGTGAGGATGGGTGTTGGGTGCAAGGTGTGTTTGTGTCTTGGTATTGTGTCTCCATCTTACCTGGGAGTGGGATACCACACCTGTGGATTAATCTAAAGTAAAAAAGAGACATATAGAGATGCAAATGGGTCTTATCGTTCAGATAGGGTTATTGCACCGTGAGTGAATGTGCTCACCTGGTTCGGTTGTGATGACCCCAATCAGTATACTAGTGTGGCGCCCCGCAACGAGTGCGTCACAAGAGGGTATTGCAGCCATAAATGCAGCCGCAATATTCTCTGACCCGGCAGTGATCTGGTTAATTTAGAAATCCAACCCTGCATGCATCACCTAGAACAGAGGGCCAATCATAGGTCCTGGTGGGTGGAGTGTTAGGGAAGTGTAGTAGAACACACAATAGTCTAGACAGAACAGAAGTGGAACAGCCTAGAACAAGGTCTGAGGACTTGAACTTGGAGAGGAGCGGGGCTCCGCACCCCGTGCAGCCCCCGGGCCGTCACCGGTCGGGTGTTAGCACCTGAGGCCTTAACTACCGGGATTGGGCATTATTCACACGGGTTCCCAAAAGACTCCCGTGCCCACAACTCACAGCCGGTTCACTGGTACCGAAGCTGGCAGCAGTTCACCTCTGCTACACGAACCAGAAGCGTGGAGGAGCAGCTTCACAGGAGCACCCCACCACCAGCCAACTTCCAGTCGTCTAACCAGCGGTGTACCCACCGAGGGATCCAAGGCTCCCCAAAACATCCAGAACGTACATCATGGATAGGGCATTGAAGCAGCCTCCCCGTACCCGACCTGGTATTCCTGGGCGACACTGGCAATCACTTAGTTAGAATGGAGGAACACTGCGGATTTCTAAGGGACACCATCACTGCTGAGTCCACCTGGTCTACTACCCAACCACTGTATGCCATGTACTGCCTGCTGGTTACAGTAAAGACCCGTTGCAGAGACTTTCTGTGTCCGTGCTTCCTTATGAACTGTCCGTCCGCACTGCAAGGTAACCGCAGCTGCCGCACAACATCTTGAGCAGCTCCAGCCTCCGGGGATCACCGCTCAGCCTGTGGGGAGCGTAACATCTAGCTGCTGTCCATCCCCCGGAGGTTCCGCAGCGTCGGTAGTCCTTACCGAAACTACTCATAGGTGGCGTCACGAATAAATTAAAAACCCCTTTAATCTGTTCCACCAAGACGTCTTCAAACACTTTTGATCTGCACTACACCGGGCCCCACTACCGGCAGGCGCGGTCCACCCGTGACAAGGAGGAAGGAAGCATCGCCTGTCTAAACCGGAGTCCCGGCCACGGTGAGTCAGAAAATGGCGTCACGAACAGGATACGAGCAGGCCCGTTACCCAACGGGTATAATGTGCTTAAACTGGACTTTATTGTCTACAATCTGGACTTTGTTAGTCCCTAAAAGAACTTTCCCGCCTTTACACCGTGGGCCAAGATGGCGCCCAAGATGGCGTTCCCGCCACAAGAATCCGCCACGTGCAAGCCCAGGAGTGAGTCAACCCCCCCTCATCGTGGGAGGGCTAAAGACAAAAGGCGCCAAACTCTTTGTCCGCCCTGATTGCTCGAATCAACCATGGGGGCGGACCCCAAAGACTTTTCCCACGATTGGACTACAAAAGCCCACAGGAAATGGGAGTGACACAGACCTTCTTCACGAGCTCTACCAGAACGCTTACCGGTTGAACGGGTGTGGTTTTCCTCCGAAGAAGAGAATGGCCAGCACGAGACTCCAAGACCTGATGCGGGAGGTCGAGGCGGAGGCCAGAGCAGCCATAGGCCAACCGGGTCCGGGTCCTGCCCTTACCATAGATGGCGGCCCCGACTTCTGGCTAGAGGCTCTACAAGACCTCCGGGTGCGACTACTTGAGACTGTGGAATGGACGATTCGCAGCTGGAGTGCGACCCTAGGCAGACGACTACACCATGCGATGCAGCAGAGCCGACCGGGTACCGCTACTCCAAGCCCAGACGACGTAACCAGCTTCTCAACTGCCTCACCGTCGCCTTCCACCTGTCCTGCTTCGTCACCGGAGCCCATAGACTGCATCATTCCGGTGGAGGCCACAGCTCGACCCGTTCCAGCGGTCGATCCCGCAGCCGACCCCGTTCCTGAGCCGGAGCTTATAACACGCTCCATAGAAGAACTAGACCTTTACCAGGTTCCCACCGAGGAACCCCCGACGTGTTTCACCACTACAGAGACAGTCGCTTGTTTCGTCCCCGTACCGGAGACTTCCCTTGCAACTGCCGAGGCCTACCTGGGAACCGGGATTGAAACCCCTCTACTAACAGCTACAGATGAAGAGGCAGGCAGCCTGGAAGCCCTGCAGGACGTCTCAGTGGAAGGACCCGCAGCACCACCGCCCTGTTGTAAAGCGGAACCAGCTTCAACGTCTCCAGCCAACGAGCAGCCTGATGTGGTCATCGAGGAAGAGGTCGGAGAGAATGACGACGAGACCCGCAGCACCGCTGAGGATTTCGACACCGGGTTCGCTTGGGGAGACACTGAGGAACTTCCTACCGGGCATACAGCTCGGGTACACTGGTCGGGGGCAACGCTGACACCTTCCCCTGTGCCGTTCCACCGGGTGCCGGTCCAGACCGCCCGCCAAGTTCAAGCTTCCCGCCAAACCACCAGCTCCACTACTCATCTCTACACCCCGAGCCGTAACGACGGAGATGTACGCCAGAGACGACGAGAGGAGTGGCAAGCCCGAGAACGCGCCAACATGCAGGCCCGTGCCGAGGCTCGCCGCCAGCCGCCGCTGCCTGATGAACTCCGCCGTGAAGGTAGAATTTCCACCTTTAACTTACATACCGGGTGGGGGTTCGCTTGGGAGGTGGGTTTGAATGAGGAGGTGTTTGTGGGGCGCCGGGACGTTGAGTCAAACTTGGCCAGAGGACATCCCGATCGCGACCTATACCGGGGCGATGTAATCACCTACGAACGCTATGCTTGTCCAGATGGGTGGTTCGCTATCCGGGTGCGCCATCGTTCTCCGTGCCAGTGACTTTAAAACTTGAACTCATTCAATGACTCTGTTCCTGTTAATCACTGACTGTGTGATCTCGCGGCTACAGCCTGAACTTTTATCAAAGGACAGCCGACCGCCCGCCGGGTCCGCACCAAGTGTTTTACCTGTTTATTTTGTCTACCTCACTTTTATGCCATATAATGACCTGTCATTAATAAAAGTGTATTACCTGTTATAAAATATAAAAACCTCTGTAATGTGGGTAGTGTGACGCTTGGGGACAAGCGTATTCAACCAAGGGGGAGTGTGGCGCCCCGCAACGAGTGCGTCACAAGAGGGTATTGCAGCCATAAATGCAGCCGCAATATTCTCTGACCCGGCAGTGATCTGGTTAATTTAGAAATCCAACCCTGCATGCATCACCTAGAACAGAGGGCCAATCATAGGTCCTGGTGGGTGGAGTGTTAGGGAAGTGTAGTAGAACACACACTATAGTCTAGACAGAACAGAAGTGGAACAGCCTAGAACAAGGTCTGAGGACTTGAACTTGGAGAGGAGCGGGGGATCCGCACCCCGTGCAGCCTCCGGGCCGTCACCGGTCGGGTGTTAGCACCTGAGGCCTTAACTACCGGGATTGGGCATTATTCACACGGGTTCCCAAAAGACTCCCGTGCCCACAACTCACAGCCGGTTCACTGGTACCGAAGCTGGCAGCAGTTCACCTCTGCTACGCGAACCAGAAGCGTGGAGGAGGAGCTTCACTGGAGAACCCCACCACCAGCCAACTTCCAGTCGTCTAACCAGCGGTGTACCCACCGAGGGATCCAAGGCTCCCCAAAACATCCAGAACGTACATCATGGATAGGGCATTGAAGCAGCCTCCCCGTACCCGACCTGGTTTTCCTGGGCGACACTGGCAATCACTTAGTTAGAATAGAGGAACACTGCGGATTTCTAAGGGACACCATCACTGCTGAGTCCACCTGGTCTACTACCCAACCACTGTATGCCATATACTGCCTGCTGGTTACAGTAAAGACCCGTTGCAGAGACTTTCTGTGTCCGTGCTTCCTTATGAACTGTCCGTCCGCACTACAAGGTAACCGCAGCTGCCGCACAACATCTTGAGCAGCTCCAGCCTCCGGGGATCACCGCTCAGCCTGTGGGGAGCGTAACATCTAGCTGCTGTCCATCCCCCGGAGGTTCCACAGCGTCGGTAGTCCTTACCGAAACTACTCATAGGTGGCATCACGAATAAATTAAAAACCCTTTTAATCTGTTCCACCAAGACGTCTTCAAACACTTTTGATCTGCACTACACCGGGCCCCACTACCGGCAGGCACGGTCCACCCGTGACAAGGAGGAAGGAAGCATCGCCTGTCTAAACCGGAGTCGCACTACAAGGTAACCGCAGCTGCCGCACAACATCTTGAGCAGCTCCAGCCTCCCGGGATCACCGCTCAGCCTGTGGGGAGCGTAACATCTAGCTGCTGTCCATCCCCCGGAGGTTCCGCAGCGTCGGTAGTCCTTACCGAAACTACTCATAGGTGGCATCACGAATAAATTAAAAACCCTTTTAATCTGTTCCACCAAGACGTCTTCAAACACTTTTGATCTGCACTACACCGGGCCCCACTACCGGCAGGCGCGGTCCACCCGTGACAAGGAGGAAGGAAGCATCACCTGTCTAAACCGGAGTCCCGGCCACGGTGAGTCACTCGCATAGACAGCTGCTGATGGATCTGCACTTCCACGTGCACAGTGGTGGTGTATCCAGAATCCAAAGGGAATGGTGCTTATCTGATGTGGGCTGCCGTCGGGGTGAGAGACAATGAAGACAAGGCTTGTTTCTAGTTGTTGCTTTACTCCTTAAGCATTTTGGTGCCGTTCCTGCATCTTCCTCAGGGATTTTTCTGTTCTTTACCTTCCTCGGGAAAGGTGCAGGGATGGCACCGAAACGCGTAGGGGATAAAGGAACAACTGCAAAAAAGCCTTGTCTTCATTGTCTCTCACCCCAACACTCATGGACTAGGTATAGTACCTGCGTGACGACCAGACCGCAGGGGTGCCACATATGACTGCACTCAGCATTCCAGTGTATGTAAGGCACTGGCTTCACTTTATACCCTAAATCCTGCTGGTTGGTTGCCTTTAAAGGTGATGGGCAAATTTTAGAATCAAATAACCTGGTGAAGGGTTCCCTTTAAACAATAATGTCTTTGAGCCAGTTTTGAGTCATCCAGGTCTAGAACTGGAGATCTTTTTTTTATCGATGTGGCTGAACTATAGGTTAGAAAAATGGAAGTTGAAATAAAATAGATATTCAAAATAAATACTAATTGGTCTACCACATGTGTAAACCTACTTCAGAAGGGTTCACTATTTTTCACCTTGTAGAGGATAATTACACAGCCTATTTACATGAACTCAATGCTCCGCTGATGACATCTCACCTTCGGGACAAATTGCGTATTCAGATATTCAAGTGTTTGCTGGTAAAAGCCACAGACATGTAGGAAAAGAACATTTCATTTGAAATATTCAGAATTAATTCAAAGTTGCTTTTTTTTCCAGGATATCTTGTTAGATCTACAACACGGAGCCTCATTAATCATCACATTCGGGGCTCCGCGAGTTACGTATTTATTAGATTCAGTTTTAATTCTGGATTACAGATTCAGTGCTGATAAGTTCATCACTTCTTGGAACATATTTACCAACATTAATGTAAAACTGCGATGTAATGTGAACTTGTCAACTCGAATGAGTGATGACATATACCGGTTAATTGTCCCATTCGTTTCTACGAAGGACCGTAACACTTTCCTCATTACCGGGGCCATTAACATGTCTCCCTAGACCCAAAAATACAAAGAGTTTTTTTATTTTTTTCCAGACCTCATTAATGTGCATCTCATTATCGATCAGTTGATTGCAGCGAGGGGATGAAAGACTTTGGAGTCATTAATACAGTAGCGTTATATTGATTAAATTAGGCAGTTACGACAGCGAGAACCTATTAATCTACGCTGTGGAGTCAATCAGTTATTTCTTCTTATATGGTCATTACTTGATCACAGTTTAATGGAGAGTAACACATTTAAAACTCATTTAATAATATTTATGTAAAGCAAATTATTCCCTTTACAGGAAAACAAGGCGATAAAGAATATAAATAGATTTCGGAGCGCTCACAGGCATTAACCTGTCGATGAGTTACATACAGAAGGGCTCTATAAGGCCTAATGTATAAAGTAATTAGTGGTTAAAGAAGAAATGTTCAACAATTAGCATTAGAGGTGATTTACTGTGTTTTTAAAAATATACATCAGATTTTATGTAACAAAATTTCCCATATCAGTGATAGTGCGCTAAAAGTATTTAAGGTGCCCCCTCTTAAACTGTCCTTTCCTCAATAGAATGTATCCTTGATCATTAGATAATTGATCAACTCTAATCTTTGAGGAAACCTAGCAATAAATGTTCAATTTCTCCCTTGGCCCCACCACAGATCAATTACAGTTTTCATTGAGTTAAAAAAAAAATGGTCTTGTATAATTCACAGATACACGGATATATTGATATCTCTGCCCCAACACATCAGACCCTCACCTACCATATAAGCCATCAAAAGAAACCTGAAGACCTATCTCTTCAACCTGCAGTGAGCCGCAGTTCACCAAACCACCGCACGACCAGCTCAACCTACTGTATCCTCTCCCATCCCTTGAAGACTGTCAGCCCTCACAGGCAGGGTCATCTCTCTTCACCTACTGTATCCTAATCCATCCCTTGTAGACTGTGAGCCCTCATGGGCAGGGTCATCTCTCCTCACCTACTGTATCCTCTCCTGTCCCTTGTAGACTGTGAGCCCTCACAGGCAGGGACCTCTCTCCTCACCTACTGTATCCTCACCCATCTCTTGTAGACTGTGAGCCCTCATGGGCAGGGTCATCTCTCCTCACCTACTGTATCCTCTCCTGTCCCTTGTAGACTGTGAGCCCTCACAGGCAGGGTCCTTTCTCTTCACCTACTGTATCCTAATCCATCCCTTGTAGACTGTGGGCCCTCATGGGCAGGGTCCTCTCTCCTCACCTACTGTATCCTAATCCATCCCTTGTAGACTGTGAGCCCTCTTGGGCAGGGTCCTCTCTACTTACCTACTGTATCCTAACCCATCTCTTGTAGACCGTGAGCCCTCGTGGGCAGGGTCCTCTCTCCTCACTTACTGTATCTTCACCATCCCTTGTAGACTGTCGGCCCTCACAGGCCGGGTCCTCTCTACTTACCTACTGTATCCTCACCCATCCCTTGTAGGCTGAGAGCCCTCACAGGCAGGGTCCTCTCTCCTCACCTACTGTATCCTAACAACCCTTGTAGGCTGAGAGCCCTCGTGGGCAGGGTCCTGTCTCCTCATCTACTGTATCCTCACCCATCCCTTGTCGACAGTGAGCCCTCAAAGGAAGGGTCCTCTCTCCTCACCTAGTGTATCTTCACCCATCCTTTGTAGACTTTGAATCATCCCTGTGAAGGGAGGGTGAAGGGTTAAACACTGTGCTGCCATATTCCACGAGACATCAAAGGGTGAATATAATATTGATTTATTAGTCAATGCGTTTCAGGGTTCCTTGGCCCCTTCCTCAGGACAAATCAATGGCATATTGCCATATTTCAGGGCATTTCAAGGTATCTTCTGAGAAATCTTTGGGTTTTTCATTGGCTGAAATACATAATCATCAACATTTACAGAAATACACATTTGAAGTAGATCCCTCTGTGTGTAATGACTCTATATAATATATGGATTTCACTTTGTGTATTGAATTACTGTAATAAATTAACTTTTCGATGATAATCTAATTCATTGAGATGCTCCTGTATATGTGATTCACCGTGTCAACTTATATTCTATTGATGACACCCATACCATTAGATGAGGCAGGCAGCCGGGCACTATGTTAGTGCCCCCCACAGGGAGAGACAACCCAATCCCATTCTCCAATATTTCAGAGCTTAGTTGCACCCTGCAAAAAGATTAAAAAAGAGTTATTGATTTATATTTTGGCCAAAATGTACAAGCTCACAACCCGCTTAATCTAATAATATAGGCATGACCAATAGACTGTAAACTGACATGGCACACTACGTGTATGTATCACTGGGCGCCCCATGCCAGCCTTATTTTAGTGCACTCAGAATACTAGGCAATCATCTTCCCATGAAGGACATTGTATTTTATGAAGAGCAAGAACCCTTGATTCCAGTGATGTGCCACTTACTGAGCTGCTTGCTGTCATTTTGATAAAATCAGTTTTCTGTGCTGCAGATTTAGAAGCTCATGAATGTGCTGGACTACTTGAGTAGTCCTCTAATGATAATCTCAAACTGACTAAACACTGCATTTTATCAAAACTACACTGAGCAGCCCAGTAAGTGACACATCACTGGAATCAGGATCTCTGTCTCTATGCTGCTCTCAGATGAGATGGCAAAATCCTGA
Source organism: Allobates femoralis (assembly GCA_033576535.1). NCBI lineage: Eukaryota > Metazoa > Chordata > Amphibia > Anura > Aromobatidae > Allobates > Allobates femoralis. The sequence continues at coordinate 48,619,655 of JARQOC010000002.1, read as the reverse complement.
TGACAGATTCCCTTTAACATAAAAGCAAAAACTGACAGCGTCTGACCTGGTGACATAATGTATTTAACCCTTTATTAATATGCCAGAAATGTTGCTCCATTTCATGGTAGATTACTTTAGATAAGACTACTAAAGCTCTACATTGTCACAATACCAGAAACAATTCTAGTGAACATTTTTTTTGATGTTGTAAAATTGGGTTAGACAGCAGGTGACCATGAGAACAGTCAACAACCGCAAGGTCCTGTCCTTGCTTGGATCTAAATATCTTAATTTCAAATCTTCATATGAGGAACATTTCACTGGTGATGAAGACACGGCCTGTACATAGTCTGGTCTATTCTGTAACAACATATAGATGTGAAATCTGGACGATAAAGAAACAAGACAGAAGATGAATCAACTCCTTAGAAATGTGGAGCTGGAGAAGGATGTTATCAATACCATCGATGGCAAGAAGAATGAACACATCAATACTGGAACAAATCAAGTCAGACAGGTCACTGGAAGGAAGGATCACCAAGCTATGACTTATCTACACATCATACGAAGAGAGAAATCACAGGAAAAGGACATCATGGTCAGTAGAATAGAAGTAACAAGGTGAAGAGGAAGACCAACCACTCAATGGCTTGATACTATAAAGAAAATGATGGAGAAAACTCTGGTGCTGGACCTAAGCTTGGAGTAGATCCTGGTGGACATTTTCTAGGCTTGGAGAAGATCCTGGTGGAACTTATCTAGGCTTGGAGATGATCCTGGTGGACCTATCTAGGCTTGGAGATGATCCTGGTGGACCTCTCTAGGGTTGGAGAAGACCCTGGTGGCCATATTTAGGCTTGGAGAAGACACTGGTGGACCTATCTAGACTTGGAGAAGACCCTGTTGGACCTATCTAGGCTCGGAGAAGATGCTGCTGGATCTATATAGACTTGGAGAAAACCCTGGTAGACCCATCTAGGCTTGTAGAAGTTACTTCAGGGGAAATGGTGTATCAGTGTCCGCGCTGCTGAAATCCCAAGAAAACGATCCGGAAACCATATGTAGGTTGCATCAATATTCCATTTATTCCTTTCCTACGCGTTTCGGCACTGTCCTAGTGCCTTCCTCAGGGATCTTTTTCTACTTTCATCTAGGCTTGTAGAAGATCCTGGTAAACCTATCTAGGGTTGGAGAAAACTTTGGTGGACCTATCTAGGCTTGGAGATGACCCTGGTAGACATATCTAGGCTTGGAGAAGACCCTGGTGGACTTATCTAGGCTGCACAAGATCAATCTTCCTACAGAGCATTCATCCATCAAGTCACCATGGCTCCAGATCGAGCTGAAGGCTGTTAAATAATAATAATGAATCTAAATTTCATGTTCAGGATCACATCCCTTGCCCTCTTCATCTTACTGCTTCTACTCTTTGAATTATAATTATATTTCCAAATAAGCTGGGTCCTCTTATTACAAATATTTTAATAAAAATATATAATGTATTCCCTTTTAATTTTTTTTTTCGTTTCACTATTCATAATTAAATTAAAACTGGAATCCTGCAATTTGCATATTGGCTTTGAGGCAGAATCCTGCACTTGTACTTCTTGGCTCTTTAGTCACATGGATATAAACAGAGACTGAAGAAAGCAGCCATATTTTGTCAAATTCTGGGCATATCATTGATATCACATAGATGAAATGCTCTATAATTGAGCACTACCCATGCGATTTCAATGATTATTGCTACCATCAATGGGATTTCCAAAAAACCCAGAAACCAAATATATTTTTTAATTTTGCAGCTCAGCCATATTCATGTGATTGGTTTATTACAATATTAGGCAGAACACATGAAAAAGATCAGTGTGGTTAAATAAAACTGGACTCTATTTCTAATCCTGGAAACCAGGAACATGGCTGGTGGGAGCAATTGGGGCTTTAGGAGTTGGGTATTTGGGGAGGGTGCAGGAAGCCACTTTGCCTGTGCCAAGGCATTTGAATAGAGAGCATTGACAGTGGATCCAAGGGGAAGAGAAGCCTAGTTACAAGTAAAAACTCCTGTAAAGGGATTTCCATGTTTATCATGAAAGTCTACAGTCACTGTTTGGCTGCAGACTTGTAAATCTTCACATCTGGTCACATTTTGACTAGACATACAAGCCTAGCTGAAATGTGGCCAGACGTGTGTTTATCACATACCTGCAACCACATCAGTGGCTCAGTTTCACCACCATCCCTGAAGAATCCTTTGACACGCTTGGACTTAATATAAGAATTCGTAAGTCTGCAGTTACTCAAAGAGACTGCAGACTTTCAAGACAAAGCTGGACAGCCATTTAATGTTTTTCCCATCCCACCTCTTAAAGGGAACTTGTGATGTGGAAAAATATTTACACAGATATGAGGCTATTCTACAGGTTAATGTATGCTGAACCTGCCCAGGCCCTGCACATTAGAGAGTGGCGGTCTTAACGCCCATCCCCCCTTAGCTTCCCCCCCCCACACTGACTGATGGCTGATTCTCCTGCAGGGTGGTTGTCATTCAGTTCAGGGACATTTTTATAGCTGCCACTTTCCATTCAAAGAGGAGTCATTGAATTCTCATTTGGTGCCACCTCCATGACTGAAACCGGATGCTTCTGGGAGGACTAAAGTCCATTTCCTCCCCAACAGCGACATTTAATGGGCAGGCGCCAGACAGGTTTAAAGTGCTATTAAGACCAGTAAAAATAGAAAAGGTTTGGCACTACCTTATAGCATGCTCATTATCCTCGGCATTGATGGGGACAACAGATACCGCCAGATTCATCCTCCAGAAGTCGCTCTTATGTCTTCAGCTGCAGATTCCTCAGTATAATAGTCTTAAATCCAATCCAGCCACTTAAGGAAACCCACTTCACTCACCGGATGACTGGCAGAACTTCATTTATTAGACACAACAAAAACCACATGGACACGGGAGGATGACAACAAAACGAACAACTGCCATTTCACTCTTCACTGAAATGGCCTTTGATATTGAATGTAGCGTGAAACGGCCATTGTTTGTTTTTGTGTCATCCTCCCTCTTTCACGTGTCCACATGGTTTTAGCCTAATAAATGAAGTTCTGCCTGTCATCCGTGAGTGAAGTCCGTTTCCTTAAGTGGCTGGATTCAAAATGCTATTAACCTGCAGATTAACCCCCTATCTGCTGGTTTAATAGCATTTTTCCACATTACAGGTTCCCTTTAAGTATCCTATCAAAGTCATAAAATACACATTATATGCTACGAAAGCTTGAATACATTTTCATAAAAATGCTCCATTATCACCGAGCGGCAATCACTGACTTTTCAGCTGGTGGAATATTCTTGTTCATGGGTTTCTAGACAGGAAATACAATATTTGCTCATGCCAAAAGTGAACAAAAAGCTTGAGGAGACGTTAGAGACCTTATTCTTAATTCATCAATTTGGAAAAACACACAAATTGTAAACAGCAATGAATGTTGGATTTATAAGGGCCGGACCTGAGTAGATGAGAAATGGAGAATGGATTATGTGACCATCTTAAATCCATTCTCACGCCACTAGATTTCACCCGTAAAGTTCTGCTGTTTTCAATCTGCTCCGTAAGTTGGAGCCAATTCTGTTAGATATACTTCTAATAGCTTTCAGTGTGAATAATGTTACAACTGATAGAAAGTAATGGACCCAAGATATGAATTTCATGAACTTTTTACTGAAAGTATGAAATATAATATTCTAGTTACAGCGAAGATATAAGGAGTCTTGTTTACAAATTTTAATTAGATTTTCACAAATGTAAATTGGGCCAAAAGTTTTGGTGTGATTCTGTATCAATTACAGATTAGTGTTTGAAAAAAGTTGAGAAATGAAAATATTTTTGGTGGAAAAAATGTTTTTCAAAAGCTTTTTTTGACTTCTCATCTCGACCTCATGTAAGTCACAGTGTCTACTTACGGTATATATTATGCCTTCTCCTCCAGAAGCCAAGCTTCTAATGCTCAATATGTAAAAAAGGACCTCCTAATATGATTCTCCTTATTAGCACGATTACAATGATTATAGAAACTTGATTCCAGTTCACCCAGTTGCTCTATGCTCATCCACCTAAAGTGCATACAAAAGAAAAATGTACTTTGTCAACATGACTTAGTTGAACACGTTTTGACTGCACTAAGCAGTCTACTCATGACTCATGAGTCACGAGTAAGACTGCTTAGTGCATCAAAACTAATGACTGGGTCATGTAAGTGCACACAAAAGAAAAATTTACATGGTCGTCATGACTCAGTTGGTGCGTTTTGACTGCACTAAGCAGTCTTACTCATGACTCAAGAGTCATGAGTAAGACTGCTTAGTGTAATCAAAACTAGACGACTGGGTCATGTCGATTATGCACATTTTTCTTTTGTGTGCACTTTATTTTGTTTTGAAAAAGAAAAAGAAAAAAGGAAAATCCAGTCCTGTTGAGCCAGACTCCAATTTTTTCAATTATCCATGATTACAATCATACCAAACATGTTTAGTTTTTTTTATTATTCTTTTAGGGAAAAAGAAAGTTGGCAAGAATGTTTTGGGTGTTGTGCTGCCATTTTCCTAGACCTGTAGTGTTTTTATTTTTTGATTAGGCGAGACAACGTTTTATTGACGACATTTTGTAATGTATATGAAGTTTTGACCGCTTGTTACAGCATTTTTTTTGTATTGAAGCGACCAAAAAATAACTAAATTTTTGGCGTAGTTTTTTTTTTTTACAGTGTATTTACCAATCAGGTTAATCATCTTTAAATTTTGATAAATTGAACTCTTCTGAATGCGGCGATATCACATATGTGTATTTTTTTTTATTACTTTAAAGAGGGATGTTACGAACTTCTATATCTTTTTTCATGTTTTTCAAAACTTTTTATTTCAATTTGCACTGTATTTTATAGTCCCCTAACCTGCAATTATCTGTAGCTCGTGCTACATACTTCAAAGCCATAGCATTGCTCTATATAGCGAAAGGAGCGCTGGTTTAATAAGTTCAGAGATGTTCAGCAGACCCCCATGCTGTCATAGCAACTCATCGGCACCCCGCAATCACATTAAAGGTGCGCCGATGGTGCATGTTAAATACCGCTGTCAGAGTTTGACAGTGGGATTTAACAGGTTAAAAATCATGGGCTCAGACTCCCAGCATAATGACATCATCATGCTGCTCCACATCCCCACCTTGTTCCTCAGTCTTCCTGCTGTTCTGTAGATCACAGGCATAAATTTACTTGTGGTATATAGAATGGAGAGCGGTAGAGCAGGGAGAGTGTGTCTCCCTGCACTCCCACAGAGTTTAACTGTATTGGCGAACTGTGAACACCTATACAGTTTACAGTAGTGGTGGCTCCGGGTGGACCCCTGTGATTGTAGGTCCTGGTCAACTACATCCTCTGCCCCACCCCAAATAGCCATGCTGCTGGTTCAGGTGCATGCTGGAAAGCAAATCTTGTAAGAATGCAGATTCACTCAAATTACGGTAGGCAAGGAAATTCATAAGCACAAATATGAAAGGAAAAGACAACACTCAACAGGTTTCTAGTGCAGCTTTATTTTTGGTCCATAATTACAGCAGTGCAGGGAGGGGGAGTGGGAGAGGTGGACAATGGCTTGCCATTTCGTGTGTGCTTGTGCACGTCAATGGGTCCAGCGGTGTCATGGCGTCTCGAGGCACATCTTATTAGGCCTCATACGGCATCATGATGTTCAACCTGATATCATGATGTGTTAGAAACCAGAGAAAGACCAGCACCAGGAGAAGAAGCTACACATGACCTAAGGAGAGTGCTGCTGTGGAGCAGGACACGTTAGGGCCGGGTGAGTATAATTGATTGTATTTCTTCCCTCTCTGTCTCTCGATAATCTGTCAAAATTGCGCTGGAAACCATTTTCCTGAATTTGTGCAAAGCAAATTTGGATTCAGGCAATTTCTTTTACTGTAAGATTCAAGGTAAATTCAATTCACTTCGTATTGATTCTACCATCTCCATTTTTATCTATAACCATATACATAAAACACAAGAAAAGGAGGTAACAATAAACAGACTTCTCTGAAAAATACATTTTTATGTATATAAGGACAAGACCTAAATTATAGCCTCTTATATCTTCAATCTAGATCGACACCACTGAGTTCTAGAATTTATTGCTGTTTTGCAGAAAATTCAAAACAAGTGATATAAAATTAATCATCCATGTGAGATGTAAGTGTGGAAAAGCCCAAAAATGCCTCTTGGCATCGCCCATTCATGTTAAGTCGTTTATTGGAAACATATCACATAACTGACAGGTTCTGCAAATCTCACACATTGTATACCTCATCTGACCTCTGTTTTCCCTTGAGAACTGAGAAAGTGGATTCCTCTGGGATAGGTTTCGTGTTTGGACCATTCATTATCTAAACAAATTCATTCCTACATTGCAGAAAAATACATCTTCAAATATTTTGGGAGATAAATATCTGAGTTTTTTTAATGCAATGATCTTAAATGAAATGTCCTCACATGTACTAAAGATATCTATACAGATCTGAGTTTTCTCTTCATGGTTTCTTCTAAGGGAGTTCTCCAGTGTATAAAAGTTAACACCAATCCATCGGATACAGTAGTTAATTGGCGCAGGTATAACATCTGAAACCTAAACTGATCAGTGGGGCACTATTGTCCCCAGTAAAGTAGATTGGTAATGTGCATGGGTGGGGCACCTGTGGTCTGGTAGTCACAGAGGGGTACTGCACCCATCCCACGGGTGTGGTATTCCTGTTCTCAGGGAACGGGATGGTAAGTCAGAGACACCCACACAATCACCCAACACACCCGGTCCCAGGGATGGCGGGCAGACCCGTTAGAGGGAGAGCTCAGTCAGTGGGACGGAGGGAAGAAAGGTGGAGGGTTTGAAGTTAGAGGAAGCAGTGAAACGAGGAGGATCAGGAGAACTTGAGCAGAGCTTGTCCTGGATTCCAGAATAGGAGACTGCAAGAAGGACAGAGAGGATCCCCAGTAGGGATGGGCAAATGTGGCACCCCACGTAGACAGGCGTCACAGAGGCGTATTGCACCCGTTAAAAAGGTGTAATTGCCCTAGCTGCAAGTGGACCCTAGGTTGGTGGGTGGGACCCATTCCCAGCACTCTCACATTAGCTGAGCAGTGGGAGGTTACCCGGAGGGGATATATTCACCTCTAGGGTGATAAAGGACATCTTCAGCAGAATGGCCAGCGAGGAGAAAGAGTATTCTCTCTCTAGTGGGCGAGAGAGAGAGAGGGTCGGAACAGTTGGAGAAGGAGGAAAGCTGGAAAGAGTGTGGAACGAGGCGGAAGGCTTACCGGACGGTTTCAAGCTGATCCGGAGGAAAGGATAAGGGGTCTTGAGGATATCCTGAAAAAGGGCGCCCGACAGGGAGTCAAGGCCCTATAGAGAAAGAGAGATCCCCAGAGTGGAGCGACCATACTCCACAGGAATCTCCAGTCCACCACAGAAATGCCGGGCCCAGGGATCCAGCCAAAGTCCATCTTTGCAGTCTGCAACCGGCTGCTGTGGTCCGTATACCACCACAGCACCCTGCCTGACGGAGCAGTCTGCCTGCCTGCATCTGCCGCGATTTAAAAAAAACGCTGATGTGAAAGGGGCCTTACTCTGTCTCACCTGCTGCAAGTGCAAACTCCTCCCAGTGTCTCCATCCTCATCTCATCTATTGCAAGTCCAAACTCCAACCTGTGGCTTCGACTATGTCCTACCTGTGTAGAAGTTGTTCATGGTGTCTACCGGCAACCAAGTCCAGCTTCACTATCAGAGGCTCTGGTGAATACTTGGTAGGCACTTGGTGAAGCCCCTCTAAGGTAGGCCTGTGCTCTGTGTCCAGTAGGTCCTGACTCGTGTCCCCACCATAATGGTCACTGCCACTGCGGGTGTAACAACAGTATTGCTATTTATCACACACTTCTTGTCTTGTTTTAATCACTTGTGCATATAAGACTTCACATACATTGGCCTTAAAAATGCTCTTCTGGATGAATAGACAAGCATACATACAGACGGCTCCAAAATCTTGTAGAAGAATGGAACCTGCTATTGCTGCAATGAGACAAGCTCAGTATTAGTACCTATGGGTTTAAAGTAGGAGGTGATATATGATCCCTTAAGTGTAAAGTATAGGTGTTCCAATACGTTTGTTCAAATATTGTATAACTATGTATAATTCAATATTTAAAGGAGTAGAGCTCTTTTAATCTCCACCACTTCATAATACAATTATCTGGAAAGGTGACCCTTATTTCCCGCTAGAAGTCTCACTCTTGCCAGACGGTTTCCTCCATGGGTGGCGTGAGGCTTTACCGTTACTGGAGCGCTGTTCCACTTCCTGTAGCTTTTCTCACATCATGTACTATTCCTTAACTGAACACTCCATTCTTTAAATCTTGCAGGTGCGAGACCGATTGTTTTTCTTTCAGACAGGATAGAGCTGGATCTTAAATTAAAAGTCCGTAGAGATGGAGGAAAAGAGTTCAAGGAAGGCCGGTGGAGTTTTTTCTTTTTTTAATTTTACTTTTATATGTATTTTTTTTCTTTTCTTTACCAGGCTCATTCTTTAGTCTAATGTATTATTCAAACATCCAGAGCCACTCACATTATCTATTCTTTTGTACAAATTGCCTTGACTGTTTTTTCTTCGGCTTCCCCTTTCCTTTTTCCTCCTGATCACATAATACGGAGTGGAATTATCCGCTCGTTTTGGAGACAAATTGATGCAGTGATATTATTTGAAGGGATGTAAAATTGTTTCAATTGTGAGGCTTTTCTCTCACAGCTGCACCCGTTCTTTTCAGCTTTTCAATGGATTTCTCTCCTATTTAGTTACGATCCTGATCAAAAATGAAGATATATAATGCATTATCTGATTTTTTTCCTTTAGATTATTCTTTATTCATTTCATTTACATGGTGAAGAAAGAGACCAGAAGTTTAATCTTTAATCTATCAACCTCGAAAAAGTTGGATCTTCTAAGGCTAACTTCACACCACGGCAAGATCCGATCCGGGGCTGTCAGGGATGAACCTGACAGCCCCCGGACCGGATCAGCACACAGAACCGGAGGGCTAATATGCTTCAGATATGATTCAGAACCGCGGGGAGCTAGCTGCTGTCCTGAAATAACAGCGTCGTGCAGCCGCAGGTGTCCAGTTCCCGGATCCTCTTGGATCGGGGCAATTCAGCCCCATAGGCTCCCATGTTAGGAAGCACCGGATTGCCCCAGATCCGGGAGGATCCGATTTGGGGAGACTTTTCTCCCCGGACACAAAAATGGTGCATGTTCCGATTTTGTGTCCGGGAGAAAAATCAGATTCCTTTCAGATTCCCCCCGACATCCAAAAACCGGATGCCAAAAGACATTCATCCGGCATATTCCGTCCCCATAGGGTTACTAAATCGGATCCAGGGGTGTCTGGTTCACACCGAACAGCCCAGGATCCAAAGAACCGTGGTGTGAAGCCAGCCTAAGGTGTCGTTCCATACAAAGAACTAAACCAGCACTTCATGATCTGCACCAGCGGCTTGAAAATTTGTAGGCCAATGTAATCAATCTATTTGTTCGGATATGATTCCAAAACATGACTCCAAGCCCGATTCATTATTGCGTTTTCACTTTCTTCGTCTAGTTTTTAGTGTTATTTGCCTTTTTTAAAACATAGGTTTTGGCAGCCTTAACGCAGTGCTACCGCCATGGTAGCACCACATTAACGCTGCCAATGCTTACCTATAGTGACGCGGCCCCCTAGCACGGTTAAAATGCTGGCACCTGAATGAAATCTCACGCTTTTTCCTAATGCGGCTGAAAGCCAAATCCTATGTTTTTAACGCAAGCCCACTTTAACGTTAATATGACCTATCCTTATGCTCATCATTTTGCCAGGTTGAGAGTTTACAGATGTCTTCAGCTAAGGCTAGTTTAAGACTACCGGTCTTTGGAATCTGGGAACTTGAGTATTCCCCCTTAATTGTAAAACTGTTGCAACTGGATGCACCCCCACTGGAATTACCACGGATCCATCTGATAATACTGGTGCATGAGCATCCAGTTGCAACAGATTTTTTTTTTTGATGGATCCAATGCAGGTTTTTAGGACTTCCTTAGTATTGCACAGGTGATAATTGAATCACCTGCAGTGGTGATGATTCCAACCCCTCTGCAATGCTAAGGAAATCCTGAAAACATGACTTGTTGTTGGAGGCCCTTGGGGCCTGGAGTTCTCTACCTCTGCCCTAGTTGGTGTGCCTTTTAAAGCTAGGTTCTGGGCATGCTCTGCAACAGAACCCAGATCCGGCGTCTGGGGAGCCAGCAGGATCCGGATACAACCGGATCTGGGTTCTATAGTACACCATTAAATTAAATCCGCATTGCCCCGGATATGGGTGCCATGATTTTGAAACAGACACAAAAATCGTTACAAACTGTGTTTTTGGTTTCAGTGTAAAAACCGTGGACTCCTGGATCAGGGGAACCTGTAAACGACTGGATGCACCAGCAACTTCCTGCGGCCACATTGAAGACCAAAGGAGTCAAAAATGGATGCAGGGGCATCCAGTTTCAGCAGGATTCACACAGATACTGAAAACCAGTGGTGTGAAACCAGCCTAATTCATCAATTTTGACTTTTTTAAAAAGTCACCAAATTTTGGAGCAAATGTATTACAGTCAAAGTTCTCACCTGAGCAATGCATGTAACTAGCTTCTCCCTACATGGGGTGTCTTGAAGCTTTCTGTGATGTCTCAGGATTTGATCCAGTGACCTCATGCTCTATGGCTTGTTTCCTGCTACACTGAGCCACTGCATGGTTGATCTATGTCTATGAGCTTATTGTCCTTTATATTATAATAAGAATAATATTTATTCATTTATATAATGCTATTAATTCCATAGCACTTTACATGCATCAGCAACACTGTCCACATTGGGGCTCGCAATCTAAACATCCTATCAGTATGCCTCTGGAGTGTGAGAGGAAATCCATGCAAACACGGAGAGAACATACAAACTCCTTGCAGATATTGATGGGGTTTGAGCCCAGGACCCATCAGTGCAATGCTAACCACTGAGCAACCATGCTTTGTTTATATCCTTGTGGTCTGCAGATATTTGTTCATTTGGTCTGTACTATCACATTTTGGTTGTGGCTTATTATACCTTCCTCATGCTGGTCTTCTGTGCTGGCTATATTTCTATGTGGATCCTACTAAGAAGTACCAGCCCTACTGCCAAGGATTTTTGCCGCTCAGATAAAGTCAAGCTTGATATATGCTCTTTGCTGTATCACTGGTCTAACCTACTTATTTCTCCTGTTTACTGTTAGTTTGTGAGTGTCAATTCTTACTTTCTGTAGCTACTTCACCTCTTTCCACTTTTACATGTGTTTTATATTCCAAACCACCTTGGATCCTACTAGAAGTGAGTGAATCTGTTTGGGCTGGAGTTTGGTTGCTTTACATTTCTAAAACACTTGAGTGAGCATCTGGTTGAGTATAGCTGGTGTTTGGCCCAGTGCATGCCACATGCAGTGTTTGAGCAGCTTGCACTGGGTTTAAGAGCACAGTTTTTGCGTGTAGCATGTTCTAAAATTGAAAAAACATAAATCTTGACCCTCCCACACCGAAAGGGTTTTGATGGCTGGCTATATGTGGGTGGGAAACTGAACTGCAAATAGTGACTTCCAATGAGAGCGGATCATTTTGGATCAAGAAAAGTGTACATAAAAAGTTCGGCAAAACCACTTGAACCCGAACTTCCACAGGTCTGCTCATCTCTAGTCCCTACCTATCTCTCCACACTTTCTCTAATCTGGGTTATAGGATTCAGCAATATCCCTCTGGTTCTAAGGAGATACGAGGAACAACTCAACTGACTTTCAGACAGCCAAGTCTGAGTTGTGGTCTCCTAGTGTTGTAGCTAGAGTTATTCCAACCTGTACAGGAGCCACCAGGAACTGTGCATCTAGGATGTATTAGTCTGTACAGGAAACAGTTGTGTCATGTGCATTAAAGAGAGCTTTTGTTAACCCATTGGAAATCTAATGTACTTAACATTGTTATCTCCAACAAAGGGTTTTGTAAGAAGTATTAAATACATTTCAGTAAGAGTGTTCAATACTTTTTCCTGTGTCATTTTTATTATTGCACATCATTACATTTATGGAAATCTATGGTTTGATTTCTTTACGTGTGTAGATGGGATGGTTTGTTACCGATACCTGGTAAGAAGTTCATCTCAATAGCACCTTTAGAAATACTGTATATTTACTTAGAAAATGAGAGAAGTGTTTAATACTTATTTCACCCCCTGTGTATGGAACATGATAGATTGGACCCTATTACAAATTTTCAATGGGTCCAAGGTTTTACAGATTTCATCTCTTGCACTGATTTAATGATGCAATCTTTAGGTGCCTGTACAAAAAGGGGCCGATTCATCAAAGTTTTACAATAGAAAACTGGAGTAAACACTTTGAAAAGTCTCAAATTTTTTGCACAATAAAGATTGTGCAAGAATTTGGCAAACTTTTGAATCAGCTCTGCCGAAATAGGTGAAGATGGGAAAGAGCCTGTGTGGGACAGTATGTGGCCACACCTGCCCATCAAATTCATCAAAAGGCCAAAGTTTCTACACCCGAAATGATACCTCAGTCTCAAATCCATAGAGAAGAAAAAATAGTGACCCTCACCGGGAGAAGTGTTATGGACCTGTAGAAGCGCTGTGATTGCGCAAAAATTAGCTGTCGTCCCAGACAGCCCTTATCCTGCCACCTTAGCTTTACAAAGATTTTACACTTCTCACGGCGAGTGCCACTATTTTTTCTTCATTATGGATTTGAATTTTCATTTTAGTCTCTGTTCTGTTGAGCACCACAAGTGGGATAGCGACCCATAACACCAGTCTGGCTAACCTGTATATATGCAGCCTGTTTGAATTGCAAGAGTAGTCACATTTGGTTGGTGGTGCAAAACCTCTTCTCTTGCTACACGTGAAGTTACTCCAGTCTCAGACTAGAGTTGTACCTCCGACACGGCGCATGGAAGAGGGTCATTGAATGAACGAAATGGCGTGTGCCTCAATAAATTTGGTGCCTTCTACATCAACAAGACTGGCATAGAATAAGCGTGCGCTATGCCAGTCTTTATGAATCGGCCACTAGTATATTTAGAAAAAAATGCCAATTTTTGGGGGGACAGGGGAAAACTTAACAGCTAATTGCTAGTTTGCAGTCAATAGCTATTTAGAAAATGTAAGCCAAACTGCTATTTGTGCCCTTTATTGCCTTTGATTTTAGTATTTTTGAGAGCTTTTTTAAAGTGATCCTGCTAGGATTTCTATGCCCCCCAGCTATCACTGTCAGCACCTGCAGCTTCAAAGTCTTATTGTAAAGCATTTATACACTTACATTTTCTTATGTAAATGAGGCAGTCTTGGAGAATGTAGACACTCTGGCAGGTCAATAGTTAACTCACTGTTAACTTCTCTGTGTAAAGGACCTGTGTGATGTAACGATCATGTGACTATAGTGGGCAGAGTTAAGCAAGCAAAATCATTATGTGCTATGGAGACTTAGCCCCGCCTATTATAGTCACATGATCATGATATCCCACAGGTCCCGCAGCATCTTTTCACATTCGGCAGAAATTATAACTATTAATATGCCAGATTGACTATGACGTCCAAGGTGTAGTCACTGCCTCGGACAATGTAAGTGTATAAATGCTTTGTTATTACCTTGAACATTACACTATGAGCTCAGACAGGGATAAATAGAAAAGTACTATGAAGCTACAGGTGCAGACAGTGATAGCTGGGCGCTGGGGGGGTGCATAAACGAGCTGACATGTTCCCATTAAACTCAGGCCCCTTCACACTGCATTTTTTGCACATCCGTATGGATCCTTGAATTTCAAGGACCACATGGACAGGTATGGATCTGTGCCAACGGATGCCAACTGATGTCCACGGACCATTTTTTTTAAGGTAGGGCTGGAAGGAGCTGTACTTTGCTTATGAGCATGCTCAGTACAGCAAAACGGATCGGTTTTACAGATCTGTTTTTTTCATGGATCCGTCTTCATAGACCACCGTGTTATTGGACGCGGACTGCGACGGATCTGCTTCTGTCCGTTTGTGTCCGCTTTTTTGAAGGCAGCCCAATATCGCAGCAGTCTCCTATTCTGGGCACATGAAAACAGCGTATACAAACGGATCCCTGACAAAAATGATGCAAACAGATGGCCATTTTGGACCAGTCCGTGCCCATAGGGACACATGGGAGCCAAAACGGATCCCTGGCTATCCGTTTCAAAATGGATACACACGGATCCCCAAAAATGCAGTGTGAAGGGGGCCTAAGGAGTATTAGTTATGAGACTATTTGGGTATTTTTTCATAGACTTTTTTGAGCATAAAAAGTTAACAAGCGCAAAAAAACCTCCAACAGCGTATAACAGTAGTTTTCCGCAGCTTTTTTCATTAGGAGCAGTTGAAGAGTTGCGGCTGTTCAAAGTAAATTCTACATCATCTTTCACATGCAGTCATTTAATTGCAAGTTCAGATGATATAAACCTCCACCATGTACGGATGATGATTAGAAGACACTGACAGAAACTCTCTGCAGCCCTTTACCGTACACAGTGCGTTATTTATATCACCCATTTCATGGTTATATTGTGAGCTAAGCAGCAAGAGTTATTTCTTACACTTTTATTATTTTTTTTTACCGTGCCCTGTAGTCTGTCACCCTGAGAGCTCTGCTCAGCATGCAGAAGATGAGGTGTGTGCTAGCTAAGGACAACTTTTATATCACCGCAATAAGCTGCTCCGCTACATCAAAACCAGGCGTGAAATGGAACTTAATATGATCATAGAGGGGACTATATACAAACTATCTGCAAAAGGGAAAATCTGATGGAAACAAGCACTAAACTCAAGATCAACACTTAAGTTTACAGCTGAAAGAAGTGATTGTGAGCATCAGTAAAGCCAATACAATCACCCCACCCCCCCAAAAAAGGCTTGTGCGATGTCATTCTGATGCTACCAGCTGAGCTCCAGGCAGAACCTCAGAGACTCCAAGACCCTTCAACCCCTGTACAGGGATTTGGAATCTAGCAGAGCCTCAGAAGGTAACTGCCTATAGATGAGCAGCTGTTCAGAGGTGGAAGGTTGCCAAAAAGGGAAAGGCCAAGGTGGTGGGGGGTAAACAGGATTCAATAGCGAAGTCAAGAAGCCAAGTCAAAACCGAGTGAAAACCGATTGCTGTTGGTTAGGCTACTTTCACATAACGATTTTGAAGGGAGCCGATGCTGTCAGATAAATTCGGACAGCATCGAGTCCCTTCTGATGCCTGGAATCGGATGCCAAATAGCATACGATCGCATTAAATCGTAGCCTCCGGTCTTAAAAAAAAGTTTATGCTCACCTATCCCCGAGGCCCCCACCGTCTCCCGTAGGTCCCGGTGTCTGCAGAGGTCTCCTTCATCTGTACAGGACCTGCGGTGATGTCACAGTCACATGACAGCAGGTTACACCATGGAAACACTGAGGTCACGTGACTGTGACATCACCGCATGTCCTGTACAGAAGTAGAAGACCTCTGCAGACACCGGCAGCCTGCAGGAGCCGCGGGAGACGGCAGGGCCTCGGGGATAGGTGAGCATAAACTTTTCTTTTTTTTAACCCCTGCCTTCCAGTTTGGAGCATTTTTACTGTACTGAGCATGCTCAGTACAGTAAAATCGGGTCCGAGGAGACATCAGATGTTTCCTCCGACCCAGCTCCATAGGGCCCCATGATAAATTGATTGGGTCGGATCGGATGTGCACTAAATGGCATCCAATTTGGTCCGATCCGATTTTGTCCGATTTTTTTCGTGCAAAAAATTGAGACAGCTCGATTTGCACGAACACAATCGGACAGAATTAGTGTACATCCGATTTGGTCCAATGCCATAGGGCTGCATGGGGCCCAAAATCGGTTCTGATGCAGTCCGATTTTTATCGGACAGCATCGCATTTAAAAAATCCGTAGTGTGAAACCAGCCTTAGTGATTAATGAGCACTACATGCCTGGGTGCTTGTTACTCGTGGTGAAAAGTCAGATGCTTGAACGGGTTCAACTTGTTTCCCAAGTATAATGAAAGTCAATTGGGAACTTCTGAAAAATTGCTTGAGTTTCCTATTGACTTCCATCATTCGTGGCACACAAGTTGAGCCCGACCCAACATCTGACTGCTCATCACAAGTATCGAGCACCCAAACATGTGCCCCTATCACTACTTGTGGTCTGTTTGCTGGTGCTTAATTGAACAACCAAGTGAGTCATCTAAAAAGAAGGGCTTATACTAAGCAGAGAATCCCTGTAAACAACATGTTAAAGCGTCATCTGAAAAAAGAAGAAAAATAAGAATTTTGGATGCAACAGACAATAGTTGTCTTTGAACGTAATAAAGAACAATCATTATAACCCTGTTCGGTTTCGTGAGTGGATTACGATGAAGTCTCATTTCTGCTGCTTCCAAGTTTGCAGCCAGCACTAATCTGGTAACATATGTCTAATAAATGGAACATCTGCATCATAAAAAGACACAGCGAAAACTCAAATAAACAGAAAGTGTCTTCACCGGTATCAGATCTCGGTCATTTGTTTTGCCGAAAGCCAATTCTAAAATATCCACAAACAAAAACCTGCTATTAAAAATAAGCAATAAGTCTTCCAAAGTATCCCGGCTTGGAGACTCATCTACTGTACAGTAGAGATGGGCCAAAGCCATTCAAGGCAATTTCAATTTTATTTATTATTTTACAAAATAATCAGATATTTCTGAATCCGAATGATTTATTGTTTATCGTGCAAATACAGCAAAGTGGTGACTGCCCAACTGACATCTAGAAAAAGGGCAGACAAAATATTCTTATCTTGCTGCTCACCTGTCCACACCACTTTAGACACCCATTGATCCTCCAACGCAGCTCCCTCTGGCCTCTTCCTCTCCTTTTGCAACACTTCTTTCCGAATCCTCACTCTGTCCGTGAATTTCGGTGCCAAGTTTGCTCTGATGTCATCAGGCTTGTTGTGACATTGCAATGTATGTCACTAATGCCAAGTCAGAGCTTCAGGTGACACGTTGTGACGTCACATCATGCATTGAGGTATCAGAGGTGTGAAGAGAGTAAATGGCCCTGAGGAAGTAGCAGAAGGCTACGAAACGCATCGGCAGAAATAAAGCTTAAGAAAAGCACCCGGACCATTTTGTTTTTGGTGGCACAGAGTAAACCCATCTTTCCTTCTATCCCTATCAGAGAGAGTTCCACACGGGGATCTGCAGCAGCCATATATATGTTATATGTTGGTTGTGACTCGTACAATCAAATAAGGTTAGTCAAACCACACATATCTTGTAAATGTATCACCACAGATAAAGCCCTATGTGCGCTCCCCTCTTTCCTTTTTAATAATTCCAGCAGCATTTTGGTTCCAGTCACAGGGTGGCGCTGGTGAGGATTCAGTCACCATGATTGTAACCATGCTCCTCGAACTGACTGACAGATTCGGGCTCGTGCTGAGCAACCGTCAGTCAGTGCAGGGGCATTTACAGCCCCCTCTCTCCACACAAAGAGCGGTGGCTAAACTCGCACCGTCACCACCCCTGTGACTGAAACTGGAAACTGGTGAGAGGATTATAGTTCTTTCTCTCCTGCCAGCAGGTTTAATTGCAGGTGCTTGGCAGGCTTAAAACACTATTAAACTGAAGATTAACTGCATATTTGCCAGGTTAATAGCATTTTTACATGCAAGAGGTTCCCTTTAAAGCCTAAATTCAATGCAAAACAATATTTCACTTATGTGACAATGCAATGTGCCATATGAAATAATATATGCAATTTGCCTCATTAAAGGGGACTTGAACTACAGCACCACCTATTGGTAGCGCTTGACCTCTCACACTTTGCACTGATGAGAAGCAAACACGTCGAAACACTGTGTTTACAAATTGAGAATATGACTTATCTTATATCATTGGTCATATAGCAAGGCTCATAAAAGGGTCAATATTGACTTTCAGGATTGCTGAATAGGTGGCACGAGACTTTAAGTTCTTTTTAAAGAGAACCTGTCACCCTCCCTGGTACTTTCCAAAGTGAAATCAGCGTTGAATGCTGCAGTTAGGGAAGGTGTGTTACTGTCTCTAACCCCTGTAACCCAAAAAAAACACTTTGGAAAGTTTAGAATTAAAGAGTCCAAAGGGTTCTTATATGATTATGCTGTGCCTGCTGCCAGAGCCCCCCCCCCCTTCGATCCTCCCCTCCTCCTGCCTATGTGTATATGGCGCCCCTGTGGTCTGCTCGCCACTAGATGTTTGCAGCAACCGGAATCGGTAAGTCCAGTAACCCACACACAACCAACACACCCGGTCCCAGGGTGGGGACTCCAGGCCCAGCAGTGGGATGGAGGGAGGAAACAGGGGATGGGTGGGAAGTTAGCACAGGAAACGTCAGGAAGGAGGAGAAAAATCAGAAAACACCACAAGAAGTAAGTTAGTTAGCCCAAGAGTCAGCCTGGGAGCAGTCGGAGAAACACCAAGGGCAAGAGTTGGAGAAGAACACGAGACTGCGAGGACACGGACCCGGCAGCCTGTACCTTCAAGAGGCCTGTTCTGGATCCCGGGCTACAGACCGTTGAAAAACAGAAGGAGTCCTAGGGGTGCGGGCAGTGAGCAATCCAACTGTGCGTCTGAATCAACTGAGAAGACGAAGGATGGAGCAGGAACCAGGGAGCCGGCTCTGAGGTGGCAAGGACGCTCCATGCTCCAGCCACAAAACCAGCTGGTTGCAGTGTCTTTATGTCCCGTTACCCAACCCCCGACGGAGCAAAGAGAAGACAACCATACTAGGGCCCAACGAAGGCTCGTGGCCGGTGGATTGGAGCTTTGTGTGCGGAGGCACGTGCAGGGTTGAAAATAGGCAGAATGAGAAGAGAGGCCCATGAAAAGGAACACAAAAGGGGGTGAACTGGATGAGCCATCCCAGCTGCTAAAAGACTACCGGAGCAGCCACTGCACTGGCTTTTAACTTGTAACACCTGACGAGAGAAGCCAAGTAAACCAGGTTGAAACTCAGCATTGTGTCAGACTGTTCATTCTGCCCTGAGGAGAGGTAGACTGAAATGCCAAGCAGGCAGGGGGACCTGCATGAGAGTGACCCAGGTTCCTGCTAGCAGCCAGCTCAGCCCCGTTGGTCTTTCATTTCCTCAAACCACCACCGCAAACTTTACGGTTGCCCTGGGGACCCGCTCTTCCCGTGGAGAGCCAAACCATCACAGCTGCTATGCCCATCACCCCCAGCGGCCCCGACTGCAGCAGCGGCTATACCAGCCGCCTTCCACAGCTGGAATCACGACCCTAACTCTTTTACTTTACTGTTATTCATTTCATTCCACTTTCAAACTTCCCCTTTTTACTGTCCGCTCAACAAGGGGACCACGGACAGGGTAACGCCACCATGACATCCCACAGCCCCGACGACGTCGAGAGGCCCCGGTTCCGAGTACCCCATGGCCCCCGCTGGGGCGAGTCATGAGTCTGTGTGTGGAGCCAAAGAGGAGGGCAGACCAACACAAGAGGAGGCAGAACACAGAGACACACACAGGCAGGAGGTGGGGAGGACCTGGCTGGCAGCGAGCACTGCATAAACAGATAAGACCCATCAGACCTCTTAACTCTAAAATTTCCAAAGTGTTTTTTTTGGGTTACGGGAAGGGGGAGGGTAGAGACATGGTACACACCTTTCCTGAATGCAGCTTACACGCTGCATTCAGTGTTGCTTTCACTTTGGAAAGCACCAGGGGGTGACAGGTTCTCTTTAAAGAGGTAATTTGCATATAAAACTTACCAGAGGTGCATGCAAGGCATTAAAGTCTTCTCATCTTGATAAGATGACAAGGCTTGTGACCCGTGGAAGCGCATGTAGTGTGAAACGGTGCCGTCGTCACCTCAGCCTAATCCCCCTCCCTGCACTATTTCAATGGCGAACCTGAATTGAAATAAAGCAAAGCAACACACTGGTGAGTGCCGTCTCTTCTTATCAAGATATTACTGAATTAGTCTATTTGACTGCCATCACGGTGTCCGGGACTGCTAGCTCCATATTTGTCTCCTCCCCGAGGCTGTCTGCGCTGGTGCCCCATTCCTCCTGTGCATATTGGATTAAAGTCTTCTCATGCTGACATGCCAGACCTGACATGACCTCCACATAAAATAATATCACTTGTAGTCATTGGTAATGCCTACAGCTTCCATGCAAAACTATGTGTCTCCATTGTTAGAGACTGCAAGAAAACCTTTGTTTTCTGATCCTTCAATCATTCTCCATTTTTTCTTACCCTTACATCTCAGTCTTATAACATTTGATCAAATGTAACAAAAATGCTCAAAACCGGATCCGAATCCGCAGCCCATAAGCTTCCATTGTAAAGCTGGATGTAAAACCAAAATCATGCAGGCTGCATTTTTCGGACCGGTTGGAAAACCGGATATGTTTTTTTTAATATGGGACCCTATGGGAACCGAATCCGGTACCGCAAGGTACATAAATGTACCTTGTGATACCGGATCCGGATGCGGTTTTTAAAATTGCAAAAATCCTCGTTTCAAAGCGGATGCATTAATGCATTCAGATCCGGAATGAGGGTTGCAATTTACATATTAAAATAAGTATGAAGGCACAGTCCAATTCCGTAACCGGTAAAGGATCTGGTTACTGGATTGTTCCTTCCCAGTGTGACCTTAGCCTAACTCACATATTTCGGCTTAATAAGTCTTAATCGTGACTATGACCCCATTCAGATCGCATATGCGTTTCATGGTAACAGACATGGGTTAAAAAGTAGAAAAGTAGAAAAGTACTTGTGCTACCAGGCAATAATTAATAGTCCCTTAGAAGAGGTCTAATATTAAAGTATATTTTTAAGGGAGATGCAATTTAAATTTTAGATGTGCACAGTGTAGTGAAAGACAGGTTGTGAACATCCATGTTTAGGCAAGTCGATTCTACCTGACACCATTCAAGTGAATAGGCAAAAAACTGGATCCTGAAAGATTCAGGTTTTTGATGAAAAACCTGATCTTGCCTGATTCGAAAAAAACCCAAGTTTAAAACCAGCCTTAGCTACTGGGTATGGTTGCAAGGACCAACCATGGTGGTCTGCTGACCCAAACTTGATGGCTGCATGTGAAACTGTTGACATCTGTGCAAGAGATGTATGTTCAGTCTGGAAATCCCGGTACGAGTGTAGACCACAAAAGACGCATTGTTTTAATAAAATGTACATGTAAATTTTTGAAAGATGTTTATATTCAGGTGTTGTCATGTACCAGTATTTGTTCATTTATTAATTCATACTATTTTTTAGACTAGAATTCTTTTCATCTGTATCATTGCCATCTTGTTCTTGACTCTGAACCTGACAACCAATTGTAAAATCCTCTTTTAGGTCACAATAATAGGGACCCCTCGCCGGCCAGTATCCAGGATCTTTGTTAGCTACAATA
Organism: Allobates femoralis; assembly: GCA_033576535.1. Taxonomy (NCBI): domain Eukaryota; kingdom Metazoa; phylum Chordata; class Amphibia; order Anura; family Aromobatidae; genus Allobates; species Allobates femoralis. The sequence goes on along the minus strand of JARQOC010000002.1, from coordinate 48,598,055 downwards.
TAAAAATCAATGGATGGACGCTTGTTATTTTCAATGGCAGTGGCTCCGGGGAAAAACAAGCATTTACATTACAGCATCTTCTAACAATAAAACCGATTCCAGGAGCTTGTTACAAATGTTAGTGAAGTCGTGAGCAAGAGACAAAGTCGAGTCCTCAATTACCGGTCTATAAAGTATTTCTTGTTCTTCAAAAACTTTACACATGAATATGCTGTATACCTGTATAAATATGCTGTATCCTGTATACCTGGAGACTGTCACAAATTTGTCAGGAAGGTCCTGGCATTTGAACCACAATTTGGGGCATCCATACCTAAATCCTCCAAGGAGGTCTTTCCAGGTTGAGGTGAAGGTAATAATGAAAGGTTCGAGGCTGGGTGGGGTGGGGAGGAGAGCCTAAACATCTCCATTTCTCCTATATAAATCGTTGGTATGTGGGTACCCAGTGGCGGACCTTGAGCCCGGATGGCCCTGGTGCAGCAGCAGCCATGCTGGTGAGCGGCAGTGAGGGGGGTGCTAGCGGACGTCGGCGAGGAGCTGGGGGGGCGCTAGCGGACGTCAGCGAGGAGTAGTGGGGTGGGGATGTTAGGCTAGCGGACGTCGGCGAAGAGTGGGGAGCGAGGGTTGTTGTATTCCACAGTAAGTATCTGATATGTTGGGGGTGAGAGTTCCAGAGTATGGGGGCTGCATGGGACAAATCTTGTATTCTGTTGTGAAAAAGGAAATAAGAGGGAAATAGAGAAAGAAATCTTGAGAGGATCGCAGGTTGTGTGAAGATAAGTACCAGGAGACCATGTCAGAGATGTACGGAGGAGACAGATTGTGAATGGCTTTGTATGCCATATGTCATGTCATCATAAAGGCTTTACTATTCCCATCCTTGATTATATTGGACAGAGGTAATAATTTATGATTGGAGAGTGAGGCAGAACATGTTCTACTGATTTTGGGGCCATTGGAAAATTAGGACCAAAATTCCCAAAATCTACAAACTAACCCAGGTACTTTCTTTCTCCAGAGTGTAAAGCTTTATTAGATTTTTTTTCTATATTTTATATTTTTAATTTTCACATTTTTCACTTCATTTTTCAAAACTAAAAAGGTGTATTACTCATGTGAAATCTGCTATCATTGAATGATACATTCAACACATTCCTATAAATGTAATATCTGTTTAAAAATATGCAGTTCATCTGCAGCCGCCATTGCTGGAGGCTATAATAAAGTCACATAAATATAGCAGACATTACTTCTCGGAGACACAGTGGGCTTGCAGCAGAATAATCACAGGTCGCATTGTCCTTTTATTACACAAACCTCTTATTCGAGGGGTGATTTGCCAAGTTAAACAAACTCATGAAAGGTTATCTGTGCCTACATGTCAGCGGCTTCCATGGGTTATCTCGGCCTTTATGTCAACGGGTAGAAATAAGACCAGACAGGGAAAATATTTCAGACCTTTACTAGAGTGCAGCGAAGATATCCGCAGAGTACGGGTGGAAAACACACGGTGGACGGGGGGGGGGGATCATCGCATGTTTCCATTTACAGAAGTTGAAATTCAGTGTATTATAAAGATTATTCAGATTGACATTTAGATAAAGAATTCCCTCAGCTTTCACTGAACATTTATCTTCCCAGATAACGATCTGTTACCGCAGACATCATCTAATGTACAGAATTTATCTTATCCAACGTGTTTACCGAGTTTTCCATTTATCATCCTTAACATACCATATTGGAAAGAATCACACACCTGTCCTGTGTATCCAGATATTGAATTTTTACTAAAATGAAATTAGTGTCCTTGCTCTATTAAATGAATAAAAAAACAACCGGCACTCAAGATTCTTTACTCCGCGCAGCGCTAAGTTCCCCGCAGTTCACCTTGGATACCAGCTCCCAGCACTTGCTGTGAGGCGCTGGAGCTCGCTTACCGCATCGTTGACAGATGTCACACGCAACGATGTTGTTCACAACATTGCTGCAGTGTCGCCAAAATGGTCACGATGCAACGATATCATGAACGGTATTGAAGCCTGTGACAGGGCCTTTATGCCGCCTAATAAAGGTAGCATTCCTAAAAGTCGTAATTGACTCTTTAACAAGCTTTTTAATATGCCTTAGGGAGTGTGCCAGATCAAAACCACTCTCACACAGCCAGATCAGAATTCCCCCACACTGCGCTGATGAGGGGCAATCACTAGTGATGGGCGAATCCTAAATTACTCGGAATCGCTTGACTCTAGCGAGTCCGAGCACAGGACTCGCTACTCGTTGCGAGTCTAGCGAGTCCAATGTTAATGAATGGGGAAGCGAGTAATAGCGAGTAATGTGCGATTTACAAATCGCAGATGTGTCTCGGAAGCTTCAGCCTGAAGCAATCCTAGTTTTGTCATTTATTTGCATTGGACTCGTTTACTTTGCAACTGTAATCACTGGGAAACTCGCACAGATAAGAGTCCTGTCTGCTCTGTGTGCAGGCTGCCGCAGCTCCAGGGTCCTAGAGCCCGCCTGCTGCCTGATGTAGCAGAGCTGAGATTGTTCTCAGTCTGCTCATTCCCTGTGCATAGACATCTATATCTATGCACAGAGGATGTAGCAGAGAGGACATCGCGTTTTGGACTGCGTCGGACAGAAGAGGATTTTTTTAATTAAAGATGGAGTCTCTAATGGCTTTGTTTTTTATTTCTAATAAAAATTTTTCTCTGTGTTGTGTTTTTTTTTAAACAATTTAATAGAAATTCATGGCGGTCATGTCTAATATTGGCGTGACCGCCATAAATTTCGGGCTTAGGGCCAGCTGATAATACAAAGCTGGCCCTAACCTCTTTATTACCCAGCGTGCCACGGCCACCAGGGCCGCTGGAAGAGCCGGGTTCAGCGCCAGAGGATGGCGCTTCAATGAACGCGCCATCTTCTGGGGCGGATGCGGGCTGCAATTTGCAGCGGGGGGTGCCCAGAAAGCTTGGGCATCCCTGCGCTGCGGATTCCAGCCCCCAGCTGCTTAGCTGTACCTGGCTAGAAATAGAAATTGCGCGGAGCCCCACGCATTTTTTTAAAATTATTTCATGAAATTCTGAGATTCTGACTCTGAGACTCTGACTCTGAGACTCTGACTCTGAAATTCATGAAATAATAAAAAAAAAATGCGTGGGGCTCCGCGCAATTTCTATGTCTAGCCAGGTACAGCTAAGCAGCTGGGGGCTGGAATCCGCAGCGCAGGGATGCCCAAGCTTTCTGGGCACCCCCCGCTGCAAATTGCAGCCCGCAGCCACCCCAGAAGATGGCGCGTTCATTGAAGCGCCATCCTCTGGCGCTGAACCCCGCTCCTCCAGCGGCCCTGGTGGCGGTAGCACACTGGGTAATAAAGGGGTTAATACCAGCTTTGTTATACAAGCTGGTATTAAGCCCGAGATTCTTAATGTCAGGCCACGTTTGACCCAGCCACTAAGAATCTCCAATAAAGGGTTAAAAAAACACACAGAAAATTTTTTATTTGAAATAAAAAAAAAAGCCATTAGGGACTCCATCTTTAATAAAAAAAATCCTCTTCCGTCCGACGTAGTCCAAATCGCGATGTCCTCTCTGCTACATCCCCTGTGCATAGATATAGATGTCTATGCACAGGGAATGAGCAGACTGAGAACAATCTCAGCACTGCTACATCATCTCTGTGAGCAGGCGGGCTCTAGGACCCTGGAGCTGCACAGAGAAGACAGCTGGACTCGGCTCGCAATGTAACAGCAGTTATTTGCGAGTTTCCCTGCTATCACTGGCACAGTAGCCGAGTCTAATGCAAACAATGGCAATCCCAGTTTTGTCAGCGTTTGCTATTGATTTGCATTGGACTCGTGCGAGTAAACGCTGGGAAACTCGCAGAGTACCGAGTCCTGCGAGTCCCTTACTACTCGCCGAGTAACGAGTCCTAGCGAGTAGATTCGCCCATCCCTAGCAATCACCTTGAAATGCAGTCTTTGCAGTTTGGGGTTCTGATCTGGCACAAATCTTAAGTCATATTAAAAGGCTTGTTGAAGAGTCAATTATGACTTTTAACGGGATCCTGTCACCTCCGAAACGCCTCATAAGCTATCAAACCATGTCCCTGCAGCATCCCATCACTAATCTCACACTCCTTTTGTCTCCTAAAAGCATCCTGTGAAAGTGCATAAAAACATTTTAATACTCATTAGTGATTATAATTAGCAGGGGCTATATTCTTTAGCCCTTAGGGCGTGTTGTTTTGCAGCCTCGAGGATCCACCCTCTCTCTGTCTGTGCTGCTGTGATGTGGAGCTAAAGGCAGGACTAATGATTTGCATTCTGTGAGTGATAGAGAGGGGGGAGGGTAAAGCCTACACAAGCAGAGCACACAGACAGAGAGAGGGTCGATCCTGGAGCCTGCAAAACAGCCCGCCCTGGTGACTAATGAATATAGCCCCTGCTAAACATAATCACTAATGATTGAGTATAAATTGTTTTTATCTACTTTGACAGGATGCTTTTAGGAGACAAAAGGAGTGTGAGATTAGTGATAATATGCTGCAGGGACATGTTTTGCTAGCTTAGGAGGCGTTCTGGAGGTGACAGGATCCCTTTAAGATTGCTACCTTTGCTATGTGCTAACCCTATAGCTATATTCACACTGGATGTTTTTGATCCATTTTTGGTGCTGCTTTTTCTTTTAAACCTGCACCAAATATGGATCAGTCCCCGTGTTTGGCAGCAAAGTGAATGTGATTTTCAATTTGCTGTGCAGACATCAGCGTTTTTGACTGCTGTGTTAGTGGTGCAGAAGGAGGAACCATAAAATAATGAGAATCAATTAGCGCTCAGTTTTTCTACTGCATTTCTACACTACAAATGCTCCATTACATACCCTGCCCGGAAATCCCACAATGAGCCCCGGCGATGGGTTCCTTCTGGCCATCGACAGGACCTGAGGGTATGGTACTGACAGGACCTGCTCATGTGATTCAGCCTGAGAGTCATATGGGCAAGTCCTGTAAGTACTTGTACAACTCACAGGTCCTGCCAGTGCTCAGAAGGAAGACATCGCTGGGGATCACCGGAAGGGTGAGAAAGTGTGTGTGTCTCTGTCTGTGTCTCCATCTATATTTCTGTGTCTCCTGAAAACAGAGCAAAAACCAACGCAAACAGATGATACACTTGTGATGCTTTTTTGCAAAAAAAGTGGATTCGCTTTTGGTGCAACAAAAACAGATCAACAGAAACGGAGCACAAATGCTCTGTGTGAATGAGGCCTATCTATGCAATCTTTTGTTCCACTTTAGCACATTCTTTAATCCAGGAAAATTATGGCCTGGAGAGGGTTGAATGATAATTTTGCAAGATTCTTTAGAGCAGGGGTGGGGAACTCTAGGCCTCAAGGGTCAGGTTTTTAGGATTTCCTTAGTGTTGCAAATGTGATAATATAATCACCTGCACTGGTGATGATTCCAGCCCCTGTGCAATGCTACGGAAATTCTGAAAACATCACCTATTGGCGGCCGTCGAGACTTGGAGTTCCCTATCCCTACATTAAAGGGATGGGAAGAGGTTAAAAAATAATCAATCTTTATTCTCACCTTTCTAGACCCGCCCCTCACCTGTCCAGATGCCGCAGCTTCCCCCGGATCTTCCATCACTAGGTCATGTGTGGCTGGGTGCACATCGATGACATCACACCCCACCTGCTCATTTGAATCCTTGTGTTAGATGATCTGAAAAGTGACCAAAGGGAGTGCGGCGCACACAGAAAAACCGGACAAGTCAGGAGCTGGCCTAGGACATGTTGTTATTTTTAAACACTTTTCTAACCTTCCATTGTGGCCAGAGAAGCATGAGAAAACAATAAACATCTATTTATGCCACTTTTGATGCTCACAAATGTTATTTGTATCAAATCAAATATGCACAACGATGAGCAAATCTGCCCGAAATTAACTACAAGAAGTTTGCTTATCTATAATACCTACATAATTTAGATAATCCATCAAACACAGTATACAACTACGTCCTAATTATTCCATATTGCATCTATTGGGTTTCCATTGGTCCAGGGTTAGCAACTCTCTATAACATACTATGCTTTGGCGCCTCTAACATTCCTAACAATCACTGGGATATAACCATCCTAGGTAACCACATACACTGGGCTTTAGTGACAGCATACATACTTACAATCACGGGTACAAGTGTCCCTATGTCTACAGAGTATTTGTTTTTTTTCTATTAAATTTGTAAATGAGAAAAAACAGACCATTTTTATCAGTGTGATTGATTACATTTTGATCCATTTTTGTGCTGTGGTTATTTTCCAATTTATATCTAAACTTTATGGGCACCTTTAAAATACTCTGCCATCAGGTTCTTGTTACCCTATCTAAGAGGGGAATAGACCCTGATTCCAGCAATGTGTCACTTACTGGGCTGCTTGCTGAAGCTTTGATAAAATCCCCTGCAGATTTACCAGTTCTGTGAATGCCGAGCTCTGTATAACCCCGCCCACACCGCTGACTGACAGCTTCCTGTGTGCACTGTGTATAGTCAGAAAGCTGCCAATCAGGGGTGTGGGCGGGGTTATACAGCACTCATGAATATGGGGGACTATATGGCAGCATGTTTAGTAGTCTGATAGTGATAATGTCCTGATTTTATCAAAGCTACAGCAAACAGCCTACTAAGCGATACATTGCTGGAATTAGAGTCTTTATGACTACGTCATGCTGTTCTCAGATTAGGTGTCAAAAATAGGATGAATGATTTACTTTAGGGTCTTATGCTCTTACTCCACAGCAACTCGAATAATCAAGAACAGCGAGAAAAGAGGAGGTTGTTGGAGTCACATGCTCCGGATTCTGTAAAAGGTGTACAGCTCTTAAAGGAAATCTGTCAGCACGATTTTTTCTACCTTATTTGAAAGCAACATCAGGCAAAGAATCCCTGAATCCATCCATGTATCACATATATTAATGGCTGAAACCTTTCTCACACAATCAAAGCATTTTATTTTAACAGCACAGCAGAGCCGGGAGAGCTGCCCCTGGCCTCACCTGGCTCTATAGAGATTGTGCATGAGGCATAACTGTTATGTGCGTGCATATTGTAACCATACTGCAGCTATATTGAGGCATTTTGGTTTTTGTATCTCAGCTATTTTACTCAAAAGTGACCACGTAGACTCTCTAGAGGTGTCTGCTTAGTCCCATCATTGAAGCTTGGGCTACAAAGTGTTAAACTGTAGTGCCCCTACATTCCACATGTCAGGGGAACTGATGCACTCACCACGCTGACTCCTCACTAGTCTCAGTTCCTGGTGCTTCTACCAGCTCCCTGAGCATGTGCGGCAGGGCTCTTGGGAGCATGCTTAGGGCGCAGCCAAGCTAAACTCTTATAGTGCGCCCTAACCTGCAAGGTCCTCATAGCCTATGCCTGAGAAGCACAGCATATCTAAGGCATCCTCCACTCATGGGAGGTGCTTGTTCAATGCTACTGCCTGTGCTCACGTCTTCAACTGTGATTGTCCAAAGGGCCATTGTGCCAGCCTCAGCATCCCAACATCTAGCATTGACTCACCGTAGCCGGGACTCCGGTTTAGACAGGCTGTAGCTCCTTCCTCCTTGTCACGGGTGGGCTGCGCCTGCCGGTAGTGGGGCCCGGTGTAGTGCAGATCAAATGTTGAAGACGTCTTGGTGGAACAGATTAAAGGGGTTTTAATTTATTCGTGACGCCACCTATGAGTAGTTTCGGTAATCGTTACCGACGCTGCAGAACCTCCGGGGGATGGATAGCAGCAAGATGGAACGCTCCCCACAGGCTGAGCGGTGATCCCCGGAGGCTGGAGCTGCTTAAGATGTTGTGCGTCAGCTGCGGTTACCTTGTAATGCGGACGGACAGTTCATAAGGAAGCATGGACACAGAAAGTCTCTGCAACGGGTCTTTACTGTAACCAGCAGGCAGTACATGGTATACAGTTCACGGGTAGTGGACCGGGTGGACTCAGCAGTGATAATGTCCCTTAGAAATCCGCAGTGTTCCTCCATTCTAACTAAGTTGTTGCCAGTGTCGCCCAGGAATACCAGGTCAGGTACGGGGAGGCTGCTTCAATGCCCTATCCAAGTTGTACGTTGTGGATGTTTTGGGGAGCCTTGGATCCCTCAGTGGGTACACCGCTGGTTAGACGACTGGAAGTTGGCTGGTGGTGGGGTGCTCCTGTGAAGCTGCTCCTCCACGCTTCTGGTTCGCGTAGCAGAGGTGAACTGCTGCCAGCTTCGGTACCAGTGAACCGGCTGTAAGTTGTGGGCACGGGAGTCTTTTGGGAACCCGTGGTTACGATGCCCAATCCCGGTTGTTAAGGCCTCAGGTGCTGACACCCGACCGGTGACGGCCCGGGGGCTGCACGGGGTGCGGAGCCCCGCTCCTGCTCCAAGTTCTAGACTGCTCAGGTCAAGTTCTAGATCCCTTCTCTTTTTGTTCTCCTTAGACTAAGTGTCTGTTCTCCCTACACACTTCCCTAGCACTCCGCCCACCAGGACCTAGGATTGGCCCTCTGTTCTAGGTGATGCATGCAGGGTTGGATTTCTAAATTAACCAGATCACTGCTGTGTCAGAGAATATTGCGGCTGCATTTATGGCTGCAATACCCTCTTGTGACGCACTCGTTGCGGGGCTCCACACTCCCCCTTGGTTGAATACGCTTGTCCCCAAGCGTCACACTACCCACATTACAGAGGTTTTTATATTTTATAACAGGTAATAAACACTTTTATTAATGACAGGTCATTGTATGCATAAAAGTGAAGGTAAATAAACAGGTTAACACATTACGCGTACCCGGCGGGCGGTCGGCTGTCCTTAGGTAAAAGTTCAGGCTGTAGCCGCCAAGTCGCGGTGTTATTTTGCAAACAGGAAGAAGTCTCTTGGTGAAAAGTTCAAACAACAAGTCACTTATGGAGGGCAGTGTTCCGGACTCGTATAGCGAACCACCCGTCACAGCATACATGTCGCTCATAGGTTACAATGTCCCCTCTATATAAGTCTCGGTAAGGATGCCCTCTCGGTAGGTGCGATTCCACATCACGGCCCCCACAAATACTTCAGTACTCACACCCTCCTCCCTTACGAATCCCCACCCGGTGGATAAGTTGAAGGTGCTTACCCGCCCGGTTTTTACGGAATTGTTCAGGCAATGGAGATTGGCGGCGGGCTTCAGCGTGGGCCTGCATATTGGCGTGCAGCCGAGTGTGCCACTCCTCCCTTCGGATACGACGTACCTCTTCGTCGGAGTGGTGCGGCGTGTGGATACAGTCACTACGGCGTGATGGTTGTTGAACTACTTGAGTTTGGTGGGCAGTCTGTAGAAAAGCCCGGTTCAACGGAACCGGAGAAGATGTTGTTGCGGCGGCACCCGACCAGTGTACCCGAGCAGATCGCCCGGCAGAAGGATTCTTGGTGTCTCCCCAGGCGAACCCGGTGTAGAGGTCCTCAGCTGGGCTGTAGATCTCGTCGTCATCCTCCTCGACCTCTCCTTCGATGACTACGTCAGGCTGCTCGGCTGACGGAGATGATGGAACGGAATCCTCTGGGTCGATGGGTGGCTGTGCTGCAAAGTTCTCCTCAGGGTCGTTGTGCAGGACTTCCAGGCTGCCTGCCTCTTCTTCTGTAGCAGCGGGAAGTGGTGTTTCGATCCCGGTCACCAGGTAGGCCTCGGTATTTGCAGAGGAGGCCTCCGGTTCAGGGGAGAAACAGGCGACAGTCTCAGTAGTGTGGAAACTAGTTGCGGGTTCCGCAGGTGGAACCAGGTATGTGTCGGCTTCTTCTATGGAGCGTATTGGAAGCTCCGGCTCAGGAACGGGGTTGGCTGCAGTTTCGACCGCTGGAACGGGTCGAGCTGTGGCCCTCACAGGAATGATACAGTCTATGGGCTCCGGTGACGAAGCAGGACAGGTGGTGGGCGACGGTGAGGCGGTTGAGAAGCTGGCGATGTCGTCTGGGCCTGGAGAAGCTGTACCCGGTCGGCTCTGCTGCATCGCATGATGGAGTCTTCTGCCTAGGGTCGCACTCCAGCTGCGAATCGTCCACTCCACAGTCTCAAGTAACCGCACCCGGAGGTCTTGTAGAGCCTCTAGCCAAAAGTCGGGGCTGCCGTCTATGGTAAGGGCAGGACCCGGACCCGGTTGGCCGATGGCTGCTCTGGCCTCCGCCTCGACCTCCCGCATTAGGTCTTGGAGTCTCATGCTGGCCATTCTCTTCTTCGGAGGGAAACCACACCCGTTCAACCGGTAAGCGTTCTGGTAGAGCTGGTGAAGAAGGTCTGTGACACTCCCATTTCCTCTGGGATTTTGTAGTCCAATGGTGGGAAAAGTCTTTGGGGTCCGCCCCATTGTTGATTCGAGCAATCAGGGCGGACAAAGAGTTTGGCGCCTTTTGTCTTTAGCCCTCCCACGATGAGGGGGGGTTGGCTCACTCCTGGGCTTGCACGTGGCGGATTCTTGTGGCGGGAACGCCATCTTGGGCGCCATCTTGGCCCACGGTAAAAAGGCGGGAAAGTTCTTTTAGGGACGAACAAAGTCCAAATTGTAGACAATAAAGTCATTTTTAAGCACATTATACCCGTTAGGGAACAGGCCTGCTCGTATCCTGTTCGTGACGCCATTTTCTGAATCACCGTAGCCGGGACTCCGGTTTAGACAGGCTGTAGCTCCTTCCTCCTTGTCACGGGTGGGCCGCGCCTGCCGGTAGTGGGGCCCGGTGTAGTGCAGATCAAAAGTTGAAGACGTCTTGGTGGAACAGATTAAAGGGGTTTTAATTTATTCGTGACGCCACCTATGAGTAGTTTCGGTAATCGTTACCGACGCTGCGGAACCTCCGGGGGATGGATAGCAGCAAGATGGAACGCTCCCCACAGGCTGAGCGGTGATCCCCGGAGGCTGGAGCTGCTTAAGATGTTGTGCGGCAGCTGCGGTTACCTTGTAATGCGGACGGACAGTTCATAAGGAAGCACGGACACAGAAAGTCTCTGCAACGGGTCTTTACTGTAACCAGCAGGCAGTACATGGTATACAGTTCACGGGTAGTGGACCGGGTTGACTCAGAAGTGATGGTGTCCCCTAGAAATCCGCAGTGTTCGTCCATTCTAACTAAGTGGTTGCCAGTGTCGCCCAGGAATACCAGGTCGGGTACGGGGAGGCTGCTTCAATGCCCTATCCAAGTTGTACGTTGTGGATGTTTTGGGGAGCCTTGGATCCCTCAGTGGGTACACCGCTGGTTAGACGACTGGAAGTTGGCTGGTGGTGGGGTGCTCCTGTGAAGCTGCTCCTCCACGCTTCTGGTTCTCGTAGCAGAGGTGAACTGCTGCCAGCTTCGGTACCAGTGAACCGGCTGTAAGTTGTGGGCACGGGAGTCTTTTGGGAACCCGTGGTTACGATGCCCAATCCCGGTTGTTAAGGCCTCAGGTGCTGACACCCGACCGGTGACGGCCCGGGGGCTGCACGGGATGCGGAGCCCCCGCTCCTGCTCCAAGTTCTAGACTGCTCAGGTCAAGTTCTAGATCCCTTCTCTTTTTGTTCTCCTTAGACTAAGTGTCTGTTCTCCCTACACACTTCGCTAGCACTCCGCCCACCAGGACCTAGGATTGGCCCTCTGTTCTAGGTGATGCATGCAGGGTTGGATTTCTAAATTAACCAGATCACTGCTGTGTCAGAGAATATTGCGGCTGCATTTATGGCTGCAATACCCTCTTGTGACGCACTCATTGCGGGGCGCCACAGCATCAATTGCCAAGGTACCGAGATCTCCTGGCGCTGCACCTGATGGCTGCCTACCGTCGCAAGCCCATTCCTACCAACAGCGGCTATAGTGAAAACCCGATAGCTATTCAGGTACACTCCTCCAGGTCAGAGATTGCTGCCTTGTTCCAGTGGGTCCACTTTCGCCTTGCCCTCCTAGGCAAATGTGCCACAAAGGTTTGATGGCTTAAGCATGGTGTATGTCTGAGGTTACCTGAAAATTCAAGCAAATCAAAAAATGGTGAACATATAAAATAGTTTGATTTCTGCTTAAATATTTATTATCTAACTTGTACCAAGTCCTCTTTCATCTTGTCAACAGTGGCTAGCGTTAAGGTAGAAGAGTACTTCTGCAGACTGTTATTGTAATGATAGCGACTCAACAAGCTGGAACGTTCCAGAGGTTTTAGGCTATTTGTGAAAGTAATGGGGTATAGGAGACCCCCCAGGAGAGAACTGTTGGCAGAAAAGATCATTACTGGATCGATCATTAATGTAATGGGGTCACAGTACAGTGGCAGAGTCATTATGTGTAATAATAGAAATCAGAAACCAGCTTGAGGTCAGAAAAGACCACTTGTAAATGAGAAATTCACCCAAGATCCATTGTTACTGGGACTCCGATCAAAGCACCAGTAAAAAGTAGGTTTCTCTCATTATTATAACATACAATCTGGGATTTTTTTTAAGTTAATCACCAACGGTATATACAACGACACAGCAAAAATGGTGACTAAAAGAAAATATACTTAATATGGGACCTCGGCACACCAAATAAATTTGAAGTCAGGAAATGTTGAAAAAAGAAAGATTTTTTATTATTTATTGGACATATTCCAGCATAGTCAAAATCCAACGTTTCGGCCAACAGGCCTTTGTCAAGGATTATCTACAAGGATATGAACATATTACAGAACATAGGATAAGTGTACATAATATGCTGATGTCACAATAAAATAAACTACATTTCAAAATTAAGTATTAGATCATAATAAGACCATACAGATGAATATTTAGCATAACAGGTATGGCAAAATAAGCAAAGAGATAAATACATCATGTGTTAGTTTCACACAGAGTAATTACCGTATATACCCGTGTATAAGCCGACCCCCTACTTTTGCCCCCAAAACCTGGGAAAACCTATTGACTCGTGTATAAGCCGAGGGTGGACCCCAGCACTGGTATACAGCCCCCAGCAGTGTAGTATACAGCAGCCTCCCCAGTGGTAGTATACAGCAGCCTCCCCAGTGGTAGTATACAGCAGCCTCCCCAGTGGTAGTATACAGCAGCCTCCCCTGTGGTAGTATACAGCAGCCTCCCCTGTGGTAGTATACAGCAGCCTCCCCAGTGGTAGTATACAGCAGCCTCCCCAGTGGTAGTATACAGCAGCCTCCCCAGTGGTAGTATACAGCAGCCTCCCCTGTGGTAGTATACAGCAGTCTCCCCCTGTGGTAGTATACAGCAGTCCCCCCTGTGGTAGTATACAGCAGCCTCCCCAGTGGTAGTATACAGCAGCCTCCCCAGTGGTAGTATACAGCAGCCTCCCTAGTGGTATATACAGACCCCCGCTCTCTCCCACCGTTGTATATACAGACCCCCGCTCCCCCCCTCGTGGTATATACAGGCCCCCACTCCCCCCAGTAGTATATACAGGCCCCCACTCCCCCCAGTAGTATATACAGACCCCCGCTCCCCCCTTGTGGTATATACAGGCCCCCACTCCCCCCAGTAGTATATACAGGCCCCCCGCAGTATATACAGGCCCCCCCTGTTCCCCCCCCCCAGTGCTATACATGCCTCCGGTAGATGCCGCACACCTGTAAAAGAATCGCTTTCATTCTTACCCTCCTCATTGTCATCGCGCGTCCTCCATCCAGTCTCCTTCCTGCTTCTACCAATGACGTCATTGTGGATGCGCCGGCCGCCGGGTAGAAGCGGGAATGAGACCGGAGGAGCGCGATGACAGTGAGGAGGGTAAGTATTAAAGCGATTCTTTTACAGGTGTGCGGCATCTACCGGGGACATGTATAGCACTGGGGGGGGGGAAACGGGGGGGCCTGTATATACCGCGGGGGGCCTGTATATACTACTGGGGGGAGTGGGGGCCTGTATATACCACGAGGGTGGGAGCGGGGGTCTGTATATACAATGGGGGGGAGAGCGGGGGTCTGTATATACCACAGGGGGGGAGCGGGGGCCTGTATATACCACGGCGGGGGGGGCGCAATGTAATATGCACAGCTCCCCCTGCCACTGATGGACAGGGGATGCAGTGCATATTGCATTGCACTAATGAGCGGCCCCACGTGACTGGGGGCTCATATTACAGGCTCCCCCTGCCTCCTTCAGCCCCTGGACACCAGCCCCCCCACACTCAGACGTATAGAGACTCGTGTATAAGCCGAGGGGGACTTTTCAGCACATTTTTTGTGCTGTAAAACTCGGCTTATACACGAGTATATACGATAATCAGCAAAAAAATTAAGTATGGAATTTTTACCTATAAGCTGGGTGTCCGTGCCCATGAGTCTATGAGGTGCGGTCTGACATCACGTCGTGCGGGCGAGCTTTGTCGCGGCCATGTGGTATATAGTGAAAAATGTGAAATAAATCATTTGTAGCACAGGTATAGAAATAGTAGGACAAAGGAAAGAATGGGGGGGGGTTTGTACCCCACAGTAATAAGATATACCCAGAAGTGGAGTTGGAAAGAGGAGAAGTGAAAACTTATGACTAAGTTCTATCTTATCATTATTTACTGCGTTTTCATTGTCAAGGTAGGCACCACAGCTGTTATTACTCAGTGCCCATAGGTGGCAACCTAACAGGATGTAAATAATGATAAGATAGAACTCAGTCATAAGTTTTCACTTAAGGTACCGTCACACACCACCATATCTCCGGCGAGATGGCTGGCAATACCGAATTCGGCAATGTGGAAGACACATCGCATGTGCGTATTGGCATGTGACTGGGCGATTCTACGGCGAGAAATGGCTGGTGGAGTGTCGTCTGATTGCTCTGCACTGCAGTGAAATCAGGCGATATCCACCAGGCGATTCAGCGCTTCGTGGCGTGTGACAGGGCGATAGCCACATACACAGCGATCCTGAAATCAATTCCGTAGGCGTGCTTGGATGATGTTTTTCTATATGAAGTACAACTTTAGTTAATTACAAAATAAAACTTTTGTATTTTTTTTCTTCTCAGTTAATTTTTTACAAATTTTTAAAGTTTTAAAAAAGCAAAAATTTTGGCCTGGTATGGCTTTACATTTTTTATCATATCTCAGGCTAGAAATTACAGGGTTAAACACATGCAGAGTTTTTTTAAACACTCAGAGGGAGTAAATCACTGCTTGCACTTCTTTTTGATTGCTGCAATAAATGCAGCATTTATCACTATATATATATATATAAAAATATATATATATATATATATACGGTATATATATATATCGTTTTCACTAGAGGTTAAAAAAACTAATGCAGATATAGTGAAAGCTCAGTAGAAAAAAGCTGCCAAAACCGCAGCGTTAATCCGCAGTCAGAAAAAGCTGCGTATGCACTAGCCCTAATATTCAAATTATAGTAACACAGTTCTATCTCAAGTGTACTGTAAATCTTTATTTTTATTACCCATCTTCCTAACTTAATATTAACCGTATTTTTCTCACAGAGCAATGGCTGTTACTTCTCAAGGAGCAATATTTTATAATATATACTGTACAATCCTTTTAAAAAACAGGACACACAACAAGAAAAAATCTTAAGGCCGAGTTACACATACCGATGTTCCAGCGACCCAACCAACGATCCGACTGAACCAGGATCGCTGGAACATCAGTATGTGATCGCTGGTTAGATGCCACACAGGCAGACCCACCAGCAATTCCCCAGCTATGCGCCGACACCCGCATGGATCTGTCAGGTGTCTAGGGCGCAGCATTGGGATCGCTGGTCGTTGCCCCTGTCACACATGCCGATGCATGCGGGGCTGCGGGAGACTAGCAATCAAAAAATGGTCTCGGCCATTCCGCAGCGACCAGCGATCAGCAAACTCATCGCTGGTCGTTACAGATTGCCGCACGCAGCGACGTCGCTGGCGAGGTCGCTGCAATGTCACAAAACTGGTAACGTTGCAGCGAGATCATTACCGATATCGCTACGTGTAACCCGGCCTTTAGGCTGGTCCAAGATTGGATGTTTGATATAAATCCATCAATCAATGCAGCATGAACATTTGTGACAGTTGTAGAAAGCAACTTGCAAAAGAGAAAAACCCTCTGCAGGCAGAACATTGTGAAGAGCCTATAACTTCCAACACAGAGGAGTTTATAAATGCTGATTTAACAATAGAGGATTTGAATAAATCACTTTCTAACATCGAAGATAATTAAGATAATGAGGTGGGAGAGGCATCATTTTACTCAGAACGGTCCAGGCTTTCATTAGATATGTCACAAGACTAGGTTTCTTAATATTTTGTTAATAATATGTATTCTGTACTTTGCAGCACAGCTGTGGAGCATTAGTAATATTTCTATAGATTCCTATTATTTTGTCAGATTATGTATGTGATACACATTCAGTGAGTCATAGAGCAGCTCATTATGTTGATGAGCCTTTATGAATATGCAGATTATTAACAAAACATAACAAAATTATTAACAAAATATTAGGAAACATAGTCTTGTGGCATATCAAATGAAAGCTCGTATTGTTCCGAGAAAAATGATGCCTCTCCCACCTCATTATCTTAATTTTAGCCTGAGATATGATAGAAAATGTAAAGCCATACCAGGCTAAATATTTGCGCTTTTTCAAAATTTTAAAAATCTGTAAAGAATTAACGATGAAGAAAAAAATTCAAAACTTTTAATTTGTAATTAAGTAAAGTTGTACTTCATATGGAAAAAAAATCTAAAGATGTCAGGTAAAAAAAATATTCATATTTAGATCACTTTATTATGGAATGACTCATTGACGCTATAATAGTTAAATATTTTAAAATATGATCCCATTGCGATCCCAACTTGAATTTTGGTACAGATGTGGCTAAGAGCATAGCAGACACATGGGCATTTTTGGGAATTTTTAAATTATACGTTTTTTTCGGAGATGCGTTTTAAAACTTTGCGTTTGCATTTGCATGGGTAACATATTAACAAAGATACTCATGTGACATATCTGGTGAAAGCCTGTACAGTTCTGAGTAAAATGGTGTTTATTTTGTTTCTTTATCTTATTTCTAGCCCGAGATATGAGTAGAAATGTAAAGGCAGGCAACACCGAAATTCACACTTTTACTAAACTTTGAAAATCAATTAAAAATAAAAAAAATTTTGAATTTTTTTCTCTTCACATTTTGCATTGTCTGACATGCTATTATCAAATAACAAAATCTCAAAAGAATTAAAAATATGGAGGTAAAAATTATTGGTTCACTTGACATGGAATGACCCAGCCCCAGGAGAAAATGGAAAACTACCATTCAAATAGATGGAAGAATAGCCAAAATGGCAAAGGCTGAGCTAATGATCAGCTCCAGGATGAGCAAAGTCAGTCTCAAGTTACCTGTGAGGACTGAGACAGAGGACACCTGTTTGGAGATCATCTATTAGCAAGAAGTCCCTGCTCCGTTAAAAAAAAAAAGACGTACTGAGGAGGATGCAATTTGCCAAAGATCACATCATCTGGCCTAGAGAGACATGGAGAAATATTTTGTGGACTGATGAAAGTAAAATTGTTCTTTTTGGGTAGAAGGACTGCAGACAGTTCATCAGATGACTCCCAGACTCTGAACTCAAGCCACCGTTCACTCTGAAGACAGGGAAGCCTGGTGGTGAAGCATCATGATACGGGCATGTTTCTCTTACTATGGCGCCGGGTCCACTTACCGCATACCAGGGATCATGGACAAGTTTGCATATATCAAAATATTTAAAGAGATCATGTTGCCTTACGCTGAGGAAAAAATGCCTTTGAAATGGGTGTTTCAACAAGACAATGACCCTAAACACACCAGTAAGTGAGTAAAATCTTGCTTCCAGTCCAACACAATTGAGGGTACGGAGAGGCCAGCCCAATCTTCGAACCATAATCCAATAGAAAACTTGTGGACATCAAAAAGGGTGTTTCTGAGGCAAAGCCAACAAATGCAAATAAATTGTGGGATGCAGTCAAAGCATCCTGGGCTGTAATAACATTTGACAGGTGCCAGAAGCTGGTTGACTCTATGCAACATAGATGTGAAGTAGTTCTAAAAAACTTTGGTTATAAAACTAAATATTAGGCTAGTGATTCACAGGAATGTTAAATCCTAAAAATATAGAAGTTTACATATTTTAAGTCAGTAAAGATAAATGCAGACACTGCAGTTCAATGTTCATTTTTTGTTAATTTCTAGAAGAATGTTGAAAATTCTGTATACCGTAATTTTAGAAAACAGTGTGCAATGTTCCCAATGCTGGAAATAAAAACTACTATGAAGATTTTGGCCCTAACTCATGTTTTTGAACACAACTGTCCGTATTGTGAATGCACACGGCTGACTTTGGGTCTGGTTACGGATTTTCCATTAGAAGCTTGGGCGTTCTAAGTTACACCTCTGCAATAAAGGTAGATTTTATTGTAGATGTCAAATGTATAAAAAGAGCTGGGGACCTTTAGTATGTTGAGTGTTACTCATCATTTCATCTTCCCAAATGCCATTCAAAGCTTTTTGAAGAAATCTTTTCTTTGTGATCCATGAGTAAGTCTTTTGCCTTTGTAATCCAATTCTTTTGTTTTTAAAGCTTCAATACGTCTCGACGTGCTCCTTACTTTTGTTCCATACAGAAATAGTTTACGTAATTGATCATAAACAGACGAATTGTGCGCCAATAGAACTGATTTATTCTATGACATCTCTAGGTTCATCTAACAGCTCAGAGAGTAATCTACGTGATTTTAAAAGGTTTTGATTTACAAAGCCTATCTGTTGATATATTTTATATATCTCTAAAAAATAATGTAACCATTTAACACAATGTAACTCCATGTCAGTCACACCTCTGTGATATCAGCCTGTCCAATTACTGATTGTGAATCAATATCTCCTGCTGTTGTGCAAATGGAACAGACAACAGGTATAGTGATAGGCAATTACCAGATAGCTCCTATAAAGGAACAGTTCTGAAGGTGGTGACCACAGACCATTTCTCTGCTCTCATCTTTTTTGGCTGTTGTTTTGGTCACTGTTGCATGTTGTCATTGCTCTCACCCCTAGAGGTAGCATGAGGCGGTGTCTGCAATCCACAGAGGATGCTCAGATAGTGCAGCTCATTCAGGATGGCACATCAATGCAAGATCTCTACAAATAAGAAGGAAAAGAAGCGCACATAGAGTAATACCTTCGGGTTTGATGGTCACACGGACTCCCACAATACAGACTCACCTGGTCTGGTTGTGAATGGTCACAACTCCCTTAGACAAGCACGTATGGTCGCAGCAGCCTCCCGGCAAAAAGAAAGGATCCACTTGGAGAAATTAGAACCGGATGGATAGAAGCCGCGCTGACCACAATAAGAGAAACAGAGTAACACACAGCCCTGATGAAGTGGCCTGTTTGCCACGAAACGCGTAGGCTGAAGGCTGAATAAACAGAGTGTGTGTGTTACTCTGTTTCTCTTATTGTGGTCAGCGCGGCTTCTATCCATCCGGTTCTAATTTCTCCAAGTGGATCAATGCAAGATGTGAGAAGAAGGATAATTGTGTCTGTCAGCACTTGTGTCACCCGGGGCAGTGGGGGACTCCTCTGGGCCCTCTGCTGCGGTAGGGATGTCCCTGGTGACCTGCACAGACCCGTTGGCCCCGGAGACTGAACGTTTTAAAAAAGGGAATATATATAGGGGATAGAGTTTATAATGTAGTTCTCGTGACACCACACGCTGCTTCTGGTGATTGAGCACCAGCACTGCTTCAGTCCTCTGGAGGGTGATGGTATAGTGGCCTTGATGGTACAGCTCCCTGCAGGTGGAGCTAACCCCCCAGGGCAGGGATGCACCGGTGATGATAGGGGTGCTGGTGATGGATGGATGGATGAGCAGGGACCTGGCCAGAAGACAGGGGCGCGGGGAAGGAACTGATACACACACCACTGGTCGCTCTTTACCTTTTTTACTGTTGTTGAAGCAGGTAAATTGTCCAGAGTACCACCAGGTGTTCAGGATGCACTTCTGGGTCTCCACAGCGAGTGGGTACAAGGCCTCCTCTTTACTTTCCCAGGGGGCGTGGCTTGGAAGCTTATGGCGCCGGTCGCACTTCCCTGAGCTCCCGTCTGTGACCCGAGGACAAGCGGCATTTAGAGCCTTAGCGGCCCAAATTTACGGCAGTCTGCCTTCTGATCCCTCCCTGTAACCCCGGCGATGCCCAGAACATCATCCCGCCAGAGGGGAGAGACATCGAAGGTGACAGACTTTTTCCCGCCAGAGCGGTCCCAGGTGTCTCCCAACATGGCGCCCTCGTCTCCTAGCCCCACACAAGCTGCTTCCCCTACAGCCCCTCGCACACCCCGAGGAGCAGAGGAAAGATCTCCTGGAGCTGAGGGGGACGCTCTGGTCACACGGTCTTTCCTGACTGCAGTGATGGGCACCCTGAGAAAATCTATCCAGGAAGACATCCGCACTATAGTGGGGGAAATGAGGGAGGATCTAACAGCTCTTGGGGAACGAACCCACCATTTTGAGGAAAAAATGGCGGAGTACGCCTCGGCTCACAATGACCTGGCGGATGACTACACCTCTATACTTTCCCAGTGTGTGTGTGTGTGAAGCCCCCGCCTGTGTAAAACTTGGCTGGCCTCCTCTGCTCTCTCGTTCTCCTGAGCTGTCATTGGGATACCTTCTGCTGACTATAGTTGATTCGCTCCCCGCAGTGCCTGGCTCCCTGATATGTGACTGATTAGGAGTCCGGGAGACTGAAGTCTCCACGGTTTTTCGGTGTTCTCCACTGGGCCTGGTACACTCCAGTGGACATGGACTCCGGTGTCCGGTGGTTGCTTGGGGGTGAACCGAACGCTGGCTCCTCGGTTCCTCCACTGTTCTGCCTCTTCTCCTTGCCTCTCGACCCCATTCTTGCGCCTTGCAGGGCTACCGGAGACTGGTCAGGGTGACTGGCTCGGGCCAAGATTATTAAGATTAGGACACAAGATTATTAACCGTCACAGTTCTTTATTGTTCCTCAATTGCCCACTACGCATTTCAACGGTCCCCTAACCGTCTTCCTCAGGTGGAGGAAGACCTGAGAAAGACAGTTTGGGACCATTGACATGCATAGTGGGCAGTGGAGGAACAATAAACGTCTGTGACTGTTAATAATCTTGTGTCCTGCATTACTTAGCGCTCCATTAGACCGCTGTTTTTGTAATTGAAAACTTATTTCCTCACTTGAGTGACAGCGGCAGGAGCAGCTTGTATTGCAGCACAATACGACCTGGCACTGCTGGGGCAACGAACAGAAAGCTAGAGGACCTTTGATGACATAATTCCAGTCCTTATGATCACGTGACCAGTGGGGGAAGTGCTGGGGAAAGCTGGAGCAGCTGGAGCAGCAGTATTAACCTCTCGGAGCCCACAGGCGGTGTGATGAAGAACCCCCAGGCAGTAAAGGCACCCTTGGGGACTGGAGAGATTAGCTCAAGCCTGACTACCAGGCGCTGTCACCAGGGTTGTGCAGGGATTGGCACAACCTGCAAAGGTGAGTGCATCAGCATTGTGATAAGCACCACTTTTAAAGGTACACACATTACGCCTCCATATCATTTTATTTTACAGAATATAGGGAAGATACTAGGAGAAAGACCAGTACACCAGAAGACATGCAGCGGGCCGTAGAAGGGCAACAATCCAGCATCAGGACCGCTACCTTCTCCTTTGTGACATAAAAACAGGAGGAGCAGTGCCAGAACCCTGAAAAAATTATTGCCAGCCAGCCACTATTATACATGTGTCTGCTCAAACTGTCAGAAATAGACTCCATGAGGGTGGTACACCTGTGGTGCCCCACTGGTCATGGCACCACTAAAGAGGTACTGTACCCAGGACAGTGTGTGTGGTATTCCTGTCATCAGGGAGATGTTGTGTAATCTGAGGCTCTCAATCCTGCATTCACACACTTAAAGCAGGGGACTAAAGGGTTAACTTGTTGTTTGTAAAGACCCAATCCCAGTGGGGAGGAGTGAAGTGTAGTGGAAAAGAGCAGAAAGAAGGGGAGTCAGGCATAACAGCCATGGAAAGAGACTGAGGAAGAAGGAAAGGAAAGCCTGGGAGAGGCAAGGAGCGTCGTGCGAGGAAAGCACAGAGCACAAACACCGGGTCCGAGGCTGTACAGGGTTACACATTCCCGGCAGTCAATACCGGAAGGTGGGAAAATCCAGGTTTCCCAGTCACACAGTGTCAGGAGACACAGCAGCAAAGAGAGTTCAGAAACACTAACACCCGGGAACAGGGTAGATTAAAGTACTCGAGCTGCCTATCATATGGCACACACAGGAGAGAGAGGGCAAGCAACTTATGTCGGGCCCCAGGCCCTGGGGTACTCGGGTATTAGGCTTGGTGGGTGCTTTTGCGGGGATGTCACGGGTGGCAGCGCCTGGGCCCGTTGCCTGGGTGACACTTCAAATAAGAGTTTGTCATGTGACGCCACCTGTAGTACCTGGTGATGGGTCACCAGCGCCGCCAAAGTCCCCGGAGGTAGATGGTAGTGCGGCTGAGTTGGGAAAGCTCCCTACAGGTAGAGCTGGTCCACTGGGGCAGCATTATTGAAAATAAGCAGGATGATGGAGAAAACCACACACAGGCAAAGTCATTTTCTCCCGGGTACTTTACTGTCAACCTTTAGCAGCATCATACAAAGTTCACAGTTCAGAATCAGATGTTAAATAACAGGTAGCTTGATGACTGCAAGTGGATCCCAGGTGGTATGGTGGAACCGTGTGTACCTTAGTTGATGAACCAGTGTCCTTTATTCCCTGCCTAGGACGGGTCTATACCCAATGGCTCCGAGAAGGTAGTATTTGGGGTCCTCTTCCTCGTAGTGAGGAAGCAGGCAGACCGCTGCGTCTGGCAGGGTGCTGTGGTGATATACGGACCACAGCAGCCGGTTGCCGACTGCAAAGATAGATCTTGGTGGGATCCTCGGGCCCGGCGTTCCCGTGGTGGACTGGAGAATCCCCTGGAGTATGGTCACTCCACGCTGGGGTTCTCCCTTTCTCTCTAGGGCCCAGACCCCGCTCGTCAGGTGCCCTCTTTCAGGATCTCCTCAAGACCCCTTCTCCTTCCCTCTGGATCAGCTTGAAACTGTCGGGGTAAACCTTCCGCCTCTTTCCACACACTTTACCAACCGTTCTAATTCCTCTCCTCCTCCTCCAATTGGCCACTCTTGTTCTCCCCCGAGGTGAATATATCCCCTCCCGGGTAACCTCTCACCGCTCAGCTAATGTGGGAGTGCAGGAATGGGTCCCACCCACCAACCTAAGGTCCGCTTGCAGCTGGGGAAATTACACCTCCTTTTCGGGTGCAAAACCCCTCTGTGACGCCTGACTACGTGGGGCACCACACTTAGTTACACGCAGGAGCCCAAATTACAAGTGCAGGTAGAGAAATTGAGGACAGAGGTTGAGACCTGAAGAAACATCACAGAGAGCCTCAGAGACATTGCATCCTCCGGTGACTACCTGGCCAGCTACCCGACATTGAACTTGGAGACTTGTGAACTGTTTGAGAGCTGCATCAGTAAAATACCCATGCACAGCAAGAGGATCTCCTGTGTATCCTTTCTATTTAGCTGCAGAGCTGCTACTGAGAAAACCATTAACAGTAAGTCTGCCTGTGAAGCAGCAAAGTAAGTGACTTGCACATAGCCCAATCCCTCACCAGGCCCCCCCACCATCACTACAGCTGCCCTGGGGACCCCCAGCCTTACCCGAAGAGGGCTTACCATCCACGCTGCTTAGGTCACTGTCCCCAGCTGGAGTATGGCAGCGGTGGTCTTACTGACCACATACCCCGGGTGGCATCACGACAATCTCCCTGTAAATACCCCTTTTTGGACTGATCCCAGGCCACAGGACCGTGATACCCCAGAGAGACAGCACTGGCCCAGTTCCCGGGTACTCCAAATCCTGGGGGCGCATCCACAAATAAGCGTTGAGCTTACAGGTCAACACTGTGCAGGTTTATTATGATTTGCCAGAGAAAACTTGGTAGATTCGACATTGGCGCCCTGTACTCTTCAAGGGTGAGAGCAGGTTCATATTGAGCACATGTGACAGATGTGACAGAGTCTGGAGACATTGTGGAGAATGTTCTGCTGCCTGCAATCCTCCAGTATGATCAGTTTAGCAGTGGGTCAGTAATGGTATGGGGAGGCATTTCTTTGGAGTGTAGTTGAACAACTCAAAAAATATATACAAAAAAAGACAAAATAGACATAATTTCACACAAAGCTCCAAATATGGCCTGGAAAAAATTGTAGTCCCCCATTGCCCAGTAGAATGTAAGCCCGCAAGGGCAGGGTCCTCTCTCCCCTCTGTACCAGTATGTCACTGTTAGTTTGTTCATTGTATTTTTAACTTGTTTGTATTATTATTTTTATTATTATTTACTAGATGGTGGCCGGATTCTAACGCATCGGATATTCTAGTGACAGAGTGAAGTGTGTCACACTATGACTGACAGCCTTGTAAAGAGGAGTGAAGTGCGTCACACTATGACTGACAGCCTTGTAAACAGGAGTGAAGTGTGTCACACTGACTGACAGCCTTGTAAACAGGAGTGAAGTGCGTCACACTATGACAGACAGCCTTGTAAACAGGAGTGAAGTGCGTCACACTATGAGCGGCAGCCTAGTAAACAGGAGTGAAGTGCGTCACAAGTTCAAATTGCCCGCCAATATACCATGCCGTGGTCCGCAACGCTGATTGGTTGCCACCAGCCGCGGCGACCAATCAGCTAAGTGGCGCGGCTTGGCGGGAAATATGAAACCCGCACATCTGATTAGTCACCACTCTCACCGCCGACCAATCAGCGGCGCAGGATTCAAAACCCCTGCCAAGCCATGCTCCGCCATGCCATGGTGCTGTACATGATAAAGGATTATATACAAACAAGTTAAAAATACAATCAACAAACTAACAGTGACAGACTGGTAGAGGGTGGAGAGAGGACCCTGCCCTTGCGAGCTTACATTCGACAGGGCAATGGGGAGGGAGACAGTAGGTTGGGTTTGCGCTGGTGGTGGTGGTCCAGTTGTGGTGTAGCGCCGGATCCAGTGGTGGTGAGGTGGTACAGTGGTCATTGCAGGCTGTAGGCTGTTCTGAAGAGGTGGGTTTTCAGGTTCCGAGTGTAGGGAATAATCGGACGTGTTGCGGTGCAGAGTTTCAGAGAATGGGAGATGCTTGGGCGAAATCTTGCAGGCGGTTAGAGGAGGAACTGTATAAGTGTGGAGAAAGGGAGGAGAGCTTGGTAGCATTGAAGATTACGAGTTGGATGATATCGGGAGATTAGTTCAGAGATATTTGAGGGGACAGATTGTGGACGGCTTTGTAAGTCAATGTTAGTAGTTTGAATTGGATACGCTGGGGAATTGGGAGCCAGTGGAGGGATTTGCAGAGAGGAGAAGTGGTGGAGCAGCGAGGAGAGAGGTGGATAAGTCAAGCAGCAGAGTTAAGGACAGATTGAAGCAGTGCAAGAGTGTTAGCAGGAAGGCCACAGAGAAGGAGGTTGCAGTAGTCGAGAAGAAAGATTATGAGGGCAATGCACTAGTAGTTTAGTAGATAGAGGGTTGAGGAAGATACGGGTTCTGGAAATATTTTAGAGTTGGAGGCGGCAGGTGGTGGCAAGAGCTTAAATGTGTGGTTTGAAGGATAAGGCAGAGTCAAGAGTTATTTCAAGGCAATAGAGTTCAGGTACAGGGTGAAGTGGGATTTCATTTATTGTGATAGATCAGGTAAGAGAGATGGGCGAAGAGGGAGAAAGATGATGAGTTCAATTTTGTCTACGTTTAGTTTAAGGAAGCGAGAGGAGCGACCCTTTCTCATGTACAGCACCATGGAGCTGAGCATTACTAGGTGTGTGCGTACTGGGTCACTATTTTAGCTAGACATGAGGCAGCAGTCTCTTGGGTTAGTATATGTACTTCTGGCTTGGTACTGGAAGGCATATATCAAACTCACTTACAGGTGCTTTAATAAATCAGCACTGGCAGGGCAGCTGCAGTCCCTCTTTTATCCTCAGTCAGTTACCTGACTGGCCTGAGTATAGAGGAGGAGCTGCAGAGCTGCCAGGTTCATTGTCAAACTTGTCACAGACCATACTCGGATGACATCTGAGTACAGTCTGATTTTTGCTCTACGGAATGGAGAAGATAAAGATATTTTGTTCTCCATCTTCTCATCACCTGGATTATGATTCTCTCCTCCAAAATAATCGATCACACTAAAGGCCCTGTCACACACTACGATATCATTAACGATATCGTTGAAACGTCACAGGTTTTCAGTCGTTCAAACAACGTCGTAACGACGTCGTTCAGTGTGACATGTACATCCGATCAACGATAATTGGGCAGATCATTAATCGAGGTTGGTAAACCGGACCACAAACCAGATGATGATCGTTCATCCAACCTGCAGCATAGGTGTGTGACACCTCAATAAAGATGTCGCTAACGACCTCGCCTATTCTGAACTGAAAGACGTAGGAGACCTAACGACTGCAAGTATCGTTTTCTTGTCGCGGAATCGTTGCTGCGTCATTAACGATATCTGTAAGTGTGACATTTCACTAGTAACGATCATTGAACGACGTTCAAGCGATCTAGGTCAAGTCGGTTCGTTGATCGGATCGCTCGGACGTTGACATGTGTGACAGGGCCTTAAAGGCCCGGTTTACACACACAGATAATTGTGCAAAGATTGTTCGCAGATCTTTGGTTGCAGTGAAATCATGGACACATTTGTACACAGCCACAAAATGTAAACTGGCCTTTAGCTAACACTCTGATCATATTTTGATCAGATTTTGATCTGCAGCATTGTACGAGTACTGTAGCTGGCCACTTAGCTTGTAAAAGCAAGCTCCTTGCCTGGAAACTTGGGCACTTCTAATACAGTAGACGGCAGTGGTGGCCAGAAACTTGGACACGAGCAGTAAACAAATTCTTCTATTCTTATGGACTGAGAAAAAGTTTTTTAAGACAATAAATGATAATAATTTATTTTACATTTATAAAAGTAATGTAATACATGAAGACTTTTAAATCAAAATGTTCTCAAAGACATCGGAATCTTCTAATTACTCTCTGAGCTGTTGGTTGAAGTTTCCTAGAGACGTCAGTGAATGAATCAGTTCTATTGGCGTACAATTCGTCTGTGTAGAGATTCTGCTTTACTGGCCTCCTGCTGCTCACACACTATTTTTTATGACCAATTACGTAAACTATCTCTGTATGCAAAAAAAGTAGGGAACGAGTCGAGACGTATTGAAACTTTAAAAACAAAAGAACTCGAATACAAAGGCAGAAGACTTACTCATGGATCACAAAAAACGTTTCCTTCTGAAAGCTTTGAATGACATTTGGCAAGATGAAAAGATGAGTAACCCTCAACATACTAAAGGTCCCCAACTCTTTTTTTAGGTTTGACATATAATAGAAAAATCACGTTTTTAGAGCCGATGTGTAACATACAACGTTTGATGCAAAATCTGTAACAGGACCCCCAGTCAGTCATGTGCATTTATAATAATTCTGTCTTCCTCTTAATAATCTATTATTGTGATGTTGATCCTCTAAGTGTGTCATGTCCCATGATTGGGAATTATGCTATGTTTTTTGTGCTGTGTTTTGCATTTCTCTGTTGCATTCTTTTTTTTGCAAACCCTACATCCATTTGCATAACTTGAAGATTTTCGAACCCAATGCAAAATCTCTAAAAGGGTCTACAACTATGTTCTTTTTGTTTTAGTTTAGTGGCTTTTAGCTCGATTTCAAACCTTGGCGACTTGATGGATACATATTCTGTAGGCAGATGAATCTTTTTGCAGCCTAGATAGGTCCACCAAAGTCTTCTCCAAGCCTAGATAGGTCCACCAAAGTCTTCTCCAAGCCTAGATAGGTCCACCAAAGTCTTCTCCAAGCCTAGATAGGTCCACCAAAGTCTTCTCCAAGCCTAGATAGGTCCATCAGTGTATTCTCCAAGCCTAGAGAGGTCCACCAAAGTCTTCTCCAAGCCTAGATAAGTCCATCAGTGTATTCTCCAAGCCTAGAGAGGTCCACCAAGGTCTTCTCCAATCCTAGATCAGTTCACCAGTGTCTTTTCTGCTGATACCTTGATTATATCAAGCTATTGGGTTTCTCTACTTCCTTGTCACCTTGCCCATTCTATTCTTCCCACCATATTGTCCTTTACATAGATTTTTCTCTTCGTATCATGTGTCCAAAGTAGGCAAGTCATAGTGTCTTGGCGATCCTTGCTTCAAGTGACATGTCTGTCTTAATTTGTTCAAGAATTGATTTGCTTGTTCTTCTTGTCATTCATGGTATTGATAACATCGAAAATATTCATAACATTTACTTTATCATATTACAGCCAGGTATTTAATAGTAGCAGTCTTCTGATATGGGGCAAAGAAACCTTTTGGGTCACGCTATGCTCTAGGGCATGGGAGCGATTGCAACCTCTGCACATATTAATTATGCCACTACCTGGCTCCCAGAACTGCTTTTGAGCCAGAAATAACCTGGAGATGATTCAGATAAGACACAGGTCTCACTCCTCTGGGAAACATAGTGCACAGAAAAAAAGGCTCTAATGTCCTTTCTCTGTCCCATTGTCTTTAGTCACCTGGTTCCTCAAGATTACTTTCAGTTCTCTGATTCCTTACTGTCATGCTGGACCAGGGAATGTCCAGCACACAACTTAATACAAAGGGATAGCAGGGTGAAATAGGGAAGAATAGCCCTAACCATGGGGAGCGAGCGATGAGGACACCTTCTCACTCTGGCCTGAGTCTGTCCCATCCTGCCCTAACAGCCCTAAGCAGGTCTTCCTCCCCACTATCACGTGCTTAGACCCTAGCAATTATCCAATGCAACCCTGGCTAGTGCACTGGCTTACAAAGACTCTAGCCTTGTCACTGCATATAATAACAAACAGCATAGGTGAAAGACAGAGGAAAAGACAAAAAGGATATGCTTCTTGGAATCTGTTGCCAGCTCAACAGAAAGGATAACACCAGGTAAGAGAAACTTCAGCAGCAGCTCAACAAGACATCCACACAGCACGATGGTCAGACAGAGAGTGAACTCTATCAACGATGACAGGTGATGGGTCATGGTCTAGTTAAAGGGTGGTGGGAGTACCTCATCACCTCATCAAGACATCAGCAACTTACTAGCAAGTGCAAAACTGACATTAACCCATTTAGATACCACAGACACCTGAGCGTTTAACTCAAGACACTAGCAATCCTTTTCATGACCTCCTGTGTGGTGAATAAAACTCCCAGGAGGGTGGGTTACAAACATATTAACCCAATTTCTACACTTTCCCAGTTTGAACTTTCTACAGTAGCATACCTCCGATAGAGGCTGATCACAAAACTGCTATGAAGCCTGTGAGTTAAAAGGCCTGACGCTAAACAATGCTGCTGCGTGGAGAGAGGGAAAGAGGGAAGGTGAGAGGGAGAGAGAGAGACAAAGAGAGATCGAGAGAAGGTGAGGATGTGGGAGAAAGTGGACGATCTCATGGTCAACTCTCATAATGAGTCTGAAGAAAAGTTTAAAAAGTTCAATAAAGTTTTTGTCAAAAATGGATCTCCTAATTTTTTTATTCCATCTTGTGATCAAAAAAGTGATCAAGAAGTTGATTTATTCCAAAATGGTGCCAAGACAAACTTCAATTAGATCCTTCTCCTAATCCTTGACCCAGTCCCTAATCCCTTTAATCTCCATATTACAGCATGACCTACCCACTCATTGACCACCTATGCATTCTGCAATGTCAAAACAGCAATTAATTGCCTAATCTAATACCGTAATTATGGTTATTTGTGTTGCTTTTTTCTATTATAACCATGGAAACAGCAACATAAAAACTGGAAATAGTTGGAGATCTTCCAGGTTATTTTGACGGTGCAGTCACATAAGTAAAGTACTTCAGTTTTCACCACTTTTCAGTAATGTTATTATACATTCGTGTAACTCTCAAATTTCATCTATTATTAAATCTGCATGATGTTCTTTTCCGGATTGTAGGTGGATAGACGCAGGTAGAGAATACTCTTTTTTTGTCCTATTTTCAAGCTAGACTTATAAATAAGGGAATAGAGACGCTTACAAAAAAATGCAAAACCTGTGTTGGACTCACGAGTCAAGTTTGTAAAATCCATCCTAATAGGCAGAATAATTAAATAAATGTTACGACTTTCAGAATGTGGCAATGGTAAAATTCCTTTTTTACACAGAATGGTTTATTGTGCAAAAAATATTCACTTTTGGTGTCGCTGCATCATACTAAAAACTGAACAAACAAGAAAAAGTGTAATAAAACTTCAAAAGCAGGTTGTATTTGAGGCATTTTTTTGCTCTCACCCCAAAAAAAGAATATAAATAATTTTATAAGTAGAGATGACCAAATCTTTTAAAATGTAAAATGTTTCAGCTTTGGTTTTTATTTTTTTTATTTTTAATAGATTCATGCCAAATTGGTTTGTGGTGAATCGAAAGTGCTCCAAAGCCCTCAATAAGAAGATGAGAGGCAGGAGGGGCGCTCCTATGGGTATTACCCGGTGGTCTAGTAAGGTGGGGATGGGTTCAGACTATTGCACTAACCTTTCCTGGTTTTGCCGTCCGGTCAACCAGGGGCTGTAGTGTGTGGTGTATTTGCCGCACACCAAGCGGGCCCAGACTTCTAGTTGGTGAGACCACCCAGCATATCCGAGACCGCATTGGCAAACACAAATCCACCATACGCTGTGGACAGACACTCCTCCCTTTTCCCTACCATTTTGTTAGCTGTAAACACTCTATCGCCCAATTACGCATTCAAATAATAGAACACGTACCTATGAACAGACGGGGCGTTAACAGAACTAAACAACTAAAACTCAGGGAATCTTATTGGATTCATGAACTTCAAACTCTAGAACCCCTGGGTTTAAATAGAGAATACGAGGTACAGTTCTGATCCACATAGTTTGTGGGGACGGGATGTATGGTTGATGAAGGCTTACTGGATAATTGGTTATCACTGCCCCCTAGGTTTTTTCCAGAGGGATTGTGGGGACCATCCAAGTGGTTTCTATGGGGGTGATACTGCTATGTTGATTACTGTTTAGGTGAAAACTGTGTTTGATGTAATGTTTGTTTTTCTGCTCCTTCAGGTCCAACCTATATGTAGCTTACATTCTAATGTTTCCCTATATGCGATATGGGATTTAGAGGTTAAGTACTTCTGATAGTATTCCAATACCCTAAGCTCTTACTAACTATGCTTCTCTTTTTGACAGAGACCGTGACCACAGCTATGACAGATCACCCTCTGCCGAAGCGTCACTGTGCCCTGCACTGCCAGTCTGGTAAAATCTCTATACCACTGTTATCACAGCGCTCACGGCTCACTCTGCCACTGGATGTAACAGCGCATGAGCGAACAGCTTGCGTTCTACCGCCACTAAATTCCTTGTGTTCCACGATATGGAACCGGAGGTGCGTCATCAGAAATGCGTCACTCCCCAATCCCGGCGCGAAGCACAAAATACACCGCCGGGTCCACAGGCAGCACACAGATCTCAGGAGCGTGCTGCTACACACCTTCGATCACCAGACACGTAAATGGACTTTACCTACACCGGCACCCAGCCTGCACATACTGGTTACTTACTTCTCCTAACAAGCAACAAGCAAGTAAAACAGAGCACAGCTTACGTCTAAATAAGGGTTCAATTAATCAATTGGTCATGGGGTATCCTGTAATGATGCACTAGATATCCTGCCTTAGGTTTTTCAATTTTTTCCTATCTATCATTATATACTAGGTATTAAGCATACCGTGATTACTCCAGACCACACTTACTCCCAAGGAGATCTTCATTATTGACCACTGGTTCACAGAGTGGACAAGTATCCCTGCTGGGACCAGGTATTACACTTTTACTATTAATCCACTGATGAGGTTTGAAACAATTCCATAGAATTTCTTTTTATTTATTCTAGATAGAGGGATACAGTGTCCTCTAATAGGACTCCCAGACACTAGCAACCTCTCTCTTTTTTCTATCATGAAAAGGTATGCTGATATATAGTGATGTTTGGCCTTAATTAACTATATGTATATAGGAGTACATTCGCCTTTAGCCTATATCCCTTCTTTCTGTATACTTTTGATTATACTTACAGAAGCTCTCTTAAGGGCACTCGCTCTCTGAATAACTGGCCTTAGCGGGCCTAGTCCTAAACATAGAGACTGTCCCTGGGCTCTTTCTCTATTCGCTTTCCAACCTCACATTTTGAGTAGTTATACTCTGTTCCACACAACGTTGATACCTGTGTGCACTCATCATGTCATTAACTTCACTATTACTTTGTATTTATGTCAGGACGACGGCACGTAGCCCTCACAAGCATATGACAGAGGACCTCACCACAATCAGCACAGTTCTTGACATGGACGCTTAGTGCCTAGGTAATGCACATATATATCAATAATCTCTTGGTTATATGTAAATGATACTTAATATCTCTAAAATACTAGACAGCATGATGTTTTCACTTCTTTGCTTTATTGTTTGGGACATTACATTCTGTTAGACTTTATGTTAGGTCTGTAATTTTCATTGAGTACCGTGGATTATGTACCGGACATATTGAAAATGTACGCAGAAACATTTATGTTTTGTTGTATTTTGTAACAGATAACCCTTGATAAAAGCCAGGGTGTGGCTGAAACGTCGGGTTTATTTCCATACATGTTAAAGTGCTGATACTTTTCAATAAAACTGACAATCTGTCATAGCAACCTCCTGTTTGATATTTGGTGTGCCAGGGTACAGCACAAATCTGCAGCCTTCTAGATAGACAGCGTGTCACGTGAAGGTGATGTCACCACAGGTCCTGTAGCTCAAGGTCCTCAAGGTTAGTTCCCCTGACGGCCTCCTCTCCCACAGCTCTCACAAATCCCTCAGACAGGGACACCCAGTAATAAAGATTAAGGATATGAGTGTATCCAGGTGCCCAAGATTAAGCCAGACAGGGGATGTTTCTTCAGGGTGTTTAATCAATCACAACGTGTTTCGGCAGTAAATGCCTGCTTTCATGGCTGCCGAAATGCGTTGTGATTGATTAAATACCCTGAAAAAACATCCTCCTGCTTGGCTTAATCTTGGGCAACTGGATACACTCATATCCTTAATCTTTATTACCAAAGCCCTCAATAGTCCTAAAAAGGAGTGATTGAAGCTTTGAGGTCTCTTTATATTGTGTTCACCCTCTTTAAGCCTCCTAATTGCAGGCACAGCCTTAGGCCTCTTTCACATGTCCGTGTGTCCGTCACGAGTGCTGTCAGTGTAGCCACATGCCGGAGTTCATACGTACAAACATTTTACACAATGGCCCCTTTGACATTACTATGTTTCTGCATAGACCGTGTCTCCGTGGGCTACACATGGAGACATGTTGGTTTTTGGCGGCAGCACGGACCAATTGACCTATTCAGATCAATGAGTCCGTGCAAGAAACGTCCTGCACATGGATGTCATCTGTGTGACATCCATGTGCACAGGCATGAGCGAAGACCTATTAGTGTAAAAATAAAGAATTTTATACTCACATGACTCCAGCATTGCTCCTGTCCCTCTAACTTCCAGGGCCATTAATTAAGCTCATGAATATTCACTGAACTGTGAGCTGCAGTGGCCCCAGTAGAGAGATGGACAGGAGGCGCTAGAGGCAGGTAAGTTTCCAAAGACATTCTGTCCGTGTGCTATCCGGATGTCACACAATAGCACACGGACAGCACATGCATAACCCACCATACAGGAGACACAAGGGCCCCAATAAAACATCCTCTCTCACACGTGCATTTTTGTACTGATGTGTGAGGCCTTAATAATGACAAAGTGGCCTCAGTATATATGCGCAGGAGTAAATGAATAGTGATAGTAACAACAGCCTGTTCTTCGCACACCAATCTCCTTCAATGCTGTACTGTCACGCACTATATGTACAGATCCTTCAGTATTTGATGTCTGTCTCTCTCTATCTCAATAGTTAAAAGGTGAGCTGTGACAACTTCTCACTATCCAGCTTCATCACACAATGTCTACAGCATTCCCTGCATCAGCTTTTATACTGGCTATTATATTTTTTCCTTACTAGCCATGCTATACCATGTGATGTGATAGCTAGAAGGCATTATGAGAAACCCTCCTGGCTGTGCACGATGTCACAGGGGCATTCTCTGGCTGATGAATGGTTTTTGCTTTGTGTAAAATCCCAAATTTGTTACGGTACATTTTCTTTATTCAGTTACTTCTTAAATATTCAACATGAATTAGCTTTGCATTGTACACATCAAACATTTCAATTAATAAACAATTAATAAGTAATGTGGTGGCACAAACTACAACTTGTTTCATTTGAATTTAAACAACTGCATTGAGAAATAAACTAAAGAGAATCTATTAGCACGATTTTGTAATGTGAAGTAAAGACATGGCGGGAATAACACTGAAATGCAGATTGAATTGATACTTTTGGTGAGAAATCCACTTTGAGGTTCCTCTATAGTCATTATTTCAAGCTTTCTGCTAATTAGATTTTGGTGCACAGGATCAGACTGTACATGGGTATTCTGCTCCCTGTCTTTGATTCCCCAGCCCTTCCCCAGCCCCGGTTGGTGAATAATCAGTCTCTGCTCAGATTTCAAATAGAGGCATTCACAGACTAGAGGCAGGCGAGAGGCTGGGGAATCACAGACAGGGAGGAGAAGACTGAGTGCACCAAAATCTAATTAGCCTAACTTCAAGTGCTGATTAAGAATCAGAAAGTGTATTTTTTCTCCAAAGTATCAATATAATCATATTACAGCGACATTAATGAGAATAAAATTGACTGGTCACTAACTGTTTATGTCCACATCAGAAAGTACATACTGTATCTTTGGTGTAACTGTTCAGTGCACAGGTCCAAGCAATAGGGGATCATTACATCCAAATTCAGATAGAATTGTTCATTATTATGAGTTATTAGACTTCAAAGGGCTCACATATTGTTCTTAAACTAAGGGTACCGTCACATGATAGGCTCTGGACATTAGAGCCTCTCATCTAAACAATGATGTGCGCGCCAGGCTGCTTGTAAGGAGGAAAAAACCAGGATCCTCAGATAACCATTTAACCAGGATCCAGTAACCCTGTACGACCAAAGCAAACACCTAGGGGACCATTTTTCTTTGAACCCACGGACAACATCAGAAAGCACATATCTTAACAGATGATGTTTAACGTCCTGTGACATAGACAGGCACCGGCATCACGAGTCCCAAAAGGAGCACACATGTCTTATGGGCAGAACAGGGAATTTCTAAAGGGATATTACACTAAAACTACTGGATTTAAACTGCAAAACCACTGTAAAGTGCAGAGGCGAGGAATAGAACCTTGTTCGATTCCGGCTTAAACTTGGACTACGAATGATACATCCAAGAAAATAACTGTACTCGACTCTTCGTACGCCACAGAACCAATATCTGAAAATCCCTTTCAAGTTCCTAGCCCGGACTGTCTGAACATAAACAACAACTGATAGACCACATACAACTAGTGTGGTCCACACATCACTCTCTTTATCGTCAAAGCCCCTGATGAGCCTCTCATTCATTTGGAGGCGACACGCGTCGGGGTTACAATACTGACTTTGTATAATAATCGATGAATACCAGATCTATACGACTACAGGACCTCTGACTGTAATAGAGGTGATTGACGCACTATTAGTTGATCGGGGCAACACCCGTTAACAACAAGACTTGACCATAGATCACGGGTCGTAGGTTCCGAGGCCCCCCCCCATTGGAGACGTATTGTTTCCGGGGGATCTCTCCTTCAGTCCCAGACATCCAGGTTCCTTTTTGACTAGTGCTATCATCACCCATTGAACCAACAGGGTTTAACCCGTATAGACAATTGTTTGTCCTGTGTTTGTTTATATGTGGGGGGAGGGATACACGTTGGTTTGACACCTGCACTGCTGCACCTATCCTCACTGGATACTTTTAATGACCAAATAAAATATAACAATAAAAATCATAGTTATTTTTGTCATTCCTAAGGTACCGTCACACCAGCGATCCCGACAGCGATACGACTGGTAGGGATCACTAGTGCGTCGCTATAGGATCGCTGGTGAGATGTCAAACAGAGATCTCACCAGCGATACAACAACGATCTGGAATGATACGGACGTCGTTGGGACCCTGTTTCTCAGACCTGTAGTATTGAGGACGTTGGTCATTGTCCCTGTCAAACACACCGAGCATGCTGCCCAGCGGGACCCCAACCATCAAAAAATGGTCCAGGCGACTCTGGCGAGGTGGCTGTTCTGTCACCAAACTTGTGACTTAACAGTGATCTCGCTTAGTGTGGCGGGGGCTTAAGGCGCTTATTTTGTCTATGGTCACCAGTGGTCCAAATACACCTGGTCATAAAGAGGAAAGTCACTTTAACTACAAATTACTTAAATCGCAACAACAACCCAAAAAATGGTATGTCAAATTATTGATATTTCCATCATTAACTTCTTCACTGAAAGAGGGGAGCAATTCCTCCAGCTCGGTGAGGATCAGCATAACTTTCTGCCAGTGACTCTCCGGCTTGGCAGTAAAAGCTGCTGTGAATACAAATATCGACAAGGATGCTGATGGACCGCCGTTGGCAAAAAAAGATGCTGACCGAATATTGATAGCACATATTAAATTAATATATATACACAAGTCTGTGATGGAAATGCTCTTTTAATATACCATGTGGATGAGGAGCTGTAGATATGTTGTGGTCAGTGTCCCTTCTTGTACTAGATGGAATCATGCAGAACGTCCTGAAACCACAAGCCACATTCCAGACCATCGAAACGCTTCATCACAATTCACAAACAAGCTATGATAGAGCCAGCACAAAGCTAACATCTGCATCATAATGGAGTGTCCTGACCAGACATCCTGTCTGTAAACGTACAAAGTGTGATGTGGTCTCACCATCCCAAACACAACATATCTAGTTCTGACCTAAACACTAAGAAAACACTAACCACTATCCAAAAAAACATGTGACAACAATTAACTAGAGGAGAACAACACCCATGAAAAAATGTGCTGGATCTTGTGTTATTCTGTAGGGCTTTCCGCACTGGACGGGCTGGTGGATCAGGTTTGTTAAAAGCTCATGAGCATATCAAAGCATTGATTTATTGATTAGGGTAATTCATGGATGGGCAAGGTGTCATCAAATGTAGTACGAACATAAGATTTTGGAGGGATAAAAGGGTTATAAGAAGCACAATTTTACACATTGGTTGACGTCCATCAGCGCAAAGGATATATACTGCACCTCCTCCACCTATAATGCCTATGATTTATGACGTAGCATTTTTAAAACCTCCATATGTTTCAAATATTAAAATACTTAGTCTAAGAAGGATTTAAAGTGTTTGCCCAATGGAGACATTTTCTCTAAAGAAGAACCTGCTAGAAATGAGCGAATTATCGTGGTCCAATGATGCAATGGTAACAAGAGACAATCGATCCTCCACCTTATGAATGGGTAACTCTTGATTAAAGGGTTATTTCCATGATAGTAAGTTATCGAATGTTGACAGAATAGGAGACACTTGTTGATCGCTGGCGGTTTTGAAAATTGGGGCTGTGGAACCTCTACAACAGACAATGAAGAGTCCTTTCGTGATAAATGTTTGCCCTTTGTTCTGTATTGTCTATGAAACTGTCAAAAATAGGGGAGACTGCAAGAAATAGTGGAATGATGAACTTGGTTATCTCTGGCAGTCCTATAGACAATGACTATAGCGGAGGTTTAGGACCTCTGCTCAATTTAAGATGAGGTTTTGCAGGGTCCTATTCATTGTTTTCTTTTTACCTGGAGTCCTTGAAATCAGACACACAGCAGCCTGCTAGCCTGGTTTCACACTTGCGTTCAGGTGTGATCAGGCTGGAAATACGTCTAACCGCATCTGGGTTTGTTAGTGCAACTGTATGCAACTGCAACGGTGTTGTGTCTGATTCAAGTGTGGGAGTAGGCAAAAAAATCACTGAGGTTGCGTACAGTTGTATCTATTTTTTTGCCTGATAGGTCAGAAAGTTGTGAATTTGCATAGGACATGCCTAATGGGAGGGTGCTGGGTGGGGATCTGAGCATGCTCAGTGTGAAAGACGGTTACAGCCTGGCCGGATCAGGCCCCATTGAAGCCCATTCTATTTCTGGCTGAGGTGGGCCACATCAGGTGACAACAGGCTTTCTAACCAACCGCAAAATCACAACTTTGGGCATCCGGGGTGGAGGTCTAAAGGACGCATTTCTTAGGATCCGGCAGAAACCTTATGCCACTGCATGTACCTAAGTCTATGGAGACAGGCTTGAGCAGGTGGCATCAGATTCATCTGGATTAAGACACTGGACAAAATAATGCAAATGTGAAACCACCGTAAGCAAATTTTATCGATGCTAGATAACTTTCTACTTGGGAAATACTATTTAAAATGAAGGAGTTATTATTGAAAAGGTGATCCAACGCAGGTCCAGCACTGAGTTTTCACTATTCCCTGCTCCCTGTGTCTGTAATTTTCTGCAGCGATGAAGTCACATTGATAGCGCTGCAGCCAATCAGTGAGCTCAGCAGCTTTTGCAAGAACTTGACATAACATGGCACCAAAAATGCAAACAATAATAGTGTCTGGCCCACAAGGGTCTCAGATCTCGAGCATTCGAGTGCGGTTGATGTCACCGGTGGTCGGTGCCTGAGCCTGAGCCCTTGCGGTGACAACAGAAAAAGGATATTTACAGGGATAAAAGTTTATAGAAGACTTTTGTGACGCCACCTGTAGTTTCGGTGATAACACCGACGCTGCTGTGACCTCCGGGGAATGGGCGGAAGCAAGTTGTTGTGGCTCTCTACAGAAAGAATGGGGTCCCCGGGGCTGTATGGGTTTGATGGTGGAATAGGGTAGCATGGTAGGAATGGGGAAGTGCAGTCCCTGCTTCACAGTGCAGAATTACCTCCGTTCACCAAGAAGAAACACGGACATTTGTTCACTCTGTACGGGTACTTTACTTCGGTAATCTGTAGCTTACAGGGTATGCAGTTGTTACAGCCAGGGTAGTAGACTGGATGGTTCTGGCAGTAGGCAATGTCCCTCTGAAGCTCCAGTGATATTCCTTCTTTATCTCATTCTCTGTCCTACCTCTGCGTTCTCCTTCCTCCTGGCGCTGCCCTGCACGAATCCCGCTTATTGAACCAGGCCTGCCGGGTGATATGAGGGTCCCTTCTCTCTCTAAGGGGTGCTCAACCCGGTTTGGTGCTTCTGTTGAGGAAGGTCTAGGTCGGGCTGGATCGTGCTCCTATGAAGCTTTCAACCACGCCGGTAATTTGCGGCTCACTGATTGTCCTCTGTACCACTTTGGAGCTGGTACCCTGCTTCAGACCGGGCCAGGGTATTCAGTTACCCTCTATCTGTCTGGGTCACCAGGTTAAGGTGCCCTCCCCTTTACTTCTTCTCCTATCTCCTGTTCTGCTGTTCTACTATTCTCAGGTTCCCACTAACTGCTTTCTCCCCACTCACTTGATAACCTAGCTCTCCTCTCACCACGACTGGTTACCCTAGTAAAGGGTTGTCTGATTGATCCCCTATCACTAGTTGTGTGTGTGTGGTGCTGGAGCTTCAGGCTTCTATTACCCTCTACCAGGACAAAGCATACTGCACCTTCTGTTAGGGGTGCAGTACCCTTTTGTAGCGCACTGACTAGCGGGGCGCTACAATAGTCATTGGGAACAACAGTAAAAACTCATCTAGAGTAGGCTAAATTCACATGTCTAGTAATTATCCGTTAGAACTAACCCAGCCTCAATCCATTGGCAAAAAAAAGTTTTTTGTCCATTTTTTGTCTATTTTGATAAAAATTGAATTTATAAGGATGTGGTTTTTATTAACAACATTGGAGTCTATGGAAAACAGATCCGTTACCTGATCGCTATTTATCTTCCATTTGAAAATGATCCACTAAAAAATAAATGGATCCTTTACAAATAAAAGTAAAACAGATGATAAATAGGAATCAGGTAAAGGATCCGTTTGCTATAGACTCCAATGTTAAAAAAACCAGATCCTACAAAAATATTTTACAACTTTTCTGGCAAAGTATCGCTGCTGGATCCACAGTGATGGATGATTACTAGACATGTGGACTCAGACATATGGTTTTCTGAACCTGGAAAACTTTTTAACATCAGAAATATAACAAAGTAATGAATCACACAGGGATCACGTGCCATAGATAGCAGCAGCAGGACACTAAGCACTGATACATGGAGGCAGCAGCCACTGAGGACATTACACAGGAGAACACCGGGGTTCTGTTTTGTTTATTATATAACATTCACTACTGTTTTCATTCTTTCTAAGAAATTGGATAATCCCTTCTAAGCGATTTGACCCAAATTTACATGTCCTGGCAACATAAATGTGTAAAGGATAAATGGAAGCTATAGAAACAATGTAGAGCCGTCCTAATCCATGTAGAGGATGAGATGGTAAGAACTAAGTCATGTAAAGACTGACATGGGAAGAACTAAGCCATGTAAAGGCTGACATGGGAAGAACTAAGTCATGTAGAGGATGACATGGGAAGAACTAAGTCATGTAAAGACTGACATGGGAAGAACTAAGTCATGTAGAGGATGACATGGGAAGAACTAAGTCATGTAAAGGCTGACATGGGAAGAACTAAGTCATGTAAAGACTGACATGGGAAGAACTAAGTCATGTAAAGACTGACATGGGAACAACTAAGTCATGTAAAGGCTGACATGGGAAGAACTAAGTCATGTAGAGGCTGACATGGGAAGAACTAAGTCATGTAAAGACTGACATGGGAAGAACTAAGTCATGTAAAGACTGACATGGGAAGAACTAAGTCATGTAAAGACTGACAAGGGAAGAACTAAGTCATGTAAAGGCTGACATGGGAAGAACTAAGTCATATAAAGACCAACATAGGAAGAACTAAGTCATGTAAAGGCTGATATGGGAAGAACTAAGTCATGTAAAGGCTAACATGGGAAGAACTACGTCATGTAAAGGCCGACATGGGAAGAACTAAGTCATATAAAGTCCGACATGGGAAGAACTAAGTCATGTACAGACTGAGATGGGAAGAACTAAGTCATGTACAGACTGACATGGGAAGAACTAAGTCATGTAAAGGCTGACATTGGAAGAACTAAGTCATGTAAAGGATGACATGGGAAGAAATAAGTCATGTAAAGGCTGACCTTGGAAGAACTAAGTCGTAGAGGATGACATGGGAAGAACTAAGTCATGTAAAGGCTGACATGGGAAGAAATAAGTCATGCAAAGACTGACATGGGAAGAACTGAGTCATGTAAAGACTGACATGGGAAGAACTAAGTCATGTACAGACTGACATGGGAAGAACTAAGTCATGTAAAGGCTGACATGGGAAGAACTAAGTCATGTAAAGGCTGACATGGGAAGAACTAAGTCATGTAAAAGCAGACATTGGAAGAACTAAGTCATGCAAAGGCTGACATGGGAAGAACTAAGTCATGTAAAGGCTGACATGGGAAGAACTAAGTCATGTAAAGACCAACATGGGAAGAACTACGTCATGTAAAGGCCGACATGGGAAGAAATAAGTCATATAAACACCGACATGGGAAGAACTAAGTCATGTAAAGGCTGACATGGGAAGAACTAAGTCATGTAAAGGCTGACATGGGAAGAAACTACGTCATGTAAAGGCCGACATGGGAAGAACTAAGTCATATAAAGACCGACATGGGAAGAACTAAGTCATGTACAGACTGAGATGGGAAGAACTAAGTCATGTACAGACTGACATGGGAAGAACCAAGTCATGTAAAGGCTGACATGGGAAGAACTAAGTCATGTAAAGGCTGACATGGGAAGAACTAAGTCATGTAAAGGCTGACATGGGAAGAACTAAGTCATGTAAAGGCTGACATGGGAAGAACTAAGTCATGTAAAGGCTGACATTGGAAGAACTAAGTCATGTAGAGGATGACATGGGAAGAACTAAGTCATGTAAAGGATGACATGGGAAGAAATAAGTCATGTAAAGGCTGACATTGGAAGAACTAAGTCATGTAGAGGATGACATGGGAAGAACTAAGTCATGTAAAGGCTGACATGGGAAGAAATAAGTCATGCAAAGACTGACATGGGAGGAACTGAGTCATGTAAAGACTGACATGGGAAGAACTAAGTCATGTAAAGGCTGACATGGGAAGAACTAAGTCATTTAAAGGCTGACATGGGAAGTTATGTAGAGGATGAGATGGTGAAAACTCTGAATGCTTACTTCTCAAGTTGGAACACATAGATTTGTAGGACCCGTCCATTGGCCATGTCAGTGCTATGTGGCTGGCAGATGGGAGCTCTACGAATCATTTTTAATCTCCTGGCATATATGGCTTCTCTCTTGGTTAGTTGGTCTGGTAAAAATTTATAGTTGCGACGTGACACACATATAATATTGCACTAGTACAACTTATAAATAGAGGAGCCGAGGATGCAATTATTTAAGAGGCCGCAGTCAGGGTTCTCTCTCTCCTGTAGAGTGTAAACTCTTATGGTCAGTGATGTCCTCTCTTTCATCCAGAGTGTAAGCTCTTATGGTCAGAAGGGTCCTCTCTCTCTCCTCTAGAGTGTAAGATCTTATGGTCAGTGGGGTCCTCTCTCTCTTTCTTGTAGAGTGTAAGCTCTTATAATGAGCAGGATCCTCTCTCTCCTGTAAAGTGGAAGCTATTATGGTCTGTGGGTCCTCTCTCTCTTTCTCTCTCTCTCTCTCATTTAGAGTGTAAACTCTTATAATGAGCAGGATCCTCTCTCTCCTGTAAAGTGGAAGCTATTATGGTCTGTGGGGTCCTCTCTCTTTCTCTCATTTAGAGTGTAAGCTCTTATGATCAACAGAGTCCTCTATCTGTCCTGTAGAATGTAAGCTCTTAGGGTTAGTGGGGTCCTCTCTCTCTTCTGTAGAGTATAAGCTCTTAAGGTTAGTGGAGTACTCTCTCTCTCCTGTAGAGTGTAAGCACTTATGGTCAGCAGGGTCCTCTCTCTCCTGTAGAATGTAAGCTCTTATGGTCAGTGGGGTTCTCTCTGTCTCCTGTAAAGTGTAAGCTATTAAGTTCAGTGGGGTCCTCTCTCTCTTTCTCTACTGTAGAGTGTAAGCTCTCATGGTCAGTAGTGTCCTCGCTTTCTCCTGTAGAGTGTATGTTCTTATAGTCAGTAGGTCCTCTATCTGTCCTGTATAATATAATCTCTTATGGTCAGTGGGGTCCTCTCTCTTCTGTAAGGTGCAAGCTCTTAAGGTTAGTGGAGTACTCTCTCCTGTAGAGGGTATGCACTTATGGTGAGCAGGTTCCTCTCTATCCCCTGCAGAGTGTAAGCTCTTATGGTCAGTGGGGTTCTCTCTGTCTCCTGTAGAGTGTAAGCTCTTAAGGTCCTCTGTCTCTCTTTCTCTCCTGTAGAGTGCAAGCTCTTATGGTCAGTAGTGTCCTCGCATTCTCCTGTAGAGTGTAAGCTCTTATGGTCAGCAGGGTCCTCTCTCTCTCCTGTAGCTCTTATTATCAATAGGGTCCTCTTTCTTCTCTCCCTCACAAGTATCTTCTGAGCAATTACAAGCTTTACAATTTTGGGCAACTTTA
Source organism: Allobates femoralis (assembly GCA_033576535.1). Taxonomy (NCBI): domain Eukaryota; kingdom Metazoa; phylum Chordata; class Amphibia; order Anura; family Aromobatidae; genus Allobates; species Allobates femoralis. Next base: position 48,554,255 of record JARQOC010000002.1, on the reverse strand, counting down.
TTTGTCGCAGATCAAATTGTTTTTGAAAAATTTGGCAAAGTTTGCAAATTTTAATTTCATAAGATGGTCCCATGTTATTCTCTTATTTCCTTACACAGCACCCTATGTGTCTTCAGGTTGTGTGGGGTACTACAGCTTAGCCCTATTTACTTCAATGGAGCTGAGCTGCATTACTCGTCATAAGCAATGAACAGATGTGACCATTTTTCCGGTAGAAAGCAGCCATGTTTGACTAATGCTGTACAAGCCCATAAAACCTTTTGTTATTTCTATGAGAACATTAACCAAAAGTCTTGAAGCCTATATTTCCTGTGGTGTTGTAATATTCGTCAGACTAAGCATAAATTGTGCCTTTAATGACTATTGCAATTAGGAATATAACTAGTTATGATGGCATCTCCGGTGTTCAGTTACAGTTGTGCCAGGATCCAGTTCAATGTTCCATTGCAGGGATACGTGTATGCGGTAACTGCCGGTATTGATCTGGGCATCTAATCTTCATAGTTTAGACGACCTTCACATTGATGAAAATAAACGAATACAGAATATGCACGCTCTGCAGAAAGGTTTGTGAGCATGTTTGCTTCAATTTTACGCGGAGGTAAAGATAACTTTTAAGGACTCTGTAGAGATGGATGATTAAAAATACATAGATGAGTAAAGGAATCGATCCCTGTGCCTTGGATATGAGCAGAGAGGGGATGGAGATGGATTGGGGTCATACATTTTGCTGTTGCTAATATATCTTTATTGATACGGTTGGTATTATTAGTAATGTCTACGATTTCCTCATCTTCTATAGTGCACTATACAGTGTACGGTGTATGTAGAAGGATTCTACAATGGAGCTCCGGGTGACGTAACGTCTTCTGTAGGGTAAGTGCAGATGTTTAGTATTTGGGGTAGAAATTTCGGAACCATTTCTGCATCTTTTGGCAGGAAAATGCTAAGACAAAATTGTACGTTTTTGTCATGCATTTTTGGTGCACATTTTTCCCATTCGGTGGGCCGGTTTCACACTACTGGTTTTCGGTATCCATGCAAATCCATCAGAAACTGAATGCACCCCCATACGTTTTCAGCCGCCGCAGGCATGTACTGGTGCATCCAGTTCTTTACTTTTCCTTCTGATCCGGATGTCCATGGTTTTTTCACCGAGACCAAAAATGCATTTTGTAGCGATTTTGGTGCCGTTTCAAAACCGAGAACATCCGGATACAGGACAATGCGGATTAAATTACAAAGGTGCCCAATGGAACCAGGATCTGGCAGAATCCATATCCCGCTTGATTCAGACGGCGGATCCGGGTTTTTTAACTGAGCATGCCCAGAATCCAGTTTTAAATGACACACCCATGAGGGGGCATGTCATTTTCCATCAGATCAGGCTAAAAAAGGTCCACAACCTGATGCAATGGGATCCTAACGCACTGGTTTTATCACAGATCTGTCGGACGGCGTGGGTGCATCCAGTTGTATCATGATAAACAATTGTGAGAGAATCTGGCGGAATGCAGGTAGTGTCAAACCAGCCTTAAAATGGGTAAAATCTGCAGAAAAGTGCTGCAAGAATTGACATGATGCAGATTTATTTTCACATAACTAAAGCAGGGATCCAAAATACATATATGAAAAAAAATTAACTTTTGCGAGGTCTATTAATATAGGAAACCATCTCTTGTGACACCAATAACTAACAATTTAATGTGAATCAGTGCTCAAAGTGTACCAGTGAACAAGCTTCGATCTCACCACGTTTTCTCTTGGAGAAGTCCATCAACAATTTCAGAACCATGATGAAAATGGAGGTGGAAAGACTAGAATACTCCTGTCGTGCCCCTGTAAGGGTGAGGTTAGGCGATGCCATCCCCGCCTTGGAGGACAACATTGACATGAACTTAAAGGGTTGTCTGGGCTTTTCCTAAAATCTGCGGGTGTATCTAGGTTGCAAAATGCTTACAATTTGTAATTTACACCCTGTTAGCATTTTGCACGGTTTCCTAGATATCACGATTGAGCGTGTGAAGGACTACGTCAGCCCAAATCTAGAGGTGTGTTGTTTTGGAGACTGACTATTGTCACAACTGGATGTTTAAGCACAGGCTGCAGCATAACTTCCCAGTCCCCAGCAGATCCGCCCCAGTCTCCAATAGGTCCACCATCATTTACCTATGTAGACGCTGATTGCATTGCACTGAGTGGTCATCTCCTTCTTTGCCACACTGTCCTGAAGCCACTGCTCCATGAAGGAAAATATACTGCTCTATGCAGTGCTACGATGTGTGCAGTATACACATTGCAGTATAGACACAGAGTGGTTCATTCTCTTTCATAGAGGGGTGACTTTGGCACAGTGATGCAGAGAGCACAAGATGACCACTCTGTGAAATGCAGTTCAATCAGCATCTATATAGGTGAATTGGAGACTGGGAAGGCCATGCTGAGGACTGGGATGGGCATGCTGTATACTGGGGAGGGCTTGCTGGAGACTGGGGCAGGCATGCTGGGGACAGCCAGTGATGTTACAACCAGGCTCCAAAACAACATACCTCTTGACGGCGGCAGAGCTGCTCCTCCACACATGCTGAATCGTGATATCTAGGTAACCATGCAAAATGCTGTCAGGGTGTAAATAACAGACTGTTAGTATTTCACAACCTAGATTCACAAACAGATTTTAGGAGAAGCCCGAAAAACCCCTTTAAATTGTAAATGTAAACCTAATATGTGTCTTGATAATGTTGGCGTTATGTGGCCACTTACTGGCCTTATAATTGACTGCTTATCTGATGTCTTCGGGTTAGGGGAGCGTTAATTTTCCTAGATAGTGAGAACAAGGGTGGAGTCTTTAAATAAAACTCGCCTGCAGACTGGTAGAGCACAGGAGATGTGGTATGATCAGAATATGCCCCTGAATGGTCAGATACATCCATTACACAATACATAGCAGGGACATATAGGCTAGGCTCACATTTGTAAGGCTCATTGCGATTACCGGATCCAGATCCGGATGCGGTAATCGCATGAGCCTTCAGACACATTTTGTGTTCAAAATGTGTCTTTAAACCCGGATCGGGTAAGCGGATTGTTCACAATGTGCAATCCGGTTGCCGGATTCTTTTTTCAACCACGCGGCAGCGGGGATGAACAAAGGGTTAATGTTAATATAATATGTGGGCACCATGTCTCCAGGGAGTGCCCACCCTCTGTAGAGAGATGGTGACCATATGGGGCAGCATATGAAGGGTTAATATGGAGTATTACAGTATTGCCAGCTATTGTCGGCTTTTTACTATTTTATGAATTGAAGCCGGCGGCTCCTCGTTAGGGTGAGTGCACACTTACCCGGCGTGTTTGTCGGCGGCAGCTGGCGGGACCCGCCAGGAAGCTCCGGCGCCGTCCACCGGCTTCCTGGCGGGTATGTGCAGCGGGAGCCGGCGAATGCTTAGCGTGTTCTCGGCGGCGAATCTGCAGCGGCTGGAAGCAGCACATGATTCTGCTTGCAGCCGCTGCAGAACCGCCGTTTTTTAGAACAAGCTCATTCTTTGCTAACCCGCTGGGAAACCTGCGGGTTAGCAACGGATGACGCTGTGTAACCGCCGGTATGTGCACAGCCTTGGCCGGTTTACATTGGGTTTAATGTTAATCCAAACGCCGGTTTGGATTAACATAAATTAACATAAACCTAATGTAAACAAAACGGCGGTTTACACAGGTAAACCGCCGAAAACCCGGCCAGTGTGCACATACCCTTATGGAGGAGATACAGTACATAATGTGTGTACTGTACTGTACATGCCGCTATCCTTGGTCCTGAAAGCTTTAACATTAGGTCTATGGCGGTGCGCTCCGCCATAGACCTATTGTTAAAGCTTTCAGGACCCTGGATAGCGGCAGATACAGTACGCACATTACGTACTGTATCTCCTACACAGCAAGGAGCCACCGGCTTCAATTCATAAAATAATAAAAGCCGACAATAGCCGGCAAAACAGTAATACACCTAATTAACCCTTCATATCCTGCCCCATATGGTCACCATGTCTCTACAGAGGGTGGGCACTCCCTGGAGACATGGTGCCCACATATTATATTAACATTAACCCTTTGTTCATCCCTGCGGTAGCAGGGATGAACAAAGCATCTGGCTACCGCAGGCATTAACATGTGCCTTGCGGTAGCCGGGTGGGCTCCCATAGAAGCCCATTATAGGTCTCCTGCTGATTTTAGGAAACCACTATAAAAAATGCAGCATGCAGGATTCTTCCTGCAGGCTGCAAATCCGGATGCGGTAACCGCATTGTCATTTAGGCAACCCAGATTTATAATAGGTGCCTATGGGCTGCGGATCTTGATCCGGTTTTGAGAATTTTGCATGCTTAAAACCGGATCAGGATCTGCATTTGCTACCGCAAATGTGACCCTAGCCATATATAAGATTATCTCAGCACAGGAGATGTGGCATGATCAGACCATGTCCCTGTACAGTCAGACACATCCATTACAGAATACATAGCAGGGTCACATATATAAGATTATCTCAGTACAGAAGATGTGGTAGGATCAGACCCTGTACGGTCAGACACATCCATTACACAGTACATAGCAGGATCACAATATAAGATTATCTCAGCTCAGGAGATGTGGTATGATCAGATCATGTCCATGTAAGGTCAGACACATCCATTACACAGTACATAGCAGGGACACATATATAAGATTATCTCAGCACAGGAGATGTGGTATGATCAGATCATGTCCATGTAAGGTCAGACACATCCATTACACAGTACATAGCAGGGACACATATATAAGATTATCTCAGCACAGGAACATTTTTTTAATCACATCCATTTGTGGAAATTATTATTATTCCAAGATCTATTCATTAAATCTTAACTCTGTTTGTGGAACAACCCCTTTAAAGCTTTTGTTGATTTTTCTTCATTTAACACAGAAGTTCCACATGTGCAGTATTGTGTAATCATAAAGTGTTCTTCTTATGATCTAGTTTTATTATTTAAAGCATTAGTCTCAATTTTTTTTTTAAGTTTAATTGCAAAGAGCTGATAAAACAAGCAAGTTAACAATTTACTAGTTATTAAAAAATCCTTTCTGATGGGAAGTTTAGGCTTGTTTTCTAGGCTATAGGTCACCTCTTTGGTCTAACAACGGTAGCCGGTTTTCTAGGCATAGAGTGCCCGCATGCTAATGAGCAGTGTGCTATAAAGCTTGCAGGTCCTGCTATGTAGTTGACCAGATTTCTGGATCAAGGTAACTTCAGCGCTACTGTGCTCCTCCAATCAGGGCTGTGGAGTCGGTAAGCCAAACCACTGACTCCAACTCCTCAATTTACCTGAATCCAACCCTACTACTCAATCTCCAACTCCACTGACTTCGGCTCTTCAATTTCCCTGACCCTGACTCCATGACTCTGACTCCACGACTTCGACTCCCTCCTACATGACTCAAGTTAAAGTGACAAATTCATTGGAGTTCACAATATAAATTCCCTATCAGTATGTGTTTGGAGTGTGAGATGAAATTCAAGAAAACCAGCACAAACAGAACATACAAACTCCTTGGGATTAGAACCTAGGACATGTGCTCACTATTGCTCAATACTTGATCGAGCGTCAGGATGTTCGGGTTCACTCATTACTCGATAGACTATCATGGACGCTTGGTTGTGTCATTCATGACGGAGTCAAAAGAAAGAGCAAGTTCTCTTCAATGAATGATGGGAGCTAGCACCACAGCTAGAGCCACTCTCACTGGGGGTAAAACAATGTGTCCGGACGGTGTCCCAGTCCACCTTTTCCCGGAAATGCACTGTTTATGGCTGACTGTTTGTGGACAGAGAGCCAGACTGCCCAATAGTTGACTTCCATAATACTCATTACTTGAGTCTATCAAAGTGACCGACCTACTCAACTCACCAAAAGAGCATTCGAGTATTTTAATGCTCATCGCTAGCCAGGGACCAAGTGCTGCAAATGAACATTGCTAACCTCTGAGCCACCATCATTAAATTCTTCAGAAGTATAGACCATTGCTATATTGTTTCCACCTTTCAAAGTAGTGCATGTGGTCTTCAGCAAGGCTAAATGATAGTTCTTCATCTGCAGCTATATTTTACCTTTATAAGTCACAGTATTTTTACCTATAATACTTCTGAAAGAGAATCATTTGTTAACACAAGATGCAGTGGACTGTGTATGGTAGAGCAGCTCTGTGAAATATACTTGAATAACAAGCAGAGCTCGTAGCCTAATGAAGCCGACCTTAGAGAGGTTTTATAAAACTTATCTAACTGATGGCTGAGGGTCTGAGTGCTAATATCTCAACAATTCAGAGACAGCCGTGGGTAAGGGATTGACTCTGGAAGCTCCAGTACGCTACATGAAAGACACAATCCTGGCTGGTTGTGTGGACTTGTGTAGTGAAGGCCGTATGGTAGAGGTACCTCTCTGCAGACTGCATTTTATCATTGCCTTTGGCTTGACATAAAGGCAATCAGATCATTTTAACTAAGGCTGGGGTCACAGTACCATTTTTCCATGCATTTTTGGAGACCTGCGTTTTCAAAAACGCATGTAAAAAACGCACCCATAGGCCCCCATGTTAAAAAACGCATGCCCTAATAGCCAAAAAGCATGTGTGACTGTCCCATGCGTTTTTGGAGCATATCCAAAAACGCATGCGTTTCTGTAGAAAACGCATGCGTTTTTGCAGAAAACGCATGCGTTTTTATAACATGGGTTCCTATGGAAAACGCATGCAAAAACGCATATACAGTTAGTACCTTTTAGTGCCATTCAAAAACGCATGCGTTTCCCATAGGAACCCATGTTATAAAAACGCATGCGTTTTCTACAAAAACGCATGCGTTTTTCAAAACGCTCAAAAAAATACTACAAGCACTATTTTTAGGTGCAGATTCAAAAACGCACCCAAAAACGCAGGGAGCCATCACACACCTTACAAAACTCATGCTGACATGAAAAAAAGCATGAGTTTTGTTAAATCACTTAAAAAAACGCATGGCAACTGTGACCACAGCCTAACAAAGGTTTACGTACCAAATCTTCAGTATCAACCTCACACATGAGATCGTGGGCATCTAACTTTAAGACAGATCCAGTTCTACAGCACATATATAAACACAGTTCTCGTTCCCACTGGGTTGTTCCTGTCTTTCTGCTTCTGTGAATCCCAGTATAACTTAGCTCTGACTATTCTGTTGCTCCACCTCTCTTCTCCACGTAGAGCAGGAGGTTCAGGGGGTCTGACTATTATGGCTAGAATGAAGCCTCATGCTCCCAGATGTTTATATATCTACTTATATACTCCTCAAAGAGGAGAGGTTAGGGGATTTGCCCTAGTGTCAGTGATGACCCTCTTCCTTGCAGACTCTTAAAGTGAATCTGCCTTGGAAAGCCGACTCTGTTCACGTACCAGTCTGTCTTGACCCATTCTGTTTTAGGCTTGAGGCTTTGTAATGAAAGTCCCATTCTCTAGTCCCTCTCTGCTGGGGCCACCTCATTGGATGATTGGTCTCTAGCTTTGCCGATCAACTGTCTCGGTCATCCCTTTAGGATCATGCAATCTCAATCTGGTCTCCAATCCCTTTTGGCTGTTTGCCTTGAGTCACCCACTGCATGTGGCCTTGACAACTTCTCAGACCATAGATCTGTTCTAGTCACAAGCAGGGCCCTATCACGAGACCTATAGGAATCAATGGAGCCCAGTCCCCGTTTGATGAGTAAGATCTCTGTTGTCTTTGGTGCCCATTTAAAATAAGTTACCTCAACTGTAAATGGTCCTATAAGAACTTGTCTAGCTTATTCAAAATATCTCGGAGTAGATAGCACTACGGTGCTAAAAAATTAATTGTATGTTTCCTCTTCCCAAAGGAAAACATATGCCTATCTACTGAACCCTCCCTAAATGTCAAAAATGGACAGTGAATTTTTATCATTTGTTCTACTTTTGCTGATTTCTACTTGTGTCTTGCCAAAGGCAAGGAAATGTGAGTCTGTTGTGTAGCATTCTTATCTGTTTATACATTTCTTCCGTAATTATGCAGCTGTTTGGAATAAGTTGACACTTTGCGAAGGAATAATAATAGGACACTCTCTGAGGAGGGAAGCTGAATCATTGATTAGTTTTATCTGCAAGAAGCGTATTCTCTCTGGGAGTTCTGGCATGAAATGAAAGGCTGATGCCAAAACTGTACATAATATATGTCTTACAGAATAGACACCGCTATACGTCGAGATATGAAATAACATTATGGATTCAACTAAAAGTTGGGAAAGTTTTACTAAGTGTATGAATGAAAGCATCAGCTTTAAACAGATTACCATCAAATCACAGTGAGGAACTTTTTATCTTCTAGGTAACTAATCTTAACGTGCAGCAAGTGGGCAAAGTTTATCAAATACACAATGAACTGAGAAGTCACTAGAAATAGTTAATCCACAGTAATGCCGACAAGGAAAGTCTCTTGGAAGAAGTTCTGACTGGGAGTTGCAGTTTAGTAGAAAATACACTCCACACTCAGGGGCCCTTGGTTAGGTGCATCTCGGAGAATGAGTCTCAAACCCAGTGCAGAGCAGTGAGCCTTAGGAAATCCAAATTGTCCGGAGTACTGCTACTGCACACTTAACAACAATAAGCTGCTAAAAACAGACAGGGCTTACATGACCAGGGCTGGCAGGCTGGGGTAGATGCTGAGAAACACAAGCAGCAGATGAGTCACTGAGAGCAGGAAAGGCTGCTTGAAAGAGCCGAGCCGGACTGGAGAAGGAGCAATCTTAAGAAGCAAGAAGCCTGAAATTCAAGCAGAATACTCGAGAATTGGCTAGAAGGTAGAATAGGGTATATAAAGGCAGGGAATGAAGATCGCATGAACAGAAGCAAAGCAACAGACGCTATTGTGGATAAGGGCTAGAATGCACAAAAGGTAAGTAGAAGACCCAGAGTCCTAACATGCAGACTAAGGCTGGGGTCACACATAAGCCCCTGGTCCGTTTTTGGCTTCATTTTTGTCTTTTTTTTTTCTAAGTCCAAAAACTGACAGAAAAACGGATTGGATGTAATAAACACCCTGTCCGTTTTTTTCTGGACCTCAAAACATTGCCCTGTCCGTTTTTGAACCAAAAACGTTGCTAGCAACGTTTTTGGCATCAGTTAAAAAACGCGTGCGTTTTTTTAACATGGGGCCCCATGGGAAACGCATGCGTTAACGCATGGCACATATAGGCACCTGCGTTAAGCGTTTTTAATGAAAAAATGACTAAGTCCAAAAACGTTCAGGGGTGCAGGAGGCTCAAAAAGCACCCTATAAAAAAACGGATTGGTGATGGAAATCACTTCCAAAAACGGACTTCTATGTGTGACCCCAGCCTAAGCTAGCTGAGTGAGACTGAGTCAGAACCAGAAAACAACTAAAGGGAGAGAACCAAAGAAAGTGAGTGATCATCAAGTTAGAGTTCAGCAGAATCAGGCAGGATTCAAGGGCAAAATGATTGTCAATTAGCCAGTGTGGTCATGCAAGACTCAAATCCAGAAAAGTAGTCAAGTAACAGCCAGGTAAAACTTAAGTTATCAGTGCAGAATAGCTCACCAGGTACTATGAATAAAACATAAAACTTAGGTGCAGAGAGATCAGATTTTCAGCCATGCTCCACCTGGGAGGAGTACACTGACTTTGCTTCCGATTGGCCATTCAGACAGATACTTGGATTTGCTGCAACAAATGCCCCTCAGCCTGAATGCACTCCCAGCTTCTCTAGCAATGACATGGAGAAGACAATAATAAAAAGAGTGACCGATACCAGCAAGAAAGAAGAACACAGGAGCACAGAGAGGTAAGCTTGTAGCAGTAAAGATGGAATTGAAAAGTAAAACAACTTTACAAATAATAAAAATTAAAAATATCTTATTAAGCTCCTTCACAGTGATGAGCAAGCACAAACATGCCTGGGTGCTCAGTACTTAAAACAAGCCTGGACACTCGTACGGGCACAAATCGAGTACCTGAGACTAACGGAAGTCAATGGGGGACCACAGGCATTTTTCCAGAATGCTCAATTTCCCCTACACTTCCATTACTCGGGTACTCACAACGCGCCCATCCATGTGTCCAAATGGTCACTTTGAGAACCAAGCACTTGAGTATCTTAGTGCTTGCACTTCACTACACCTTCACAGACCAATATGTCTTCAAAGTAAATAATTACATTTAAATTTTGATTTTAGCATCATACTCCATTCCATCCTTCTACTTCTTACTATCATCAGTGGTAATTTATTAAGAAGTAGAAAAAAAGGTAGAAGCTAAAATAAATGCCATATCAGACTACACAGGGCTTGTTTGTAGTCTGTTACCATGGAAACTCATACACTAGTTCTCCACAGAAGCTTTTCCTTCGAAGAATGTCTTTCTGTGTGTATAACTGAATGCAACTGTGGCGACCCACTGGTCAGGACGCCATGAGGGGTACTGCACACAAGCCAGGGTGTGGTCCTTCAACAGTCAGGATATGGGGGATGGTAGGTGTGATGATCCTCAACACGCACACAAACAGTCTACACAAAAAAAAATCCCAGGGGGGAGGGCCAGTGTAGCAACTGGGGTAGAAAGAAGAAGTTAGTTAGAGTTTGAAGCTGAGTAACAGAAGAGTGAACAGCTGGTGTGCAGAGCTGGGAGAGCGGAGAAGTTGAGTTGAGCGAGGAGAACAGAAAGATTGCCAAGAGGGAAGAACCTTAGGGACACTGGCAGAGCTGAATTGGCCTGTGGGCCTGAATATGGAATTGGTGATACCAGCTGGGGAGAGTTGTGTTCAGAAACAGGGACTGGACCTGATCACGGCATGGGGATTCATACCCGAACTGTTGTGCCAGAGGCTATGAGCTTCATAGAAGCTGTAGCTCACACACCTGGCTGGACAAGGGTCCATGGACAAGATACCAGTCACCCACTATTACCCAAGACTGCAGGATCAGGGCTATGTGTGCAGAGGCACTTCATAGAGTGCTGAGGAACAGGACCAATAAGAGGCAGAAGGCAGGCACACCACCGAGGATCTCATACTTGCTACCCCGATCTCATAAGACTACGCAGGCCGGAGCTTATCCAAGAATGACTAACATCTTTGACCTGTTGCTGAGAGTAAACCAGGGTACAGAGTTGCAGAACTGTGTGAGACTGTGTTATTCCCGCGATGACTGCCTGTGAGGCTACTGAACAAGGTAACAGTGTCCGAGATCATCCATGCCTGCCAGAGACTATTAATCCTTATTCCCGCTGCCCTGGGGACTCGTTCCGCCCATGGGAAAGCCACTCCATCCAAGCTTATCTAAAGAGTTGAGAATAGGGTCTTAGCCTTTATAGACAGGTTTAATATGGTAATATTAGAATTGCTCACCTGGTGTGGTTGTGTAGCACACAACCAGCATAATCACTCAAAAGATGCAGCTGCTGCAGGGACTGTACTTCCACAGGTTACTGCGGTTCTTAAAACACAAATTTCTCGGACATCAGGTGTTCCCTGAGAAGGAGCTCAGTATGTGGCTCTGAAACTCGTCGGAAAATAAATCTATATCACCAGTACCCAGACGTCCAGTGTCGTTGGTGTTTCTATATCTTCCTGGCAGCAGCGCGGACTCAAAGGTACTTTGTCAGAGAAATTTGTGACTCCATCCATTGTCCCCAGAGGTTCTGCAGCATTGGCGGCTCATCATAGCTGCAAACCACGGGTAGCGTCACAAACATTTTTCCCTTAAACCACCCTATCCCTATACTCCCTAAGAACACTTTAACACTAAACCCAGGGTCATGGAGCCGGTCTCAACCCCTGTACTCCCCAGAAGAAGCATTAAATCCTGGTTTCGAAGTGTCCCATGGCCCTGGGATGGATCATAAGTTGTTGCCGATTTATTTTTAGTAGGTGTAATGCTTTATTTTCTTTATGGTAGTTCTGTAATAGAATACAACACTGGCTCTCAAAATAAGTAAGGTTTATTGTTTTGGGTCAAACAAACAAATTGTTCTGTAGTCAATGTGTTATTAGATGATACTCATAAAAAAGGGAATTGTCTAATATGGAAAACTCTTTTAAGTATTTTTTTTTTATTAAAGGGAATTGTCAGTTTGAAAATACATATATAACTGATATAATTTTCTAATTCTTCTCGTGAAGCTCTTTCTATTCATGTTTTTCTTTTATTTATACTCACCCACTATCCTCTGTAAAATGCAAATAAAGAGATTCATTCCATCTGTCAATCACAATGAGTGATCACTTAGTTCTCTGCTGCCCACTCCCCAGGGAATGAATATTCATGTAGTGACAATACTACACTGCAGACAAAGAACGTACAGTAGGAATCAACATATGAAAAATAGAAAAAATGTTATTGGCGGCACTCACCGATAGCACCGATAGTTCCTGTCTCCAGCCCGTCGAACTGGTTACTCACCAAGAAACGGTGCCGTCGTTCCGCCGGCTCCTCACTCCCTCTCCCTAACACACTGGAACTTTTAATGTATTGAAAGGCAAGCAATAAAGAATACTGAAACCCTGCTATCGGTGAGTGCCGCCTATGCATTTTTTCTATTTTTTATATGTTGAATACTGTCTATGTGGCGTGCAACACCTAAGCACCAGGGGATTGCCCTAAATGGGAAGCAGCTGAACTTGAACGCAAGCCGTAGGCCCGCACCACACATCTCTGCAATCTGTTCAGTTGGAATCACTCACATGGGGGAAGGCTGAATCCTTCTGTCTGCTCTCCTTGTATGCAGCAAAACAAATGTCTCAAATAAACACTTAGAATCTCTCACAGACAGCACGGCTTCTACTCAGAGCAACAAATGGAGGTGATTGCTTTACCTAGCTGAGCTTCAGGTATCATATACATGCTTGCCATCTCTCTCTCCTCCTCCCCATCAGATGCACCTTGCAGGACAGAAAAATGAAATCAAGCAGTGAGGCACAGAGCACAGTGAGGAGGGAATAGCTGTCTGGGAAGGAGTGAATAATAAATGAATATGTACATACTGCAGAGTATTCAGCAGTGAATGCCATGGACTGGACTAGTGAAGAGCTGCCTGCTAGGTGTGAAGGTGCTTATAGAAAGAGAACTACAAAGGGTGCAATAACGATTTTTTGCATATTCTGACAGGTCTGTCTGAGCACTATTCAAGGGTTCTATTATATCATACTGAAAAATGACCTGACATAGTCCCTTTAAGTCTTACAGCTTTCCTGTAAAAGTCCAATATAAAGTGATGATGATGAAAAGAACAGAAAGCATCCATACAATCCTTGTACCATATGTATAATGTCATAATCCATTTAAATCAGATGCAGCGTCAACATAGATTCCTGTGGGATTTCTGAAATTACCATAGATATTCAGTGGTAATGAAATCCTCCCAGTGTGTATCTAAAAGAAATTAACTGAAAACTTTTTACCAGGAAAAGCTGAGACTGAAGGGTAAATTTGTCACTTAAAATTGCTTTTCATTACTTTACACTCCATTTCTCTCCATTTCATGCTCAGCACTTTCCCTAAGTAGTTGTTTAGAACTCTTCTCCGTTTTAACATAATAGGATGACTTTATGCATTTTCTCCTGGCTGCCATATCCTGCATGATTTGGTATTGATTATTTCATATTAGATTTTTTTGCCAGAGGTCATATATCATCGCTAATCACTTTACTGTAATTGAATAGGTGGCGCTGTGGTGGGTATATCGTTGACCCTTTTTGTACAAATATCAAATGTCATACTATAAATTAGCATCATTCTCCTGATTACATTGACAGCGGCAGATGCTTCACACATGAGCTGCTTTTCTAGAGTACAAATTTTCAATTTACTTAGAACTTTTATTTTTTAAAGGTAACTGGTTTCTTCCGGTAACGCTATTAACCTGCATAGTCTTAGGCTATGCTCAGATAGAGCGTTTGTGCTCCATTTTTTATTGATCCATTTTTGGTGTAGTTTCTGCGCAAAAAGTGGATCCTCTTTTTGCAAAAGAACATCAACAAATGCATCATCTGTTTCTGTTCCGTTTTCGGGGGACAAAGACCGACAGACACACAGACAGAGAAACGCACACTTTATTACCCTCCTCGCAATCCCACAGTGATCCCCGTTGATTTGTTACTCCCGGGCATCGGCAGGTCCTGTCTGTGAGCAGTACAGTGCTTCAAGGACCTAGCACCATGTGACCGAGTCACAGACAGGACATGACGGTGCCTAGGAGGAAGACATCACCGAGGATCATCATGGGAATCGTCAGGGAGTGTAAGTGGATATTAGTGGACCTGAAAGTGCACCAGAAAAACAGAGCACTCATTATTATCTGGATACACATTCTGCATCACTAACGCAGCAGTCGAAAATGCTGATGTCTGCACAGCAAATTGAAAATCCCATTCACTTTGCCGTCAGACGTTTTTACTGATCTGTTTTTGGTGCAGTTTAAAAAAAAAATACAGCACCAAAACTGGATCACAAACGTCAAGTGTGAACTTAGCCTTATGAAGCTATCTGGACCCAGTAAAGAATGTGCATCACCCTACACCCTAGAGAAAATTAACCTTGTTTCTCGCAAGAGCCACTGGCTTCCATTCCTGCTCACAGCATTGTGACCAGCTGCATTAAGCATGCCACAGCACTTTCACAAACATTTGGCCCTGTACTGATTCACTGCAGAGTCAGTGCTATGAGCATGACTTAGCTGCACTGGCACACCTACATGTCTGGAATCCGGTGGCTTCTAGTAGAAATTCCTATATTTTCAGATCAATCTTAAGGTACTGTTACACGGTACGAGATTGTTAACGATAACGCTTAAGCGTCACGGGTTTGGAGTCGTTCAAGCGACATTGTTACTACCTAGTTGCTTGTGACTTTGAGATATGGATACGATAAATCGTTGGATCGCTGAATCCAGATTTGAGAGTATGTTCTCAAATCAGAGGATCAACAATCAGCCAACCAGCTGCATTGTTCTGTCTGACACTGCGATAACGATGTCGATAACGATTTCCCCTATTCTCAGCAATGAAAGAAGTATTGTTCGCTGGGTTGTGCGAATGATACCTGCTCACCGCATAGTTGGTGCGTCGTACACGATATCTAGCCATGTGACATCTCACCAACGATCTCTAAATGATGTCCTAATGACCGCCCCACCCATGAGATCGTTGGCGAACTCATTTCAACAATGCAGCATGTACTGGTACCTTAAGGCAGATTATGGCTAGGGTCACATTTGCAGTAGCAATGCAGATCCTGATCCGATTTTGAGCTGTAAAAATGCTCAAAACCAGATCAGGATCCACAGCCCATAGGAGCCCATTGTAAAACCTGATAACACAACATGCAATCTGGTTACCGCTTCCGGATTTGCAGCCTGCGGTAAAAATCATGCAGGCTGCAGTTTTCAGAGTGGTTTGAAAACCGCAGCAGGCTTGCTATAATGGGCTCCCATGGAGCCCATTCGGCTACCGCAAGGTACATGTGAATGCCTGCGGTAACCAGATGCCGCAGGGATGAACAAAGGGTTAATGTTACTAATATATGTGGGCAACATGTCTCCAGGGAGTGCCCACCCTTCCTAGAGACATGGTGATCATATGGGGCAGCATGTGAAAGGTTAATTAGGTGTTTAACAGTATTGCCGGCTATTGTCGGCTTTTACTATTTTATGAATTGAAACCGGCGGCTCCTCGGTGTGGAGGAGATACAGTACGTAATGTGCGTACTGTATCTGTCGCTATCCAGGGTCCTGAAAGCTTTAACATTAGTTTTATGGTGGTGCACTGCCCATACTGTATCTCCTCCACAGCGAGGAGCCGCCGGTTTCAATTCATAAAATAGTAAAAGCTGACAATAGCCGGCAATAAAGTAATACACCTAATTAACCCTTCATTTGCTGCCCCATATGGTCACCATGTCTCTAGGGAGGGTGGGCACTCCCTGGAGACATGTTGCCCACATATTATATTAACATTAACCCTTTGTTCATCCCCGCAGCCACAGGGATGAATAAAGAATCCGGCAACCGGATTGCACATTATGAGCAATCTTGTTACCGGATCCGGGTTTAAAGACACATTTTGAGCACAAAATGTGTCTGAAGGCTCATGCGATTACCGCATCTGGATCTGGATGCGGTAATCGCAATGAACCTTTCAAGTGTGACCCTAGCCTATGTGTGCAATATATTTCTAGGTTCATTATTTTTAAAAAGTGTTATGGCAGTTAAACATGGACTGAACCTAATACTTATTTCTCTTTTCTTCACAACAGTATTTATTCAAGACCTGCTTGAATCGTTGCATCTGTTAGATCTGTTAGATGTGAACATCTCCCTAAATTTTGCAAGATCTCATGGTTGCTATTTATTAATTGTTTCTGTCTGTAAATGTTAAAAGTTTTCTCTTTCACTTGTTGTTTTATGATCTTTCTGTTCTGATTGGGTGTTTATCTTGCATAATAATGTTTTCTGTCTATCCAACTGCTTAATTATTAAATGAGGTAAATTAGTCCTACATCCAGGGCTGTATTTGCCATTAGGAACTCGTAGGCATGTGCCTAGGGCGGCGCCATTCTCATAGGGGTGGCGTCTCAGCGTGTTTTCTTTTTTTTTTTTTTTCCCCGGCTCCGGGCCGGCCGGGTCGCAAGCCCCGCCCCATAACCCCCCTTCCCTTCATTATTAAGGCCACCCCGCCTGCCTTCCCACCCATGCACCTCAGTCAGAAGACCCGGAAGACACGAGGAGAAGGAGGGGCCCACAAGGGAGGGGAAACTTGAAGTTCCCGCTCTGTTCCCTCCTCTCCCGTGCGCCCAAGTGCTGCGGAGGTGGCGCTGGTGGCGGCACTGGCGGCTCCTGCACCCAGCCGCCCCCTCCAGACCCAGGGAAATGGGGAAGCAGCCTGCCGGAGGCACTGGAGGATGGTGCGGCTGGCGCATCACTGTGAGGGAGCCCGGCCAATGTCAGCAGCCAGCACCAGGTGGGGGAAGTGTGGTGGAACTGTGCAGGGGACAGAGGAGCAGGGGGACCGAGGAGAAGAGGACAAAGGAGCAGGGGTCCGAGGAAAAGAGGACAGAAACAGGGGGACAGAGGGGCAGAAGAACAGAAACAGGGGAACAGAGAAGAAGAGGACAGAGGGGCAGGGGGACAGAAACAAGGGGACAGTAGGAGAGGAAAGAGGAGCAGCAGGAGGGACAAAGGAGAGGAGGACGGGGGTGCAAGAGGAGCAGCAGGAGGGACAGAGGAGAGGAGTACGGGGGTGCAGGAGGACAGAGGAGAGCAGGACGGCGATGCAGGAGGACAGCCGAGCAGCAGGAGGGACATGGGAGAGGAGGACAGGGGTGCAAGAGGAGCAGCAGGAGGGACAGAGGAGAGGAGGATGGGGGTGCAGGAGGACAGAGGAGATGAGGACGGGGGTGCAGGAGGACAGAGGAGAGCAGGACGGGGGTGCAGGAAGACAGCCGAGCAGCAGGAGGGACAGGGGAGAGGAGGACAGGGGTGCAAGAGGAGCAGCAGGAGGGACAGAGGAGAGGAGGATGGGGGTGCAGGAGGACAGAGGAGAGGAGGACGGGGGTGCAGGAGGACAGAGGAGAGCAGGACGGGGGTGCAGGAAGACAGCCGAGCAGCAGGATGGACAGTGGAGAGGAGGACAGGGGTGCAAGAGGAGCAGCAGGAGGGACAGAGGAGAGGAGGACGGGGGTGCAGGAGGACAGAGGAGAGGAGGACGGGGGTGCAGGAGGAGAGAGGAGAGGAGGATGGGGGTGCAGGAGGACAGAGGAGAGGAGGATGGGGGTGCAGGAGGACAGAGGAGAGCAGGACGGGGGTGCAGGAGGACATAGGAGAGGAGGACAGAGGAGAGCAGGATGGGGGTGCAGGAGGACATAGGAGAGCAGCACGGGGGTGCAGGAGGACAGAGGAGAGCAGGACGGGGGTGCAGGAGGACAGAGGAGAGCAGGACGGGGGTGCAGGAGGACAGAGGAGAGCAGGACGGGGGTGCAGGAGGACAGAGGAGAGCAGGACGTGGGTGTAGGAGGACAGAGGAGAGCAGGACGGGGGTGCAGGAGGGACAGAGGATAGGAGGACGGGGGTGCAGGAGGGACAGAGGATACGAGGACGGGGGTGCAGGAGGGACAGAGGATAGGAGGACGGGGGTGCAGGAGGGACAGAGGAGAGGAGGACGGGGGTGCAGGAGGGACAGAGGAGAGCAGGACGGGGGTGCAGGAGGACAGAGGAGAATAGGACCGGGGTGCAGGAGGACAGAGGAGAGCAGGACCGGGGTGCAGGAGGACAGCCGAACAGCAGGAGGGACAGGGGAGAGGAGGACGGGGGTGTAGGAGGACAGAGGAGAGGAGGAAGGGGGTGCAGGAGGAGAGAGGAGAGGAGGACGGGGGTGCAGGAGGATAAAGGAGAGCAGGACAGGGGTGCAGGAGGACAGAGGAGAGCAGGACGGGGGTGCAGGAGGACAGAGGAGAGCAGGACGGGGGTGCAGGAGGACAGAGGAGAGCGGGACGGGGGTGCAGAAGGGACAGAGGATAGGAGGACGGGAGTGCAGGAAGACAGAGGAGAGGAGGACGGGGGTGCAGGAGGACAGAGGAGAGGAGGACGGGGGTGCAGGAGGACAGAGGAGAGGAGGACGGGGGTGCAGGAGGACAGAGGAGAGGAGGATGGGGTTGCAGGATGATAGAGGAGCAGCAGGAGGGGCAGAGGAAAGGAGGACGGAGGTGCAGGAGGACAGGAGCAGCAGGAGGGACAGAGGAGGAAGGACGGGGGTGCATGAGGACTGAGGGTGTGGCTGGCGCTGTGTGTGGTGATAATGGCGGCTGTACCGTGTGTCTGCCTCCATGCAGCTGCCGCCACCTTCCTGAGTTGGCAGGGAGTGGCATGCCGGGAGTTGTAGTTCTCCTACCTGCCTGTCCTATATGATTTCTGGGCAGTGTGTTGGGTGCTGGGTTTTGTTCTTCCAGGTGGGCTCAGTGTTGTCCTGCCGCCCGTCTGTGGCTTGTCTGTCTCTTCTGGGATGTCCTCAGCTCTGTGCTGTGCACAGACAGTGTACCACCATCTCCCCAGCTCCGTGCTGTGCACAGTGTACCACCATGTCCTCAGCTTCATGCTGTGCACAGACAGTGTACCCTACACTGTCTGTGCACAGCACGGAGCTGAGGATATGGTGGTACACTGTCTGTGCAAAGCACAGAGCTGGGGAGATGGTGGTACACAGCACAAAGCTGAGGACATGGTGGTACATTGTCTATGCACAGAGCTGAGGACATGGTGGTACACTGTACACAGCACGGAGCTGGGGACATGGTGGTACACTGTCTGTGCACAGCACGGAGCTGAGGACATGGTGGTACACTGTGCACAGCACGGAGCTGAGGACATGGTGGTACACTGTTTGTGCACAGCACGGATCTGAGGACATGGTGGTACACTGTCTGTGCACAGCACGGAGCTAAGGACATGGTGGTACACTGTGCACAGCACGGAGCTGAGGACATAGTGCTACACTGTCTCCCGCCGCCTTAAAATCGGTCCGTTTCTCATCCAGGAGAGTCGGATGAGTGTCATCGGTTTTTGGTCCATTTGGCACCCAACTGCTGTGCGAGTGTCCGACATTTCTCTCAGATCACATCCGTGTTCAATCTGTTCTTTCCTCAGCAGCTATTAGTGTAGAATCATTTACAGGAACATTTTACATTGTTCTCGGTTACAGAATGAGAATGTATCAGTGAAATAAATCTGATGCCTCTTGGATGGTCCGTGTGCGGTCCATGTGTGGTATGTCATTTTGTCAGACCCTTAGACTTGCATTGGTGAGTCTCGGTGTGAATCGCAGACTGTCGCAAAATGTTGCGACTTTTTTCTCATCCTGAATCTGGATGAGAAAAAAGCGTCCAACGCTCGCCAGTGTGCTCTCAGATTGAATAACATTGGTCCGAGTGCAATGTGATGAAATCACACATTGCACTCATCCGAGTTTCACGACAATGTGTCCGTACCCTAATAATAAAATCCAAATTGGAATCCTACAATGTCTGCGGGACACGGTATGGGGAGGGTTTATGGCTCAGTTAGTACACACCATACTTTTTGTTATTAACCAGTTAATGCTCTCTTGTCCACCGCACTGCAGTGTCAAAAGAGGAAGACAACGAGACAGGCAGCAACACGGCGTCAGAGAGCCCCTGACCTCGAAATAGAAGATCCTCAGATCCCGGTATTGTGACATAATATAAGAATAATACTTTTTGCATTTATATTACACTATGAACTCCACAGCACTTTACATACATCATCAACACTGTCCCCATTGGGGCTCACAATGTAAACATCCTATCAGTATGTCTCTGTAGTGTGGTTGGACAAACCTTTTATATGTACTACATGATGAAATGTGGGGGTAGAAGTTACATGAAGCTTGGGGGGGGAAGGCCGCGACTGGGAGGAAGATTGTCCGTGACGGGGTGAGGGGCTGCAACGGGGGGGAGGAGCCATGATGGGGGGAGGGGCTGCAATAGGGGGGAGGGGATGTGACAGGGGGAGGGGCCGCAATGGGGGGCGAAGCCGTGTAAAGGGGGGGGCGGCCGCTCAGAGTGCCTAGGGCAGCAGGAACTCCAAATACGGCCCTGCCTACATCCCAGCAGATACATGCCAGTTGGACAAGGCAGGAGACAGGTAGGCATGCAAAATATTTAAACATGCTTCTTGCTTAGTTGTACTGCATTATTTATCTCTCATATGTCATTGCTTCATATGTTTTAGCATCTGCTTTCTTTCCCATCTACAAGACTTTTACATATTTTGTGCACTCTCTCCACATCAGCTCTTCTCTTTTTCCCTCTCCCATGTATGACACTAAAGCTGTACCGATATTTCTCAAACACTCCAAGTCATCATCACCATACAGCACACAAAATGCTCACATCAGTGAACATGCAAATCATTGAGACACCTGATCTTTATCTTTTTTCTACTTCTAGTCACTGGCAACATCTTCCCTAACCCTGAGTCTCCTTACAGTAATAAATTTAACTCTCGTCCCGCTGCATATAGAAACCCTGCTAATCTTATTAATATTTAGTCCATGCCTTCTCCTGTCCATTTTAAATGTTCTCTCTGGAACTGTTGTTAAATGTGTAAAAAACGTCTCTACATCCACAATTAATTCCTTTCTAATTCCATTAACCTTCTATCTCTCACTGAAAGTTTAATCCAGCAGTCTGACACCACCACTGCTGCTGCTCTCTCTCATATGATGGCCTACAAATTTTACATACCACCAGACCTGAGAGCAGACAAGGTGTCGCTGTGCTGCTTTCAGCATAATGTGCTTTACAGGTTATTCCCAGTATCCTCACTTATGTTTCCTTTCTCTGAAGTCCACATAGTTAAGCTCTTCAAACACTTCTTTTTGCGAGTATCAGTTGTGTATCACCCTACAGCCTTCCCTCATATGTTTCTGGATAACTTTGCCCCCCTGCTTCCTCACTTTAAAATCTGTGACATTCCCACTTTTTTTATGGGAAACTTTGTCATCCTCATTGATGATCCGCTTTCTCCAACTGCCCCTCATCTTTCTTTATTTAACCTCATCCTTCAGCCTTTCACAGTTTACTAATATTTCTACACATGAAGATGGGAATATGCTGGACCAGGCCTTCTCTTGGCTCTGCTTAGTTTAAGAGTTTACTAATTCACATGTCCTGCTCTCTGACCATAGCATCCTTTCTTTCTCTGTTAAGAACTTTCTCTTAGCCTGGGGCACCCCCACTTTTCACACATACGGAAATCTATAAGCTATCATTACCCAGCAGCTTATGAACAATCTAGAGTCATCTTTAGTTCCTATCTTCTCAACCTCCTGTCCAGACTCCAGTATTTTTGTCCAGCTGCTTTACTGATGCCTCCACATTGTGCGAATAATTGCACTGGTTGCCCATTCGCTCAAGAATACCATACAAATTTCTCTCTCTCACCCGCAAAACCCTCACAGTTCTGCACAACGCCATATCTCATCTCTGTCTAGCACTCTCCATTCTGCAACTGATCTAAGACTAGAATCTTCCATAACACTGGGGAACAATTTGAAAAAATATTTCTGTTGAGTTAGGATTTTGAGATAATTTATACTAAAATTGGCATGCTGATTCCAAAAATGTAGTCAGTTTTTTTCTAGCACGTCAAGTTTTTCCTCCACAACTTACCTGCCACAGAAGCACAATTGCACTGATATCTGTATTAAGTCTTGTTATCTGATTACAACATATATATATATATATATATATATATATATATATATATATATATATATCCTTTGTAAAAAAACATAATAGTGTAAAAAAACATGTTTGTCATGCCTATTTCTTATATATTTCATTTTTTGTTCAGATTTTTACTATTTAAAAAAAAAAAAAAAAACACTTTTTAGGTACAGTAGTTTACATATTTTTGAGAAGGCAAAAATCCTATAGTTCAAAAACTTGACGTGATAGAGAAAAACTGAGATCATTTCTGGATTCAGCATCCAAAAATTAATTAAGAACAGTTGTCTGACCTAACTCCTAAAAAATTGTGTTCCCCAGTGTAATCCGAATCTTGCACTTTCATCTCCAAGATGTCTCTCATGCTGCGCCAGTTATCTGTAATGCACTACCACAGAAGATAAAATCCGAATAATACTTAGACCCCACATTTTTAAGTCTGCTTTAAAACACATCTTATCAGCTCAACTCACTAACTTTGCTCTCCCCTGTTCCCTCTTTCTCAATATTAATGAGAATCTGCTCCTTAGGCTAGGGTCACATTTGCGTTATGACCCTAGCCTGATGGAAGAGCTAAAAACATAGAGCCAGGCAGGCATAACGCCTAGTGTTAACATTAGGTTACCTGCAGACCTCGCCTCTAGTGCGCTGTCCAAAAGTGCATATCCGGGTCTGCTGAGTGGAGCCGGCGGGTGCGTGATACATAAGGTTTGCATAGCAATGCACAGTCAGGCAGCGCATAGCGTTACCGGCCGTTAACGCTATGCGCTATGCCTGCCTGGCTCTACGTTTTTATGGATGCGCCAGGCTAGGGTCATAACGCAAATGTGGCCCTAGCCTTACTCTTTATCTGTCTCCACCTAATTGCAGTTTGTAACTGCATCTAGACACTGGTTCATACATTTTTATATCATAACTCCTACTTAATATATTAATGACTGGACCATATATAACAAGTGTTACTCTGCCTCCCCTATTTCAACGTAGGTTGTAGCTTGCGAGCAGGACCCTCACTCCTCCTGTGACTGTTGAACTATGTCTTATTTTCTATTGTCGTTATTGTCTATACATGTCTCCACTTATTATAAAGTGGTGCAGAATATGTGGGCGCTATATAAATACAATTTTTATTGTTATTTATTATTCATAGAAATATAGTTTATTATTTGCTGGGAGCAGCATTTTCAGTACAGGGGCTGGGCACATTCACAACACTATTAACCTGCAGGATGATAACATTATCGGAAATGACATGACAGCTTAATTTTCACACCCTATTCCTTTTTTGATGGTATTGTGTACAGTACATTCATATGTATATTGCCCCCGATGATGAGTTGATTGAGTATTACAGCATGCACTTGGATTCTCAAATGAAGCATCATCAAAAAGGGAAGTAGTAGAAAAAAGACCAAAGCAGTTAGAAAGTGAGGTATGGATACGGAATTATTAATTAAAGTATATTAGAAAAAAGATTAGATTACAACATGATAGAGTTTAGGATGAAAATATTTTCTTTATTTGTCAATATATGAGGGCTTTTTTTTGCAGGACGAGTTGTACTTTTGAATGACACCATTCATTTTACCATAGAGTGTACTGGAAAACAGGAAAAAAATCCAAGTGCTGTGAAATTGCACAAAAAGTACAATTTCACGATTATTTTTGAGGCTCTTTTACTTATCATGTCACTATATGGTAAAACCGATGTGTCGGTATGAGGCCTCAGGTCAATACGAGTTCATAGATACCAAACATGTATAGTTTTACTGTTACCTAAGGGGTGAAAAAGAATTCAGAAATTGGTAAAAAAAATAATAAATTCACTTTTGGTGCCATTTTCCACGACCCGTAGATTTCTCATTCTCAAAGGTGACAGCAGCTCTCCTGGAGCTACACTGCCATTCTGGTTTGCCGACAGTGGAGCTTCAGGAAAGCTTCCCGTCTAGAGATATGCACCGCCAATGGTGGCACACCCAATATTTCAGTAAGAGAAAGCTGGCCATGAGCTCCCCGGAGCCTTGGACCTCTGGAGTCAGCATTTGTGGCCACCTGCTGCTACCACCAGATCTATGAACAGATGATCATCAGGGGTGCCGGATGTCAGACTATGGACAATCAGACATTGATGATCTTTGGGTGGGTCATCAATGTGAAAGTAGTGGACAACATATTTTACTTATTTGACGAGAAGAGACCATTTTCCCTAGAGACCATTAATTAGGAGCATCAATCTAAGAAGCGCTAATACAGACATTACATTCGAGCACTGGTGGGGTTCCATTTGCCTCCGAAACTGTCATTATTAACCATCCGTAGTAAAGGGAGGTCCTTGCAACAAATGTTTAATTTGGCTTTAGAAGCTTTTTGATGTTGTTGGAAAAATTAATAATGGACGTTATAAGTGCAGCTGCATCTTAATTAATTAGCAGGGGCGTAACTACAACAGGTGCAGGGGTTGTGATCGCACCCGGGCCCTGCAGCCTAGGGGGGCCTCAAAAGTTCCTTTGGCCTATAGAAAAAGACTAATACTATTAAATATTTGCAATAATTGGGAGCCCCATTTCAGCTTTCGCATCGGGGCCCCGAAGCCTGACGTCACGCCACTGTTAATTAGAATATCATCAAAAAGTTAATTTATTTCAGCAATTCAATAAATAAAGTGAAACCAATATATTATATAGAGTCATTACACGCAGAGTGATCTATTTCATGTCTTTATCTCTGTTAATGTTGATGATTATGGCTTACAGCCAATGAGAACCCAAAGGTCATTATCTCAATAAATTAAAGTAGGGAGGATGAAGGGTCTGAGAGATATAATATGACCTAAATAGTTATCAGAGGCTTCACCTTGTGTGGTTGTGAGAGTCACAACCACTATAAAAGCAGATCACGGCTGCTGCAGTCCCCAGCGTGGGGCATATAGAGTAGGGAGGATGAAGGGTTAAATACTGCGCTGCCGTATTCCACGAGACTTCAAAGGCTGAATATAATATTGATTTATTAGTCAACGTGTTTCAGGGCTCTCTGGCCCCTTCCTCAGGACAAATCAATATCATATTGCCATGTTTCTGGGAGTCCTAACACGCGTTGATTAATAAATCAATATTATATTCCCTCTTTGATGTCTCATGGAATACTGCAGCACAGATTTTAATTCTTCATCCTCCCTACTTTACTTTTCTGAGATAATGACCTTTGGGTTTTCATTGACTTTGAGCCATAATCATCAACATTTACAGAAATAAACACATGAAGTAGATCCCTCTGTGTGTAATGCCTCTATATAACAAATGTCTTTCACTTTATGTATTGAATTACTGAAATAAATGAACTATTTGATGATATTCTAATTCATTGAGATGCACCTGTATGTCCTTGTCTTCTGCTCTATAGGAACAATACAAGTTGCCCAGAATTCCACATAAAATAGTGTTTCTTCCTCACATTGATCTATGCTGGAAATTTTCACAATGGAAAGCAAAAAAAAAAAAAAGATTTTCAGTTTAATTGTTATTCCGAGGTAGATAACGTCTTTATCATGAATAATGCCTGCCGTACGACTCCAGATGACAACCTTTTTATATTGTAATCTTCTTCATGGGACTCCTCTGCATTCAATTAGTCTATTGTATAATTAACTTCTGAAAAACGAGACTCCTGGAGGAGACGCCGCCGTTGTTTTCCCACATTCGACGCAGTTGTTCAATGTAACATGAAATCTTGATGTTTTTCATTTTCAGAGAGGATATTTAAGACTCGGTCCTCAAGGGTTTGCGAGAAGCCAAAGCTTCTGAGTAACGTATATTTAAGCGAGTTCCTTTCTTGATAATGATATTTGTGTTAATTGTTTCACTGCTCGTTAATTGAAACAGTTGAGATTCTGGCACGTTAGCGGACCTCGAGGGCTAAGCTTGGACCACCCTGCTGCAAGTGATTATTTCCTTCCTTCCCTCTTTTCTTTCTGAACAAATGTTGAGCACACACCCTTATAACACATTCAAGTTTGATATCTCGGCTGTATGAATAGATCACTCAAGTTGGAAAAAATAAAATAATCATGTGATAATTATCAGCCGCAAAGTCTTGAAATACGGGAGTGTTCAAAGGGGTTATCCAATCTTGGCAAGCTAGCGCCTATCCAAAAGCTTGGGATCCTACTGTTTCCAATCCTAGGGTTTACTGCTTAGGAAAAGAAAACGTGTAATAGGGTCTTATTTGTGTTATTAGGTGACACCTGGGATTTAGGTTAAGCTCACCTGGATAGGCTGTGTCACACACAACCACTGGAAAAAGACTTGAGGAAACAGCCTAAGAATTAAAGGCACCCCAATAATAGTAAGATTGAGTGGAATGGGGTAAAAAACACACGGCTGTACAATTAAATTAGAAGTCAGATTTTCAAAGGATGTGATTCATTCAATGCATTTTAGAGCATGCCTCCTTCATCTGTAACATCCCATTTGTCTCGATGTGTTTCAGAGTAACCCTCCATCAGGAATATCAATGTGCTTCAAAGCAAGATTCCATCATCAGGAACATCAACATGTTTCAGAGTAACCCCTCATCGAATCAACACATCTAGAGTAACATTAATCTCATTTCAGATAACCCTCCTTCATCGGGAACATAATGCATTCAGAGTAACACCTCATTGAACTCAATGATCAGAGTAACCTTATCAGAATATACACCTCCTTCATCATCAGTTTCAATGCATTTCAGTAACCCTCCTTCATCAGTAAATAATGCATTTCAGAGTAACCCTCTTCATGGAACATAATGCATTTCAAGTAACCCTCCTTCATCAGGAACATCAATGCATTTCAGAGTAACCCACCTTCATTGGGAACATCAATGCATTTCAGAGTAACCACCCTTCATTGGATACATAATGCATTTCAGAGTAACCCCCTTCATTGGGAACATCATCATTTCAGAGTAACCCTCCTTCATTGGGAACATCAATCATTTCAGAGTAACCCTCCTTCATTAGAATAATCAATGCATTTCAGAGTACCTCCTTAGGATAATCAATCATTCAGACTAACCTCCTTCATTTGCAACATCAATCTAATTCAGAGTTAACCCCCCTTCATTGGGGAACATCAATCTATTTCAAGTAACCCTCCTTCATCAGGAGCTATCAATGCATTTCAAGTAACCTCCTTCATCAGATAAATCAGTGCATTTCAGAGTAACCTCCTTCAATGGGAACATCAATCTATTTCAAGATAACCCTTCTTCATTAGAATATATAATGCATTTCAGAGTAATCCTTCTTCTTTAGGAAATCAATGCTATTTCAGAGTAACCCTCCTTCATTTGAGCAACATCAACTATTCAAGTAACCTCCTTCATTGGGAACATCAATGCATTTCAGAGTAACCTCCATCAGGAATATCAGGTTCATTTAAAGAGTAACCCTCCTTAATCAGCAACCTCAAATGCATTTCAAGTAAACCTCCTTCATTGGAAATCACATGCATTCAATTAATCCTCCTTCATAGGATTTCACTTTTCTAAGTAACCCTCCATCATTGGGAATATCAATGCATTTCAGAGTAACCCTCCTTCATCAGGAACATCAATGCTTTTCTAAGTAACCCTACGTCATTGGGAATATCAATGCATTTCAGAGTAACCCTCCTTCATCAGGAACATCAATGCTTTTCTAAGTAATCCTCCGTCATTGGGAATATCAATGCATTTCAGAGTAACCCTCCTTCATCAGGAACATCAATGCTTTTCTAAGTAACCCTCAGTCATTGGGAATATCATTGCATTTCAGATTAACCCTCCTTCATCAGGAACATCAATGCATTTCAGAGTAACACTCCTTCATTGGGAACATCAATGCATTTCAGAGTAACCATCCTTCATCAGGAACATCAATGCATTTCAGATTAACCCTCCTTAATCAGGAACATCAATGCATTTCAGAGTAACCCTCCTTCATTGGGGACATCAATCTATTTCAGAATAACTCTACTTCATCAAGATCATGAATGCATTTTAGAATAAACCTTCTTCATTGGGAACATCAATCTATTTCAGAGTAACCCTCCTGCATCAGGAACAACAGTGCATTTCAGAGAAAACCTCCTTCATTGGGGACATCAATCTATTTCAGAATAACCCTACTTCATCAAGATCATGAATGCATTTTAGAATAAACCTTCTTCATTGGGAACATCAATCTATTTCAGAGTAACCCTCCTGCATCAGGAGCAACAGTGCATTTCAGAGAAAACCTCCTTCATTGGGAACATCAACGCATTTCAGAGTAACCCTCCTTCACCAGGAACATAAAGGTACCGTAAATGAGATGTGCCTGATGATGGAGGGTTACTCCAAAACACGTTGAATAAATCAGATCCTTTGAAGATCGGACTTCTAATTTCATTGTACAGTGGGGTGTCTTTGAACCCATTCCACTGAATCCTGCTATCGATCTTAGAACTTTGAAGTCCATTAGAATGGAGGATGGATAATACTTCATTCACAGTCTATGGGACTTCCAGAGATTGGTTAGCTTTTAGATTGGGACTTGTATTCCTACAAGCTTTTGGTGGCAGCTTTTGGGATGGAAAACACATGATGAATGTGATAATTTTATTTTTGATAGAATCATTTAAATAACCTTTTAAGTGCTTTAAACAATATGCAGCTTTGTTTGAAATAGGTGAGGAAGAAGGAGGAGCAGGGAGTGGTTAACACATGATTGCAGGATCAAACTATACACAGGATTTGTTTATAGTATTGTGGTAGCGGAATCTATTTTGTTTTATCTTGACTCCATTTTGAGTGTATGTAGGTGTATTTCTTCTTCTGTGTAATGGAGGGGCGCTGTTTATTTTAGGTTAGGATCACATGCATGTCTTTGCTTAAAAGAAACATGAAGAGGTTGTCCACTGCTAGTGCAACCCATTCTGAATCAAGTTATTTCCTCCTATTAAAATAATAAACCTTGACTCACATCACGTTCGGGCACAGTTCCAGCACTGTTGGTATTCGGAGTTAGA
Source organism: Allobates femoralis (assembly GCA_033576535.1). Taxonomy (NCBI): domain Eukaryota; kingdom Metazoa; phylum Chordata; class Amphibia; order Anura; family Aromobatidae; genus Allobates; species Allobates femoralis. Next base: position 48,524,904 of record JARQOC010000002.1, on the reverse strand, counting down.
GGCTATCTTGACATTGCGATGACACGTGAGCCTCGCATCCAATCCCACTGGCTTCTCTCTTCTCAGTCCTTTGGACATAGAAGCTTTCAACAGAAGTCAACTGCAACTGCAATGTTCACGTGAGCCCCAAGCCGCTGTTACCGACTGAGCTGTAAGAACGCAAGGTGGATACATAGTTTATTATTTTAATGGGGGCAGAAGCGGCAGTGCGCCTGTGCAATCTGGAGAAGAGGATGTCAGAGGGGGCGGAGAGGCGGACGGACGGCTCTGCCATCAAGCCGATCGGATCGGATACAGGTAATTATAATACAGGGCAGGGGAAATTTTACAGTAATTTATTTGGTGTAAAGGGGGCGTCAGGACATAATAACACCTTCACAGAATGCAGCATAGGTGTTGCTGAAGATGGTGCTTTTAGTTTATTACCCAAAATCTGGTGACAGGTTCACTTTAAGCCCATACTCATACAACTGTATAAGATTTTGGTTGACTGTACGTATAATTTTGGGTGGACCAGTGTTTTTGAACCCACCATGGCCTATTATAACACACAGCTTACATGTGTATACACAAGAGTTTATTCTCACAGTGACACACAATACCCAGCTGACTCGGAGAATGCATTTGTCTGTCTTTCAAAAGCTTTTACGAAATGGAAGAATTTGTACTGCGTTTCACAAATGCTGGCATGATGCTAATGTATCTCATTACGGTTTAAGATTCTCACACAGACTATCTATGACACAGATGTTAAGAGAGCAGAAACGACATCTGCGCTAAATGGTTGTCTCACTTTGTATCCTGTTGTGAAAAACACAACACCTGCTTCATGAGTCAAGTCCTATAACTAAACTAACACCAGGGTAGAGTCATTTTAAAATGTTGTTAATGAGTTTATTTTAGGACCCTGTTTTTTAATTGCCTGTAACTCTAAATATTTTTATGGCTTTCTACCTAATTATTACCATACTATATTTATTTATAGAGCACCACTGATTCCATGTACATGAGAAGGGGTTACATACAAGGTAGAGATATAAATTACAGTCAACCAACTTAAAATGACAGACTGGTACAGTGGGAAGAGGACCATGTCCTTGTGGGCTTACATTCTATAGGATGATGGGGAAGGAATCAGTACGTAGGTGGGCTTGTGGTAGCTCCGGTGGTGATGTGGTGGCACTGGTCTCATTACAGGTAGTAAGCTTTCTTAGTTGAATGGGTTTTCAAGTTTCGATTGAATAATAACGTTTTGAGGCACAGAATTCCATAGCATGGGAGATACTCAGGGCAAGTCTTGCAGGTGGTTGGATGAGGAATGGATAGACATGTGGAAGAGAGAAGGAGGTCTTCAAAGGACCATAGATTACATGTTGGAGTATATCGGGAGATTAGTTCAGAGATATACAGAGAAGAGAGAGAGATTATGGACTGGTTTGTAGATCAGTGTGAGTGGTTGGAATGGTACCCTGGAGAATTGAAAGCCAACAAAGGGAGTGTCAGTGGGAAGATGTGGAGGAAAAGCAGCGAGAAGAAAGGTGAATTAGTCAAGCAGTAGAGTTAAGGATGGACTGGAAAGGTGCAAGAGTATTCGCAGGGAGACCGCAGAGGAGGATTGGAGGATTTTGCAATAGTCGAGGTGGGAGATTTTGAGGGCATGCACTAGCATGTTTAGAAAAGGACAGGTTCTGGAAATACTTTTGAGTTGCAGGTGGCAGGTGGTAGTGAGAGATTGGATGTGCAATTTGAAGGACAAGGCAGAGTCAATGGTTAGGGGAGATATGACAAGATGGAGGAAAGACAATGAGTTAGGCTGGGTTCACATTTGCGGACCCCTCCGCAGCGTTCTGCGGAGGGGTCCGCAATGTGACCGCAGCGGCCGCCAGCTCCTATCTTTATAATGGGGACGCACAGTGCTGCGCTTGACAGCGCATGACCGTGTGCACCCATTCACTCCCATATGTGATCTGTGCGCAGGCAGATGCCTTCATACAAATCACACACTCTCGTCCACACCAGATGACACATGGGAGTGAATGGGTGCGCACGGTCCTGCGCTGTCAAGCGCAGCACCGTGCGACCCCATTCTAAACATAGGGGCTTGCGCTGGCTGCACACACATGGCGATTCCCCTCTGCAGAACGCTGCGGAGGGGAACGCCAGTGTGAAGGCAGCCTTAATTTTTTTTTCACCTTAAGCTTAAGGAAGTGAGAAGAGAAGAAGGAGGATATTGTTGATAGACTCTGCAGGATTGTGAACAGCAGGAAGGTGACTTCTGGGCCAGAAAGGTATATCTGAGTGCCATCAGCGTATAGATGGTACTGGAAGTTGTGGGACTTCATGAACTGTCCCAAGACAAAGGTATAGATTGAGAAGAGTAAGGATCCCAAGACAGAGCCTTGAGGAAGACCAACAATAGAGGGTGGAATATATAGGTAGCATGGGAGTGGACGACACTAAAAGTGTGAGTGGAAAGGTATAAGGAGATCCAGAAGAGGGCAAGGTCTCTGACACTAAGGGTAGAGGGGATCTGTAGAAGGAGAAGTGGTCAACAGCGGTGAAGACAGATGACAGGTCTAGAAAGAGTATAGAATACTTTCTTTTAGCTGTGGCAGTAAGTTATTTAAGTAAGGGCATTTTACGTGGAATAGTGGGGATGGAAGCAAGACTGTAAATTGTTTTATTTTCGCTTTCAGAGGTTGGTGTAAGGACTGCATGAAACTGATTGCTCTTTGCTTCAATTTTGTGCATTTAAAACCTCCATAGGAAAATAATTTTACTATTTTGGATGATAACTTTAATTTAAAGTGAGTGTCCACAGCCTACAAAAGCACAGAAACTTGGTGGTTACTAATACACCCAAGAAATAATGACATTTTTATTCTTAATTCCCACTCACTCAACAATTGTCACACTTGAGAAATCATATATATAAAACCCAAACTTTATTTAAAAACTGCAAACTCAAACAACAAACAATTATTTATAAACTAAAGTGCACAGTGAAAGGAGGAAGGTAGACCTAGGCCCTTCACACTAGTCTCCCTCCTTTCTCCTACCTTGCAGCGGGGGTTAACACTCTAAAGGAACGATATGGTGCCCCCACTCCACTTCGACTTTCCCTCTGCCTGCCCTCACACGTCCCTATAAGGTATAAAACAGTGCAGGGAACCAATTGCAACAATTAGAGGGTTTTAGTCGTGTAGGTACATCATGTACTCAGTAGATTAAAAAGTGGGCGTCTGTCCCTGGTATCACAGTCCTGCCTAACGGTGGGGGGGTGACGCCCTAAACCACGATATGGTGCTCCCACTCCCAGTATCCCCTTTAGGTTAATCTGTAGTGTCTGATAGTGGGGTACAAGACTATATGGCACTTATTTCAGTAGCTGTTTTCAGGGTCCGTCACCCCACTTACACCATGTACTCAGTAGTTTAAAAAGTGGGGGTCTTTCCCTGGTATCACAACCCTGCCTAACGGTGGGGGTCGGTGCCCTAAACCACAATGTGGTGCCCACACTCCCGAAGGCTAACACCTAGGTATGCCGCTACACTCCCAGTGCCCCCTTTGGGTTAAACTGTAGTGTCTGATAGCGGGGTACAAAACCACATGGCAATTATCTCAGTAGCTGTTTTCAGGGTCTGTCATCCCACTTGCAGAAGTCTAGGTGCTAGCCTTCAGGAGTGGGCGCACCACATCATGGTTTAGGGCGTCGTCCCCCACAGTTAGGCAGGGCTGTGATACCAGGGAAAGACGCCCACTTTTTAAACTACTGAGTACATGGTGTACCTACACGACTAAAACCCTCTAATTGTTGCAATTGGTTCTCTGCACTGTTAAATTCCTTATAGGGACGTGGGAGGGCAGGCAGAAGGAAAGTCGACGTGGAGTGGGGGCGCCATATCGTACCTTTAGGGTACCAACCCCCGCAGCATGGTAGGAGAAAGGAGGGAGACTAATGTGCAGAGCCTAGGTCTACCTTCCTCCCTTTCACTGTGCACTTTAGTTTTTAACGAACTGTTTGCTGTTTGTTGTTTGACTTTGCAGTTTTGGAATAAGGTTTGGGTTTTATATATATATGATTTCTACTTTGTTGATGAGACCCCAAAATCATCAAAAATATATGTGACAATCCCACTTGAGACATCCAACTATCTCTCTTGTCCAGTAATTTCTCCAATGTCCTACAGAGGACAACCACACCCCAAAACTAGGTCCTGACTTAGGAGTGATTCACAACTTTTTGATTAATATCAAATCTGAGCTCTCCTTGTTAGAATACATAACATAACGGAATTTATAGATTCACTCATTATTATATGCAATGTAAGTTAATCATTCAAGCTACTTCCCAAGTCTTGTGACTAGGTCTACACCAAGGGTCTTAACAGCATATTTTCAACAATGTGATTAATCCTCCCTGGGTCCCTCCAGGCTGTCACAACTTTTACTAACAGACTCACTGGATGTCATCTCTTTACTTTCAGAGGTTAGTGTAAATGCTAGTAATAGGCAAACCTAAACTGTAACACTCAGGGTCCGAACCAGACACTTAGTGCTTGTGCATGGACCACAAACACAAACATTTCAGGGTAGTTCGGGTTCTGCTAAGAGGGGCTGCAAAAGGAAGCAAAGCAGGGATTAACCAGTTAAATCATACATACCACACTTCCATGCAGCTCTCACACTTGCTTTCAGGTCCGTTCATTAAGCCTCATACATATGCAATACTTCCCATGAGCCACCCTCTGTGATTGGTTACAGTCAGATGCCCTCTGTGTCGATGTCTGTGATTGGTTGCCATACACACACACGTTGATGTAAAAATAAATAAATAATTGGAAAAATGGCGTGGGATCCACCTTAATATGATACTCGGCCAATATAAAGCAAACAGCTGGGGGTTGGTATTTTCAGCCTTGAGAGGCCTATGATTATTAACCCCTGACCTCAGCCACAAAATAGCAGTTCGCAGCCACCCCAGAATTTGGAGAATTCATTAGATGTGCCAAATCCTTGTGCTTTAACTGGCTCTTCCAATTGCCCTGGTGCAGTGGCAATTGGGGTAATATAATGGCTTAATGACAAATCACAGCTGCCAACAAGCCTCAGGTTAGTGATGGGTCCATGAGACCATCAATCAATAACCTGTAAGCCAAAAGAAATACACAAACACTGAAAAATCCTTTATTTAAAATAAAAAGCACACACTGCTGGATTGTGGTACTTGTTCATCCAGCAGTCGGACCACGGGTTCAATTGGATTCACTGACAATAGTGGCAAAGCCCTCCGGTGACATCACCATTTCTCACAGTAAGGTATTCACAACAGCTGTCAGTGTTGTCCTGAAAGTTGCAGTGAGAGGATGCTTTTTCCATAACTGTAGCTTCTGGGATGTAGCAGAGCTGGGATCTCCGTAGGACATCGCATGATTGATAACTTTAGACGTGGGGTGTTTTTGGGAGTTAATTAAGTGGAGAAAGAGGGTGTGTGTGTTTTTTGTATTTCAAATAAAAGAATTTTCAGTGTTTGTATTTATTTTTTTGGCTTATAGATTAGTGATGTGGGGTCTCGTTGACCCCTTGTCAGGTCTCTGGATCTTCTATTGAACCTTTTGTGCATCCTAGCCATTTTCCAAGATGGCATAAACTGCTTTGCTCCTGTTCATGTGATCTTCCTTCCTTGCCTTTATAAACCCTAGTCTACCGTGAAGCTCTACTCAAGTATTCAGTTTGAATTCCTGCTACCAGTTGTTTTTCTGGTTTGCTCCACTTTCTATTAATCTGCTCCTGCTTTTCCAGGATCTGAAGTTTGAATTCCAGCAACCACACCTTCTTTTAGCTACTCTCCTGATACAAGCTGCCTGTGCTGTGTGTCCCTGTTTATGCCACTGTTCTGCCAGCTGTGTCACATAAGCCCTGTGTGCTCTGCTAGTGCTTGCTGCTCCTAATATTGCTTATTGTGCAGTAGCAGTATTCTGGACTTCTGGACTTACTTAAAGCGGCATTGCACTACAAATGTTCTAGACTGTTTTTTACTGAGACTTTCCATTACCAGGTCTTCCTGTGTGTATTGTGCTCATAGACTGTATTTCAATTGGCTTCTCCCTGTGTGTACAATTTCTAGAGACTTCCTTATTGGCATCGTCGTGCAAGAATTATTTGTAGAGACTAATCACTTTGCTGCATGTTTTTATTAACTTGCTCACTTGCTGCATATCACACTTGTTATCTGCCCCAAGTGTTGAATACAGACTTGTTTACCTTTAAACTTGGTGTGTCTTTGCCCCCACTGCTTTTTTTTAAGAAAAATCGTAAGTTGGGGTTACCAGTCAGTGATTCAAACCAGTTTTCAACTGCTTTGAACAGGTGTGAGTGTACAACTTTGAGTAACAAAATGTGGTTTGACTGGTTTTAGCCAGAAAATAACAGCTCGCTGCCCCCTCAGCTTCAGGTGAGAGCTTGTTTCTGTGAGGAGTGGTTTAGTGTACTTTTTCTCTCAGTGTGATTTGTGCCTGTAACAATAGATGTTACTCCACAGAAGAGGTCTAGAATTATTACTCTTAATGAAAATACAAGTCTGACTGGAAGAGAAATCGCTTCCATCGTTGGTATTGGAAAATCTACAGTTTCAAGAATAATTCGCACACACAATGAAACTGGATCTTTGTCTCCAAAACAAAAAGGGAAATGTGGAAGAAAAAGGAAAACAACACCAAGAACTGATAAAACACTTATCAGCAATAATAAAACTAATGCAAGAAAAACAAGTAAAGACTTGCTTTGTCCCAATTAATTTGCACAGCACTGTAGCTTCTTGAGTAAATCCTTACAAATTATAATACCCCTGCCCATCACTAATTTAGAGCTTGAGGGCAGCTGGGATCTTGACAAATCACAGCTGTCATTAACCCCTTAAATTACCCCGATTCCCACTGCACCAAGACAATCGGGAACATCCGGGTAAAGCACCAGGATTTGGCGCAGCTAATGAATTCTCAGGTGGCTGCTTTATCTGCACTGAGAATCAAAAATACAGAGGACCCCACACTGTTTTTAATTATTTATTTTTACATAAGTATCTGTATATGTGTACGGCAACCAATCACAGACACTGGCACAAAAGACGTCTGACTGCAACAAATCACGGAGGTTCGGTCGGAGGGAGGCAGTTAATATGTTTGAGGTATAATGAGTCAAATCAAGTGTGAGAATGGCATGGGAGCATGTAAGTATGATTTAACTGGTTAATCAATGTTTTGTTCCCATTTGCAGCACCCTAGCCATTTTTTATACCTTAAGTTTGGGTCCCCATGAACTCAAAATGGGGTTTAGGCTCAAGTACGGATAAGTCCAGTCACAAACCGGACTTTTCTTCTATGTTCAGCCAGGTTCGTCGAGTAAGCTTTATGGGTGATATCTCTGCACAGCCTTACACACCTTATACAGCCGGTCAGTCAAAATGATTCATCATCACAAGAATTGGGACTTTACAGACTCAGTGTCAAAAATGCATAAATTCCACGTTGGAGCCAACCCAATAGTCAAATGGGCCAATAGATGCACAAATGGTAACCACACAATATTCCCATGTGTTGTACTTTATTGAATCCATTGCTTATCCAGAGAATCTGGCTGGAATGTTTGGTAATACTTGAACCTTTTTACCTGAATGTACAACTTAAAGAACAGACCCTAACAGCACTATTAGCAGCTTTCAGCACACTTTGTTCTGCATTCTGATAAAAAGGCTCTTATGTATTCATTGTTCAAATTTTGGACCTAAAAATATTAAATATAATAGATTCACTTGAAGGCATCATGTATTTATTAATTGGCTCCCAGAATATGTAGTATAAAAGATTATGGCAGGCATGAAATAAGAGGAACTGCTTGTTCTAATTAGTCAATCCAGAGGTGGATCTAAGTGCTCACCGGGAGCCAACATACGCCGCTGGAATTTATAGGTGAAGCAGAGTTGAAGGAGGTTAATCTGTAATATGGGTTAAGAAGTAATTAGTAATTCACCTTCCACTTGTTAGCACTCAGCACCTACAACATTATGGAAAGTTGTTAGCAACATACTTTGGTGACTCCCAATATATCCGAAGAGGCCATCAAGGTGTCATTTTAGGAACTTTTCAAATAAACTGCCATATGTACAAAACACACCGAAGTATAGGACACATATAAAACTTTGTTTTCTACTCTGCAGACCCTAATCTCTTATCTTCAGTTGTCTCTGAGCTATTGGGTGGAGACTAGCTTCTATGTCTCCCTTGCACAGCACATACAGAAAAGGGGGAGTCCTGTTCTCCTGTCGCTATGCAAAACACTTGCTCCAAAGAAGCACCATCACCCTCTTCAAAGACTTCAATACATGTCTGTAATATGATCTCTCAGTGACACACAGACCAACCTATCATGAGCTAATTGGAATTCTATCCCCTTTGTAGAGTGATAGATGAATTCAGGAGGCAGTTAGAAGAGAAGTGGCTCATAGGTGTAGAAAGAAGAATGCTTCTCTGATTAAATATATTGCTTTTGCTTACTGATTTATGCAAGGTTTTTTTTTACATAACATTCCAACAATCACTAAATATTCGTGAATGTTTCCTTTCTTTAATTGCTTCCTTCTGAGCTGAGATATAATTGAAAGATATTCAGACATTCAGGCGGGGTCTGAGACATTACCGCTGAGCGATTCTGATGACAATATGTCTCACAATACCTTTTGGGTGAAGTTTTGCCATGAAGACCTCGTGTGGCTTTTGATCACAGTGTACCTGGAACCATAAGAGGTGATTTAGACGCAAAAACGAACATGAAGTCATTAAGATACAAGGTCTCAGTAGTACAGCCTCAAAGTCAACTCCTGTGACTTCATGTCCAAAAGTAGAAGTTATAAAGTTATTATTAAGATAAAAAAGGAGCGCTGCACATGTGCAAATAAGTATTCACATTTTGATGTACTAATTGTTCTTTGAAAAGCTTTCCCTATAAATTACACCAAAAAGAGTAATATTAAAAACATCTATTGAAAATTGCTCCAGAACATTCTGTACCTTTACCAAAAAAAAAGATGGGAAATCTCAGACTGATGGAAGAATCATTAAAGGTTCCCAGGAGGCATTCAATGGTTAGTGAAGGAGGTAGGGTATAGGCTTGGAGGGCACATGGATCTGTGATCACTTAATATCAATGTTGGAAGTTGAAGGTATGACATATCCAGAACTTGTATCAGGTCCCTACACACCCATTAAGAAAGATTTTTAATCCAGGTAGAGGTTTTGACAAAGTGCAGATATAAAAGTAGGTTAGGACAAAGTAAAATGGACACGCCTCAATGTGGCTACTGGGTGGTTATGGACATGGACATGTTTATAAGGTAAGTGTCTGATTTTTCATAGTTTATTATCTATTATGCTTTTCTGTAGTTAATATCGCATGTCTTAGTATTTGAGTGACTTTGACTTTCTGTAACAATGTATTGTGTTTCAGCGTTACACCAATATATATTGTAGGAATGGAATGCCGCAAGATGTCCAGCTTGACCGGACAGTCAGGGGACAAGCAGGATAGTGTAAAAAATCCATGACTTTCTGTGATCTGGGACACAAGAAATTATTATAAAATATACGTGGCTAAGGAGCGGTTATACCACACAGACCAAACGGGGGAATATTATAAATACTTATCATTTATTAAAGAAGACCACAACACGTTTTGATGGCGTCTCCCTCAGGGATTCCTGCAGGACTGAGTACCAGGACCCGGTGTCACGTAGACGCTGACGCGACATTCGGGTGATTGGCTCCCCCGTACCACGTGACCCAGAACAAGGAAGTGGACGCCGGAAGCTCTGAGAAAGCACCGCGGCGGCGGGAATTAAAGTGCTGTTATCCAGGGTTATGCTGAGCAAGCACAACCCTAAAAGGTGAGAGGCTTTACCCCCTACACCTTAAAACAAGCGCTCCCCACGGTTCCTCTCGTGGTGAGCCTGTTTTCCTTCTCTTTTTTCTATACTGGGACACAAGAAAGACTTAACAAATTAGACAATCGGACACCTACTGCCCAAGTGTTGGTTAGAAACATGATCATCAAATGGAGCATACTTGACGCTAAATGAGTCTTCCATTGGCAAATAGGTCAGGGGGAGGATATCCTCTATTAAATATTTTCTGTTTTCTTAAGATAGCAAGTTTCTGGCAGTATTTCTGTAGTCAGGAAAAATAACACCATTAAGTCATAGCACACATTTAGGTGTTGTTATAGTATGAAAGGAGCAGGGATGACTAACTTACAGATTCTCCGGAGTCTCAGTTATATCTATGGCATAGAAAAGTCAACAGGAGTCAGAAAAAATGCAACAAGACACCAGGGTGAAGTGTAAATGGAGCCAATAGTCTAGTGATGGAGGGTGAAGACAACCAGGTTCATTATACTAAAGGGGTTAATTTAAGAGTGAGTGGACAAACCAAAGATTCTGCTATCTTTGCATTAGCAGAGCTGGAAATATGGTGGAAAGCAGTTAAGAAGAAATCTCAATGCCTGGAGTTCAATATACAACTTAAAAAGCAGAGTAGAAAGACAACCTACACAGGGGATAAACCCATAACTGGCTCGGATGCGTTTGATCAGCCAGGCATAGTGCCTTCTGTCCATAGACCACCTAATATTTCCCATTGCTAACCTTGTCTAACGTATGGAGAGATTAGAGTACATCTGATATTTGTAGGCTAGGGCCACACTTGGGAGCCTGAATCCATCTACTGGATCTGTTAACGGATCCATTTTTTAAGTTGTCATTTTTGAGCCATTCCTACCGCATGCGTTAACGGATGGTACCTATATGTACCATGCATTAACAGATGCGTTTCCCATAGGGCCCCATGTTAAAAAACGCATGCGTTTTTTTTTACTGCACCCAGAAACGCCACTAGCAGCATTTTTTGATGCAGTTCAAAAAACAGCGTTTTTTCAGTGCACTTTTGACAATGCGTTTTTGCAGTGGAGCATATGGATCGTTAACGGATCAGTTTTTCCACAAATTCTAAGTTGAAAAACTGATGCCTTTAACGGATACAGGGCTTATGTGTGACCCTAGGCACAAACCAATAATTGATTTTTTCTTCATTAAAATCCATCTTTAACACATTATTAATGCAGTCTATGGCTCTTTAGACGGCTACGCGTTTCAGCATTACAGCATTAAAGTAGGGAGCATGAAGGGTTACAAATTGTCCTGCTGTATTCTACGAGACATCAAAGGTGAATATAATATTAATTTATTATTCAACATGTTTTAGGGCTCCCTGAAACACAATGAAACATGGCAATATGATAGTGATTTGTCCTGAGGAAGGGTCACGGCAGCCCTGAAATGCGTTGACTAATGAATCAATATTATATTCACCCTTTCTGTCTGGTAGAATACGGCAGTGTGGTTTCTAACCCTTCCTCCTCTGGATTCTATATGCACCACACTGGAGACTGCAGCAGCCGTGATCTGCTTTTCATAGTGGTTGTAACTCTCACAACCGCACAAGGTGAAGCCTCTGATACCTATTTAGGTCATATTTTATCTCTCAGACCCTTCATCCTCCCGACTTTAATTTTCTGAGATCCTTTGGGTTTTCATTGGCTGTAAGCCATAATCATCAACATTAACTAATAAACACATGAAATAGATCCCTCTGTGTCTAATGGCTCTATATAATATATGTTTCACTTTATGTATTGAATTACTGAAATAAATGAACTTTTTGATGATATTCTAATTTATTTAGATGCACCTACATTTCATCCCTGCTCAGATCACAGTGGGAATCTCCCTATATTCACATAGTAATCTGAATATACAGAACAATAGGCTTTATCAAATCTAGATCTCATGTAGGACCACTCATCGGCTGATCCTCTGTACATTGGACGTGAGTTAATCATGTTCTGCATATTATCCCGTGCTGAGATCATTAAGAGCCGAGTACAAGAAGCTGAAATTGTGCATTGTATTACAATAATTTGTGCAAATTGACCGTAGAAGAATCTAACAGGCACGATGAGGTCTCCGTATGGTGGAAACATGACGTTTGTATGGAGATTAGCCATTTTCTTTCGAGTTCACACAAACCTTCGGACTAAATTAATTAATAATTGATAGACTCAGATTAAGATTTATTCATATGGTAATGGTGGATGGGTATGCTCTAATGAACATCAATGGTATAATAAATAACAGCACGCGGAGGGTTTTGGCCTGGGGTAAAAGCACTAATGACCGACCCTATCGCATGTTGTCAATAGTTATCTACTATGGGAAGGTATGCGGAGGCTTTAATGGGTCAGCAGCTGTGTTCTGCTGCAAGGTACCATATTTATGCGTAGAAATAGTTTCTTTAATGATGTCTGGAGGGAAATCTACTATTTGCTTGTAGAGGCATTGTGTACATTTTTCAGAAGTTGAATGTATGGTGAAATGTTCCTTTTGGAGAATGTTTGCATTTCAAAAGATATCTGAGAATAGTTCAATATAGCAAAATTACATTATTTTTCTGCATTGACGGTATTTTTCATTAATATTAACAATCATTATGACAATAATAGTTATGATAATTAATGCTAATTACCTAATAAGGGTTAGGTTTAGACAAGCATATGAAAACTCGCTTGATTTCCATCCAGTATCTCTAACTATATTGTCATCCTCTGTGTGCCATCTGTGTGTCTGACTCCTATGTCCATATGTCATCTGTATTGATACATCAACATATTAACATGTTCCTGTTCAAATACAGATTCCGCCATTACTAACAGAAATGTATTCGTAAACATCTAACGCAATTGAGACTTTTTTTGCGCACCCCTAGACTTTAATGGACGACTTCCATCCGAGATGTAGAGAAGAATTTGCTGCAATTTCTTTCACACTGAAGCTTGATCCGTAAGAAAAAAAAACAGTCATCCCTATTTATTATAGATACCCAACTTTTTTTGACTATAGGATGCACTGACCATAAGACGCGCCTAGGTTTGGGTCATACCACAAAGTTCAGGACATTTGACTCAAACTTGATTCCCGAAGATCGAACTGCTCATCTTTAGAATTGAGTGCTAGCAGTCATGCCTGATTACACCAGTCCTGACAAAGTTGTGAAGAAGAGAGTCCAAATTCCTGTTATAATGATCATAAGGGGTCTCAATGATCAGATATTTATCACCTATTCTATGCATAGGTGATAAAAGCCTTTTGTAGTGCCATACTTGGTGTACCTCGAATTCCCCCCTCGCTCTCCATACTGAGTCTGCAGCCACCCCCTTCGCTCCCTATACTGTATCCACACCTATGCTCTCCATACTGTGTCCTAGAATACCCCCCCTCACTTCCCATATTGTGTCTGCAGCCACCCTCTCGCTCCCCATACTGTGTCCTAGAATTCCCCCCTCACTCCCCATACTGTGTCCTCAAATTCTCCAGCCTCTCCACTCATACTGTGTCCTCAAATTTCTTAGATCCCCATTTTCTCCCTCAAATTTCTTTCCCCTTTCCCATATGCAAATTGTGACTTCAGTGAAAAACTCTAATGCCACCTAACAAAGGTAGCAATCCTAAAAGTCATAATTGTCTCTTTAACAAGTCTTTTAATATGACTCAGGATTTGTGCCAAATCTTTATTGGGTGGCATTAGAGTATTTCACTTCCTCACTAGGGATGAGCGAGTACTGAAATATTCAGACTCTCTAGACTCGTAACGAGTAGGTCCCGATACTCGGTACTTGTTACGAGTATAGCGAGTCCTATTTAAGTCAATGGTGAAGCGAGTATTGCGATTAATTCCACTGTTGCTGGACCCTATAAAGAGGTCTGTCAGCAGAGGAAAAACCTGCAATTCCCTAATTCATTGTTTAGAAGCTGGCGGTAAAAAGCCGTAAGCTGTAAATTCAAACTGGATTCTCCCAGATTGCCCCGGTCTGGTGCAATCCGGTACCATAGAGTCCCATGTTACGGGGCCCGGATTGCTCCGACCGGGGCAATCCGGGAGAATCCGGTATAGGGTACGATGCTAAAAATCAGTCAAAACTGGATTCACCCGGTCCGGTGCAATCTGGCGCACCGTAACATGGGACTCGATGGTACCGGATTGCCCCAGACCGGGGCAATCCGGGAGAATGCGGTTTGATTTTTACAGCTTACGGCTTTTTACCGCAGGCTTCTAAACAATGAATTAGGGAATTACAGGTTTTTCCTCTGCTGCCAGACCTATTTATGGGTCCAGCAGCAGCGGAATTGCATTTCCCTTGATTTACATTGGACTCGTTACTGTGCGAGTAATCGCTAGGAAACTCGCAGAGTAACGAGTAGCCCGAGTACCCTACTATTCGGCGAGTAACGAATAGTAACGAGTAGACTCGCTCATCCCTATTCCTCACTGAAGTCACAATTTGCAATTTCCCAGAGGAGCATTGCGACTTGAAGTCTCCTCACTGCCGGCTGGCAGAAAAGTCTCCACAAGAAGAATAGCTGTTTGCTCTTTCCCCTAATTGTAATACCACTTCAGTGTCTTTAGCACCAATGGAGCACTAACCACACAAAACATCTGCTGCCTATGCGATGCCCAGGAGTGACTTTAGCAGTGTGATCAGCTGACCTGATCATGCTGCTGATTTTGCCATAACACAGAAGTGGCGGCGGTTATGTGCTCAATTGCAGAGTGACAAAATGCAGCCGCAGGGGAAGCACCTTTTACCACTACATCAGGTGGCCTGTTAGTGCCTCCTTGCTGACTGCATCAGGGGAAAATGCCCTACCTTCCGCTCCCTGTGATACATCCCTGCTTTACCGCTTGGGTCCTAGAGCAACTACACAGGTTGCACCAGTGATATGTTCGATCCTAGAGAAAATTAAAAATCCAGAGTGCAGCTCAAAAACCTGGGTCTAATACAGGCAAGCTGGAGAAGTAAATTGAAGAATAGGCAATCGGCATGCAATAAATGTAAATCTGCCTTTCAACATGCCTGAAAAATCTGCTAAGTGAAGAAGCTGTAATGTCACAGCATCATAAATGTGGTTGTGGTTAGTGGCTTAACTAGAGTCTGATGGGTCATGGTGTAAAGTTTGAACCTTCAACCCCTCCCAAAGTGGCCCCATGTATGGGCCCTTGTATCACTCTGAATTTTATAAGAATATATGACTTTGTCCCCCTCCTCCATTATTTAGTCATGTCGCCCATCCTGGTGTATATGTTTCCCATCCTCTTATATATGTTTCTCATCCTGGTATATATGTTACCCATCTTGGTGTATATGCCTCCCATCCTGGGCTTATCCTAGTATATTTGTTCCTTATTCTGGGCCCATCCTGTTTATATGTTCCCCATCCTGGAATGCATGTTCTCCATCTTGGTATGTATATTTACCATCCTGACCCCCTTCTGGTATATATGTTCCCCATCCTGGTGTATATGCCCCCTTCTTGGTATGTGTGCCCCCATTCTGGTTAATATGTCCTCCATCCTTGTATATATGTCCTCATCATGATCCTATTCTGGAGTATATGCCTCGTATCCTGGGATACATTATCCCATCCTGGTATATATGCCTCTAGTTTTACGGCTATGTTTCATCATGTAAAAAAGAAACAATTCCACTCACCTTCCCTTCGCATGGTATCCTCTTGTGAAGCTGACTACTGAGTTTGGCATGTAAGTGACGGGCAGCACATGGCATCACTGCAATGCAACCCCAGTCACAGGCGCGATGACACCAGCAGCCACCCTCTGATTGGCCGGTGGCTTGTATTGCTGTGCAGGGATTTAACAGATCTCATCCATGTACGGCAACATGCTTAAGCTGAATGTATATCCAAGGACGCACATCCAGCTGAAATATGCTCTGGTACCATGCTTTTTCACACTGTCTGTTAGGGCCCTTTCACATCAGCGGTATTTTCAAATCGCGGCAGATGCGGTGAAAAAAACCGCATCTGCCGCGATTACCGCATAACCGCGACACTTGCGGCACACTTGCGGCAAGCCCCATGCAATGTCTATGCAAGCAACGGTTTTTTTCGCAGGCCGCACCTGCCGCAAGTGCCGAAACCGCACTTGCCGCACCTGCCGCACTCTTACCGCAAGCCCAATAGACATTGCATGGGGCTTGCCGCAAGTGTGCCGCAAGTGTCGCGGTTATGCGGTAATCGCGGCAGATGCGGATTTTTCACCGCATCTGCCGCGATTTGAAAATACCGCTGATGTGAAAGGGCCCTTATTGTGACAGAACTTTGTCCAACTGAAGAATGAAATTCCTTAATTAAAAATATTTTTTAATTAGAGCAAAACAGAATATTGCCCATTGAGTAACTCAAATCTGACATCAATGGAACCTCCAAATATCAATATTTTTCATTATTACAGAATCATCCAAAAGAATATAAAACTGACTTGTATTGGTATGTGAGATTCAAGACCACAATTCTGTTATGACAGGAGCACCACAACCCCATAACCACCAACCACAGCCTCCCTGGTTACAACGCAAAAGTCAGACATAGTTCGCTAAACAGTATCCTGCACAGTCAGCGGGCGGCTACATGGACTGGTGTCTTCTAAATCTCAAGGAGTTGATTGAACTGAGAACAGTTAACATAGGGGAATAATTGAGAGCAGCAGATGTATCCATCTGAAAGAGAACCTGTCATGTCGTTTTGTGATCTTAAACCGCCCCCAAGGAGTTATAAAGTATGACATGTCCATTACTAACATGGTTTTCTAAAACTAAATTTCACATATTTATCTTAAAAAAGACTTTACTTGCTGCGGTGAATACCACTGCATGCCATGATTTCATTCGTAGGGGTAGCCATTTTGATTTGCTTCAGTCACTGTAACTCAAATTCAGCCGTGATATTTTTGGAACTTTGTCACCTCCCCATTCCTGCATTTTAACTGATTGCTATAACTGCAGGTGACATCATCACAAGCACTTCATCAATATTTCTCCAATGCTGAGGTTTGCCCATTATAGTCCCAGTCTCACAGGACCTGTGAGGATGTCACAACCATTTGCCCATAATGAACGGAGCTAAGCAGGCTTGCAGTGAGGGACATGTGCGCTTAGCTATGCCCATTATGGTCACATGGACGTGACATCACCACAGGTTCTTCAGGAATTCAATCATGCTGAGCTTCGCCCATTAAGGTCACAGGACTGTGACATCATCCCAAGTCCTTCATCAACATTTCTCCAATACTGAGCTTGGCCCATTTTAGTCCTATTCTCAAAGGACCTGTGATGATGTCACGATCACGTGACCGTAATAGGCAGAGCTCAGTATGGCAAAACAGTAGAAAGACCTTTGGTGATGTTACGACCATGTGACCTTAATGGACAGTGCTCTGAATGGGTGGATTTTTCTCAGGACCTGCAGTGATGTCAATATGTTACAATGTGGGGGGCATGATATAAAGGAGTATAAAAGTGGAGCCATAACTGCTTCTTACAAATGCATACAAAAACTTATTTTATTTTTAGAGAGATGAGACAACATACGATCACAATGTGTTGGAAATACAGGTGATAAAATCAAGTAGCACATAAGCACTAGGTAATCATAGATTTATATAGTATACAGGATTAAGCAGTAATCACAAATTAGATTTCTTTTTCTCACATAAATAACATCTCTTTGGGGGGAGTCATTGATACATAAGCAAAATTAATTAATCCTGAGTTCACAGACTAATTGTCCACCTGCATTAACAGGATTCCACCCAGGTATGTATGGGAGATCAGTACTCAAAATCATGGAGAAAGCAGGTTTAAAGCAGCCTATCCGTCTACCGCAAGGCACATGTGAATGCCTGCGGTAGCTGGCAGCTTTGTTCACCCCTGCTGCCACAGGGATGAACAAGGGGTTAATGTTAATAATAGATGTGGGCAACATGTCTCCATGGAGTGCCCACCCTCCCTAGAGACAAACTGTCCACATAGGTTGGCATGACAAGGGTTTAATTTGTGAAATTACAGTATTGTCAGCTCTTGTCGGCTTTTACTATGTTCTTAATGAAACCCGGCGGCTCCTCGCTATGGATGAGATACAGTACATAATGTATGTACTGTATCTGCCGCTATCCAGGGTCCTGAAATCTTTAACATTAGTTCTATGGGCAGCGCACCACCACATGCCTAATGTTAATGCTTTTAGGACCCTGGATAGCGGCAGATACAGTACATACATTATGTACTGTATCTCCTCCATAGCGAGGAGCCGCCGGGTTTCATTCAGAACATAGTAAAAGCTGACAAGAGCCGGCAATACTGTAATTTCACAAATTAACCCTTGTCATGCCAACCTATGTGGACAGTTTGTCTCTAGGGAGGGTGGGCACTCCATGGAGACATGTTGCCCACATCTATTATTAACATTAACCCCTTGTCCATCCCTGTGGCAGCAGGGATGAACAAAGCATCCGGCAACCGGATTGCATATTATGAGCAATCGGGTTACCGGATGCAGGTTTAGGGACACATTTTGTGTCCAAAATGTGTCTGAATGCACATTACATTACGGCATCTGGATCTGGATGTGGTAATCGTAATGTGCATTCTAAATGTGACCCTAGCCTAACCCAAGCTTAGCATTAACTAATTACCCTATACTATTTACATGTACTATTACCGTTTACCTATTTATTTACTATAGGGTGAAGGCTCAATTGAATTAGTTTTTTTGGGGGGTTTTAGAATCCAAAATAAATTACATGATTTGGCCATCTGTGAAACTAAAAGTATATTGAAATCCTTTGTGGGAAAATGGTTATGCTATAAAATCACAATCAAAATTATTCAACCCCATTGGATGTTAGGTTTGGTAGCAAAATGTATATACTTTAATCCATATGAAATAACTAAGAAAGATTAAAGAGAATCTTCCACAAGGTTTTACCAATATAAACTATGGCCACCACCTTTAAAGAGGTTTTCTACCACTAATGATCCATTTTCTTTTTTCATAACTATTCCTAACTAACACTTTCCCAATATACTTTTGTTAGCTACCCTGTTCCTGTAAGCTTATCTCTAAAGCTCATAAATACCTTTACTGCGGTTCTAGCTTTGATCCTTCTGGTCTGGAGACTGGAATTGGACTAACTTGAGCAGGACACATCACTGGTGGAGGCAGAGCTGCCTCTCTGTAAGTGACAGTAGTCTGGGCGCACATGCTCACATCACACTTCTCTCTCCTCTCAACCCCCACCAGTATTGTTCCTTGCTCAATTGGTCTGATTCTGGTGCCGAGAATGGATGGCTCAAAGCTAGAACAGCAACAAAGATATTTACAAGCCTCAGAGACATCAGCTAACAAGAGCAGAGTAGGTAGCAGAAGTATATAGGGAAAATGTTATTTAGGAGGGGTTAGGAAAATAGAAAGGAGTCACATTATTAGTGGAAAACCTCTTTAATGTCTCTTTTACAGCAATCTAGCAGGCTGAATGTAAGTTCCAAACACCTACAGTGTGGTCTGGTCCATTCTGTGATGCTGGACTTGCTCTTGCTCCTCTGTCCTCTTGGTTGATTAATTTCCTAATTCATCCTCCATTCCCTCCTGTGCTTGCAATTTTGGTTCTGTGTTGCTGAGTGCAGAGTGAGGGCCCCTTTACACGCGGCTACATTTCTTGGGTGGCTACAGGTAACTTACTGGTTGCAGTGAAATCATGGAGACAAGGTTCTATCTTGTTGCTGTGTACAATGGAATAATCTCTCCATGACTTCACTGCAACCAGTAAGTTACCTGTAGCCACCCAAGAAATGTACCGCGTGTAAAGGGCCCTTAAGTACTGTAATGTGCATGTCCAAGCTTTACTTCCAGGTCATCGCCACTCTCTGGGTGCATGCACATTGCAGTACTTTGCTCTGCCCTCTTCATGTATCGAGTGACAGGTTTCCTTTCAATAAACTTAGATCAATAGCACAGGTCAATATAAAACATTTTGTATAGTATTACCAAGGAAATTTGCTTCTTTCTCCGCTTATGAGCCACTTTCTCTTTTCCGCCTTAGAGAAAAGCAAACTTGGTTGCCCTCATGCAGCCAGGCTCAGATTCATGTTGCCTGTGGATATGTTTGCATTTCTAGGTTCACTTTGTTTTTCACTCCTATAAACCGTTTTCTTGCTCTTTATCAGATCTGAACAGGTTCACTATTATGGTGCAGTCTGATATAATTTTGTCCCACTTTGCTTAGTAAATGATCCCGGTTATACTACATTGATGTCACATTTGTGAAGACTAAGCCTGGAAACATGCATTATTACAAAACTAAAACATTTAGTGTCCCATCAGGACATTTCATTATCCAGAAGGCAATGAGGCAATGTTTTTTTCCTCGTCCCACCCTTGTACCCGGTGCCAAAACTTCCCATTATATTTGCTTGTAAACTGAATCGAGTTTTTCGATCGTCTCATTTTCCGCACTCGTCACCATTGAGCATTAGAACATCAGATGTATGTTTTTGGTAAGTGTTCAGTTATGAGTCAAGTGTATGCGGTAGGGCTGGGAGTGATGTATATAGCACATCGGCAGAGGAGGAATGTATTTTGAGAAAATAGCTTCTCGGTAATTTGTGTACTATTTGCAGCAGGGTAAACACAAAATGGGCATAATGTTCAGTATGAAACTAATTGCATCACTAATAGAAATCATTATATTTTCATCTTTTGCAAGGTTTGTGCAAGTAACTAAGCAACAGGCTCAGGTGGAGGATGCAAAGATTCACTATGCCGGAATGTATATAGAGACGGCGATGAGCAGTGCAAAATGTATATACGATATATATATATATACAACCTCTGAACTGTAAATTATACTATGTTCACCTTAATATTGTACCCCTCAGCTGCTCCTGCACATCTTTTTGAAAGTTAGGAGGAGAGTCGTAATTGACATTAATGCTAGGACGGTGAAACAATGCAATGTTTTTTTTCAGAGAATAAAAGAAATAACAATGATCCACCTCGCTGGGTGAAATATGGCATATCAGTGACCACTGCTGCAGATCCACAACTCAAACAGCCAAAAAGTAGGAGAGAAGGTTGTTGTTCCGCGCTGCCATTAAATGATGATGCTGTGATGATGTAAAGATGATGATGTCAAGATACTTGTAAATCAAACGATGATTGACTGTCCTACTGCCTCCTTTCTTGATGTCAATTCCTGGTTGTTCTTTCCCTTCCCCACCTCCCCTTTCCTTATAATATATTTATATTTTTATATTATACATATATATAATTTCTTGCAGTAGGATCATTTGAATTATAATGATGTTGTGTGTTAATCCAAAAAACATGGTTTATTTGATGCGTTTTGAAGCTGCCTCGCCTCTTCATTAGGAAAAAGGAAAAAACAGAATGTTGTGTTTTTTTCTCTTCCCTAATGAAGAAGTAATGCAGCTTCGAATTTATTTACTTATCGACCTTCAGCTCGATCTGGAGCCATGGTGACTTGATGGATAAATCCTCTGTGGGAAGATCAATCTTGCACGAGCCTGGATAGGTCCCCAGGGTCTTCCCCAAACCTACATAGGTCCACCAGGGTCTTCCCCAAACCTACATAGGTCCACCAGGGTCTTCCCCAAACCTACATAGGTCCCCAGGGTCTTCCTCAAACCTACATAGGTCCACCAGGGTCTCCTCCACCAGGGTTTTCTCCATGCCTAGATAGATCCACCAGGGTCTTAACCACGACTAGATAGGTATATCAGGGTCTTCTCCAAGCCAAGATAGGTCTTCCAGGATTTTCTCCGCCATTATCTTCACAATATCAAACCATTAATTTGCTGATCTTTCTCTTCGCCTTGTTCCTTATATTCGTCCTACCATACTGTCCTTCTCTAGTGATGTTGCTCTTTGTATGATATGTCCAAAGTAGGCAAGTCGTGTCTTGGTGATCCTTGCTTCAAGTGTCTTGTCTGGCTTGATTCGTTCCAAAATTGATTTTTAGTCTTCTCCCCATCCGTGGCATTGATGACATTATTCTCCAGCTCCCGATTTCGAAACACATTGAATAAATCACTTTTTTGACTTAACTCACATTATCTGCCTTAATAGCATCCACACAGGGGCCACCACAAATTACCCGGCACTGAAGCTTATGACCACCGCATATTTGCTTAGCTTCTATAGACTCCTATGTTAGGGTGCACACTGATTCTTCAAATGATTCCTGTGGAGAATGTGTGTCTGCAGCAAAGTCCATTATTCACCATCCCCCATATAAAAATGTAGAAACATATATATATATGTACTGAACATTAGGCACACATATACCATGTGCACAGGGGCGTAACTACAACAGGTTCAGGGGTTGCAATCGCACCCGGTCCATGGCGCCTAGGGTGGCACTAAAAGTCTCTCTGACTTATAAAAAAAGACTATTGCTATTAAAGATTTGCAATAATTGAGGGCCCCGCTGGAGCTTTTGCATCGGGGCCATGAACTTCAAGTTACACCACTGCACATGCATATATAAAATTCAAGCACGTACATTACACAGGTAAATACATAATCTACACACAAGCCCGATAAGATGAGAAGCACTTTAGCGTGGTTATCAGGCACTTTCACAGTGGCCACTGCTAAAGCTAAATCTTCTCAAGTTTCCTTATATTTTCAAGCAGTTTTTGCAATGTCACTTTCCTATATCTGTATTAGCTGTGCAGACAGCCCTACTATTCATTGTTAGTCATTTTGCTATTTCATATATCTTAATAACTCATTTTCATGTATTTTCTTGCTTGCACCTTCACATAAAGGTGATGCCAGTCGTCTCTTTAATTTTTAGTGTAGAATAGCAGGTGGGACATGTTTGATGAGGGGAGGGGGTGGGGAGAGGGCAGAGAAAGAGAGTAGCATTGGACTCCATTTTTTCCCTACTATTTTCTGTGTGAATGTTCCGGGCCATCAGCACATCAGGACACATGAAACTACCATGAGTTGAAGGCAAACAAATAGACAGTGTGCCTCAAAAGTGTGCTGCTCATACAATGGAAGATACGGTCAGAGGAGCGGGGACAGGAGGAGCGGTGATAGGAGGAAAGACGGAGGAGCGGTGACAGGAGGAGCGGAGGGCAAAAGGAACGGGGGAGGAGGAGCACGGGGCAGGAGGAGCGGGGGGCAGGAGGAGAGACGGAGGAGCGGGGACAGCAAGAGCGGGGACAGGAGGAGAGATGAAGCAGCGGGAACAGGAGGAGCAGTCTCAGGATAAGCTGTGACAGAAGAAAAGACGGAGGAGAGGGGACTGGAGGAGCAGTGACAGGAGGAGAGACAGAGGAACGGGGACAGGAGGAGCGGTGACAGGAGAAGCAGGGACAGGAGGAGAGATTGAGGAGTGGGGACAGGAAAAGCAGTGACAGGAGGAGAGATGGAGGAGCGGTGACAGGAGGAGCGGTGATAAGAGAAGCGGTGACAGGAGAAGTGGGTACAGGATGAGTGGTGACAGGAAGATAGATGGAGGAGCGGGATCAGGAGGAATGGGGACAGGAGGAGAGACAGAGGACTTGTGACATGAGGAGCGGTGACATGAGGAGCAATGACATGTGGAGCGGTGACAGGAAGAGAGACGGAGGAGTGGGAACAGGAATAGCGGTAACAGGAGGAGAGATGGAGGAGTGGGGACAGGAGGAGCGGTGACAGGAGGAGAGACGGAGGAACAGGGACAGGAGGAGCGGAGACAGAGGAACAGGGACAGGAGGAGACATGGAGGACCGGGGACAGGAGGAGTGGTGACAGGAGGAGAGACGGAGGAGCGGGGACAGGAGGAGTGGTAACAGGAGGAGAGATGGAGGAACGGGGACAGGAGGAGCGGTGACAGGAGGAGAGACAGGAGAAGCGGTGACAGGAGGAGAGACCAAGGAGCGGGGACAGGAGGAGTGGTAACAGGAGGAGAGATGGAGGAACGGGGACAGGAGGAGCGGTGACAGGAGGAGAGACAGGAGAAGCGGTGACAGGAGGAGAGACCAAGGAGCGGGGACAGGAGGAGTGGTAACAGGAGGAGAGATGGAGGAACGGGGACAGGAGGAGCGGTGACAGGAGGAGAGACAGGAGAAGCGGTGACAGGAGGAGAGACCAAGGAGCGGGGACAGGAGGAGTGGTAACAGGAGGAGAGATGGAGGAACGGGGACAGGAGGAGCGGTGACAGGAGGAGAAACAGGAGAAGCGGTGACAGATGGAGTGGGGACAGGGGGAGAAACGGAGGAGCGGTGACAGGAGGAGCAGTGTAGTTCACTCATGTTGACTGAACAAGTTCTGTCAGTCACAGCATGTCAACTACATACATATTCTAGAGTACCCGATGCGTTAGAATCAGGCCACCATCTAGTATATATATATATATATATATATATATATATATATATATATATATATATAAATTTATATATGTTTACAGTATATACACATGGCCAAAATTGTCAGTACCCCTTTTTAATGAAAGTAAAACCCACATGGTCACAGAAATAACTTGAATCTGACAAAAGTGATAATAAATAACATATCTAAGAAAATGAACAAATGAAAATCAGACATTGCTTTTCACCCCTGTTTTCACAAAATGTAAAAAAAAATTAAAGAAATGAAATCGGCCTGGACAGAAATGACGGCACCCCTGAAAATGATGTGACAAAAGGGACATGTTAACTCACGGTGTGTCCACTAATTAGCATCACAGGTGTCTACAATCTTGTAATCAGTCAGTGGGCCTGTATATAGGGCTACAGATACTCAATGTGCTGTTTGGTGACATAGTGTGTACCACACTCAACATGGAGCAGAGGAAGAGAAGGAGTTATCTCAGGAGATTAGAAAGAAAATTATAGACAAGCATGTTAAAGGTAAAGGCTATAAGACCATCTCCAAGCAGATTGAAGGTCCTGTGATTACAGTTGCACATATTATTTAGAAATTTAGGATCCATGGGAATGTAGCCAATCTCCGTGGACATTGCCGCAGAAGGAGAATTGATGACAAAGCAAAGAGACACAACAGCCCAGGAAAACTTCTATAGAGATTAAAATTGAACTTCAAGCTCCATGAACATCCGTGTCAGATCGCACCATTTGTCATTGTTTGAGCCAAAATGGACTTCATGGGAGACCAAGGAGGACACCATTGTTGAAAAAAAAATCACAAAAAAGTCAGACTGGAATTTGCTAAACTACATGTGGACAAGCTACTAAGTTTCTTGGAGAATGTCCAATGGACACATGAGATAAAAATGTATCTTTTTGGCAAGGCACATCAGCTCTATGTTCACAGACAGAAAAGTGAAGCACATCAAGAAAAGAACACTGTCCCTACTGTGAAACATGGAGGAGGCTCTGTCATGCTCTGGGACTGCTTTGCTGCATCTGGCACAGGGTGTCTTGAATCTGTGCAGGGTACAATGAAACCTCAAGACTATCAACGGATTCTAGAGAGAAATGTGCTGCCCAGAGTCTGAAAGCTTGGTAATATTCGCAGGCCATGGGTCTTGCAACAGAATAATGACCCAAAGCACACAGCCAAAAAAAAACAAGAATGGCTAAGAGGAAAACATTGGACTATTCTGAAGTGGCAACTATGAGCCCTGACCTAAATCTTATTGAGCATTGAGATTTTTTATTTATTATTACTTTTGTCAGATTCAAGCTATTTTTCAATTTCGACCATATATCTATTTATATTTATTTATGCATATATACACACTATATATACAATAGAGAGTTCCCAGCCTTTACCTCTACGGATTGCGCTTTCTCTTCTGGCTTCATTTCACTACAATGTGAAGTGCCCTTTGAAATCACAGAAGAATGTAACCGTTTCCTATGAACTGTTTGAGTCCCAACCAAAACACACTCTCTTCATTTGTGTTGCTATTTGGATTCAATTGGTCTACAGCCCTCAGTAAGATCAGATCTGTTCCCAGCCTGGTGTGTGAGTTGCTTAAGTCAACATATCTTTGGAAGAAAAATTGTTCAAGATACTTTGTGATTTGAGGAATGTTTCGATTCAGGCCAAATATTTCCTTTTGCCTTAGTAAGGATGGAATTTATAGATTAAATGAGGTGGAGATTTTTCCCCAACTCTTAAACACAAGAATCTTCTGGGTGTTAACAGTCTTTAGAAATATGTTCTTCATTGCATGAGAGCCTTATTGTTGGCAAGGAAGAAAGGGTGGAACTATTTAGGCAAGAAAAATATTCCATAAATTTTCAGTCTATGGGATAGTTGACCTATAGCTATCAGCAAGTGTACTAAATAACAAGGGTGGTCTGGGTCTAGGGTCAGCCGTAGGGTCTTGTTCCGTGATGTAGATTGGCTGTATCTACGTAAGTAGGGGTGTTGTATCTTCCTGAGCCCCAATTTGATCGTGACTGTGAAATTCTGCCATTATGCATTTATGAGAAGTTCTAAAGAGAGACAGAAGTGCACACAACATTAGGCAATACCTGTAAAGATAAATATAAGTGATGGTGGTGGTCACCTGAAGGTGCGTGCAGGCACAACACCTATGGAAGCATGGAAAGCCTACAAAAACATAGATGATTGGTTCTTTTAGATGTAAACGTATAAAAATTGAAACTGTCTTGTTTGGGTGGGCTGTGCTGTAGGAATAAAGAGTCCAAAATTGTTGTACTAACACCAACGCATTTCTGAACTGGTAGCGGTTAGGATTGGCACCACGGAAGGCATTGACCCAGGCAACTGTTCACACAACACACCATTTATTGGCACAGTTCAGGTATTTACAGATCTCCAACCCACAGACCGATATGCTCTGTACCTCTGCCGGGGCTCTGTCCTGATCGGGGCCACAGCCATTCTTCTCAGCTAGGCTGCGTTGTCCGCACACAACCTTTCCTTTCTCACCGTCCGCTCATTAGTCTCATGAACGTCCTTTCTGAGAGAGCTCCCAGGCTGTGTTAGCTTCACACAGCAGCTCCTCCTGTTCTGTCCCACTCCTCAGACTAGGGCAGCTCATATAATCTCCTAGCCCATCACAGGTGGGTGTCAGTGCTTTCAATCAGCACTCAGCTCAGATCTCACTGCTGTTAACCCTGTGAGTGCTGCCACAGAGCAAAAGATACAATCCCCCACGTGCTGTATACCGGTCAGGGGACACATCAGGGTCGCATCACCACAAGGTATAAAAACCAAGTAATGAGTATTTAACAGGAACTGAGAGCTGCAGCTGGCACTCACTTCCTGTTAATTACGGGGAAGGAGGAGCGAGAAGACGGTGGTGATTTTGCTCAGGGCTCACATGATGTTACACTCTCATGGAAGCCCCAGAGGAACAAGTGCCAACACCACTGGAATGACACAGGCTTTTTTATTTTAATGAGGCTGCACATAGGGCATAAGAAGAGATGTCCAAGTAGTGGAAAACTACTTTAAAGGGACCCTGTTAAGTCATTTTTCAGTATGATTCTAATAGTACCCTTGATTAGTGCCTAGACAGCTCTTTCAGAATATGTAAAAATCATTACTGTACCCTGTGTAGTTCTCTTGCTATAAGCACCTTCACACCCAGAAGGCAACTAGTTTCACTAGTCTGGTCCATTACATTTACTGCTGAATAGTCCACAGTATGTAAATGTTCATTTATTATTCATTCCTTCTCAGGCAGCTATTGTATCCCCACTGTGCTCTGTCTCACACCTGCTTTCATTATCACTTTGGATGTATGGCTGCAGATCAGGGCAGTGATGTCACTACATGAATATTCATGTTGGGGATTTTGCAGCAGAGAAGTAAGTGATCGCTCACTGTGAGTGACAGATGGAATGAATCTCTTTATTTGCAGTTTACAGAAGATAGGAGGGGAATATAATTAAAAGAAATACATAAATAGAGAGAGTTTAGAGGGAGGAATTAGAAAATGAGAGCAGCTACATGTGGATTTTTGACCTGACAGATTCCCTTTAATTAATTCCTTATGTCCTCTGTTTGCACTTAGTAAATAAAGACCCTTCTTTTTGGTGTAACTAAAGCCCTAGCAGCTACTTTGAGACTTGTTCAGGCAGGTGCAAGGACATTGGTCCCTTTCTGTCCAGAATTATGCATTGATCACTTTCTGCTTTATACCGTTACTACGTTAGTTCTCTTGTTATCTATATGCTGACACACTATGGTCTACTTTATAGAGAATCAATAAACTTGTTTTTTTTTGGGTGGTGGGATCTAAATTCCAGAAGTGTTTACCATTACTAATTTGGTAAAACTTTACTAACACTTGTCATATTTAAACCCACTACCCCAGGATTGCAAAGTTACAGTGCTTATTACTGAGCCAGCATGATTAAACGTAGCAAACAATGCTCTAGTGCGTCCCTCACATAACAAGGGCAGATTATATCTTGCTATAGGCAATGATAATAATACTCATTCACTTATATGGCGCCTTTAATTCCATAGCACTGTACATACATCAGCATCACTGTCCCCATTGGGGCTCACAATCTAATCATCCTATTAGTATGTCTTTAGAGTGTGGGAGGAAACTGGAGAACCTGGAGGAAACCCATGCAAACAAGGGGAGAACATGACTGCATCAAGCCTGGGGAGTCGCCTTCCTGTGTGAGTTCTCCATTTGCATCACTGCCCCAGGGATTCTGTTCTACCTGTGGGGAGCATCACCATGTGGCTGCCTACCATCATCCTTGGAGGTCTGAAGCAGCGCTGGAACATTACCAGGTACCGTAGGTGGCGTCACAAACAATTTATTTTATTATTTTATTTTTACACACTTTTCAGT
Source organism: Allobates femoralis (assembly GCA_033576535.1). Classification (NCBI taxonomy): domain Eukaryota; kingdom Metazoa; phylum Chordata; class Amphibia; order Anura; family Aromobatidae; genus Allobates; species Allobates femoralis. Next base: position 48,496,117 of record JARQOC010000002.1, on the reverse strand, counting down.
GACCACCAGGGCCACAGCCCCAGGCACCAGCCACCAGTGACAGCACCCTTAATCAACGCCCGGGATCCCAGTACCCCACAGCCCTGGAGTGGGCCACTTGCACAGGGCCGTGTCACAATCAGACTGTTGGTACACGAGGGACTAAGAGCACCTTTACTGCCCCTCTCAATAAGGGACCCTACGCTATCCATGTCCCCAGGATTACCCCTGGTGCTGGGGACACCTTAGTCTCATTCTTTGCTATAATCCTAGATACAACTTACCTCTTTGTCCTCCTTCCCCCTCCAGGGAGAAAAGGTACAGGAGTGCAAGGGAACACGCTGACAAGACTGGAAAGGAAATAGAAATAAAATTTCTTCAAATCTTCTCCAGCAGGAGTCTTCACAAAAGAAATGAACAGCACAGCTCTTAAAGAGACATGCTTCTTCAATGTGGTCAGAATAGAAAATCATTAATTGGTATAGAGTGAAGCCACGTGTGGATAAATATAGTGGAAGGGAATGATGATAAATGCTACAACTGAGATTTAGGCAATGAGTAATCTCAGGCAAAATGGAAAAGTTCTTTACCCCTTTAGCATTGAATGAAAATAAATCCTCTCCAATACAAAATATCAGTCAAGTGGGTTCCACAGAGGATTAAGCATGGAGACTTCCTTAAAGGAGTTCTCCCAGAGATCATGTCAATACATGAAACACTCATGACAGACATTGCTTTACAAAAATGTTACAAGTCTATCAGAGTTACTGCTTGCATCCCCACTCTTACTCTTTTAGTTAGAAATATAATCAGATATCAAGTTCTGCAAAATTGTTCACGATGTAGATTGAGAGGAAAGCACCTACAGTCTTAGTGAGGGCAGAGAGAAGAGGTTGCTAATCAATTGCAACACACACTTCACATCCAGCCTATATTACTGGGAGAGACACTCCCACAAAACAAAAATGTGAAACTTCACCATACTATAAAATGCTATATTAGTGATTCTGCAAATGAATGAAAGAATGAGGATTGCAGACTGAAACTTAGTGTAATTTTATTAAATAAGAGTAGATATGTAAAAAATAATTATTTCAGTGTCAAAAGTGTTCATAGCCCTTCACACCAAAGACATTGAATAAGACATCAGTAAAGTATAGAACTTCCATTACACCAGAAGCAGGAACCCTAATTACCAACTTTTACCATTGTTTTCTGGGAGCAGCAGGTTTGTGAAGTAGCAATTTTTCATACAAAACCTAATTTGAATCCACCTCTGGGTGTCGGTATCTGCCACTCCAGAATAAGGGTTCCGGAGTGCCCTATCCAGGACGTTCTGGGAACCTTCCCTGAGCCTAGGAGACATCTCAATACTTTGTATGAGTTCAAACTGGCTGTAAGACCTCACAGGACTCTGAAAGGGGTCAACCCTCTACCTCTTCTAGAGTGGGTGTAGAGCTTCTTACATTCGGCCCATACAACCCAATATAAGGGATTAGAGATGAGCGGAATAATCTGTGGCAGATCAAGGTCAGTCAAGTTTGGAGGGTAGCTCTATGATCAGCACTGGAGTGCTGGGTTCAAATCCCACCAAGGACAATATCCACAAGGAGTTTGCATAGGCTTCCTCTTGGTTCTCAGATTTCCCTCCATGACTCAATGTTACACGCAGTCTTGCAGAGCTGGGTCTTGGGTTCAAGACACTAAGGACAACATCTCCAAGGAGTTTGATGTTCTTCTCCATGTTTGTGTGGGTTTCCTCCAGGTTCTCCAGTTTCCTCCACACTCCAAAGACAAAGCAGATAGGGAATGTAGTTTGTGAGTCCCAATGCGGACAGTGTTGCTGATGTATGTAAAGAGCTGTGGAATTGATAGCACTATATAAGTGAATAAATACATGTATTTCATGAAACTGGCAGCTCCACTTGAGCATTTAGCAAATCGATTATATTAGTATCACATAACAAAAAATATTGTTAGCCACCGTTTTGGAAGAACCCCGCCTGCCACTAATCTGGTCATCAAGGCCTCTTCTTTCAGCTGTCATGTCTCATCTCCCTGTTCTTTACAATAAAGGCTGGGCTTATGACTGTGTCCAAGTCTCAGGGTAAGTGCTTGTTCATCTTATGTATATTATGCTCTGGGGTCTGAAGACTTCTGGTGCTTTAAAGGGAATCTGTCAGCAGGTTTTTGCTATGTAAGCTGAGCACAGCATGCTGTAAGAGTTAAAAGGCAAAAAGCAACTGTGTTTCTCTCATCAGGGTCTTTGCAATTGTTTACATAGTCTAAAGGCTTTATTACCCTGTGATTATCATTACAGGACTATATTGCCTAATGTATAGTAGTCCGACACCCCCCCTCTGTGATTGACATCTCACTGTCAATGCACAATCTCTATAGAGCCTGGTGTGGGTGGGGGCAGCTCTCTCAGCTCTGCTGTGTTCCTGAACATAAATTCTTTGATTGTGTGAGAACGGCTGTAGCCAGCATTCTATACAGTATGATACATCACTGGATTCAGGGGTGCTTTTCTTACATTATTTTGCTGTCAGTTGAGGCAAACACAAAAAAAAATTAACTGGAATGCAAGTATATATGCATGCAACATGTAAGTGCATGTTCACATTGGCCACAAAATAGCAAGTCCCAAGTAAAGATACAAAAGTGAGCAAAATACTCCAAAATAAGTAAATAAATTGCATTAGTCCATGAAAATAAAAATAGGGTACTTGGTAATATAAGTTTCATAAAGAAAATGTAAAAGCCATTCCACCACATCAAGGTGAACCCTTCAGGATGGTCCTAAGCTAACAAAGTATATAAAATCTTACTATATGTCAATGTCAAGTAAGTGTGATAAGGATTGAGCAGGACACAATTTTTTTTTTTTAGCAATAACCTGCTGACAGATTAACTTTAAAGGGGAACTTCGAGGGGAGAAATCTTTTTTGTGCTGTCCCTGCCATCCTATATGATGAAGCAGAGCTGGGCACTACAGTTTTAGGATCTGCAGATTATAGCTTATAAATCGATAAAATCATATCTGCTCTTTTGCTCTGTTCCCCCCACAGGGGTCTGAGAATGTCAGCTCCATTCTGTTGTTGAGAAGGGGAGGTGTGTCGGGAGTATGGACCCTGGGAGCTGCAGGATCATCCTGCATTACAGAACCCTAACACTTCTGTATGAACAGGGGCCATGGCCGCAGGCCCCTTGGTCACAGTACAATCCTGCCCCTGATACACGTCCTATGTAATTTATGAAACAGCGGTGTTCTGCCTAGAAATAGAAATCATGTCACAAAGCAGATAGAATTACACTTAGTGATCTTCTGCTGTACAATGGTGCATAATGTGTGCTGTCATGTATGAGGCTAGGAGAACAGGCAGAGCACTGCCATTGATAAATTCAGCACTAGCATGCTCTCTCCTCCCCCATAGCAGTTGGTAGTTTCCTGTCCCCTGAAGCTGTAGCACTATGGATATGGATTTTTTCCTTGCAGATATAAACCTGCAAAGCTTTTTTTTCAGATCAGCTCTTACATTTTTATTTTTGCATTGTTCTCAGCATTCGTGCTGTTTATTTGCAGTGTTTTTGGGTGCAGATTACATGTGTGATTTCTCTACAGTACTGCCCATACAGAAGTGTGAGGGGGCTGTAATGTAGGATGATCCTGCAGCTCCCAGCATCCATGCTCTGACACACCTCCTCCTCTCACCAGCAGCATGAAGCTGAAATTCTCTGACCCATGGGGTGGGGTCAGAGCAGGGCCGTATCTAAGGGGGAACTGGGGGTGCATTTGCCCCGGGCGCAGCAGACAGGGGGGGCGCTGTCGGGCCTTCTGCTGCAGCGCCCGAGGTGTCTCCCATTCGGTCGGATATTGCGCGGGCACCCTCCATACTGCTCCCGCTATCAGCAGACAGCAGGAGCAGTGAAAGTGCCGCGCGCCGGCTCCTGCAATGCAATCAATAGTACAGTGTGGCTGTATATCAGACACGCTGTACTATAGAAGCCGCGCTTTCAGCCGCTTTGTTCCCCTCACTTCAGGGTCAGGGTCTAATCACCTGACCACGCTGCTGACGTCACTCGGCGGCCCTGCATAGGCGGCAGGATGGGGAAAAGTGCTCCAGCTGCAGGAGCTGAAGACCCCAAAGATTCATGTAATTAGGGTAAAGGGGAGAGGCTGGGGGGAGAAAACTGGGGGGGGGGGCAGAGGGAGGAGATAGGGGATAGATGTAAGCCACACTGGGGGAGGATATGGGGAGAGCATATGTGAGCCACACTGGTGGAAGGGATGATGGGGTAGTATAGATAAGCCACACTGGTGAGGGGGAGATGGGATAAATGGATAATTGTGAGCCACACCAGGGGGGGAGGGGGATATGGGGGTAGTATATGTGAGACACACTGGGGGGGAGATGGGGGATAAATGTGAGCCACACTAGGGGGAGAGATGGAGGGAGTATATGTGAACCACTCTGGGGGAAGATGGAGGGAATATATGTGATCCACACTGGGGGGAGATGTGGGGAGCATATGTGAGCCACACCAGGGAGGGGGAGATGTGGGGAGTATATGTGAGCCACACCAGGGAGGGGGAGATGTGGGGAGTATATGTGAGCCAAACCAGGGAAGGGGAGATGGGGGGAGTATATGTAAGCCATACTGGGGGGGAGATGTGGGGAGTATATGTGAGCCACACTAGTGGGGGATCAGGGGAGCATATGTGAGCCACACTAGGGAGGGGGAGTATATCTGAGCGACACTGAGGGAGATGGGGGGGATTATATGTGAGCTACACTATGGGGGAGGGGAGAGAATATGTGAGCCAAACTAGGGGGGGAGATGGCGGGACTATATGTTAGCCAAACTTTGTTTTTCACTGAACATTGAGAGATTTAGAGGAGCTCGTCAGCACGTGACTGTAAGTGTGCAAATTGTATATGAATGATTGGTCACATGACGACCACTGTGGGGGTGGGGTGCCAAACTGAAGGCTTGCCCCAGGTGCCAGAAAACCTAGATACACCTCTGGGTCAGAGCAAAGGAGCAGGTATGATTTTATTGATTTATAAGCGATCTATAGATCCTAGAACTGCAGTGTTCAGCTCTGCTTCATCATGTAGGAGAAGAGGGGACTGAATTAAAAAGCTTTCTCTCCTTGGAGTTCCCCTTTAAATCCAAGTCCCCTGCTCCTACGTTTTACTCACCCTTCAGTATCTTCACCTTTTATCATTGTCGCTCCGCTTGTGCCTTTAATTTCCAATGGATCGGATGTCAGAATTTACATCACAAGCTATCAATGCAAGTCAGGGAGGCCAGAACAAGACCAAAATGAGACTCTCATAGAGATGTATGAAGCTATGATTTCTGGCGCGCTACATGAAACACTGGAGTTGCCGGAGGTCACACATAATAGACAGCCACTGGAAACAGATGAAGACACGAGTGTTACACTAGTCACCATATGGACAATAAGAAGTAGAATAGTCAAAAATTTAGGTCAGGAACCATGAGAGCACATCAAGGCAGAGGGGATAAAACAGAGGCAGAGTTAAGTCATGGTCCGGGGTCCGTTTCCTGGAGGAGAGCGAATCAGAACAGAAGGAAGAGACAAATGAATGTTCAAACACAGGCAAGGTCAGGCAGCAAAAGATCAATTTCCAGAGCACAGATTCAAGAGACAAACTTAGCACCTTAGAGCTGAAACTAAGACTGGCAGTGCTCTGGGAGAAACTGCAGAGCTAAAAGGCTGAACAATTACAGGAAACAAGGAACACCTGTAAAATCTCAGCACAGCCTAGAAAGAGATTGGGCGACTGAGCTGTCAATAGAACACAAACAAGCCAGCATATTCAGTTCCAGATAGGAAGACTAAACTGTCAATCAGCAAACACACCCTGAATGCAGAGCAGAGAAATCGTGACGAGGGTAAGCATAAGACCGGGAATAATGGACTTACATATAAAGTACCAATCTAGTGCTGAAATTTAAAAAAAAACATGAAAAACTTCTCTCCAGGTCAATTTTCCTGGGAAAATCTGCACAAACAGAGAGAATCAGAATTCCAAAAGATCCATTAATCATCATAACGAATATACTAAAGAGTTAGGGCCTTGGAAGAGTGTGGGTGTGTTCTACCCTAGATTGGTGGGGCATCTCAGCTCAAGGGCCCCTGATGATTAAATCTGACATGACTCCCAAATATTGCAATACTTCAATCCTCCTAAAATAAAGCCCAACATATGTATATATATAGTGAATGTATGTCAGAAATTCCTGCGGTGCACGGAGACGTATGATAAATGTCTCCAGCTAAATGACAACGCTCCGGGACTCCGTTCACGCTATCGCGTTCCTCTCGCTTTCTATTTTCATTTCTTTTGCAACTGCCATATCATATTTCCTGACATTTTGGATAGGATACATTCAATAAAGCCCCCGCCATAGACATACAGCAACTGGAAGGAGATGAGGAATGTAGACACATTGTATAAATACATGGCTTTGATGACAGTGAGTTTTGATGGTATTGTCCTTAATGGGTCACGTGTTGACAGATCCACCAGATGGCACGAAAACTTTCATCTACTCTCAGACTTCCCCCTCCCACCCCGCCATTCTCTGCTTATATCTTTAGCTGGGATGGGGGTCATAATTCGTATATAATTCCAGATATACAGAGGCAGAATGGTTGATTACTGTGCGATTCCATTGGGATAAATAAAGCTATAGTCAGAAAAAGAATGAGGCAATTGTATACTGATCCCCCGTTGTGTTAATGGCATTTCTGTCTTGTTGCGAACTAGATGCAATGGCGGCTCCAGTATCTTATTATTAAGAGCAGAAATTACTATGCTCAGATTGGAGAGTTATTAAAGACATGCAGGATATCATTTTCATGCTATATACCATCATTATATATTTGTAATGGAGTATTTTCTGCGGCTTCAGTGACACCCAATGAGAACAAATATATTTAACTTTTTTTTAATTTTCTAAGCAATATGTCTATACAAGAGTCTGCTGTAATTACCATGTGATGATTGAGATTCTATAATAAGACACAGATTAGTCACGGATGTACGTAGCATTAAAATAGGACTGAGAAATGTATCGGGTCGTACCGCAGAAAGAGCAAATATTTTATAGATATTATTTTATTTGGATATTTTTTGTTGGATTTTATTTTTGTATTTCGATGATGTGATTTGATATCATGTTACAGATACTTAAAGGGAAATTGTCAGGTCGTTTTTGCCCACAAACCCATCACTACCTGTCCCTGCACCTTCCTAGCACATCCCTAACCATCTCTGTCTGACCTAAAACTGTCCTATAATGATTGTAGAAAATGAATTTTTCACTTACATGTTCATATGGTAATTAGTCATTATGTAGTCGCACAGGGCGTTCTCCAGCACTCCATCTCCCTCTCACTGCATGTTTATCACTCCCCGGTGGGTGTGGTAATAGGATTTCCAAGCGCATTCCGGCTTCTCAATTCAGTCACCCCCCTATGTGCATGATGCCGCAGCAGCGTCATTTTCGGACATGCAAAATGCTATTACTTGAAACATGTGGCTGCCGGCTTCATAATGCACAGTGCGCATGCTCAGAAGCCCTCAGGCTGATGCCCTATAAGCATGCGCATTGCACATTATGAAGCCGCTCAGTACACCTTGCAAGTAATAGCATTGAACAGGTCCGGAAATGACACTGCCGCGACAACATACCCAGTAGGAGGGGATTGAATTCAGGAGAGGACCACAGGCAAGGAAGTCCCAGCTCCACAGGACATGCACAGATGAATTGTTTCTCACTTCCGCAGCAGAAACATAGGTATTTGGCTTGATGATGTTCTCGGTGTTACTCAAATATCTTAACATGATCCATGTGTATAGGTTCAGGAGCAGTAATGGCAACTGGAGACTGAGGCCCCAATGGTTTCTGGAGTAATGGAGCCAGATGTATAAGTCCCTTGTCAGGAGACACCTACATGGATCTCTCCAGGAATCTGTGGCCAACCAGGGTAGACAAGAAAATCAGATCATCCAAAGTAGTAGGAATATCTTGGCCTGCCAGTTCATCCTTAATTTTTCCAGATAAGCCTCCCCAAAAGGCGGCCGTCAGCTCCTAATTATTCAGTCTAGTTCAGAGGAGTGGGTGTGAAATTGTACCAGATATCAATCAATTTGGTGCAGCTGTAGAGGAGAGGATGCTGCAGAGATGACATGACCCCGCTCATTGAAGACATTCCAAATGGTCTCTAATAAATCCATGATATCAGAGGTGACTGGTTCTCTTTTTGCCCACAGGGGGTTAACCCACCTAGATGCAACATCAGAAATGCCACTTTAACCCTGTCTGAAGAAAACTGATGAGCCAAAATTTGAAAGTGCAGACTGCCCTGGTTGATGAATCTTTGGCACTGCTTCAGGTCACCATAAAAACATGACGGATCAGACCAATAGAGGCACCAGAAGATAGATTATCTGCTGAAGTAGACTACATATAGGTCAGAATATGATCTTGTTGATCCCATATATGGATCGTCTTCTGTAGCAGGCCAGCAAGCTGGTTGGCAAGAGGATCCACAGGATCCATGAGCAGGCTGACAAGCTGGATAGCCAGAGAGTCAGTGGGATCTTTGACATGATCAAACTGTTATGCTTGCAGGAGGATGTGCATGGACCAGCTGCATCACAGAGGGAACTGTGTCAGATGACCCCTAGGGCTCAGATGGAAATAGGCACAGTGTCTGTTATAGCAGCCACAGACTCTGATATAATGGACAAAGACTCTGGCATAGGCAGGTGCAGCCAGGGTGGCTGTAGTAGATAGGAAGGCTGGAAGTGATAGCACGCAGGACAGAAAGGAATGGGAAGGCAGGAAACAAGAACAGGAAGTAAGCATAGTCTCAAGAACAAATGAAGGATAAGGCATGTACAGGAGATGCAGACAGGACCTGATACCTAACTGGCTAGTAAGAAAACTAGCTAACTGATGGTGTTGATCAGGCATCTCCCTTAATGGAAGTATGCATTATATACCTAGTGCCTCTCAGCCATAGGTCGAGGGGCACTTCGGGGTTAAAGGACGCTGGCCCTTTAAAAGCAATGCAGGCACTCAGTCATGCACCTCAGGTGCACTCCCCGGAGACCTGTGCCGCATAAACAGGACCCAGGAGTGTGAGTCAGTCAAAGACCACGTGGATGGAGAAGGAGGAAGGAAGTATGCATCCGTGCACCAGCAGTGAGTAAGCCAACATCCCTGATGCAGGGAAGCAGCAGACCATGAGGACGTCAGCATTACAGTGCACTCAACCTTAGCCCCCTCTTCACCAGCCCAGAAGGAAGCCTTTTATCCAGCAGGAAGTCTTCCTAATTGGTAATGGTAGGGCTGGTTGTTGGTAGGGGAAGGCTGGAGGGCTAGTGGAGACTTTTTCTTGGTCCCAGAATGGCAGATGGAACCTGACTTGCCAAGTAGACACCTTCATGGATTCAGGAACCAGACATCTTTCATGACAACGCTGTCCCCAATGGAGTGGCTGTATAGAGCTCAAGGCCAAGATAGGTTTATAGGTACGGAACCAGAGCAGACCAGGGGAAACGGGCATGACAAATTTGGAAGTAACATGAATGACATCTTCTCCAAATGCGAGGCTCCAATACAAAGTTCCACTAGCTTAGGCACAAAGTATATGGGTTTAGACCAGAGTGCTCCATTGAAAGATGACACAGCCTAGGACCTCTGGACACAATGAATGGGAGTGATGTTTCCAGCAGATCCAAAATCCAGGTGGGCTATCTCAGTGAACTGGGAATCTCCAAACGACACTGACATGGACAAAATCAATAAGGGAGAGGATTTGTTCTAGCCTAGGTTAGCAGCACCTACATACCACAGGCTAAGGATTTCTGGCCCTATGTGACAAGCATAGATTAAATGTTTCACAAAACTGATGTAGAAACACAGACCCTTGGCTCGGTGGTTTTCTTGACATTGTGCCGACAACATATGGTGCACCTGCATAGGTTTGGGATGGGCAAGTCTTTGGAGAGATAGTGGCATATGTATAAGTCCCTTTTCTTGAGACACCTCCATAGATTTTTCTGGAACCCAAGGTCAACCCAGGTAGCCAAGGAGGTCAATTGATCCAGAGTAGCCAGAATATCACAACCTGCCAGTTCATCCTTAATTTTCCCAGATAGGCCCTGCCATTAGGCACCAACCAGAGCCTTGTTGTTCCACCCAAACTCAGAATACAATCCGCAAAAGTAAATGGCCTACTGGCCGACTGTAAGAGCACCCTGGTAAAGTCTGAAGAGTTTGAAAGTTGCAGAGGCGACTCAACTCTAGGCTGAAGGGAATATCCTGGTAATGAAGTGCTGATCCTTTAAGTGTAGGGCAGGAGTGCATGCAAGCACTCTAAATACAAGCCAGTGAAACCTGTGCGACATGCAAAGTACCTGGGAGTGCGAAGAAGCAGAGGAGAATGTTGATGGCTGTGCAGAGGGGCAGGACCATGAGTAAGAGCCACGGCAGTGAGTAAGTCAGTGTAGTTTACATAGTATAGTTTTATGGCCTTTGGCCACCAGTGTACTCACTGACTTAAAAACAATACCTCTCCTATTTCCTCCTCTCCTCCGGTCTCTGCAGTGGTCAGTGTTCAACAGTTCTGCACATCACAGTAATGATGTCACCGAAGGCAGAAAAAGTGAGAGAATGATGGAGTAGGGAGAAGACAGCGGAGTGCTCACTTTTTCATTATTGATTTCAACTGTAGCGGCATTCTCTACACTGAAACTGTTGAAAATCAATGTCAGTTGGGGGGTCCACCTAACTCATGGGTTCCATAGCAGCCACATCATGTGCCACAATTGACTGTACGCCACTGCCTTTGGGATGCCTCGGAAGAAAGATTACTAGCCTTGCTCTCTCCTCCACCATTAGTGTTTGACATCACAAATGCTCTACTGGATGAATGGGCAAAAATTTCCACAAACGCACAATAATTTCTAAGCAGGCCGCTACTATATAGCATGCACATCTCCCGACAGTGAAAACAAGTTGATTTTTTTTTAAAGCTGGTTATTTCGCACTGTATATCTCAGGATATGTAGAGCAAAGAACAGAAATAAGATGCTGGGGAAGAAAGGTGTACTACAGTCCGCGCTGCCAGGGTGCCACACATCAAAGCAAACGAGTAGTCGATGTTCAGTGCAATCCTTCTTTATTCTCCTACGTGTTTCGGCGCCCTCCTGGCACCTTCATCAGTTGATCCCTGATGAAGGTGCCAGGAGGGCGCCGAAACGCGTAGGAGAATAAAGAAGGATTGCACTGAACATCGACTACTCGTTTTCTTTGATGTGTGGCACCCTGGCAGCGCGGACTGTAGTACACCTTTCTTCCCCAGCATCTTGTTGAATCTCCACATGAACGTGGCCGGTGGAAGTCCAGCAGCAGCCATCAGGATATTATTACAAGCCAGTTGTGGGTTACACAACTGGAGCAGGTGAGTGGATTGTATTTCTCACCGTTGCACAGACTAGTGTCTAGTGATAAGGGCACTATTGCGCCTTTGCCCCCCCCCCTCTTTTATTTCTGCTAAAGAACAGAAATAGGGAAGGATGCATCTGTATACTACATGTGTCTTTATCATGCCATTTTTTGAACAATTTTAAAGGTGAAGAAAAGTGACCTCAACTTTTCCAAACTTTCTAAATAGTTTTGAGTTTGGAATTGGAGATCGATTAGACACAAATTGTTTCTTTTCCATGATTTTGTTACCCCCATTTTTTATTCATTAATTTTTCAAAGTATATAAGATGTGGATTGTGAAAAAGGTTCTGCTTCTGATTCCTGATTGATGAGATCCACGAAACAATGCTGTTGAGTTGAGTTTGACTTTGAAGGCTTTTCTGTTCTCTTACAGACACAAAAAATGGGAAAAAGAAAATTACTTTTTTAAATCCTTGTGGCTCGTTATCTTGTGCTCAGCCTCCTTTACATAAGCATCGATACAATTAAACTAATAACATTTTATAATAGAATTTTGCCGCTGTATTGTTCATGACTTATTTCACACAATTGCCAGCTGACGTTGGCACAGGCAGTTATTCCCATCACTTGGCAATGTTCACTGCAAATTTCACAAAGGAAAATGCAAAGTAATTTGTGTTACTGAATATTTATGTAATTACAGTTATCTGCACAAGTTTTAGATTTAATTGTAAATTTCTGTTTTCTCCAGGTTTTGCGTATACTGACCATCTATGGGATGGATGACACACATGACATCTGGTTGACCAACCTATTGGATAGCAAAATTTATTGGTAATATTAGAATGGGCTAAGATACTCCAGTGAAGTACATTATACAATAAAACATTTTTAACTTTTAGATACATAGTGTCATGGTGTCAGGGAGTATCTGCAAGGCCAGGATGGAAGCGGGCGTGGGTCAAGATGGGCTATTGCCCTGGAACCCCACTCCCTTGGGGGCTCCCAGCATGTACATCAGGAGCTACACTACTAGGCTGATAGTAGAATTATTCAGAATAAGGAAAAAGATCCAGCGGAGAATTTCCGGAATGCTTATTTATTCGCTATACAAAACCTCCATAAAACAGCGGGGTGTGCATCAAGCCAACATGTTTCGACTTACACAGTCTTAATCATGCCATGAGCTGCCTTTCCCTACCCTTTTCCCACTGTAACATAGTAGAAAATCTGATATTTAGACTATTTAAAGACCTTGAGTGACCGATCATGTGATCAGTCTTGCGACACTTACCACAAGTCTCTTACTCTGTTAGACTTTAGAACCTTTGGTGAAATCCTGATCATGTGATCAGTCATGTGGCCTTGATGTTACTACAAATCTTGTACTCTGTGGGACTTTATTACCTTTGGTGACCACAGTTATACAGGAGTCGTGAGAGCTGAAGAGGAGCTAAACTGATGGTAAGTCCTCACTTGTCTGTGTGTGTGCGTGTGTACTTCAATAAAGACATCAGAATGAATGAGTTCCTGGTGGTATATATTAGTGAGGACAACAGAATGTATGGGCTCCTGGTTTTATATATTAGTGAAGAAGTCAGAATATATAGGCTCCTGGTGGTATATATTAATATGGACATCAGAATGTATGAGCTCTTGGTTGTATATATTATTGAGGACATCAGAATATATAGGCTCCTGGTGGTATATAATTGTGTGGACATCAGAATGTATGGTCTCCTGGTGGTAGATATCCGAGAAGACATCAAAATGTATGGGTTCCTAGTGGTATATATTATTTAGGACATCAGAATGAATGGGCTCTTGGTGGAATATATTAGTAAGGGCAACAGAATGTATGGACACCAATGGTATATATTAGTGAGGACATTCAAATGTATGGGCTACTGGTGGTAAATATTAGGCATGACATCAGACTGTATGGGCTCCTGGTGGTATATATAACACTGAGGACATCAGAATATATGAGCTCCTGGTGGTATATATTAGTAAGGACATTGGAATGCATGGGCTCCTGGTGGTATATATTAGGTAGGACATCAGACTGTATGGGATCTTGGTGGTATAAATTAGTAAGCACATCAGAATGTATGGTCTCCTGATGGTATATATTATTGAGGACATCAGAATGTATGAGATCCTGGTGGTATATATTAGTGAGGACATCAGAATGTATGGGCTCCTGGTGGCATATATTAGGGAGGACATCAGAATGTATGGGCTCTTGGTGGTATATATTAGTGAGGACATCAAAATGTGTGGGCTCTTGGTTGTATATATTAGTGAGGACATTAGAATGTATGGGTTCCTGGTGGTATATATTAGTGAGGACATCAGAATGTATGGGCTCCTGGTGCTGTCTATTAGTGAAGACATCAGAATGTATGGGCTCCTGGTGCTGTCTATTAGTGAAGACATCAGAATGTATGGGTTCCTGGTGGTATATAATAGTGAGGATATCAGAATGTATGGGTTCCTGGTGGTATATAATAGTGAGGATATCAGAATGTATGGGTTCCTGGTTGTATATATGTGTCTGTATGTACAGTATGTGTACGTGTCAGTATGATGGTACTTTGCATATATATCTAGGTGTGCATGTGCTTGGTGTACATGCGTGTGACTATGTGTGTGTACACATGTTTGCGTAACATAAAGTGTTTGTGTCACAAATTGTGTATGTAGCATCCATTTATAAATTCTGTATGCACAGGTAATAGTTGATAGTTGTAAACATGTCAGCAATCATCCAACAAACGAATATATTGCTGCTCATTCATCGGGAGATTGGAATATTTATGGCAGAACAAAAATGCTTGTCCTCAGCAGCACATCACCCGATGCAAACAACAGAAGTGCTGCTGATAGCGTGATACAGAAGGGACAGATTGAGCTAATAATGATCGTTCTGTGTCCATCATTCTTCATTATCCTGTTAAAGAGGCTGGAAACAAGCGCGGAACAACTTTAATGTTGTCGGTCTTGCATGTTTAACGGTCTGAACTGAGTGAATGTAAATACAACCTAAATAATTGAGTGTGATGGTGCAATAGACATTAAAATGAATTTAGGCACTGGCTCTGGTCCTCATTGTTTATTATTGCTGTGGTCCCTCACCGCCTGCTCCCCTATAAGTTCTTATTCTAGAAAACTAGAGACTATTTTACTTTTTGTAGTGACCACAGGGGGTAATACACGAATGACAAATATACTGTATATTTTTTTAACCCATACTTCGGAGTAAATAATGTATAATGAAAGCCAAAGGGGGCACTTTTTTCTTGTATTGACTGCCTTTGTAGTTCTGGAGTGTTGCTGCTGTACTATTTAATTGAGTTTTTTCCCTTAGTCTGCTCTGCGGCTCTGCAGGTGGAGGTAAAGGTGAAGGGGTGTGTCTGAAGAGCTTTCTACTCTGCCCTTAGCCTTAAATAGTTTCGCTTCCTTCCACTAGATGTTGCAGATTTAGTTCATTTCTAATCTAGGACCCGTGCTCGTGAAGCCGTGCTCTGCTGAGCTGTGCTTTTGCTGCATTGGACTTTCATATGAAACTACTAGGGTTTCCTGATCCATGGGTGGAGGTAGGGGCTCTTAGTCTAGGGATAATCCGAAGCGAATGACTAGGGTGGAGGCCCAACACTCCTCACCTTCAGAGGTACCTTTTGGAACAGGGCCAGTCAGAAACCTAAAGTCCAGGGCCACACTAGCTCCCCTGAATGCCATTACCCACCTTACCATCTTTCCTACTGATTCTCTTACCATCCCGTGACATTTACCACCTAGATAACTCATACCTCCGCTTACCTGTGGCTAAAAATGTTAAATCAATTATTATTATTATTATTTCTTTTCTTTATGAATCATGGTTCTAGATCAATAACTATCCTAGGATAATTAAAGCCTACAGGAATATCGGTCACCATGCAGCAAGTATAAAACAAATTAATAAAGGATTAGTTTCCAACATTAAAGTGTTTCACAAATCCAAAGGACGGGTGATACCATGGACCTCGAGAACATGTTGGCTTTTTTTCATTCTCTATGCTACTGCCATGGACAATCCCATAAACAAGGAGTAGAGCAATGGTGACCATTCAATTCAGTGATCCGAAGGATAAAAAAAACCAATGCGCAAGCTTTCCTTCATCCATTGGGTAAGTCATAATTGTTAATGTTGTGAATCAGTACAAAGGTCTACTCTACAAGTGATTATTATTATTATTATTTATTTATATAGCGCCATTAGGTTCTATGACGCTTACATTAGGATAAGGGAGACAAGCACAAGTACACTAACTCTAGACGATCCGGACATACAGGTACGGGAGGGGACCCTGTCCACGAGGGCTCACAGTCTACGGGGTGCGGGTGGGGATACAGTTGGTTGGGGGAATGTCAGGTATGGGGCGGTCGCCTGGGTCTCATGGCAGGTTGTAGGCTTCACGGAATAGGTGAGTTTTCAGGTGACACTTGAAGCTTCTCAGGGTCATAGAGTGTCTGACGTGTTGGGGCAGGGAGTTCCAGAGAATGGCAGATGCCCGGGAGAAGTCCTGGACATGGTTATGCAAAGAGGAGATGAGGGGGGAGCAGAGGAGGAGTTCTTGGGAGGAACGGAGGTTGCGTGAGGGTAGGTATCGGGAGACCAGGTGGGAGATGTATGGTGGGGGCAGGTTGTGCATGGCTTTGTATGCCATGGTTAGTGTTTTCAATTGGGATCTCTTGGAGGCGGGGAGCCAGTGAAAGGCTTGGCAGAGGGTGGAGACAGGGGAGTAGCGGGAGGACGGAAGGATTAGTCAGGCAGCGGAACTGAGGATAGATTGGAGAGGCGTAAGGGATTTAGCCGGGAGGCCAGTGAGGAGGTTGCAGTAGTCAATTGATTGTTCTGGGTTCCAAAAATGTGAGACCTTCTTATCAGTTCATCATTGGAAAACCCTTCAAAGAGATTTGATTTTAGGGGACTCTTCACTTTACTCTCTGTCAAGCATTCCTTAGTTCAGGTGCAATGTACCTGACAGGCTCAGGTTAGAAAACCACTTATAATATCTAATCATCTCAATTTCAGGTCTCTAAAAGTAATCAGTGACCTTCATAGGGATGTATTAAAAGTGAGTGCACAAATTCAGATGTTAAAAGAAGACTTTTAATAATCGAAACTATACTAAAGCAAAAAGTTTGAAAGTTCTCAAACACCACCAGATAGCCTCCAGTTTTCATGACATAACTATTACTAAATATCAAAATTAGGGAACAAACTAAATGGTAATGCAGTTAGATGT
The DNA here is from genome assembly GCA_033576535.1 of Allobates femoralis. NCBI lineage: Eukaryota > Metazoa > Chordata > Amphibia > Anura > Aromobatidae > Allobates > Allobates femoralis. The sequence goes on along the minus strand of JARQOC010000002.1, from coordinate 48,479,342 downwards.
TATTTAATTACTATTTACTCAGTTTCAGGGGTTACATGTTCAGCTAAATAAACATTTATGATGAATAAAATAAGAAAATACTAACTTTCAAATGTGAGACAAGTTCAGGTGCAGTGAGCCTGAGAAGCCACAAAAGTCAGATCTCCTCTCCTGGCTTCAAAAAGATCCTTATTATGGATCGAAACGTTGCAGAAGGTGGAATAAATGAAGTAATTTGATTTACCAACCTGCGAGATGCTGTTCATACTTTTCTATGCCAGCTCTCGAGAACATAGACTAGAGAACACCTTGGAGTTTAGTGCAAATATATCAAAAGCCTTTATTAGTCAAAATATCCAGTGATTAAGTATAAAAATGACCTCATAACAAAAAACATATAGGGTACATGTCAAGAAAAAAAAGGGATTGCAAAAAATAAATCGTAACAAACATATACAGAGTCTGATGATCTTTACAACACCAATGGAAACGTCTCTAGTACATGCACGAAAAGGCACAATGTCATTAAAAATGACCCCTAATAAAGACCTCTTAGGGTACCTTTACACGCGGCAATTTTCTAGGAATTTCACTGGCAACTTACTGGTTGCAGTGAAATCATGGAGACATTGTTCCATTTGTACACAGCAACAAGATAGAACAATGTGTCCATGATTTCACTACAACCAGTAAGTTCCCAGTGAAATTCCTAGAAAAGTTGCCGCGTGTAAAGGTACCTTTAAAGCGAACCTGTCACCCCCTCCAGGCATCTAAAAATACCATAGCCACCTTCTGCAGCACTAAGGCTGCATTCTGACAAGGTGTATATAGCATTTATGCTCCCTTGATTCACTGAAATAAAGACTTTTATAAAATCTGTTTCAAACCTAATCCAAGACCGGGAGGCGGGTTTTCATGTGTCTGTCTCCCTCCTCTATGGTGTCAGTCATCCCTCTCTGCTCTCTGTGCACCTCCTCCAGGGCCATCTCCCTGCATTACAGAGCTTTGTCAGCTCTGCTACAACATAGAGCTGCTGTTATAAGAGACCCCACAGTAGTAAATCTAGCAGGATGAGCAGACAAAGCAGTGCCTGCTACTTAGCAGCCCTTGAGCTGAGCAGTTTTCACTTTCAGTTTCATTGCTCCGTCCTCAGCCCCTGATCTAAAGCACAAACTCAACTCTGCTGCACTACTGACAGCTCAGCTCAAGGGCTGCTACGTAGCAGACACTGCTTTGTCTGCTGTTTTGCTCAGGGTCCTCCTGCTACCGGTAGATTTACTACTGTGGGGTCTCCTATAACAGCAGCTCTATGTTGTAGCAGAGCTGACAAAGCTCTGTAATGCAGGGAGGAGGTGCACAGAGAGCAGAGAGGGATGACTGACACCACAGAGGAGGGAGACAGACGCTTGAAAACCCGCCTCCCGGTCTTGGATCAGGTTTGAAACAGATTTTATATAAGTCTTTATTTCTGTGAATCAAGGGAGCATAAATGCTATAGACACCTTCTCAGAATGCAGCCTTAGTGCTGCAGAAGGTGGCTATGGTATCTTTAGATGTCTGGAGGGGGTGACAGGTTCGCTTTAAAGTTACATATAGACTAGTATCACAGAAAAGTCTGTTTGTAATCTGTATGTAAACTGTTACATAGGACTTAGGTCACGTAGATTCAAACATTGTGCTATGTAAAAATATACATACAGTTGTGGCTAAAAGTATTGACACCCCTGCAATTCTGTCAGATAATCCTCAGTTTCTTCCTGAAAATGATTGCAATCACAAATTCTTTGGTATTATTATCTTCATTTAATTTGTCTTCAATGAAAAAACACAAAAGAGAATGAAGCAAAAAGCAAAACATTGATCATTTCACACAAAACTCCAAAAATGGGTCGGACAAAAGTATTGGCACCCTCAGTCTAATACTTGGTTGCACAACCTTTAGCCAAAATAACTGCGATCAACCGCTTCCGGTAACCATCAATGATTTTCTTACAATGCTCTGCTGGAATTTTAGACCACTCTTCTTTGGCAAACTGCTCCAGGTCCCTGATATTTGAAGGGTGCCTTCTCCAAACTGCCATTTTTAGATCTCTCCACAGGTGTTCTATGGTATTCAGGTCTGGAATCATTGCTGGCCACCTTAGAAGTCTCCAGTGCTTTCTCTCAAACCATTTTTTAATGCTATTTGAAGTGTGTTTTGGGTCATTGTCCTGCTGGAAGACCCATGACCTCTGAGGGACACCCAGCTTTCTCACACTGGGCCCTACATTATGCTGCAAAATTTATTGGTAGTCTTCAGACTTCATAATGCCATGCACACGGTCAAGCAGTCCAGTGCCAGAGGCAGCAAAGGAACCCCAAAACATCAGGGAACCTCCGCCATGTTTGACTGTAGGGACCGTGTTCTTTTCTTTGAATGCCTCTTTTTTCTCCTGTAAACTCTATGTTGATGCCTTTGCCCAAAAAGCTCCACTTTTGTCTCATCTGACCAAAGAACATTCTTCCAAAACGTTTTAGGCTTTCTCAGGTAAGTTTTGGCAAACTCCAGCCTGACTTTTTTATGTCTCGGGGTAAGAAGTGGGGTCTTCCTGGGTCTCCTACCATACAGTCCCTTTTCATTCAGACACCAATGGATAGTACGGGTTGACACTGTTGTACCCTGGGACTGCAGGGCAGCTTGAACTTGTTTGGATGTTAGTCGAGGTTCTTCATCCACCATCCGCACAATCTTGCGTTAAAATCTCGCGTCAATTTTTCTTTTCCGTCCACATCTAGGGAGGTTAGCCACAGTGTCATGGGCTTTAAACTTCTTGATGACACTGCGCACGGTAGACACAGGAACATTCAGGTCTTTGGAGATGGACTTGTAGCCTTGAGATTGCTCATGCTTTCTCACAATTTGGTTTCTCAAGTCCTCAGACAGTTCTTTGGTCTTCTTTCTTTTCTCCATGCTCAATGTGGTACACGCAAGGACACAGGACAGAGGTTGAGTCAACTTTAATCCATGTCAACTGGCTGCAAGTGTGAGTTAGTTATTGCCAACACCAGTTAGGTGCCACAGGTAAGTTACAGGTGCTGTTAATTACACAAATTAGAGAAGCATCACATGATTTTTCTAACAGTGCCAATACTTTTGTCCACCCTCTTTTTTATGTTTGGTGTGGAATTATATCCAATTTGGCTTTAGGACAATTATTTTTGTGTTTCATTGAAGACTAATTAAATGAAGATAATAATACCAAAGAATTTGCGATTGCAATCATTTTCAGGATAAGCTGGGCATTATCTGACAGAATTGCAGGGGTGTCAATACTTTTGGCCACCACTGTATATCCAAAATATAACATTGGATGGATAAAAGAGGTGTTAATGGGAAAAGTAGGGCCACAAACTATTGATGCTACTAGAATAAGTAATCATACTGACTCAGGTACATACCCACATTAAGGGAATAAGGTCAAAGTTTTTACTCATATTAAGGTTGCCTAAAGATCTCAAGGTGGTAACTGACTTTAAGTCAGACAAAGAGAACCAGGGGGCCTCCTTACGCACGTTTCGCTCTCAGGGGTGTTGAAATACTTCATCAGAGAGCAAAACTGTCCAGAAGGTCTGATGTAATACTGTGAGATTAGGATTCATAGCGCATGTAAAGTCAGAAAATTGTTGGGGGGGGGCAAATTTTCTGACAAATACAAAACTAACTGAGCTGTGCCTGTGAGATCAGCTGCGCCTGGGGGAGGGTTAATTCTGATTCTTAATTAAGCCTATTGCTGAAGGAATTGTTACTGATTTGCCAAGTTTTTATCCTTACTTTTTATTACTTTCTTTATTCTGCTCTGTGTAATGGCTACCCCAATTTTTCCTATCACTTGACTCTTTTGACCACAGAATCAGTCAGTGGCAAGAGATACCTAATTTGTGAAGTATTAGTCACACAGCAAAAATAAAGAGATTAAAGAAATTCCAACAGCTGGAAGAGAAATTCAGTGATCGAATAATGTTCTACCTTCGTTCTACAAACCACATAAACACTACTAAGCCAACAATACGATGCAATTAGGATGCCAGGACTTGATTGACAAAAGTCTGAGGCCAAAGTGTGAAAGACCCCGGAGCGGTGTAGAATTAGTCGGATTTCTGTGTTGACAGTAAAAGCCTGAATAAATCCGAAGAGACGGCGAGAAATCTCCTATTATTATAAACCTCAACACAAAATGAGAAAAATGAGAAGAGTTTGGAGATTGATGTCATCTCTTTATGGGTTTTCATAGGAACCAAGTACTCCGAACATCACAGGAACGTTGTATTACCCTCGTGAATTACGTCTGATTATTTCATCATCCGGAAAGAATCATTTCATGTATCTAAATTCTTCTAATTTCTGATATAACATTATCTGGATGAAGTTTCTCCGCCACTGAATTATTCATGCGCTCTACAACACAACATCACAATCTACAGATCATCTGCGGCTATTACTGTGACAATGACCCCTTTTATCCAGTGATTCTAGTAATTACTATCAGAATTGATATTTTTCTCTCTTCCAAGTAAAAATTCATCATTAGCAGAAAACTCAAACTAGGTCATTACTACATTGTAATGATTTCACCCGTCCATCATGATGGATCACAATTAGATTGTGTTTGTTAATTTAGCCAATAGCAGTCACTTATTTTGGCACATTTTTCAGAGCACCCTATCCATACCAACCAGGATCAATTTGGTTAATCCAAAGAAAAGAAATAAAAGTGAGCAAATACTCTAAAATAAGTAAATATGTAAATTGCAATACTGTATGAAAGTAAAAATTGGGTACTTGATAACATTATCTTAATCAAAAAAATGTAAAGACCATCCCACCACGTCACGGTAACACCATGGGGATGGTCCTAACCTAGCATCAGGTATTTAAAATCTTACCAGATGTCAAGTGATGTAAACATGATAAGGATTGGGAGAAGCTCGGGGCCCAACAGGTGACACCCGGCGATGTTAAGCTATATACACATAATGTCCAGCTCATATAAGGCAGACAACACCTTAGATTGCAATGACTGCAACACAAAAATGAACAATGAAAACCAAAAACTGAACTAGAATGAAAGTACAGTAAAGCATGCAGTATGTTCACACAGATCATAAAACAGCAAAACCAGAGAAAAGTAACAAAAATGAGCAGATACCCCAAATATTTCAATACCGCATAAAAATAAAAATAGGGTACTTGGTGACATTATTTTTATCAATAAAATTTAGAAACCATCTCACCCCGAGAAGGTGACCCCGTCGAGATGGTCCTAACTAGCATCAAATATTAAAAACCTTACCAGATGTTAAGTGATGTAACTGTGATAAGGGCTGAGCATATTTACTTACTTTAGGGCAGCTGCCCACTTTTGTTTATTTTCTTTGGTTTTACTGTTTTGCGGCCTGTGTGAACATGCACATACATACTGCATGCATATGTGGCGCCCCTGCGTCTGCCTGCTACAGATTGTATGTAACATCTATGTAATGACATGTCTGATTGGAATTGGGGTCCCACTGCTAGATGTCTCAAATGAACACACACTGCCTTATCTCTACCCAGGAAGCCTGAGTTGGGCTGTTGACTCACCCCAGGTAGGAACCGGGCCCTCCGGATGTCGTCAGGGGCTGTGGGATGTCACGATGGCATAACCTGGTCTGTGATCCCCTCGTCGAGCAATCAGTTATAAGGGGGAAGTTGAAAAAGGGATGAAAGAAAAAAATATAAAAATTAAATAAAAGAGATTTTCTCAAGATGCCACCTGTGGCCGCTGCTACAGTCGGGACCTCTGGTGATGATAGCAGCTGCAATGATTTAGCTCTCCATGGGAAGAGCGGGTTCCCAGGGCAACCGAAGTAGTCTGTGGAGGTGATTTGGGGAATGGGAAGCCAGAGGGGCTGAGATCACTGCTTGCAGGGATCAGGGACACTCTCAGGCAGGCTCTTGCTGCCGTCTTGGTGATTCAGTTTACCTCTCCCCAGACGCAGACAGGTTGAAGCTCATACAGTGCTGAGCTTTAACCCGGTTTACTTTGCTTGCTAGATAGATGTTCAAGTTACAAGACAGTGCAGTGGTGGCTCTGGTAGTCTTTTAGCAGCTGGGATAGCTTGTCCAGATCACTCCTTTTTGTGTTCTTTTCCATGGGTCTCTTTCTTACTCTTCCGCATGCAAAGCTATGTTCCAGCGACCATGGGCCTTTGTTGGGTGAGCTGTCTGGTCCCCTGGCCTTAGTACGGTGGCCTTCTCTTTACTGCAACAGGGTTTGGGTTGTGGGACATAATGACCCTGCACCCCGCCAGGTTCATGGTTGGAGCGTGGAGCGTCCTGGCCACCTCAGAGCCGGCACCCTGTTTTCTGCCCCAGTCCATCAGCTTTCCCGCTAATTCAGACACACAAATGGATTGCTCACTATCTGTGCCCCTAGGACTCCTTCTGTCTCTCTATGGTCTGTAGCCCAGGACCTGGAAAAGCCTCATGGTGGTACAGACCGCCAGGTCCATGTCCTTTCATTCTCATGTGATACTGGTGTTCTCTCCTCTCCTTCTGCTTGATTCCCTGCTGGTTCCTGGATTAACTAACTTCCTGTGGTGTTGTCTGGTTTTGTTTCCTCCCCTGACGTTTCCTGTCTAATTTCACCACTCTCCACTTGTCTCCTTCCACCATCCCGTTGCTGAGCATAGAGACCCTAGTCTTGAGATCGGAGTGTGTTCGGTGTGTGTTTGGGGTGATTGAATTTACCGATTCTGGTTGCTGTGCCTTCTAGTGATGACCAGTCCACAGGGGCACCACACTGTGACCCAGCCTCTGGACAGAGTCAGGGGTTAGTTAGGGTATAGTAGGATGGAGTAGGTCCAGTGAGCATCAGGAGCTGCTCTAAAGGGACCAACTGCAATCAGGGAACCAACCCCTAGGTCATCCTGCTTTATAGGACCTAGTGGAAGAACTGGGTGCTGGTGTGTTTTATGCTTACCAGCAATTCAAGTGGAGCACTTCGGGGCATCAGTAGTACATAGGATCAAGGAACTGCTATAGGCACAGATACCCACAGGATCCACATTACCAGCCTGGCAGGAGGTAAACCAAAGCAACCTAGAGGAAGTACTGGAAGCTGAAGGCACCAAGAAACCTACATCTCAAGGAAAGGCAGCAGAAACGCTCACTGTGTGGAGAGGACTACATTTCTCATTAGACTGGGTGGATCACCTGCCTGGTGCAGGATGTACAACCCTGGATCTGCTACCGAAATGTGCAGTAAAAAGATAAAGCAAAGACTGACTCCTACTGTTCACTTTCTCGACTGAACCCACCACCATCTCCCTCATGATCTCCATGGGAGCCAGACCTGGTTCGGAAGGGTTAACCACCTGCACTGCTGTCACCACCTATCTCCCAGGGATCCCCTGCAGTGCCCGCCACATCTGGCTGATCATCCCAACTGGCGTCACAAACAAACTTTATCCCTTGTACTTTTCCTTTCACATGTGTGGTTAGGACCACAATGGAGGGGTGCGGCTACCCTGAACCGAACTCCAGCTCAGCTACTGAATAACCTGGCTCTTGTAACCTATACACGTATACTGTATTTCCTTCCAGTTAATTTTTTGATTTTCTTTCAATTTAGGTAATGAACAATTATTTTCCGATCATGATGGAGCACAATCTAAATGGGGCTTCATAAAACAAATAACTTTACCCCAGTTTTCTGTAGTCCAGTCAGTGTGCTTTCTGCAAGGGTGTATTCTACGATGAACTTCCATGAGAAAATTTAGGACATCTGGAAGAATGATTTTTCAGAGAACAAAAGTTGAGCGCTGCCAGGAGCCCTGTGTCATGACAACAGTAAAGCACCCAGTAAGGCATCTATTCATTTGTGGAGGTGGGGCTCATCCATGGAGGAGGCTCACTCATGATTATACTTAAGAACATGGTAATAAATAAATGTGACCTAAATCTCCTCCAAGAGCAAATTCTCCCAAATATCCAAGAGCAATTTGGTGATGAACAAAATTTTTTTCTGTATGGTTGTCATACAGCAAATGTACGGTAATTGACTTGGTGAACAAAATATTGACATTTAGGTTCATGGTAAGGAAACTCCCCAAACCTCAATTCCATTTAGAATAAATGACCAGAGATCGGTAGGTGGACTGTTACGTGTGTTTGGTGCTGGTGGGTGTGGTTTGGTGGCTTCTTCTTTGAACTAAATTAGTGTTTATTTTTAAGTCCACATGGTTGTGGAACTGATTATAATAGAAGCAGGGGTCTGAGGGGTAAGACCCCCAGACAGTAAGACAACCCTTGCACACTTAAAGTTTACCAGTTGGCGTAACCAATTTAGTTGGTGGGCGAGGCATGGCAACAGTCTGTGCGTTATAATGGATTATGCTCCGCCTCCATCCAAACATATATTTATAGTGAAAAATTGGAACAGCACCAAAAATTACTTCAATTTATGTGCAAAGCTTTCCCAACCAGCAATCCAGGTGGTTCCTTAGAATTGAGTAAACAAAAGAAAAACAGCACAAAAAAATAGAAAAAGTGGACTTTATTGCCCAATGACGTGGCCACACATTGGGCAATAATAAAGTCCACTTTTTTCTATATTTTTGTGCTGTTTTTCCTTTTTTTTACACTCTCTCTCTATTAGATATTACACACACACTTCAGACTGCTGAGGGCTGAATACACAATAGCTGTATAAACAATAAAGAATACACAGTAGAGATGGCTGCTACCATAGCTGTATACACAATAGAGATTGCTACGGGCCGTATTGACAAAGTAGGCGGCTACTGGCTATACACACAGTAGAGAATACACAATAGAGACTGATGCTGGCCGTATACACAATAGAAATCGCAGCAGGACAAATGCACAATGGAGACGGCTGCTAGCTGTGCACAGCACAATAGACACTGCTGCAGGCCTGGCCACACACACAATGGAGATGGGTGCAGGACAAGTGCACAATGGAAATGGCTGCGGGACAAAAGCACAATGGTGATGGCTGCAGGACAAATGCACAATGGAGACGGCTGTGGAACCTATGCACATTGGAGACTGCTGCGAGACGTATGCACATTAGAGACCGCTGCGGGATATATAAACATTGGAGACTGTGCAGGACTTATACAATGTATATAATAGGCTAGCCTCTTCTGTAATGGGTCAGCACTGTCCACAGTGGGTTAGCCCTGTCTATAATATGTATCCCCTTCTGTCATGGATCAGCACTGTCCACAGTGGGCTAGCCCTGTCTATAATAGGCTAGCCCCTTTTGTAATGTGCCAGGCCAGGAGAAATGAGGAAGCAGCTGGGTCACAAGCTTCTGACAACATAACTTGCATGCATGATGCATTGGTCTGATGTTACAGGGGCTGCTGGGATTTGTAGGTCTGCAGTACATGCATTGGTCTGATGTTACAGGGGCTGCTGGGATTTGTAGGCCTGCAGTACATGCATTGGTCTGATGTTACAGGGGCTGCTGGGATTTGTAGTCCTGCAGTACGTGCATTGGTCTGATGTTATAGGGGCTGCTGGGATTTGTAGTCCTGCAGTACATGCATTGGTCTGATGTTACAGGGGCTGCTGGGATTTGAAGTCCTGCAGTACATGCATTGGTCTGATGTTACAGGGGCTGCTGAGATTTGTAGTCCTGCTGTACATGCATTATGTACAGCAGCTCCTGTAACATCAGACCAATGCATCATGCATATACTCTCCAGGTGTGGAGGGAGGGCACTCTCACTCACCTCCATGCAGTTGTCCCAAACTTGTCCACCAGGTGTCTGCTCCTGCTCGGCTCCTGGTGGTGCCTGCCAGGAGGAGTCTTCGGCCACACTCCAGGGCTTTTCCCTGCACAGAACAAGTGCTCTGCCCCCTCCCCAGCTGGTAGTGTGAGGATACATCTGAAGGACTGGTCTGGAGCTGTGGGGAAGTAGCTGCGGGCCTGCGGCAGTGAGCGGTGGCTGCCGCCATGTTCTTTGTGGCCGGCTGCATTCACTAACTGTACAGCCAGTCAGTAGAAGTTCAGACTTCAACAAAATAACCACGGCCAAATGGAGGTCCACGGCCACTGTGCAGAAGTCTCAACTTCTACTGACCGGCTGTAAAGTTAGTGAATGCAGCCGGCCCCAAAAAACATGGTGGCGCCCACCGCTCGCTTCCACAGCTAGTCCCCGTAGCTTCGGGGCCCAGTGATAGGAGAGGGGGGGGCCTGTGCAAAACTTGGGGGGCGGGACACAGAGGAGCCTGCTCCCTGCTCCAAATGGCTATGCCCCCTGGAGTCACGGCCGGACGCCCCTGCCTGGCCATACCCATTGCAGTGAGGCCCAGGGCCCCTTACTCAGTAAGAGCTGTAAGCCCCTAATGGCGGCCCTGCCTCCACCTGAAAGCATCTGGGAGCCTGTTGCTCCATTCCTTAGTATTCCAAACACATGGAGCCCCTGCCATATGATGGAAGGAGACATTGACCTGATGAATAGTAAGGGGACAAGTAGAGACTGTGCTTTGGAGTTGAACTCGGTTGTGCTGGAGTTCACAGGTACAGTAAGATCAGTAATGATCCAGCTAGAATTGGAACTATATATGATTCCCTACTGACTAAAAATGTGTGCCTGCTATCTCATGTATAAAGTTGTACCTAAAGAACTGTGGAAACTGAGTAAAAGGTTGCTGTTTAATAAGAACTTTTGGTCTCTGTTGTGTTAGTGTCCACTGCAGTCCGATCCTCACTGCGGTCCAGTCTTGGCTCACCAAAGGTGACATTAAACATGCAGTCTGCTAAGAGGTGTGACCTGCCCTAGATAAGTCCACATGCCCAGCCGGGATCATAGTTTTATTGTAGCATTCTGGGGCTTCTAAAGTCAATTGCTCTTCCGTAACGACAACTCAATGCCAACCTACATTACATTTTACAGGGTTATGAACGTAAGAAGAGGTCATCATGGCAGCTTGAGAGGAGTAGGAAAAGGGAAGTAAATATCAACAATTTGTAAGAATTTCACTGGTGAGTACATACACAGGACTAAAATATATGGTCTGCACCAGTGGAGATTTGAAGACTCATTATATGGTCGGTATATATGTATATATGGTCAATATATATATATATGGTCAGTATAGCAGTAATATCAGTCCTAGTGCATCAGAGATCCCCATCCCCAGTGGCAGGCATGAGGGGATTGGGGAGGGCACTATGGGTCTGTGTGCTGTCTAATCCTATGGCTGACTGTCCCAACCCTACCCTGATTGAAATGTTTAACTAAAAGAACATGTTGGGTCTGTCACCAATCCTGACATGTCTATTTTGCAAATACCTGTCTTTCCTCTGGATAGCAATTCTGGAGCCACTTTTCTTAGAACACAGTGTTGTGTAGCTCCTCACTTATTCTTCTCAGAAATGCATGAATAAATGTAAAAATATGTGTTACTATCTGCCGGTCCATAGGGCGTGTCTGCAATGTCAATGATGAATGGACAATGTCAGGGTGTGTAGGGACATGCCTCTTTACGAGGAGCTGATGGATAAAATAACAAAATGTAAGTCAAGACCCTCGGTCAGGAAAACTCAGAAAATGCAGATTTTATCCATTTTATTCTACCCATTCTTTCTCTTTTCCATCCTTGTCTTCCAAGAACCATAACTATTTTAATTAACCATTGACGTAGCTGTATGGGCTGTATGGGGGTATTTTTTTTTTAGGGGAACATGTTATAGTTTTGAATGAAATGATTCATTTTACTATATAGTGGAAATAAAAAGCAAAAAATGGGGCGAATTTGAAGAAAAAAATTAACAGAATTTCAGCATTGATTGGGGATTTTTTCATGATGTTCACAGTGTGCTAATAAATGGTCACATTTGATTTAGTTTATATTTGTTAGAATTATTTGTTAATGTTTCTTACATTATTTTATCACATTTCATAGGAGGCTTGAACCTGTACTCGATTGTTCACCTGTCGAACAGACTGCAGTATTGTGCTGTATTGTATAAGAACCAGTCACCTATAAAGCCAGTTATAGACTGAGCTTTATAGAAGTGATAATGGCATCCGAGTGCCTTTCGCAGCCCCCTGTGGTGGCATCTACATTGTGGTGGTTCAGGAGGTGGTTGACAAGAAGCAATTACCGTTGGAAGTATTCATTGTTCCTAACTAGAGATGGGCGAATCCACAAATGTTTGTGTTCAGCGGATGTTAAAAAAAAAGTCTGATTCCAAACCGGACTTGACCCCAACATGAGCCCAAACATTGAACCCTATATGTGTGAATGGGAAACTAAGCTGTAAGGCTGATTTCACACTGGCGTTTGTGTCTCAATGCGTATGGCACGCAGACACAAACGCAGTGCAAACGCAGCTATTTTAATGTGGACGCAGTGGAGAATCTCCGCATGCGTTCACATTAGTATGCACCCCGGCCAGCCAATCAGCTGTCTCGTGGGCGGCCGGGAGGAGGAGATCAGCGGCAGAGATCTCCTCCTCCCGGCCACAGCTGATCTCCCACTGGTGTCGGCGAGGGAGATTTGAAGTAACAGCTGATCTGACAGCTGTTTAAATCTCCGGCGCTGACACCGAATAGGGTGATATCAGTGCAGGAGATAAGAAACAGCTGATCGCTGCTTCAAATACTCGCCGACCTCACCTATTCAGTGTCAGCGTGGGAGATTTAAACAGCTGTCAGATCAGCTGTTTCTCCCTGCCGACACCGGCGGGAGATCAGTGGAGGCTGCCACCGGGAGAGATTTCAATGAGATCCGCAGCGTTCTCCTGTCATGCGGAGGACACTGCGGATCCATTGACTTCTATGCGTCATTTGTGTGCTTGCGGGCGCTTGCTGATAAATCAAGTGCCCGCGACCGCACAAAAAATGCAACAGGGCTGCGTCCGGAGTGCGCTCAGAGGGTGCACAAATTGTGCGCATCCGAGTGCAAACGCAACCGAACACAGCCAAACGCAGGCACATGCGTTCCCATGTTAAACATAGGAACGCATGTGCGCAAGCGTTTGGCTGCATTCGGTGCGCGGCGTATGCAAACGCCATTGTGAAACCACCCTAAAATGGTGGCTAGGACAGTGCAAAAGGAAGCAAAGCAGTGATTAACCAGTTAAATCAAACTACTGTGCTTCCGGGCCACTCTCACACTTGTTTCTGGATCCACTCAATAAGCCACATGCATATTCACTGCATCCCCATGCCCATCTTCTGTGATTGGTTGGAGTCAGATGCCCTCTGTCATGGCATCTGTGATTAGTTGCAGTCAAATGCCTTTTGTCCCGGCATCTGTGATGGGCTGCAGTCAGATGCCCTCTGTTCCGGCATCTGTGATTGGTTGCAGTCAAATGCCCCCTGTCCCAGCATCTGTGATTGGTTACAGTAAGACGCCCTCTGTTCCAGCATTTGTGATTGGTTGCAGTTAGACGCCCTCTTTCCTGGCATCTGTGATTGCTTGCAGTCAGACGCCCTCTGTTCCGGCATCTGTGATTGGTTGCAGTCATACGCCCTCTGTCCCGACATCTGTGATTGGTTGTAGTCAGAAGCCCTCTATGCCGACATCTGTGATTGGTAGCAGTCAGACGCCCTCTGTTCCGGCATTTGTGATTGTTTGCAGTCAGACACCCTCTGTCCCGGCATCTGTGATTGGTTGCAGTCAGACGTCCTTTGACCCGGCATCTGTGATTAGTTGCAGTCAGGCGCCTTCTGTCCCGGCATCTGTGATTGGTTGCAGTCAGACTCCCTCTGTTCCGGCATATGTGATTGTTTGCCCTAAGGTACCGTTATACGATAACATATCGTGAACGATATCACTCAAACATCACGGGTTTGGAGGCGTTGAAACGACATTGTTAGGACATTGTTGCGTGTCCCACCGAGATACGATAAATCGTTGGATCGCTGATCGCAGATTTGAGAACATGTTCTCAAATCAGACGATCCACGATCAGCCAACCTGCTGCATTGTTCAGTGTGACACCGCAATAACTATGTCATTCACGACTTCACCCATTCACATCAGTGAACAAGTGTCGTTTGCTGGGTTGTGCGAAAGATAGCTGCTCGCTGGATCGTTGGTGCCTCATCCACGATATCTAGACGTGTGAGATCTCACCAATGATGTCAAAACGATATCCTAACGACCGCTCGTTCAGGAGATTGTTTCAGCTTTGAAGCGTGTAACGGTACCTTTACACACACACAGATGTAAAAATAAATCATTTAAAAAACTGATGTAGGGTCCCCCTCAATTTGATACTCAGCCAAGATAAAGCAGAAAAGAAGAAAAACGATCAAAAGTGTCATTGTATCAAAAAGTGAAAAAGCCTTTATTGATCACATGTGCAGTACAAATATAAACAGTGGGAACGACCATAAAATGTCAAAGCACAGATGTTGGCACAGATAACCAATTAGTGTCAATACATATAATAGTATCAGGGCTGGCTCCAGATATTTGTAAATTCAAGAAAAGGATTAGCTCTACCACCGAATATTCAAGATATTTGTGGGCCCCGGGGGAAAGAGTCTCCATGGGCCCCTTTAACACTCTGTCCGCATTGCTGCATATCCGCACCATAAGCCACACCCCAGGTTAAGACGGATGTAAATAAGAAAACATTTCTTCCTATTAATTAAATCTTCCCTGGTGGTATAAAGGGGAGGGGTCATTAACGCTAATTTTAATGTACAAGGGTAGAATACGAAGGAAATAAATCTATAGTTACTGTCTTTCTGCAAACTATATTAGATACACGCAGCTCTGTTATATACCCATAGACCTAGATGGCTCCGCAACTTGCACATGTATACACATACTGTACAGCTCTCCTACATGCACACTTGACACACAGATCTGCGACTTGCAAACTACACACACACACAGCTCTGCTACATGCACACTTGATACACACAGATCTGCCACATAACTGCAGGAGGCTGCAGAAGTAATTTAAGGGCATTAATTTCAGTCATGTGATCAGTCAAATGACTGGAACTGGAAGTTCCTTCATCCTCCATGTAGTTACCAGGGTAAGCTTCTTCTCCTGCTTTGTACTGATCACCTAGATCAATGCAGGGGAGGAGAGAAGAGAAGACAACTGTTTGTGAGTAGTCTCCTCACTGCTTCCCTCACAGATAGTGAGTGGGCCCTCTCACTTCCTCAGGGCCCCGGCATATGCCCGGGCCTGAATAGTATAAATAGTTTTTCAGAGTAAAAATTCATGTAAAAATCCAGTATTAGGGAAAAAGTTGAAAAAGGCTTCAAAGATGCACATTAATATGGAGCTGACAAGATGGAATTTTTACATTTTGATAATATATTGACATCAGCTGAAAACATCAGATAGTGCTTATATAGATATCCCTCATGTGCTTAGAATTCACTGCAATTGGTAACATACCTTTATAAGTATTGGGAAGAGGGTGGGGAGGAAATACAATAAGCCAATGCAGTCACAGCCAACTCACAATGTATACAGGGTATCACATAGTCCTACTAAATCCAAACTAGGGTGGAGCCCTACTAAGCAGAGTACACAGGAGATTCAAGGCTGTTAGCAAACTCAATACAAACCATAGTTTGTCAGGGAAATCCCACTAACCACCAGTGTTCAGAGCTAAATCACCACTCACTGATCAACTAAACAATAGCCATAAGGTATTTATAACATGCTGAATTACCTCTAACTTGTATAGAATGGTCGGTCCATGCCTACATGTGCCTGCGCCCTATCAGCATTTCAGATCTGTGCCTTCATCAGGCCCCCAATTTGATACTCAGCCAAGATAAATCCATCTTACCACAGCAATAGTTTGGTCAGTCGCCCATTGCACTATTGATGTGGTAAGATAGAATTTTCTAATTACGTCCTTTGCTGATTTTGGACACTGATTTAGTGGCTAGGACTTGTGAGAAGTGGGGATCCGTGAAGTGGGTCTCAAGCTTACGTGTTTTGGACCAAAAGACAAACTAATACCCCACAATTTCATGATTTGTTATTGTGTGTTTTCTTGCACTCTTTATATTGCAGGGTGCAGCTAGGCCATATGGGATGTTTGTTCTGGCAGGTAGCAGTGATGTAGTGCCATAACAGCCCGCCTACTGAGATAGGAGCTAATGTAAGAGACTGGGCACACATTGCTGTAACCTGTGTGAACAGCGTCCTATGTGAATCTTATACATTGTGCAGGACAGCCAGTGGTCGCTGCCCTTCAAGATTAAAGGGAACCAACCACCTCAGATGACGACTATAAGCAGTTAATACATGTCCCTGCACCCTACCTACACCGTTCCAGCTATGTTTTTGCTAAGAATATTGATAAATGCAAACCGAAATATACACTTTGTAAACTTACATGCCTGCGTACTTGAGTGCGTCTCCCTGTGTGTGCTGGGACTTGTGTGCTGTGCTCATCATGCCTGCTCTCCCCCTCCCTTATGCACGCCCCCTCTCAGCCTGCTATACTGTGTGAGGCTGATTGCGTCATAAGGGGGCGGGGCTAAATAGCGGCATCCCGGTAGCCCCGCCCATTTATGACGCAATCAGCCTCACACAGTATAGCAGGCTGAGAGGGGGCGTGCATAAGGGAGGGGGAGAGCAGGCATGATGAGCACAGCACACAAGTCCCAGCACACACAGGGAGACGCCCTCAAGTACGCAGGCATGTAAGTTTACAAAGTGTATATTTCGGTTTGCATTTATCAATATTCTTAGCAAAAACATAGCTGGAACGGTGTAGGTAGGGTGCAGGGACATGTATTAACTGCTTATAGTCGTCATCTGAGGTGGTTGGTTCCCTTTAAGGAGGTGTTTAGTGATTGGAGGCTGGTGTCCTGCACTAGTAATGCCTTCTCTTTATAATCAAGCCAAAGCTGCACCCTGCATGAGTGCAATGGTCGACTGACAAAACTATTGCTGTGGTAAGATAGAATTTTCTAATTACGTCCTTTGCTGTTTTTAGCACAGATATAGTCGCTAGGATTTAGTGGCTAGGACTTGTGAGAAGTGGGGACCCGTGAAGTGGGTCACAAGCTTACGTGTTTTGGACCATTAACCAAGATAAAGCACACAACGGGAGGTTGGCATTCTCAGCCTGGGGAACCCATGATTCTTGAGCCCCTATTCTCAAAATACCAGCTCACAGCTGCCCCAGAATGTGGCACATTCATTAGATGCACCATTCCCTGGTGCTTTACCCAGTTCTTCCCAATTACCATCGTGCAGTGGAAATTGGAGTAATATAAAGGATTAATGACAGCTGTAATTTTTCAAAAATCACAGCTGCCATCAAGCCCTAGGTTAGTGGTGGGTAGGGGTTTATGAGATCCCCCATCACAAAACTGTAAGTTAAATGAAATTAACCCAAACACTAAAATATCCTTTATTTAAAATGAAAAAAAACACACAAACCTTCTTTCTTCAATCAATTAACACCCAAAATGCCACAGGTCCAAAGTTATCCATCATGTGACATCCCACAAAGATCCCAGCTCTGCTACATCCCAGAAGATGCAGTGATGAAAAAACATCCTGTTACTTCAGCTTCTGGGATCACTCTGAAAGCCGCGAGGAAGCCCTCCCTGTGTGAGGTGGGGACGTCACCGGAGGGCTACCACATTGCCATCAGTGAACTCCTTTGAACCCACCTTTGGATTTCCATACAGCAGGACATGGCCCCGCCTCTCAATCCGGCAGCGGGTTCAACGGAGTTCACTGATGACCCCGGGTCTTAATGAGCGGACCTGGAAGTAAGTGTGAGAATGGCACGGGAGCGCGGTAAGTTTTATTGAAGTGGTTAATCATCATTTTGCTTCCTTTTGCAGTCCCCAGCCGAACCCAAAACCGAACAGTGACACGGACTTCCCTGATAAGTCCATGTTTGGGGTTCATGCACGGACAATAGTGTAACAGTGTGTACCTTCTCCCAGCCTGTATTCATGTATACTATGCAATTTAATGTACTGTAATGTAACCTGTGTAACAATGTGTCTCTTCCCCCGTCCTGTGTTACTGGACTATAATGTAATCAGTCCTAGGTCAACAGCTAGTTGGGAAATGTGTCATTGTTCTCCTCAGCATAGGACTCCTCCAATACAAGCCTATAATTTTTGGAATCTTCTCCTTGAAGCCACAAAAGTGGGTGTGAAGCCTTCTCCCTCCAGGGGCAGATCCACAGGCACTGGAGAATAGACTCATGGTAGATCAGAGTGTGTGTGACTACTGAAGGGATAGGACCCAGCGGCTACATCCAGGTCCTGATGCCTGTATGGAACGATAGAAGCTGCCACGGAGGATTACATTGAGTCCCTCATTGTCTGCATTCAGTGAACTTCTTTCTGGACTATTTCTTGCTTTTATCTGGTGTCAGGATTGCCGGGTGGCCCCCTCGTAACTGCTCCTTGGTTGGTGACTTCTTACAGACTCTTCAGAATTCTCTTTATGTGTGTTGTTCCCGTTTCCCAGCCCCAATAAATTTCTGCTGGATTAATCATCAGCCTTGTGTCCCTTCCTGCTCTGTCGCACACCCCATCACAAATATGCTTAGAGTTCAGGTTCGCCCATCACTATTTCTAACCCCTTAAATGACACTGTCATGAGATACAGTGGAATCTAAGGTGCTAATTTATTGCAGTCTATCATAGCTCCATTTGCAGCAGTTACTCTTGGGGGGCAGTTACATAGTACAGACAGCACATAATCACTGTACATGTCCGGATAAGAGGGATCTCTTCTGTTCTCCCCACCCCCTCTAGACTGTGAGCCCTCGCGGACAGGATCCTCTCCCTATTGTACCCGTACGATTAATTTGTCGTCGTTTCTACCACTTGTCTCTGTCTACCCTCTCACTTGCAAAGCGCCATGTAACCTAATGGCGCAATATAAATACTTAATAATAATAAATAATAATAAATAAGATTTTAAAAATATATTTTAAAAATGTATTTACAGCCTGTTAAAAAGCAAAGACTGGAACCAAGCACTATGGTATGGGGAAAGAAACATTTAATAAGAGATTACCTTAATACATAGTAACTGCAGATCGAAGCAGGGTCGGTTTTAGACAAAGTGGGGCCCCGGGCAAAAGGTTATAGTGGGCCCCAAATGCTCACATATTGCACCGTCACACTCAGACATTTGGGTTACATGCACGAGCGCCAAATTCAGACTGGTAAATGAGTGCGATTGATAATATTCAGGTCATTCAGCGCTTGTTTCCAGCCTCATTACACAGGATGATGAAGAATGATGGGTGCAGAGCAATCACCGGTAGAGCAATCTGTCCTCTACAGGATCATGTTATCGGCAGCACTTCTGCAGTTTGCAGCAGGGGATGTGCTGTCGAGAGCAAGGATTTTTTTTCCTCCATAAACATCCAATCACCCAATGATGAGCAACAATTTGCTCGTTTGTTGGGCGATTGCCGACATGTTTACACCTAGGAATCATCGTCTGTGTTGCTGGGATTTATAAATGTGGATGTTACACACACACAACACACAGTATGTGACACAAACACTATATATTACACCTATACACCGAGCACACACACACAGACACACATGGTATGTGACACAAACACTATATATTACACGTATACACCGAGCACACACACACAGACAAACACGTATACACCGAGCACACACACATAGACACACACGATATGTGACACAAACACTATATATTACACCTATACACCGAGCACACACACAGACACACACAGTATGTGACACAAACACTATATATTACACGTATACACCGCGCACACACATAGACACACATGGTATGTGACACAAACACTATATATTACACCTATACACCGAGCACACACACATAGACACACACGGTATGTGACACAAACACTATATATTACACCTATACACCGAGCACACACACATAGACACACACGATATGTGACACAAACACTATATATTACACGTATACACCGAGCACACACACATAGACACACACGGTATGTGACACAAACACTATATATTACACGTATACACCGCGCACACACACACAGACACACATGGTATGTGACACAAACACTATATATTACACCTATACACCAAGCACACACACATAGACACACACGATATGTGACACAAACACTATATATTACACCTATACACCGAGCACACACACATAGACAAACACGGTATGTGACACAAACACTATATATTACACCTATACACCGAGCACACACACATAGACACACATGGTATGTGACACAAACACTATATATTACACCTATACACCGAGCACACACACATAGACACACACGGTATGTGACACAAACACTATATATTACACCTATACACCGAGCACACACACATAGACACACATGGTATGTGACACAAACACTATATATTACACCTATACACCGAGCACACACACATAGACACACACGGTATGTGACACAAACACTATATATTACACCTATACACCGAGCACACACACATAGACACAGACGGTATATGACACAAACACTATATATTACACCTATACACCGAGCACACACACATAGACACAGACGGTATGTGACACAAACACTATATATTACACGTATACACCGAGCACACACACATAGACACACACATATGTGTACACCGAGCACACACACATAGACACACACGGTATGTGACACAAACACTATATATTACACCTATACACCGAGCACACACACATAGACACACACGGTATGTGACACAAACACTATATATTACATGTATACACCGAGCACACACACATAGACACACACGGTATGTGACACAAACACTATATATTACACCTATACACCGAGCACACACACATAGACACACACGATATGTGACACAAACACTATATATTACACGTATACACCGAGCACACACACATAGACACACACGGTATGTGACACAAACACTATATATTACACCTATACACCGAGCACACACACATAGACACACACGGTATGTGACACAAACACTATATATTACACCTATACACCGAGCACACACACATAGACACACACGATATGTGACACAAACACTATATATTACACGTATACACCGAGCACACACACATAGACACACACGGTATGTGACACAAACACTATATATTACACCTATACACCGAGCACACACACATAGACACACACGGTATGTGACACAACACATATTATTACACCTATACACCGAGCACACACACATAGACACACACGTATGTGACACAAACACTATAATTACACTATACACCGAGCACACACACATAACACACAGGATTGACACAAACACTATATATTACACCTATACACCGAGCACACACACATAGACACACGGTATGTGACACAAACACTATATATTACACCTATACACCGAGCACACACACATAGACACACACGTATGTGACACAAACACTATTATTACACTATACACCGAGCACACACACATAGACACACATGGTATGTGACACAACACTATATATTACACTATACACCGAGCACACACACATAGACACAATGGTATGTGACACAAACACTATATATTACACTATACACCGAGCACACACACATAGACACACACGTATGTGACACAAACACTATATATTACACCTATACACCAGCACACACACATAGACACACACGTATGTGACACAAACACTATATATTACACTATACACCGAGCACACACACATAGACACAACGGTATTGACACAAACACATATATTACACCTATACACCGAGCACACACACATAGACACAGACGGTATGTGACACAAACATATATAACTACACCAAATAACCGGCACACCAACATAGACACACACGGTATGTGACACAAACACTATATATTACACCTATACACCGAGCACACACACATAGACACACAGGTATGTGACACAAACACTATATATTACACTATACACCGAGCACACACACATAGACACACACGTATGACACAAACACTAATATACACCTATACACCGAGCACACACACATAGACACACACGATAGTGACACAAACCTATATATTACACTATAACCGAGCACACACACATAGACACACAGGTATGTGACACAAACCTATATACACTATACACGAGCACACACACATAGACACAAGGTATGTGACACAAACACTTATATTACCCTATACACCGAGCACACACACATAGACACACACGGTATGTGACACAAACACTATATATTACACCTATACACCGAGCACACACACATAGACACACACGGTATGTGACACAAACACTATATATTACACCTTACACCGAGCACACACACATAGACACACAGGTATGTGACACAAACAAATATTACACCTATACACCGAGCACACACACATAGACACAGACGGTATTGACACAAACACTATATATTACACTATACACAGCAACACACATAACACACTAGACACAACAATATTTAAGTAACCGAGCACACACACATAGACACACACGGTATGTACACAAACACTATATATTACATTATACACCGAGCACACACACATAGACACACACGGTATGTGACACAAACACTATATTACACCTATACACCGAGCACACACACATAGACCACACGTAGTGACACAAACACTATATATTACACTATACACGAGCACACACACATAGACACACACGTATGTGACACAAACACTATATATTACACCTATACACCGAGAACACACACATAGAACACAGGTAGTGACACAAACACTATGTATTACACCTATAACACCGAGCACACACACATAACACACACGGTATGTGACACAAACACTATATATTACACCTATACACCGAGCACACACACATAGACACACACGATGTGACACAAACACTATATATTACACTATACACGAGCACACACACATAGACACACACGGTATGTGACACAACACTAATATTACACTATACACCGGCACACACACAAGACACACATGGTATGTGACACAAACACTATATATTACACCTATACACAAGCACACACACATAGACACACACGATATGGACACAAACACTATATATTACACCTATACACCGACACACACACATAGACACAACGTATGTGACACAAACACTATATATTACACCTATACACCGAGCACACCACAAGACACACACGGTAGTGACACAAACACTATATATTACACCTAACACCGAGCACACACACATAGACACACACGTATGTGACACAAACACATATATTACACCTATACACGAGCACACACACATAGACCACACGGTATGTGACAAAACACTATATATACAGTATACCCGAGCACACACACATAGCCAGGTAATGGTGACCCTGCCTATTTTTCAACTTACAATCCACACCCATAGGTCCGTATGGTGCGAAACCGATCCCTATACCCGTACCTGCACACCTGTAACAGCACGCTCGGAGGCGTTTACAGCCGAAGGAAACGTAAAATTTCCTTCGGCACGTAACGCCCCGAGCCCTGCCTGTTACAGGTCGTGCAGTAAACACCGTAACTAGGACGCGTTTACACCGCATACGGAAACGCTTGCAGAAAAATGTATTGAAACGAACCGAGCCAGGTCACCGAAAGTGACCTGGCCATAGACACACACGGTATGTGACACAAAACTATATATTACACTATACACCGAGACACACACATAGACACACACGTATGTGACACAAACACTATATATTACACCTATACACCGAGCACACACACATAGACACACGGTATTGACACAAACACTAATATTACACCTATACACCGAGCACACACACATAGACACAACGGTATTGACACAAACACTATATATTACACTATACACCGAGCACACACCATAGACCACACATTTTACACGAGCACACACATAGCACACACACACTATATATTACACTATACACCGAGCACACACACACATAGACACACACGGTATGTGACACAAACACTATATATTACACCTATACACCGAGCACACACACATAGACACACACGGTATGTGACACAAACACTATATATTACACCTATACACCGAGCACACACACATAGACACACACGATATGTGACACAAACACTATATATTACACGTATACACCGAGCACACACACATAGACACACACGGTATGTGACACAAACACTATATATTACACCTATACACCGAGCACACACACATAGACACACACGGTATGTGACACAAACACTATGTATTACACCTATACACCGAGCACACACACATAGACACACACCGGTATGTGACACAAACACTATATATTACACCTATACACCGAGCACACACACATAGACACACACGATATGTGACACAAACACTATATATTACACGTATACACCGAGCACACACACATAGACACACACGGTATGTGACACAAACACTATATATTACACGTATACACCGAGCCACAACACACACAGACACACATGGTATGTGACACAAACACTATATATTACACCTATACACCAAGCACACACACATAGACACACACGATATGTGACACAAACACTATATATTACACCTATACACCGAGCACACACACATAGACACACACGGTATGTGACACAAACACTATATATTACACCTATACACCGAGCACACACACATAGACACACACGGTATGTGACACAAACACTATATATTACACCTATACACCGAGCACACACACATAGACACACATGGTATGTGAACAAAACTAATATTACACTATACACGAGCACACACACATAGACACAACGTATATGAAAAAACACTATAATTAACCTATACACCGAGCACCACACACATAGACACAGACGTATGTGACAAAACACTATATATTACACGTATACACCGAGCACACACACATAAACACACACGGTATGTGACACAAACACTATATATTACACTATACACCGAGCACACACACATAGACACACACGTATGTGACACAAACACTATATATTACATATACACCGAGCACACACACATAGACACACACGTATGTGACACAAACACTATATATTACACCTATACACCGAGCACACACACATAGACACACACGTATTGACACAAACACTATATATTACACCTATACACCGAGCACACACACATAGACACACACGGTATGTGACACAAACACTATATATTACACCTATACACCGAGCACACACACATAGACACACACGGTATGTGACACAAACACTATTATTACACTATACACCGAGCACTACACACATAGACACACACGGTATGTGACACAAACACTATATATTACACGTATACACCGAGCACACACACATAGACACAACACGGTATGTGACACAAACACTATATATTACACTATACACCGAGCACACACACATAGACACAACGGTATTGACACAAACACTATATATTACACTATACACCGAGCACACACACATAGACACACACATAGTGTACACCGAGCACACACACATAGACACACACGGTATGTGACACAAACACTATATATTACACCTATACACCGAGCACACACACATAGACACACACGATATGTGACACAAACACTATATATTACACGTATACACCGAGCACACACACATAGACACACACGGTATGTGACACAAACACTATATATTACACTATACACCGGCACACACACACAGACACACATGGTATGTGACACAAACACTATATATTACACCTATACACCAAGCACACACACATAGACACACACGTATGTGACACAAACACTATATATTACACCTATACACCGAGCACACACACATAGACACACACGGTATGTGACACAAACACTATATATTACACCTATACACCGAGCACACACACATAGACACACACGGTATGTGACACAAACACTATATATTACACCTATACACCGAGCACACACACATAGACACACACGGTATGTGACACAAACACTATATATTACACCTATACACCGAGCACACACACATAGACACACACGGTATGTGACACAAACACTATATATTACATGTATACACCGAGCACACACACATAGGCCAGGGTCACATTTGCGGTTGGACCCTGGCCTGCCGGATTCCGGTTTCAACTTAGCAATTTTTCCATCACCGCATAGCGTTTCCGCTATGCGGTGCTGGAAACCGCAGTCCCTAGTTACCCGGTGTTTACCTGCACGACCTGTCACACAGGCAGCGGCTCGGAGGGCGTTTTACAGCGCCGCACAGGAAACCGTTGCAGACACGATTTCCTGTGCGGCACTGTAAAACGCCCTCCGAGCCGCTGCCTGTGTGACAGGTCGTGCAGGTAAACACCGGGTAACTAGGGACTGCGGTTTCCAGCACCGCATAGCGGAAACGCTATGCGGTGATGGAAAAATTGCTAAGTTGAAACCGGAATCCGGCAGGCCAGGGTCCAACCGCAAATGTGACCCTGGCCATAGACACACACGGTATGTGACACAAACACTATATATTACAACTATACACCGAGCACACACACATAGACACACACGATATGTGACACAAACACTATATATTACACCTATACACCGAGCACACACACATAGACACAGACGGTATATGACACAAACACTATATATTAAACCTATACACCGAGCACACACACATAGACACAGACGGTATGTGACACAAACACTATATATTACACGTATACACGAGCACACATACACATAGACACAACACTAGTTAACACCGAGCACACACACATAGACACACACGGTATGTGACACAAACACTATATATTACACTATACACCGAGCACACACACATAGACACACACGGTATGTGACACAAACACTATATATTACATCTATACACCGAGCACACACACATAGACACACACGGTATGTGACACAAACACTATATATTACACCTATACACCGAGCACACACACATAGACACACACGTATGTGACACAAACACTATATATTACACTATACACCGAGCACACACACATAGACACACACGGTATGTGACACAAACACTATATATTACACTATACACCGAGCACACACACATAGACACACACGGTATGTGACACAAACACTATATATTACACCTATACACCGAGCACACACACATAGACACACACGGTATGTGACACAAACACTATATATTACACTATACACCGAGCACACACACATAGACACACACGGTATGTGACACAAACACTATATATTACACCTATACACCGAGCACACACACATAGACACACACGGTATGTGACACAAACACTATATATTACACCTATACACCGAGCACACACACATAGACACACACGGTATGTGACACAAACACTATATATTACACTATACACCGAGCACACACACATAGACACACACGGTATGTGACACAAACACTATATATTACACGTATACACCGAGCACACACACATAGACACACACGGTATGTGACACAAACACTATATATTACACCGTATACACCGAGCACACACACATAGACACACATGGTATGTGACACAAACACCATATTATATTACACCTATACACCAGCACACACACATAGACACACACGTATGTGACACAAACACTATATATTACACCTATACACCGAGCACACACACATAGACACACACGGTATGTGACACAAACACTATATATTACACCTATACACCGAGCACACACACATAGACACACATGGTATGTGACACAAACACTATATATTACACCTATACACCGAGCACACACACATAGACACACACGGTATGTGACACAAACACTATATATTACACCTATACACCGAGCACACACACATAGACACACAGGTATGTGACACAAACACTATATATTACACCTATACACCGAGCACACACACATAGACACACACGGTATGTGACACAAACACTATATATTACACCTATACACCGAGCACACACACATAGACACACACGGTATGTGACACAAACACTATATATTACACCTATACACCGAGCACACACACATAGACACACATGGTATGTGACACAAACACTTATATATTACACCTATACACCGAGCACACACACATAGACACACACGGTATGTGACACAAACACTATATATTACACCTATACACCGAGCACACACACATAGACACACAGGTATGTGACACAAACACTATATATTACACGTATACGACCAACACTGACACACATATGACACACACTATATTCAGTACACCGAGCACACACACATAGACACACACGGTATGTGACACAAACACTATATATTACACCTATACACCGAGCACACACACATAGACACACACGGTATGTGACACAAACACTATATATTACATGTATACACCGAGCACACACACATAGACACACACGGTATGTGACACAAACACTATATATTACACGTATACACCGAGCACACACACATAGACACACACGGTATGTGACACAAACACTATATATTACACCTATACACCGAGCACACACACATAGACACACACGGTATGTGACACAAACACTATATATTACACCTATACACCGAGCACACACACATAGACACACACGGTATGTGACACAAACACTATATATTACACCTATACACCGAGCACACACACATAGACACACACGGTATGTGACACAAACACTATATATTACACCTATACACCAGAGCACACACACATAGACACACATGGTATGTGACACAAACACTATATATTACACCTATACACCGAGCACACACACATAGACACAGACGGTATATGACACAAACACTATATATTACACCTATACACGAGCACACACACATAGACACAGACGGTATGTGACACAAACACTATATATTACACGTATACACCGAGCACACACACATAGACACACACATATGTGTACACCGAGCACACACACATAGACACACACGGTATGTGACACAAACACTATATATTACACCTATACACCGAGCACACACACATAGACACACACGGTATGTGACACAAACACTATATATTACATGTATACACCGAGCACACACACATAGACACACACGGTATGTGACACAAACACTATATATTACACCTATACACCGAGCACACACACATAGACACACACGATATGTGACACAAACACTATATATTACACGTATACACCGAGCACACACACATAGACCAGGGTCACATTTGCGGTTGGACCCTGGCCTGCCGGATTCCGGTTTCAACTTAGCAATTTTTCCATCACCGCATAGCGTTTCCGCTATGCGGTGCTGGAAACCGCAGTCCCTAGTTACCCGGTGTTTACCTGCACGACCTGTCACACAGGCAGCGGCTCGGAGGGCGCTTTACAGCGCCGCACAGGAAACCGTTGCAGACACGATTTCCTGTGCGGCACTGTAAAACGCCCTCCGAGCCGCTGCCTGTGTGACAGGTCGTGCAGGTAAACACCGGGTAACTAGGGACTGCGGTTTCCAGCACCGCATAGCGGAAACGCTATGCGGTGATGGAAAAATTGCTAAGTTGAAACCGGAATCCGGCAGGCCAGGGTCCAACCGCAAATGTGACCCTGGCCATAGACACACACGGTATGTGACACAAACACTATATATTACACCTATACACCGAGCACACACACATAGACACACACGATATGTGACACAAACACTATATATTACACGTATACACGGAGCACACACACATAGACACACACGGTATGTGACACAAACACTATATATTACACCTATACACCGAGCACACACACATAGCCACACACGGATGTGACACAAACACTATATATTACACCTATACACCGAGCACACACACATAGACACACACGATATGTGACACAAACACTATATATTACACGTATACACCGAGCACACACACATAGACACACACGGTATGTGACACAAACACTATATATTACACCTATACACCGAGCACACACACATAGACACACACGGTATGTGACACAAACACTATATATTACACCTATACACCGAGCACACACACATAGACACACACGTATGGGCACAAACACTTATATTACACGCTATACACCGAGCACACACACATAGACACACACGATATGTGACACAAACACTATATATTACATGTATACACCGTGCACACACACATAGACACACACTGATATGTGACACAAACACTATATATATTACACTCTATACACCGAGCACACACACATAGACACACACATGTATGTGACACAAACACTATATATTACACCTATACACCGAGCACACACACATAGACACACACGATATGTGACACAAACACTATATATTACACTATACACCGAGCACACACACATAGACACACACGTATGTGACACAAACACTATATATTACACCTATACACCGAGCACACACACATAGACACACACGGTATGTGACACAAACACTATATATTACACCTATACACCGAGCACACACACATAGACACACACTGGTATGTGACACAAACACTTATATAATTACACCTAATACACCGAGACACACACACACATAGACACAGACGGGATGTGACACAAACACTATATATTACACCTATACACCGAGCACACACACATAGACACAGACGGTATGTGACACAAACACTATATATAACACCTATACACCGAGCACACACACATAGACACAACGTATGTGACACCGACACAACACATATAATACACGTATGTCAAACATAAACCTGATACACCACACACACATAGACACACACGATATGTGACACACACTATTACATACACCGAGCACACACACATAGACACACACGGTATGTGACACAAACACTATATATTACACCTATACACCGAGCACACACACAATAGACACACACGGTATGTGACACAAACACTATATATTACACGTATACACCGAGCACACACACATAGACACACACGGTATGTGACACAAACACTATATATTACACCTATACACCGAGCAGACACACATAGACACACACGATATGTGACACAAACACTATATATTACACGTATACACCGAGCACACACACATAGACACACACGGTATGTGACACAAACACTATATATTACACCTATACACCGAGCACACACACACAAGACACACATGGTATGTGACACAAACACTATATATTACACCTATACACCGAGCACACACACATAGACACACATGGTATGTGACACAAACACTATATATTACACCTATACACCGAGCACACACACATAGACACACACGGTATGTGACACAAACACTATATATTACACCTATACACCGAGCACACACACATAGACACACACGGTATGTGACACAAACACTATATATTACACCTATACACCGAGCACACACACATAGACACACATGGTATGTGACACAAACACTATATATTACACCTATACACCGAGCACACACACATAGACACAGACGGTATATGACACAAACACTATATATTACACCTATACACCGAGCACACACACATAGACACAGACGGTATGTGACACAAACACTATATATTACACGTATACACCGAGCACACACACATAGACACACACATATGTGTACACCGAGCACACACACATAGACACACACGGTATGTGACACAAACACTATATATTACACCTATACACCGAGCACACACACATAGACACACACGGTATGTGACACAAACACTATATATTACATGTATACACCGAGCACACACACATAGACACACACGATATGTGACACAAACACTATATATTACACGTATACACCGAGCACACACACATAGACACACACGGTATGTGACACAAACACTATATATTACACCTATACACCGAGCACACACACATAGACACACACGGTATGTGACACAAACACTATATATTACACCTATACACCGAGCACACACACATAGACACACACGGTATGTGACACAAACACTATATATTACACCTATACACCGAGCACACACACATAGACACACACGGTATGTGACACAAACACTATATATTACACCTATACACCGAGCACACACACATAGACACACATGGTATGTGACACAAACACTATATATTACACCTATACACCGAGCACACACACATAGACACAGACGGTATATGACACAAACACTATATATTACACCTATACACCGAGCACACACACATAGACACAGACGGTATGTGACACAAACACTATATATTACACGTATACACCGAGCACACACACATAGACACACACGGTATGTGACACAAACACTATATATTACATGTATACACCGAGCACACACACATAGACACACACGGTATGTGACACAAACACTATATATTACACCTATACACCGAGCACACACACATAGACGCACACGATATGTGACACAAACACTATATATTACACGTATACACCGAGCACACACACATAGACACACACGGTATGTGACACAAACACTATATATTACACCTATACACCGAGCACACACACATAGGAACACATGGTATGTGACACAAACACTATGTATTACACCTATACACCGAGCACACACACATAGACACACACGGTATGTGACACAAACACTATATATTACACCTATACACCGAGCACACACACATAGACACACACGATATGTGACACAAACACTATATATTACACGTATACACCGAGCACACACACATAGACACACACGGTATGTGACACAAACACTATATATTACACGTATACACCGCGCACACACACACAGACACACATGGTATGTGACACAAACACTATATATTACACCTATACACCAAGCACACACACATAGACACACACGATATGTGACACAAACACTATATATTACACCTATACACCGAGCACACACACATAGACACACACGGTATGTGACACAAACACTATATATTACACCTATACACCGAGCACACACACATAGACACACACGGTATGTGACACAAACACTATATATTACACCTATACACCGAGCACACACACATAGACACACACGGTATGTGACACAAACACTATATATTACACCTATACACCGAGCACACACACATAGACACACACGGTATGTGACACAAACACTATATATTACATGTATACACCGAGCACA
Organism: Allobates femoralis; assembly: GCA_033576535.1. Taxonomy (NCBI): domain Eukaryota; kingdom Metazoa; phylum Chordata; class Amphibia; order Anura; family Aromobatidae; genus Allobates; species Allobates femoralis. The sequence continues at coordinate 48,446,332 of JARQOC010000002.1, read as the reverse complement.
CACACATAGGCCAGGGTCACATTTGCGGTTGGACCCTGGCCTGCCGGATTCCGGTTTCAACTTAGCAATTTTTCCATCACCGCATAGCGTTTCCGCTATGCGGTGCTGGAAACCGCAGTCCCTAGTTACCCGGTGTTTACCTGCACGACCTGTCACACAGGCAGCGGCTCGGAGGGCGTTTTACAGCGCCGCACAGGAAACCGTTGCAGACACGATTTCCTGTGCGGCACTGTAAAACGCCCTCCGAGCCGCTGCCTGTGTGACAGGTCGTGCAGGTAAACACCGGGTAACTAGGGACTGCGGTTTCCAGCACCGCATAGCGGAAACGCTATGCGGTGATGGAAAAATTGCTAAGTTGAAACCGGAATCCGGCAGGCCAGGGTCCAACCGCAAATGTGACCCTGGCCATAGACACACACGGTATGTGACACAAACACTATATATTACACCTATACACCGAGCACACACACATAGACACACACGATATGTGACACAAACACTATATATTACACGTATACACGGAGCACACACACATAGACACACACGGTATGTGACACAAACACTATATATTACACCTATACACCGAGCACACACACATAGCCAGACACGGCATGTGACACAAAACACTATATATTACACCTATACACCGAGCACACACACATAGACACACACGATATGTGACACAAACACTATATATTACACGTATACACCGAGCACACACACATAGACACACACGGTATGTGACACAAACACTATATAATTACACCTATACACCGAGCACACACACATAGACACACACGGTATGTGACACAAACACTATATATTACACCTATACACCGAGCACACACACATAGACACACACGATATGTGACACAAACACTATATATTACATGTATACACCGTGCACACACACATAGACACACACTGTATGTGACACAAACACTATATATTACACCTATACACCGAGCACACACACATAGACACACATGGTATGTGACACAAACACTATATATTACACCTATACACCGAGCACACACACATAGACACACACGATATGTGACACAAACACTATATATTACACGTATACACCGAGCACACACACATAGACACACACGGTATGTGACACAAACACTATATATTACACCTATACACCGAGCACACACACATAGACACACACGGTATGTGACACAAACACTATATATTACACCTATACACCGAGCACACACACATAGACACACATGGTATGTGACACAAACACTATATATTACACCTATACACCGAGAACACACACATAGACACAGACGGTATATGACACAAACACTATATATTACACCTATACACCGAGCACACACACATAGACACAGACGGTATGTGACACAAACACTATATATTACACCTATACACCGAGCACACACACCATAGACACACACGGTATGTGACACAAACACTATATATTACACCTATACACCGAGCACACACACACATAGACACAGACGGTATGTGACACAAACACTATATATTACACGTATACACCGAGCACACACACATAGACACACACATATGTGTACACCGAGCACACACACATAGACACACACGGTATGTGACACAAACACTATATATTACACCTATACACCGAGCACACACACATAGACACACACGGTATGTGACACAAACACTATATATTACATGTATACACCGAGCACACACACATAGACACACACGGTATGTGACACAAACACTATATATTACACCTATACACCGAGCAGACACACATAGACACACACGATATGTGACACAAACACTATATATTACACGTATACACCGAGCACACACACATAGACACACACGGTATGTGACACAAACACTATATATTACACCTATACACCGAGCACACACACATAGACACACACGGTATGTGACACAAACACTATATATTACACCTATACACCGAGCACAACACACCACAGACACCCCACATCCATTCCCATCATTGTCTGTGTCACACAGCCCGGCTCCTCCAGGGAGAGTCGCTCTTTCTAACCTCTCATCCTCTGACCAAAAGATGGGGATTGTGAACACAGGACTCCTTATATTGGATTATACATTAACTACAAACTGGAGAATCAGTAAGGAGAATGTTTCCATAGGATCATCCGCTTAAATATCATCTTTAACAAAGATCTGCTATATTCTTCATATTATGAGAAAAATATATTTGAATTAAGTCACCATCCTGGTGTCTTGTGTTGTTCTGGGGTGTCTAGTGGAAATATTGATCTTAAATGAGTTATCCAGAATTCTAAAAAACATGACTGATTTCTTTCAAAAACAGCGCCCTCCCCTGTCTACAGGTTGTATGTGATATTGCAGCTCAGCTAATTGAAGGGAGTGGACCTATGCTGTAATACCACATGCCACCTGTACACAGGGGTGGCGCTGTTTTTGAAGAATATTAAAGTTTTATTAACCTGGAATCCCCTTTAATGCCTTGTAAGTTCTGATAACTGGCTCAAATGTAGGAATTAAGGAGGTCTCCTAACTCTAATTACAGCCCATCATGAACATGTGAAGATTGAATGCCTGCGGGGGGCGCTCCTGCTGCTATTATACGGCAATTACAAGGATTTTTGTGACTTTTACCACTGAGCGATTTTTCTTTTTTGTTTTTACCTCACCTCTTCCATGAGCCAGAACTTTTTTATTTTTCTTCCACATCGCCGTACGAGGGCTTGTTTTTTGTGGGATGAGTTGTACTATTGAATGACATCATTCATTCTACCACAAAATGTCCTGGAGAATGGGAAAGAAATTCCAAGTGCTTTGAAATTGCAAAAAAAAGTGCAAAGTGCAAGTTCCACAATTTTATTTTTTTGTTTTTTATTCATCATGTTAACTATATGGTAAAAGTGATGTCATAAGTTGATTATCTGGGTCAGAATAAGAAGATACTGAACATTTTTTTTTATTTCAATCATAAAACCCCCCAGAAATTTGTAAAAAAAAATATACCGTATATACTCGTGTATAAGCCGACCCGTGTATAAGCCGACCCCCCTACTTTTGCCCCCAAAACCTGGGAAAACCTATTGACTCGTGTATAAGCCGAGGGTGGACCCCAGCACAGGTATACAGCCCCCAGCAGTGTGGTATACAGGCCCCCCCAGTGGTATACAGGCCTCCCCAGTGGTAGTATACAGCAGCCTCCCCAGTGGTAGTATACAGCAACCTCCCCAGTGGTATATACAGGCCGCAGCAGTATTACAGCAGCCTCCCCAGTGGTATATACAGGCCCCAGCAGTATATACAGCAGCCCCAGTGGTATATAGCCCCCCCCACCCATCAGTGATATACAGGGCCCCAGCTGTATACAGCAGCCCCAGTGGTATACAGCCCCCCCCATCAGTGGTATACAGGGCCCCAGCTGTATACAGCAGCCCCAGCTGTATACAGCAGCCCCAGTGATATACAGCCCCCCCATGGTATACAGGGCCCCCCCTTGCTTGCGGCACACCTGTAAAGTAAGACATCATTATACTTATCGCTGTCGCTGCCGCCGCCGCCGGTCTGTCACCGCCACCGCTCTCCTCCGGGTCTTCATGCTTCCTCCTCCGGCGCACAGACAATGATGTCATTTCCTGTGCGCCGGAGAAGGAAGCATGAAGACCCGGAGGAGCGCGGTGGCGATGACAGAGCGGCGGCGGCAGCGACAGCGATAAGTATAATGATGTCTTACTTTACAGGTGTGCCGCAAGCAAGGGGAGGCCCTGTATACCACGGGGGGCTGTATACCGCTGGGGCTACTGTATGACTCGTGTATAAGCCGAGGGGGGACTTTTCAGCACATATTTTGTGCTGAAAAACTTGGCTTATACACGAGTATATACGGTAATAAAAATAAAAATTTGCTTTATTCGCCATTTTCCGAGACCCATGATGTTTTATTTTTGAAGGTACAGGGCTATGTGAGGGCTTACTTTATGTGCCCTGAGCTGACATTTTTACTGATACCATTTTGAGTCAGATACAACATTTGGATCACCTTTTATTGCAATGTATTGTAACAACATGGTGGCCCAAAAAACATAATTCTGGCATTTTTATTTTTTCCCGTTACGCCATTTACCAATTGGATTAATTTACTTCATATATTGATAGCTTAGATTCTTATGAACGCAGCGATACCAAATAAGAGTATTTTTTCAGATTTTTTTACTGTTTTATTTCTATTTTCAGTTCAGCTCTTTTGGGGGCCCCTAAGAAAGTGGGGGACCTGGGCAACTGCCCAGTCTGCCCCCCATAACGCCGGCCCTGGAAAAAGGATTCCTTCTGATTTGTGCACCAGGTCTCTGTCCTTACTCGCACTGTACAGGATAAATGAGGCATTATATTGTTAAACTATTTATTACTTGGTAACATCAGATCAGGGAATGTATCTGATTGAGAACAGGTGCCTCAGAAGTAGGTGGTCAATTTGTTTTTTAAGTTGAGAAGTGACCTTTCCCAGGATCTATGATTTGGAACATCTCCTGTAACATTGGTTCTCATAATTTATTTGTTGATGAAAAACATATTCATTGGATGTAATAAAGAAACTCAAGAAATGTTCATCTGATGTCCATGAGCCGAAGTATCTATCATGCCCCTGGCTGTAGGCGAGTCTGAGGCAGGGAGAACGGTGCCCGAGCCACAGCCCTGTGTTGTCTGCCTGTTATTTTGGTGCACTGTGTCCTCACTCTGACCGTTTCTCCTCTCAGAGCCTACATGTACTGAGTAGAGCTTACGGGCATGCACCACACCCTCCTTACATTTAAAGGGCCAGTATTCACTAAACCTGGAAGTACCTCTTAACTTATTGTATATAAGGCACCCTAACCTTAAAGTAGATGCCTGAGCAACATTTCCTGTCCCTTAGTGGCATTGCTTGTTTTTTTAGTCCCCTTACTTTGCACTTGGTTTCTTGCTTCTACCAATAACTTGCCTCATCACAGTGCCTGCCTCTATTCAACCTGCTACACCAATCTGCTGTACCTGTCTCCATTGAGCCTGCCGAGCCTCCCTGCCAACCTCCGCCGCCAATGAGCATGCCATAGCCAGTCTACATCCTGAAACTCAACACTTCATACCACTATGTACTGGACGCTGCTACTCCTTGCATCTGGAGGCGTGAGAAGCTGATCCATATCCCACAGCCTGCAAAACTCTATTATGGACATTGCTTATTATCTTTGCCGCTCTGGTGAATGTACATCAGTAAAACTGTGCCTTCACTATACCTACTCTCAAGACTATTCCTATCAAGGGAGTTAGCCGGTGTCGAGCCCAGGCTTTGGGATACTCGGGTATCAGGCGGCAAAAGGTTTAACTGTGTCACAGGGAATGGCGGTCGCGTCTGATCCCGTGTCCTGGGCCTATCTTTGAAAAGGGGGAATTATGTACAAGGGATTATTTACAGAGTTTATTTTGTCGTGACACCACCTGCAGTTCCTGGTGAAGTAGCACCAGCGCCACCACAGTCCTCCGCAGGTCGGTGGTATTGCGGCTGAGATGTTGTAGTCCTCCGCAGGCAGGACTGGGACCTCCGGGGCAGCAATCCTGTGAAAGGAATACGTTCGTAGGAAAGAAGATGCAGCAGAGTCGAAGTCACTTCACTCCGGGTACTTTACTGGAACTTTAGCAGCAATGGTTACAGTTCAGTGCAGTAAGATGTTATACAGGCAAGTAGCTAATGGGTGGCTGCAAGTGGATCCCAGGTGGTAGGATGAACCCTCAGCGTGTGCCTTTTCTCTTTCAATCCTTTCCTGCTTCTTTGTGTGAAGTCTGACCCCATACAGTGAATCTGGCCTCCTGCTGTCTCTCACTCTCCTCACTCCCATCGAGTTACCCTCTGCTGGCTTACCGCCGAACCATCAAGCGGGGCCTGGTACCCTCTTCTAGTCACTTAAGAGTCTGGGCAGTATATATATACATCCCTCAGATCGCCGAATTCTCTGTGGTCCTTGAAGGATCCCACAGGTGCGGGCTCCGGTGCCCGGTAAGCTGCCGGGGTTGGGCTCTCCGAAGTCCCTCTCTTACCCCAGGCTGGCTGTCTGCACCAGGGAAGCATTTCTTCTCCTGGGCTCTCAGCAGAGGAACCCTCCTTCCTCCCTCAGGCTCACTGCTTGGCTGCTCCAACTACTCCCTTGAGGCAGAGACCTGAAGCCCAGCAGGCCTCCGGCCAAAGACCTCCTTTCTCTACCTGGAGATGGTTTTGTTCCCTCCCGGGTACCTCCCACCATGTGATCTAATGTGGGGGTGCTTGTGTGTAGGTTCCACCCATCAGCCTGAAATCCACTTGCAGCTGGAGTATCTGCATCGCTTCTACAGGTGCAGTACCCCTCTGTGACACCTGCATGGCGGGCACCACACTGGTACAGCCCTTCTGTGGTCCAGTGGGTCCACACCCCACAATCTCGCTCCCATGAGAGCAACATTAGCCAAGTGATGCAATTTACTCAAAGTGGAAAGTGCAATATTTTTTTATCTATCCTTCAAGATGAATATCATCTATGTATCTATCTATCTATCATCTATCTGTCTACTTCTCTGCCTGTCTATTATCTATCTATCTACCTCATATCCATATATACCCATCTCATAACTATCTAGCTGTCTATTATCTATCTATCTATCTATCTATCTATCTATCTATCTATCTAATGGAAAAAGGACTGCAGCACTCTTTTTCAGGATGTTCCTTAAGCCTTTATTGGCCTTCAGGCAAGTTTTGGCAAACTTTCGGTCAGCATATGACCTTCTTCCAGCCTGGAAGAAGGTCACAGGCTGACCGAAACGTCGCCAAAACTTGCCTGAAGGCCAATAAAGGCTTAAGAAACATCCTGAAAAAGAGTGCTGTGTGGAGCCCATTGGAACGGGGTGCTCGGTACCAGACCGGGTATCACGGGGGTTATCACGGGGGTTATCACGGCGGTCTTGGTCCGGACTGTGTCCCGAGCTCACAAGTAAAGGTTGGGGGTATTTACAGGGGAGAAAGATGTAATGCCACCCGTAGTATGTGGTCAGGGTGACCACCGCTGCTGCAGAACCTTCGGGGATGATGGATGGCAGCCTGAGATGTAACGGCTCTCCACGGGCAAAGCCTGGTTCCCGGGGCAGTAGTAATGAAAACAGTTTGTGAGGTAGTTGCAAGGGAGAACAGGGTTCACAAGGATTACACAGACTCATGGTTTTGTAGTTTTCCAAGTTTTTATTGTAGATGACATTCAGCAGAGTACTGTCCATGGAGTCTGTACCAGAGCCGGGTTTCTCCCACCCTTACCGGGTCCTTGGCTTCCCACTTCTGCGCTGTGTGTGTGTGGCCCTGCTGCCGCTTTAGCTAGGCTGCCGGCCCTGTCTCCCCTCACGGGTAACAACTTTCTAGGCAACTTGAGTCTTATCTTCATGTTCCTGACCCCGCTGTGTTGCTTCGCTGTGGTACAGTGAAGATGTGGGATCTTCACTCATCCGGTGTTCACATTGCTGTTTGTGTCAGGCACAGCATCGGATCCGGTGTCCGTTCTGTGCGCTCCTCCGGGGTGAGTTTAGGGTAACTCCATGTCCCGTGTGTGTTCCTCTGCTTCTCCTTTTCCTCAGACCCTGGCTCGGCCTTGAACGGACAGTGGACTGTGGGGTGAGCCTAAGGCTATGTGCACATCTGACGTTTGTGCATCTCTGCAGAACGTCCAAAAACCGGTGTAGATTAGCAGAAACTGAGTTTTCTGTGCTCAGTTTTTGTTCCTCGTTTTTCTAGCGTTTTTTCCACGTTTTCCGCCCGGTTTTACAGCGTTTTTCTCGGCGGTTTTCTCGGCGGTTTTTCAGACTGGTCTCTGGTGCACTTGTTATGCTGGAACCGCTGGAAAAACGACCAAAGGAAGTCACTTGCTCTATTTTTGAAAACCGGTGGAAAACCGGTGGAAAAACTGAAAACGACCAGAAAAAAAACGTTCTAATGAAGACAGAGTTTTCTAAACTCCATTGAGTATCATGTTAATCCAGCCAGTGGCTAGGATTAACATAAATTAACATAAAACTGAGCGGAAAACGCCGACGGAAACCAGTAAAAAGCAGCCCACAAAACGACTGATGTGCACATACCCTAACACAGCTCTTTTACACCCAGGTCCTTTCTTCCCTCAGTGCTGCCTCGCACTGAACTAACAGCCACTTCCTCTCCACACGAGAATATATAAGGAAGCAGCTTTAGCTCCCCCTTCTGGCCTGGAGGTGCTAGTGTAGTGTTGTGAGTTGTGTGGGGAGTTAACCCTTTGTGGTGGTGTTACTGTGGTACATGAACCCTGGTGTGCCACAGCTGCAGTCCTTTTTTCCTGTATATGGTCTGTATATTGGTGGTTGATTCCTACCTGAAACTGATGTTTAGCACCTAGCTCTGCTATTTAAAGCAGAGTTTTTTTCACCGCAACTGCCACGATCAGCGAAAACCGCTGATGTGACGGCACCCTTAGGGGCCTTTCACACTTGCAGTTTTTACCTGATTTGGAAGATCAGGAAAAAACCTGATTCTTATGGCGGGTTTACACGTCGCGATATCGCAGTACAATTTCAATGAAAAGTCACGTGGTTCGATCGTTGGACCCGATATCGTTCCTGCGTTGTATGGTGTGAACGTCCAATAAGATGCAGGAACGATGCCAATGCGATATCGGGGATCGAATGAGCGTGCTATTCAATGCCCCGATATTGAAGGGAGATTGGAGCCGATCGTGCTGTGTAAACGCCCAATTACGATGCGATTTGATACGTCATCCATTCACTCCCATGTTAACTATGCGATCCTGGGTTGGGAGGCGGAGACATCGCACGGACGTTGTATTTCGATATCGCAGCGTGTAAACATTCAATGCTATGCGGGAGGAACGTGCACTAATTGCGCGCTCCTGCGCCATTGAGTTGCGATATCGAAACGATATCGCGGCGTGTAAACCCATCATTACTGGATTCATTTTTTTGCCCATTCTCTTTAATGATTTCAGGAGAAAACATGAAGCAACAAGATGCTACCTGACCAAATTAAAGTGAATGTGCAAAATACTGTACGTATTGGGTTTTTCCTGATCTTCCAAATCAGGAAAAAAACGCAAGTGTGAAAGGCCCCTTAGTCCATTATTTCAAAAAGGCAATAAATCACTTGAGGTGATTCAGATAATTAAAATGATTAATCATTAAAAATGATAACAAATTAATTAGTTCATATCTATGCATAAATATATCTATCTACAATAGGAAGCACAGTGTCCTGACTACCATCCTAACACCAGATGCATGAAATTGATGTGTAATTTGACATAATATTAAGTCACACAAAAAAGATATAAAAAATAATGAAGGTTTCTTCAGACTCGCTGTAGGAACATGGTGTCTTGCCAGAATGATGTCCTCATCAAGTAGAAATATGTGATCAGAAGTCTAGCAGATGCTGGATGGAGCCAGACAGCTTTTAAGAAATTGTGGTGAAATACATAGTTTCCATATTAATAGTTTTTTTCTTTAATTTCTCTTTGTCACCATAAGTTCAAAAGGTTCATTAGTGTAAGAAAAAGAATAAGATCATCATCAAGACTATCATTTTATTGAAAGTAACTATATTTAATCTATCTATCTATCTATCTATCTATCGATCGATCGATCAATCTATTTATCTATCTATCTCTATCTTTCTCTATCAAAATCATATTAGCTTTTTTTGGCAGGAATAAAAGCACTTTAGTTTTGCAGAACAAGTGTACAATCAATAATAAGAATAAGGACTGTTTAATAAGGACAATAATAATAATAATAAGGACTGATGAATGGGGCAGATCCAGGATGGGGCTATAAGAATAATGGGAGCAGATCCAGGGTATGGCCTATAAGAACAATGGATGGGGTTAGATTCAGGATGGGGCAATAAGAATAATGGGAGCAGATCCAGGTTTGGGCTATAAGAACAATGGGAGCAGATCCAGGTTTGGGCTATAAGAACAATAGATGGGGCAGATCCAGGGTTGGACTATAAGAACAATGGATGGTGCAGATCCAGGGTGGGGGGCTATAAAAACAATGGATTGGGGCAGATCCAGGATGGGGCTATAAGAACAATGGGAGCAGATCAAGGGTGGGGGCTATAAGAACAATGGATGGTGCACATCCAGGGTGGGGGCTATAAAAACAATTGATTGGGGCAGATCCAGGGTGGAGGCTATAAAAACAATGGAAGGCGCATATCCAGGGTGGGGGCTATGGAAGTCAATGGCATATCATAGTTTTCTTTTTGGAGTCTATGATATTCACTCAAACATACAGTGCTGCTATCTCCACTGCTCTCTCTTCTTGCCCCAGCAGGAAACATGTTTTTTCTTCCTCTATCATGGTGATGAAATCCAGCAGGAGATGTGAGAGTCTCCTGAAGTGAGAGTCCCTCACTGCTGAGTATTTGGAGCAGTGTAGCAGGAAGTGGTTTTCATCCTCCAGGTCCTCCTTGTCACAGTGTTGGTACAGTCTGTCCTTCCAAGGCTTGAAGCTCTGTTTGTGTCAGCCGGATTTGATGGCCAGACTGTGGGTACTGGGTCTATATTGGCTCAGGATCTTGTGTTCTCTGAGGCCCAGGAGTTTCCTCAGATTTGAGGCCAGTCTGTAGTCCTCTGTAGACTCCAGTAAATATGCAGTTCTTGTGAGGTGAGGATCTCGTTCCTCCGGTCACTGACATACCTCTCCTGGCCCTCTTTTACAATCTTACTGATTCTGGCTTTTGTCAGGTTGTTGTGATTGATGTTCTAGTCCATTTGGGTTTAAGTGAGCTGTTCAAAGGGTCCTGGTTCATTTTGATCACCTACATGTATCAGGGCTTTATGGTGATGGGAGTTTGGATTGCTCCTATGTAGGTGAGCCTGGAATGACAGCGCCCTCTTCAGAACTGTTAGGTGTAAAGGGAATCTGCCCAGCTTAGCCCGGCAGGCACTGTTGGAGGTGCTCCGGTGGACCTGGAGAAGATGCTTACAGTATTCCAGGTCACATTATTTAAGCTGAGCTGGAATCTCACCTTGACCAATCTGGGTAGGTGTGAGAGCCCAAAACTTCGCTGCCATGCAGAATAATTGGGGCGATGATGGAATCGAAGATTTTTAGCCAGACCCTCACTGTTGGCTTCAGATGGTAGAGTTTCCTTCAGATGCATAGAAGGTTCTGCAGGCATTGTTTTTAAGGGTCTCTATGGCTTGTTTGAAGCTCCTTGACTGATGAACTTCAAGGCACAGGTAAGTATATTTGGGAGTAACTGTTTAGGACAAACCAAGGGATCTTCCCTCTCTCCTCTGGAACACCATGAAGTTGATTTTCTTTAAGTTGTTCGGTAGTGTCCATGTGGAGTTATATTTACCCAAGATTTGCAGGTTGTCTTGGATGCCTTTCTCACTTGCTGAGAGCAGCAGTTGGTCATCTGCTTAAAGCAAGAATTTCACCTGGGTGTCTGGAGGGTGAGACCAGATGCTGTCAAAGCTTCCAGAGCAGTGGCCGCTCATTGAAGTAAATATTGAAGGGCGCTGGACTTAGGTTACAGATTTGTCTGACTCCGTGGCTTTGCTGGAAATAAGTTTTTCTTCTTCTATTTGCAATTATGCTGCAAAGGCTCACAGTGTAGAACCTTTTGATGAAATTTTGATGACATTTAGGTCTTTCCTCTTATCAGCTCTTAGTAACTTCAGGAATAAGTCCAATGCCACACTGAGGCCTTTATAAAATCCACAAAACAGGCGTATATCTTCCAGTTCCTTGTATTTTGGACGTGTCTCTGAATGAGGCTGTGCAGGGTATAGATGTGGTCAGTGGTGCAGTGGTTCGGCATGAACCCTGCTTGGCTCTTGCTGAGGACGTTGTGCTCGGTAAGGAAGGTGAGGATCCTCTTGTTCAGGATACTTTTGAACAGTTTTCCCAGGTTGCTGCTGACACATATGCCTCTGTAGTTGGCTAAGTCATACCTGTCCCCACTCTTATGGATGGGTGTGATGAACTGCCATCAAGCCCTGGTTAAGTAATTAAGAGTTGTCTATGCGACACCCCAATTGCTAATCCTATAATTCAAAAGAATTAATACAAACCTATAAAAAATCATTTTTTTAAAATAGAAAACACCCTCTTTCACCAATTTATTAACTCCCTAAACACCGTTGCAGTTCTGACGAAATATATATATATATATGTATATATTGTGTACATATTTGTGAATACCTGATGATATCAGACTATTGTATATCTTATTGTACATTTTTCACTTTTTCCATAGGGACAATGTGAACAAGGCCAATGTTTTGGCCGAAACGTCTAACTTGCCTGTCGCTTCACTCAGCACTGTATAATAAACTTTCACCTTAAGCATACCGGACATTGTACGTGTGCAGTGATTACAAACCATATAGTCTACAGAACCTTTGGCTCCCTTCACTGGCACCGTAAAACATTCAACACTGTTGAGTGCTAGCCTTCGTTTCTGATATGATATGGCTCTTACTGAGGACGTTGTGCTCGTGAGGAAACTGAGAATCCTCTTGTTTAGTTTCTTTTGAACAGTTTTACCCAGGTTGCTGCTGACACATATGCCTCTGTAGTTGGCTAAGTCATACCTGTCCACCACTCTTATGGATGGGTGTAATGAACTGCCATCAAGCCCTGGATAAGTAATTAAGATTGTCTATAAGACACCCAAATTGGTAATCCTATAATTCAAAAGAATTTATACAAACCTATAAAAAATTATTTTTTTTAAATAGAAAACACAGACACCCTCTTTCACCAATTTATTAACTCCCTAAACACCGCTGCAGTTCTGACGTAATCCACACGTTGTCCCATGATGATCCACATCTCTGCTACATCTGGAGGTCATGGTGAGCAGTAACATTAGAAAATGTGACCGCTCACTGTGGCCTCTGAAGCACACTGAGGGCAGTGTGATAGCTGCGTTTATGAGAAGCAGTGACGTCAGTAAAGTCAGTGGAGTTCATAACTGGTACCTTCTGTGACTGCTGGTGAAGTCACTGCTGGACTGCTCTGCCTCCATGACATGGCAGAATCGCTTGCGCATGTAGGATGGCCAGATTGTTAAACTGCATTACTGAATTACCATTCTCACAGTCTCAATTAGAGTGTTCTGAAGGCCATGGTAAGTGGTCACATTTTGTAATGTACACAGCTCACCTCAGGATGTAATACACCACAAGAAAAACCCAACGACTCACCTCAGGATGTAGTAGAGTCAAAGATCGTCATGGGATTTGGTGAAGATTACGACAGAGCTGCAGGGATGCTTTGGGGTTAATAAATTGATGAAAGAGGGTGTGTGTTTTTTATCTCACATAAGTTATTTATTTAGGTTTGTGTTTATTCTCTTTATTAACAGTATAAGTAATGGGGGTGTCTCATAGACACCTCTTCATTACTAATCCAGAGCTTAATGAGAGCTATGATTTTTAACAAATCACACCCCGTATATTATCCCGACATAAGGTCAATTGAGAAGAGCCAGGTAAAACTCAAAATCTGGCACATAAAATGTGATTCATCATATATGGGGTAGTTGTGGTTTGGTATTCTTTGGCTGGCTCGGCCAATAACCATGGCTGTCCAACCCTAATAATAGCAGCTGGCTGCTGTCTGCTTTATCTGTGCTGGTTATTAAAAACAGTGGGCATCCCACTTAGTTTTTTCTAATTACTTATTTATTTAACATGCAGGGTCCTCTCTAATTTGATAGCCAGCACAGATAAAGCAGACAGCATGAGGCTGATGTTATGAGGGTGGGAAGAGCCATGGATATTTGCCTTTTCCCAGCCAGATATAAACCGTAACTGAAGACTTTACCTTGGCTGTTTAGCAAAAATGGGGGAATCCACATTTTTTTAAATTAAATATTTACTTTTATACTACACTTCGGGTAGGGGCCAGATAGCTAGTGAGAGGTTTGCATGAATCAGCAGACTGACTGCAACCAATCACAGACACTGGTACAGAGGGGGCGTGTATAGCAGTCTGACTGAAACCAATTACAGATGCTGTAACAGACGGTGGGTGGGGGAAGCAGTGAATATTCATGAGATCTAATGAGCGGTCCTGGTCTGACAGTGGTCTTATCTTGTTGGCAAACATGGTAAGTATAATTGTTCTTTATTAATCACCATTTTGTTCCTTTTGCAAGCCCCTAGCCCTTACTACCTCCATTTTACAGCACTTAAGTTCGCGTTCCCTTTGACTTATATGAGGTTCAGGTTCGGCGTCAAGGTCAGGTCAAGTCCGGGACCCGGACCAGACTTTTTTTAAAGTCTGTCTGATCCTGCAGAACCTGAACATCTATGTGTCCGCTCATCTCTACCTTCTTCCTCTCTCGCCTTTCGCTCACAGTTACTCAGGTGGTGTACACCACACATGAATGCAGATACAGGATGTCAACATATGCAACATATAAATGACTGTGCACATGCTCAGTCTTAAAATGGGACCTGACAATGTATGTTTTTAGGAGGACCAACCAAGCTTTGGTAAATTGAACAATGCTCTGGAACGTGTATACTAGAGGAGAAATAAAGTGAAACATAAGTTCTACCTTACCCAGATGTGAGAAAGGAAAGATGAAAACAGTATCTCCTCGAAAGGTCATCCTCACAGATTATCCTCCCACATCTAAGGACACCATGCTTTGCTCCAATAAACCTTTGATGATATAAGGAGTGTAGTTTGTGGTTTGTGTGGGGGTTATATTATGACTAGGGATGAGCGAGTCCTAAATTACTCGGAATCGCTAGACTCGCACGAGTCCGAGCCCAGGACTCGGTACTCGTGGCGAGTCTAGCGAGTCCAATGTTAATGAATAGGGAATAGGGATTCGCGAGTCCCTAATAGAGAATACAGGACTCGGAATCGCAGACTCGCTAGGATTCGGACTCTCAGATTGCCATTCACTTGCATTGGACTCAGGGGCTGGCTGGAGCCTCTTCCCCTGGGTGGCAGCCTTGAGAGCCGGGGGTTGCTGTCAGGTGCGGGCAGCCTTGAGAACCGGGGGGGGGGGGGTGCTGTCAGGTCCGGGCAGCCTTGAGAACCGGGGGGGGGGGGGGTGCTGTCAAAGCTGACCTTACCTCCTCCTGTCGCAAACTCGCTGGACTCGGGAATCGGCGAGTATTCGCTAAAAGACTCGCCGATTCCCGAGTCCAGCGAGTCCCTTAAGAATCGCCGAGTAACGAGTCCTAGCGAGTAGACTCGCTCATCCCTAATTATGACCATACATCACAATGACGTTGGTGTCACAGCAGTAAAATATGAACGGATCCCAGAATGACCTCGGCTTCTTATATCCAGGTGATATTCATTACGTAAATCTACTCCGGACATTGCAGGTTTTTTATTAACGAGGAGAGTTTACTAAATTCTCACAGTGGAATTTGGACATTTACAATCTGTGTACCAATGTATCCCAATGATGGTATTTTTGAATGAGAACTAGACTGTTATCCAGGAACCCTGTTTCTTAGAATGACCCCAACATGTGAGTAGATATCTAGGAGAAACCTGAGCATATTGTTTGTAAACCTCAAGGCTTCGAACACCAGGGACATTACTATTAACCACTTCACTATTTAAGGGAACCTGTCACTAGGTTTTCTCATTATAAACTACAGTCACATTTCAAAATGGAACTTATCGTGTGTAAAAAGGCTTTAAACCTGCAGATTTGAGGTTAATCTGCAAGTTAATAGAGTTCTGAACCTCCACATTGAACACTACTGCCGAGAGGATGAACAGCTTTCCGTTTTCAGTCGTGAGGGTGGCGCAGGTGTGGCTTCAGTCATGGTTCTGTGTATGGTGAGCAGTGACTGTGACCACGGCCCCCGCACTGACTGACAGCCGCTCTACAAGGTAGGAGGTTGTCTGTCAGTACAGGGGGCACGATTACAGCCCTGTTCTTTACACAGAGCGGTGGCACTGTCACAATGACTGAAACCTGAATAATGCCAGGAGGATTTAGGTTCTTTGCCTCCCAGCAGTAGGCTTCATTGTGCAGGTGCCATGCTGATTTCAAATGTTATTACCTTCAGATTAACCCCGTATCTACGAGATGATTGTATTTTTACATATGAGAGACTCCCTTTAAAGGCTCTTTTAAAGTAGTCGATCAACCTGTAAATAAGTCCCCAAACCCCTTTTCATATTTTAAAAAATACCTTCTAAAATCCCCCTATATGACGTGCTCTAGTTTGATGGGTTCACTGGTCTTTCTCAATGTATCCTCTCTCCTCCTATTCACCGTCCCCCTCCCTTGATTTATGAGGATAATACATCCTACATCATCCCCGCAGCACCCCCAATATCATTCCTGCACAGACACTCGTTGCTCTGCCCTGCTATGTAATAGGCATGTGCCGAGAGAGACCAAAGAGCACCAATGACCTGGAAGTAAGACCAGTGCATGGACAGTACAGAACTGTCTGCTGAGGGCAGAGTGAAGTGCGTTAACGATAGATTTAGACCGCTGTGCGGATGACATACGACATGTCATGCATATGAAGCAAGACAGGAGGGCAGTGATTGTGGGATAGAGGAAGAACAAAGCAAAACTATTATTATTATTAGTAGTAGTAGTAGTGTATTATTATTTATTTATAGAGCACCATTGATTCCATGGTGCTGTACATGAGAAAGAGATACATACAAACAAGTTTAAAATACAATGAACAAGCTAACAGTGACAGACTGATACAGAGGAGAGAGAGGACCCTGCCCCTGCGGGCTTACATTCTACAGGACAGTGGGGAGAGAGACAGTAGGTTGGGTCTGCTCTGGTGGTGGTGGAGTGCCATGTCCAATGGTGGTGGAGCCCCGAGTCCAGTGGAGGTGATGTGGCACTGTGGTCATTGTAGGTAGAGATGAGCGATGTTCGATTCGAAATGTTCGCCAATTTCAAATTCGAGCTATTTTGGGTGATGTTCTAGTCATTCGATGAATGTGAACAATTAGCTTCAAATTCGGTAGTTCGAGCTTATGTTCAGTAACAGTTCGTTCACCAAAATGACCCTGTAAAGTGTTCTGGGGGCAGAGGAAAAGGCTGAAATGGGGGCATAATTGTTTAAAAGCCGGCGGTAAAGAGCTGCCGGCTTTTAAAAATCATTCAGCCCGATCTACTGCCCCTTGTAGCCTCCCATCCTAATCCTCCGCTCACCCCGCCGCCTCCCATCCCGATCATGAGTTAGGGCCGGGTGGGGAGCACAGCACCAGGGAGCGGGGAGCAAAGGACCAGGGCGTGGAAGCCGGCAGCGGTGAGAAGACTTCACCACCAGCTTTCCTGCTCTGTGCTGCGCTCCCCGCTCCCTGATTCCCCCTCCCCCTCCCTGGAGCTGCTCCCCCCGACCGGTCCTAACTTAGGATCAGGTGGGGAGGTGGCGGGGGTAGCAATGAGGGGGCGTCAGGGAGCGGGGAGCGCAGCACAGAGCAGGAATGCCAACGGTGAAGTCTTCTCACCACTGGCTTTCCTGCCGGTTATTTCAAATGATCAGTTGATGCTGATCAGCTGTTCATTTGAAGTAACCACGCAGTGCTGTCAGGGTTCATGTGAGTTCATGCAGCATGAACTCACATGAACTTTCCCACAGCCACCCAGAGCACAGCTCAGCTACATCTCTGGTAGAGGTTCTCTACCAGAGATGTAGCTGAGCTAAAAAAAAAAACTGGATTGGACTACGTCGGACGGAAGATAATTTTTTTAATGAAGATGGAGTCTAAGTATTGTTTTGTTATTTATTCTAATAAAGAATTTTTTCTCTGTGTTGTGTTTTTTTTTTTAAAAACTTTACCAGAAATTCATGGCAGTCATGTCAGGAAAGCCGGCGGTGAAGTCTTCTCACCACCGCCGACTTCCCCACCCTGGTCCTTCGTTCCCACTCCAAGGAGCGTAGAGTACAACACAGAGCAGGAAAGCCGGCGGTAAAGTCTTCTCACCACCGCCGGCTTCCCCACCTGGGTCTTTTGCTCCCCACTTCCTGTTGCTGCGCTCCCTGCTCCCTGGAGCTGCTCCCCCCGCTGGTCCTAAGTTAGAAGAAGCTGTTTAATATGTGTTCGACGAACACACACCCGATTCGACAAATCGAATCGAATTGGAACACCAGGGTGTTGGCTCATCTTTAATTGTAAGTTGTAAGCTGTTCTGAAGAGATGAGTTTTCAGGTTCCGCTTGAAGGTTCAGAGTGTAGGGAACAGTCAGACGTTTTGGGGTGCAGAGTTCCAGAGGATGGGGGATGCTCAGGTGAAGTCTTGCAGGGGGTTAGATGAGGGACATACAAGTGTGGAGGAAAGGGGAGTTTTGGGAAGATCACGGTTACGAATTGGATGATATCAGGAGATTGGTTCAAACATATATGGGGGGGGAAAAGATTTAAGTCAATGTTAGTAGTTTGAATTGGATACACTGGTGAATTGGGAACCAGTGGAATGATTTGCAGAGGGGAGAAGTGGAGGAATAGCAAGAAGAGAGGTGGATTAGTCGGGCAGCTGAATTAAGGACAGCTTGGAGAGGTGCAAGAGTTTTGGCATGGAGGCCACAGAGGAGGAGGTTGCAGTAGTCGAGACAGGAGATGATGAGGGTATGCACTAGTAGTTTAGTAGATTGAGGGTTGGGAAGGGACTGATTCTAGAAATATTTTTGAGTTGGAGGCGGCAGGATTTGGCAAGATCATGGATATGCGGTTTGAAGGACAAGGCAGAGTCAAGGGTTACTCCAAGGCAGCGACTTCAGGTACAGGACAAAATGTGATGTCATTTATTGTGATAAATAGATCAGGTAAGGAAGGTGTGTAGATGGAGGAAATATGATGAGTTCGGTTTTGTCTACATTGAGTTTTAGGAAAAGACAGAACAAGAAGGAGGATATGGTTGATAGACACTCTGGGATTCTGGACAGCAGAGAGGTGATGTCAGGGCCAGAGAGGTTGATCTGAGCGTCGTCAGTGTACAGGTGGTACTGGAAACCATGGGACTTTATGAGTTGTCCCAGACCAAGGGTATAGATGGAAAAAGGAGGTGCCTAAGACAGAGCCTTAAGGGACCCCAACAGAGAGGGGATGTGACGAAGAGGTCGTGTGGGAGTGGGAGACACTAAATGTTTGGTTGGAAAGGTAGGATGAGATCCAGGAGAGGGCAAGGTCAGTGATACCAATGGAAGAGAGGATATGTAATAGGAGGCAGTGGCCAACTGTGTCAAATGCAGGGGACAGGACAAGATAGAGGACGATGGAGAACTGTCATTAGTAATTTTGGTCAGGGCAGTCTCAATGGAGTGGTGGAAGCAGAACCCATATTGAAGGTTGTTGAAGAGGGAGTTGGATGAGAGGTGGGATGAGAGTGTGGACATGCTTTTCGAGAAGTTTGAAGGCAAACGGGAGCAGGGATATGGGCCAGTAGCTGAATGTAGAGGTGGGGTCCAGGGATGGTTTATTTAAGATAGGTGTGATATTTGCATGTTTGAAAGCAGAAGGAAAGGTACCAGAAGTTAGTGATAGGTTGAAGAGGTGGGTTAGGGCTGGGATGAGTGTAGTAATGAGGTTGGGGAGGAAGTGAGATGGAATGGGGTCCAGTGCACAGGTGGTAAGATGTGATCTGGAGAGGAGGTGTGCAAGTTCTTCTTCAGTGATGGAGGGGGAGGAGGGTTAGTGTGCGGAAGGGAGTGGGCTGGTATACATGGGGGTTGTGGTGGTTGGGTAAAAGACTTGTCTGATCTGATCAATCTTGCTGGTGAAATGTGTTGCAAAGTATTCTGCAGAAATGCAAGAAGTAGGATGGGGCTGTGGGGGCGAAGGAGGGAGTTAAATGTGTTGAATAACTCCCTGGTGTTGTGAGACAAAGAAGATATGAGGGTAAGGAAGTAATTCTATTTAGTGGTGGTGAGTGCTGACTTGAATGTTAGAAGTGCTTCTTTGAATTCTGTGTAGTCTTATTGTGAAGGAGTTTTCTACCTGCGCTGCTCAGCAACCCTAGACTCTTGCCGTAGTTTTTTAGTGGTGTCTGTGTGCAAGGTTTGTCTAGTGACACCCATCAAACTTGACCCCGCCATATGGGGATATCATTAAATACAGGGGGCTAGACTGTTAAAGAACAATTAAAGGTGTGCTTTAGTGTATATTGGGAAAACCTGGTGGTAGGTTTCCTCTAAATCACAGTGAAACCATCTTAATTGAACCTGAATGGTATTATAGTGTTATTCGAATATTACATAGGCATTTTTTTGCTTGAATCAAGAAAAATATAAGGCAGTATTTTCTGTGAACTACAGCGGGTAAAAATAGTATTGAATACTGACAGCAATTTTCTAAGTAAATGTATTACTAAAGGTGCTACGGACATGAAATTCTCACCAGATGTCAGTAGCAACCCATCCAATCCACATAGGTAAAGAAATCAACAATTATTTCATAAGCTGTATATAATAGTATTATTTGGATACTGTTTGAAGCTTCCAGTAAGACAAACCTTTGTGGTAATAATATTTAAATGATAGTACTATTGTGCACAAAATATGGCAATTTTTTTTTAAACAAGGTTTATGTATTATAATACAGGATCTCAAGCGTGATTTATGTAGTATAAATCATGATTTGGCAGCATATGGACTGCTGCATAGGTAAAGCGCTGACTAGGCTGTATGGTCAGGATGTCTCAGCCTAGTAACTGTTGAAGATGTCAAAGATGGTGTACAGCACAGAATGCAGAAGTTCACTTAATAAAGAGAATGCCGGGTATTGAATTGAAAAAGTTGGGTTATAGCTGGATGAGTATTATATTTTTAAACTTTTCCTGACTATTTTGAAGCCACAAAATCATTCCAAAACAGATGCTTTTTACTGGATTCATGCAAACTAAATTGCAAGCAATTAGGGATCTGACCAATTCAAATTTCTTATAAAGTCGAGTTTGATTCAAGCAATGTCATAATGTCACAGTCTAGTTGTTGCAGGAGGCGCTGCAGTTGCTGGTAATTATAAGATGCTGTAGATGACCCAATTAGAACAGCGCTAGTGATTGAGCCGAGGAAGGCGACCAGAATGCTGCTGGGGGCATCAGGCATGGGAGGTCTTGATTGAATCATATATGCAGATTTTGTTTGCATATATTTATTATGTGCTGGTGTGGTGCCCCACCTGGTCCGGCGTCACAATTGGGGTACTGCACCCATAAATGAGTGTGCCGTAACCCCTGTCACAGTGGAAGGCAGATGTCTGTGGGAGGCTCCCATCTTAGCACTGCCACACACCCACCTAGAATAGATGGTTTTGGGCTCGACCCTGGGGGGGGGAGTTAGGGGAGGAGGGAGGACACACAGTGAGTTTTAGTTTGCACTGAGGAAAGACTGAGAACCGGGAGCCTCCAAGTGAGGAAAGGAGACTTCCTGAGAGGGGGCCTGAAGAGAGTGAACAGGCAGCCCAGACTGAAGGAGTTGACCCCCTGAGCGTCCATACTCAGGGAACCCTGGTCCAGTACACCAGAGCACCGGTTCCGAAGACAGTCTAGGGAGTCCATCCCCTAAACCGAGAACACCGGAGGTCGTGGGTTTGTTTACCAACCCCGACACCCTGCCTGGCAGGATCAGTCTCATCAGGTTAACCCACCGGGGTCGAATCCCAGAGCAAGAGAGGAGAGAGTGGAAGCCGGGATCGCCAACGGGCCTAGTATTAAGCAGGCTACCCCAGGACTAGCAGTAGCAGCAGGACACGGGTTAATCCAGGAAGGCATATCACGGGAGACTTCCAGAGACTCTACAGCCCACTGTGACTACTGCCTGGATAAAGACTGTTTTGCCACTGTGAACTGTTTCATCATCTGCATCGTTCCAGTAAAGTACCCGGGTAGAGTGACTGAGTCTCCGTGTGCTTATTCACTGCTGCGTGCAAACTACTACCTCCATCATCTGTACCTTTATCCCAACAGGTGCATCCCTGCTCCGGAGGGCCAGCTCCACCTCTAGGGAGCTATACCATTTCAGCTGCTATACCATCACCCTCCGGAGGACTGAAGAATTGCTGGTGCTCCTCCACCAGGATCTCAGGGTGGCGTCAGATAAACTTTTATAAACTTCTATTCCCTTTCCAACAATTACCCCTTTTTAGTAAGACCCCAGAGCCACGGGTCTGGGCAGCCACCAGTGACAACCCTACCAAAGCAGAGGGCTCAGACACCCGAGTCCCCATACCCTGGGCGATCACTGGGCGATGTCAGAGCAAAATAATGTACATTTGATTAACATCAATATTAATTCATCACAAATTGCATTTCCCGGCTAAGGCTAGGGTCACACTTGCAGATTTTACATGCGTTTTTGAGACTTGCGTTTTCTAAAAACGCATGTAAAAACGCACCCATAGGCCCCCATGCAAAAACGCATGCCCCAATAGCAAAAACGCATGCCTTAAGTGCCATGCATTTTTGGCATGTTTGACTAGTGACTGCTTCAACCTGCAAAACATGGTACATAGTACCTGCAAAATGCATGCGTTCATAGGTCCATTTCAAAAAACGCATGCGTTCTAAAAAACACATGCGTTTGAAACAGCACCAAAAATTGTGCATGCACCATTTTTGGTGCTTTCAAAACCATGAAAAAAGCATGGGAGCCAAAAAGCACCTAAAAAAACCCATGCAGAAATGTAAAAAGCATGCAGAAACACATGCTTATTTTTAAGGCACCAAAAAAACGTATGCCAAGTGTGACCCTAGCCTAATTTGGGTAATGAATGGCAGTATTGAAAAGCAAATATATAGCAGGTTTATTTAGGCAGGATATGGTGGTTTTATATGGATGCTGAACTAGCTGTCTTCTCTATGGTGATAATATTTAAGGATTATTATTTGGATGCTGTATAGATGTATTATTTATACTTTGGATGGTGGTATTTATACGGGTACTGAATTGCATTGCTGGGAACAGTATGGAAGTATTATTTGGTATTCTCTCACCTTGTTTGGGTATAAAAATTTAGGGTATGTGCGAAGGTTGAGTATTTGGTTGCAGAAATTTCTGCACTAAATCTTTATCTCCTGGAAGGAAAATGCGCCCTTTTGATATTTTTCTGCTTAGTTGCAAGGCGATTTTTATGCATTTTTCATGCATTCTGGGGTGGAAAAACATTGCAAAAACAACTGATAGTAATGACGTGCTGCAGATTTATTTCTGCAAGGGAAAAATGAGCAACATGCAAAAAACTTTAGGATTCTCATTGACTTTGCTGACATAAGGTCTTCTTCGTGTCTCCTAAGTGTCTTTAAGTGTCAAGTGTCAGAAATATTCCAGAAAATGTAATTCTGTATTACACGATCTGCATTCTCATCTATCCATCCATATAATCCACAGGTATGCCATGCTGCTATGGGTACCGTTACACGTCGCACTATGGCAATGCAACATCGACAAAATGTCACGTGGTACGGTCATTGCAGTTGATATCATTGGTGCGTTGTGTCGTGTAACAGGGCAATGCGACGGGAAAAAATCGCAGCTAAGATGTTGTAAGAAGATTGTGCAAGCCCCTCAACCGTACAAAATTGCATATGCGATGTGGCATGATCGTGCTGTGTGACGGCACAACTGTGATCTTGTTTGCAACTTCCCCTATTCACTACAATGTTAATGCTCGGTCCCTGGGTTGCTCATACCGAGCGCACAATAGTTGGTACAACATCCTAGTTGCGTTGCCTGCCGATATCTCCCTGTGTGACATCTACTATGCGATCTTGGACAAGTGCCAAAAACATGTGCGCTCACGTGAAATTGTATGCAATATCGGAACAATATTGCGACGTGTAATGGTACCCTATATGAAAATTGTCTGAGTCAATTCACACCTGGTTCTCACTCTGCATCTCTTTGAACTCTGCACCAAATTTTTATCTCCTGCTCAATGGTATGAGGCATGTCTTCCATGCTGTGTGATTAGTTAAGTTTAGTCCTCTTTCCTGTTAGCTAATTCACCCTGCTTGTTCTGTTTAACATATACACTTCATGCCCTTTCCCTGTGTTCAGCTGAACTCATTTTATGGACTCTTAAAGCTGTATATAAATGACACGTGGAGGTCTCCTTGACCATAGGTCTCCTCCGTGTCACCATGCTTATGAATACCCTAACAATAAATGCTCCACTGATCCTTCCGTCTCTCTTACCTCCCCACCTGAGCTCCTCTGCTGACCTGTTTCTCAATCTCACACCTCTCCTGCAGAAACACAAAACAAGCCAACCTCTTTCATTCTCCCACTTGCTTGCTCTATCTTTGCTTCTCTTATCAACTGGCAACATATCTTCCAATCCCGGACCTCCACAACTAACATTCCCCACTATTTCTCCCTCCTACCACCCCATACCTGCAAGAAATAACCACAATCTTTGAAATATAAAACCCATTCCTCTCTCCACCTCCCCCTCTCCCTGGAGTGCTGTAGAACACCCACTCCATTTGTAATAGACTCCACTTCATTCACAACCTCTTTACCTCTTGCAGACTATCCTTCCTGGGCCTCACGGGAACATTGCTGACATTCCCCGACACAACCTCCTCTGCTGCACTGTGCTATAGCGGGCTTCATTTCACCCATACACCTCACACTGGCAACAAACATGGTGGAGGAGTGGGTCTTCTCCTTCTAGCAACTGCACCTTCAATTCAATTCCTCCACCTCCCTCATTTATCCTCTCATCCTTCAAAATGCACTCTGCTCTTATCTACTCTCCCCAGAACCTCCAAGCAGCTGTCATTTATCAACCCCCAGGCCCACCCACTGCTTCGTTAACCAATTCTCCATCTGGTTTCTATAATTTCTCTCTATTGTCATTCTTACCACCACAATGGGTGACTTCAACATCCCCATTGATACCAACCAGTCAAAAGCCTCCAAACTCCTGTAACTTGATTCATCCTTTGGCCTCACATAATGGGCCTCCACAGCCACCCACACAGATGGATACACACTTGACCTTATTTTCGTCCGCCTCTCCTCCCTAACTACCCAAACAACCTCCCCTCTCCTGCTCTCTAACCACCAGTGGTTCCTTGTCCTCCTCAACTGCCACCGATGCCCACCAACTCGCACACCCTCGCGGAAACCTCATACACATACACTCACATACTCTCTGACACTATTCTACCACTATTCTCCCTATCCTCACTCTATGACACAGATAATGCCACCGCTTTCTGCAATTCTACACTTGCATCAGCCCCTCTCGTTCATGGCAGAACATGACAAATAAACAGACAATCCTGGCACACAGACACCACTAAAAAGCTGCAGTGAGCATTCAGGGCTGCTGAGTGGCGCTGGAAGAAAACACATTCACAAGAAGACTTTAAAGCATTTGACTCACCGTGGCCGGGGACTCCGGTTTAGACAGGCTGTAGCTCCTTCCTCCTTGTCACGGGTGGGCCGCGCCTTCCGGTAGTGAGGCCCGGGTGAGTGCAGATCAAAAGTCGAAGACGTCTTGTAGGAACAGATTAAAGGGGTTAATTTATTTGTGACGCCACCTATGAGTAGTTCGGTAAGTCCTACCGACGCTGCGAGACCTCCGGGGGATGGATAGCAGCAAGATGGAACGCTCCCCAGAGGCTGAGCGGTGATCCCCGGAGGTTGGAGCTGCTTAAGATGTGCGGCAGCTGCGGTTACCTTGTGTGCGGACGGATGCAATCATAAGGAAGCACGGACACTGAAAGTCTCTGTAACGGGTCTTTACTGTAACCAGCAGGCAGTACATGGCATACAGTTAACAGATAGTGGACCGGGTGGACTCAGCAGTGATAGGTGTCCCTCAGAGATCCGTAGTGTTCCTCCATTCTATCTAAGTATCTGCCATTGTCGCCCAGGAATACCAGGTCGGGTACAGGGAGGCTGCTTCAATCCCTATCCAAGATGTACGTTATGGATGTTCTGGGGAGCCTTGGGTCCCTCGGTGGGTACACCGCTGGTTAGACAAATGGATTTTGGCGGGTGGTGGGGTGCTCCTGTAAAGCTTCTCCTCCACGCTTCTGGTTCGCGTAGCAGAGGTGAACTGCTGCCAGCTTCGGTACTAGTGAACCGGCTGTGAGTTGGGCACGGGGTCTTTTGGAACCCGTGGTTGGTGATGCCCGATCCCGGTTGTTCAGGCCTCAGGTGCTAACACCCGACCGGTGACGGCCCAGGGGCTGCACGGTGGTGTGGAGCCCCCGCTCCTACGTTACTCCAAGTTTAAGTCTCTCTCCAGACTCTCTCAGACCAACTCTAGACTAGACTAACTAAAGTCTGTACTTCTCCTAACCACTACCCTTGCACTCCGCCCAGCAGGACCTTGGATTGGCCCTCTATGTTAAGTGATGCATGCAGGGTTTGGATCTCTAAGTTAACCAGATGACTGCTGGGTCGGAGAATATTGCCGCTGCATTTATGGCTGCAATACCCTCCTGTGACGCACTCGTTGCGGGGCGCCACACATTCAAACAAGCACTTCTCAAATTCAAGTTAGCACTCACCTTCACTAAACAGAAATACTTCATTACCCTCATATCCTCTTTGCTCCACAATGTCAACACATTTAACTCCCTCCTCCGCCTCCCACTGCTCCCTCCTACTTCTTTTATCTGCAGAAGACTTTACAACACACTTTACTAACAAGATTGATCAGATCAGACAAGTCTTTGCTGCCCAACCACCACAACCCCTATGTATACCAGACCACTCCCGTCCCCCACTAACTCTCCTCCCTTCCATCAATGAAGGAGAACTTGCACACCTCCTCTCCAGATCGCACCTCACCCAACATCACCACCGCACTCATCCCAGCCGTACCCCAACTCTTTAACCTATCACTAACCTATGGTACCTTTCCCTCCACTTTTAAACACGCAGCAATTACACCTGTCTTAAAAAAGCCATCCCTCGACCCAACTTCTGTATCCAGTTACCTGCCCATATCCCTGCTCCCGTTCACCTCCAAACTTCTTGAAAAGCATGTCCACACTGTACTCTCATCCTACTTCTCATCTAACTCGTTCTTTGACAACCTTCTATCTGGCTTCCACATCCACCACTCCACTGAAACCACCCTGACCAAAATTACTAACGACTTACAGCCAAAGCTAACAGACAGCTCTCCATCCTCCTCCTTTTAGACCTGTCCTCTGCATTCAACACAGTTGACCACTGCCTACTATTAAAGATCCTCTCTTCCATTGGTATCACTGACCTTGCCCTCTCCTGAATCACCTCCTACCTTTCCAACCACACATTTAGCATCTCCTACTCCCACTCGACCTCCTCACCCCATCCCCTCTCAGTTAAGGTCCCTCAAGGCTTTGTCCTGGGGCCCCTCCTTTTTTCCATCTATACAAGTGTTCCACAAACTCCAATCCTCATAGCCCAAACTGGACATGTTTTCATGATTTCCTTAGAATTGGACAGGTAATGGAATCATTATCAAGGCATCACCTGTACAATACTAAGGAAATCCTGAAAACATAAACTGTTGGGGGCCGTGAGGACAGGAGTTTGGGAAACACTGATCTATACCTTTGGTCTGGGACAACTCATACAGTCCCATGGCTTCCAGTAATACCTATACGCTGATGACACTCAGATCTACCTCTCTGGCCCAGATGTCACCTCTCTCCTGTCCAGTATTCCAGTGTCTATCAGCCATATCCTCCTTTTTCTCCTCTCACATCCTAAAACTCAATGTAGACAAAACTGAACTCATCATTTTTCTGCCATCTTGCACACCTTCCTTATCAGATCTATCACAATAAATGACTTCACACTTTGTCCTGTACCTGAAGTCCGCTGCCATGGAGTAACACTTGACTCTGCCCTGTCCTTCAAACCACTTATCCAAGCTCTCACCACCTCCTGTCACCTCCAGCCCAAAAATATTTCCAGAATTCATCCCTTCTTCAACCCTCAATCTACTAAAGTACTAGTGCATGTCCCCATAATCTCCTGTCTTGACTACTGCAACCTTCTCCTCTGTGGCCTCCCTGCTAACACTCTCACGCCTCTCCAATCTGTCCTTAACTCTGCTGCCCGACTAATCCACCTCTCTCCAGACTATTGCTCCACTTCTCCCCTCTGCAAATCCCTCCACTGGCTCCCAATTCCCCAGCGTATTCAATTCAAACTACTAACATTGATTTACAAAGCCATCCACAATCTGTCCCCCCATATATCTCTGAACTAATCTCCCGATATCATCCAACTCGTAATCTTCGATCCTCCCAAGACCGCCTTCTTTTCACCACACTTGAATGTCTGTAAGTCCTAATCATCAACATTAGCAGAAATAAACACATGAAATAGATCACTCTGTTTGTAATGACTCTATATAATATATGCATTTCACTTTATGTATTGAATTATCTTTTTGATGATATTCTAATACATTGAATTGCCCCTGTATGTATCTGTGCATGGTTTAATATAAGTGTAGGGCGTTCCCTGGATACTTTTCTGTAAAATCAGCTTTGGTTACTAGTTTACATTGGGTTTTATCTATTGTTAGTAGCGGTTTATATATATTTTGCTCACATTATGATTAGTATCACAGACATGATGTATTGTTTATTAATGTAATGTTCATAAGATTAAAGCTGTTAAGTAATTCTCCATAATCAGAGCAAATTTGGGAGGTGAATTTAGTGAATAGTTAAATTCTCCAATACAGGATGTGTTGAAAGATCCATCTGATATGTGTAACGGTATTTTATTACCCAGAATTCCCTTCTAGAATGAAAATCTAACATTACATAAGATACACAGAGACACATTCTGGGCGCAGAGGAACAGCCGAGAGAGTTACGCCCATAACAATTTATGCTTAATGACATTTCGATGGTGCGTTCTGTCTCCTGACAGCCTTCATTTGGTTTTGCTCGGATTCAGCTCCTTGTATTTTTGTAACCCAGTCACGAAAATGTCGATATGGGAACTGCCAGATGAGTCCAGAGCACTCGTCTACCGGTTAACCTGTTAAATATCATGAAAGTTCCTAACGGTGATTGTAGAGAACGTCATCTGCCGGGTAAATAAGCGTTATATAGATTTCACTACAGTAAATAAACATGCCGATATGAGATTGGAAACCGCTGTTGAGTCTTGGCATCTACATTTCGGGATTGAGGCGTAGGTATCGTGCACATTTTTGTTGTTTTCTCCTGACAGATTCCACCTTGAACGTCGCGGGAAAAAAAGTGCTAAAGAATGCAAGAAAGCATGCAAAGTCAAGACGGCTAAAAGAAGTAACTACACAATCCTCGGGGGCGGCTTCTGCTTGGAGGCCACCATTTTTGTACAGGGTGGGCCATTTATATGGATGCACCTAAATATAATGGGAATGGTTGGTGATATCAACTTCCTGTTTGTGGCCAACATGTTCCAGATGGGTGGTGACCAATGCGGATCCATTTTGAAGTCAACCAACCAAGAGGGTCGTGTGACACATCAGACCAATTGTGAATTTCATAAGAAAAAACAATGGTGTGTTGTTTTAATGTAACTTTATTCTTTCATGAGTTATTTACAAGTTTATGATCACTTATAAAATGTGTTCAAAGTGCTGCCCATTGTGTTGGATTGTCAATGCAACCCTCTTCTCCCACTCTTACACACTGATAGAAACACCACAGAAGAAATGCTGCACAGGCTTCCAGTATCCGTTGTTTCAGATGCTGCACATCTCGTATCTTCACAGCATAGACAATTGACTTCAGATGAGTGATGAGGCAAACTTTACTGTGATTGGTGAAGTTAACGAACAAAACCAGCGCTATTGGTCTGACACTAACCACAGTGAATAGATCCCTCCAAGACTGCTGGAACACAAACATTGATGGTATGGAGTGTGGTATATGGGGTACAAGATAGTGAGGCCATTCTTCATCAATGGAAACCTCAATGTCACTGTTATCTGAATCATGTAGCGATTTCAGATATCCAGTGGCATATATCACTACCTGTCCCTGCACCTTGGTAGCTGTTCCCTAACCATCCCTCTCTGACCAAAACGTGCCCTATAAAGATGTAGAAAAATGTTTTTAAACCTACAGTCTCCATCTGGATAAATTTCAAAGGCAGCTCTAGGGCTCCATTGTCCCCTCTTCACTGGCTCTCGGGGCGCCCTGCTGGAGATCATCAGTCTTTCTTTCTTTACACCTCCTTTTGAATTTCCCACCTTCTCTGCTGAATGATAAGCCGGGCCGGAACATCATTTCCAGCTCGGTGCATTGTGGGGGCTGATCATGTGATACAGCCCGGCTCTGGCGCATTCACAGTGCACATATTGAAGCTGAGCCATACATGTCATAACTCCCCAGAATGTACCGAGCCAGATATAACGTGTACAGCTTGGCTTCAATATGTACAATACGCATGCGCTGGAGCTGGGCCGCATCACATGATCAGCCCCCACAATGCACCAGGCTGGATATGACTTTCCGGCCTGGCATATCATTTAGCAGAGAAGGTGGGATATTCAAAAGGAGGTGTTCAAACCCGTTAAAACTGGTTTGAATTACTGACTGGTAACCAACTTATTATTTTACTTAAAAAATATTGTCCCAATTAATTTGCACAGCACTGCAGATCTGAGTGTCGTCCACGTACAGGTGGTACTGGAAGCCATGGGACTTTATGAGTTGTACTAGCCAGGTGGTGAAAAGTGGAGGACCCAGGACAGAACCTATCTGTTAACACTTCCTGTCAGGGTAGAAAGAAATGGCAAATTAGTGTGACTTGAGACGTGGTCAAAATTTGCTACTTGATTTGTCCCTCTGTATAGTTTTCAAAAGTTGGGAGGTTACGTGCATGTAATACTTTACTAGCAGGTATTGATCTTAAAGCGGATAACGTAAATCTATGTGATGACAGAAACTGTGTAATAGGCACATCTTTAAGTCAAGTACCCAGTAGCCAAATCCTCAGCCTCCGCTGCTGATCTAGTTTTCTACTAGTCCGGATCTGAGTGAAAATTCATGTTATCCAGACTGTAATAAAGAAAAACAAAAAATCTTGCACCAGCCCATTCAGGACTAACAAATACTGTAACAAATCCTTATTGAAAGACATAGAATGACTTACTGCACGAGGGGAAGGTGATTACCTGCAACTCCCCTATCAATGACAGTATAGGAAATAACACACATGCGGCCACTATCCGCTCCACTCCCGCACACGAGACTGCGAGCTCCAGGAAATCACTCCACAGGCCGGCGCAGCTTCTCTTCTCACCGTTCATTTAGCAGACTCTGCACTACTCTGATGTCTCTAGTTGCTCTATAGCAAGGTAGGGAACTCCAGGCCTCGAGAGTACAGACAGTCATATGAAAAAGTTTGGGCACCCCTCTTAATCTTACTCTTTTTTTTTGTTTAAAATTGTTTTTTTGCAACAGCTATTTCAGTGTGATATATGTAATAACTGATGGACACAGTAATATTTCAGGATTGAAATGAGGTTTATTGTACTAACCAAAAATGTGAAATATGCATTATTTCAATATTTGACAGGTGCAAAAGTATGAGCACCCTTCTGATTTTCCTGATTTGAATACTCCTAACTACTTTTTACTGACTTACTGAGCACTAAATTGGTTTGGTAACCTCATTGAGCTTTGTACTTCATAGCCGGTGTATCCAATCATGAGAAAAGCTATTTCAGGTGTCCACTTGCAAGTTGTTCTCCTAGTTGCATCTTCTGTGAGGAGTGGCATCATGGGCTCCTCAAAACAGCTCTCAAATGATCTGATAAAAAGATTGTTCAACATAGTTGTTCAGGGGAAGGATACAAAAAGTTGTCTCAGAGATTTAACCTGTCAGTTTCCACTGTGAGGAACATAGTAAGGAAATGGAAGACCACAGGGACAGTTCTTGTAAAGTGTGTACAGAGCTGTATATAAGTGGCTACAACGACATATGAAAGTTCAGGAGCATCTCAACGTATTAGAATATCATCAAAAAGTTCATTTATTTGTGTAATTCCAGAGGACCTCCTCTGTGGAACAATGCAGCTCTGCCCCCTGAATACTGAACCTGGACATACAAATGCTTCTCAATGAATTAGAATATCATCAAAAAGTTAATTTATTTCAGTAATTCAATACATAAAGTGAAACACATATATAATATAGAATCATTACACACAGAGGATCTACTTCAAGTGTTTATTTATGTTAATGTTTTATGATGAATGGGCTTACAGCCAATGAAAACCTAAAGGTCATTATCCAGGGAAATTAAAGGGAGGATGAATGGTCTGAGAGATAAAATATGACCTAAATAGGTATCAGTTGCTTCACCTTGTGTGGTTGTGAGAGTCACAACCACTATAAAAGCAGATCACAGCTGCTGCAGTCCCTAGCATGGTGATATAAAGTAGGGAGAATAAAGGGTTAAAAACCATGCTGCCGTATTCCATGAGACATCAAAGGGGGAATATAATATTGATTTATTGGTCAATGCATTTCAGGTCAAATCAATATTACATTGCCATGTTTCAGGGCGTTTCAGGGATTCTTGAAATGCATTCTCTAATTAATCAACATAATATTCACCCTTTGATGTCTCCTGGAATCCTCCTTACTTTAATTTTCTGAGAAATGACCCTTGGGATTTCATTGACTGTAAGCCATAATCATCAACATTAACAGAAATAAACACATGAAATAGATCCTCTGTGTGTAATGACTCTATATAATATATGTGTGTTACTTTTTGTATTGAATTACTGAAATAAATAACTTTATGATGATATTCTAATTAATTGAGATGCCACTGTATGCTGCTGCTGATCCATAGCATACAAACTATAGTAAAATGCCGCCATACTACTGTACTTAAAGATTATTCACATGGAGCAAATTTCTCTACAATAAATTTCCGAATTGCTATCTAAAAATTGTAACATAAAAATTCATGAGCCTCCATACCTTCATATTACTGTTTCTATTTAACGTCTAATGATATGCAAATGTATGCGGAGAACCAGAGCAAAACTATGTGAAAGCGTTTCAGAGTCTTCGGCTGTTTCCGCTGGTCCCGGGATCTCATCATTGAGAGCTGTAGATTGTATCTTACATAAACAATCCAGCTTCACTGTATAACAGGAGAAGCATGGTGGGACATTTCATCATCCTCTCGCTGCTGGCATAGTTGGATTTTTCTGTGCTCGTCCGGCATGTGGTGTTCTCCACACAAGGTGACACACCTTTAACGTCTACGCTTCTCCTGCCACATCGAATCCTTCTAGAGGAATCCTATTTTATTTCCATAGCAAGTGGTGAAGCCACGTAAGGTTACACACGAGAGTCTCCCGGAATAGGAAGGCATTTGGCAGTTCTTTACAAAGCTCTGTGGTGCGCATTGAGTATGAGCCACAATTTAATATGGAACTAAAATAAAGCAAAATTCACTCAAAACTGTTTTCCATATTTTACTTTCAAACCGAATAACCATGATAGGAAACAGCACCTTGACATTCAGCAAAATGAAATACCGTAATGTCCTTTTCAATCGTGCTAACACACCTAAATGTAGAGGGATGTTGCGGTAAGATACGATGTGTCCTACCTCTCCATTATTCTTGTCTTGAGATATCTGGAGATAAATGATCCCGGGTGATGAGCTTCTGTAAACAGGTACATGAATGCAAAACTAAGCCAAGAAACAGGCCCAAGGAAGTGGCACCACGGCAAAAGCACCATAAGGCAAGGTAATCATACAGTATACCGTTGGCAGGTTTTTCACAGAGGACGATATCCACAGACGACCACAGCTCCGGGTTTTGAGAAGTGGAGACGTCCTCAAAACCAGAATCACCATTGTCCATTATAGCCTATGGGAGCGCCTAAGGGTACCATTACACTTGGTGACGCTCCAGCGATCCCAACAACGATACGACCTGGTAGAGATCGCTGGTGCATCACTACATGGTCGCTGGTGAGATGTCAAACAGTCAGATCTCACCAGCGACGCAGCAACGATACGGAACGGTACAGCGGTGGTCGGGACCCTGTCTCTCAGACCTGTAGTATTGAGGTCAATGGTCGTTGTCCCTGTCAAATACACCAATGCATGCTGGCCAAAGGGAGACCAACGATCAAAAAAATGGACCAGGTGACTCTGACACGACCAGCGCTGCTGAGGTCGTTGTTACGTCACAAAACTTGTGACTCAGCAGTGATCTCGCTTAGTGTGACAGGGGCTTAAGTGTGCACAGCCTTCTCTTGAACCCCTTGCTACCCTGTGTTTGCTTTTATTCAAGCTACAATAAACACTTTGGCCTAGACATTGCCACTATCTTCATTATCTAGGTACTTGGGTGCAACAGCGCAAGCAATGAGGAAACAATGGTACTTAAACCAACAATTATTTATTCAACATGCACAATTTAAAGTGATGCCTTCTGCACAATATCAGAGGATTGTGTAAGTATTGAAATTAGAACAAATTATGTTACAAGAAAAATACATTAACTCAAATGAACAGAATATTAATGCATCCAATGCTATTTACATACTATCGCTCTATTATTACCATGGTTTACTGTTATTGTCAGTGATGTCTTAGTCCTACTATCCCCGGATGTAGCATTGGTGCAGCATGTGCAGCCGCACAGGGGCCCGAAACCTACCTCCAAACCAGGCAGAATTGTACCTTTTGATGAACTCCTGGGCGGAAAAGGACCCATATACTGTTCTTCCACAGGTGCCCTCTTCTGTCTGTGCCTGCCAGTGACTGGACCTAACACCGTCATCACTCTCTACACAATGCTAAACACCACACAGGCCCTAATGGCAGCCAACATTTCAACTTGCTAAGTAGAAAACTCTAGATTGGTGAGTTATTTAGTACACTCATCACGCTGCTCACGTTCATCCCATGAAGCGCTTTGCAAGTCTCTTTCTGTGTATTGGCTGTCTACACTGGAATCGATGGTCGACACGAACATCCTTCTGCAGTGCAATAGACAGGTCAGCTGGGCAGTAGACACTCTCCTTCTTTCTGGCACCAATTCTGCCTGTCTTGTGACGTTCTGAGCTTTTGTATTTTGCTCCTGCACTATGAGCACCACCTGACCTCGTGCTGTCCTTGGACTCTTTGCTCAAGCAAAGAAGTCTAGAGGTTATGCATTCTGGTCAGTTTTTTGAACAGTGAAGAGCAGGGTGTCCTATTGGATATATTTGTATTTTCTACCGATTGTTCCCACTGCAGTGCATATGCTCACTCAGCCCAGCCCTCCTGTTTTCTTTTGGGTTTTCTCTCGGGTCTGATACCTCTCAGGTCTTCTCTTGAATCTGGTCTCTCTTGGGTATTCACCCAGGTCTGGTTTCCTGATTCCTTAACTCAGGCCACATGTTTCATAATGAGGGCTATAATCCAACTCCACTACTCACAGTACAGTCCTATTTAAGCTCTAAGGCCGGCTTCACACTGCATGTGTGATCCGATGCATGGCTGTTCGCTTGAAGCAGACAGCCGCAGACCGGATCAGCACACAGGACTGGGGGGCTATTATGCCCTTGGGTCCTGTGTGCAGCGATCGCAGTTCCCACTGCTGATGGATGCGCCGCGGTCCTGACCTGTCAGCGGATGCAGCTGCATGCGCTGCACACAGGACCGGTGGGCATAATAGCCCCCCATTCCTGTGTGCTGATCCGGTCCGTGGCTGTCTGCCTCAAGCGGACAGCCACGGATCGGATCACACACGCAGTGTGAAGCCGGCCTAAGTGTCAACTCCTCTTCTCAGCCTTTCTGGATCTTTTATACTTACTAACTGCACCACAGCTGTCACTAGCCTCCACATCATTTAATTTTCTTTATGTTGCTTTATTGCTACAATTCAGTTTCACTAACTTGCTTAGCCCACTTCATACCACAATTTAAGGGATCCGGGGCTGTCCGGGCATACTTGCCCTCCGGTTCTGTTTGTCTAGAGCTGTCAGGTTCTGTCCAGTGCATCCCATCCTACAAAACACCAGACACAGACTGACAGCTCAAAAAACGTGGTGTGAAGCCGGCCTTACTTGTGAAGCTGCAGTATTAGGGTTTAGTGGGTGTTCCCTGTACAACATGTTCTCTATTCTCCTGTTCTTATTAGCCTGTTTGCCTATTCCTCTCTCTGAGACTGGTTTCACACTGGCATTCCCCTCCGCAGCGTTCTGCGGAGGGGAACCGCCATGTGAGCGCAGCCAGCGCAAGCCCCTACGTTTATAATGGAAGCGCACGGTGCTTCGCTTGACTGTGCATGACCGTGCGCTCCCATTCACTGCAATATGTGATTTGTACGCAGGCGGATGCCTGCGCACAAATCACAAACTCTCGTCTGCACCAGGAATGCAACATGTTGCGTCCCTGGTGCGGACGAGAGTGTGTGATTTGTGCACAGGCATCCGCCTGCGTACAAATCACATATTGCAGTGAATGGGAGCGCACGGTCATGCACAGTCAAGCAGAGCACCATGCGTCCCCATTATAAATATAGGGGCTTGCGCTGGCTGCGCTCACATGGCGGTTCCCCTCCGCAGAACGCTGTGGAGGGGAACGCCAATGTGAAGCCAGCCTAAGGGCTCAGGCACATGGATGTTGAAATCAGACGAGTGCAATGGGAGAAAACCTTACATTGCACTCTGACCAATGATAACAAATGAATGAAAACAGATAAATATTTGTATACAGCTTTATTCTCATCCAGTTTCTGCATGAGGAAAATGTAGCAACATGCTGCGAGTGGATGCGAGTCTCCTGCGAGACTCACCAATGCAAGTCAAAGTATGCAAGGAAAAAATCGCTCAGCCCACGGACAGTATACTGATAGCATTTTTAGCATTGTCTTTCTCATGCTGGAAAAAGTTAGAATAGTATAGTCAGATAGATAGGATAGATAGAAAGATCATAGGAAGAGCTACAACATCTTACCAATCTTCCCCTGCTGCTTATGGGGCCACCCATTATTCACTGCATTGACCGACAACAGCCATTCCCAGATGCTCACACTCTGTGAGAGCATCTGTGATTGGCTGTTGCAGACAGACTGCATTTCCAATGATTTTGCTTGGTTGCCGTACACATTATTTAATGGCAACCACATCATAGGGTGTTAAATAAAAAATTTTTTTTTTAAAAAGCATAGCGTTTTGCAGTATTTTTCAGTCTGGCCCAAGAAAAAGTGGACAGTTGCAAGCTGCCTAATTTTATCTTGGCTGATGGAAAAAAAAATGCGTGGGACTCCGCACTATTTTGAATTGCCAGCCAAGGTAAAATGAAGCAGCTGAGGGCCGGAATTGTCAGTGGGGTTAGGGCCCATTGTTTTAGGGTCCCCCATACTACAGAATAGCGACCCACAGCCACCTCTGACATTGGGCTAAGTTAGACCCGGACATTAAGAATCTCAAATAAATAGTATAAAAGACACAACGCAGAGAAAAAATATTTTATTAGAAATAGACAGAGAAATAGACAGAGAAATAGACACTTAGTGACTCTATCTTTATTAACCCTTTTAGCCATCATACCCCTCCACGATCGTCATCTTCTCTGTTACTGGACACACACAGCTCTGCTACATCAGAGACCATGGGGATGAGCAACAGTGTCCTCGAGTGGCCTCACCGCTCACCGCAGGTCTTAGCTCAGTCATTCAGTGATCAGTGACCACGGGGAGAGGACGCGCTTTGCTCATCCCCATAATCTCTGATGTAGCTGAGCTGCCTATGTCAAGCAGAGAGAAGACAAGGATTGTTGAGGGGTATGATGGTTAAGGGGATAATAAAGATGGAGTCTTTAAGTGTCTCTATGTTTTTATTTTTAAAAATTCAAGTAAAAAGGTGCACTCACCCGTGTCAGACTTTATGCACACAGACTTTTAATTAACAGTGGAAAGTTACATACAGTAGGGAGGGAGGAGAAGGAACGGACAACAAGTCATTTCACTCTTTACTTAGTGCTTCCACTGGTCCTCCACTTAGTGAGGATCAGTGGAAGCGCAAAGTAAAGCGTGAAACGACTCGTTGTCCGTACCTTCCCCTCCCTCCCTGCTGTATGTAACTTTCCACTGTTAATTGAAAGTCTGTGTGCATAAAGTCTGACACGGGTGAGTGCACCTTTTTCCTTGATTTTTTGTTGTATGATGTATCTTTATAGGTAGCACCACGGGACTATGATTTGCACTTGAATTATATGCCATTTGATTATAGTGAGACTAAAGAGCAATTAACACTTATTGTGCAATTGGTGCCCGGCTTTCTTGTTTATAATTAGTTTTTTATTTTTAATAAAATAATTTGTTCCTGTGTTGTGTCTTTTTTACTATTTATTGATAACTTGGCCTGACATTAGGTACCTTAGGGCCTAATACCAGCTGCCAATTCAAAGCTGACATTAACCCCTTATTACCCAGATTGCCACCTCCACCAGGGCTGCTGGAAGAGCCAGGTAAAGCACCTGGAAATGGCGCTACGATGAATGCACCTTTTTCAGGGGCGATTGCTGGCTGCTATTCTTTAGTGTGAGTGGCTTTAAAACAACGTTTCTTCATCCCGCTGAGGATACCAGCTCTCAGTTGCCTAATTTTAACTCAGCTGGCAATTAAAAATAGGGGCAGAGCCCTGCGCATTTTTTTTTGGCCAGCCAAAGTAAAATTAGGCAGCTGATGGTGACAGCTCGCAGCTGTCCATTTTTTCTGGGCTGAACTGAAGAATACTGTGACACCCTATTCATTTTTTTTTTAATTATTTATTTATTTACCACACAATGAAAGCAGGCTGGTTGCCATACACTGATGTGTATGGCAACCAAGCACAATCACCGTCCAGAATGAGGACATTCAGTTTTATTGCAATAACCAATCGCAGATGCTTTTACAGCGTGGGAGTGTCTGTGATTGGCTGTTGGTTCAATGCAGTGAATGTGCATAAAGCTTAGTGGGCGGCCCTGGAAGCAAGCAGTGGGACACTGGTAAGCCCGATCTAGCTGTTCTGCCATCTATCTATCCTATCCATCTGTCTATTCTTTTCATATCTATCTATCTATCTATCTATCTATCTATCTATCTATCTATCTATCTATCTATCTATCCTATCTGTCTGTCCCTTCTTTTTTAACTTAACTCAGCATGGGAAAAACCATGTTAAAAATGCATTGTACACGGACATCACACGGATGTAACACTGATGTTATTGCATGAATATTTGATTGATTCATTCATTGGTTTCCACAACATATTTTGCTATTATGAGTACTATACTGTATGTCGTAATCGGTGATCTGAAGTAAGTAGATATTTAACAAATTTCTTTACCTGTATGTTAGCAGTTATAATGTAGCTGCAGTACTGTTTTGCAGTTCATTGGACCATTAGGTAATGCTGGCATTTCCATTTTGCACATTGTCAGTTCATATATTATCCATATTTACTTCTCATTTATGGTACAACTCAGCGCTAATTATAATCCAGAATGTACTTGCTATAAAGTCTCTGGGAACAGACCTGAGCTAAGCTGTCACAACCATACGAATATTCATCAATTGTTAATTATAATAATTTTAATATAAAACACCTGCCGCACCTGCACAGTTCTGATGTGATTTGTTTATTGGCAGAAATTTCAGCGAGGACATTTTTTTATTGAGATAAACAAACCAATTAGACAAGTTTTTAATTTGTATAAATGTACAGTACGTCATGTTTAGAAAGTTTTGCCGCTAACGGCACTAATCAAGCTGCAGGAGAAGTGGGAATATTGGCAGAAATAGCTTCCAAATGGAAAAATCAACAACAGAACAAGTCCAAAAAATATGTCCAAAGCAGTGTTAGACCTTATGTTATTGAGATTGCCATATGGTGTCATGTTATTGGGCTATTTTTCCATAAAACTCAATTTTCTATGAGAAAAAAGCACCATAGTAAAACATTTAATGAAGAATACTATTTTTTTCTCAATTGTTGTTTTAACAAAAAAACCTTTGTATACCTCTTTGTGAAATCTGGAGCATAAAAAAGATGAATTAGACCCCATAGAACTTTATTCAATGCCTTCTGGCTCCATACAGCATGGACTAAGTGATAATGAGGCTTTTCAGCCAGTTAATTGCAGCCTGATGCACTCCACCAGTTGTGATGAAAGTTGTTCACTTGTTCTCTAGGATGATCAAAGTGTAAAGTGCAACAATCCATAAACAGAAGGAACAAGGGACCAGTTGAAGCTCCATACAGGTGTGAAACGGCCTTCCATTGTCTGCTGCTCCCACTCCCCTCCCTGCACTATGATGTAACATTCAATAAATAAGACTCGATCTACTGTCCGGGGGGAGTGCCACTTGTTCCCTCTGTTTATGAATTGTACTTATGCTGCACTTTAAGCATGCAACTCCTGAAAGTAGGTGTGGCCCTTTGACCGCAGGAGCAGTTAACCACTATTCAATTTGACCGGTGGTTAAAGGGATCCTGTCACCCCCAAAACACCTCAAAACCTATTAAAAGCTGTCCCTACAGCATAGTAACGCTTACCCTACACTCCTTTTACCTCCTAAAAGCACCAAGTGAAATAGGAGAAAAATGTTATTATAGTACCTCATTATGGATGATAATGAGTGACTATGCTATTCATAGTCACTCATCCAGGCTCTCCCACTGCATGATATCACGCCTCCATAGGCGTGATCTTGGAATCTGATTAAAATGCGCGCCTCTCCGCCGCTCTCCTGTGTCTTGGCCGGCCTGTAGTGGGGCTTGGTGACGCGATACGCGTCATTTCCGGCGCCGGGTGACGTATACACCCGCGCCGCTCTGTTAGCTTCAAAACGCGCACTGTGCATGCGCATGCGCGTACGCAGTGCGGGTCTTGAAGCCAACAGCGGCGCGGGTGTAAATACGTCACCCGGCGCCGGAAATGACATGTATCGCGTCACCAAGCCCCACTACAGGCCGGCCGAGACACAGGAGAGCGGCGGGGAGGCGCGCATTTTAATCAGATTCCAAGATCATGCCTATGGAGGTGTGATAACATGAAGAGGGACAGCCTGGATGAGTGACTATGAATAACATAGTCACTCATTATCATCCATAATGAGGTACTATAATAACATTTTTCTCCTATTTCACTTGGTGCTTTTAGGAGGTAAAAGGAGTGTAGGGTAAGCGTTACTATGCTGTAGGGACAGCTTTTAATAGGTTTTGAGGTGTTTTGGGGGTGACAGGATCCCTTTAAATAAGTCTTAGGGCCCCGCTGATCCTTTTGTGATGAACTTCAAAGTATAAAGTGTTTGGGGATAGATCGAAGATAAAGGTTTACGTAACTACTGATAAAACGAGTGATATTGTAAGCGCTGAGGTACATTAACAGGACACGGCTCACATAAGTATTACCTTTCAGCTTTAATGATTCAGCAATGGATCCCTTTAGCCACAACGCGTTTCAGCGCCAGTTGCGCCTTTTTCAAGTGATCACTTGAAAAAGGCGCAACTGGCGCTGAAACGCGTTGTGGCTAAAGTGATCCATTGCTGAATCATTAAAGCTGAAAGGTAATACTTATGTGAGCCGTGTCCTGTTAATGTACCTTAGCGCTTACAATATCACTCGTTTTATCTGGAGCTGCAAATTTCTTCCCTACTGGGAAGCGTGATACAGAGCAGCTTAGGAATACAGGACCTGGCAGACGTCACACCATCACTCCCCCCGAGCTGTCACGTGCACCGGGATACACGGGAAATACGTGCATTTATCACCTCGCTGCTTGGAGCCCAACTAGGAGAGCCCAGCTGGGAGACAGATTAAACTCTTACTCCAGTTGTGGGGACAGGCACAACAATAGAAGGTGAGCAGAGGGGATCAGTCACCGATCCCACAATTTAATGAAAGCAGTTTGGCGCAAACCTTTTGTGTATTACGTAACTACTGAGGATGCACACTTTGTTTTAGGACATGAGACACAAAAATTACTTGATATAATTCTCCACTATCTATGAGGATTGTCACTGCAGACTTCCTGCAGTAAAGAACCTTGACCACGATCTCTCCTGGCTAAATGGATTGAGACTACTGGTTTGATTTCCTGTTGTGCCAAATGCATTTCTTCAATTGACAACTCAATAGATTAGGCCAGAGCTCCACAAATCTAGTCTACAAGGCCCACCAACAGTGCATGTTTTTGGGATTTCCTTAGCATTTGACAGTTTGAATCATTACCTGTGCAGTTGATTAAATTATTAACTGTCAAATGCTAAGGAAATTCTGAAACATGCACTGTTAGTGGGTCCTGAGGACTGGAGTTGGGAAACATTGAATTAAGCAACCTTCATCTCCGCGCGCCAACATCACCTATTCGGTGTTGGCACGGAGATTTAAACAGCTGTCAGATCAGCTGTGTTTCCGTCGCCGGAAGATGAGTGGTGGGTGCCGCTGATCTCCCTGCTGCGGTCGCCGCTGATCGCCCAGCAGCGGCAGCCACTCGTCTCCCCCGGTGTCGGCGCAGGAGATTTAAACACAGCTGATGTGCCAGCTGTTTAAATCTCCCGTGCCGATACTGAATAGGTGATGTTGGCGTGGGAGATTTAAACAGCTGTCAGATCAGCTATTGCTGTAAATCACCAGCCGCCGGCACAAGCACAGCACCGTAAGGTCTGCAACATGGCTGTGGCATTACAGTGTGTGGAAGCCAATCCCTGCATGTGGACTGGCTCTGTAAAGAGCGCCAACATGCAGTGATGGGGAGCCAAGCATGTGCCCAAGCATCTCGCTCCGAGCATCCTGAGTACTGAAATACTCGGGTGATCACCAACTACCGGCAAGCATGTTTGCTTATCCCTATTACCTCCTACAAACCTAACAGCAAACAAAGGAAAGGTGTAGGTAAGAAAGTAAGGAAGAACAGAGCAAATGCAACACTGGTCTTGGCCTATCAGGCAAAATCCGAAACAGCAGGGTTGAAATTCCACAGCAGTAATCCACATGGAAATAATATAGCTAGCAGAGGAGACTGGTATCAGGAGAGTATAAGTATCCCCACCCGAGCTGTGATAGGACAGAGACAATAAGCATTAGAGAACAGGTGATAAACACACACGATAGGAAAAGAAGCAAAGGTAGAAAAAAATAGAACATCAACAGATGGATGGGATCTCACTAGGCTGTGGCTTAGCAAGAAAGAAAACTAACCATAAAGCACAAGGTCACTGGATCAAGTCCTGAGGCATGACACGGGTGCTC
Organism: Allobates femoralis; assembly: GCA_033576535.1. Classification (NCBI taxonomy): domain Eukaryota; kingdom Metazoa; phylum Chordata; class Amphibia; order Anura; family Aromobatidae; genus Allobates; species Allobates femoralis. The sequence continues at coordinate 48,403,075 of JARQOC010000002.1, read as the reverse complement.
TCTCTCCATTTTGCACTCAACAATTTTCTGTAGCTTCTTAATTGGTTCTAAAGTCATTTCATGTCCATCACTCTGGCATTGCTCACTAATGCTTTACACTGGATACACACCTTCCTCCTCAGCCTACTGATTGGCTAAACTTTTCTGGGCACTCCCATGAGGTGTTTCTTCCAATTATACATTTCCTCATATTATTAACAATTTACCTATATTAGTTATCACCGACAATGGCTCACAGCATTGACTTCATGGGGCTATAGGTAATTTCAGCAAAGCGATTAAAGAAGCTTTTTTGAGACAAAGTGTTCTGGGGCAGCAAGGGCTAGGGTATATATGAACAGATAAAGAATTGGACTTGAGGGGTGCAGAACAAGACTTGATGGTTTAGTTCCTTAAAGGGGTCATGGTTTCTTCTTAATATGGTGCGAGACTGACTGACATGCAGATGTCAATATATAAAAGCTGGCTAGCTTGCTTCCAATTCTTATGTATTTTAAAGAATTATAATAAAAATCATAATGTAAAAAACTGCTCCATTACCCATCGTTTATTTTCTTGTACAAAGCTCTGTATGCAAATAGCTGGGACTGCTTATGCTTCCAATCAGCCTCTATGTACATAGTTAAAGGGATGAGGCCTCAGTGCAACTCTCATACATGGCCTCTTAAGGTACCATCACATGCAGTGATATGGCTTCCATATCTCTGGCGATTTGACGACACTTTTTTTCACATTGCTGTGGATCCGTCACACATATCATTTTCGCATGCCATCTCATGCAATCCTGCATTCTGGAAATTGCCTGGCGCAGACCGGAAGCAAGTTCCCTTTCAAACATCGCCGCGTCACATGCCACCACCTCATCAGCGATGTGGCCGGAGAGTGTGAGTACACCGAGGAGACAGGCGTGCCAGAGTGTTTCTCACCGCGCCCCTACCACTTCGATTGGCCACCACAACTGCATTACCATTGGTGAGCCAATGGGAACACAGGAGCTGCCACCAATTGCGGCACACGGGGTGCGCCAAACAGAACGCTCGGGCACGCCTCTGGAATTGCTTCCAGATGGTCTGAGCTCGCTTTATACATCGCCCTGTCACACGCCAAGATGCGCAGAAATTGCCTGGTGGATATCGCCTGATTTCACTGAGCAGGACGACGCTCCACCGGCGATTTCTCGCCGTAAAATCGCCCTGTCTCGTGCCACTGTGCACAGACGATGGAGTTTCCACATCGCCGAATTCTGCAATTACCAACTAAATGGCCGTCGATATCGCCACGTGTGACGGTACCTTTAGACTTCTAGATGTATAATTGACCACAGATAATGCAGAATTAATTAATTCTAATGCAAAATGTACAGAAACTGGAACGTTTTCTCAACAGTTAATGCCTAAACAAACAGTGATTCACCTATAAAAGCAAATCCTTACCTGCACAATACACAGAATATACGCACACATAATACACCTTAATAGGTTTTCTATTGAGTCACAGTTTAAGAAAACAGATTATGACTTGTTTAGGTAGCACGAGTAGCGTTAACACAAGCTGTAACCAGACACAATTCACCGGGCTAATAGGTGTTTGTAAAGCTCGCTCTGCTCTTTCCATTCCATTGACTTTCATCGCTTGAATGCCTGCATACTTTGTGAAAAATGAAATTTTAGGCATTCCAAAAATTGCTGTCATAGGACCGTGCCATTGTTGAAGCAACCACAAAAATGCAGCACTTGACATAAATTAAACACATCTCAGCACCTTCTCCTGCGGCTTCAGTCTTACTGATGTTTGCTGACTTCACGATATTGGATGTATGAAGCAGATGCCTTGTGAGTTTGTCTCTCCTGATGACTTAAGAATTCACCGACCTGAGGAATTAAATTCCTTATCAATATTTTAGGCTTTAAAGAAAACCTGTCAAAATGATTTGATAACTGCAAGTAGTGGTTCGGCTGTATCGCTCCTCATGAAGCAATTAAAATAGTCTTTGTCTTATTCTAATCTTATGTTCCAGGGCTGAAAAGTCAACGTTTGAAGCTATATTAAAGTTAGCCTGAAGTGCATTGGGCATGCCCAAAGTGTGATGACACACCTCATTGTACTTCAAAGATTCAAAGCTTGATTTCCCAATGCTGTCTTATACTTCAAACATTTATTTCAAGCTTTGACCCATTGTAGACACCTGCGTGAGAAACAGCTGTTGTCCAGCCAGTAGCCCGCATCTTCCTATATGCCCACCTGAACCCTGGATGAAATAAACATTTAAAGAATCTACCACCAGTGAGTGTGGCTTTTTTCCATTCTCTTATGGATGTCGTGTGCATGAAGTCTCTCCAGAAGTGGTCAGCACAAGGACGGTGGCCAGTCATCCTGTGTTTAACCCTTTATTATTATTATTATATTTATTTATTACATAGCACCATTAGGTTCCATGGCGCTTTACATGAGCATAGGGAGACAAGCACAAGTACAATAACTTAGACAACAAGACATACAGGTACAGGAGGGGAGGGGACCCTGTCCACGAGGCTGACATGTCTAAGAGGGGCGGGTAGGATACAGTAGGATGGGGGAGTGTCAGTTATGGGGCGGTAGCCTGGGTCTCATGGCAGTTGTAGGCTTGACGGAATAGGTGAGTCTTCAGGTACACTTGAAGCTTCTCAGGGTCGAGAGTGTCTGAACGTGTTGGGGCAAGGAATTCCAGAGTATGGCAGATGCCCGAGAGAAGTCCTGAACTGCGTTGTGCGAAGAGGAGATGAGGGGGAGCATAGGAGAAGTTCTTGGGAGGAACGGAGGTTGCGTGAGGGTAGGTATCGGGAGACCAGGGCGGAGATGTATGGTGGGGATAGGTTTAGTATGGCTTTGTATGCCATGGTTAGTTCATCCTCCTTACTCTATATGCACCACGCTGGGGACTGCAGCAGCCGTGATCTGCTTTTATAGTGGTTCTGACTCTCACAACCACACAAGATGAAGCCTCTGATACCTATTTAGGTTATATTTTATCTCTCAGACCCTTCATCCTACCTTTTTTAATTTCCTGAGATAATGACCTTTGGGTTTTCATTCAATCATCAACATTTACAGAAATAAACACTTGAAATAGATTACTCCGTAATGACTCTATATAATATATGTGTTTCACTTTATGTGTTGAATTACTTAAATAAATTAACTTTTTGATGATATTCTAATTCATTGAGACCCCCTGTATTATTCCTTTATATCGCCTGTGTACAGCCTTCAGTGCTGAACCATTTATTTCAATTTGCATCCAACTTCTTCTATCTTGCTGTCCTCCAATCCTTGGATTTACTAAGAAATAACATCAAAATTTTAGTTAGAAATCTGAAAGGAAACCAAAAAACCTTGTGCTCACCCTGACCTTGGTGTGTATTATTTTGGATCCATCCCTTTTTCCCTTCATGGTTAGGTCACAGTTGCTAGGAAAAAGTTTACGACAAGTTGTTGGACTTTGCCAAACAAAACAATAATCCCCATGTTGTCATACCTGTGAGCATTTTAGATTTTTTTTTCTTTACGAGAATGTAAACCAAATATATCCTATTAAGGGCTGATCCGTATGGCAGCAAATCCTAAATTATTCATAGTCCGGAATGTCCCGGTAAACTTTTATGTGTAGGTAGAACAAAGCCCCCACTGACTGCGGCGAGAACAGACGAAATCCCAAAATACACAATAAACTGCATCAAATAAACACGTTATTAGTGTGATAAACTGCCGAGAGGATGTCAACACGCAAAAAAAAAGGAAAAAAATTAAGAGCGGCAACTTTATTGCTGAAGCCGTAAAAATGTACAAGCGGAACTTTCAATCTTCTCGTAAGTATTTGTTATAGTGTAACAAGCCAGAGTCGAGGTTTTAAGACTCAACTGTCTATGCTTGTCTATCATGACCCGGAGCCATGAACAATTTAGGAACTGTCTGACTCTCACAAAAGAACAATACAATCTTTGATTCTTTGCCATGGCTTAGCCTTGAGGTTAACAGGGCCGATCCCCACCTTCTCACTTCTCCTACAATAAAACCATTCAAACGCTGTGTTATTGTGATTCTCCGGCAATTTATTCTCTCACGTTCTTTGTTCTTTCTGTTCACCTGGGAGCGCATTTTATTCTACCATACACACGGAACTGCTGTTATGGGAGAAATCTCTGCATACGCAGCGCTTATAAATAATGTACGGGCACCTGAGTCATATAGATTTGAGGGCAAACAAAGAAGTGGTGAAATCAGGGGAGCAACTTGTAGGTGAGCACCCAATTGGATACACACACTAATTTCACCCTGGTTAGGGATTTATTAGAAGGACAATAGTGTAAGTCTGGTTTCACACTTGCGTTCAGGTATGATCAAGCCGAAAACACGTCCGATCGCATATGGGTTTGTTTGTGCAACCGCAGTGGTATTAAGAGAGATATAGGTGTTCCAGCTCACCATAATGCCTATGCTTCAATCCTAATGGAGCTTGGAAACCAGTCCTGCCAAAACTCAGAAATCCAAGAATAGAAAAATGGAATCCAGCCCTAACATGAAGGGTTATTCTTGAATGAAGTGAATTCAGAAGACGAAATTCATGGTCAACGTCACCTAAGTTGATGCTTTTCAGATGACCCTCATGAGTAAGGAGGGCATGTAGCATTCAAAACACGTTGACTTATGTCTCACTGACCATGAATTTCATCTTCAATAATAAAAAAGAAACATTCTTCATAATCGAGCTGAGCAGCGGTATTATGCCTGATCCAAGATGCCGGTTGCATCCTTTTTTTGCCTTATCTGTCGGAAAGTTGAAACTTTACATAGGACACACCTAATGGGAGGGTGTCGGGAGGGGCTCTGGGCATGCTCCGTGTGAAAGCCGGATCCAGCCTGGCCAGATCTGGCCCCATTGAAGTCCATTCTATCTTTGGCCACAATCACATTCGGTGACGTCAAGCTTTTTAATTAGCCACAAAATTGCAACTGCAATTGCAAATAATTTGATAGGATCCAGCAGAGATCTTATGCTGATGCATGTGCCTGTGTCCCCATTCTAAGTCAATGGAGACAGGCTTGATCAGGTAGCATCAGGTTTCAACCAGATTAGGACGCTGACTAGAAAAATGCAAGTGGCAAACCACCCTAAGGCGGTTCAGATCCAACCGCAACAGTACTCCAAGAGCTACTGTATCTGGAGTCACTCAAAACATGCTTCAGTATATTCAAATGCTCATTGACTAGTGTAATAAATACCAAGGCAAATCCAGGGGTGCACACAGACAAAGGAGAGCCTCTGTGAAGGGCCCTTTAAAGTACTGTCTATGACAGTCATTGTGTGCTGTTTTAATTGTGGAAATGAGCCCCCTTTCTTTTTAAGCCCCAGGTTATATCAATGATACGTCAGCCCCTGATAAAAAAAAATCCAGCATTTATTGAAGGAAGACTATTAAGCAACTGTTTCATGCTTGACGTGAGGTCTTCATTAGAGCCAGGATGGATCTGAATCTCTAAAAAACATTATTGATATTGATTCTACTTAGGGAATACTCCTTAAACTGGAAATAGGCTGCAAGACATAGATGCCCTGAGTCATTAATGCCTTTGCACCTGTTTTTTGTCTAGTTTTGCACCATTTATTGTTAGCATCCAATTCATTCTTCTATTTACACCTTTTAGAAGTCTAATTTATATTTGGCCATTAGTGATGAGTGAGCACCACCATACATGATTTACGTATGTGCCATGAATTGCTTTTATATAAAGCTTAACCTGGCACTCTACTTAAAAAAGCAAGAGAGGGTTGATCCTTTTGGTGTTTTTTATTTGTGGAGTTTGTGAAAGTTCATCAATCATCAAACGTTTCGGCTCATGCAAGAGCCTTCATCAAGTGATTCTTGTATGTAGTAGTGGGAGTGTTACTCCACTTTTTAGCTCAGTTAGATGGGTGTATGTTGCCCATGGAGGCCTCTGTTTAATAGGGAATGCAGTCCGAGATCCAAATTAGTGGATACACAGACGTGGTCTGGCTGAGCGTATGGGGGTCCATACATCAAGGTCCATCACATGGTTAGCAGAAAGGCAGTTTATGGCTCCTGTCCTTGTGTTGAAGTTTTGTGCATCATGCAGTCATGCTGGAGGGCTGATGGCAGGCTCCTGCCATCAGCCCTCCAGCATGACTGCACGATGCACAAAACTTCAACACAAGGACAGGAGCCATAAACTGCCTTTCTGCTAACCATGTGATGGACCTTGATGTATGGACCCCCATACGCTCAGCCAGACCACGTCTGTGTATCCACTAATTTGGATCTCGGACTGCATTCCCTATTAAACAGAGGCCTCCATGGGCAACCTACACCCATCTAACTGAGCTAAAAAGTGGAGTAACACTCCCACTACTACATACAAGAATCACTTGATGAAGGCTCTTGCATGAGCCGAAACGTTTGATGATTGATGAACTTTCACAAACTCCACAAATAAAAAACACCAAAAGGATCAACCCTCTCTTGCTTTTTTAAGTAGAGTGCCAGGTTAAGCTTTATATATAGTTATTCCTTCTTCCCTGGGCACCTACGCTAGCGGTTTGAGCCAGACTTGTCCTATATATGAATTGCTTTTAAACATGTGATCATCCATACTGATGTAGCGTGGAATGGGACAGTTGTCAGGAGTCAGGTCCTCGTCTTCTTCTCCCCAGCACACTACATAATAAAGGGGGTCTTGGCTGGGTATGCGGCTTTGCATTGTGGAGGCAATATGCCTTTGCAGACCGCATAATAAACAAATTTGGAAATTTGTCCTCTTTCTTATTTTGCATACTTTGTAGATTACATTGTCTTCAGTCTGAAGAAGGTCTCGTTGACCCAAACATTACATATCTTTGTTTCTGCATTGCAATTCTAATAAAGATCTACATTTTTTCAAATTAAAGAGTGCCGTACTCCTTCTTTTTATTATTTAACTAAAAGGTTCCTATTGGAAAATATGAGATAAATGAAATATACAGTATGTCTTTTCAATCATGTCCTTGCAGGATGGGTGAAGGTTGGGTTAAGAGACTCTTCATAATATTTAATTCAGAGAAACTCAGGGTCAGACTCATGGAGAACCACCTGCATCTTTGTTCTATCCAAATTCCGCAGCATCTTCTCTGCCAGTAAACACTCATGGATCTAATTCATAAGACAGTTCTGTATCTTATCTCTTTTATTTTTTACTGTTTTTGCTTATATTAATATCTTTTTGTTGTTTCATTGTTTGTAACTTCATAGGCACTGGACATTTTTTTGACTCTAAACATAAAAGTTTGTTCCATTATGCTCTAAATGTGCCCACAACCCTAAGAGGGAAAGTATAGCCTGGATGTGGTACCCTGCGTATACCAGAGAAAAACAGAAGAACTCAACCGGGACACCAACATTTTTACATGGGCAACCTACTCACTATATACATTGGACACAAAGGGAAGCGAGTGTACTACTGACCAGATAAATGCACCAAGAAGAGTCCACACTAGTGCTCTAGATGCTAAAAGAGTTAATTAATAAGTTGGCATTGAGGACAAAAATATATAACGTATATTACATCTTGGTGACAGCATACAAAATCCATTCTTTTGTCTGTAACAATCCTGTCTGTCCTCCTTTCTTTCTTTACATTGGCCAAGACACTTTCACAACCTGTGAGTTCCCCTATGAGCTGCAGACTGGTATCCAGTTTGTCCTTAATGCTGCCAGTATAAAAGATTGTGAATTGGCGGTGCGCATGCGCACTGTGCAGCCGGGAGTTGTGGGATGGGCAGGACTTCCTGAATGGGCGTCCCGGGTCTATGACGTCAACAGAAGTGTTTCTTCCTGACCCAGAATGCTCTTGTACTGCCCCCCTACCGTTCCTCTGCCAGCATGATAAGTATACATGTGCTATTGTGTATAATCATTCTAATGAGACGCCAAGATATACCCTCATGTATACACAACCTGCCACATGCCCCCAAAAGCAGTAGATGCAAAACATGTGTCGGGGCTGTTCCTTGACACATGACCCAGGGAGATGTACGAGTTCTGAAGTCTTATGGGTAAGCAGCAACTGTAATTATCGAGAACCCCAATGGCACTTTACTAAGGACTAGGGAAACCTTCCCCTGAGATATAGGGCTGGTGCCTATTATACTTTAGTGGTGTTTACTCTGTGGGTGTCTTATTTGTCACTTTATGCTGCATGCCCTTCAGTGCTTTGGGTGCATACCTTCTTCCTGCTGTCACCAAGTTGTAATATCTCTCTATATATATCTATATATTATTTTTTTTTCTTTTTTTGTCCTCAATGTAAACTGCTTTAATATATTCATTTTGCATTTTGAGCACTAATGTGTACTCCTCTTGGTTGCATTTACCTGGACAGTGGTACACTCACTTCCTTTTCTTTCCTATGTATACCAGACTTCAAAAAGAATACCTGTCAGGTGTTTGCGAAAGTGGTGAGGTGTGTGCTAGTGTATGTGACCTAGTGTAGGCAGCCCGTTGGTTTATCAAACCAGTAAGTAGTGTTGGTCTAAAGTGGGCTGTGCATATGGGATCTGGCTGTGATGTGGGTGGTTCTTAGGTCATTGTCAGCCTATTGCGACAGATGAGTGGAGAATGAGTCTGGAAAATGGAGTCCCCCTTCACGGTCACAACCGAGTAACACGTGCAGAAAATAAGTGGTGTTTGTGACAATTTTACAATGTTTTGTGACAAAATTAATATATGTATATGTTTACAGAGTAACCAACTATGAAATTCAGGAAATATATATTTGTACCATGAAAGTCTGTGGATTGACAAATATTAAAATCTGAGAGTCCTCAGTGGTTGATACCTTTTCAAGGCTAACAGAAAAGATGGTAAATAAGAGCAAGCTTTCAAGAAAACGCAGGTCTCCATCAGGCATGGTATAGGTAACTGAAAAGAAAATTTATAGGTAGCTTTTGAGACTACTCAAGTCGTATATCAGGCATGGTATGGTTAACTGAAAAGATGATAATAAATAGCAAGCTTTAGAGACAACCAAGGTTTCTTCATCAGACTTGGTATGGTTAACTTAAAAGATGGTAATAAATGGGAAGCTTTTAAGACTACTCAGGTCTCTTCATCAGGCATGGTATGGCTAACTGTAAAAATGGTAATAAACAGCAAGCTTTAGAGACTACACAGGTCTTGTCAGGTGTGGTATGGCTAACTTTAAATGGTAATAAACAGCAAGTATGAGATAACTCAGGTCCTTATCATGCATGTATGGTAACTGTAAAAGTATAAATCAAGCTTTAGAGACTACTCAGGTCTCTTCATCAGGCATGGTAGGATAATTGTAAAAATGGTAATAAATAGCAAGCTTTCAAGACTACTCAGGTCTCTTCATCAGCATGGTATGGATAATGTAAAATGGTAATAATAGCAAGCTTTCAAGATACTCAGTCTCTTCATCAGGCTGGTATGGATAATTGTAAAAATGGTAATAAATAGCAAGCTTTAAGACTACTCAGGTCTCTTCATCAGGCATGGTATGGATAATTGTAAAAATGGTAATAAATAGCAAGCTTTCAAGACTACTCAGGTCTCTTCATCAGGCATGGTATGGCTAACTGGAAAGATATTTTATAGCATGCTTTTGAGACTACTTAGATCTCCATCAGGCATGGTAATCTAACTGAAAAGATATTAATTTATAGCAAGCTTTCAAGACTGCTCAGGTCTCTTCATCAGGCATAATATGGCTAACTGAACAGTGAACAGATGATAATAAATTGTAAGCTTTCAAGACTACTTAGGTCTCTACATCAGGCATGTTATAAGGTATATGTTATAACATCCGTGATAAAGAGACCTTAGTAGTCTCGAAAGCTTGCTACTTTTTACCATCTGTTCAGTTAGCCATTAAAAGGTATCAAGAACTGAAGACTCAAATTTTATTATTGTTCAGTTTGGAAATGGCAATGAAGTGATATCATGTGATCAAGAGTGTCTTAGTTTAATTGCTTGAAGTGTTTTTTTTCTAAAATAGAAATATTTGGGATTATTTTTCATTTATTAGAATTTTTGTAAAAATTCCAGGAAGTTTTATTATATTTTAGGTTGATTTCTAAGAAACCAAAGTAACATTTTATCCATGAGCCTGTGATCCAGATGTAGAGGATGTTAGCAACCGGAAATAGATATCCATGTGTTTTTCTTCTGGTCTCTCTTGTGTAACCATCTTACATAAACCTTGTCCTGCAGGTACTGGGAAGATTACGGCGGGTTCCGTGTGCACAGTGTGTCCCAGGATGACTTTGTTTGTTTCCAAGAACCGGAGCTTTTTTTAATTGTTTCTGTTCTCTTTTCAATGTCTCTTAATCCCTTCCTACTGCCTACATTCAATTTATGCTCAATTTGTAGCAGGTGGTAAGAGAGTGTGCCAGCAAGAAAAATGCCATTGCATGCACTGAATGTAAGCCTAGCAGAGCGCTGAAGCACTGGGGCCATTTTGGATTTGGCCCAATTGGTTGATATTCAGAGATACATTTGTAAACAGAGGTCAGCAAGTTCATGGAATTTAAGCCCCAGCCTTATATTGGCAAAGGCACAGCACTCTAATTAAAACCTTATGCCTTGTACTAAGGTACACGGCTTTGCAAATAAAAGGTATTTTTTAATTATTTTGATGGAAACACATAAAAAAATATGTAGCAATTTCCTGTATATAATTTATAGTATAGTCAGACACTATTCACATTGCAATTTTAATGTATGATGAACTTATGTGCCAGGAATTGCTTTTACACATCTGATCATCCATACCACTGGCGGACACAAACCAAAATGGGCGCCTGTGCAAGAACAGTACATGGGGGCCTTTTTCGTCCAGTAGCTCATCAAAATGCACAATTCATCCTGCTTTGGAAATGGAAATGGGCCCCCCTACCTCTTGAGTCAATGTGCAACTGCACAGGTTGCACCAATGATATGTCTGTCCGCCCCTGATCCATACTGATGTTGCGTGGGACGGGATGGAAGTCAGACTTTGGAGTGATGTCTTGGCATCTTCTGCACCTCAGCGCACTACATAAAAGAGGGGGTCCTAGTTGGGTGTGCGGCTTTGCAATTTGGAGACAATATGCCTTTTTAGGCCGCATGATGCCAATGGTTTCAGCTGGTCAGCGCCATATTTTAACCAGTACATCAAGGGAGGCCACAATTTCTTTAAAAACGTAGTTTTACTTAACAGAAACGTGATAACAACTGTGTACATTAGATTGTGTGCCCTTGTCTTCTCATTCATTTCTTCAGCACAGAGAATCTCTCCACACACTTTCTTAACTCCCCTTGTTCCAGCCTCCACTAGTCCTTTTCATTCCAACACTACTCAGTCTAGCTCCACAGTACAGTCCAAGAAAGCCTTATTTTCCACCTGTGATTTGTCTTAAAGGGATATTGCCATATGGCTAGTGATGGGCGAATCCTAAATTACTCGGAATCGCTTGACTCTAGCGAGTCCGAGCACAGGACTCGCTACTCGTTGCGAGTCTAGCGAGTCCAATGTTAATGAATGGGGAAGCGAGTAATAGCGAGTAGTGTGAGATTTACAAATCGCAGATGTGTCTCGGAAGCTTCAGCCAGAAGCAATCCTAGTTTTGTCATTTATTTGCATTGGACTCGTTTACTTTGCAACTGTAATCGCTGGGAAACTCGCACAGATAAGAGTCCTGTCTTCTGTGTGCTGGCTGCCAGCTCCAGGGTCCTAGAGCCCGCCTGCTGCCTGATGTAGCAGTGCTGAGATTGTTCTCAGTCTGCTCATTCCCTGTGTACAGACATGAATGTCTGTGCACAGAGATGATGTAGCAGTGCTGAGATTGTTCTCAGTCTGCTCATTCCCTGTGCATAGACATCTATATCTATACACAGGGGATGTAGCAGAGAGGACATCGCGTTTTGGACTGCGTCGGACGGAAGAGGATTTTTTTAATTAAAGATGGAGTCAATAATGGCTTTTTTTTTTATTTCTAATAAAAAATTTTCTTTGTGTTGTGTTTTTTTTAAAACAATTTAATAGAAATTCATGGCGGTCATGTCTAATATTGGCGTGACCGCCATAAATTTCGGGTTTAGGACCAGCTGATAATACAAAGCTGGCCCTAACCTCTTTATTACCCAGCGTGCCACCGCTACCAGGGCTGCTGGAAGAGCGGGGTTCAGCGCCAGAGGATGGCGCTTCAATGAACGCGCCATCTTCTGGGGCGGCTGCGGGCTGCAATTTGCAGCGGGGGGTGCCCAGAAAGCTTGGGCATCCCTGCGCTGCGGATTCCAGCCCCCAGCTGCTTAGCTGTACCTGGCTAGACATAGAAATTGCGCGGAGCCCCACACATTTTTTTTTAATTATTTCATGAAATTCTGAGATTCTGACTCTGAGACTCTGAGACTCTGACTCTGAAATTCATGAAATAATTTTAAAAAAATGCGTTGGGCTCCGCGCAATTTCTATGTCTAGCCAGGTACAGCTAAGCAGCTGGGAGCTGGAATTCGCAGCGCAGGGATGCCCAAGCTTTCTGGGCACCCCCCGCTGCAAATTGCAGCCCGCAGCCGCCCCAGAAGATGGCGCGTTCATTGAAGCGCCATCCTCTGGCGCTGAACCCCGCTCTTCCAGCGGCCCTGGTGGCGGTAGCACGCTGGGTAATAAAGGGGTTAATACCAGCTTTGTTATACAAGCTGGTATTAAGCCCAAGATTCTTAATGTCAGGCCACGTTGGACTCAGCCACTAAGAATCTCCAATAAAGGGTTAAAAAAACACAACACAGACAAAATTTTTTATTTGAAATAAAAAAAAAAAGCCATTAGGGACTCCATCTTTAATTAAAAAAATCCTCTTCTGTCCGACGTAGTCCAAAACGCGATGTCCTCTCTGCTACATCCCCTGTGCATAGATAGATGTCTATGCACAGGGAATGAGCAGACTGAGAACAATCTCAGCACTGCTACATCATGTCTGTGAGCAGGCGGGCTCTAGGACCCTGGAGCTGCACAGAGAAGACAGCTGGACTCGGCTGCAATGTAACAGCAGTTACTTTGCGAGTTTCCCTGCTATCACTGGCACAGTAGCCGAGTCTAATGCAAACAATGGCAATCCTAGTTTTGTCAGCGTTTCTGACAAAACTAGGATTGATATTGATTTGCATTGGACTCGTGCGAGTAATCACTGGGAAACTCGCAGAGTACCGAGTCCTGCGAGTCCCTTACTACTCGCCGAGTAACGAGTCCTAGCGAGTAGATTCGCCCATGCCTACATATGGCCAAAGCTAGCTTCGTGTTTTGTGACACTTTTGGAACTCCCGCGGCACTCACTTTGTCTCATGTGTGTAATGGGGTGGTAAATGGAGTCATGTTGCAGGATAGTAAGTTGGGTAAAAGGCGAACAGAGAAACTAGTTTGACCCTTCGACTGGGGTTCCTTGACTCTCCATGTTCCCAGAATTACCTCTGAAGCTGAGGATTTCAGGGCCCCACCCTTGTTCTTTGCTCCTGATCAGCCCTAGGCTAAGTTCTCCTTACCTCCACCCACAGACCACAATGCACAGAAACTCCTGCAATATAAGGAAAACTCCAGGCAGGAACAACAGAAAGGCATCATACAAACTGCACTATGTCCTTACAGCACACGGTCTTAGCGGAGACTAAAACTCTATCAGCGACATCTGCTGGTGGAAGAGAGAACTATTTAAAGGCCAGGGACGTGGTCGCTTTACACACCCACAACATCCCAGCTGTAGAGTCGCCTCAGACAAACACAGCAACACCAAAGCAGCTTCTGACATTAACTCCAAATGTGCCAAAGGAAATTTACTCCCATTTATATACAGCAGAGCATTTCACATGGACTGCAGAGCGGTCAACACATGACAATATTCTTTTCCGTCCTTTACTATGACCCCTCTCAGTCTGTCACTTGATCCGCCATTTAGTCCTTTGACTTCACTCCCACAGGTCACTCTGTAACTCTGTCACCCTATAACTCATTCACTCTTTCCTTAGGATCTCGCTATCCTCTGTATTGGTCTCCCTTGCATTAGGGACACCGACGTCCTGCATCTCTGTGGACTATTCAGACCAGAGGTCTTTCTCTGTCAAACGCTGGGCCCTATCTGAACTATTCCCAACTCTTTACTTTATCTTACCATACTCACTTTCTGTTGCAAGTCAGAAAACAGATTTCTTACAGTACAGTGCAAAACATTATACAAATAAACATTACAAATCACCATCACAATTCACTTTACATATCATTACAATAGCACAGGACAAAATACATATTTCACTGTACAGTTATACAAGCACAACTCTGTGTCATCAAGGGAAAATGCAAGAACATGTTCACCTCCTTACATTTGTTTTCAGTTATTAGTACTGCGGCAAAGGATTGGCTTCACATGGTTGCATGATCATGTGGACTTCATGCTAGAAGAACCAAAGACTCACATGAAGGACTGGAGATCTGCAGTGGCTTCGGAGGTGGCATAAGGAGTCATAAGGTAAGAGAGAAATCCAAGGCACTACTCACATAGAGGAAGTCCAAGAGATCCTTGGATCAATTCAGTAAACTTCAATCATGGCACCACCAACGTTAGGGATATTTGGGTGCTCGCTGAGCCAAAGAGGAAATCTATAAGTAGCGATGAAGGTAGAGAGAGGCTGCCCCACTCCAATTCCAAAAATATACAGGGTTTATTAAGATAAAAGCATACTCAGGGAGGTGGTGTGTGCTGGGGGCGCATAGGGACATCGGGAAGGTCAGAGTACATCTGCAGGTGAGTGCTGGACGTGTCCTTTCCTCTGTTCCCTACCGACATCACCTACAGTTCTTACCAAGTTCCAGGTGTTACCTTGTTAGTTTTGTTGTGTGCCGGCCAATCGTTGGTCCATGCGCCATGTCACGTTGTATTTTTGGACCCACTCTAGTCCGTGTGTTACTCATAAATATTGTTGCAATAAAACATCAAATCCAATGATTGTCAATTGGATCAGATAGTGATCCATGAACTATTGTGAAGCAGCTGAACCCTACTGGGATGTGGCTTCTTTGGCAAATCGGAGTGGTGGTGTATCCGTGGCTTTAACACGAGATACACAAGCAAAATAATATATATAAACATACAAGTATAATTTTTAGCATTTCGTACAAAAGGATAATGATCTATAGATGATACATTTTTTTTATAGTGTTCGTGTTTTTGCACGTGTTTGCATTTACCATTACTTTATATTAGAGAAATTATAGTTTACGGCTTCCTGTTTTGGAATATATGGATGGGTTGACTGAAGAGAAGGATTTTATAGAGAAGTCATGACATAATGTTCCCTTTTCCCAGTAAAGGAATGAAACAGTTTATGAAATAGTTGGTGGCGTGAAATAGTTGGCAGCTAAAGTCAAATAGAAAGTGACCTCATAATGTAAATGGCTTTCTTTTCATTCCTTTGGTGGCCTCTACGTGCGTTCAAGGTCAAAAGGAAGATGGAGTCACCAGGTTTATCTGCCTTATTTTTAGAAACAAATCTAGAAATGAAAATGGAAAAAAAGGACTTGTTTTCTTTTGAAGATCTGTTCCTCAAATCAGACCACCTATACAGATGCTGTCTATAGAATGAATCAGTCGGAAAACACAACATACCTGTGGTTGTCTGAACATCATGTCGGTTTCCCACTTACAAATGTATCACAGGATGAAAAAAAGACTTCTAAAAGGAAAGCTCGAAAATATGTGAAAGCTAAATCTAAGTTGGCAACATAAGTTTAAATGGTTACGGTAATTAAAGTGTAAGAAAAAGAGTAAGATCGTCATCAATACTCATGTTTGTTTCTTATTGGGCATACTTTCACACAAAACCCTCAAAAAGGGCCAGAGAAAATTGTTGCCATCTTTCCAAAATTGTGAGTAAACAATGCATATGATGCTCATTTAAACTCACCTGTTTCAATAAAGAAATGTGGGCAATATGAAAATCATACCTGAAAACATAAAAAGGGGAGAAGTTGACCCAATCTTTGCATTGTGTGTCTGTGTGTGACACACTAAGCATGGAGAACAGAAAGAGAAGAGAACTGCCTGAGAACTTTAAAACCAAAATTGTTGAAAAATATCAATAATCTAAAGGTGACAATTCCATCTCCAGAGATCTTCATTTTTCTTTGTCTACAGTGTACAACATAATGAAGAAGTTTACAATCCATGGCACTGTAGCTAATCTCAATGAATTTGGACATCAGAGAAATATTGA
Source organism: Allobates femoralis (assembly GCA_033576535.1). Lineage (NCBI taxonomy): Eukaryota > Metazoa > Chordata > Amphibia > Anura > Aromobatidae > Allobates > Allobates femoralis. The sequence goes on along the minus strand of JARQOC010000002.1, from coordinate 48,386,786 downwards.
TGAAAGGTTGCAAAGCAGGATTACAGATGGTGGAAAAGCCCCAATCACAGTCGAAAGAAATTCAAGCTGTCCTGCAGGCTCAGGGTGCATCAGTGTCAGCGCAAACTATCATTTGACACTTGAATGAAATGAAACACTATGGCAGGAAATCTAGGAGGACCCACTGCTGATGCAGAATTTTAATAAAGCTAGACTGTAGTTTGCCAAAATGTACGTGAGCAAGCCAAAATACTTTCTGGGAAGGCATCTTGTGGACAGATGAGACCAAGATAGAGCTTTTTGGTAAAGCACATCATTCTACTGTTCACTGAAAACAAAATGATGCCTACTAAGAAAAGAACACAGGACCTACAGTCACATATAGTGGAGGTGCAAGGATGAGTTGGGGTTGTTTTGTTGCCCTTGGCACTGGGGGCCTTGACTGTCTGCAAGGCATCATGAAATCTGAAGATTACCAAAGGATTTTGGTTCATAATATAGTGCCCAGTGTCAGTAAGCTGGGTGTGCATCCTAGGTCATGGGTGTTCTAGCAGGACAATGATCCCAAATGTACTTCAAAAAGCCTGTAGTGGGTGAAGGTTTCTGCCCCACCACCTGCTCTGGAGGATACTATGTATATTGAGTTATTGTATGTTTATGTAAATTTTGTATGCTGTATGTGGCCACGTAGTGGCTGAGGTTAATGGGTTTTATGAGCTCCTTGGTTTTATGAGGTAGGAGAGTAGTTAAGAACAGACGTACACCCCTTATTGGAGTGGCCTAGATGGCAAAACAGGCTTGTAGTGTAGGTTTTATTGGGAGAGTATTCAAGGAGAAATATTGGATGTACGCTGTGGAATGCAGTAGTGAAGTATCTATCTATCTATCTATCTATCTATCTATCTATCTATCTATCTATCGAAAAACAGAAAAATACTGCACAGCACTCAAGACACAATGTGAACTGGTGCCAGCAGGGACGCTGTATCAAACAACTAGAAAAAATTCTCTGCAGCACTCAGCTACTACCAATGATGCACAGATGCTAACAAGCGGAATTTTTTTCTGGTTTTTTTTTGCAGTTTCTTTCTGTTTTTTTGTCTAGTATGTGGAGTTGCTGGCTCCATGTCTGCACTTAGCACCCTCATCGCCCACAGGTGGTCTGAGGTTGAGATGGTGTCCACCCACTTAGAAGTTGGACAGGGAGGACAAGGAGGACAGGGATGTCAGCATACGACTCATCAGACCTGAAGTCACTTTGTCGTGGTGGATCAGCAAACAGACATTGGCCAATGTACCAAAAACCTCAGAAAATAAAAAAAATAGGAATATTGAGTTTTTTTAAAAAAACGTACGTTTTGAATTTATTCCTCATTTACCGCTTGTTAGCATGTGTGCATTATTGGTAGTAGCTGAGTGCTGCAGAGGAATTTTTTCTATCTATCTATCTATCTATCTATCTATCTATCTATCTATCTATCTATCTAGAACAAAGAAACAGGAACAGCACCAATTCAATATAACAGACGTGTGTAAAGCCTCAAAACTGCCATATCCAAAGCAAATAATATAAAGATGAAAAAAGGGAGCACTCAAATAAAAATAAACAAACATAGACTTTATCAGCCCATGAGGAACAGCGACCTTTCAACCTATTCCAGTCTTTTTGCTTGACAAAGACTGGAATAGGTTGAACTGTAGCTGCTCCTCATGGGCTGATAAAGTCTATGTTTTTTGCATTTATTTAAGTGCTTCTTTTTTTCATCTTTATCCATCTCTCCATCCATCCATCAATCCATCCAAGCCCATTTATCTATCTATCTATCTATCTATCTATCTATCTATCTATCTATCTATCTATCTATCTACAGTTTTGGCCAAAAGTATTGACACCCCTGCAATTCTGTCAGATAATACTCAGTTTCTTCCTGAAAATGATTGCAATCACAAATTCTTTGGTATTATTATCTTCATTTAATTTGTCTTCAATGGAAAAACACAAAAGAGAATGAAGCAAAAAGCAAAACATTGATGATTTTACACAAAACTCCGAAAATGGGCCGGACAAAAGTATTGGCACCCTCAGCCTAATACTTGGTTGCACAACCTTTAGCCAAAATAACTGCGATCAACCGCTTCCGGTAACCATCAATGAGTTTCTTACAATGCTCTGCTGGAATTTCAGACCATTCTTCTTTGGCAAACTGCTCCAGGCAGGGCCGGCGTCAGCACCCGGCGTACCCGGGCAAGTGCCGGGGCCCGACTGCTTGGAGGAGGCCCACCGGGCCCCTGAGGGCTAGGGTCACACTTGTGTTGTGACCCTAGCCTGACTCAAGTATTGTCTGCTGCAGCGCTGCCTGCAACTGAGCCCATAGAAACCCGATGTTTACATTGACAACCAGTGGTTGTCAAGGTAAACGTCGGGTTTCTATGGGCTGCCTCCAGCGCATAGCATTAAACGCTATGCACTGCAACATACAATACTTGCATAAGGCTAGGGTCACAATGCAAGTGTGACCCTAGCCTCAGGGGCCCCTGAGCACTGCCCCCACAGCCAGAGCCATATCCAGGGGCCAGCTGGGGGGTCATTTTTCAGGATCCTGCAGCACCGGAGGTCTCCCTCCTCCCCCCTCCACGGGAGCCGACAGAGCTGCACACTCTGGGCTCAGGCTGACAGGACCTGTGATGATGTCAATGGTTGGGGAGGAGTCAGGGGTCTCATGATCAGCTCCTCAGTGTATCCAGAACTGTGCTGGCCACCATGAATGATGCTCAAATAAGGTGAAGTTTGTGTGTGGTCAGGAGGCATTTACAGTGTGAATGTAGCAGAGGCGAGTGTGTACTAGGTGCATGGAGCAGAGCCATGTGTGTATGAGGTGTACGGAGCAGAGCCATGTGTGTACGAGGTGTACGGAGCAGAGCCATGTGTGTACGAGGTGTACGGAGCAGAGCCGTGTGTGTACGAGGTGTACGGAGCGGAGCCGTGTGTGTATGAGGTGTACGGAGCAGAGCCGCGTGTGTACGAGGTGTACGGAGCAGAGCCATGTGTGTACGAGGTGTACGGAGCAGAGCCATGTGTGTACGAGGTGTATGATCCGGACGGCCAGACACTCCGCTTGGCTGCGGTGCCACCATATGGCAGTGCGGCTCCATTGAGCTGCTTGCATTATTTGTGTGCTTGAGAATGCTTGTGTATATATCAAGCATCCTCAGACGCACAAAAATGCAACATTTTGCATTTGAAGGGTATTTTTAAAAGGCGCAAGGGAACGCAATCGCATTTTAGCACGCTCCTAACAACGTGTAATATACTCACTGTCAGAAACAGCTCTTGCTGGCTTCAGCAGTCATTGTTCCTGTAAGGCTACCTTCACATAGGAGTTTTTTAAAAATGTGGCAGTTGCGGTAAAAAACCCCCGCATCTGCTGCATTTTCCGTCTAGCGGCTGCACTTGCTGCACGTTTGCGGCAAGCCCCATGCATTGTCTATGGGGCTTGCGGTAAGTGTGTGGCAATATATATATATATATATACATATATATATATATATATATATATATATATATAGTCCGCGATATGTACTTAAAGGGGGCCCACTGAGACCTTTTCGCCCGGGGCCCACAGAAACCTGGAGCCGGCCCTGTCTCCAGGTCCCTGATATTTGAAGGGCGCCTTCTCCAAACTGCCATTTTTAGATCTCTCCACAGGTGTTCTATGGGATTCAGGTCTGGACTCATTGCTGGCCACCTTAGAAGTCTCCAGTGCTTTTTCTCAAACCATTTTCTAGTGCTTTTTGAAGTGTGTTTTGGGTCATTGTCCTGCTGGAAGACCCATGACCTCTGAGGGAGACCCAGCTTTCTCACACTGGGCCCTACATTATGCTGCAAAATTTGTTGGTAGTCTTCAGACTTCATAATGCCATGCACACAGGCAAGCAGTCCAGTGCCAGAGGCAGCAAAGCAACCCCAAAACATCAGGGAACCTCCGCCATGTTTGACTGTAGGGACCATGTTCTTTTCTTTGAATGCCTCTTTTTTTCTCCTGTAAACTCTTTGTTGATGCGTTTGCCCAAAAAGCTCTACTTTTGTCTCATCTGACCAGAGAACATTCTTCCAACATGTTTTAGGCTTCCTCAGGTACGTTTTGGCAATTTCCAGCCTGGCTTTTTTATGTCTCGGGGTAAGAAGTGGGGTCTTCCTGGGTATCCTACCATACAGTCTCTTTTCATTCAGACACCAATGGATAGTACGGGTTGACACTGTTGTACCCTCAGACTGCAGTGCAGCTTGAACTTGTTTGGATGTTAGTCAAGGTTCTTTTTCCACCATCCGCACAATCTTGCGTTGAAATCTCTCGTCAATTTTCCTTTTCCGTCCACATCTAGGGAGGTTAGCCACAGTGCCATTGGCTTTAAACTTCTTGATGACACTGCGCATGGTAGACAAAGGAACATTCAGGTCTTTGGAGATGAACTTGTAGCCTTGAGATTGCTCATGCTTCCTCACAATTTGGTTTCTCAAGTCCTCAGACAGTTCTTTGGTTCTTCCTTTTCTCCATGCTCAATGTGGTACACACAAGGACACAGGACAGAGGTTGAGTCAACTTTAATCCATGTCAACTGGCTGCAAGTGTGATTTAGTTATTGCCAACACCTGTTAGGTACCACAGGTAAGTTACAGGTGCTGGTAATTACACAAATTAGAGAAGCATCATATGGTTTTTCTAACGGTTCCAATACTTTTGTCCACCCCCTTTTTATGTTTGGTGTGGAATTAGATCCAATTTGGCTTTAGGACAATTCTTTTTGTTTTTTCATTGAAGACAAATTAAATGAAGATAATAATACCAAACAATTTGTGATTGCAATCATTATCAGGAAGACACTGAGTATTATCTGACAGAATTGCAGGGGTGTCAATACTTTTGGCCACAACTGTATCTGTGCCATACCTTACAGTGAACAGGCAATGTCAGCATATCACATGTGCTTCAATTTCCGGTATAAGAATTGCAATATTTTAGGTTTTTTACTATTTGGGCATTTTCATAAAAATAAAATGTATTTCCATATTCTGTTTCTAATACTATCTTGATTTTTATCATGTCAATTTCTGATGATTCATTCACTTTGAGTTTAATTGTGCATTGCAAAACAAAAAAAAAATCTGCACCTGTCTTCATAGGACTGGATTCCCTTTGAGCAACAAATTACCTCTGCTCACCTTTAAAAATCTCCGCTCATCTCCTCTTCGCCGTTGAGTCGCTTTGAACTATTGTTACGTGATGAGCCATCCCTTACTTAGAGCAGTTCTGGCTCCTCACCTATCACCTGGACCATTCTCCATCTTCCTTTTGCCTTCGGCGCTTTCAGCAAATAGCGCCGCTAATTATTTCTGAAGCCCCATTCAATGTGTCTGTGGCTTCCGAATGACTCTAAACACTAGATCACACAATGAACTGATGAGAAATAATAAAGATTTCACTCATCATAATAAAACTAAAATATCATCTGACAACGCAAAGTCACATTGGGACAGTCACATTTACACAGACATATCAGATTGGATAGACGTGAACGGCTCCGGAACACTTTGTCCTGGGTTGATGACATGTAATGTTCATGTCGCACAAGATACTTCCCTCTACATTAAGTGTCTTATGCATCTTCTGAAAATGAAAACTGACTTGTTATAACATAAAGTAAATAATGGGAGTAGAAGAAAATACCTTTTTATGGAAGACACTGGTCTGTGAATATGTAATTACTTGAATTCTTCTATTAAAAACTATTTTCTATTTTTGGTTTCGACATGAAGCCTCTATCGGTCAACATCAAAAATTTGACTTTTTATTAATTTTAAAACGTAGACCAATTGTGGTCTTGAAGGGGAACTATGGGAAGAAAACATTTTTTTGTCCCTTCCTTACATCCTACATGATGAATCTGAGCTGTCCACTACAGTTGTAGGATGTTTAGATAGCTTATAAATTTTTAAAATCATATCTGCTCCTCAGCTCTCACCCCTCCCTTTGGGGACAGAGAGAAGATTCAGTCCTGCTGCAGCAGAGAGCATGTAAAGTTTCAGCAGACAGGAAGCTACTAAGTTGATAGGGGGGAGAGGAGACCTTCGCAGTGCTTAAGAAACCAATGCAGTGACTTTGCCTATGCTTCTAGCCTGATACATGTCAGTACACATTATGCAGCATCCTAGGTTATTCAGCAGAAAATCACAGCATGTATTTATATCTTTTTGGTGACATGATTACTATTTGAAGGGAGAACACCTCTGTTCTTACACTATAGTAGGTACCGAAAATATTCAGACCCCTTTAAATGTTTTACTCTTTGTTTCATTGCAGCCATTTGGTAAATTCAAAAAAGTTCAGTGTTTTTCTCATTAATGTACACTCTGCACCCCATCTTGACTGAAAAAAAAACAGAAATCTAGATGTTTGAGCAAATTTATTAAATATTAAATATTATTATATTATTATATTAAAAAGTAAAACTGAAATATCACATGGTCATAAGTATTCAGACCCTTTGCTCAGACACTCATATTTAAGTCACATGCTGTCCATTACCTTGTGATCCTCCTTGAGATGGTTCTACTCCTTCATTGGAGTCCAGCTGTGTTTAATTGAACTGATAGGACTTGATTTAGAAAGGTAATCCAACAGAAAAAAAAGATGATTTGATCCGCTCTGCTGCATAAAAGACACGTCCTCCGTATGGTAAACCGATGATCTTTACTCCTTAATCCTACGCGTTTCAAGGTGGTCCCGACCTCTTCATCAGGGATACATCAGTAGAATCTTGATTCTTGGGTACATAGTTCCTTTAATAGAATAATTACATATAAAAAATAAACCTTATAAAAATATTTTGTCTGATGTTAGAAAAAAAAAAGATGGTCAAAGAGCAAACTACTGTGTAATTAATTAGTATCTTAAATATATGCATTTGCTTGGGGATAAAGGGTTCAGTACTGACCTGGCAAGGGGGACTCATTGAGTGCTATTGGTCAAGATTTACTTGCCTTACCCCAGGGGCTAATAACCCATGATATGACACTACAAAGCACCATGGCTTAATATTGTATTGTAAATAATAAGCTTCTACCCTCACATAAAAGGATGCGATGGCTACCCTTGATTACATTGATTAAAGGGAGTTATATTCAACATTTCCTTGTCTGTATCCATCATTGGGTATCCTCTAGCATCGAACTGAGTCTGAGGTCAAAAAGGCCACTCTGCTAACTTTAAGCAAATAGCAGATTAACAAACCAATATATGATTTTGTGGTTTGATTTCACTAGAAAATATTAAACCAGACTCAGTGTAGCTCACTCCAGCAAGCTAGAAAATAAACCATCTGATGGTCCATCATGAACATGTACTCGTCCCTACTAAAGCCATAGCTTGAAATACTTGGATCCCAATATAAAAAGTATCAAGGGCCCATACTTGCTACATGCTCTGGTATGATGCTACTGCTACTACTTTACCTGATTGTCCTTGTTCAGAGGCTAACCAGCAAATAGTGACCTATTTGTTCCCCACTGTACTCCTATCCTGTAGTACTGAGACTGTTGGTACAACTGTTTGGGTGGTGCGGGGCAATAGTGATAGGTGAGGGTCGTGGCCCTTTGACTTCGTAAGGAGCGGAGGCCTCGAGCACCCTGACCACCTACACAGAGAAGGGTTGGTCGTGGTGACCCTGGTTGGGTGCGTGAACTTGGGGTACACAAGCTGTACCTGCTGTTAGACTTCTGTGTAGGCCAAGGTTCTTGCAGGGGATTAACACATTTGAATTAGTTACTTTTTTTGAAGGGAACCTGTCTAGTCATTTATGCCCCCAAAAAGCTATCACTGTCAGCACCTGCAGCTTCATAGTCCTATTCTAACCATCCCTGTCTGAGCTCATAGTGTAATGTTAAAGGTAAAAAAAGCATTTAAAACTCTTACATTTTCTTACGAACAGTAAATGAGGCAGTGTGTAGACACCTTGGAGGACGTAGTCACTCTGGCAGGCTTATAGTTAACATTTCTGCCAAATGCCAGAATATGCTGTGGGACCTGTGTGATGTCACGATCATATGACTATAATAGGCAGAGCAAAGTCTCCCTGGAAAATAATGGTTTTTGCTTGCTTAACTCCACCCACAGTGGTCACATGATCGTTACATCATACTGTGCATCAGAGACTTTTCAGTGAGTTATCTATTAACCTGACAGAGTGACTACGTCCTCCAAGGTGTAGACTGCCTCATTCACATAAGAAAATGTAAGTGTATAAATGCTTTTTTTCACCTTTAACATTACACTATGAGCTCAGACAGGGATGGTTAGAATAGGACTATAAAGCTAGAGGTACAGATAGGATAGACGGGGTGGACATAAACCACCTGTCAGGTTCCTTTTATCAATCTTTTATTTAAAATCCGACACTGTACTGTAAACACTCCAATATGGTGCATAAAGCATTTCATTAGTCATTTAACAGTACCTTCAGCTTTGGGTACATCCTAGCATTTGGCTGCTCCATCATTCTTTGTACATGGTAGGTTTTTCCTTTCTCTTCCACTCTACCTGGCACCACAGTACTTTACACTGAAGTCATTAAGTCTTCCCTGGCCAGAGTCTCAATTTGTCTAACCCACAGCGATCTGTTCTCATAATGGTGCAAACCGCTGTTGGACTAGTCCTCGTTTAGTGTCCATTGCTGTGCTGACCATGTTCTCCCTGGTCGATGCCAAGTCTCTGCTTTCAGACTCGTACTGCTGGAGTCAGATATTTGACAGGAAAACCTCAGAGAGTTTGGGCTTGAAACTCAAGACTACTGAATGAAGGACACCTCTGACAATATCCCCATCTGGAGTACTTCCAGGCACTCCGTTCCTGCCTACTGATGATGTGGTAGCTGATGCCATGAGCACCCACTTATTACGACCTAGTTACTTTGTCTGGCTTGCATACTACAACTTAGTAACTCCTAACTACTACATACTACACCTGCTACTCAACTAAGATAGAGTCTCTCCTTTAAGCCTAGAGGCCAGCTCCACCCCATGTGGGTTAGTCCACAACTTAACTATTGCTTGCCCTACAGTCCTTTACCTAAACAATAACAACTATACATCCTATCTTATCCTAAGTGCTATATATCCTATATAACATTGTCTTATACTGTATACATCAGGGTAGGGAACGCCAGACTTCAAGGCCCCCAACAGGTCAGGTTTTCAGGATATCTTAGCATTGCACAGGTTTGGAACCATCACCAGTGCAGGTGATTACATTATTGCCTGTGCAATCCTAAGGAAATCCTGAAAACATGACCTGTTGGCGGCCCTTGAGGCCTGGAGTTCCCTACCCCTGCTATACATGAACACAATATATTACATCACAATATATACAATAACCCAGCACATAAATGACACAGTGCAGTTGGTGTCTTCAGGGCAGAACTGTTTCGGGTAACGATCACCCCTTACACAGGTAAGGTATCAGTGTATTTTAAAATGACATTTTTAGGCTGGAAAGTCTATTAACTAAATTACGGAATGATCTGCGACTGTTGAACCTATTTTTATCAATGTGTCCCAATTTTCGACATTTTTGCTTGCAGCAACTTGGATTCCCTTACAAATATATTGTAATGTTAGCATAACCATTAAGTAAGGATAGGCAAGGTTTTCATATGCATTCAGTGCCAGAATTGCAAGATTACTTTCACTGGAATTTGCTAGACGAGAATTTCCCACAGTTTATCTGACTCGTGATCTTCCTGTAAAACATACACACTTGTAATTCTGTGATATAAATAATGTATGGAAAAGTAAACCTTCCCACCAATTAATATCATACAGGAAGGATAGCCATCACAATTAATTAAACCTCCTCAGGAATGTCTAGCTTTTGCTTGTTTGGCGACTCCCACACGTACATACATGTCATACATGTGGTTTCCATTTAGAATTGGGTGGGTTCGTTGAGTCCATCGTGAACTCCTGGGTCTGGAGTCCTGTTTGGAGTCATCAAGTGTGTAAATATTTTAGACTGAATGTTGTACAGTCCCCTAAAATGAGGTCATCTATCAACTGACAGACATAAATATCCAGGCTTTAAGGAACACGCTTGGTACTGAGCTGTTTTGGAGTTACCTTCGAGTGAACCTATTGCATAATTCTAAATAGGCATTAATTGTTTTTCCGTAGGACTATATGCATTGGAGGAGAGGGAGTCTCATGGTTGCTAATGTGTTTTCTCTTGTCGTACAGGTATATTGGGAGTGATAACTTAATGTGAACTGACCTCTGTGGTTGTACAAAGGAATATTTGTGGTAATAGGCAGATTACCATCTGTGAAGTATCAGGAGAACGTGTTTACATGAATGCCCCTATTGTAGATGCCTTCTCAGACACCGCTTACGGGGAGCGCTTACAATGTACAATCTATAAGCAGGTTAGAGAAGGATGAAGGATGTATACACACCACACAAGGCAGGAATATATAATGCTACAGGCAAATGTAAACCTTCTGCTGACCGTTGTTACTGTAATGAAGTCGGAGGAATCTGTGCAAATAATCATTAGCATCATCAAACTCTAGGACGACCTAAAGAGAATCACAAGGTTCACATCCACCAGGAATTCTATTATTATTTTTTATCATTTATATAAGTTAAAAAGTAATATAAACATTATAATTACTAATTCAGCTAATAATAAATAGAATTAATTGATTTCTAAAACTGAACATGGAGAAAACAGAATTCATCATCTTTCCCCCTTCTCACTGTCTCCCCTCCACCAGACCGATCCTTCAAAGTCATTGGTTGCTCTCTTTCCCCAGCCCCGCATGCTCAGTGACTTTGCACTCTCTTGCAATCCATATATCCCAGCCATTACCACCTCCTGCCAACTTAAACTCAAAAACATTTCCTGGATCTGTTAATTTCTTGACCAAGAAACTGCAAAAACACTTATACATGCCCTCATCATCTATTACCTCGACTACTGCAACCTCCTACACTCAGGCCCCCCAACCAGCAACCCTCCAATCTATCATAATCTCAGCTGCTTGTATTAACCACCTGTCCCCACACTATTCCTCGGCCTCTCCTTTCTGCCAATCTCTTCCCATTGCCCACAGATTCCAGTTCAAAACTTTAACCATGACACACAAAGCCATCCACAACCTGTCCCATCCATATATCTGTGAGATGGTCTTCCCGTACTCACCTACACATAACTTGCAATCTTCTCAAGATCTCCTTCTCTATTCCCCTCTTATGTTCTTATCACAACCACATACAAGATTTCTCTTGGTCTTCCAACGTACTTTAGCCCCAACATATCACGCTCTCTCCTACCGGGGAAACATTCAAAAAGAATCTGAAGAACCACCTCTTCCAACAAGCTTACAACCTGCAGTGAGCCTCAGTCTACTAAACCACCACATGACTAGCTCTCCCCTCTACTACCGTATCCTCACCCATCCCTTGTAGACTGTGAGCCCTCGTAGGCAGGGTCCTCTCTCCTCACATACTGTATCCTCACCCATCCCTTGTAGTCTGTGAGCCCTTGTGGGCATGGTCTTATCTCCTCACCTTCTGTATCCTCACTCATCCCTTGTAGACTTTGAGCCCTTGGGGCATGGTCCTCTCTCCTCCCCTAATGTATACTTACCCATCCTTTTTAGACCATGAGCCCAAATGTACAAGTGCTGTGCAATGGTGAAATCAATTCTACAATTGTTTGCTGTATTCTGGTGGTACAGAGTTCATTGTTTGGCAAAAAATGACTTGGGAATATGATTTGCTGGATCAATATAGTTATGACGATACCAAACTTGATTGCATTTTTTTATATTATTTTAGTGCCTTAAAAATGGTTTGTTTTGCCATTTTACAAGACCCAAAACTTTTTCTTATTTTGTTTTATTGCTAGAAGTTTGTTTTTGATAGATTGGACTTTTGCTGATAGGATAATACCCCAGATTTTTCTTTTGAATTTTCTATTTTTTTTTTAACTTTTAATTTTTCTATTAAATTTTTTTTTTTTAGCTCTCTAGGGGACTTGAAAGTGAAATTATCTGGCGACTTTTACTACACACTGCAATACTTTAGTATATAATGCAGTATGTATTAAAGATAATTATCTCCTATGAAGTGCAGCCCACAGCTGAGCTTCATATAGTCTGTGAATGAAGGGAAAGGGGGACTTTTAAAAGGCCCTTGACTTCAAAGGTTAACCATCAGCCCCCATGATTGAATCGAGGGGTCTGATGGGAGCCATAGTGTACACTACTTTAGTTTCCCTTAAATGCTGCTCTCAATGACTTTACTTGTCCTGTATTACACAAATCAGTTTTATAATTATTTAAATCTACTAAAAAAGCACTATGATCAACAGTCAATCAGTTTACTTGATTCAAGCCAAATTGAACTTGAGTCAAAGTTTATGAAAGTTGCAGTTCATCTAGAACAATTTGTAATTCAATTGCACAAATCACCAAAAAGGAACCGCTGCATTTTTATACATTGTCGGCCTGAGCTGCAGAGGGCTGACATGACGTCAGGGGCGTTCGTGCAATGCGTCCCCATAAAACATTGCAGCTATAACATTACATTGTATAGCAGGGGCTATCACAGCCTGTATAAAAGCTAAGACAGGGAATTCAGCAAACATTTTGTGCTGAATCAGAACCATAAGAGAACATCACATCTCACGACTGCGCAATAGAGATTGGGAGAAAAAGTAAATAAATATTAAACAAACTACAGATATTGTGTGTCACATTATAGCGGTAAAAAAAGGTTACCTATAGCCATATAGAAGTATACATAAAAAGTCCACACATCCCTGTCAGATTGTGAGGGCATCCCCAATGTACGGCGTTCTCCTCTTTAGGTTACCCATGGATTTTCAATTGGATTCACGTCTTGGCTCTGGCTGGACCATTCCAAAATGTTTATCGTCTTCTGGTTGAGCCATTCTTTTGTTGATTTGGAGGTTGCTTAGGGTTGTTATCATGCAGAAAGGTGAAACTCCACTTCATCTTTAGGTTTTCATCATATTTCAAACCATTTAAAATTTCCTCCATCTTATCTTAAGTCCCAGGTCCAGGCTGTGCAGTATTATGATTTGTTTCAAATAAATATATACTGTATAGAAAAATTAATAAAATCTGGAAAATTAAAATTTCAAAATATCCAATTATTTCTTGAGAATACTTTAATTCTGGCATCACTACACTGCTCTTCTGCCTCCTCTTGGGAGGGACGTTGAGGTGCTCACCATCACAGTCAATCCCAGTATCCTCCTTTCTCCTTTCTCCTGCACCATTTGGAAGCTTCCTAGGACCCAAGTCTCCATGCACCAGGGCCTGCACACATCACACAGGTCTCATGGCAGGATTCTTAGAGCATGCATGTGTGATTTTTGCCTTCCAAAGGGACAATGCACTTTATTAAAGAGTCCTGGCCTATGGCTCGGATGTACTATGTATTCAAAGCACCTTCCTTGGCAGGGAGGTGACTGAACAATTAGGTTGCTAGCGTGTCCAAGTTCCGGCTGCTTTTACTTTCTTATGTCTCCTGCTTTCCAGCTACTGACTCCTGCCTGTTGCATCGACTCTGCTATGTCTGCCACCAGTTCCGACTCCTGACTGTTGCACTAACTTTACCATAACTGCCGCCAGAACTCACTCCTGACTGTTGCACCGATGCTACCCTGCCTGTCAACAAAACTGACTCCTGCCTGTTGTGCCAACTCTGCCCTGCTTGCTAGCAGAAATTACTCCTGCCTATTGCACCGACTCCACCCTGCCTGCCACCAGTACTTACTCCTGCCTATTGTACTGACACCACCTACCTGCTGACAGAACCAACTCCTGCCTGTTGCACCGATTCTGCCCTGCCTGCCACCAGTACTCACTCCTGCCTGTTGTACCAATTCCGCCCTGCCTTCTGGCAGAACCGACTCCTGGCTGTAGCATCGACTCTATCCTGCCTGTCACCAGCAGCAAATAGCGGTGTAGATGAAGTGCTGAGGTGAGGGGGTAAGGATTAAAATACACACCTTTAATACAGCTTTACACTCTCCCAAAGGCGATGCTGATGAGCCCAGGGCTAGGGGTTCTCGGATACCGGGCCTGGGTTTGATGGTTTTAAACTGGGGGAAATCACGGGTGATCGGGTTCCCGGTTCTGTGCCCGGGTTATCATTTGTTAATGGTAGGGAGGGAGTATTTACAAGGATACGTGACGCCGCCTGTAGTTCCTGGTAATATAGGTACCGGCGCTGCAAACTGGCCGCTGAGGTGATGATGGGTGCAGTAGAGTGTGGTACAGCTCCCACAGGTGGAGCTATTACCTCAGGCAGCGGTGATGGAGAGTGGTGAGGGAGATGAGGGGAGTAGTTGTTGTTGTTCTTAACCCTCTGATGAGATGCTGATGATGGTGCTGAAGCTCTCTGGGCACCGGCAAGAAGGATAGCAGAGACCAGTTCAACTCAAACTCCACTTTACTGGGTACCGTCAGATGTTAAGATGGAACACGGTACAGTCTGGTTTACCGGGGTGCCTGCTCCCGGTTCAGGGTCCCCCTTATAGAGTCTCCAGATGTTCCCTCTTAGTCTTTCGGGGTCTACTTTACTCCTATCTGTCTTTACCACCCTTGCAGAGCTCTCCCGCCAGTCCCACGGTCTGTAGCTAGTAGGTAAGGTTTTATTCCTTTACCGGTACAGACAGGAGTGTTTCCCTATTCCTTCTCCTGCCACCGGAATCTAGCCCGTTACCTCTAGTGTCCTGAACTGGTTTAAGGCCTGAGGGGTGAGATGCCTTTGTGGCGCTAACATCAACCCGTTGATGATGGGCCCGCAGCTCGTCGGTTTGCGGCCAGAGGTAAACTACTGATCGCCTCAGCTTCCCGTGCTGCCAGTGTTCCCCAAACGATACTAGCCGGCTCCAACTGGTTCTGGTCCATTTCCTTCTGTCCTGGGCCATGTCTTAGAGAAGGGGATCCCTCCTGTCGGCAGCCTGTCAGGCACGTCCGCTTTGGCTGCCTTCCCAGCACTGTCTGAGGTAAAACTCTCCTAACTTCCTGGTTTTCCCACTCTAGCCTAGGTTCCACCCCCTGGGACATACTGAATTATCAGTCCCTCGACACTAGGTGGCCTAGTCCTGGGTGTGTGTGAGTGTAACTTGAGTCTCCACAGGTTAAACCCTAAACTGACAACTTACAGAGATACCACATTTGTTGTCACAGTGTAATACCTCTCTGTGGCGCCTAGCCAGAGGGGCGCCATAACGCTTTTCGATAGCAAGCTATCTTCCTCAGGCATTCTGCCTGCCACCAGTACTCACTCCTGCCTGTTGTACCAACTCCACCCTGCCTGCTGACAAAACCAATGACTGCCTGTTGCACTGACTCCACCCTGCCTGCCGACACTCTCAACCCCGTTCTGCTGCATGGACTCTGCCTCCTGCCATTTTTTGGGATTCAGCCTGTGAGTATCTGCCTTTCCATTGTAGTTCAGTACTATGGTCCACGCACAGTACCTGACAGGTACCACTAACAAAATGTCCTCCGATTTACAGTAGGTCCTGCATACATCACTTTGGCATTTCTATCACCCATTCGGATGGAGAGATTGTCAGGGTGGTCCACTTATTTATTCCTCACTGTGGATCAGCATTTTCCATGGGATTAATAGAAATATATTAAATTATCTGTGTCTATGATAGGTTTATACAGAAGTTATACATTTGCATATTTTTTAACAAAAATCTGCATCCATGGCTTTTTACTGGACAATATTAGATGGAGCAGATCCTTGTATAAAACAACACCCCCAACACACTCACACACTACTTTGTGCAGCGCTCGTACCCATATTCATATTCATAATGCAAGTTCTTAAATTTATCCAAAGTCATTTATATTCAGTCTCCTGAGCACAATGAATTTTACATTTGTTGCAGGATAATTAATTCTAAATGCTGACAAATAATAAAATCTATTAAAATCTGAAAAAATTAATTAAATGTTATGCCTCAATAGTTTAAAATATAATAAGTATATTCTTTTTCTCATACATTTACTTTCTTTATATTCTAGGTACAAATAATTGCTTTAATTATAATATATTAATTCAGTCAAATGGAATAATTAATGAAATATTTAGTAGTTTTCTTATTACACTGAACTTTTTAAGAAAATAGGAACACAATAAAGCAGAACTTTAAAGACAACTCCAATTGAAAACTTATGAAATGTCCAAGTAATAGGAATCAGGATCGGCAAACTTGCAGAATGAACGGCCCGAAGTCGGCGTCTGGACTAGTAGGCTTGTTTAGTGCCGATGGGTGTGGTTTGGAGATTTGTGGGCATGTCTTGATGCTTTCTTTTGCAAACTGAATGAGCGTTAATTTTTAAATTCATGCGGTCATAGAGCTGATCATAGTAAAAGGGGAATTCTGGGGGTAAGACCCCCATGTGGTGGGGTGCAGGTGGGGGCAAAGCCCCCCTTTCATACTTGAAGTTTACTAGTTCGTGTGACCAACTTAGTTGGTGAGCATAGTAGGGTGACCTTCCATGCCCTATCATGGATCATGCAGAGGGGGATTTCCCCCCTTTGCACCCCTCTGCCTGGGGGTTTTACCCTCCGACTCCGCTTCTATTAAAATCAGCAAACTAAGGAATGAGGAACGCACACTCCTCGGTTGCACATAAAATGAGGAATCAATGGCACTCACCAGGAGATGATAAATGTCTTCTTTTTATTCACGTTTAAGAAGTTAAATGCTGTGCAGGAAGAGAGGGGAAGAGTAGCGGACAACTGTAAGCTGTTTTGCACCTGGTGGACCCGTAGTAGCCCCACCTGACACAAAATGGTTTTACCGTCATCGGCTGCTCTTGCCCTCCCTTCCTGCACAGCATTTAACTTCTTAAACATGAATAAAAAGACATTTATAATCTCCTGGTGAGTGCCATTGATTTATTCCTCATTTTATGTGCAACCGAGAAGTGTGCGTTCCATTTATAGACCGCAATAGTGGTTCTGGCCAAGCAGTGTGGTTTGGATTTGAAGTAATGCCCAGCACCTTCTTTGTATTGAATCTACTATATAATCTCCTAATCGTGTCTGCCGCCGAAATCGTGCACCAGCGCTATTTGGTTGCCGCCATCCGCATCCGGCCCCCTGGCTCCATCCTGCCCCCGTGGCTCCATGCACTGCCGGCTCTATCCTGCCCCCCACCCCCGGCACCATCCTGTCCCCCCGCATCCATCCTGCCCCCCGCATCCATCCTGCCCCCCCCGCATCCATCCTGCCACCTAGAATCCATCCTGCCCCCCTCCAAATCCATCCTGCCCCCCCGGCATCCAGCCTGCCCCCCCACATCCATCCTGCTACCCCGGCTCCATCCTGCCCCCCCCCCGCATCCATCCTGCCCCCCCACATCAATCCTGCCCCGCCACATCCATCCTGCTCTCCCAGCTCCATCCTGCCCCACTTGCTCCATCCTGCTCCCCCCGCCACCTTCCTGCCCCCCTGCCCCCCCCACAATCCTGCCCCCCTGGTTCCATGCCCTGCCAGCTCCATCCTGCTCCACTCCCCAGGCTCTATCCTGCCCCCCTGCATCCATCCTGTCCCCCCGCATCAATCCTGCCCCCCCACATCCATCCTGCCACCCCACATCCATCCTGCCCCCCATCCATCCTGCCCCCCACATCCATCCTGCCCCCCCGCATCCATCCAGCCCCCCCGCATCCATCCAGCCCCCCCACACTTCCATCCTGCCCCCCCAGCATCCATCCTGCACCCCCTCATCCATCCTGCCTCCCCGCATCCATCCTGCCCCCCCGCATCCATCCTGCCCTCCCTGCATTCATCCTTCCCCCCGCATCCATCCTGCCCCCCGGCATCCATCCTGCCCCCGCCACATCCATCCTGCCCCCGCTACCATCCTGCTTCCCCCCCACATCCATCCTGCCCCGCTCACTCCATCCTGCCCCCAGGGCTCCATCCTGCCCCCCCACATCCATCCTGCCCCACCGCATCCATCCTGCTCCTCCCGCCACCATCCTGTAATGTACCACCATATACTATAACGCTGCTATACATGTACTGTAATGTACCGCCATATACCATAGCACTGCTATACATGTACTGTAATGTACCACCATATACCATAGTGCTGCTATGCATGTGTTTTAATGTACCGCCATATACCATAGCGCTGCTATACATGTACTGTAATATACCGCCATATACTATAGCGCTGCTATACATGTGCTGTAATGTACTGCCATATACCATAGCGCTGTTATACATGTACTATAATGTACCGTTATATACTATAGTGCTGCTATACATGTAATGTAATGTACTGCCATCTACTATAGTGCTGCTATACATGTAATGTAATGTACTGCCATCTACTATAGTGCTGCTATACATGTAATGTAATGTACCGTCATATACTATAGTGCTGCTATACATGTGCTGTAATGTACCACCATATACCATAGCGCTGCTATATATATATATATATGTAGTTCACTCACGTTGAGTGAACAAGTTCTGTCAGTCACAGTATGTCAACTACATATATATTCTAGAATACCTGATGCATTAGAATCGGGCCACCATCTAGTTCTATTATAATCAGCATCACAACTGCATGGACATAAAATTAAAAATTTGTCCCCTAGGTGAAACTCTTAGCCATGCCCACCAACACCAAACGCTGCCTACCACCTAAGCCCCTCATGCCCCGCAACATCCGTCAGTTTAATCTGCAAATTTGCCTCAGGATACCCCTCTATGCTATTCAAGTGCTCTAATTTTATTTCTAGGTGATTTAGCACATGTATATATTGACTGTTTACCTTGTAGCCAATTTTTCTTTTTCTACTTACAGTGCCTACAAGTAGTATTCAACCCCCTGCAGATTTAGCTGGTTGACACATGCGGAATTAACTTGGCATTGTGACATTTGGACTGTAGATCAGCCTGGAAGTGGGAAATGCAGTGGCACAAAAATATTTTTCATTTTTTTTTTTTTTTTTTTAAAGCGTTAAAAGTTAATTCAGAGGGTCATTTATTATTCAACCCCTCAAACCACCAGCATTCTGTTTGGTCCCCCTAAAGTATTAAGAAGTAGTTCAGGCACAAAGAACAATGAACTTCACATGTGTGGATTAATTATCTCTTTTGCCAGCCTTTTCTGACTATTTAAGACCCTCCCCAAACTTGTGAACAGCACTCATACATGGTCAACATGGGAAAGACAAAGGAGCATTCTAAGGCCATCCGAGACAAGATCGTGGAGGGTCACAAGGCTGGCAAGGGGTACAAAACCCTTTCCAAGGAGTTGGGCCTACCTGTCTCCACTGTTGGGAGCATCATCCGGAAGTGGAAGGCTTATGGAACTACTGTTAGCCTTCCACGGCCTGGACAGCCTTTGAAAGTTTCCTCCCGTGCCGAGACCAGGCTTGTCCGAAGAGTCAAGGCTAACCCAAGGACAACAAGGAAGGAGCTCCGGGAAGATCTCATGGCAGTGGGGACATTGGTTTCAGTGAATACCATAAGTAACGTACTCCACCGCAATGGTCTCCGTTCCAGACGAGCCCGTAAGGTACCTTTACTTTCAAAGCGTCATGTCAAGGCTTGTCTACAGTTTGCTCATGATCACTTGGAGGACTCTGAGACAGACTGGTTCAACGTTCTATGGTCTGATGAGACCAAGATCGAGATCTTTGGTGCCAACCACACACGTGACGTTTGGAGACTGGATGGCACCGCATACGACCCCAAGAATACCATCCCTACAGTCAAGCATGGTGGTGGCAGCATCATGCTGTGGGGCTGTTTCTCAGCCAAAGGGCCTGGCCATCTGGTTCACATCCATGAGAAGAAGATGGATCGCACGGCCTACCTGGAGATTTTGGCCAAGAACCTCCGCTCCTCCATCAACTATCTTAAGATGGGTCGTAATTTCATCTTCCAACAAGACAACGACCCAAAGCACACAGCCAAGAAAACCAAGGCCTGGTTCAAGAGGGAAAAAATCAAGGTGATGGAGTGGCCTAGTCAGTCTCCTGACCTTAACCCAATTGAAAACTTGTGGAAGGAGCTCAAGATTAAAGTCCACATGAGACACCCAAAGAACCTAGATAACTTGGAGAAGATCTGCATGGAGGAGTGGGCCAAGATAACTCCAGAGACCTGTGCCGGCCTGATCAGGTCTTATAAAAGACGATTATTAGCTGTAATTGCAAACAAGGGTTATTCCACAAAATATTAAACATAGGGGTTGAATAATAATTGACCCACACTTTTATGTTTAAAATTTATTAAAATTCAACTGAGCAACATAACTTTTTGGTTTGTAAGATTTATGCTTCTGTTAATAAATCCTATTCTCGTTTGCAGTTTGAAGGCTCTAACTTATTGGCA
This sequence comes from Allobates femoralis, assembly GCA_033576535.1. Taxonomy (NCBI): domain Eukaryota; kingdom Metazoa; phylum Chordata; class Amphibia; order Anura; family Aromobatidae; genus Allobates; species Allobates femoralis. The sequence continues at coordinate 48,366,334 of JARQOC010000002.1, read as the reverse complement.
TCTTATCAACCAGCTAAATCTGCAGGGGGTTGAATACTACTTGTAGGCACTGTATGTATTTTCTTCCCCTTCTTCCAAAAAATGTAACTTTTTCTGTTTTCCAACCCAATAATCCTTTTTTGTTTTGCTTTTTGGGGGACAATTTGCAGTTTTCATTCACACTATTTCCTTCACTATATATTATATTGGAAAACAAGAAAAAAAATTCCAAATTTGGTGAAATTGTGGAAAAAAAAGACCTTCCAGCTAGTGATGAGCGAGTATACTCGTTACTATTCGCTACTCACAGAATAGTACAGTATTCAGGACCCTCGTTACTTGGTGAGATTACTTGTTACGAGTAGTGAGTACAATGCAAGTCAATGGGAAATGCGAGTACTATTCTGCTGGACCTGAGGAACAGGCTAAAATGGATGCATGATCATTTAAAAGCCGAGCGCCAAGATCAAAGATCTCGCTGGATCTCGCTGCATCACCTGATAGCCCGGGCTCCTACACTGACCCCAAAAGCTATCAGGGTTCACTTCCTGTGAATGGTTGGCAAGCACTGCCAACCACAGAAAGTGATCATTTGTGCTATGTCCCGATGTGCTGCAGCTCAGCGGGTAATAGCATAAGCGATCAGGCAGTGCAGCACTATGGGGCTTGTAAAAAGAAAAAGTAAAAAAATTTTTAAATAGAAAAAAGAAAAAAAATCAATTATCCCCTTTGCCCAAAATAAGTGTTAAAAATAAATACCATTTTGATTGCATTCGAATGCGTGTATCAATATATAAAATCAATGAATGAGAGCTGTAAACTGCGTAATGGAAAAATGGTCCAAACACCAAAATTATGTTATTTTGGTCACAGTAACATTGGAATAAAATGCAATAAAGGGCGATCAAAACATTGCATCACCCAATCATGGTAGCATTAGAAATGTCAGCTCAGGATGCAAAAAATAAGCCGTCACACAGCCCCAGATCCCGAAAAATAAGACACAACACTTGCAATACATGGCGCAAAAAGCGCAATTCTTTTTTTCTTCAAATTCATGAATTTTTTTTCACCACTTAGATACCAGTAAAAGTATACATGTTTGATATCTATAACTCGTACCAACCCGAGGCATCACAACATCTTATCAGTTTTACCATATAGTGAAATGGCGACTAAAAAACCCCAAAAAAGGAACATGTATTTGCACTTTTTTTGCAATTTCACCGCACTTGGATTTTTTCCCCATTTACCTGTACACTATAGGGTAAATAAATGATTGCATCTGAAATTACAACTCATCCCGCAAAAAACAAGCCGTCATATTTCTATATTGACGGAAAAATACAAAATGAATGGCTCTTGGAGAAGAAGGGGAGGGAAAAATGAAACCCCAAAAATGAAAAAAAGCATTGAAGCCGATAAGCCTATGAAAGATTGGTGTTCTCCTTAAGGAGAAACTTTACCTCTTCACCATACTATGATGGCCTCAGACCCAGTCAAACTTAGCACTAATTAGGGGAAAAAAGCCTGAAACAACTGTCTGCAAATGGAATTCTGGTTTTGATTTTGATCCTGTCTTAAGTATGGTGGTATCACATTTTAATGGGTTGTTATTAACATACAGGATTGCTGCCTGCAATAAGTGGAACTTGGGGCGTTATTATCTTTCCCTGATGAATGGTCATACTCTGCTCTATAACCATTCATTGCTTGGAGTAAGAGAAGCTGGACAACCAGGGGTGTAATGGATGCCGTTGCAGTGGTCACAACCGACTCCAGTGCCTACTTCATCCAAGGACACACGTCCAGCCGAAATGTATCATGGTGCAGAGGCCGTTGGGTCCTGTATTGAAATACAAGCTGCCAGCTAAACAGTGCCTGGCTGCTGATGTAGGCGGTACGGCGCATGACTGGATGTTATCCACTGTGCGCTGGCAACACAGGACACCGGGTAATATTGGGGCAAAGGAAAGGTGAGGAACATGTTTTTTTTTTTTAATTATGCTTTAGAGATTGAAGGGGATGCATATATTAGTTAGGACCATGTATACCAGCATGAGATCCATATATATCAACCATGCTGGGGAACATATATACTAGAATAAGGACAATATATACTAGGAAAAGTACCATATATACCAGATTAGGAAAATATTTACTAGGATGAGGACCATATATATCAACCATGCTGGGGATCATATATACCAGAATAAGGAAAAGGATTATATATATCATGATTAGGACCATACTTACAGGATGAGGACATATATATCAGGATTGAGGACCATATATATCAACTATGCTGGGAATCATATATACCAGAATAAGGACCATACAGCCAGGAAAAAGGACCATATATACCATGAGGTAGACCATATATATCATATGGGACATACATATCAGGATGGAAGTATGCCAGGAAGGGAAACCAGAATTAAGACATATATTCGGATGGGGACAAATTTACCAGGATGAAGACATATATTCCAGCATGGAGGACATATATACCACTTGTACAGGATGAGGGGCATATACACCAGGATGGGGGACATTGCTACTTAATTAAGTGGTGGGGGACCAATTTTTATGCCTTTATAGGATTTAGAATGCTACAAGGGTTCATATATTTGATCAACAGAGACAGGGGATGGCGAGGATAAAATTTTGCACTTAGGCCAACGAACTCCAGCTACCCCTTTATTAATGGGTTGTCTTTGTTATATATGTGTCATATTAAATCTGAGTACTTTGTATGTACACTACAGTGTAACACTTCAAACTTAGTATGATGCATTTTCTGAAATTCTTAACCCTGAGAGTTCGTCATCTTTAATTTACCATATTTGTATGTTTCTCTGAAGACTGAGTTTACTGTATCATGTATAACAGTATGTGGTATGTATTTTTTCCTTAAAATTCCACAGTGGCCCCTATATCCCGACATCAGACTGATGGATGGGGGAGCAGACTCATCTGGAATTTCAGGTCTGGAATTTGAAAGGTATTAATGCGGCACGGTTACCCAAGGGCCCGAATCACTGTACCTTGTATTTCTAGATTTCACTGCACGTTCAATTACTTGCCATAATTTCTGTCCAAATAAGAACTTATTACTCTTTCTTTTTGTATTTTCATGTTAAGCTATACAGCTTTTTTATGATATAATTACTTTTTGACTCTGTATGGAATTCAGAAAGAAATTGGACTAAATCCTATTATATCACTGTATAGCTTTATCTAAAGAGACCTGTCATCTCATTTTACCCTCTCTGCTGTCACTACCTGTCCCTGCACCTTGTAAGCCATCCCCAACCTGTCTGACCTAAATGGGTCCTATAATGTTTAAGAAAATGACTTACGGTATAACTTGCATACTGTCTCTATCTAGGAGACTGGAAAGGTGAGCTCCGGGCTCTATTCTCCCCTCCTCGCATTCTGCACGCCCTGCTGGGCATCCTCACCTCTTTTTTTGTGCCACCTCATTTTTTAAACTTCCCCCCAGTTGCTGATGTAAAACACTGGGCCGGGATGTCATATCCGGCCCGGTGCATTGTGGGCCTAATCACGTGATGGCCCGTTGCATTGTGGACCTAATCACGTGATTGGCCCAGCTACAATATGCGCATTGCACATGCGCTGGAGCCGGGCCAATCATGTGATTAACCCCACATGCACTGTGCCGATCACATTATGAGGCCCGCAATGCACTGGGCCGAGATGGCGTGCTGAATGACAGTGAGGAGGGGAGCATGGAGCCCGGAGCACGCCTTTCCAGTCTCCTAGATGGAGACTATATGTAAGTTATAAGTCATTTTTCTTAAACATTTAGGGCCCATTTAGGTCAGAAAAGGATGGTTAGGGATGAGCTCATAAGGTGCAGGGACAGGTAGTGATAGAAGAGGGGGGTAAAGCGAGGTGACAGGTTCCCTTTAAAGATGCATTGAAATATACTGTGTAAAAGATTTAGGCACATGTAGGAATAATGCTCTAAAATAAGAATGGATTAAAAAATAGAAATGTTAGTAGTTTGGTTTCATCTTTATCATTAACAAAATGCAAAATGAATGAACCAAAAAAATCTAAATCTAATCAATATTTGTTGTGTCTACCTTTAGCCTTCAGCAGAAAGGTTGTTCCAAACACCTTGGAGAACTAACCACTGGTCTTTAGTTTATATAGGCCGGTGCCAATCCTTATACCTGATTCTTTTAATGCAATTCCACAGATCTGATGATATTGACATCAGGGCTCGATGGAGGCCATATCATCACTTCCAGGACACCGTGTTCTTCTTTACATTGAAGCCTCTCAAGTTCTTTATGACATTAGCTGTAAGTTTCAGATCGTTGACCTAATTCACAATAAATTTGGAGCCAATCAAACTCCTCCTTAATGTTATTGCACGATGAATTGGTATCTGTCTGTATTTCACAGCACTGAGGACTCCATTTACTCTGGCCAAATACTCATCTCCATTTGATGCAGTTGTGGAGCCCACTGGGACGGGCTACTCGGTACTGGACTGGGGTTCTGCTGGGGTTATCACGGCAAGTCTTGGTCCAGACCGTGTCCTGGGTTCCGCAATAAGTGGGGGGATATTTACAGTGCAGTTTGTCATGACGCCACCCTTGGGTTGTGGTCATTGAGGGGACCACCGCTGCTGCAGAACCTCCGAGGATGATGTTTGGCAGCTGGAGATGTAATGGCTTCTCCGCGGGTAGAGCTTGATTCCCCGGGGCAGTGGTAGAAATAGTCTATAGATAGTGCTATGGATGTTGTAGGATAGGGGTAGTAGTAGAGATGATAGTAGTTTGTGAGGGTACGCAGGGATTGAGCACAAGGATCACACACACTCATGGTTTTGAAGTTTTCCAAGGCTTTACTGGTGATGGTATTCAGTAGAATACTGGTCAGTGAGTCTGTACCGGACTGGGTTGGTCCCACCCTGTCCGGGTCCTCAGCTCCCTACTCCTGCGCCTTGTGTGTGGCCCTGCTGCTTTAGCTGAGCTGCTGGCCCTGTTTCTCCTCACACGTACCCCCTTTGCTAGGCAACTTGAGTCTTTCCGTATGCTTCTGTGGCACCCTGGCACCTGTTGGGCACCACAGAACTCCTTGGGACATGAATGGAGCAGTAGCAGCAAAGCAAGACTCACAAACAAACAAAACACCTACAACACCTTAGAACACCTGGTTTCACCCCAAGCCTCTAGCGGGAGCTCCACTGGTCACTTTGACCAGTTCCCCCTATAAATAGGGTCTTGGAGGGAGAATCACCAGAGTGTGCAGACGATAGAAGAGCTGCAGGACGTGTGCAATCCCTGTTTCTGGAGCTATACCAGACCCAAACCAGCACACCTGCCCAGTGAGTGACCCTTGCAATTGGGGTCAGAGGAAAGGAGAAGCACCTCTCAGGGACATCAGAGTGATTCTAACTCTCTCCCTTACCAACCGGTTACTGGAACCTAAGCTGTGAGAGCTACATAGCCACCACAGAGAACCAGCACAACCCACAGGGAGTCTAGCCCCCTGTTCACCTGCCGCACCTACTGACGAGAGCCCAGGGAAGAAGATAGAATTATCATCACCCTTTTACAGTGCCCTCAGTGCAGCTACCCAGGTGAAATACGTTCCACTGAACACACTACCCGGCCCGGCTGGATTCCACATCCACCCGACCGCCTTAGAAGTACAGAGAAAGGAAGCCTAAACACTGCTTGCTGTGAACCTTCAGGAGTGTCAACTTCACTATCTCGGTCCGAGTGTACCTGCTTTCCACCAGTAAAGGTACCTAAAAGACTTTGGTGTGTCGGCGTCTGATTCCTGAGCCTAACAGCAGTATTACCGCAGCTGCCTCACAACATCTTGCGCAGCTCCTGGCTCCGGGGACTCCTGCTCGTCCTGTGGGGAGCGTCCCATCTTGCTGCATAACATCCCCCGGAGGCCTAGCAGCGCCGGTGAAGTCACCGGAACACCCGCAGGTGGCATCACAAAGACAATTAATTCCCTTACTGTTCAGCCATCCCCCCTATTGATCTGGACCAACGGACCCCACAGCCGCAGGCGCGGTTCCGTGACAAGGAGAGTCAACGCCTGCGACGTGCAGAACCCGGCTACGGTGAGTCACTTCTGACCCCGCCATGTTGCTTCGCTGAGGTACAGTGTAGGTATGTAACCTCCACTATCCCGGTGTTTTCTGTGCTGCGTGTTTCAGTCACAGATTTGGATCCGGTATCCGGCTTCTACGCTCCTCTGGGGCGAGTTATGAGGTAACTCAGTCTCCCAGATATGTTCCTCTGTTTCTTGTCCTCCTCTCCTCAGACCCTGACTTCAGGCCTGAAAGTAGTCAGTGGTCCCTGTCAGGAGCTCAGCACTGCTCCATTTACAGGTCCTCCTCCTAGTGCTCCCTGCACTAAACTGAACAGTCAACTCTCAACTTCCTACTTCCTCCTCAGACCAGAATATATAAGGGAGCTGCTTTAGCTCCCCCTTCTGGCCTAGAGGTGCTAGTGCACTGTCAGGTGTTGTGTGGGGAGTTAACCCATGGTGTTGTTTCTGTGGCACTTAACCCAGGGGTGCCACACAGTTTCAAGCTTGTAAGGAACCTCCACCATGCTTCTCTCGTTCCTTAAGACATCATTATGAATCCTCCAGTGCTTTGGCTACCAACCCTGTCTTCTGTATAGTAAAATATTCACATATCAATTTATTAGTCCAAGCACCACCTGATTATTATGCACCCCCAGTTCCATGCATGTTATCAAGTGATTCACGTTGGCTTTTGCTCGTTTCATTGCAGGTATGGTCCGGCTGCAGTTCATCCTTTAGACTCATCGGCAAGTCTTCTCCAAACAATAGATGGGAACATGCCAGGTCCCACTGGTAGCTGACAGCTCTGGGCTGATGCACAGCTGGACATTAGTTTAAAGTGTAAAATATGTGTTTGTTACTTGACTGCATTTAATTTTTGTTATGCAGAAATACATATAGATAATGGTTCAACGTATAATGTTAAATCAGGGAGGCATCCTGATTGACTCCAAATTGATGTTGCAAAAGGACAATGACCTCAAACATCAGAACATTCATTAAAATGAAAGAATGAATTCCATGGCCCCTACACATCCCTAATCTCAACATCAGAGTCTGTCTGGGATTATTCGAAAGATCTTTGAAGTCAACATACATAGAAGATCTGTGCAGTCTCTCCAAGATGTTAGGACAGCTTTGCTGCCATCAAAAGCTGTGTGCAAATTACCTAGAGAATCGAAGCTTTGATTTGTTTCAAGGGATAGGGCCACTTAACCAAAAAATATTAATTTATTCAATTCTTTTTGTCTTGTCACTTTCCATATTGGCTAATTGAGAAATAATAATTAAAACTGATATTTTAAAGCAATGCTACTTTGAAGCACAGTATACAGATATGTATTTAAATATATAATTTGAGATCAAGCAACTCCAAAAAGCGCCTGCGACCATTTAAACCAAAGCAAAAGATTGCATCCCTAGAAAAGTCTTAAATGACTCACGTGCAGCCACATTACATTAATACCTTACAGGTATCACATCAAATGGTAAACATAGACAATCAGGTGGGTACTTTTTCTACACATGATTGTGGTCTTTGTATCCATAGCCTGTAGAAAAATTGAGGCAGGGAATACAGCAGTCATTTTTGATGAATCTAGAGGTGAGAGGACGTCACAGCTCCCAGCTTACAATAGAGATATTGAGAGAAAGATATAAAATGCTGAAGAAACTGCACAGATAGTGTGTGACAACACAACACTGAAAACGTCTACAATATGTTCAATCAAAGCCACACATGTTGAAGGTATTTTTTCATTATTAAGAATACATTACTTAGACTGTGTTTGGGTTAAAGAGCTTGTAGGGTTTCTGACAGTCCCAGGAGATATAAGATTGTTACACATACAGTACAGGCCAAAAGTTTGGACACACCTTCTCATTCAAAGAGTTTTCTGTATTTTCATGACTATGAAAATTGTAGATTCACACTGAAGGCATCAAAACTATGAATTAACACATGTGGAATTATATACTTAACAAACAAGTGAAACAACTGAAAATATGTCTTCTATTCTAGGTTCTTCAAAGTAGCCACCTTTTGCTGTGATTACTGCTTTGCACACTCTTGGCATTCTCTTGATGAGCTTCAAGAGGTAGTTCACCGGAAATGGTTTTCACTCCACAGGTGTGCCCTGTCAGGTTTAATAAGTGCGATTTCTTGCCTTTTAAATGGGGTTGGGACCATCAGTTGTGTTGTGCAGAAGTCTGGAGGATACACAGCTGATAGTCCCTACTGAATAGACTGTTAGAATTTGTATTATGGCAAGAAAAAGCAGCTAAGTAAAGAAAAACGAGTGGCCATCATTACTTTAAGAAATGAAGGTTAGTCAGTCCGAAAAAGTGGAAAACTTTGAAAGTGTCCTCAAGTGCAGTTGCAAAAAACCATCAAGCGCTACAAAGAAACTGGCTCACATGAGGACCGCCCAGGAAAGGAAGACCAAGAGTCACCTCTGCTGCGGAGGATAAGTTCATCCGAGTCACCAGCCTCAGAAATCGCAGGTTAACAGCAGCTCAGATTAGAGACCAGGTCAATGCCACACAGGTTCAAGCAGTAGACACATGTCTACAACAACTGTTAAGAGGAGACTTTGTGCAGCAGGCCTCCATGGTAAAATATGCTGCTAGGAAATCATTGCTAAATACAGGCAAAACCCGCAGAAGGGAAATGTTTGGGCTAAAGAACACAAGGAATGGACATTAGACCAGTGGAAATCTGTGCTTTGGTCTGATGAATCCAAATTTGAGATCTTTGGTTCCAACCACTGTGTTTTTGTGCGACACAGAAAAGGTGAACGGATGAACTCTACATGCCTGGTTCCCACCATAAAGCATGGAGGGGTGTGATGGTGTGGGGGTGCTTTGCTGGTGACATTGTTGGGGATTTATTTAAAATTGAAGACATATTGAACCAGAATGGCTACCACAGCATCTTGCAGCGGCATGCTATTCCATCCAGATTGCATTTCGTTGGACCATCATTTATTTTTCAACAGAACAATGACCCCCAAACACACCTCCAGGTTGTGTAAGGGCTATTTCACCAAGAAGGAGAGTGATGGGGTGCTACGCCAGACCTGAACCCAATCAAGATGGTTTGGGATGAGCTGGACTGCAGAGTGAAGGCAAAAGGGTCAACAATTGCTAAGCATCTCTGGGAACTCCTTCAAGACTGTTGGAAGACCATTTCCGGTGACTACCTCTTGAAGCTCATCAAGAGAATGCCAAGAGTGTGCAAAGCGGTAATCAAAGCAAAAGGTGGCTACTTTGAAGAACCAAGAATATAAGACATATTTTCAGTTGTTTCAAACTTTTGGTCTGTACTTTATATATGTAGGGCAACTGGAATCCTTGCCATACTTGCGACCTACTGCTAATCAAAATTATGGGAAATATTTGACAGAAGTAGCGAATTACAATTTGAAATGACCTGCTTGACTCACGTAAATAAATATACATCTTCTTTGGTTCAGATTTTGTGGTCTTCAAGAGCTTTGTTCCTACACAGTGATTGTGGTCTTTGTTCCAGAATTTCCTGGTGGACAATTAGAAAGTTGGGTTCCTTTCCATTGACCTGGTTAAGAGAATGGGGTCCATATACCGTTCCTGCCCCATATGGTTTTTTCAATGCTCATTAGTAAATAGTTATTTCTTTAGTCATGATATCATAGTCATATCTTTTTCACTAGGTAGACTGATATCAATGTTTTTGTACGTAATAAGGCTGTTGAATGCTCAAAGATCGGGCAGGGTTGGTGTTTATTGGCGCTCCACTTTGTAACAAGCTTTCGATCCTATCTCCATGTACCGCTATGTCATATTGCTGGCACATTATGCCGACTGATAGTATATGTCATCCAACACGGTGACCTATTTTATCTCACCTGGTAATTTTACTGTTCCATTGTCACCTCGGTGCTTTATGACATTACTTTTGCGCTCCATATTCAGGATCTCAATGAGTTTACAGCCTCGATCCACGCAGCCCGCATTTGCAAACAAATCTTTACCATCTTTTCATGCCAATTCAATCATTTGACACTCGCGATAACAAATAATTCATTTTCAGAAGCGTCGTTTTCTCAAGTACAGTATCTGGAATAGCAGTTCTTCAAGCACATATATTATCTCTCGCCTTTGCGCCTCAGCTGTAATTTGCTCCATTCCGGTGCTGCTCTATTTCCCTTTTTTCTCCCCTTTTTGAAGCAATTTATGTATTTTCTCTCCGAAATGATTAATTTCACCTTTCCTATCTATTTTGAGTCAACTTGTCAGAAGAATGTCACACGTTTGATATGACAATCTGCATCGTACTCATATTTAATTAATGTCGCTTTCTCAATTCATCGCCCGGTGCTGTTTGGTTCCTAGTTGTTCTATTCAGCAGTTGAGCTGCAATGACAGAATCCATGATGAAACACAGCCGTATTCATCTTCTTTTTTTACTTCTTATATATTCCCATTTTCTCATTGTGTGAGCATTCTGCTCATCCAGCACTTTGCATCGGTTTTATCTGGAAATTTATTTCTATTGAGTCCATGTTGGTTTATTGGAGCCACATGTTTAATATTCTCCCATGAATGTAACATGCGCTTATCATGTGCATACGCTTCTGTTGAATGAAATTATGGAAATCTTTTATGCTCTTCAAAGTCCTGTTACCGTCTTTAATAAATCTCTGTGGATAAAGGCATTTTGGCTTACGTAATAGATTGAGAAGAGGGCACGTAATACAAGCACGCAGTTATGTAAAGTGTGGATGACTCTTGTGGGTGATTTGAATTTGCCACGAATTGTACAAAAATAATTAGATTTAGCAGAATCTTAAGTTATTTGCAAATGACCTTTATGCGAATACAACAAAATGGGTTAAATATACAAATTCCTTGAACTTTTTCAGATCTGAGTGAGTTCCCTGTTGACTTGGATTCGTTACTTATTCAAAGTATTCAGTTACAGCTATCCGAACCTGAAGATCTTACTACTCTCTCATCACTATTTATTTACCCTTTAACCCGTGTATGAACTTAAGGTATGACATCAAGACAACAAACCTGCATGAAGGAACACATGAGAGTCATTTTTTTATGTACAGGTGCATCTCATTGTGAATCTTCATCTACACTTATGAAGTGCAATTTGATATATCATATATCGAAGGGAAGTGCTTACAATCTCTACTACTTCACTGTCTCATAAGGTGTAAAGTTCCAGACCTACACATCTTGTTGTTTAGCTTTTGTACTTGTACACATAGAGGTAACATATTGGGCAGGGGTCCCATAATCTAGACTGTGTATTTTGTCTATATTGCATGGAGCAGTTGTCTGAACAGTCTGGTTGTCAAGATTCCGGCTCTTCAGATTACCCTTTGTATCTCCTAGCCCTTATCCTAGAAGGTGTCTGCGACCTCATTCCTGCCTATATAAGCACCGGTTCATCTTCCTAGCCTTACTTGAGTATTTAGCTAGGATCTCTGGCTCTATTATGAAACTCAAGTTAGTGCTCCTTCAGCACCTATGTCAGAATGGCTCTTCCCAGCATCTCTGCATTCTGAAGTCCAGCTAATCTTTGACTGCTTCCAGTTGGCCTCCCTGAATCAAGTTGCTCTGTTTAGAACTGGGGTCTCAAACCCTGCAGAGTAAGTGGGCCGCACATAAAACAAGTTTAAGGTGGAGGGCCGCATTCCTTTAAAATTTAATACAATACAATTCTCGTCAATGTTCACAGTGCCATCAGGGGTCACCTGAGTTCATTGCTTAGCTATGAACTCGATGACTTCTGATTGTCACTGTCAGAAGTAAGTTGTTCAGAGCAATGAAGCAAAGATGACATTGCTCTGCCTGTGGGTTACGTTGGACTGAGGGTTTTTACTCTAATAAAGATGGAGTCCCTAAATGTGTTTTTTGTTTTATTTGTAATAAAAACAAATTATCTGTGTTGTTTTTTTTAAATGTTTACTAGAAATTCATGGTGGCCAGGTCTAATTTGGCATGATACTATGAATTTCAGGCTTAGTACCAGCTGAGAATACAAAGCTGGTATCAACCCCATTATTACCAAGCGTGCCACCCCCACCAGGGCTGCTGGAAGAGTCAGGTAAAGCGTCTGGAAATGGCGCTATGATGAATGTACCATTTTCAGGAGCGACTGCGTGCTTCAGCGTGAGGGACCCAGAACGCTTTGGCGTTACCACGCTGAGAATCCCAGCCCTCAGCTGTCTGCTGGCAATCAAAATATGGTAGGAGCCCATGCATTTTTAAAATCATTTATCTAAATTAAAAAAAATTGGGATTCCCTGTATTTTGATTGCCAGCCAAGATAAAGCAAGGCAGCTGGTGGTGGCAGTCCATGGCTGTCTGATTTATCTCTGTTAAGAATCAAAAATACTGCGAAATGCTGCGTAATTTTTTAAAATTATTTTGACATTTTCCAGGTTACTCTCAACAGCCAATTACAAACATATTTCTCTGTCACAGCATCTGTGATTGGCTGTTGGGTCCATCACAACTATAGTAGTGTAAAAATAATTAAAAAAAATGACATAGCACTCCGCTGTATTATTGATTCTCAGTGCAGATAAAGTGGATAGCAATGGGCTGCCACCCCCAGCTGCCTGGCTTTACTTTGGCTGGCAATCAAAATACAGGGAAGCCCAATATTCTTTTTTAATTATTTAAATAAATAAATAAATAATAAATAAATAAAAATGTGTGAGATCCAGCCTTATTTTCATTGCCAGCCAGGTAAAGCCAGACAGCTTGGGCTGGAATTTTCAGCGTGGTAAGGTACAAACGTTCTGGGGTCCCCGTCCTGAAAACCAAAGCCCGCAGCCACCCCTGGATATGGCGTATTCATCATAGTGCCATTTCCAGGTGCTTATCCTGGCTCTTACAGCGGCCCTGGTCGGGGTGGAACGTTGAGTAATAATGGGGTTTATACCAGCTTTGTATTCTCAGCTGGTAATAAGCTTGAAATTCATGGCGTCCTAACAAATTAGACATGGCCACCATGAATTTCTAGTATACATTAAAGAAACAAAACAAAACACAGAGACAACATTTTTTTTATTTGAAATAAAGCAAAAAACACATTTAGGGATTCCATCTTTATTAAAAATGAAAACCTTCTATGGCCTTGTTCACACATACCATCCGTTTTTGCCTTAAATCCGTTTTTGTGAACATTTTGGACAATTTTTTTTCAAAGTCCAAAAACGCATATGCGTTAACGCATGTGCATGTGCGTTTTTATGCAGCAGGACAAAAATGCTGCAAGCTGTGTTTTTTTAACATGGGGCCCTATGGGAAATGCATGCGTTAATGCATGGCACATATAGGCACCTGCATTAACGCATGCGTTAACGCATATGCGTTTTTAATGAAAAAATGACTAAGTCCCAAAACTTGCTAAAAACATCCAGGACCTCAGGGGACACTATTGGCACCCTTAAAAAAATGGATCCGTGTTTCTAAGGGCTTAAAAAATGCTTAGGATGTGTGAACAAGGCCTATCTGATGTATTCCACAGGCAGAGCAATATCAGCTCTGCTTCATTGGTCTGATCAGACAAGCGTCTGTTCAGAGCAACAAGCAGTCTGAGAGTAAGTGACATTTTTCTGGACACTTTCATTTAATCAAAACCCAGTAAACAACAAGCTCAAGCAAAAATAGAAGAATTGCAATTTTTCTATTTCACAAATATTTTTTTCAAGTTTTTTTCAAGTTTTTAAAGAGGACCTTTCACCCCCTGGTGCATGGCAAACTACATGCAGCACTGATTATGTCGAGCCCCAGGCCCTGGGGTACTCGGGTATCAGGCTCGGTGGGTGTTTCCACGGGGGATGTCACGGGTGGCAGCACCTGAGCCCGTGGCCTGGGTGACACTTCAATAAGGGGTGTATGTACAGGGGATTAGAGTTTGTCATGTGACTCCACCTGTAGTACCTGGTGATGGGTCACCAGCGCCGCCACAGTCCTCTGGAGGTCGATGGTAATGTGGCTGAGATGGCAAAGCTCCCTACAGGTACAGCTGATCCTCTGAGGCAGCGTTCCTGTAAACAAACAGGTTGAATTCTGCAGCACAAAGACACAGAGGCAAAGTCACTCTCTACCGGGTACTTTACTGTAAATGTTCTGCAGCAAAATACAGAGTGCACAGTTCAGCAAGATGTTATTCAAACAGGTAGCTCTACGGGTGGCTGCAGGTGGATCCCAGGTGGTATAGTGAAACCGGTGGTAAACCTTAGTTGACGAACCCGTGTCCTTTCTTCCTCGCCTAGGATGAGTCTATACTCAATGACTCCTTGTAGATAGACTTGGGGCTCTCCTCCCTCGTGGTGAAGAAGCAGGCAGACCGCTCTGTCTGGTAGGGTGCCGCAGCTGGTGAACAGACCGCATCAGCCAGTTGCCGACTTTCAGAGGTGAACTCTGGCCATTTCCTCGGGTCCGGCGTTCCCGTGGTGGACTGGGGAATTCCCTGGAGTATGTTCGCTCCACGCTGGGGTTCCCCCTTTCTCATTAGGGCCCAGACTCCCTTGTCAGGCGCCATCTTTCAGGATCCTTTCAGGATCCTCTCTCATCTTCCCTCCGGATCAACGTAGAGCTGTCTGGGTTAACCTTCCGCCTCGCTCCACACTCCAACCCCTCCGACTCCGACTCCGTACTCTCAAATGCCCTTTATGTGACTAACTGTCTCTAATTACCCCTAGAGGTGAATACATCTCCCTCCCTTGGAGTAACCTCCCACCACTACTCTGTGTGGGAGTGCAGGAATGGGTCCCACCCACCAGCCTAAGATCCACTTGCAGCTGGGGAAGATTACATCTCTTTTACGGGTGCAATACCCCACTGTGATGCCTGACCATGTGGGGAGCCACAATTGCAGCATGTCTGCTGCATTCAGGGAAAGGGTCCCCCATCCAGGCCTACTCTGGGATCCTTCAAAAGAAACCTGAAGAACCACCTCTTCCTCCAAGCTTACAACCTGCAATGAGACCAGGTCCATCGCACCGTCTCATGTTCGGCACTACCCCTTCCTACTGTATCCCCTCCAGTCCCCCGTAGACTGTGTGCTCTCACAGACAGGGTCCTATCACCTCCTGTTCCTGTTTGTCCAGACTACACGATTATATTGAACTTGTCCTCCTCTACCCCTTATCATGTAAAACGCCATGGAATCTAATGGTGCTATTTAAATAAATAATAATAATCATAATAATAATGTCTCTAGCCCCCCTGTAAGCTTTAATAAAGACTTTAGAAACCTTACAGTTAAGACGTTGCCTGGGTGGGATCTTATTAAGAGGTCCTGGCTGCTGGCACATTTCTCCCTGCCTTCTGCTTGTGTATTCCGCCCCCTCCATGTGCCTGCCACCGCCACCTCTTCTGCTGGGTCTGCCCTCCTCTTCTGATCCTACTCCTTGTGATATCAGGAGCAGAAGAGGAGGGCAAAGCCAGCAGAAGAGGAGACGATGCAGAGACATAGAGGGGGTGGAACACACAGGGAGGAGGCAGGGAGGATTATGCCAGCAGCCAGGACCTCTTAAAAAGATCCCACCCAGGCGGCCTCTTAACTGTAAGGATTCTAAAGTCTTTTTTAAAGCTTAGAGGGGAGCAAGAGACATGGGGGACCCCCTCCCTGAATCCAGCAGACACACTTCATTCAGTGCTGCATTTAGTTTGCCATGCACCAGGGGGGTGACAGGTCCTCTTTAAGGCATTTGCAGATAAAGTAGAAAAAGGAAAATTAAAATATTGTATTGGAACACTTGTTGGTAAAAGTGCAATGTGTAGGTTCTCATTCATACTGGCTGTTAACAGGCAAAACCTAAGGATAAAAACATACCGTATATACTCGCGTATAAGCCAAGTTTTTCAGCCCAAAAATTGGGCTGAAAAGTTACCCCCTCGGCTTATACGCGAGTCACTATACGGGCGCCCCCCCCATCAGTATACAGGCCCCCCATCAGTATACAGGCCCCGCCCATGGTCCGGAAACCTGTAAAGGAAGATGATTATACTTATCGCTGTCCGGCTGCCGTCCCCGCTCTGCTTCGCGATCGTCCATCTGCATCGCGCTCCTCCATCTTCCGGCTTCCTGTCGGCGCCGACAATGACGTCATTCGGCGCAGAACACAGGAAGTCGGAAGCCGGTGAATGAAGATGGAGGATCGTGATGTAGATGGAGGATCGCGATGCAGAGCGGGGACGGCAGCCGGACAGCGATAAGTATAATCATCTTCCTTTACAGGTTTCCGGACCATGGGGGGGGCTGTATACTGAAGGGGGGCCTGTATACTGATGGGGGCCTGTATATACCCTGGGGCTGCAGCTGTATGTACCCTGGGGCTGCTGCTGTATATACCCTGGGGCTGCTGCTGTATATACCATGGGGCTGCTGCTGTATATACCATGGGGGGGGCCTGTATACTGATGGGGGGCCTGTATACTGATGGGGGGCCTGTATACTGATGGGGGCCTGTATATACCCTGGGGCTGCTGCTGTATATACCATGGGGCTGCTGCTTTATATACCATGGGGCTGCTGCTGTATATACCATGGGGCTGCTGCTGTATATACCATGGGGGGGCCTGTATACTGATGGGGGGCCTGTATACTGATGGGGGCCTGTATATACCCTGGGGCTGCTGCTGTATATACCATGGGGCTGCTGCTGTATATACTATGGGGCTGCTGCTGTATATACGCTGGGGCTGCTGCTGTATATACCATGGGGCTGCTGCTGTATATACCCTGGGGCTGCTGCTGTATATACCCTGGGAAGGCTGCTGTAACACTGCTGGGGCCTGTATATACCACTGGGGAGGCTGCTGTATACCATACTGCTGGGGGGCTGTATATACCACTGGGGAGGCCTGTATACCATCGGGGGGTCCTGTATACCACACTGCTGGGGGCTGTATACCTGTGCTGGGGTCCACCCTCGGCTTATACACGAGTCAATAGTTTTTCCCAGATTTTGGGGGCAAAAGTAGGGGGGTCGGCTTATAACCGGGTCGGCTTATACACGAGTATATACGGTATAAGCAAATATCCTACGATGAGCAACTAAATAAATATTAGTAGCTAAATAAATACTAATATTATAACTATTAGTAGTACATGTATATTATATAGGATACTTAGGTGACACTATTTTGCTTAAAAGAGCATAAAAGCCATCATGACAAGGTGTACCTAATCAAGATGGTTCCTAACTCTAGTATTTCACCTTGCTATGTTGCAGCACCTCAAAATAGGCAAGAGCAGAGCAGACCCAAGACCGGTATAATAACTAGTATGGATATTTCAGGAGTTTAATAATGTGGGGGCAAAGACACAACTGAGACAAGATATAAAGGTGAAAGTCTGTAATTACACACATGGCAAACAAGTACAAATGTGCAGGTGTAGCAAATAAGAGCAGAGTTCGTAGATTGTGTAAGTACCAGTACACAGTGATGCCAAATGGAATTGTCTCTAGTAATAGTTCACACTTGAAATTCCCAAAAACAGAACAGTCTACAACCCCTGGCAAAAATGTTCAAAGTTATCCAACTTATTCCAATACAAAACTACAGAATAAACTTATTAATTGATGTATTTATTGATACAATTAAAAATCCAGTGGGGATATATGTTATAATTTGAATAGTGACTACCCACAAGAAGAACCCACCCCCAAGTACAATACAGGAGAATACATAGTATACATACGATATGTATGTGCTGTATTGTACTTGGGGGTGTTTTTTTTGTGGGTTGTCATGATTCACATTATATCATGTATCCCCACTGGATTTTAATTGGACTAATAAATGTATCAATAAATAAGTTTATCCTTTAGTTTTGCATTACATCATGGTGACAGCAGTTTTTCTTGGCACTGTATTTAGCTACATGCAGCTTTTTAATTGGTGATAGTATTATTAACCTGCTTTAGTTACAAAAATAAATGGGGTGTAATATAGGGGGCAGGACTAACCAGGAGGGGCAGATCCAAATGCATCAGGAACATTATGAAGAGGGTGTGGCTAACTGGAGGGTTGGAGCCATATTGATCCATAAAGGGGTGGGGCTAACTAAAGTGGTGGTACCATATACATGCATTAGTGGACGGGGCTAACTGGAGTGGGCGGGGCCATATTCATCCTTGAAGATTCAGGGGCTAATTGGTGGATGTGGCCAATATTCATCTATAAGGGGGTGTGGTTAGCCATGTTCATCCATGAAGTGGGTGGGGTTATGTGTGGACATACTTACATACACACTCATACACTCAGCTTTATATATTAGATATTCTTATTATTTTTCTATTTCTTCTTATTCTTTCTTTATATTTTTTTAACTGGCCTAATAAATGTAAGTCCACTCGGCAAAGTCAAAGTGACCCAATGTAGCAATTCTGTCATTGTCTATTACGGTAAACAACAAGGGGGATACACATGATGATTCTTTCAAAGTTAGACTTTTACCAACACGGCATTACCAAATACATTTTTAAAACATTGGGAGTATTTTTAATACATATATTTTTTTATTTAAACGTAATAAAAAATATTAAATGAAATAGAAATAAACTATTTTTTTCAGCCTAAGAGAGTTGAACCTGCCATCACATGGCCGCTGGATGATATCTTTTAGTATCTAGAAGATGTGAAGATTATGTTATGGGTGGCTGGAAAAAATAGTGTTTTTCCAACAAAACACTGAACAACTCAGCAGAACCCAACAGGTCCAAATAGGAGTCAGAAAAAGTCTTTTAGGAACCTCTGGTATCTCATGGTGAAGTGATCCAGCAGAGGGATATCAATGAAAGCCACGGCACAGATGTGAACAGAGCCGAACATAAATATGGCTGACGACACACGCTAAGTTTAGAGAGCACTGATGACGGGACCTGGATGTCTGCCGAGGGGGTGGAATGTTTTTACTTAAGGAACGAGAATACAGAGAATGATCCCTATGGAATCTTCCAGTGTAAACTGACAAGATGCAAGCAGACAAACATTTGGATGTGACCCCCAAAAGTCCCCACCCTAACCCTGCAGCTGCATCTCCGCCATCACCAAGGCAGGGATTGAACTGTAACACGTGCATGTCAACCTCTTCATTACTTCAGCTTTAAGTCATCGCATCGTCTTATGTAGAAAGCATGGCTTCAATATGTCAGACTTCACCTGAAAATTTGTGATGGTTGCCATTATCAATAGACCTTTCATCCTACGGGTTTTCATTGGCTGTAAGCCACAATCATCAACATTAACATAAATAAACACATGAAATAGATCACTCTGTGTGTAATAACTATATCATATATGCGTTTTACTTTTTTTAATGAATTACTGAAATAAATCAACTTTTTGATGATATTCTAATTCATTGAGCTGCACTAGTAGTTTTGATAAAATCTTTGTTTTATCAGTACTAGAATATCTTTAGAGTATTAGTAAACCCGCCCCCACCACTGATTGGCAGCTTTCCGACTATGCACAGTGTACACAGAAAGCTGCTAACCAGCAGTGTGGGCAGGTGATACAGAGCTCAGCAGATAAAACAGTGATTTTATCAAAATTGTAGTAAGCAGTCCAGTAAGTGACGCATCACCAGAATCGGGTTCACTGTCTCTATGGCCATGTTCACACACATGCGTTTTTTTGACCATCTCTGCGTTTTTTGGTGTGTTAAAAAAAACGCAGGTGCGTTAACGCAGGGTGCATTTGAGTGTACATGCGTTTTTCAGCAGCACTTGCGTTTTTTTTCCACAGTCCAAAAAACGCTGCATGCAGCGTTTGTGGGTGCTGGAAAAAACGCAGGGGCGTTTTCCCAAAAACGCATGCGTTTTTATAACATGGGACCCTATGGGAAACGCATGCATTAACGCAGGGCAAATACAGACACATGCGTTAACGCTAGCGTTTTTGGAAACGGGTCACCAAGTACTGGGAAAAAATTTTTTCGACAGCACAAACCCCCCCCACCCCCTTGGTCGACAAGAAAATTCAAAAAAAAAATTCCAAATACGTTTTTGGAGTTTTCAGACACACAAGGGACATTTTTTGGCACTCTTAAAAAAACGCATGTGGTTTTAGGAGTGCTAAAAAAAACGCAAATTGTGTGTGAACAATGCCTATCTTATGCTACTCTCAGATTATGTGGCAAAAAGTTTGCCACAAAATTTCTCCATATTCTCCATTGTGTCGGTGTGCGGAAATCAAGCTGCACTCCAATGTCATTCGAGTGTAGTCCAATGATTTCCACACACTCATTAACTTGCATGGCCGAGTGCAATACGAATAGTTGCTTCAAGGAAAAAACCTGATATGTGAGTTGCTCCATAGAATAACATTGATCTAAGTGTGATCCGATGTTTTGTTAAATCTTACTAGGATAGAAAATATGGCTGTATGACCAAACCCTAAATGGCTGTCCTTAAGGAAATCAGCTGTTTAGGAGTCCTATTGGCAGTGCCCCAAATACTACACTACACTAAGGAGGGGCAAGTGCATATAGATATAAGTGCTTGCATTGCCCAATATCCCTAATTATTTTGTAAGGCTCAAGAAAAGGAAATACATTGACCTCTAGGCTACCTATCTCTCTTAAAAGGAACTAACATGATAGCATACTTTCCTTCCAAGAGAGGGTGTCATGCCTCAAGAGTCTAAGCGGTGAGCCTGTGTTGTGTGGTTTCTATCCTTTCTCCTTTTAGCCACAGTGGATTCTGTTTCTTTCCAGGTTCTTATTATATGTTGTCCTTGTTTACTTACTCTTTGGAAAACAGGTGTTTTCCTTTGTTAATTTAGTCTTTCCTATCATCTTTTAAGTGCAGCTATTTATACCTTCCTCTGGCTGATCGTTCCTGCTGGTGATATTCTTTGTGGATCCTACTTTGAGCTACAGTCATACTGCCTCTAGATTTCTGTCAGTCAGATTGAGATAAGTTGGGTTATTTATCTCTACTGTATCTTCTATCTGTCCTAATCCTTTCTGCTTTCTATGGCTAGGAGGTAGGAGACATTTATTTCTAGCAGTAGTACTTCAATATTCACTTTGTTTGCATGGTTTTATGTTTTCTCATCTTTCTATCTCTGCAGACCTTCCCGTCAGGGTTATGGAGCTGTTGTCCTTTCTCCTTGTTGTTAAGGAGGTACGTGGAACACTCGATGGCCAAATAAGAAACCAGGTCTGAGTTGTCTTCTAGTCCTGTGGTTGGAATTATTCCAGCCTGCACAGGGGTCACTAGGGACTGCGCAGTTGGCAACTTTAGTCTGTACAGGAACCGGTTGGGTCAATTTTCCTTAGATAGGTCTTGTTTCCTGTGTGAGTTACTATGAGTGCATAGCAAAAGGCTAACTTGCCAGTCTCAGACTCAAATACTCTGGAGCAAATTTTATAGATATTATTTAAAAGGTTATTTTGGGTTTGATGTGAACCTAAGACCAAAGTAGTGCAATCGATGAAGGTACAAAGCTCAAACTATGTTTTTTGCCACAATTAAACTCCTATGGATGCATTGACATAACTCTTAAGGCCCCGTCACACATGGCGACAGGGCTGGAGATGTCTGCGGCGACTAGTGGGTGCGCGCACGTTTTTGGCGCCCCACCAGAGTCGCCGTCCCCCATTTACATGGGGCGACATCTCCAGCTCCGGCGAGCTGACAGGCAGCATCGCCGCTGGGGAGTCTGAAAATCCCAGCGGCGATGCAGGACAATGGGAGCCTATGGCTTCCATCACCTGACAGGTCGCCGGCGGCCTGTTACATGGGGCGATGTGTGCACATCGACCCAGATCGGTTGCCTGGATTCAGAGCAGTGCTCTGAAACCAGGCGACCCCCCGGCGGCGCCGAGATCGCCCCTTTACATGAGGCGACGTAGGGGCGATTTCGCCGCCGATAGGCCACGCCCCTACATCGCCTATGTAATTGGCGGCGATGTCGCCCCGTGTGACGGGGCCTTTAGGACAGCCTCCTTCCTTCTTTGCAGTATCTGTAAATGTACACTTTGGGAGAAAGGATAGAGCCACCATGTATTGGGTTGCTTCCTTCCCTAAACCACTATAAACCTATACGATTTCACTTATTCCTTTGTCATTAAGATTAAGACCTTGATATTCTACTTTAATTTCAGGTCAATGTACAGAGCTGAACTCACTAATTACAGCCGATAATTCAGGAGAATAGTAAAATTTAACAAAGGCAGGAAAGCAGAATATTGAGTCAATACTTTGAATTGCTTCAGTCTTCTTTTAGTAAAACTCTTCTTGTGAAGTGCAGGTAGATTTAGTACAAGGGAATAGTTTGGAAAGTTTTACAGCTTAATTGTTCACTAGCGGAACTGAGTAAGTTCCAATATATGAAGCTATAAAAGTTGCTTTGTTGTTCCATTCTTTGCTTTCCACCTACATTTCCTTATTGTATAATTTGGAGTCTCATGAAACACATAAGTAGCTTTGAATCGCCCTTTCTCTGTTGCAATGAAAGGTTTATGACCACGTCCACTCTAAATGTTTACAGTCAATGGTCAAAAGTAAAAATACAAAGAGAAATAGATGGCAATGAGGACCCAGCCTCTCATATAAATGTAGAGTAGAGTGGACGATGCCACCAAATTCCCAACCCTAAAGACCTACAATGAAAACTCACCCCTGATAAGTGTAGGGGTGCCAGCCAACCTATTGTTGAGGGAGACATTGATCAGGCATGTAAGATTTGAAACCACCACAATTAAGACACCAGCAGAGATTGGTGGCTTTTAGTGATAAGTGAATATACTCATCAGCATACATTACTTACAGCACAGTATTCAGGATGTTCCTTTCTCGGTGAAGATCCAAAAGATCATTATGGATTAAAGAGACAAAAGTGTCACTTACCTCTTCAATCCCT
The DNA here is from genome assembly GCA_033576535.1 of Allobates femoralis. Lineage (NCBI taxonomy): Eukaryota > Metazoa > Chordata > Amphibia > Anura > Aromobatidae > Allobates > Allobates femoralis. The sequence goes on along the minus strand of JARQOC010000002.1, from coordinate 48,343,372 downwards.
AACAGCAAAAACATGGTGAGATGGCAGTGATTGAGTTTGGGCCAGAAATTGATTTTTTGTCTATTTAGTCAACTGACCTCAGAGGCTTATGCTGGTTCAGGTGATTAATATAATTGGATTTTTTCCCATTGTAACAGACGGCATCCTGTCCATCAGTCACGTGGCCCTATGGCCAATCAGCCTTAGTTGTCAGATGGTTAAATGGATTCGACTTCACCATATGGCATTGGCATTGTGTACAACTAGAGTTTCGATGACAACTTGTCCTCTAAAAAGAAAACAAGCCAAAAAGGGCCTGGACACCTTTAGTATTAAGTTAGTATACAGGTGCACATATGTGTTGTGGCCAACACAATATATGTGTTGACGAGGCTGGATGGCTTTTATTAAGTACCTTACTTTTTTTAACATACCGTATGTAATAATATTGCAATTCATGTAATCATTTATTGCAACATGTTGATGCTTAGTGGTTTTATATAAACTTGCTCTCTGGGTCCTTTTCCCTTTATAGCTGATATAGAAGATTTTTGGAGGTATTCTTTATTAAGTTCAGATAAATCTGTAGTAGAATGAATACACAGACCCCACTGTGCTGGCACACACAGCCCCCATATGTGCTGGCACATACAGCTCTGTATGTGCTGGCACACACAGCCCCCACTGTGCTGGCACACACAGCCCCCACTGTGCTGGCACACACAGCCCCCACTGTGCTGGCACACACAGCCCCCACTGTGCTGGCACATACAGACCCCAATGTGCTGGCACACACAGCCCCCTATGTGCTGGCACACACAGACCCCAATGTGCTGGCACACACAGCCCCCACTGTGCTGGCATATACAGCCCCCACTGTCCTAGCACACACAGCCCCCACTGTGCTGGCACACACAGACCCCACTGTGCTGGCACACACAGCCCCCATATGTGCTGGCACACACAGCTCTGTATGTGCTGGCACACACAGCCCCCACTGTGCTGGCACACACAGCCCCCACTGTACTGGCACACACAGCCCCCACTGTGCTGGCACACACAGCCCCCACTGTGCTGGCACATACAGACCCCAATGTGCTGGCACACACAGCCGCCTATGTGCTGGCACACACAGACCCCAATGTGCTGGCACACACAGCCCCCACTGTGCTGGCATAAGCCCACACGTCTAGCACACACAGCCCCACTTGCTGGCACACACAGACCCCACTGTGCTGGCACACACAGCCCCCATATGTGCTGGACACACAAGCTCTGTATGTGCTGGCACACACAGCCCCCACTGTGCTGGCACACACAGCCCCCACTGTGCTGACACATACAGACCCCAATGTGCTGGCACACACAGCCCCCTATGTGCTGGCACACATAGACCCCACTGTGCTGGCACACACAGCCCTCACTGTGCTGGCATATACAGCCCCCACTGTCCTGGCACACACAACCCCCACTGTGCTGGAACACACAGACCCCACTGTGCTGGCACACACAGACCCCACTGTGCTGGCACACACAGACCCCACTGTGCTGGAACACACAGACCTCACTGTGCTGGCACACACAGCCCCCACTGTGCTGGAACACAAGACTCACTGTGCTGCACACAAACAGCCCCGTATGTGCTGGCACACACATCCCCCACTAGTGCTGCACACACAGTCCCCACTGTGCTGGCACATACAGACCCACTTGCGGGCACCATAGCCCCATATGTGCTGGCACACACAGCCCCCACTGTGCTGGCACACACATGATTGGATGCCGGGCACAGAGACAGGAAAACACTAAGCTGGAAGCATGGAGCGAGTAACGGAGAGGAGAGTAACAGCGTTTGTTATTTTACAGTGTGCGCACCAGCAGTGGGGTATATATAGAGATGAGGGGGCTAAATCTGGGATTGGGGGGAAGGATGTGAGGAAAGGTACATATAATATGCACCTTTCCCCCCGTTTATCTCTCAGCGCGTTTCAGCAATGAGGTGATGGACAGCGGGTGCAGTGCATATTACATGAGGCTAATGAGCTGGAGCACATGACCTCCTGCTGCCATCTGCAGCTGATGACATGTGGGAGTTTAGCACATGACAGTGACATAATTGCTACGGGTTCACCGTGCTGGTCAGATGTCAGCTTGAGAAGATGATGTCTCACAGCAGTGGAACAGATGGATGGTTAGATTAATCTTTTTTTTTAATATGTGCCCCATGATTAGGGCTATATTCTAGGATGGGACCATATACCATATATACCAAGATGGAAGCCATATACCAGCATGAGGGACATATAACTGGATGAAGGACATATATCAGGAACAGGACCATATATCAGAATGATGGACTTATACCAGAATGGCTACCATATACCAGCATAAGGGACATATACAAGGATGAGGGACATATACCAGGATTTAGGCCATATACCAGGATGAGGTACATATTCCTGGATGTTGAAAATATATCAGCGTGGGGCCATATATCAGAATAAGGTATGTATATGTGGCGTTCCACATGGTCAGGCGTCACAGTGGGGTATTGCACTCGTAAAAGTGGTGTAATTTTCCCCAGATGCAAGTGGATACTAGGCTGGTGGGTGGGACCCATTCCTGCACTCCCACATTAGAATAGGAGTGGGAGGTTACTCCTGGGAGGGGGATAGTACAGTTAGTACCGGTCCCCGTTGGGCCGAGGTAGACTCAAAAGTATTATGTTTTATGCAGATAGTAACAAAATGGAGAGTAATATCTTAGCCAACAGGTGACCCGAGGACCGTGGGGTCTATAACAACTGCTGCAAATGTGTAACGTTATAAGAAAATGTGCCTCCTAAAAATAGGAAGAAGCTAAAGTATGCTTGATTGTATATAGTTTACCTGTTGATATTGTTGATAATCTAAAAATGCTTTTCACTCCCCGGTTAACAGGTGCCTATACTCGAGGACGAGTATGTGTCATCAGGGGGGTATGTGGGGGTGTATGAGGTACATATTCCTGGATGTAGAAAATGTATCAGGGTGGGCCATATATCAGAATAAGGTATGTATATGTGGTGCCCCACATGGTCAGGCGTTACAGTGAGGTATTGCACTCGTAAAAGTTGTGTAATTTTCCCCAGCTGCAAGTGGATACTAGGCTAATGGGTGGGACCCATTCCTGCACTCCCACATTAGAATAGGAGTGGGAGGTTACTCCTGGGAGGGAGATATATTCACCTCTAGGGGAGGTAAACAGTTACAACAGTCGGAACAGAGGAACAGAGAGAGTGAGGAGTCGAGGAGAAGTGTGGAGCGAGGTGGAAGGTTAACCCGGACAGCTCTACGCTGATCCGGAGGGAAGATGAGAGAGGATCCTAAGGTGATCCTGAGAGAGGGTGCCTGACACAGGAGTCTGGGCCCAAGAGAGAAGGGGGAACCCCAGCGTGGAGCGACCATACTCAGGGAATTCCCCAGTCCACCACGGGAACGCCGGACCCGAGGAAACGGCCAGAGTCCACCTCCGAAGTTGTCAACCAGCTGCTGCGGTCTGTTCACTGGCTGCAGCACCCTGCCAGACGGAGCAGTCTGCCTGCTTCCTCACCACGAGGGAGGGGAGCCCCAAGTCTTCTTTCAAGGAGCCATTGGGTATAGACTCATCCTAGGCGGGGAAGAAAGGACACGGGTTCGTCAACTAAGGCATACCACGGGTACCACCATACCACCTGGCATCCACTTGAAGCCACCCTTAGAGCTACTTGTTTCCTTTAAAAACTTTTGCTGAACTGTGGACTTGTATGCTGATGACTGTTTACAGTAAAGTACCCGGGAGAGTGACTTTGCCTCCGTGTCTTTGTGCTGCAGAATTCAACCTTTTTTGCTTTACAGCAACGCTGCTCCGGAGGACCAGCTCCACCTGTAGGGAGCTTTGCCATCCTTGTCGCAATACCATCGCCGTCCGGGGGACTGTGGCGGCGCTGGTGATCCCTCACCAGGTACTACAGTTGGCGTCACGTGACAACAACTAACTCTTATCCCCTGTACATAACCCCTCTATTGAAGTGTCACCCAGGCCACTGGCTCAGGCGCTGCCACCCGTGACATCCCCGTGAAAACCCCTCCGAGCCTGATACTCGAGTACCCCGGGGCCTTGGGCTTGACATATACAAGTATCAGGCCATATATCAGGATGGGGGATCATGTATACCAGAATGACGGTCATATTCCCAGATAGGGGCCATACATTAGGATGGGGTATCATATATGACAGAATGGGAACCATAACCAGCAATGTTTTTGCACAATAAATACATTTATTTTTTAGCTAGTGCTTCAATAAAATAGAAAATGCGGCAGAAATAATGCCACCACGAAGGCGTACAACGGTTTTATTAGCTAGTAAGTTTATACAACTATATAAAGGAATGAAGCAAACAGCTGCTTCAATAAACACTTTCTCCTTGTTTTCTGTATCGAAGGAGTGTTTAAACAACGAATTATACTTCCCTTATGTATCATTCATTGAAATGAAAATGTGACTTCTAGCATCAAGGTCGTTTCTTTTTCTTAACATAATGACTTTGATGTCTCCAAGCCTGGTGAGTCAAAGACACCAAATAAATATATAGATTTCATCATTATGCATTAATAAGGGTGTAATGACAGATACAGCACGGATCTCTACACGCATGAATTAGTTTAAAGAAAGGAAGAACTTTTTCATCCTCCAGGAAATATCAGATCTGGCCAGAAAGAAAGACATGCCTTCAACTTAAGGAAAATGGATAAGGTTGTGAATAGGTTCAGAGAAAGAACTACTTTATAGTATTCCGATATCTATAGTCTATGCGCCTTTTTGTCATGTTCAACAATACCTGATAGACCTCATTTGAAGGCCTCTTTATCAGTTAACCAGCCTTCTTAAAGAGGACCTGTCATCCCCCTGGTGCTATGCTAACTGAATGCAGCACTGAATGCAGCATGTCTGCTGCATTCAGGGAAGGGGTCTCCCATGTCTCTAGCCTCCCTGTAATTTGTAAAAAAAAGACTTTATAAAGATTATGGATAAAGAGTCCAGGGGGACTTACACAGTAATGAGTCATCACTGTTTTTGGTGTCCTCTCGCCTCCAGCCCCCTCTGTGCCACCTCCAGCCCTCTTTGGGCCACCTCCAGTCCTTTCTTGTTCAGCCACCTTTATGTCTCCCCTCCACAGAGTAAGCAATGGGTGGGAGCAGTCTCAGCAGCTTAAACATCTCCTGCGGTGATGTCAGCACCAGAACCCGCCCCGCTCTCTGAATATAGTATAATCTGGAGCAGGGTGGGCTCCAGCGCTGACATCACCGGCAGGAGGCGTTTCAGCTGCTGGGACTTTTCCCGCCCATTGTTTGCTCTGGGGAGGGGAGACATAAAGGAGGCTGAACGGGAGGGTTGAAAGTGGACCAGAGAGGGCTTGAGGCAGGGAGGACGCAGGCAACAGGGATGACATATGCAGGTGGCTTTACAAGAGAGGACTGGAGGCGGGGAGCACACCATACAACTGCGATGACTCATTACTGAGTAAGTTCCTCTGGACTCCTTATCCATTAACTGTATAAAGTCTTTTTTACAACTTACAGGGGGGCTACAGGTATGGTGACCCCTTCCCTGAATGCAGCTGACATGGTGCATTCAGTACTGCATTCAGTTAGCACAGCACCAGTGGGGTGACAGGTCCTCTTTAAGAACAATGAAAAACGTGTCTGCAAATATAGGTTGTTTAGAGGAGTTAATTAGAGAAACTGACCCATAATGGAATATAAGGATGGATATTTCCTTGTATTAGGAGTCAGTAGGGAGAGTTCAGTAGAGTCAGAAGAATTGTGCAGGAGGAATCTAGGGTGACCAAAGCCAGATTGCAGTGTAATGCTAAAACGGTGAACCGGGGGACCTGAGTGCATGTCTCCCCAGCCGGCTCGTGTGAACAATGCAGACTGTGACGGGTTCAGTGCTGACTAATGGGCACTGACACTGAGGGTAGACTTAAGGAATTATCCTGAAGAAGTAACGTAGCCAAGTAGAGTAGGTCCATCCCGGTAAACTAGATTTGCCCATGAAGTTAGATACCCAGGAAATATTGAGGTGTCAGGCACCCGCTAGCCATCTTGTTCACAAGTGTGGCTTAATCTGCAGCAGCAAAATAAGAGCTGCGTCGTAGGAGAATGTCAATGCTTTGTGACAAACCATCTGTAGACCCTGTCATAAGTAAAGTTAGCCGATGGTTGCAGTGAGTCAAAAGTAACACCATTCAAAAATGGAAAGATTCCAGTGAGCAGAAATTTGGTTTGACCATACAAACATTACCCAAAAGTTTGAATTTTTTTTCGCAAAGTGCAAAAAACAAAATATAAACAGTACAAAAATCAAAAACTCTACACCCAAATCCCCTTTCAGGCTAGGGTCACACATAAGCCCTTGGTCCATATTTGGCATCAGTTTTTGCATTTTTTTTCCTAAATCCAAAAACTGATGCAAAAACGGATTATATGTAATAAACACCCTATCTATTTTTTTCTGCACCCAAAAATGTTCCTAGGAGGTTTTTTAAACCCAAACACATTGGTATTAATGTTTTTGGGTGCAGTAAAAAAACGGATCCGTTTTTTTTAACATGGGTCCCTATGGAAAAACGGATCTGTTTTTTAGAGCATTGTGTGACAATGTTCACACATCTCTGCTAGTATTTAGCAGGTGTCCGCTAAATACTTAGTTTTTTTCAGTGAAGCGGAGATGCATGAGCACTGCCGCTTCCTGGTGACGCAGCCCCTGGTTACCCGATTTTGATCGTGGTAACAAGGTCACACACAAGGCTGCCTAGTGTCTGCTTAAGCAGAGCAGACAGGGAAATGCTGCGTCACCAGGAAGCGGCGGTGCTCATGCACCTCCGCTTCACTGAAAAAAGCTAAGTATTTAGCGGACACCCGCTAAATACTAGCAGAGGAGATGTGTGAACATGGCCTTTATGTAAAAAATGGCAAAGTCCCAAAAATGTTCAGGGGCACAGGAGGCACAAAAAGCAGCCTAGGAAAAACTGATTTGGCATGGAAAACACTTCCAAAAACGGATTGCCATGTGTGACCTAGTCTCACCCTGTTAAAACTGACGCTTTCCACTGTCATCTTAGTCATTGTGTGAGTTATAAGTGTGCCATTTTGAATCAAAGTGGACTTTTCTTTAATAACTTTTACCCCGAAGCCACACAGTGTGAACTATACAATCTGAAGCTGGATTGTGACTGGGAAGAACTGCTACATTCAGGTAAAAACCTCCTCACCATCCCCACCCTTTGTGTCTTTAGGGTAGGACGGAGTGAGCTGATGAAGAGTGTTGAAGCCCTCGTCCACAACACCCGCCCCCGGTGCTCACGTTACATCAGTAAAGGCGAATGTATGTAAGTTTGTGTTTTTTATGTGTATGCCAGTGTGAATAAACACTTCATTTTGGGACTTTATGCCTTTACTGCAGCCCTGCCATTGCCTACCTGAACGGATTCCCTACACATCATACTACTAGTTCAGTAATAAAACCGCTGTGACAGGTTCCCTTGACATGTCATCAGGAAATATCATCCTTCCGAAATACATAAAATGTTATTACTAATATTGTTGATAGATGGATGATAGAAAGCATCCATGAATACATATTATAGAATTAAAAAATCATATCCTTTAATATCAACTTCTATTGATCTGTAACCTGTCACATTGTATGAGTATTATAATAGAAGTTATGGAATTTTTTTCCCATTTTGTCCTATATCCCAACGTAACATTAAGGATTACTTTGAATATTTCCCTAAACTTAAAGCAATAAGGTGCACAGATAAGCTTTCCTGGCGGTGAAAAATGACTTTGGAAGCAAAATGGCCATCCAATATCCTCTTAAAGAACAAAACGCTATCATTTGTCAATGTTTTAGGTTACAAAAAAGTAATTGTCTATCCATCTTCTGCTATCTCTTACAGGCCGACAATTTTCTCTTTCTGTCTGCAAGACTGATGAGCGATATGTCGAGAATTCGGCTTTACCTTTTTTTTTTTTTTTACGCTTGATCCCATTTTTGGATATTTTATATGCTTCAAAATTGTCCATAACTATTGAAAATTGTAGGTTAGGACAGACTCAGGAAGCCGAAGAATGTGATTCCCTATGGACGCTCCGGGTCAATTCTCTAAGTTGTGGAGTTTGCAGAAAGATTTTCAGTAGGCACAAAGTAAAACCTATAATTGTGGCTTTATGAGAGGAAAATGCTCTGCCTGTTTTCAATCATAACTTGTGGCCACTTGAATCTTTTAAACAAGTTTGGGAGAAAATCTAGGTCCTCTCCGCGTATTATTATACTTTTTATCATTTGCAATCTTTATGTAAGGGCCTCGTAAATGGATCTGGTGCATAAACACCGAGGGCTCGTTTTAAAGAGCAGCTCCTGCCAAAATCGGCATTTAATACACTCCTTATTCTGGCAACAGAACCCCCAAATGTATAAGCTATAAACGGACCACGTGAGAGATTTACAGTGTGTGAGGTATATGCTATATAATAGGTATTTGTTGGACAGTCCATTCCTTTTGTTTTAAGGAGAAACGTTACCTTTGTGATTCTGTAGAAGATCTGCTATAAAAAGTATCTTAGCTTCTACTGTGACTCATTTTTAGAGAAAACCATCTGTAGTAATAAACTCTCCAGAAATAAAATAAAGAATATATCTTGATTTCTTCCTACAGTGAGATTAAAGCTTGCCCTATTCATTGTCTAAATCTACCATGAATGGCAAATGTAATGTATGTAGGGATGTCAGACTCTTACCTAATGGGAGATGTTTGGGGAAAGACGGACTGGCCATGTTGGTGGAATAACTATAAGGGTCCCTTTACACGCCACCACTGGATGGTAGCAACTGCCGGGCATTGAGGATATTTATGCCTGTTGCCATGAAATTGCTACGAAATGGCGGCATGTAAATAGGGTAATTGCTGCCGATGTCCTGCAGTTGACTCAGATATCTGTTGCTGAGCCGTGCTCAAAAACCAAAGGCAACACAAAAGCACAATTGCCATGGTAGTGATGTCTAAATGGGGCACAGGCATGGATGTTGTGTCGCCTAGTGATTTCACAGGGGCGTGCCACAGCGTCATGGATACCACGCCCCATCAGCGATCATTGGTGGGGACTACTGTGTAACCATTGGCTGTCCCTTCACAGGGCACCATATTTAAAGAGCTGTCCATTCACACTACACAATTGCAATGGCGTCATATATTAGCCATCCTTCCTGCGCAGGCTGCCCAATCATGATGCTATTGCGTTGTCCAATCAGCGTATTAGCATCACGAAATACACAACTCTGTACTTGCGGCACGACAGATGTACGCCCATATTCCTTTGCGGTAGCGGTGTGTAAAGCGGGGAAGGTATTCAACAGGAAGTAAGCCACAGGATCTGTCGGAACTTCCGGGGAACAAAGATACCTTTAGTTGACAACGCAATGGCGGCGTGTACATGCGGCATTAGCGATCGGTATCCACCGTTAAAAACGTGCGAGTGCACGTGCGGTGGATACCTGTTGCTAGGCACTGTGGCGGCGTGTAAAGGTACCTTCATGGGAAACTCAGGAATCTTTTGACATGAGACAAAGGTTTAACATTTGCAAAGTCTTGTATTAACACACATGGTAAAAAGCAAACAAAGGTCATAAACACACAATAATATTGTTAGTCGAATCCTTAATGTAAAAGTCTCTGGAATAATTAATCAGGTAGGTATCAAGTAGCAAAATAGTCTTTGAGCTCCAAAACACTGGAGATGCTGTTATTTGTAAAGGCTGTAAGCAAAGTTCACACTTAGGAATTCTATATAACAGTTAATGGACACAGTTCACACCCAGAAGGCCTAGGAATAGAAGTATCTGAAAAAGAGAATCCAGTATTAAATGCAGTACAAAGTCTCAGACACTGCTACTGCATAAATATGAAACAAGTAGAAAACTATATAGAGAGCTTGCACAGCAAACAATGTTACATGACCCTTGGCAGACAGGCAGATACCGAGGCAAAGGAAAGGAACAAGCAGCTTTGCAATCTGAAGTGTGGCTGGCTGCAGGTGTGGATAGCAGAGCTTCTGATGAGCAGACTCTGGAGAACCAAACAGCGTTTGCTAGAAAGGGAGGAGAGAACTTGAGAGTAGGGATGGGCGAATCTACTCGCTAAGACTCGTTACTCGGCGAGTAGTAAGGGACTCGCAGGACTCGGTACTCTGTGAGTTTACAAGTGATTACTCGCACGAGTCCAATGCAAATCAATATCAATCCTAGTTTTGTCAGAAACGCTGACAAAACTAGGATTGCCATTGTTTGCATTAGACTCGACTACTGTGACAGTGATAGCAGGGAAACTCGCAAATAACTGCTGTTACATTGCGAGCCGAGTCCAGCTGTCTTCTCTGTGCAGCTCCAGGGTCCTAGAGCCCGCCTGCTCACAGAGATGATGTAGCAGTGCTGAGATTGTTCTCAGTCTGCTCATTCCCTGTGCATAGACATCTATCTATGCACAGGGGATGTAGCAGAGAGGACATCGCGTTTTGGACTATGTCGGACGGAAGAGGATTTTTTTAATTAAAGATGGAGTCCCTAATGTTTTTTTTTTTTATTTCAAATAAAAAATTTTCTCTGTGTTTTTTTAACCCTTTATTGGAGATTCTTAGTGGCTGGGTCAAACGTGGCCTGACATTAAGAATCTCGGGCTTAATACCAGCTTGTATAACAAAGCTGGTATTAACCCCTTTATTACCCAGCGTGCTACCGCCACCAGGGCCGCTGGTAGAGTGGGGTTCAACGCCAGAGGATGGCGCTTCAATGAACGCGCCATCTTCTGGGGCGGCTGCGGGCTGCAATTTGCAGCGGGGGGTGCCCAGAAAGCTTGGGCATCCCTGCGCTGCGGATTCCAGCCCCCAGCTGCTTAGCTGTACCTGGCTAGACATAGAAATTGCGCGGAGCCCCACGCATTTTTTTTTTATTATTTCATGAATTTCAGAGTCAGAGTCTCAGAGTCAGAGTCTCAGAGTCAGAGTCAGAATCTCAGAATTTCATGAAATAATTTAAAAAAAATGCGTGGGGCTCCGCGCAGTTTCTATGTCTAGCCAGGTACAGCTAAGCAGCTGGGGGCTGGAATCCGCAGCGCAGGGATGCCCAAGCTTTCTGGGCACCCCCCGCTGCAAATTGCAGCCCGCAGCCGCCCCAGAAGATGGCGCGTTCATTGAAGCGCCATCCTCTGGCGCTGAACCCCGCTCTTCCAGCGGCCCTGGTAGCGGTGGCACGCTGGGTAATAAAGAGGTTAGGGCCAGCTTTGTATTATCAGCTGGCCCTAAGCCCGAAATTTATGGCGGTCACGCCAATATTAGACATGACCGCCATGAATTTCTATTAAATTGTTTTAAAAAAAACACAACACAAAGAAAATTTTTTATTAGAAATAAAAAAAAAAGCCATTAGGGACTCCATCTTTAATTAAAAAAATCCTCTTCCGTCCGACGCAGTCCAAAACGCGATGTCCTCTCTGCTACATCCCCTGTGCATAGATATAGATGTCTATGCACAGGGAATGAGCAGACTGAGAACAATCTCAGCTCTGCTACATCATCTCTGTGCACAGACATTCATGTCTGTACACAGGGAATGAGCAGACTGAGAACAATCTCAGCTCTGCTACATCAGGCAGCAGGCAGGCTCTAGGACCCTGAAGCTGGCAGCCAGCACACAGAACAGACAGGACTCTTATCTGTGCGAGTTTCCCAGCGATTACTTACGAGTCCAATGCAAATAAATGACAAAACTAGGATTGCTTCAGGCTGAAGCTTCCGAGACACATCTGCGATTTGTAAATCTCGCACTACTCGCTATTACTCGCTTCCCCATTCATTAACATTGGACTCGCTAGACTCGCAACGAGCAGCGAGTCCTGTGCTCGGACTCGCTAGAGTCAAGCGATTCCGAGTAATTTAGGATTCGCCCATCACTACTTGAGAGTCAACAAAGAGCTGGATTCTTGGCAGAATACTCAAGAGGAGGACTAGTAGATAGACTAGAGTTTATAAAGGCAGTGAGACAAAAAACACATGGAGAGGAATAAAGCTGAGGGCGCCATCTTGGAAATGGGTGAGAATGCACAAACAGGTCATCAGAACACCTGGAGTCCTGAGATTTGGTTTTCATAATTCCCAGGGCAGCAAGATGGATGAGTCAGTTCGTACCTTGGCAGATGTTCATTAAGTCATCAGCACCATGGTGTCTCATGTGACCTCTGCGGCTGGTGGTCACCGCTAAAGAAAGTCTCACACACCACAGCTGGAGTTCTGTTACTTTTATTCAGTAGTATCAGCATGGGCGCCGGTTACTTCCATCGCCAACCTCTGGTTCAGCGTTGTCTCCAGAATCGGGTCAGTGCAGTTGAGCCTCGGTTGGTATTTCTTCCTCTATTACTAGATGTTTCTGTCTCTGGTGGCCCCTTAGTGCTATAAGCTCTTCTCACTGCTCCTCACTTAGCGCCTCCGCATCACAGAGCTCAGGTACCGACAGTGACTAGTGCTCTGTTGTACAACTTCCGGGCAGTGCTCTCTAGTTCGGCTGCCTTCTCCAAGTTGTGTTGGGTGTTCAGCCACAGCTCCATTTAGAAGCTTGGGGCCGCCGGTTCACTGGTTCGGGTGTGAAACATCCGCGTCGTGTTCAGGGCCGGGTCCCTATGTCATCCACCAGCACCTCTGCCTCGCCATATACGGACGTACGGGGATCTACGTCTCATTCCGCACCCAAAGTGCTCCTTTCTTCCTCTACACCTGTCGGTCTTTCTCTCCTGGGGCGATCGTGGTTGTGCTCATGCCCGCGGGATTCGACACCATACCGCTCCTACACTCCCAACTTCCATTTCACTCCTTTCTGATGTTCTCTCTCCACTCTTCTCTAGTCTAAGTCTACACTTTTTCCTCCCAGCTACGCTTGGGTCCTCCCTCTGGGTCCACTCACCATCCTGGGGTCCTAAGTGTTGTGTGTGTGTGAACCTTAACTGCACCATCCCAGTACCTGGAGACCAGAGGCACAACTCTCCCTCTAATGGAGGAGTGCAGCACCTCTGGTAGTTGGCCTACCCAGTGGGGCCCACATTTTTGTAGATGCATTACCATGGGAAGGGCTCTACACATCACCCAGTTCTCAGGAGCTGTGACTGAACAGAGCAGATGTGGTCTCCTAAGTGAAAGCAATTCACTATGAGAGGGGAGGGAAGCTGATGTTGGCCAAGCCCACACAGTGCTGGCAGATGCTGGTCAAGCCCACACTGTGCTGGCAGAAGCTGGCCAAGCTCACACAGTGCTGGCAGATGCTGGCCACAGCCAAACAGTGCTGACAGACGCTGGCCAAGCACACACAGTGCTGACATGCTGGCCACACCCACTCAGTGCTGGCAAACGCTGTTCATACCCACAAAGCCCAAAAGTGTAGTTATTAAAAGAGCACAAAAAAGTTGAGAAAATAAGTCATATGGCATGAAAAAGCATTATCTTAGCTGCTATGTGACCTATCATTAACACACAGTGTTTTTTTTTTCCAATGAAATGGCATTTATACTTTAAAGCTGTCAGAAAAGCAATCAGTCAACCGTTGAAATATTTTACAGAATGGTTACTTGGTAAGTTTGTTGTTTCTACTAGAAATAGCTAAGATTCATAGAATTGGGTAGTAAAAAAGGGAGGTCCCCATATATTGATTGTTACAAAAACATTTAGTTTTGTTAAAAAAATTTTTGTGGTCTTTGATACCTTCAGCCTTGCAACATCATGACTATTCGGGCCAATGGAGGCATTGAAGATCACTGCGAACATGGGAAAAGGCTGGAGGCATCTAGAAGAAAACCTAAGAAAGTGTTGGAGAGCTACATGGAGGTACAGGTGAGAGCCGGAGAGAGGTAAGCACAATTTTTTTCAACCCTACTTTTATTACCCCCCACAGATCTAAATTTAAAATCCTAACGCTGACTTACAAAGCCATCCACAACCTGTCCCCCCCTTACATCTCCGACATGGTCTCCCAATACCAACCTGCACGCAACCTACGCTCCTCACAAGAACTCCTCCTCTCCTCCCCCCTCATCTCATCCTCCCACAACCGCATACAAGACTTCTCCCGCGCCTCCCCTAGACTCTGGAACTCCCTCCCCCAGCACGTCAGACACTCGCCTACCCTCAAGAGCTTCAAAAAGAACCTGAAAACTCATCTATTCCAACAAGCCTACAACACATGATGAGACCCAGCCCCGCTCCACCAACCGCTTGGCGCTTCCCCCACCCCTATCGTGTCCTCCCCCCACCCCGTAGACTGTGAGCCCTCGTGGACAGGAACCTCTACCGTCGTGTATCAGTAAGCATTGACTGCTCATATGTACTGTACCTGTCCTTGTTACCCCCACTCCTTATGTAAAGCGCCATGGAACCAATGGCGCTATATAAATAAATAATAATAATTACACAGGTCAACAAAAAAAAATTTTTTTTCTGGTGCCCAAAATATTTTAATGAATTTGGGGTATTTTTGGGGTGCTGATTCTGAATATGCTATCAGTTTTGCCAGATTGGCTCAAGTTTTTGAGATTTTTGGTATCTTATTTATAGCACTTGTTCGTAAATGCGACGCATCATCTCATTAATTTCTTTGGATTAGTACTTGAACTGAGCAGTTCTCAATATAGTTTTGTGTTAATTAGTGTTCTAAAAGTTTGTTCATAGCTTGGTTTTTGGCACTAACTTTATGTTGTTGTCTGTTGTCCAGTGAAAAGCATGAACTCATCAAGAAGAAGTTGTCTTAACGATCCAGACTCATTCTGTTACATTTGTGGTGAATATACACTGACAAAACATAGAAGAAACATAACAGACTTCGTTAAAAAAGTAGCAAAAAACGTCTTTTTTGTTACACATTTTACGAAAAATCTCAAAAACTTGAGCCAATCTGGCAAAACTGATGACATATTCAGAATCAGCACCCCAAAGTTACCCTAAATTCAATGAAATATCTTTGGCACCAAAAATGCTGTTGACCAGTGTTATTATTATTATTATTATGCACAGAGCATAATTAGTGATATTTAATTTGCAATTAATAAATTCATTGAAGAGCAATTGAGCTAAAGATGAATTTCAGTAGATCATTCCATCAGACTAAAACCTCTCAAGTGAGAGTAGACTGGGCTGGTTCACAATGTGTACTCTACTGTGAAATCAGTTGGGATTGCTAGAGCCATGACGGGTCTACTTGTTGTGGTTTTTATATAAGACACCAAACTGTTCCTGCATTAGGATTAGCACTGCAGCCTTTCAACTTTGGGGTCCTGAGTTCAAATCCCACCATGGACAACATCTGCATGGAGTGTTTGGGTGGGCTTCCCCAGGTTCTCCAGTTTCTTCCTAAATGCCAAAGACATAACAGTAGGTCATTAAGATTGTGATCCCGAATTGGGACAGAGAAGACGATGATGTATGTAAGGTACTGTGTAAAGTAGTGGTGCTTAATTAGTGAGTTGAATAATCAAAACTAAATATTAAGGCTTTAATAGTCTCCCACATCTGAAATCTTAGGGTTCTATTCCAAACTGGTTCTTGTGTGTATCTTAGCGCTCATTATATCACATTATCTTTTGGAGCTACATACACATTCTTCCCTGCTGGGAAGTGTGATAGCCAGCAGCTTTGAGCCACAGGACCTGGCAGACGTCAGCTTACCACTCCTTAGAGCAGCCACGTGCAGAGAGAGAGACACAGAGGGCACGTGCAGCGTCCACCTCGCCGCTCGATTTCAACTAGGAGAGCCCAGCAGCACTAGCGACTAATCCAGTTGTGCGGACCTGCACAACCTTAGAAGGTGAGCGGAGGGGTGATTAAACCGACCCCATATAATTTTTTATAGCAGTTTGGCGCAAACGATTCTGTTTCTTTGCTCTTGTGATAATGGACACTGCGCTGTAGACAAGATTGGGAGCTGTGCTGTTCTTGTTCATGGGACCTTTCAGGAAATTATTCTCCATGTATTCATGAGACCTTAGATTATAAAAAATGAAATATGTTAAAAAAAATTAAAGAAAATTGTTATACTCATCTCACCCCTTGCCTCTCTCTCTGATTCCTCCACTCCTTATTGTCACTCATTGGATGCTCATAGCATCTTCTGGAACTCGTGCTCCATCCAGGTTCTCATGTGGTCCAGGAGAGTTCTGTGCAAGCACAAAAAGTGATGCTATGTCATGATGTCACAAAGTGGGCCAAGACCTTGTGTGTGCATGCACAGACCCCTCATGGGAAGTCCCAGCCCCAGAGTGAGAGACTCGAGGATTTCAACGCTTCACGTGGAATCAGAAAAAGCGGATTATGACATTGAGGAGCGCAGGGACAAGAGAGGTGAGCAGTATGGTGAGCGGTATGGTGAGTATAAGGTTGATTTTAACCTTTTAATGGCCCTTTCCAGTTCCAGAAAAAAGGCATCCACCATGCATTGCTTTTTTAATCAGAAAAATTACAAACAAATCTGTATTTTGGCAAATGTAGAACATTATAGTTAAATTCAAATAAAATTCAGTTCCCCTCCAAGTTCTTTTCTATTAGTTGGCAAAAGTAAAATAATAAAAATATTAAACTATTTCCATCTTACAAAGTTTGAGTCCTCTTGTTACTATTTGTTCTACAAATCATAGTTTTACCTCTATTATTATATTATACGTAATCTTGGAGGTTCATACTGAACATGACCATTTTGGATTGTACAGACACGGATACTTCAGCATAGTATTCCCTTATTCTGTGCTCTGCTTTTATTATGTCTAAAGTAAAAAACCCTAATCCTTACAATCTCCTTACAGGGTCTTTTTTCTACTTTAATCTCTTGATCATTTCTCAGTTTGTTTGTAAGCGGAGGTTAAATCTTTACTCTTTATACTTTCACTAGCAGTAGGGTGCTGAGATAACTCAATATATTATTTGCTAAAACATTCACCGATTGTTTAAATTTCTTGTTTTTTTCACGGATTTATATGTTGGACCGTAACAAGATAAATCGGCGTGATGTGTCTTATAACAAACCTTACAATTCAAACTAGTGGAAGGGGCAAACATATCATTGGTGCAACCAAATAGGGGACCATGAGGTTAGGGGACTAATTTATATATCCAAAGCAGGTAGAATTGTGAAGTATCATGATATATTTGACAGTAAAGGGGCGATATAATGTTCCTGCAGAGAGGAGGCCCTCTTCTGTCTTTGTTTGTTACTGAATAGTTGTATGGCTGTGGTGAGGCAGCACTAGCTAAGAATAGAGGGGCACCATCTCGATTGAATGCATGCACCCTCACCACTCCCCCCCACCCTGATCTACTCTACTCACCCATCACCCTCTTCTCTTCTTGACTCTCTTTTCTTCCCCCGTTTCTCTAAACCCTTCCTTTTAAGCTATGATGTTTATCAGTACGTTATTGCATTTCTTACTGTCTTTAGAGGTCACATGTTAATTGACCTCTTCATGAAAAACTGACCTTGAGAGCCTCTATACTTGCTTTGTATCATTACCATTGCCTGTATCTTTCTTTCTAAAGCAAGAAAAAGAATTTTTGAAATTAAATAAAATGAAATGAGAATAGTAGGGCACACTCACTGAGCGTTTTGGTGTACACTTCCTGAGCGTAGTGGGGTACACTCGCTTGGCAGCAGAAGTCAGACACAGAGCAATGGTTTCTATTCAATAAGTCAATTCTGCTTTATTAACACAGACATTAACCACTTGTCAATACATAATGTGCAGTATATGATGCACCCCCAGGCTATGAGGTACTCGGGAACCGAGCCAGTGAAGTCTCTTTGGGAGTCACGATAGTTGTGACCCAGTCCCGTGGCCTGGGATCAGTCTAAAAAGGGGTATTTACAAGGGATTTGTCATGAGGCCACCCAGGGTATGTGGTTAGTAGAACCACTGCTGCCGTATTCCTGCTGGGGATGGTGACTTGGGGCAGCGTAGATAGTAAGTCCTCCTCGGGTAGGGCTGAGGGTCCCCAAGGCAGTTGTAGGAAGTCAATGTACAGGGTGCAGGGTAACGGGCTCAAGTAACAGGCAAACTCACAGTTTAGTAGTTTTCTCAGTCCTTTGCTGGAGCAGATGTTAAATGCTGTCCACGGAGTCTTGAGAGCAACTTAAGGTTATTCTCACCTGACCGGGTCTTTTTGGCTCCCTTGCTACGCTTGTGATTTGGCTTCTACATTTGGTTAAGCTGGCCCTGTGTAGTCCTGCGGGGTACCAGTATAGCAGGCAACTCGAGTCCTTTACTCTCTCTATCCTGTAGCTGGGTGTCAATGTTGTTGGAGTCTATGCGTTGCTGTGTTTCTGCTACAGTGTACCTGGAGAATCTGGAGTCCCCCACTTTCCAGTGTCGACTGCTGGGATCTGTAACCCTGCACAGTCTCGGACTCCGGTGTCTGTTCTATGTGCTTGTTCTCTGGGGAAGGCATGATGCTGCTCAGCCTCCCGGTGTGTTTCTTCCTCTCCTTTCCTCAGACTCTAGCCTTAGGCCTGGAACAAGTTAGCGATCCTGGGATGAGCAAAGCAGCTTCCAGTCCACCAGGATGTCTTCACAGTGCTGCTCCGCACTGCAATCACTTGCTCCTCCCCAGACCAGAATATAAGGGAAGCTCACCCTGAACCCGGGCTTGGTGTCCGCCTTCTGGCTTGGAAGTGTTAGTGTTGTGTGTGCCTGTTGCCTCATGAGAATACCCTTTGTTGCTCTCTGGTGACCCCACTACCCGGGGCAGTGATGACACTGTGGCACATCGACCCTGATGGTGCCACATATATGTCACCTTTATAACATTCACTGTCTAACATCTGTTACTTCCGAGGATATGTCCAGAGAGTCCCTAGAAACCTCTTTTGACACCAAGGTTTATTTAAGTCATGGATAGGCTTGGCAGGCTTCAGACCGGCTCCAGGCACTGTATCAGGTTACAAAACCACGTCTCGTGCAAGTATGTTTTCAGGATGTTTGCAGCCAGCTCCACATCTGGTCTCCTCACCATATGTTCATTCAGGAAGTCTGCTGCTTGCAAGAACTGGCTGACATCAGACACATGTGACCAGGGAGGAGTCATATTATAACAGATGAGACACACCCATGGGAAGTATGTGGTTAGTCAGACATGCCCTTCTCCCTCACTAACCTGTAAAACCAGACCTTAATACATTTAATAGGAATCCTAGCACTACAAGTATCAGAGAACTAATCTGGTTTTACATCACAGTAGATCTCCGTATGTGCGATACATACTAGCTATTTACAATATTTTGCGGTTGATACCTCACACTGTATAAATTGTAGAAATACAACATAAAATGACACCTGCTTTATAGTAACCACATGAACCATTTTTGAGAAATACAGCTTTTAGTATACAAAAAAAGCATAGAAGAAAAAGCATAGAATTGCCTTGGGGGTGCATGAGAGCATATTAACACACCCCAATAGCACTTCCAGGCTATTTTACATGTGGCTTTACACCTTCTTTCCTCAGAAATGGCGCATTAGTTTGTGCAAGATAAGCCTAACATTTTGGGTATTGTGACATTTTATCAGGACGATCAAGCAGGTTGACGTCGTGGTGAGTGATTTTAAAGAATTCTTGTATTACATTATTAAAATGATGGATATTGTCACTGAATATAAAAGGAGGTGTAGAAATCATAAGATAGAAACATTTTAAGAGTGTTTTTAAAAGTTACAATATTACAGCTCTATACTCTGTGTAGAAGCCATTCTCAGGTACTGCAACTCAGCTCCCATTCACTTCAATAAGAGCTGAACTGCAATACCCAATAATGGCCACTACACGGTGTATTGAGCTGTTATGTTCCAGTTTTGCACATTGTGTACTTCAAGCTGCCATGGGACTTACTAAAAGCTGGTTGGTGGAAGTCCTCTTAATTTGATATTAACAGCTTTACTCCTGGCAATTTTCCATTTTCCATTTTTCATTTTTCCTTCCCCCCTTCTTCCAAGAGCCATAACTTTTTTATTTTTATGACAATATAGATATATGAGGGCTTGTTTTCTGGGGGATGAGTTATACTTTTAGATGAAGTCATTTATTTTACCATATAGTGTACAGGAAAATGGGAAGAAAATTCTAAGTGCGGTGAAATTGCAATAAAGTGGTGTTCACTATATGGTAGTGTTTATATAAAAGATTTACAAGGTATTACATAAGAGGCAATTTACATGTATGCATAAACAGTTATAAAAATAAAAGGAATAAAAGAAAACTTGCCAGACCTAGCCACGCATGGATAAACGTAAATCCGTGGGGGGGGGCAGCTCCCCAGAAAGGTATGATTCCGCCACACAGCTGGTAGTGTCTAGCTATGTCCGTGCCCCTGGATGGAATCAGCCCAAAAATGGCTGCTCTGGTTTTATTAAAGGGAAAGAACCTGTGACCCCCCTCATAGAGTCAGCACTCCCTGGTGGGCTTGATCTCTGAGACCTCCTCTTTCACCATGCTTAATAAATCTTCATTCTTCATATCTGGGGATGGGGTGGGCCCACAAACGTGATATACATCTCATGTTTACTTTCTTGTAATTCTGAGAATATTTATACCAAATATGTCATACTTATGATGTTCAGAAAGCCAGAACTCATTTCCCAGGTTCCTGAGTGTTACTTAGATATACAAGACATATTAAATGCGCAAAACGGTGAATAATCTAAAAATATGAATTATGTGTATGTGGTATGAACGGGTCTTCTTAAATTCGACATTGAAAAGCTGTAGGTTTAAACAAAGGAGTTTCTGGAGAGACAGATCTGGTTCAGACTTGTATGAGCTCTGTTCCTCTCAGCTTCAGTATTTTATGGGGGGATCGTAAATATTTCTGACTGGGGGTCGCTGGGGAAAGCAAGCTAGGATCTATGTAAAACCAATAGCATAGAAAAACTGAGAAGTTAAAACTTAACTTTTACTAGCTCTATATTAAAAAGACATAATTGTCTAGACCAAACAAAACAAAAAAGTGCGCATACGTGACTGTGTAAGTCAGTGTAGTGCTAAACGGATCCCCTCTTATTACCAGGGTTCACAGGTACCCAAGCTAGGTCCCGTCCAAATACCCTAGGGACGCTGGCAGGTGCCTGCTTTTTCAGTTTTGAGTTTCCCCTAGGATGTAGTCATCAGAACAAACAATCCCATTAGGTAAACCCAGCCACATGCATTAGTGAAAAAACAGCTTGTATACTCCTATAGGGAGCGATCTCACCCAGCTGCGTCCACCTGTACGCATGTAAACGAGTCCATATAGCTCCGGATAACCTTCTGCTAGTGTTTTCCAGGCTGCTCAGGGCTCAGTGAATGTCATATAGCCACCATGTCATCTGATACGTTCCCTCCCGATGCGTTTCAGATCCCTCTTCTTCAGGGGAGTCATGGTACACATATAGGGATTAGTGTTCAAAGATACACATCCCTGTGCAGATGATGGCGATGGTGTCCAGTCTGGCCCCCTCAAGGTTGTGCAGCTGGGTTTACCTAATGGGATTGTTTGTTCTGATGACTACATCCTAGGGGAAACTCAAAACCGAAAAAGCAGGCACCTGCCAGCGTCCCTAGGGTATTTGGACGGGACCTAGCTTGGGTACCTGTGAACCCTGGTAATAAGAGGGGTTCAGTTTAGCACTACACTGACTTACACAGTCACGTATGCGCACTTTTTTGTTTTGTTTGGTCTAGACAACTATGTCTTTTTAATATAGAGCTAATAAAAGTTAAGTTTTAACTTCTCAGTTTTTCTATGCTATTGGTTTAACACAGCCGTACCTGACTAGACTCCATTGGTCTTAATGGAGGGCAACCTACCTTGCTGTTTAAACGAGGATCTATGTAACTTACTCACAAACCAAAAGGGCGGAGAGATGAGTGAGCTAGTTTTGGCTGACTCTTCAAGCATCTTAAAAATAATGAGCAATATTCATACATTCATGACAATTTATATTTTGGGCGCAGTGTAATGATACTTTTTATGTTTAAAGGCACCATGTTGGGATGTGGTGCTGAAGACAGAGGAGAGGGAAGTCTGCAGAGAAAAGCTGAGAGGGTGAATTCTCATCATTAGCGATGGTCGATCCCGCCGAGGTTCAGGTTGGGCAGACCCGGACAGACTTATTTTTAAAATGGTTCAGAGATCGGACACAAGTTCAGGTCAAGTCTAGTCCCGAACCCAGCCTTTAAATTATGAAATGGGGGCCAGGGAGCTGTAAAAAGAATTAGAACAGTGATTAATCATCAACATCATACTTACCGGGGTCAGTGTTCTGACACTTCCGGGGCTGCTCATTAACTTCCTGATTGTTCACATCATGGTAGATGCTAGAATGTATGGGTTGCTTTCAAGCCACTGCACTGGCTCCAGCAGCCAATCAAAGATGCTCATTCTCTGTGACTGCATCTATGATTGGCTGTTACACCCCTCACCCATTGTGCCGGACTCTGTGATTGGTTGCCATAGATAATGAACCTGTTGACATAGCAGTGTAAAAATAAATGATTTAAAAAAAATTCTCTGCCCCCCCCCCCCCAAATTGAACCTGAACAGTAACACAAGGAAGTCGTGTTCAGGGTTCATTCCCGAACACTAGGTGTTCAGTACGGACCCCGATTACACAATAAGGGGAACAGCGCAGTTTTCATAGAAATGCATTTTTTTTATACAAAAAGAACCCCCAAAATCACATGGCTCATGTCAAAGGTCAAAGTGCTTCATAAGGCATAAAACAGTGATCACCAATAATGTAAAACTACAATTAAACATTTATTAGAAGATAAAACAGTGAGTTAAGATATCAAAAAAGAAGAGAAAATAAGAAAAGAAAGCAAATAAAACACAAAAATATGATGAAGGAATAGATCTCGCTATGAAATGGGCTGAAAGGAGAATAGATGGACATTTAGTAGGACATGTTCTATGTAATATCTAGGCAACGAAAGATGAAATGAAGTGTGTAGAGGGGGAGGGGGGATTAAAATAATATCTAAATTAGTGTATAGAAATAGCATATGTCGGGCGAGGAATATGAAATGTGTTAGTAATTAGAAGACATAAAGTAATGAGCACTGCGCTTAGTCTCTGCTTGCTATGCTCTATGCCCCGGTGATGTAAAAAAAAATAATGATACATTTCATTTATAAGGTGACAAAAAATAAGTTTATGTGGAATATAAGACGTTTAGATAAATGCTGTAGCACCACAGAGATCCATGATCACATCAAATTGCCTGAAGTTATAGAAATGTTCCATTTTTAAATATTGTTGAGCAAAAAGATTTGCATTAGTCCAATGTCTGTCAGTAGTTCATGACCGGCGGACACCTCTTTGTCCGACACCCTGGGTGCCTCTTTTGATGACGAAGACTCACTCAATGTAATCACAATCATCACCCAAAAGGTGCAAATTGCCTCTTCAGGGGACAGGAAAACTAGAAATCTAAAGAAACCTATTGGATTTAACAATCGTAAAAGTCAATATTAACTTTTCATCAAGACTTTCCAAATGTTGTGTGCTTATCCATCATCTGTGCATACCAGGTGGGCCAAACTGGTTGGATGAGAGTCCTCTGATAGAGGTGCCAGGGGTGAATATTTTTCCTTAAAGAGACTTATAGGCCTCTTC
Source organism: Allobates femoralis (assembly GCA_033576535.1). Taxonomy (NCBI): domain Eukaryota; kingdom Metazoa; phylum Chordata; class Amphibia; order Anura; family Aromobatidae; genus Allobates; species Allobates femoralis. Next base: position 48,319,645 of record JARQOC010000002.1, on the reverse strand, counting down.
CTTTTCCGAAAAGAAAGAAGACTAGGACTCTAGTGTTGCCTAATGGATGTACTGATTCTAATAGACTGTAAAGAGGTGGACTTGCAGTCACAATTCTCCCTGAAGACACCAATCACGTTGTGGTACTGTCATGTCAATTGTGTCCTTCATCTTTGTAAATACTGCAATAAGTGATGTAATATGTAATGTATTCATGTTTAATGTGCATTAATGAAATGATGTAATATTTTCCAATGCTGTTATGTAAAATATATAGCATTTTGTATATGTGGTTTGCCAGACTCTAGATCAATCAATAGTTAAGCTTTGTAACTAAACCACAAAAGGAAGGCTTAGTATCTTAGGAGAGTGATGGTTTCCTGTATTGCTTCAGATAGGGTCCAGCATGTGACTAGAGCAGACCTATGGTCTGAGAGGTCATCAAGAAAATATGCAATGGGTAACCTATGGCAACAAAAAGAAGAAAGGAGACTGAAGTAAGATATTGTGATCTTGAAGTGTTGACCGAGACACAGAATGTGAGACAATGCGGAGGCTAGAGGCTGACCTCCTAGAAAAGTGACCTCAGGGAGAAGGGTTCAGAAGATGGGATTTTAACAACAAGGCCCTGTTCCTAAAAAGTGATTGGTCAGAATGGACTGGTACATTATGTGGGTCGACTTACAGAGTCTCCCGAAGCATCAGCGAGCAAAAGGTTCTTTGCTGAAACTAAAACTCTCTACTCCCCTCCTCATCAAAGAGAAGAGACATGCATATGGAAAAATATGGGAGCACACGGCTCTACTCTTGCCAGAGTGATCAGACCACTCTATCACCTACTCACAGAAATGGACAGTGATATCAGCTGCTGTCTTACCCAAAATGATTATTCACAGCTCCCCACGTCCAGGATTATGGGTGAGGGGAGCAGAAAATGTCAATTTTCGTTAATAGTGGACACATAATCACCCCAGCTGCTGCAGGGTGCCTCATTGTAGAGTAACATGTGTCATTAATATTCACTGCTCCCTATGCCCATAATCTTGCCCACCTCTCAGCGTAAGCTTTAGAGCAGAGAGGTGGGCAGCCTTATCTGTGTGGGCAGCAGTGAATATTCATTTTCTTTAATTAGCAGGCACATTTGTCACCAAAAGCCGCCGCTGGAGCCTACTCCTGCCTCCTCTAACCCCATTCCACTACGGCGACCCCCCCCTTCACCAGCAAGCCAAGTCCATCCAGACTATTAGACGCACCCAACAATTACCACAAACATTTTTTGGGGAAAAGTGTGAAAAATACAGTAATAATTAATGTGACTATTGCTACGGTGGGAGGTGAATGCTCCTTGTTAATTGGTGCTGAAGCTTTTGTTACCCTAACCATTGAAAGGATCTGCCTGGATGATCAAGTTATAAAATGTCTTCCCCGATAAAACAAAATAACCAAAAAAGTAATTATAGAAAATTAAATGCTAAAAATAAGAATACTAATTATGAATGGTTATCAATAGTTATATTTGTTTACACAGTCACTGTCTGCTTTCCCATGCGAACTCCGGCTGTGATCACATGGAGGGAAAGCCACAACAATCCTTGTGCCAATAAATGCTGGCAAAATACTGATTATGTGGTATGATTACGCTATGGGAATGAATGAATATCAGTTTCTTAACATCTCTTCACATCATCTGTCTGTGATAGGAGGGTATTATTATTGTATTAAAATCCACCCTCACCCCCCTCCCCCCCCACACACACACTCCAAAGACAAAACCCAGGCTTTGCAACTTATATCACTGTGTTTATAGCACCAGGATAGAAACCACTGAAAATCTGAATTTTAATTGGTCCTCTCATGAACCCTTACCCACCCCCCCCCCCCTTAACCCCTTCTTCCCTCTGGCGATTTTCCATTTTCTGTTTTTCACTCCCCTTCTTCAAGAGCCATAACAGTTTTTATTTCAGTCAATGTAAACTATGAGGTCTTGTTTTTTGTGGGACGAGTTGTACTTTCAGAAGAAATTATTTATGTTATGATATAGTATACAGGAAAATGGGAAAAAATTCCAAGTGCAATTACATGTTAGTTTTTTGGGTTTTCATTCACCTTTTTCACTAGAAGGTAAAACTGACGTACGAGTTTGTAGATACCAAACATGTATACTTTTACTGGTATCTAAGTGATGAAAAATAAATTCAGAAGTTTGAAAAAAATAAAAATAATTGCACTTTTGGCTCCCATTTTCCTGGCCCCGAGCGTTCTCATTTTTCGGATCTGGGGCTGTGAAGGATAATTTTTTATGTCTTGAGCTGACGTTTCTAATGATACCATTTTTGGGTGGATGTGATGTTTTGATCGCCCGTTATTGTATTTTATAGCAATGTTTCGGGACCAAAAAAACATAATGTTGGCGTTTGGACTATTTTCTGTTTACAGATCTGATTAATTGTTGACAAAAAGAAGGACAGCGCTCACCGGTTCGTGTCTGTGCTTTATTAACGGTACGCTATTCACAAGGTGCAGGGAGGGAGAAGAGGCTAAGATGACAACGGCACCGTTTCGCGCTGCGTGCGCTTCAACGGGTCCTGAGCTACTTGAGATCTGATTAATTGCTTTTATATTTTGATAGATCAGGCATTTCTGAACGCGGCGATAACAATAATATGTATTTTTTTTCTTTTTTCATATCAACACTAGAAAAGAGAGGAGAGAGTTGCAGTCACACCTCTCTGTTAGCGGCAATAAAAAATAAGAATTGGATGTTGAGTTTCCGACTAGCTGGTTGGAAGTCTCTATTCACATAAGATGGTTGGCTCGTCATATCAAAATTAATGGGTTTGGCTGACTTTCACTTGATGTGTATAGGGGCTTTTATTGCAATATCTCATAAGCCACAAGCTTATTCCTTTCCTCCTTGACGTGATAAGAATTTTTTTGAACAGTCATTCTACATTCCAGTTTGCCTATATTTGCCAATACTTAAGTGCATCCACTTGTAATGATAAACTGTTATTACCATTCTGCACTCCAGGACATATAAACAAGATTTAGTAAACTCCGTAGTATTAGACCCTAATAACAAGTAATAGACTCAATGTCAGCTTCAAATTAGGTTGACTTTTTTTGGGATCCTTGATATAATAAGAATGAAGTACAGGGTGCGCCATTTATATGGATGCACCTAAATAAAATGGGAGTGGTTGGTGATATCAACTTCCTGTTTGTAGCACATTATTATATGGGAGGGGGAAAACAAGTAGAGGACAGGGAGTATGCCGGCTATAGTTCACTCTAATCTGACCTGAGACGCAGTGGTGTAACTTGAAGCTCTTGGGCCCCGATGCGAAAGCTCCAACGGGGTCCCCAATTATTGCAAATCTTTAACAGCAATACTCTTTTTCTATAGGCCAAAGGGACTCTTGAGGCCCCCCTAGGCTAAGGGGGCTGGGTGCGATCGCAACCCCTGCACCTGTTGTAGTTACACCCCAGCTGAGAAGGGGCTGTCTCTGGAGAAAGCAGTGGTGATCATTCCAGCATGTGTGGTGGAGAAAAATTGGACTTCTATAATGAAACTGTTTCCATTATTTGCTCCCCTTCCCTGTTTTATCTTTATCTTAGTAGTAAGAGTAGAGTTTTGCTGGCCTGGGGCTTCTCCAAGTTCAGCAATGACCTAGAAACGTGGTCGTACATGAAGGGAAGGACCCATCTAAGCATGTTCTAGAGCTCAGGGATCAGCCACAGGTGAGTTTAGGTGGTGAATCCTCTCCCTGTCTTCAGGGCCTTCCTGTACATTGTCTCTGGTTTAACCCTCCTTTTGTGCTGCACTCCGAGTGGTCCTCATTCTGGCATGACAAGTATGTGTGAGTGTAGCCTTACTTTTCCAATTTGGGTCATGGTTTATGTTTATGTCTTTCTGTCTATACTTTAACATAAGCTGTGATGGCTTCTTGTTTCTGTTGTATAACAGATCATTTGCACCAAATGGAACCCAATAGCTTACATTGAGGCTCCATCATTGTTCCACTGTGAAGTTTGATGGGAAGTATAGGCTTGCGTGCTACTTCTTCAATCTAATCTGGCAGCATGTACAGTAAAGTCTCAAAAAATAATATCTATTACAAATATGAGCTGAGCCTAGTTTCTTCTTGTATGTTCTTCTAAAATTAGTCTTAGCTTTTCTGACAATCATGTATTATATGTTGGATTTGTCCTGATAACATCATCAGAATTGCTAATCAGATTCAGTCTGCTTTCATTATGTCACTATTCACAGACTATTATAATTTATAATACCTATGGTGCCTATAAATGTTCCACAGAAATTAGAAGATAGGTGCCAAAAGGACTCCGTAACGCGCCATGTGACAATAGCGGGAGCACGAGTGGTCACCCCTACAATGTGAACCTTTGACACGCAGTTAATTTAACTTGCTCATTAAAGTAGAATTATATGTACCGTAATTGATTCCATTCTTCTGGTCTGTGATATCTCACTGTCAGGTTCACTTCACCAAAGAATGAACAATGCACATCATGGAGGGACAACGTGCTGCAAATCAGAACGTAATTAAACCACACTGCACAATGCTTGGAACTGTGCTCCCACAGGGCCGTGTATCCACAGTCAGAATAGACTCTGCCTCTGAAAACGGGCAAAGAAAATGGGATTATTTTATTATTGAGAAAGTATTTACAGTATGGAACGATCTCCACACTCTCCTCCACAATAGATGGAAGACAGATTTTTTGCAGTTGTTCTGCCCATTTAGATTTAGTAAGAAAAAGTAAGGCTAAATGTGCCACATGGAAAAACTTGTGTAATGTGACATATCACCTTAACGTGGCTAGCACCACATGGCAGCATTACCTGCATTACTCAGTGTTTTGTCCTTTAAGATCCTAGTGCATTGTGGGTTAGCCACTAAGCTGTCTGGGTAGTAGCAACCACTTTGTGAGCATATTCATCCAGACCACAAGTGTTGTCTTATCCTGCACTGCCCATAAAAACTCTCTTATCCTTTGCAAAGTATATCTGGTAAGAGGACTTCCTCTGCTTGTAAATTTATAATGCTCAGGATTGTTACAAAACAATCGTTTTTTAAGCATAGTTGTGTCTGTTAGAGCCTCGTGTTTCCACATGTATAAGTCTCCATCTTGCTGTTAAGTTTAAAAATTAACCTAAAGACCCACCTCTTCCGACAAGCCTACATTCTGCAGTGATCATCAGTCCACCAAACCGCCACATGACCAGCCCTACCCTCCCCTATTGTATCCTCACCGGTCCTTTGTAGACTGTGGCCTCATGGGAAGGGTCCTCTCCCCACACCTACTGTACCCTCACCCATCCCTTGTAGACTGTGGCCCTCATGGGAAGGGTCCTCTCCCCACACCTACTGTATCCTCGCCCATCCCTTGTATACTGTGAGCCCTCGCAGGCAAGGTCCTCTCTCCTTCTCCAATGCATCCTCACCCATCACTTGTAGAATGTAACCCCTTGAGGCATGATCCTCTCTCTTCACATACTGTATCTTCACCCATCCTTTGTAGACTGTAAGTGTTCGAGTGCAGAGTTCTCTCTTCTCACCTACTGTATCCTCACCCATCCCTTGTAGATAGTGAGCACTCATTGGCAGGGTCCTCTCTCCTCATCTACTGTTTCCTCACACGTCCCTTGTTGACTGTGTGCTCTCGCAGGCAAGGTCCTCTCTCCTTACCTACTGTATCTTCACCCATCCCTTGTAGCCTGTGAGCCCTCATGGGCAGGGTCATCCCTCCTCACCTACTGTATCCTCCCCCATTCCTTGTAGACTGTGAGCCCTCATGGGCAGGGTCTTCTCTTCTTACCTACTGTATCCTCCCCCATTCCTTGTAGACTGTGAGCCCTCATGGGCAGGGACTTCTCTCCTTACCTACTGTATCCTCCCCCATCCCTTGTAGACTGTGAGCCCTTGCCAGCAGTGTCCTCTCTCCTCCTGTTCCTGTGTGAGTCTTGTATTGTTCATATTATTATACTTACTTTAGGTATACCCCTTTTCACAAGTAAAGCACCATGGAATAAATGGTGCTATAATAAATAATAATACTGTATATTGTCATAGCTGTGTCATATCATATAGTCGGTACTCATTTGGGCTCTTTGTATTATTTATTATACTATTATCACTTAAATTACCTGTTGACCAATAAACAAGTCAGATCCACAGACTAAAGTCTGCTTATTTAGAAGACAGTGAAGGTTTATGCTGTATGTCAGATTTCACACCATATCAACACGTAAGAAGGCAGAACAGCGGTAGTGGTGTACTCTCCTCTTAGGCTAGGGTCACACTTGGAGGGTAACCCACATTTCACGGATCCAGTAAACACATAGCAAAGCCTGCTGTAATTGCTAGCGTTAACGGTGATCGCTGCCCAGCAATGCTGCTGCGTAGTAACCCGTAGTTTACCTTGGATGCAGCCACACAGGAAGCCCCAGGAACTGCGCTTTAGCTGAGCGCACAGGAAAACGTTGTCTGCAACCTCTAGCAAGAATTCACTGCTCTTCTCACACATATAGCGCCCCCATTTTTTTTTATGGCCTCTCGGAATGTCGATCCAATGTGGCCAACACCGGTGAGAAAAGCTGCATCTAGAGCTTAGTCTATAAATTAGTAAAAAGGCCCGATGCTATCGCATCGGGAGTGCGGTGACATTAAGATGGGGGCGGGCTGTTTGGCACTGGGGGCAGCAGCTGTCACTTCACCCTGAGCTGTCTGTCCCCTGCATGGTGATTTTTGGCCCTCGGTGTCTGCCCCCTCCTCTGTGCTTTGTGTAATGTGGCGGCAGAGGATGGTGGAATGAGGAACAGGCGCAGTTCCTTGTTCAGCCTGCCGCAGGGTGAGTGAGGTGAGCGAGGTGAGTGCGGTGAGCCGACTGCAGGCTGAGTGGGGCGAGTGCAGGCTGAGTGGAGTGAGTGCAGGCTGAGCAGGCAGGGTGAGTGAGTACAGGGTGTGTGCAGGCAGAGTGAGTGCAGGTTGAGTGAGTGTTGGGTAACCGTGGTGTAGGCTGAATGAGTGCGGGACTGGGTGAGTGAGGGCTGGGTGAGTGCAGGGTAACCATGGTGTAGGCAGAGTGAGCGTGGGGCTGGATGAGTGGGGAGCTGAATGAGTGCTGGGGCAGAGTGCAGGAAGAGTGAGTGGTGGCGCAGAGTGCAGGTATAGTGAGCGTGGGGCATAGTGAGTGCAGGGTGAGTGGGCAGAGTGAGTGGAGGGTGAGTGAGTGTGGGGGCAGAGTGAGTGGTGGGGCAGAGTGAATTTGGGGATGAATGAGGGGGCAGAGTGAGTGAGGGGGCAGAGTGAATGTGGGTTTAGTGAGTGCGGGGCAGACTGAGTGCAGGGTAGAGTGAGTGTGGGCTCAGTGAGTGCAGGGTGAGTGAGTGCAGGGTGAGTGAGTGTGGGCAAAGTGAGTGAAGGGTGAGAGTGTGGGGTGAGTGCAGGGTGAGTGTGGGCTGAGTGAGATGTAGAGAGTGCAGGTCAAAGTGAGTGTGGGCTCAGTGAGTGCAGGGCGAGTGAGTGCAGGGCAGAGTGAATGTGGGTTTAGTGAATGTGGAGCAGAGTGAGTGCAGGGCAGAGTGAGTGCAGGCAGAGTGAGTGCAGGGTGAGTGAGTGAGTGAGTGAGTGAGTGAGTGGAGGGTGAGTGAGTGCAGGGTGAGTATGGGCTAATTGAGTGAAGGTTGAGTGTGGGTTGAGTGAGATGTAGAGAGTGCAGAGCAGAGTGAGTGTGGGCTCAGTGAGTGCAGGGCGAGTGAGTGCAGGGCAGAGTGAATGTGGGTTTAGTGAGTGCAGGGCAGTGAGTGCAGGGCAGAGTGAGTGCAGGGCAGAGTGAGTGTGGGCTCAGTGAGTGTGGGCTCAGTGAATGCAAGATGAGGGAGTGCAGGCTGAGTGAGTGCAGGCAGAGTGAGTGCAGGCAGAGTGAATGCAGGCAGAGTGAGTGCAGGGTGAGTGAGTGAAGGTTGAGTAAGTGTGGGCTAAGTGAGTTCAGGGTGAGTGAGTGTGGGCTTAGTGAGAACAGGTTAAGTGTGGCGTGAGTGAGAGCAGGGTGAGTGTGGGCTGAGTGAGATGTAGAGAGTGCAGGGCAGGGTGAGTGTGGGCTCAGTGAGTGCAGGGTGAGTGTGGGCTGAGTGAGGGGTAGATTGAGTGTAGGGCACAGTGAGTGTGGGCTCAGTGAGTGCAGGTTCAGTGAGTGCAGGGTGAGTAAGTGTGGGGCAGAGTGCGGGGTGAATGCAGGACTGACGGTGGTGTGGGATGCTGCAGAATTACCTGGGTGCTTCTCCATGTGTTGTGCGTGCGGTGCTGAAGGACCTGTGGTGACGTCATGGTCATGTGATGTGGCTCCGCCCATGACACAGATGTCACCACAGGTCCTGTAAGTCGGGGCTTATTGTCGGCGGGGAGGATGGCTGGCGGGGGCAGAAGTGTGGGGTTAGCGAGGAGGAGTGTGGGGAGCAGGCGGGGGTTCAACAGGTGGACTGCTAGGAGCGGGCGGGGAGAGAATGCATTAGGCAGCGAGTGTTTAATTCGCGGCCACTGTGCCGCTATGGCGCCATCCAGCAATGCAAGCGGCGGCTCGCGATGGTGCATGTGCGCCATCGCTCGCAGCGCCGCAAAGCATGCTGGAATAGCGGCACAGTGGCCGGAAACGAAAAACTGATGATTATGTAAGTAGATGTTAAAACGGAAAAAATCCACTCAATGGTTAATTAAGTTTTGATAACTTCTTTAATTGAAGGAGTGAAACATACTAAATGGGCGAAGCTCTCCATCGTTAAAAGTACGATCCATAGCGTCTTCTCCGGAGCGACGGATTGACGGCTTTGTCACCAGCTTTTATGAAATATCATTAGCCGTTTGTTAATATTGCAGTGTTACATGTGTTCACATCACACACAGCCTACACATCCCATTAGCAATTCTAGAGTAGGTTGTTTCACCACTTCAATGTGATTATGAAGGAAAACATTACTTGAGAATGTACTTTAATAAAACGTGTAGGAAGACTGGCAGCTCTATGGATCCATCCTTGTCAGAGACGCACTGATATTAGTGTTAATGTTTCAGAATTTATAACACATAATTCGCCCTACGCTTATGATCTTCCTACTTTGTTTTACGTCTTTATAACATTTCTGAAGTAAAATGAAACGTAAAGAATAATATAAATATTAGGAGTTTAGTAAATTAAGTCCTTATTAGCATATCAATGAGGAATAAAGATGATCAAATTTCCTGGAATTCATTTGTGGTGTAACAGGCCAGAGTATACCCAAAGTCCACACTATTCCCAGGGATTAAAGTGGCCAAGGCTAGGTTACACTACGGGATATAAATTGACCTAATTACCCCTCTGGCTATATTATACTCCAATCAGTAGAATTGAGTGATATATACAAGAATTACTTCAATTTTTAACATCTTAGTGGTGATTTAGCTTTATCTGGTAATTAATTGAGAAAAGCTAATTGACTTAAAGTGAACCTGTCACCCACCTAGTGCTCTGCAAACTGAAAGCAGCACCTTCAGCAGCATCTATGCCGTATTCTGTGAAGGTGTCTATACTCTCTCTCCCCCCATGTACTCCTAAAGAAAGTTTCCTGCCATGTATTTAAATGAGAACTTATCCAATCCGATGGGTCTGGTCCTTGTGTCCTGAGATCGCTGCCAGCCTGGTCCTCCCCGCCTCCTCTATGTGTCTGCCGCCTCCTCTTCTCTATTTAACCCCACCTCTTTGGCGCCTGCGCATAATCATCTTTGTTTACGCAGCGTACACAGCTCAGCCGGTCTGCGGGGAGCCCGGCTGTCATCAATGTGCGTGAAGTGCAGGAGCCAGAAGCCGCCCTGTTTTATGTTATGCTATATGCAGCGGGCTCTGGTGCCTGCACTTCATGCACGTGCATTGATGACAGCCGGGCTCCCCGCACACCGGCTAAGGGGCCTTTCACACTAGCGTTTCTGTCCGGATCCAGCAGATGCAAACAGAATACCACATTTGGCACCTAATGGCTGCACTTGCGCCACACTTGCAACAAGCCCCATGTATTCTCTATGGGGCTTGCGGCAAGTGTGGTATTGCCAATTAAATCTAAAGGAAGACTGGTCTATGTATGCACCACGATATAGTATACAGGTCTGTGCCAACCACCAATATAATCAAGATATACACAGAAAAAAGAGCTTTTTTGGGGGGGATATTAAAGGCACCAAAGACCTGAGCAATCAATTATAAAGCATACAAATGCCAAAAAGGAGCCGTTACACAAGGTTATATATAGAAAATATCAAACAGCTTTTATTGAACACTAAAGTATAAAGACACACACTTTTTAAAACACAAGTAAAAGTAGTACACAGACTACATATGAGGTGTGTGGGTAACAACAATGCTGCAAACACTGGTCACGGAAAAATAGTAAAGTGCTACAGCCGCATCTATATTGCACACAGTATATACAGAGCCATGTATAGGACATGTATATGTCCACCAAACAATATAAATAACTGGATATACCACATGTCAGCACAGATTTGTGCTGTTATCATGAGGCGGTCTCTGATCCCTGGGAGCCTGTAACTATGATTGTTTGCACCTGAGCACAACAGGTGGTGAGTAACCTGCTTGGAGAATGGGGGAGGATCTGATGTGTTACTTCCAGATTCATGGTAGGTTGAGTCTATATCTGCTTAATTAAGATCACTAATATATAAGGTCAGGGGAATGAGGTAATAGTACCCCTGAGGAAGCCAGTGGGCGTAACGCGTGGGGCTCATTCCATCATCTGACTTTGCTGCACATGGTCCGGTTTAGCTAATGGTGACCTCCAGATCTCTTAGTTCTATGGACTCCTTGAACTAAAACTGAGGATAATACGTCTATCAGGTCTCATTACTAAATATATATTGCCACATTTATTTATGCACTGGTACTTGTGAACCTTTGGGCCTCATGTGAATGATGTAGATATTTTAGCTATATCCAGTTATTTATATTGTTTGGTGGACATATACATGTCCTATACATGGCTCTGTATATACTGTGTGCAATATAGATGCGGCTGTAGCACTTTACTATTTTTCCGTGACCAGTGTTTGCAGCATTGTTGTTACCCACACACCTCATATGTAGTCTGTGTACTACTTTTACTTGTGTTTTAAAAAGTGTGTGTCTTTATACTTTAGTGTTCAATAAAAGCTGTTTGATATTTTCTATATATAACCTTGTGTAACGGCTCCTTTTTGGCGTTTGTATGCTTTATAATTGATTGCTCAGGTCTTTGGTGCCTTTAATATCCCCCCAAAAAAGCTCTTTTTTCTGTGTATAAGTGCGGTATTGCCATGATTCGGCACCTGTGACAGTTGTGACCGCGAAAAAAAGCGCAGTCAGCTATGGTTATTTTTGGCGGCCGTACCTACTGCGAGTGACAGATTGCGGCAATACCACACTTGCCGCACTTGCTGCAAGCCCCATAGACAATGTCTGGGACTTGCCGCAAGTGTACCGCGAGTACACCGCAAGTGCGGCCGTTAGGCGGGACATGCGGCAGATGTGGTTTTTTTGTCCGCATCGGCCGGATCCGAACAAAAACGCTAATGTGAAAGGGGCCTAAGCTGTGTGCACCTGCATAAACAAAGATGATTATGCGCAGGCGCCGAAGAGGAGGGGACAAACAAAGAATAGTCTGACCTAGGCTACTTTTCACCTGCAAGTATACAATTTATCCCCCGGGTAAAGCAGAAAAAATTGGTTTCCAGCATCACGATTTGGAATGATTAATAAAAGCCTTTATTTAGAACATGGATTAAAAATTTGTTTTCATTAGTGAATAAAAGCGTAAAGAAGCTTCTGTATGGTTTTATTCACCAATAGGGATGAGCGAGTCCTAAATTACTCGGAATCGCTAGACCCGCACGAGTCCGAGCCCAGGACTCGCTACTCGTTGCGAGTCTAGCGAGTCCAATGTTAATGAATAGGGAACCGAGTAATAACGAATAATGCTATTTCCAAATCGCTGATGTGTCTCTGAAAGTGTGCGAGTCCAAACTCGCAGGTTTTTCTCTTATTTGGAGCCGATGATGGGAGGGGGAAGCGATTCTCGGGCACACACCATGCTGTAAAAGCAAACATTTTATAATTTCTGGTGGCTTTCTGGGGGCTTGTAAAACAAGTAGCAGGTACTATTTCGTGAAAGGTACACACTAGAGGCTTAGGGCCCTTTCACATCTGCGTTTTTCGTAATTCGCGGCAGATGCGGTGAAAAAACCGCATCTGCCGCGTTTACCGCATAACCGTTCCACTTGCGGCGCGGTTGCGGTTTTTTCTATGCAAAGTATAGGCATACTTGCGGCAAGTGCGGTTTTGCACTTGCGGCAGGTGCGGCCGCGAAAAAAACCGCAGTAAGCCGCGTTTTTTTTCGCGGCCGCACCTGCCGCAAGTGCAAAACCGCACTTGCCGCACCTGCCGCAAGTATGCCTATACTTTGCATAGAAAAAACCGCAACCGCGCCGCAAGTGGAACGGTTATGCGGTAAACGCGGCAGATGCGGTTTTTTCACCGCATCTGCTGCGAATTACGAAAAACGCAGATGTGAAAGCACCCTGCGATATTTTAAGACAGATGGAAGGTACCGTGCGAGCTGCAGGCAGGACACCGTACAGCAACGCACTGGCACAGGAAAAAATTGTTTAGTACGCAGAACCAGGCACTGTTAGGCTGCGGTGCTGGCTGCGTGCAAGTTTACAAGTACCGTGCGAGCTGCAGGCAGGACACCGTACAGCAACGCACTGGCACAGGAAATTTTTTGTGGAAAAATGGCACCAAAATTATTTGGTAGACTAGTGCCAAAAATAAGAAAAAGCTTAGGATTACAGCTCTGCGGAAAGCTGGGTGAACTAAGCTCTGAGGATGGTGCTGGATTCACTGTAAGGCTGCTCCTATCTCCCTTCCTTACAGTCCTGTACAGCAATCCTCCGTCCTGGTAGTTCTGAAAAGAACTTTTGGGTTATGTGTGACTCCTACACTGCCTAACTGTCCCTAGATCTGCTCCAAGTCTCCCTGCACTAGGTCAGCTCTTCTCAGGAATGTGCCCAAAATGGCGGGGGCAAGCCTTATATACTGCCTTGCCTGTCATAGATGACATAGGCATCACGATGGACAGCAGCCAATCATAGTCCTGACACAACCAAAGCTGCTATGGCATTACTGACTATGATTGGCTAAGATGCTTGTCCTTCTTCACAAGTTTTCTGACCTAACACGCAATGCTGACTAGTAACATAAAAGATTCTGGATTCGCGAGTCCCGAATAGAGAATACAGGACTCGGAATCACAGACTCGCTAGGATTCGGCCTCATAGACTCGCTCAGACTCGCTGCTGTTTGGGGAGATTCAAGCTATATAGCGATGTGATAGAGCGAGTCTAGCGAGTGAGATAAAGTAAACTCTGACAAAACTAAGATTGCCATTGACTTGCATTGGACTCGTTACTGAGCGAGTATTCGCTAAAAGACTCGCCGATTACCGAGTCCAGCGAGTCCCTTAAGAATCGCCGAGTAACGAGTCCTAGCGAGTAGACTCGCTCATCCCTATTCACCAATGAAAACTAATTTTTAATCCATGTTCTAAATAAAGGCTTTTTTTAATCATTCCAAATCGTGATGCAGGAAACCATTTGTTTCGGGTTTACCAAGACTGAGGATTCTCCCAGACGGGGATGAACTGATTCCGTGCACCGACACTTATGGAAACGAGGATCGGGCAGACTGAGCCAGGTGAGCTGAAGAAAACACTTTTACAGTTTATCCCCCGGGTATACTTTGGCCTGGGCCGGACTATACATGGGTTCCACGTTAGAGGGATATATTCTGGCTTTGAGGGATATAGTCTGGCCTAGGCTATTTTACACACCCAGGTATAGAGTTTAGTCCTAGGGTATACTGTGGCATAGGCCAGAATGACCAAGGATATTTTCCATCTCTGGGTATAGAGTTTACTGTGGCCAGGGCCAGACTGGCCTAGGCAATTTTACACCCCCAAGTATAGAGTTTATTCCCTCGGTTATACTGTGGCCATCGGCCAGACTATACCTTTATTCCACATTACATGGACATTCTGACCTGTAGAGGTATAGTTTAACCTAGGATATTTTACACCTTGGGGTACAGTTTGGCCAGGACAGTTAATCCCCGGGGTATTCTCTGGCCTTGGCCAAACTATTCCTTGGCCTAATATGGGATGTGGTTATTTGCCCTGCTACACTGGCATATTTGCTTGAAATGGCCGGAAAATACAATTAATCCCAAATTAAAACTGCTAATAAAATAATTTTTTTATGCTCTGAGGTTAATCTAGACCCTATAGCAGGGGTGAGAAACCAGACTTCTTGGGACCGCAGTGTTCAGGCTGACAGATGTGTTTTGCCGACTGCCTGCCCTTTAAATCCAGCTCCCCAGTGATCTCTATGCCCCAACCTCAGCTTCCTCAGTGGCGTATATGCCCCCAGCTCTCCAGTGGTCTCTATGCCCCAACCTCAGCTTCCTCAGTAATGTATATGCCCCAGGATCCCCAGTGATCTGTATACCCCAGCCTCAGCCTCCTCAGTGATGTATATGCCCCAAGATCCCCAGTGATCTGTATACCCCAGCCTCAGCCTCCTCAGTGATGTATATGCCCCAAGATCCCCAGTGATCTGTATACCCCAGCCTCAGCCTCCTCAGTGACGTATATGCCCCAGGATCCCCAGTGATCTGTATGTATACCCCAGCCTCAGCCTCCTCAGTGATGTATATGCCCCACTATCCCCAGTGATCTGTATGCCCCAGCCTCAGCCTCCTCAGTGATGTATATGCCCCAGGATCCCCAGTGATCTGTATACCCCAGCCTCAGCCTCCTCAGTGACGTATATGCCCCAGGATCCCCAGTGATCTGTATGTATACCCCAGCCTCAGCCTCCTCAGTGATGTATATGCCCCACTATCCCCAGTGATCTGTATGCTCCAGCCTCAGCCTCCTCAGTGATGTATATGCCCCAGGATCGCCAGTGATCTGTATACCCCAGCCTCAGCCTCCTCAGTGACGTATATGCCCCAGGCTCTCCAGTGATCTCTATACTCCAGCCTCAGCCTCCCCAGTGATGTATATGCCCCCAGACTCTCCTGTGGTATATAGTTCTCTAGCAAACCTGGAAAATCAGTTGCAAAGCAGCATGATCACTATCATTTAGTATCACAGCTGCACTAAAGAGACACAGTCCCAGCTACTACAGTAGGGGGAGTTGATTGTTTAACCAAATATAGAAGGGTAATTTTAAAGGTGACAATTTTGCGCGACACCCGAAGTATGGTAGAAATGTTCACGTGACTCCCAGCAGAAAAAGGTTCCCCACCCTGACTGTAGCATAATAATCAGAAGGTAGGAAAGTGGTAAAAATCAATAACAGAAGCTTATACTCAATTACCCTGTATCTGCCCCTCACCTGTCCTCTCAGCACCAGTCCTTGAGGGTCCTATACTATCTTCTGGCAAATCTTAACTCTTACGTTCATCCAGCACTAGGTTTCATGTGCTTACATGGGAGTGATGTACTTTGCCCCACATAGTCAGATGAATCGCAATGCACGTAAATGAAGTGCATCAAGCTGCATGTGACCATGTGAGGCCAAGTACCAAATGATCCAAAGAAGAGTGACTACAGCTTGAGATAGAGCTATTGTGATAGGACAGGTGAAGGTTGGATGTAACATTATTGAGTATAAGTTTTCATTATTTTGTAAACCATGCCATGCCTTTACAATTAATCTAGCAAAAAGTTGGCTGAGCACTAGTGATGAGCAAGTAGTAAGATACTTAGGTTCAGATAGCTATAACCAAATACTTTGAATGAGTAATGAGTAACAGATCCAGTGCAAGTCAATGGGGAACTTAATCAGATCCCAATACTGACACAGTGTAAAGTATTCGGTTAGAGCTATCCAAACCCAAATATTTTACTACTCTCTCATCACTACTGTGCTCCCATTTTGCTGGATGTAAGTTAAACACTTGTGGCGCCCCTGCGTCCAGGAGGCCACAAAAGGGTACTGCAGCCAGGCAGGTAGGACACTTGTTAAACACTAACACCCTCACAGCCCACATAACCCACGTGTCAGAGAGGTTACATCCAGCCCTGAGGTTAGACACTATATGAGACCAGAGGGGTGGTGGATGAGGGGAGTGGGTTGGGCACACCAGAGGTCAGGTGACTGACAGTATATAGAGAGGGGGAGGAGTGAAGGAAGACAGTAGGCTGAAGTAGCTGAGATGTAAAGACAGAAAGACACACACTGCCTGGAAGAGCCTAAGCCGAGGAGTGCAGACCCGTACTGAGCCAGTGCGAGCCAGATGGGGGGGAAAGCCCGTCCGACGCTGAAATCACCAGGAGTGTGAGAGAGCCGAGAGGGACGGTGTATCCGTGCCCTAGACAGCAGCTGAAGCAACCTGTTGCAGGTGGAGAAGCCCTCCTAGAATATTGGAAGGAACACAGAGAAGGAGCCTGGCAGAGCCTCATGCTAGAGGACTGTTGGAGGCTGGGTTAAGTAGAGTGTCGGCTCTAAAGGGGACCGTAGTTCACCGGGTATCCCCAGATAACACGACGAGGGGTCTGAGTTCCAGACTGAGATCCCTAACCCTAATGGACAGGCAGCTAAGTGACAGACTAGGACTCACAGAAGCCCGAGTCACCGCCATACTGTCCAGTGACGCACAACACAGAGAAAGAGAAGCAATAGCCCGGAAAGGGACATCTACAGACTGTGTGAGGGGTCACAGGAGAGAGAGGCCTGGCTGCAGGAGAGAAGGGAACCCGGAAAGGGAGAAAGCAACCGTGTGTTGAGAACTGTGTAACAACTGCAAATAACTTGTAAGCTGACTGAAAGAATTTGAGTAAAGCTTTGAAAAACCCTGCATCGCCTCTCTTGTCAGTCTCTAGCTGCAGACCATTCCTCCCTACAGATCCAGCCTGTCAGCTCCAGCCGGGAGGAGAGATCCCTGCAGCCTGCCAAGTAAGTGTGCTCAAACTACACACACAACTGACTTTAACCCTTGCTGCCCCGGGGGATACAGTTCTCCCCACTGGAACTATACCATCCCCGCTGCCATTTCATCACCCCCGGAGGTTCTGCAGCAGCGGCGGCCCCATTACTGGCCGCACCAAGTGGGTGGCGTCACCCGTGACATATCCCTTGTAAATAATTCCCCATCTTTATTGTGAGGGCCCAGGGACACGGTACGGACCAAGCCACCTGTGACATCCCCAGAACCGTCCGGTTCGGCACCGAGTACCCCCGTCCCGCCTGGGGCTCCACACACTGATAAATTCAGCAAATTAGATTTTTTTTGTTAGAAAATGTGTAACCAATTTAAAATGCTCATTTCTAGTTTGCAATCAAGCGTGAGACCAGCGTTTGAGATGAGTGACACGCCCCTCCAGGGTCTTAGGACACTCGGAACCGGGCTTTCCTGAGGCTTCATCACGGGGATCACAGGGACCAAGACCCGACTCCGTGACCCTGGCGGTGTCATTAAAATTTTGGTGTAGGTGTCTCTCTCTCTTAGGGATAGGGATCTGGCGTGGAGGGTTCATTCAGGGCAGGGATGACTGGACCTGGGGATTCTTGTTAATTTATACGTGACGCCACCCGCAGAGGCGGCTATATCTGGCCGCCGCTGCTCGACAGTCTTCCTAGGGGCATGGTTGGGAGGCAGTAATGTTCTTAAGCACTCTATGGGTAGGGCTGACCGCTAAGGTGGCCAAAGGTACCTGAGTGAGTTGGTAGTTGTGTTTCTGGTGCTTTAGATGCGTTAAGAAAGTTCACAGATACAGTGAGTTGCAGTCTTCAGATCTTTTACTCACAGTCTTTGCATAGCATCCCAATGAGCACTGGGTTCTCGGAGGCAGGGATCCAGCTACTCACTGGTAGTAAGATGGTATGTAATGGGCACCCCATTTCTGTCCTTTCCAGATCGTCTCACACAGCACTTGCCTCACCCGTCCAGCCTTGCATTTCGCCACACAGCTCCTCTGAGCTAGTGACTGTGGGCGTTTCCTAGGGTTCCCCTGCAGTGTCTCACCTTAGCCCTATGGTTGCCACCTTTTCAGCAGATGTGTGCGGTTGTTGACTTTGTCAACTTGGAAGTGAAACAGCATCCAGATTGCTAGCTGATCATGGTCTTCTCCACTAGTCTTTTGGGTTCCCGGTGTCCCTTGCGACCTAGTGCCTCCACTTGCCTGCACTTGACAATGAAAACGAGTTCTACAAGTGGATTTCTCACTTCCCGTGCCTCTGGGACCCCCTCTTCCTCCTGGAGCCACTTGGGGGATGTTGTGCTCTAGGGTTTGGCCTTAGAATGAGCTCCCACTTGATCTAGTCCTCTGGACACTTCTCAGGCGTATATTCTCTAGCTGCCCTCCAACTCGTCCTTGGTGTTCAATGGCCTCTCCTCAGCTGTTCTACCACATCTCCTCCTTTCTGTTAACTGTCTTTCCTCTCACTGTCATCTCATACTTTCTAAATGTTTCTTGCTCTTTTTATACCTTTTGTCTCGTATCCCACATCATCAACGTGTGTTCTCCCTGACATCACTCCTCCCAGGTGCTCCCTTTAACTGCTTCCTTCACCACCCAACCCCACTACAATTATTCCTAGTGTGACCTGGGTGTCCCGGTACCAGTCTGTACCCCCCTTACCAGTGAGTGGGATACTACACCCTAACACGGGTGTAGTACCTCTGTGGCGACTGGATCCGCAGGGGTACCACATGAGTCCATCCAATAAAATATATGGCCAAGCCAGCTATTAATAGGGACAGATCTGACTATGTAATGGGAATCTATCAGCAGATTTTTGCTATGTAATCTTAGAGCAGCATGATATAAGGCAAGAGACACTGAATCATTGGCTATATTACTTATTGGACCGCTTGGTGTAATTTATACTACCTGCTTTATCTGTTGTAAATGTAGCAGAACTAATACTTTTGCGCTATGTATTACTCCACCCACACTCAAATCGCCAGCTTCCTGTGTACACTGTACATTGTCAGCAGGCAGCCAATCAGTGGTGGGGGCGGGACTACACTGATTAGTACAACTATTCTGCTCTGGAGACCTAGTCCTCTAACAATAATCTCCTGCTGATAAAACATTTTATATTAAAACTACAACTTAGTAAATCAGACATTGAAGTGATCAGGCATTGTTTCCGTATATTACTAGTGCATCTCAATGAATTAGAATATCATCAAAAATCAATATCATATTGTCATGTTTCAGGGCGTTTCTGGGAGAGCTGAGACCCCTTGACGTCTTGTGGAATACGGCGGCGCGGTTTTTAACCCTTCATCCTCCCTACTTTAATTTTCTGAGACAATGACTTTTGGGTTTTTATTGGCTGTAAGCCATAATCATCAACATTAACAGAAATGAACACTTGAAATAGATCCCTCTGTTTGTAATGACTCTGTATAATATATATGCGTTTCACTTTGTTTTGAATTACTGAAATTAACTTTTTGATGATATTACACTATGATATATACACTAGTATGCTACCCTGAGGTTAAACAGCAAAAAAACTTTCTGACCTATACCTTTTAAATGAAAATCAGGACAAAATTAAAAGACATGTATTATGCTTCCATTTTTGTTTATTTAGTTAAAAGTCTATGATACTAAAATATCTTTTTATGCTGTAATTATTGATGTTACTTTATTAAGCATATTTGTGGGGGGCAGTAAAAATTGAAGACAGACGATTATTTATTTTATTGATTTTTCAGAAAATATAGCTGGGTGTATATGTGTTGGTGTATATGGTGTATATGTGTTGGTAATGTTGGGAGAGTTAATGGTCAGAAATATGAAAATATAATAATACAATGTCCAGGAGGAGAAGGAAGAAAATCTCATTGCCAAAGACCATGAAGAGACAAGAGGATCACATTCGCACCCCTATCTCTATGTGTCGAGCCCACTGGGACGGGGTACTTGGTACCGGACCGTCTGCTACTGGGGAAGTCACTTGTGGTCCTGGTCCGGACCGTGTCCCGGGCTGGCAAATAAAAGGGGATATTTACAGGGGGTTGTCAGTCGTGACGCCACCCACTGTGTGCGGCCAATGATGGGGCCGCTGCTGCTGCTAGAACCTCCAGGGATGATGTAATGGCAGCGTAGATGGGATAGTTCCCATGGGCAGAACTGTATTCCCCGGGGCAATGATGGTTTAAGTCTATGGTGTAGTGTGCAGGCCTGGTGCTGAATGCAGTACACTTACTGTCCAGATGCTGCAGAAATCCTTCCTCGGTGCTGGAGCCGGCAAGCTGTGGCTCTGCAGGTGGAGGGTTGTTATAATCCTGTATAGAGGGAATAGTTCACAGGCAGAAACAGAAAAGAGAGTTGGATTCAGGGTTCACCGTGTTTACTTCTTACGTTCTCAAGTTCAAGTTACAGTTCAGTACAGTTCTTACAGTCGGTTACAAGTCTCAACACTGTCCTCTATTGGTAATGAGAGAAATCTGCTAACTCTGCCCCAGTCTACACAGCAAAGCTGAAAGGAGAACTGCACAAGTCTGGAAATGTAAAACCTCATTCACACGGAGCTTTTGTGCTTTGTTTGTGTTCACCTGTTTTTGGTGCAGTTTCTATGCCAAAAATGCGTCCTGTTTTTGCAAACAAGCATCACAAATGCCACATCCGCTTGTGTTGCTTTTTTGATCTGTTTTCAGGAGACAGAGACCTAGTAACACAGACTTAGAGACACATATACTTTATTACCCTCCCTGTAAATCCCACACTGAGCTCCGGCGATGTCTTCTCTTCGGGCACCCGGCAGCACCTGTGAGTTGTTTGAGTACTTACAGGACCTTGACCATGTGACTTAAGCTGAGTCATAGGTGCAGGAACGTCAGTGCCGTACCCACAGGTCCTGCGATGCCCGGAAGGCAGACATCACCGGGGCTCACAGTGGGATCGCCAGGGAAGATAAGTAATAAAGCGTTGGTGGTGTGGAAAGCATAGCAGAAAAACAAAGCAATAACTGACGCTCATTATTATCTGGATGCGCTTTCTGCACCACTAATGCAGCAGTCAAAAACACTCACAAACAGCATATTGAAAATCCCATTTACTTTACTAGAAGACGCAGTGATTGATCCATTTTTGTGCAGTTTAAACAAAAAAAATCACCAAAAAGGATCAGAAACATCCAGTGTGAACACCGCCTAAGGCTGGGTTTACATTTGCGCACCATGTGTGCTGTGAACGCAGCATCCTGAGCGCAGCAAAATGCAGGCACTATGCTCTCCTCTGTTTAACATGGGAACGCATAGTGCTTATGTGTGGCTGCGTTCAGGTGCGTTTGTGTTCGGTTGCGCATGCCGAACTCAAAATGTTTTTTTGGCTGGTTACTTGCTTTATATGCAAACAAACAGCCGCGCACAAATGAAGAACGAAAGTGATTCTGTGCGCATTGCCATCTGCTGGCAAGTGCACAGACACTGCGGATGATGAGGTCCTCCGAGGTCATCAGCAGGTGAATCCAGTGCTGCTGTTCTCTTCCTCTTCTTTCCTCTTCTTTCTTCTTCTTTCTTACTATTCTTTCTTCTCCTGTCTTCTTCCTTCTTCTTCTTCCTCCCTGCCGCAGCCAATGGTTAGTTTAAAATAGCCGGCTGGAAAGCTGGCAGTGAAGTCAGCTTTCCCGCCCCACTAATTCAAATGAACAGCTGATGCGACAGTATCAGCTGTTCATTTGAATTAGCGGGGCAAGAAAGCCGATTTCACCGCCGGCTTTTTCAAATGAACAGCTGATGCTGAAGCGTCAGCTGTTCATTTGAATTACGGTAGTGGGGCGGGAAAGCGGACCTCACCGCGGGCTTTCCCGCTGGCTATTTTAAACAAACCAGAGGCAAGAAGGAGATCATTGGCGGCCGGGAGGAGGAGATCTCTGCCGCTGATCTCTGCCTCCCAGCCGCAGAGACCGCTGATTAGGTGGCCGGGCACACTCGCTGACATTTTCATGTGAACGCATGTGGACAACCTCCGCTGCGTTCACCTGAAAATGTTTGCGTTTGGCACTGCGTATGCGTATATACACTGAAGTGCTGAACGCAAATGTGAACCCAGCCTAAGTCTATTGTGGGTGCATCAATAACCAGTATAAACACTGGAATTTTTATAGTCATAGATATAAAATAATGACTTGAATACAGCTCCATAGTATAGAGTCATTGCAACCATGTGCATGCGACATGATTAATGAGAAAAAAATCTATTTAACCATTCAAATCCTGACATTTTTTACTGAGATTCCTCTATTAATGGGAATCCTTCATAAACTGCAGAATTACTAATGAGCCATGAGCAAACGCTGAAGGATATTTTTCAGTCATTTACTTTCTTCATTAGCGTTGTTAATTCTTCTCCAAACATCTGAACTTTTCTAAATCCGCCAGCTAAAGTCAACAGCACCAACCATTAACAGCGAGATGCACGACGATGACCCTTCACTTCTCGCCGGCAGACCGCAGATTCCTGCAGGAAGTTTCTTCTGTCCTTTTTCTCTGCAACATTTAGGACTTTAAAGAAATCTCTGTTGTTCTTTCCACAGCTTAGAACATTGTCCATTTGATGAATGTTTGATAAGTTTCTTTAATGTTTAGTTTATCATATTTTACATTGTTTTGTGTTGTCATCACGTTTGTCACATGGAAAGATACATTGCCAAGTTCCTCCACACAATTCGAGAGGGTGCGATATCTGAATTTGACGAGATAAGGCAAGGTTCCGAATGTTTGAGGGATCACCAAGCAAATAGGAGCCACACTTATTTAAGTAAATTCGATCCTGCAGTCAACAGCTGATTCTTTTGCCTAATACATGAGCCAGGACATCCATTTTGATTTTGTAAAACTCTTATTAAATTTTCTTCAGCATTTTCATAGATGTTATCATACTATTTGTGGATCACTTCACTTTCATATGAAAAGAGAATTGTCAAAAAAATCACAAAAAAAATTAAATCTTTCCTTTCTGTCATGTCTGACACATGACAAAATGTTTGCCGCATGGTGCATGGTGCAACACAAATAGACAGAGATGGTAAAGGGAAGGCTGGCCTTAGCAGTAGGGAGTGGAGGATATGGACACCTCCTCAAACTTCCCTGAACACCCTAAGCAGGTCCTTCCACATTCCACCATCATGTACCTAGTCCCTGACTGTCACCTAAGCAACCCTGGCTAGTGCCCTGGCCGGCGAGAGCACTAACCTTGCCAGTGCAGGTAATAAAACACAGGAACAGGTTGACAGACCGGGGATACAAAAAGGATACAATACTTAAGGGAAGCAGCCCAAATCCAAGGTTACCAAATGCTCCTAGACAGCAGATCTCCAGCAGACATAGAAGAGCTCCACACATCAGGATGGTGATGAATGGAATGAACTCTATAAATGACATCAGGTGATGGATCATGTGACTATTTAAAAGGTGGTGGACCACATCACCTGATAACAGCAGCAGAGAAAAAACATTAAAGGGAACCAACCACCTCAGATCACCCTAATACACAGTTAGTACATGTCCTTGCACCCTAAGGATACCTTTCCAGCACTGTTTTTGTGTAAAATCTTGCATTAGTATAACTGATATAAAGAGTTTATAAACTTACTAGCCTGGAGACATCTGGTCGTATCCCTCCTTCTGTTATACTTCAGGGCTGTGCATTGCATGTCTGTGCTCCCCCTCCCTCCGTGCCTGCTGCCCTGCCCTGATGGGCGTGATCGTTATCTCCTCTGTACATAGGGAGGGGGAGCACAGCCATGCAATGAATGCACAGCCCTGAAGTATAACAGAAGGAGGGATACGCCCAGATGTCTCCAGGCTAGTAAGTTTATAAACTCTTTATATCAGTTATACTAATGCAAGATTTTACACAAAAACAGTGCTGGAAAGATATCCTTAGGGTGCAGGGACATGTACTAACTGTGTATTAGGGTGATCTGAGGTGGTTGGTTCCCTTTAACCCTCACAGGACCGAAGGAAATGAACATATGTAATATACACCACAGACTCCTGAGCTGTAATTCATGACAGTGGGTATTTCACATGTTGAGAGCCAATGTATGGAGCGAGCTCAAGAGCTGAGCCTGCACCATAACCAGCAGATGACAACTTTATTACACAGCTAGCATATGGCTTTAACAGAAATAAAGTGCTTGTTTATGATCTTTACTGTTTAAAGGATTCATCCATTATAAGGACGGTTATGTCAGGCGTGCAAAATCAAACATTTCCAGATGAACTCTTCTTTAATGTCTTTTATCACAGAGTCAGTTCATCACAAGGCATTATGGCGGGGAACTTTGATTTTTTAACTTTCTAATTTAGCCTTTAGTAAGCGGTCAGTGCTGCACAAAATCAATGGCAATAGACTAGCTTGAGGACCTTTGGTGATGTCATCGCCTGCGTGATCACTCACGTGACCCGTGGCTTTCTGGACCCTGAAGTGAGCGCATCATGTGGTGAGCGTTGTCACCAAGAGCTCTAAACCTTGGTTATGCAAGACTCATCATCATCCAAGGTTAGTTCGGCTATAACTAAAGTACTAAACTATCCTCCACTTGACCACTGGATAATACTCTAGGAGCACCGCCCTCTCTTCTTGTTTTTCTTTTCATCCATTACATGGGCAATTACTTCTTAAATTGAAAACGCTTCTACGTGACTCCCGAACCAGCACTGTTGTAGGAATGCCGTTGGCACTGCATCTGCTGACAAGTGATACAGAGCTACAGGCAATGAGCAGCAGCCAAAGGGCTGCAGTGCTCTCACTTCACTCCGAATTTCATCCTAGGGCTGCAGAATGTATGGGACATAAGAATGATATTGGTCATACCATGCCTGATGACGAGACGTGAGAAGTCTGGAAAGCTTGCTCTGCTTTGTAGCATCAGTTACTTTATTGTTGTTAGCCATTAAAAGGTATCACCACTACAAGAATATTATTTCGTTTCTCCCACTGAGAGCTATCAATGAGAATTGGCAGACGCAGCTCTAGCGTTGCTGGAACAGCGACCGTCCGGGAGGGGCACCTAAGCTGTTTTTATTTTTAATACAACCCCCTGTTTCATTACTTGAGCTGCACCTTTAATGAAATCCTCTCCTGAACCACAGACATTCTTCTCAGCGTAAAACACTGTTTACGTTGATTATTACTCTGATTTATTCTGCAGATGGTGTCTTTACATCACCGAGAAGGCAGGTTGGGAATGTGTGTCTATTGTAATCGCTGTACCTCAGTTAAATTGCTTTGTTTTGTGGTTGGCTGCTTTTCTCCTTCAAGTCATGTTTGAATTGTATTAAAAGTAACCTTGATGTTACCTGGAAAGACATTGCACTGCATAATATACGTAGCACATTCTCGTAGTGATAAATACTGGCACAGGATATAGGATGAAGGCTAAATACACTAATACTGGTCCCGAATTGTGTAAGAGGTCTTCATTCTGAATGACCGTCTTGCATTGATGATATGAAGATTAATGAATTGTAAAATTATACATCCAAAAAAATTGTGATTTTGGACAATTCCATAATTTCTGCATTGGGGACTGTGAATGTTTCATATGATTCTTTATACAGAAGATTCAGTGCAATACAACATCTCTGCACTTCCATCATCACTGTCATAACAATAATATTGCATAACAAACATGCCATTTCCATGTAGACATCCCTCCTCTCTTCACAACCATGGTAAAGAACATTAATCTTATGACCGGGGATGTATTGTCCGCTAGATTCGACAAAACAAAGCTTTAATTGAGAATCTTTGATTTTTTACCTATTTAAACTTGAAAAATATATAAGAAAAGAGCAGAAAGAGAAGAGAGAAAAAGATAGGAAGAAGAGTGAAAGGAAAGGAAAGGGAAAAGAATAAGGGGGAGCCAAAAATGGGGATAACAATTGGGTACCACCAATGGGGGAAGATTCTCCCATAAGTTCCCCCAATCGATTATTTCCACAGACCAGTCCTCCAACTACTCCAAGGTCATTACCGGGAGAGGGGTCCACAGTAAAGAATGTATTATCCCTATATGGCTATTTGTGGGAGTGCATTAGCCCAGCAAGACTGTATTTTAAACACACACTAAGTAGGAAAACTTAACTAAGGCCCCTTTCACATCAGCATTTTTGTCCAGATCCGGCCGATCTGGACAAAAAAAAGAATCTGCTGCATGTGCCGCCTAACGGCCGCACTTGCGGTGCACTTGTAGCAAGCCCAATGCATTGTCAGTTGCGGCCGCAAAAGCAAACAAGGTCAGCTCCGGTTATTTTGCGTGGCCGCACCTGCCGCAAGTGCCGGATTGCAGCAATACCGCACTTGCCGCAAGCCCCATGGACAATGCATGAGTCTTGCTGCAAGTGTACCGCAAGTGTACCGCAAGTGTGGTCGTTAGGCGGCACATGCGGCAGATGCATGATGTGAAAGGGATCTAACTGCTGAAAATATTGTTCAATCATCCACTGGCAACAGGCGATGGATGGTAATCACTAGGAGGTTCGGCTGTCGGACCTGAAGGCAGCAATGCTCATTTAGAGATGGGGCCATCATGACCAGAGGTCTCCAACACCAGGCCTCAAAGGCCGCCAACAGGTCATGTTTTCAGAATTTCCTTAGTATTGCACAGGGTTTGGAATCATCTCCTATTTAGGTAATTAAATTTTCACTTGTGCAATAGTAAGGAAACCCTGAAAACATGACCTGTTGGCGGCCTTTGAGGCTTGGAGTTGAGGGCCTCTGGTCTAGATGAAACAAAAGTAGAAATGATTAGACTTAGTAATGAGCAATGACTACAGTGCCTGGGTGCTTGGTACTTGTTAGCAGCAGTAGGATGCTTGGGTGGGCTTGACTTGTGTAACAAGTATAATGAGAGGAGGGAAGTGGCTTACAATTTCCTCACCTACTTCGCTGTCTCTATAAGGTTGATAGCAAGTTCCCAGACCAAGTATAATAGAAGTCACTTGGGAACTCCAGCACCTTTCAGGAAGATATTTCCTGAAGAAATGTTGCAACGCTAAGGCATGGTCACATGAATATAGTACATAGAATAGCATTATAACTAAGGAAGTATGCAAACATGAGACACTTAGCATATATAATAAGTGACCCCATGTCATTCATTTTTATTATTTATTTATTTTTGCACTACACATAGCCAATGTGATGAGCAGGAAACAGCAGATTGACTGCAACAAATCACAGACACCAGTACAGTAGGGGGCACGTGTATATCAGTCTGACTAAACCAAATCACAGATGTTGTCACAGAGCCTGAGAGGGGTAAGTAGTGAATATTCATAATAGTGGGTTTACACACACCAATTTATCTGTTCAATATCTGAACCAATCTCTGGTTGCAGTGAAATCATGGATACATTGCTCCATGTTGTACACAGCCACAAAATGGAACTAAGTGTCCATGATTTCACTGCAACCAGAGATCTGTTCAGATATTGGACGCAGAAATTGGTGTGTGTAAACCCACCATAAGCTTTAACGATCCGGCCCAGAAACAGTCTGATAGTGGTCTTATTTCGGGGTAAACAAGGTATGTATCATTGTACTCGTTTAATCCCCATTTTGCTTCCTTTTGCAGCCTTGTTGTTTTAGTGTCTGGGAAATACAGAGGACAGACAGCCTTTAAACAAGTTTTATTAGGGTGCCGAACCTGAACAGTAACACAGATGTACAGTTGAAATTCCGTGTTCGGGTTTTGACACCGGGCACTGGGTGTCCAGAACGAACCTTGAACTTTCTAGCTTGGGTTAACTCATCAGTAATGACTTTGTCTGTAAATTGATGTGGAATTAATGTTGCTATATAAGCTAGCAAAATAATAAAATTTATACATTCCAAGATGTGCTGCTGTATATGGAAAGAGAAGTTGCCATTTTTTATTTATTTATTTATTTTTACACTACACACAGTCAATGTGGTAACTGCAGCCAATCACAGACACCTGCACAGAGACTGGAGCACGTCTATAGCAGTCTGACTGCAACCAATCCCAGATGCTGTCACAGAAGGTGGGCGGGGGTAGCAGTGAATATTCATGAGCTGTAACAAGTGGACCCAAAAACGGTCTGACAGGGGTCTTATCTTCCATGGAAACGAGGAGTGTAATATTGTACTGGTTTGGTCATCATTTTGAGTCATTTTGCAGCCCCCTAGCCTTGCTGTCTTAGCTTCCGTAAAACACAGAAGACAGACGGCCTTCCAACAAGCTTTATTTGAGTGCTGAACAGTAACACAGACTTACAGTTAGAAGTCCTTGTTCAGAGTACGGTACGAATCCTAAACTTTTCAGCTTGGGTTCACTCATCAGTAATGATGATGTCTTTAAAATTAATAATGCTATCAAGTAAAAACATAAATAAATTCACAGAAGTTCTGCTCTATACTGAAAGAGAAGATGCCACCATCACTTCGTGCCCTTGGTAGATGTGCACTTTCCAAAGTGATAATGATCCAAAATTCACACCTCTTGCATTTTTTTGAAGAAGAACAGGGTAAGGGTGATTTGGTGGCCAAGTGTCTCCTGATCTGACCCCAACCTATGGAGAATCCTGAAGAGACAAGTTATCATCACTCTCCATCCAGCATCCAAGATCTATGAGAGCTCGCTCTTCAACAATGCAAAAAGATAAATGTCACAGAGTATCGCCAACGTGTTCATTGCATCCCTAGAAAACTTGCTTGAAAGTCAAGTCAAGATGGAGTGTGTTCGTTGTTTCATCAAAACTGAAAATTCTGTGATGAAAGTTATTTGATTAAACTTACTTTTATGTCCTCTTGTTAAAATTTGGGGGTTGTTCTTGTATTCGTACAGAAATATATACAGGGAGGACCATAAATGTTTGGACAGAGAAAACATTTTTTGTAATTTTCATTCTGCACGTTACCACAGTAGATTTGAACAAAACAATTTAGATGAAGTTTAATTAAGTTCAGACATTCGGCTTTAATTCAGTCAGTTGAGCAAAATGATTTCACAAAAATGTGAGGAACTAAAGCCTTTTTTAAACTCAACCCCTTCATTTCAGGGCTCAAAAGTAATTGGACAAATTAAATAATTGTAAATAAAATGTTCATTTCTAATACTTGGTAGAAGACCCTTTGTTGAGAATGACTGCCTGAAGTCTTGAATTCATGGACATCACCAGACACTGTGTTTCCTGCCTTTCAATGGTCTGCCAGGCCTTTACTGCAGCCATTTTCTGTTGCTGTTGGTCTGTGGGTCTTTTTGTCTGAAGCTTAGTCTTTAACAATTGAAATGTGGCTCTATTGGGATGAGATCAGGTGACTTTTCCATTTAAGAATATCCCCCTTCTTTGCTTTAATAAACTCCTAGGTTGCTTTGGCTTTATGCTTTGGGCCATTGTCCACCTGTATTATGAAACACCAATCAGTTTGGTTGCATTTCGCTGGATTTGAGCAAACAGTACGTCTCTGAAAACACCAGAATTCATCCGGCTGCTTCTGTCCTGTGTCACATCATCAATAAACACTAGGGACCAAATGTCACTGGCAGCCATGCATGCCCAAGCCACTACCTCCGCTGTGTTTAACAAATGATGTGATGTGCATCATGAGCGGTACCATGCCTTCACTATACTTTTTTCTTTCCATCATTCAGGTAGAGGTTGATCTTGGTTTCATCTGCCCAATCAAAGTTCTTCTAGAACTGTGCTGATTTTCTAAGATTGTTGTTTAGCAAATTCCAACCTAGTCTTCTTATTCTTGAGGCTTCTGTGTGGCTTGCACTGTGCAGTGAACCCTCTGTATTTATTTACATGCAGTCTTCTCTTTATGGTAAATTTGGATATTGATACATTACATCCTGGAGTGTTTTGTTCACTTAGTTGACTATTGTGAAGGGGTTTCTCTATACCATGGTACTTATTCTGTGATCATCCACCAATGTTGTCTTCCGTGGGCATCCAGGTCTTTTTACATTGTTGAGGTCACCAGTGCTTTCTGCTTTCTCAGGATGTACCAAACTGCAACTCTTGCCACTCCTAATATTGTAGCAATTTCTTGGATGGATTTTTACTGTTTTAGTAGATGAAGGATGTCCTGGTTCACCTCCATGGAGAGCTCCATTGACCACATATTTACTTTTAAGCAAAATCTTGAAATGCAAGCACCACACCTCAAATCAGCTCCAGACCTTTTATGTGATTAATGAATGAAATAACAAAGGAATTGCCCACATCTGCCCATGAAACAACCTTTGAATCAATTGTCCAATTAGTTTTCGTCCATTTAAAAACAGTGAGGCACATGTAAAGGAGCTGGAACTCCTAAACCCTTCATCCAATTTTAATGTGGATACTTTCAAATGAAAGCTAAAAGTCTGGACTTTTTGACCATGTACACTATATATCTATAACACGAATATGTTTCAGTAAACAGGTAAAAAAAATTGTGACAGTGCCCAAATATATATGGACCTAACTCAGGTCCTAAGAGTATTTTTTTTTATAACATGTTGGATAATTTTGGTCAATCTCCTAAATACGTTGCAATAAAGTCACTCATGACTGAGCTCTGGAACTATTTGATAATTCATTTCTGATTTTGCTGACTTCCCACTGTGAACATAGATATATGGTTATACTCCAACTATCCAATTATTGGAAATGCCTTGTTCACTGTTTTATTTTCATTTTTGTATTATTATTCTATTTGTCTCAGTGGAGACATATATCATGATAATTGCAAGACGTATAAATAGATGTAAATGGTAGGATTAGAATATAATGCAGAATGCTGCGATAGCTATATAGGAGTTATTTGCATTGCCTGACATGTGCACTTAATTAGTAGGAGCAGGTATTTTTAAAACAAGTTGGATTTTTATTTTTTTCTTTAAAACCTAACTATTCTGATTATTTTAGTCACATTATTAGTTTTTTTCATTGCATTTAGCCAGATTGTAAAAATTGAATTTCTATAAGTCATAAAATAAATTGTTTTATAAAATCCTATTACTTCTACAGTATTATATGTTTCACCTTATTTCCATTCACATCATTAGTTGATAACTTGAAGAAAATTAGACTTAGAAATAGAGTCAGAATTTGAAGGTCACAGCGTTTAGTTGATCATAGATCCTTTTTAGAGCCGGCATATTATTTATCCTGTGTAGGAGTTTATTTATTTAGATTTGGTGCTGAAGGGATTAAGGTTTCTTTTCTATCCTGCTGTGATTGACATGAAGTTGTAATCTCAGCCGTTGCAACTCCCTTCCATATATAAACCAGGTGTCTCAAACATGCGGCACCGGGGAGAACTTCAACAGTGCAGGGAGCAGTGTTATGACTTCCTGCTGCGGCACTAACAAGCTTTGACGCTTACCTGATCAAAGCAAGTCGCCAGGCAATGAGAGGCCCGCAGCTGCTGTCGGCGTACGACGTCACCTGTGGGCCTCTCATTGACTGATGGCTTGTATTAATCTTGCAGAGCTTGTCAGTCCCACTGCCGGAAGTCTTAATACAGCGGCGGCCCCCTGCACTGCACTGCTGGCATGTTGAAGGTTATAAAACTGTGTGTGAGAAACAATGTGTGAGAGTGAATGTGAGTGTGTGTGAGTGAGTGTGTAAGAGAATGTGTGTGAGTGTGTGTGAAAATCTGCGTGTGTAAGTGTGTGAGAGAATGTGTACAATATATGTGACAGTGAGTGTGTGAGTGTTTATGTGAGAATGTGAGAGAATGTGTGTGTATGAGAGTGAGTGAATTTGTGAGTGTGTAAGAGTGAGTTTGTGAGAGAATATGTGTGAGTGTGTGAGAGAATGTGTGTGTATGTGAGAATGTGTGAGAGTAAATGTGTGAGTGTGTGAAAGAATGTGTGTGTGAGAGTGAGTGTGTGACAATGTGAGTGTGTGAGAGAATGGTTGAGGTGAGTGCGTTTGTTAGAGAATGTGAGTGTGAGAATGTGTGTGTATGAGAGTGAGTGAGTGTGTGAGAGTAAGTGTATGAGAATTTGAGCGTGTGAGAGAATGTGTGATAATGAGTGATGTGTTAGAGAATGTGTGTGAGTGTGTGAGAGAATGTGAGTGTGTGTTTGTGTGTGTGAGAGTGAGTGTGTGAGAGAATGTTTGTGTATGATAGTGTTGAATCATTGTTGATTGCCCACAGCTATTCTAATATTGACTTCTGTTGTCGTTGTTGCATCCTGGGTGATTATTGATCCAAGTAGGTTGAATTCCTTTACCACTTCTAGTTTATCACCATTCATCTGAAATGTATCCTTGTCATACCTGGCAATAGTCAAAATCTTTATGCTCTTTGTAGCAGTCCTATGTTCGAGCTTTTCATCTTGATACTCCATAATACAGTTTAAATTTTAGATTGAAAGTGTTTAGCCACCACTTTTTTATTGATTATCTATCCTTGGAATATCCAATCTGGGGGGGGGGTGAGACACCTGTTAACCTCACCAAACAGCTGTTACCAACACCTGCCAGAAGTTCTTGACTACAGCTCCGCCATTTCAATTGTGGCTGTGATTGGGTACAGCAAACCCATCACTATTCAAATTAAACTGAAGTATTTGGCCATAGTCACTAGAGACGGTGGAGAACTTCTGGGTTCCTCCAACACCAGTAAGAACTGATCGGCAGTGATACTGGGTGACCCACCATCGCCGATTAGATATTGATGGCCTATCTTAACTATGATCCATCAATAAAAAAAGAAGTGGCTAAACCCTTTAAACCCTTTAAATGGGTACAAAGTGCATATCATTATATGGAGGACCTGGGATATCCATGCATTGCACTGATAGTCTTTTGGTTTCAGTAGGAAATGTGTAATACCTTTTTTACCCTCTGGAGGTGCTGCAGGAAGATAGAACACTTCTACAATTCTATCTCTGATTACAACTTGTGATACCCTGTGATTATTTTCTTTTCTTGTTACCATTCTCACAAAAGTGATTTTCTATGTTAGGCAGATTTTAAAGGGGGCTCCGATCCACTTTGTATAGAATACTGCATCACTTTCTTCAATGAACTAAACTTCCTGTGAATTGAGGCTGTTCGGTTTCCTTGTAAATACGACCATTTTTATCATTTGGATAAATCTTGTGATAAGATGTAATAAAATCCAATCTTTACTCTCTCGGGCTTTACATAAACGCAATTTTCTAGACTGACATCATTTCTCAGTTCCATAAACTGGAATGTTATTTTGTATCGTATGATGCAGGAAAGAAGAGTGACATCATCGGGAATGTGAGCAACGTGTCAATCGCAGGTTGACTGACACTTACACATTACTTAATTTTCCCCTCTTCTTACAAAATGTACATT
This sequence comes from Allobates femoralis, assembly GCA_033576535.1. NCBI lineage: Eukaryota > Metazoa > Chordata > Amphibia > Anura > Aromobatidae > Allobates > Allobates femoralis. The sequence goes on along the minus strand of JARQOC010000002.1, from coordinate 48,286,231 downwards.
ACAAATCCCCCTGTTGATAGCAGGGCTGTCAGTTCTATAGATGACATAGGGCTGGATTGTGCAAGCAACTGAAAGAGCTCGATTCAGTAAAGTCACTCATGGGTGGTAAGTCGACTGTAAATATTATTGAGTTTGCCATTCAAGGGCTTAGGAAGTATCTAGGCTTTCTAGCAGAAATTGGCCAGGTGCTCTCCGTAAATCCTCGATGACTCATTAATATCCACAGGATGGTGAAGCCTCAGGATTGCACGGATCTCCCAATCATGGAAGCAAACAATAGCAAATCCTATTGATGTACGTGATGTGCTTACCACCGCCATCAGAAGTAAAGTTTAGTGAGAGTTTACGTCTATTGGGTTCATCATGGGTGACTGATTTCTTATACTCGAAATAGGGATGGGAAATGGAAGGATATCAAAACGAAGAGTCTGGTTCTATGTATTCCTCCGAGAACTCTTTCTTGCTATTCTTTTTGCCTTCAGCCAACTAATACGTGCATTAAAGGGAACCTGTTATTAAATTCATGTTGCCCATAGCAGATGCAGAATGAATTGGAGCCTGAGTAGGCAACTGCATCCTAGTCTGCTCCTGCGTTTCAGAGAACACAAGGTTTGAGAAGCCGGTAAGGTACTATAGGGTATGACCTGACCAGTCGAGTTTGACCTCAACCATTCTCCATCCACCGTGCCCCAATGAATTGACAGATCTGTTACCATTTATATACATACGGAGATACAAAGGGAGAGACCTGTCAATTATCGGGAGCTGTCCATGCAGAAGGCTTTCTCTGAAACATTGCAACATTGGCAGTGTGAATATAAGGACAGGTTCACTTTATAGCACTACTCCAGCATTTCTTTTTTTAAAATGGGAGTGATTTTAACCTATGTTCACTTATCCTACTTTTATACTCACCCTCCAGTGTCTTTACGTTTTTCAGCCCTGCTCCTGATTTGCAGCACCGTCATGTGACCACAACTTCTGACTGGCCAGAAGTCACAAGTTTCTATCACAAGCTGTCAATACAAGTGAAGCAGAGCACAAAAAGTTAGAATGAGGCTCTCACAGACTTGAGTAAAAGTAATGTTCATCAGCAATGTTACATAGTCAGCACAGCATATATGGCATATAACTCTATGTGTGCTATACAGTGTTGGCCAAAAGTATTGACACCTCTGCAATCAGATAATACTCAGTTTCTTCCTGAAAATGATTGCAATCACAAATTCTTTGGTATTATTATCTTCATTCAATTTGTCTTCAATGAAAAAAACACAAAAAGAATTGTCCTAAAGCCAAATTGGATATAATTCCACACCAAACATAAAAAAGGGGGTGGCCAAAATTATTGGCACTGTTAGAAAAATCATGTGATGCTTCTCTAATTTGTGTAATTAACAGCACCTGCAACTTACCTGTGGCACCTAACAGGTGTTGGCAATAACTAAATCACACTTGCAGCCAGTTGACATGGATTAAAGTTGACTCAACCTCTGTCCTGTGTCCTTGTGTGTACCACATTGAGCATGCAGAAAAGAAAGAAGACCAAAGAACTGTCTGAGGACTTGAGAAACCAAGTTGTGAGGAGGCATGAGCAATCTCAAGGCTACAAGTCCATCTCCAAAGACCTAAATGTTCCTGTGTCTACCGTGCGCAGTGTCATCAAGAAGTGTAATGCCCATGGCACTGTGGCTAACCTCCCTAGATGTGGACGGAAAAGAAAAATTGACAAGAGATTTCAACGCAAGATTGTGCGGATGGTGGATAAAGAACCTTGACTAACATCCAAACAAGTTCAAGCTGCCCTGCAGTCCGAGGGTACAACAGTGTCAACCCGTACTATCCATCGGCGTCTGAATGAAAAGGGACTGTATGGTAGGAGACCCAGGAAGACCCCACTTCTTACCCCGAGACTTAAAAAAGCCAGGCTGGAGTTTGCAAAAACTTACCTGAGAAAGCCTACAATGTTTTGGAAGAATGTTCTCTCTTTATGGGCAAAGGCATCAACATAGAGTTTACAGGAGAAAAAAAGAGGCATTCAAAGAAAAGAACACGGTCCCTACAGTCAAACATGGCGGAGGTTCCCTGATGTTTTGGGGTTGCTTTGCTGCCTCTGGCACTGGACTGCTTGACCGTGTGCATGGCATTATGAAGTCTGAAGACTACCAACTAATTTTGCAGCATAATGTAGGGCCCAGTGTGAGAAAGCTGGGTCTCCCTCAGAGGTCATGGGTCTTCCAGCAGGACAATGACCCAAAAAACACTTCAAAAGCACTAGAAAATGGTTTGAGAGAAAGCCCTGGAGACTTCTAAGGTGGCCAGCAATGAGTCCAGACCTGAATCCCATAGAACACCTGTGGAGAGATCTAAAAATGGCAGTTTGGAGAAGGCACCCTTCAAATATCAGGGACCTGGAGCAGTTTGCCAAAGAAGAATGGTCTAAAATTCCAGCAGAGCATTGTAAGAAACTCATTGATGGTTACCGGAAGCGGTTGATCACAGTTATTTTGGCTAAAGGTTGTGCAACCAAGTATTAGGCTGAGGGTGCCAATACTTTTGTCTGGTGCATTTTTGGAGTTTTGTGTGAAATGATCAATGTTTTGCTTTTTGCTTCATTCTCTTTTGTGTTTTTTCATTGAAGACAAATTAAATGAAGATAATAATACCAAAGAATTTGTGATTGCAATCATTTTCAGGAAGAAACTGGGTATTATCTGACAGAATTGCAGGGGTGTCAATACTTTTGGCCAACACTGTATAGGACACAAGGGAACAGACATTTTTCAAGTATTGACCAGTATGTGGGGTACTCAGCCAAAAGACATGTTACATTTCATGGATGTAGAGCAGAAAATAATGTGGCCCTCATCACTGGTTCTTTTTAAAAATAGCACTTTACTGGAAATAGGATGAGAAATAAGGAAGTCAGATATTAAATCACAAATGCTCAATACAAGTCTATGAGAGCGAAAACAAAGCTAGAACAAGACTCTCATAGACTTACACTGAGTTGTTGTGATCTCTGGCTTGATCCATAAACACTGGAGCAGCTGGCAGGTGAAAAATTGCAGAAAACCAACTGGAGCAATGCTGTTATCAGATGAAGATATCGGAGGGTGAGTATAAGGGGTATTTCATGCACAGCGATGTCACTAGCGAGATTGCTGATACGGCGCAGTTTTTGTGACGCAACAGCGACCTCGCCAGCAATCTCGCTATGTGTGACATGTAGTAGCGACCAGGCCCCTGATGAGAGATCGCTGATTGTGTTGGAATGTCTTGGACCATGTTTTGATCGTCGGGCTTCCGCTGGGCAGCATGCATCAGTGTAGGTGACACGGGCAACGACCAGCGATCCCCAGTCTGCACCCAAGACCCTGAACGATCCCAATGACCGTTGGGTATCGGCCACAGAATGGAGATCGCTGGTAAGTCTGCCTGTATGGCATCTCACCAGCGACCACGTAGCGATGCACTACCGATCCCGGCCAGGTCGGATCGTTGTCGGGATCGCTGGTGTGTTGCTATGTGTAACGGGGCCCTAAGACATGGGAATTTGATTAGAAGCACCACTCCGGCAGTAAAGAAAAAAAAACAAAACACTTGACTGGTGCTTTAAAGAGACGGTTGAGTATTAGTAATACAGAACTTCCAAAAACAGCACCACTGTCTACAGGTTATGTCTCAGTTTAGAACTCAACTACAGTCAGTTTTGAGAATGACACTAAAATGATATTTTCACATGATCTGCTGCCCTCTGGTTTTTATTTGTGTTTGTTTGATGTTTCTATCACATACAGAAATATAATTGCAATCATATTATGACACCAAAAGGTTATATTGACAGAATGAGTTAATGCAGCAAGTCAATATTTGCAGTGTTGACCCTTCTTCTTCAGGACCTCTGCAATTCTCCCTGGCTGCTCTCAATCAACTTCTGGACCAAATCCTGACTGATAGCCGTCCATTCTTGCATAATCAATGCTTGCATTTTGGCAGAATTTGTTGGTTTTTGTTTGTCCACCCGTCTCTTGATGATTGACCACAAGTTCTCAATGGGATTAAGATCTGGGGAGTTTCCAGGCCATGGACCCAAAATCTCTATGTTTTGTTCCCTGAGCCATTTAGTTATCACCTTTGCTTTATGGCAAGGTGCTCCATCATGCTGGAACAGGCATTGTTGGGCGCCAAACTGCTCTTGGACGGTTGGGAGAAGTTGCTCTTGGAGGACATTCTGGTACCATTCTTTATTCATGGCTGTGTTTTTAGGCAAGACTGTGAGTGAGCCGATTCCCTTGGCTGAGAAGCAACCCCACACATGAATGGTTTCAGGATGCTTTACAGTTGGCATGAGACAAGACTGGTGGTAGCGCTCACCTCTTCTTCTCCGAATAAGCTGTTTTCCAGATGTCCCAAATAATCGAAAACGGGATTGATCAGAGAAAATGACTTTACCCCAGTCCTCAGCAGTCCACTCCCTGTACCTTTTCCCCAGTCCTCAGCAGTCCACTCCCTGTACCTTTTGCAGAATATCAGTCGGTCCCTGATGTTTTTCTGGAGAGAAGTGGCTTCTTTGCTGCCCTCCTTGAAACCAGGCCCTGCTCAAAGAGTCTCCGCCTCACAGTGCGTGCAGAAGCACTCACACCAGCCTGCTGCCATTCCTGAGCAAGCTCGGCACTGCTGGTAGTCCAATCCCGCAGCTGAAACAGTTTTAAGATACGGTCCTGGTGCTTTCTGGTCTTTCTTTAGCGCCCTGGAGCCTTTTTGACAACAATGGAAGCTCTCTCCTTGAAGTTCTTGATGATGCGATAGATTGTTGGCTGAGGTGCAATCTTTCTAGCTGCGATATTCTTCCCTGTTAGGCCATTTTTGTGCAGTGCAGTGATGGCAGCACGTGTTTCTTTAGAGATAACTATGGTTAACTGAAGAGAAACAATGATACCAAGCACCAGCCTCCTTTTAAAGTGTCCAGTGGTGTCATTCTCACTTAATCATGACTGATTGATCGCCAGCCCTGTCCTCATCAACACCCACACCTGTGTTAATGGAACAATCACTAAAACGATGTTAGCTGCTCCTTTTAAGGCAGGACTGCAATGATGTTGAAAAGTGTTTTGGGGGTTAAAGTTCATTTTCTAGCCAAATACTGACTTAGCAAGTAATTGCTGTTAAGCTGATCACTCTTTATGACATTATGGAGTATATGTATATTGCCATTAGAAAAACTGAAGCAGTAGACTTTGTTAAAATTAATATTTGTATCATTCTCAAAACTTTTGGCCATGACTGTACATAGCATTCAGTAGTACACATCTACACCTAATACAGTTGAAACCAGAGGTTTCCATGAATTATATAAAAAGACACACTTTCATGTTTTTCTCAGAATCTGACATGAAATCAGTATAAACCTTTCCTGTTTTAGGTCAGTTAGGATTACCATAATTATTAATATTTGCCAAATACCAGAATTATGAAAGAGAGGATGTTTTAAGGCATTTTTATTACTTTTTGCCAAGTCACAAGCTTACATACATTTCATTAGTGTTTAATGCCATTGTCATTAAACTGTATCACTCGGATCTCACATTTTGGATATCCTTCCATAAGCTTCTCACCATAGTTGGTAGGAACGTGGGCCCATTCCTCCCGACAGAACTGGTGTAACTGATCCATGTTTGTAGGTCGCCTTTTCAGCTTTGTCCATATTTTTTCAATAGCTTTGAGATCAGGGCTTTGTGATAACCCCTCCAAAACATTAACTTTTGTTATCCTTAAGACACTTTGTAACCGATGTGGCAGGATGCTTTGGATCATTGTCCATTTGGAAGACCTATTTCTATTTCCACCCAAGCTTTAACGTCCTGGCTGACATCTTGAGATGTTGCTTCAGTATTTCCGCATGTTCTTCCTCATGATGCCATCTATTTTGTGCAGTTCACCAGTTCCTGCTGCAGCAAAACACCCCCAGAACATGATGCTGCCACCCCTGTGTTTCACAGTTGGGATGGTGTTTTTAGGCTTCCAAGTTTCTCCCTTTTTCCTCAAAAAGTAACGATGGTCATTATTGCCAAACAGTTTAATTTTAGTTTCGTCAGACCACAGAACATGTCTTCAAAAATGTAGGTCATTGTTCATGTGTGCATTTGCAAAAATGAATCTGGCTTATGTTTCTTTTGTAGTAATGGCTTCTTTCTGGCAGAGTGGCCTTTCAGCCCATGCTGATAATTTGCTCGTTTCACTGTAGACAATGTCACAATCTTACCAGCCTCCGACAACATTTTCACAAGGTCTTTTGCTTTTGTTCTTGGGGTGATATCCACATGTCGGACCAAAGCATGTTCATCTCTGGGATACAGAACCCATCTCCTTCCTGAGTGGTATGATGGCTGGACATTCCCATTGTGTTTGTACTTGCATATCATTGTTTGCACAGATGAACGAGGCACCTTCAGGTATCTGGAAATTGCCCCCCAAAGATGAACAAGAATCTTCAAGTCCATAATTCTCTTCCTAATATCTTGGCTGATTCTTTAGACGTTCCCATAAAACTACACAAAGAAGCAGTGTGTTTTAGGTGTGCGCTAAAATACATCCACAGGTGTATCTTTAATTAATTCAGATGTTGGCAATAAAACTATTAGAAGTTTTGAAATACATGACATCATCATATGGGCTGCCCACAATTGTTTGTAAACTTGTGACTTTGCAGAAAGTCATAAAAATACCTTAAAACATTCTCTCTCTCCCATAATCCTGGCATGAGTTTTTAAGTAAGGTTTTCTGGATGAATATATGATGGATATGTCCTCCTTACCCAGCGGCATAACTTGAAACTCAAGGGCCCTGATACAAAAGCATCAATGGGGATTCCAATTATTGCAAATCTTTTATGGATCTATATGTAGCAAAGCATTTTTCCAGCCCTGACCACAGTGAAACTGATATGAGGCTGCTCATTTCAAAAAGCAACTTCAAATCTCAGAAAGAGAAAAGAATTTGGGAATACAAATTCATAACGCCCTTTGACACATTCAAAACAGGATTAAATGTCTCACATGGACTCATGGGTTCTTATAGAAAATAAAAGGGCATTTGGGTATATCACATCTTTCAACAGACTCCATTTAGAGGACAATGAAATTTTGACACTTCTTATGTGAACTGTCTCGCACCGATTTATGGCTTTCCTTTCTACACTCACTGAGGAATCTTCAGGTCTCCACGGGTCAATAATCATAGAACAATATTACAATGGGTTCCTCTTATCTTGGAATTTTGACTTTACCTTACCTTCTCTGCTCCTCTTCCCCCTCCCCCCCAGCCTAACTTTGCTTTATGTCACTTGTCATATTTACTACATCATCTAACCCTGCTTATGTATATATGTATATGCCTTCAGAATCTGTGTCATTATCAGCCTGATGAAGGGGCCGCAGTGTCCTGAAAGCTTGCTATGTTACTATCTCTTTAGTTAGCCATTAAAAGGTATCAACCACTGAGGACTCTCAGATTCCAATATTTGTCTACTGGCTAACACGGTACAAACATTCTTTACCTTAACAGCATTAGTCATTTTCTTAAGGCCAAAATAACTTTTGGCGCCCCCAAGGCTATAGGACCCTGGTGTGATTGTAATCCCTGCACCTATTTGAGTTACGCCCCTGTCCTTACCCCTTTGATGTGCACAAATATGGAGGTGCAGTCTGAGAAGAAGACTGAAAAACAAATCTATCATTTCCTAGTATAGGTTGGGAAGTAAAGGTTGTGAACTTTCCTTTTGCAGCTGCCTTGTTTGGGTCGTGCTAATAACTAACACCTTATCTAAAGGTTATTTATGAGACCTTTTTCCATTTCTTCTCTAGCATTAGTTCTGATTTTATATGATGTGCAGACGTGAATACCGGATATTCCTATACTTGTCATGTCTACACCTGTTCCTGGAAATGACAGCTCAAAACAACTATGAATAGGACTCGGTCCAGGATTTCACTTCCTACATTTAATGGTACAAAGTTCATGAAGGACACAGAATGCATTTATTTATATTGCCATGAAAAAACTAAGTAAATGAGTTTCCTTAATATAATTTAATAAGAGAAAACAACATAAAAATAAATTATATTAACATGCATCATAACTAACTACCAACGGTGCCAGAATGGCTCCAGGAAAAAAGGGCACACATCTCATACTCCCAGGAGGAGCCTCTTCTGAATGTTCCTTTCATTATGGACAATTGGAATAAAGTCTCCTTGAAATAAACATGGCTATAAGCATACATTTCTGTACATCGTGCATCATTGCATGTGATCCCATCTTGATTTAACTTGCCCTATGTGTGAATGTGGAGCACAAATGGGCTGGGGTACCCATCAGCTGGGCGAGTAGTCGGGATTACGGTGGCTGCGCCCAATGCTGTAGCCCTGGCTAACATTGGTAAGGGAAAGTTAAAATGGAGAAAAATAAATAAAAGAGAAATAAAGAGTTTGTGACATCAGTTCTCCAGCTTCTTCCCTCAGGGTTTGTAATCCCTGAGCAGCCTAGGGACTGGATCCCTGATAGCAGTGTGGCTTTTGCGACGAGCTGCTTAAGCTCCCTTTTCACAGACCTTATTCCCTCCCCTCTCCTCACACTGAACTCAAAACTACCACCTCCCCCAGCCAGAAGTTGAGCTTAGCCAGGGAATCAGGCCCTAATATTCAATGTCTTCATTAGGGATCAAAAAAGCAAAATAGTTTGCGCCAGACTGCTTTCAATTAATTAATGGGGTCGGTCTTTTATCCCCTCCGCTCACCTTCTAATGTTGTGCCTCTCCGCACAACTGGATTGATGGTATTCTCTGCTGGGCTCTCCTTATTGAGCTGTAAGAGGCGGGGTAGAAGCTGCACGTGCCCTCCGTATCTCCCAATGCACGTGACTGCTCCAGGGGAGTGGTGGAATGACGTTTGCCAGGTCCTGTGAACCAAAGCTGCTGTCTAACACGCTTCCCGACGGGGAAGAAAACGTTTGCAGCTCCAAAGAATAATGTGATATAGTAAGCGCTAAGGTACACACAAGGACTCGGCACGAGGATGTGGCACCCCGCAACGAGTGCGTCACAAGAGGGTATTGCAGCCATAAATGCAGCCGCAATATTCTCTGACACGGCAGTGATCTAGTTAATTTAGAAATCCAACCCTGCATGCACCACCTAGAACAGAGGGCCAATCCTAGGTCCTGGTGGGTGGAGTGTTAGGGAAGTGTAGGAGAACAGACCCTTAGTCTAGTCAGTTGAAGAAGGGATCTAGAACTTGACCTGAGCAGTCTAGAACTTGGAGAGGAGCGGGGGCTCCGCACCCCGTGCAGCCCCCGGGTCGTCACCGGTCGGGTGTCAGCACCTGAGGCCTTAACAACCGGGATTGGGCTTTATTACCACGGGTTCCCAAAAGACTCCCGTGCCCACAACTCACAGCCGGTTCACTGGTACCGAAGCTGGCAGCAGTTCACCTCTGCTATGCGAACCAGAAGCGTGGAGGAGCAGCTTTACAGGAGCACCCCACCACCAGCCAACTTCCAGTCGTCTAACCAGCGGTGTACCCACTGAGGGATCCAAGGCTCCCCAAAACATCCAGAACGTACATCATGGATAGGGCATTGAAGCAGCCTCCCCGTACCCGACCTGGTATTCCTGGGCGACAATGGCAACCACTTAGTTAGAATGGAGGAACACTACGGATGTCTAAGGGACACCACCACTGCTGAGTCCACCTGGTCCACTACCTGTAAACTGTATACCATGTACTGCCTGCTGGTTACAGTAAAGACCCGTTGCAGAGACTTTCTGTGTCCGTGCTTCCTTATGAACTGTCCGTCCGCACTACAAGGTAACCGCAGCTGCCGCACAACATCTTAAGCAGCTCCAGCCTCCGGGGATCACCGCTCAGCCTGTGGGGAGCGTTCCATCTTGCTGCTATCCATCCCCTGGGGGTTCCGCAGCGTCGGTAGTCCTTACCGAACTTACTCATAGGTGGCGTCACGAATAAATTAAAAACCCCTTTAATCTGTTCCACCAAGACGTCTTCAACACTTTTGATCTGCACTACACCGGGCCCGCTACCGGCAGGCGCGGCCCACCCGGGACAAGGAGGAAGGAAGCATCGCCTGTCTAAACCGGAGTCCCGGCCACGGTGAGTCATAGATATATTACCTCTCAGCTTTAATCATCAAATGGATCCCTTTAGCCACAACGCATTTCAACGGCAATTGCGTCTTTTTCAAGTGATCATCCATTTGATGATTAAAGCTGAGAGGTAATATGTCTACGTGCCGAGTCCTTGTGTGTACCTTAGCGCTTACTATATCACATTATTCTTTGGAGCTGCATTCATTAGGGATCAGGCAGTGTATGCATGCATTGGGTTCCCAGCATAGGGAGCTCCAATTCCCTTCAGACATGGCATTATGATTGATTGGGGAGAAATATCATTTGTGGTGGCCAAACCACAGGGGTGCCACATGAAAGGTGTACGAAGCGATCCTCACAGGAGTCATACGATAGGGTAACTGTGGCCTAAAATTTTAAAGGTACTCATGATGTGATCCATACTGCCCAAACCATCACAGCCAAGTATATTTTTCTCTTTAGTGTGAAACCTGTAAATTACTGGGTGCGGCACTGGACTAGGCTTTTCTCTGGCTATAATTTCCACCTGGATTGCCCAACTGTTTTTTCTCTGGATCACTGAGATATTTCTTTAAAAAAATACACTTACTGACAGTCATACAACCAGGCTCTGGTTGTCATGCTGCCTGCAGTTTGGACAGCATAAATCAGCTGTCAGGTTCCCTTTAAAAATTAGATGGCTTAGTAAATCAGCTTTATCAAATACATGATAATTCTCTGTTCATTATCTATTAACCATACTGCATACAGTAAAAGAGAAAAAGCAGGGGTTTGTCCGTGCTAGACCACAGGAAAAAAAACAAAGATGCAAGCAAACCTTTATTCACACTCAAGCCAACGCATTTTGTATTTCAAGAAAGTAATAGGTATTTGTGTGAGCGCTGGGGAATCAACCGGCACCAAGGCTATTATGAATAATTACCTCTCAGCTTTATTTGTGCAATAAAAAGGCAGGGTCCTTTAGGCCACAACGTGTTTCTACGCTCTCCAAGCGTCTTCCTCAAGTGGAAATGCTAGGAGAGCGTAGAAACGCGTTGTGGCCTAAAGGACCCTGCCTTTTTATTGCACAAATAAAGCTGAGAGGTAATCATTCATAATAGCCTTGGTGCCGGTTGATTCCCCAGCGCTAACACAAATACCTATTACTTTCTTGAAATACATTCCACCTCCGCTACGTGGAGAGAGGTATGGAGCAGCTCCGGGCAATAGGACCTTGGATGACGTCTTAGACATGCCCACAAACCCGCTACGTGACGGCTCACGTGTGAGGAGTTAGGATCGAGGACGCCAAGTAATCTCCATTATCCACAGCAGTTCGATAGATGAAGGAACAGGGAGACAAACACTATTGAACAAAGCATCTTGTTGTGCAGACGGCACAACAAACACAGGTGAGATCCTCATTCATATAACCTGTTTCCAACGATAGCTACAGAGTGGCGCAAAAATATCACTTTTTTGTCAACGCATTTTGTGGCCACCTGGCCACTTCATCAGGGCAGCAATGTTACAGACAGTTCACAAGAAGTCATTATATACATTACACCAATGACATCATGGTGATGTCAGTTCCTGTGGGAACTCCCACATTGGATAAAACCCTAGAAATTAAGATCCTGATGAGAAATTATTATAAAACTGTGGCTAAAAAGACATTTATCTATTCTAATAAAACCCTAAGCCAGCTTCCGTCAGTATGTCATCAAAATGACGTCACATCCTGACTGAAGCTGGCTGTATACCTAACCAAGATGGCCGACCATTAGCGGGAGCGGGGTTAACACAGCCCCACTACCGACATCGGTGGCCTCTGCAGCTCCCTACACTGTCCCTACACTAGCCAAAGACCCCCCCGCAACAGACCCCCCCGCCAGTGCCTCCACAGCCGCCGCCGCCACCGCAGCCTTCCTCACCAGCTTCATTGTGCCTCCATTTCTGCCCGCTCACTGCCTGCCGGGATGTGTATTTCTTCGCTGTGATGTCACTGTGACGCTCCACACACGCTCTCCCCTGCCTCCGCTCTCTTCTACACTCCATCACAGAGGGGCGGGAATTTCCTGTCTGTCTCACAGGGGATTGTGGGAGATGTAGTCCGCACCATGCTCTCCCATCAAGCGCCCCGGGGAGAAGCTGGCGGTGTCGGGAACTACAACTCCCAGAGTCCCCGCCACACCCACTCGGTTGAGGAGCTGCGTGGTGACTGAGTGTCACCAAGGATGAGTCAGGCTGGGATGTGAGCGGCCGCGGCGGGGGACACGCCGGGGGCGAGCTGGGCACGTCACCACCTCAGCCGGCACCGGCCTCCATCCTCCTGCACTCATCCCCCCCCCCATCTCAAGCACCCAGCGCTCACCCCCTCCCCACCTGTGCTCTCCCCCCCAGACTCCATCCACCTGTGCCCCCCATGGACTCCATCCTCCTGCGCTCAAACCTCCCCTCGCCCCTGGACTCCATCCCCAGACTCCATCCTCCTGCACCCTCCCACCCCCCGGACTCCACCCTCCTGCGCTCACCCTGACTCCCGAACTCCATCCACCTGTGCTCACCCCCCACCCTCCATCCCCGCACTCCATCCTCCTGCACCCACCCCCTCCCCAGACTCCATCTTCCTGCGCTCAATCCCCCCGGAATCCATCTTCCTGCGCTCACCGCTCACTATGCTCACCCTCCCCCCCGGACTCAATCCTCCTGCGCTCACCCCCCCCCCCAGACTCCATCCTCCTGCGCTCACCCCTCCCCCGTAGTCCATCCTCCTGCGCTCACCCCCCTCGGACTCCAGCCTCCTGCACTCGATCACCCGGCCTCCATCGTCCTGTGCTCAACCACCCGGCCCCTCCATCCTCCTGCGCTCGACTACCCGGCCACCATCCTCCTTCGCTGACCGCTGCCTCTCCATAAACTCTGGTAACCACTAAGCCGCTGTATACTCTGCTAAGCACTCTGCTTCGGGCAGGTGTGGACCATGGAACAGCGGCCGGGTGTGGGCAGGAGGGGCCCCTTCTTGCCCTCACCCCACCGCTGTTCCATGGCCCCCTCCTGCCCGCACCCACCCGCTGTCCCCGAGCCCCCTTCTGCCCGCACCTGTCCGCTCTTCCCTGGCCCCCTCCCGCCTGCACCCGTCCGCTTTTCTCTGGCCCCCTACTGCCTGCACCCGGTCCCCTCCTGCCCGCTGTACCCTGGCCCTCTCCTGACCGCACCCGCCCGCTGTCCCCTCCTGGACTCCGGCACCCCTGCTCACTGGCACCGTTGCACACTGGTACTGCTGTAGGTATCTACTATATAATTGTCTACTTTTGTCTGTTTGTCTGTAACGCAAATCCTGCGTCGCTGGTCGCGGGAGGCTGGCCTAACCAATCAATCAGCAACAGGGACAGTTTGCCAGCAAATTGGCGCGGGATTTGAACCACGCTTTGCTAATTCGTTGTGCCCGGCCGGTTGCCTTGCCAGCAACCAGCGATATTAGCGCAGGATTTAAACCCAGTTTCCCTTTGCATTATTCTTAAATCTTTATAAATAAACTACATACATAGTCTAGAATACCCGATGCGTTAGAATCGGGCCAACATCTAGTATGATATAAAATGCTAAAACCAATGAATGTATTAAAATGCATAAATCAATGTGCAATTCAGCAAAAAGGATAGCAGCATAGAACCCATGTTTCAGCGGCTAAAAGATGGATAAAGAAACCCGATTTCCCATTCTAGCTGCTTATAGCTTCTGTGGTCATCATCTAAAGATACTTAAAAGCTTCAGTATCATGGTTAAATCAGTTTGATAAAAGAACATTAGAGCTGGTGCGGGTGTTTGAACTCATATTAGAGAGCCCACACTCCAATATACACTGGTATACATCATCATGATGTCATTGGTGTAATGTATATAATGGCTTCTTGTGAACTTGCTGTAACATTGCTGCCCTGATGAAATGGCCAGGTGGCCACGAAACGCGTTGGCTTGAGTGTGAATAAAGGTTTGCTTGCATCTTCAGTTTTTTCCCTGTGGTCTAGCAGGGACAAACTCCGGCTTTTTCTCCTTTACTGTATGTATCTGCATCCTGGGATCTGCAGCGGCCAAAACTTCTACAGGTGGTTGTGACTCTCACAACCATACCAGGTGAGTGGATTACCTTTGTTAAAAACACGCTGGTGTCCCTCATTTACCGCCTTAGTGCGCTCCCCCTCTCTCTAAATTTTTTGCAATTAACCAGACTGGAAATATACAAATAATATTTCTTGCCTTCAAAGAAAATGCACAAAGCATTAATGTTTGTAGGCATTTTAGATTTAAAGCACAACCATCATTTCAATATTTATTTAATAATAATGTAGAGCAAGTGATTATAATAAACTTTCAAATATACTTCATAAGTGAAATCTGGAAGAAAAACCTTTCAAAAACCTTCCAGAAGATGTCCCCACAATATGTTTCTAAACCTGACATATGCTGGTTATCAGGGAAATCCATCTTCAGAGCCACACATGAATACGGCCATATAATGGTGGTAGATGTAGCCTACAAAGCATTCACAGCTGATCAGAGTCTCAGGTTACCTCAGGCAAGACAATACTGATCTCAGGCTTTCAGCACACAACTTCTGTGATCTTATCTGAGCCCTCTGCATTCCCATCAGTTCTGCTCCATGTTATCAGCTGATTGCACAGAGCAGAGTTATGTGAATGCAGAGGAGTCAAATAAGATCAAAGGAGCTGTGTGCTGACAGCCTGAGCTTAGCACTATCACTGCCTGAGGTAACCTGAGGCTCTGATCAGCTGTAGTGAAGGGACATTTATTATATGTTACCACGCCACCCAAAGACTTCACGAACGTGCCACTGAATCTAAAGAAATAAACGCAAAGGAACTGCTCTGGCAGCTGAAGTTCAAGGCTGAAGAACAGACGAAGCAGCAGAAGTGTCAGAACGTGTCCGGACTTCACACCCACCACAGTCCCCCCACCCTATATGGCCGTATTCAGTGTGTGAGCTGAAGACGGATTTCCCTGAGAACCAGCATATGTCAGGTTTAAAAACAGCCTAGTGGGAACATTTTCTAGAAGGTGTATAAAAGGTTTTCTTCCAGATTTTACTTATGAAATATATTTGAAAGTTGATTATAATCACTTGCTCTACATTATTATTACATAAAAATTTCAATTTTAATTACACTTTAAGGCTTAAATTTTGCATTGTAAGTGCTGTAGGGAAATGAAATACTAGTTTACCCAGAGACAACTGATGAATGCTGGGGATCTTACAGGTAGAAAATACAAGAAGTTCAGCAATCCTGTAATTATAACATAGGTAATCTTATTCCAAAACAAGTTAAAAACATAGTGGAACATGAAAAAGAGGGACAAGTGAAACAATATAAAATCACATGAACGCCATAACACGTTTCGAACCGGCCCAGTTCTTAATCGTCTTACAGGTGGGATGATTGACAATTATCTAATGTTTAGAGGATTCTTCTAAAAAATGTAAACTGTGAAAAGAAGAAACTCCTTTAAAAATCCATGGCATTCCTTTAAATCTCATCTATTTCAATTCACAGGTCATTACGCGATCTAATATTGGAGATCCGAGTGACCTTAAATGTATATATGACATAAACGATGGCATGCAGTCATCTTCTGGAGCCGTGCAGCCCCGTGATCCCATGATTGGAGGCTTTACGCTAATCATTTATTAGACGACTTGACACAATGCATTTAGAACATGTGTCCTGAGCCGTGGTGATGTGTAAAGAGATCCCGCAAGCAACATTTCACATTTAAGTGTATGCAGCTGTCTTCTGAATCACAGAAAGAAATGAAGTACAGTATACAACAAATGAGGACATCTGGAAAATTAAGTCACACTACAGCATTATGGATGATATTGGCAGAAGTGACATATCATTCTATGCAATTACATCTGCTTTGGACCATTGCCTTATTTAACAGCTCTGCACTGGAACATTAATGCTATTTCTGGTGTTATATAGGAAATATACATTATGGATTCAA
Source organism: Allobates femoralis (assembly GCA_033576535.1). Classification (NCBI taxonomy): domain Eukaryota; kingdom Metazoa; phylum Chordata; class Amphibia; order Anura; family Aromobatidae; genus Allobates; species Allobates femoralis. The sequence continues at coordinate 48,270,060 of JARQOC010000002.1, read as the reverse complement.
ATATGTTGGTGAAAACATTACCTTGTTTTGGAGACAAAATATAATATCAATGTGTTTGTTCTGTGTCAAGAGATGCAACATGCCAGTGTTGGACCCCTACTTTGAGGTGCCCATGGTCAGCCTTAGTACTGTACCCCTAATATATTTGGCACTAATAAAGATCTATTTTATATGGTAACCAGTAGGTTCTGTGTGTACAATGATATATATAGAGATTAGAATGTGATTATACCTTGACGTGTACCGTATATACTCGCGTATAAGCCGAGTTTTTCAGCCCAAAATTTGGGCTGAAAAGTCCCCCTCGGCTTATACGCGAGTATATACGGTAATCCATATATATGCAGCAGCAGCCCAGGAGGTATACAGGCCCCCCCATCAAGCTCCAGGGCCCCCCCCCCCCTTGCGCGGCAGCCTGTAAAGTAAAATCATACTTACCACTGTCCCGCGCTGTCCCGCCACTTGCCGACACACGATCCCGGGCTTCATTCCGCGTCTTCTGTGGTCGCGGGCAATGACGTCATTGCCCGCGACCACAGGAAGCCGGAAGCCGGAAGCCGGAAGATGCGGAATGAAGCCCGGGATCGTGTGTCGGCAAGCGGCGGGACAGCGCGGGACAGTGGTAAGTATGATTTTACTTTACAGGCTGCTGCGCAAGGGAGGGGGGCCCTGGAGCTTGATGGGGGGGCCTGTATACCTCCGGGGCTGCTGCTGTATACAGCCCTGGGGCTGCTGCTGTATACAGCCCTGGGGCTGCTGCTGTATACAACTTTGGGGCTGCTGCTGCTGTATACACCACTGGGGCTGCTATACTACCTAAGGGCTGCTGTATATACCTCTGGGGCTGCTGTATACACCATTAGGGCTGCTGTATATACCTCTGGGGCTGCTGTATACTACCTTTGGGGCTGCTGTATACTACCACTGGGGCTGCTGTATAGTACCACTGGGGCTGTATATACCTCTGGGGCTGCTGTATACTACCACTGGGGCTGCTGTATACTACCACTGGGGCTGCTGTATACTACCACTGGGGCTGCTGTATACCTCTGGGGCTGCTGTATACTACCACTGGGGCTGCTGTATACACCTCTGGGGCTGCTGTACACTAACCACTGGGGCTGCTGCTGTATACTACCACTGGGGCTGCTGTATATACCTCTGGGGCTGCTGTATACCACACTGCTGGGGGCTGTATACCTGTGCTGGAGTCCACCCTCAGCTTATACACGAGTCAATAGGTTTTCCCAGGTTTTGGGGGCAAAAGTAGGGGGGTCGGCTTATACACGGGTCGGCTTATACACGAGTATATACGGTACATGTTCTGTATGGATGGAGGATGGGCCCTCCATAATATTCCCTCTGAGAGGATCAGGGAATGCAAGTTTGACCTCACAGTATGGATGTAGCATTTCTTAAAGCATCATTTAGCCATTTTTTTATTATTACAACATTGTAATGGTGATACACATCTAAGTCCCCTGCCCCCTTTGCTAAACTCATCGTCTGCCATCTTTATTTTCTATAGGCGCCACTCCGCTCGGTCGCCAGAACATTGTGACCTGATAGAAGCTCCAGAGTCATAACCAGGGGCGTAACTACAATAGGTTCAGGGGTTGCAATCGCACCTGGGCTCTGAAGCCTAGGGGGCCCCAAAAGTCATTTTAGCCTATATGAAAAGACCAATGCTATTAAAGACTTGCAATATTTGGGGGCCCCACTGGAGATTTTGCCATGGGGCCCATGAGGTTAAAGTTATGCCACTAGCCACAACTAGTGTTGAATGAGCACTACAATGCTCAAGTCTCAGAAATGAGCAGTTTGGAGACTTGAACATACTCAAGTACCGAGAATAATGGTAGTCAATAAGAAACTTAGACAATTTTCTGGAAATTTTTCTGGAAAAATGTTTGAGTTCCCATTGACTTTTATTATACTCAGTATTCAAATCGAGCCTGTCCAAGCATCCGACCTGCTCATTTCAAGTTCAGAGCACTCAAGCATTGTAGAGCTCACTCATCACTAGTCACAAGTCAATACATCTTTACAATAACCTCGTTCAGGCCTTGTTCTTGCTCTCATAGACTTGCATTGAGACATTATGACATAACCTCTGATTTCCGGAGAGTCAGAAGTTACACTCACAAAATGGCACAACGGGACCGGAGTGGTATTGGTAAAAGGTGAGTATATGACAGAGGTCAGGGGACTTAAATATAGAGATAAACTACAGCCATGGCAAAAAAACACTGGATTTTCCCATTTTCTTTATGCCTAAATTGGCCAACACAGAAACATATCAAGTTCTTTAGTAAGTTTTAAGCATGCCTTCAAAACCTTTCCATTGCTATGTGTAATGGGCCATTGCTAATAACAACAAAGCTATGTCCTTCACGGGGCAAACAATGTAGAGGATTGACTGCAGTGTTAAGTGAATTCTGGACCAAACGTAATCACTTTCAGTATGGGTGTGGGCCACCGGTATAGTGACATTGAGTTATTAAGGATTCAAGTGATTAGTAACCCTTATTTCTGACCATATCATTCCATACTCCTTACCTACTTTTGAATAATCCTAGAAAAACCCCTCTAGGATGAGTAATATTTATGCATAGGCCCTAGTCAGTGTAATCTTAGAGACAAGATGGCAGGAATATTTCTTAAAATTGTTCCAATGTGTTTGAGATAATATGAGGTTAAAGTGTTTTAACCAGTTGGTAGATACAAACTATATGCAGCTGAGAATTTAGAAGGTCCTATCTCCTATCTACACGCTTATTATATGACAAAGAGGACCGATGATTTGCCAGATGGACCAACAGATGGAGAAAAAGCCTTGTGATTCTGAATGTGCAGGGTTCATTTCCAAGTTTGTCTACCTGAATACTTACATTGTGCTCATAAAAGACAACAAAATGTATTGTTTCATTGTAAAGGTACCATTACATGCTTCAACGTCGTTTCGATATCACCAACAATCTCGCTCGTTAGGACATCTTTTTGAGATCGTTGGTGAGATGTCAGACGTGTAGATATCATGGACTACGTACCAACGATGTGGCGAGCAGGTATCATTCGCACAACCCAACGAACGATACTTGTTCACTGATGTGAATGAGCGAAGTCGTGAATGACATCGATATCGCGGTGTCACACACAACGATGGAGCAGATTGGCTGATCGTGGATCATTTGATTTGAGAACATGTTCTCAAATCTGCGATCAACAATCCAACGATTTATCGTAGTCGTATCTCGGTGTTACATGCTATGACGTCCTAGTGATGTCATTTCAACGACTCCAAACCCGTGACGTTTGAGCCATATTGTTCACGATCTCGTACCATGTAACGGGGCCTTTAGTAAGATTAAAAAGGATCAGGTCGATCAATCTACAACCATAAAGTGTTGATCTTGAAGAAGATAAAAACCTCCTGACCCAGATCCTAAATGCCCCGTGTTAGGTGAAATAAAATCTTCCCTACTCCACATAGGGCAATTAGAATAAAGGCCTGGATCAACGTCTCATCACATAGTCCACTTCCCACAACTTGTAATATTATATTTTTCAAGAAAGTCATCCAGGCCCTCCCGGACCTTTTTTAGCAAGCCAACCCCTAGAACATTGCATGATTTCCATAATCTCACTCCTCATACAGGAGAGAACCCCTAGACTTATGACTCGCACAGTAAAGAATCAGTATGCAAAGAGAAACTGGGCACCACTTCCTAGCACCCTGACCACTCCGGAACTACGGAGTTGCATGCTTCAAAACATTTACACATTTCATCAGTAATCCAAGAAGAATGAAAAAGTGGCACCCACCGAGCTTGTACAGTCAGTCACTTTATTTTGGGTCCAGTATATACACAGTGCAGGAAGCTGTACTAGAAGTGATGGAAGACCATTGCCATTGTTGGACCTGTTGAAGTGCTCAGGAAGCGAGAAATGGCAGCCGTCGTCCATCACTTCCACTCCTCCTCCCTGCACCGTGTACTTACTGGACCAAGAATAAAGTGACTAACTGTACAAACTCGGTGAGTGCCGCTTTTTTAGGGGTTTTTTTTGTTCCTCCCCTGTGGACTTGGCAGACTGCTGTATACCAAACCCCCTCCCTATCATCCAGATTCATCCAGGGGGAAAGGGTTGGGCTTACAGCAGAAAGACAAGCCCACAGGGGAGGAATACAAAACAACAAATAGTGATGTCAATCACCTGCTGCACTGATTTACATGGAGTTAAATCATGGTGGTTGGTTTCCTTTAAAGGGCTTTTCAAGAACAAACCTAAAAGAAAAGGGTGACTTTATACCCAGAACGCCCAACACTTCTGTATAACTGAATATTATAGTCAGATGAGATCCATTTGGAGGTAACGTTTATGGAGATAAGTGATAATCCACAACACTGCTATTATGATGTCAGGCATCATCATGAAAATGAAATCTTTGTTTCCAGAACTATATATTATTTGCAGCTGAAAGGAGGAGTCCTTGAAAGACGTTTATCAAGCAAGTCATACATTAATGCTCAGCCAACATACTTCTGCACGAGTGACTATAATGTACAGGGAGTAATATGTGATCAGCAGGAATGAAATGGAAATATATATATATAAGAGATTAACAATAGCAAGATTAATCCCTAGATTCAAAATATGGCTGAGTACATTAGAGTGAGTGATGTCAATGAGGTGTCCGCGAACAACTTGTAACGTCACTCCGTTAGATTGGTGTTACTAGTTAAAATTTTGCCAAGGTGGATTGTATTTCATAGTATGGTGTTTCTAATTGTAAGGACACAGATGGGTTGGACAAGAAAGGAGAGCCGTAATTCAAGGCGTCCCGATGCAATGAGCCTTCTAATATTTTACTGCAAGGAGCAGAACCAGAACACTATAGGATTAGGATCAAATTAGAAAATTGTAATGCTGAAAGGATAATCAGTGTCATAAAGCGAACCTGTAATGTCTGGTTACTATTTGGAACGGCACTATTTTAGATCATTAAGTAAGGCTCCTTTCATATCAGCAGATTAAGCTGATGTGCGGCAGATCAATCAGGTGGCGCCGCATCTGCAGGATCTGCCGCCTAATGGTCGACTTGTGGCCCGGATCTAGCAAGTCTCATGTATTGTCTATGGGGCTTGCAGTCTGGTGCGGCAAGTGCAGTTCTGCCAGATGCGGCAGATCGGGCACTTGCGGTCGCGAAAAAAAAACACTGCAAGCGGCGTTTTTTTTTTCGCGGCCACATCGTGTGCAAATATGAACCCAGCCTTAGGCCCCTTTCACATCAGCGGTTATCGCTGATCGTGGCAGTTGCAGTGAAAAAAACGCAACTGCCGCGATTACCGCATAACGGCTGCACTTGCGGTTCACTTGCGGCAAGCCCCATGTAATGTCTATGGGGCTTGCGGCAGATGCAGCAAGTGTGGTTTCGGCACTTGCGGCAGGTGCCGCAGCGAAAAAAACTGCAACATACTGCATTTTCTTTTGCGGACGCACCTGCCACAAGTGCCAAAACCGCAATTGCCGCACCTGCCGCACACTTACCGCAAGCCCCATAGACATTGTATGAGGCTTGCCGCAAGTGAACCGCAAGTGCAGCAGTTATGCGGTAATCGCGGCAGTTGCGGTTTTTTCACCACAACTGCCGCGATCAGCGAAAACCGCTGATGTGAAAGGGGCCTTAGGGCCCTTTCACATCTGCGTTTTTCGTAATTCGCGGCAGATGCGGTGAAAAAACCGCATCTGCCACGTTTACCGCATAACCGTTCCACTTGCGGCGCGGTTGCGGTTTTTTCTATGCAAAGTATAGGCATACTTGCGGCAGGTGCGGCAAGTGCGGTTTTGCACTTGCGGCAGGTGCGGCCGCGAAAAAAAACCGCAGTAAGCCGCGGTTTTTTTCGCGGCCGCACCTGCCGCAAGTGCAAAACCGCACTTGCCGCACCTGCCGCAAGTACGCCTATACTTTGCATAGAAAAAAACCGCAACCGCGCCGCAAGTGGAACGGTTATGCGGCAAACGCGGCAGATGCGGTTTTTTCACCGCATCTGCCGCGAATTACGAAAAACGCTGATGTGAAAGCACCCTTAGATTGGTTTACTTAGGGCCCTTTCACATCAGCGTTTTTTTCAAATCGCGGCAGATGCCGTGAAAAAACCGCATCTGCCGCGATTACCGCATACTGGCTGCACTTGCGGCACGGTTGCGGCAAACGCCATACAAGGTATAGGCGGACTTGCGGCAGGTGCGGCAAGTGCGGTTTTGGCACTTGAGGCAGGTGCGGCCGCGAAAAAAAATGCTGTCAGCCGCGTTTTTTTTCGCGGCCGCATATGCCGCAAGTGCCAAAACCGCACTTGCCGCACCTGCCGCAAGTCCGCCTATACCTTGTATGGCGTTTACCGCAACCGCGCCGCAACCGTGCCGCAAGTGCAGCCGGTATGTGGTAATCGCGGCAGAAGCGTTTTTTTCACCGCGATTTGAAAAAAACGCTGATGTGAAAGGGCCCTTAGACGTGCTGTTGTTTTTCTGAGTTCCTTGTGGATTTTTCTACCAAAATAAAATCACATTAAAAATCTTTGTGAGAATAAAGTCAATTGGCAGTGGATCAAAAACCATTAGGCGGTAAAGACATAAATGGAGAAACTACTATGAATTGTTCATTAGATTAAGCACATTTGTTCTTTAGACTATCAATGGGTTGAGTCTTGTAAATTCTTTACCACTAGCTCACCTAGACTTCTATTGAGGAAACCTGATGTCATTTTGACAATCCGCTGTAGTGGTACAGGTTACTCATGTGGATCTTGTATATACCAAAGAATATACTACTTGGTGTCATAGAACTGTACTCGCCATGTACCATGAGGTCACCTTGTGCTTATTATACTGATGTGTTTGTCCGTAGTTGGCTTGCGAAGTCACTGTGTGATAAGTGTAAGGTGTGGGGAAAGCTTCATATCTAAGAATTCAATAGTGTATTTTTACATAATAATGTGGCTTAAACATTATAGAGAAGCAAAATATTATTCAGAATAATCCCGTATCCTAAAACAATTTCTTTAAACCTCACTTGTCATTTCTCAAAAAAAACTATACAAATAAAAAAGTATGGCCATCCTCCACAATAAGGAAAAAATGGTTATGATACACGCTAGTCTGGTATGTCCAACAGAGGACTCAATTTTCCAGCTATGTTTTTTAATAGCCACTCTTGTTTAGTGGTCGGTACCTCTTCAGCCGCATTCTTCCAGGATTATGACCCGCTCCAAGGCTTGGGATACTCGGATCCTGGGTGTTGGATACTGGGGATGTCACAGGTGGTCGTTGCCTGGGACTGTGCCCTGGGGGTCGCTTTAAAAAAAGGGGGATATATGTACAGGGATTTGATTGAAGAAGTCGTGACGCCACCTACTGAGTCTGATGAAGGCACCAGCGCTGCTGCAAACCTCTGGGGATGATGGATGGTGGTCGGGAGGCAATTCAGGATTTCCACAGCGAGTGATTTGTTAGACATCCCTGTCCCTTCTCTTACTTGTGGTGAAGCCCTGACCTGTATAGAACCTTGCCTGGCCTCCTGTGCATTTCTCTTCCTCTGTAACTCTGAGCTCAGGTAAGAACATTCTCTGGATTGTACCTCAGGGGATTTTCTGTGTGTCCTGGCTCTTTGATTGGTTATGGTTACAGGTGACTGGGGAAACCGAAGTCTGCTCTGTCGGACCAGTGTTCTGCTGAGCTAAGTGCTCCTTAGCAGGTTCAGACTCTTGGGTACCTCACTATGGCTAGGCTGTCCTCTGGTTCAGGCCTAGCGCGGCTCCATCACCAGGTAGTCTTCCTCCGTACTGCTCCGTACTGAACTGCCTAACTCCGCCCCCAGCACTGGTATTTATAGGGGATCTTGCTTAAAAGCATTAAGTGGTGCTCCCACTACTGGCCTTATGTTCAAGGTGTTGAGTGTGTAGGTTAACTGTTGTGGATATTCCTCCATGCACTAGGTTGTCCTGTGGCTACCTCTAAGTCCAGGATGTCCCAATTATAGGTGCTGGAACTGCCTTTCCCTCATTTCCCAGCAAGTATTGTTTTTGTCAAAGCTGCATTATCTATGAAATAAGGTCAAGTTACCTGAAAGTACAAAGGCCACTTAATGGGCTACTCCGGAGAGCTTAAACATTTTTGTACTGTCCCTGTCCTCTTGCTCAATGAAGCAAAGCACCCGACTTCAGTTCTAGGATCTATAGATCGCATATAAATCAATAAAATCATATCTGTTCTTCAGCTTTCACCTCTCCCTTCAGGGATAGAGAAATTTAGTCATGCATAGTACTAAAGTTTCAGGGGACAGAAAGCTAACAAGTTGATATGGGGGAGAAGGGACCAAGGCAGTGCTGATCAATGTAGAGCTTTGCCTCTGCTCCTAGCCTGATACATGGCAGCACACATTATGCAGCATCATATCATTGTATAGCAGAGGATCACAGTGTATAATTATATCTGCTTGGTGACATGATTGTTATTTTTAGGTAGAGCACCACTGATCATGCATTACATAGGATGGTATATCAGGGGCAGGATTGTAGTGTGACCGTGGGGCCAGTGGCCATGCACCCTGCCATGCCCCTTGTTATGCCCCCTGTTATTAAAGAAGTAACACACCTGCTGTCACTGCTTCACCCTGAGACTGAAATTCTCTGTCCTCTGAGGGAGGGGTGAGAGCTGAAGAGCAGATATGATTTTCTTGATTTATAAGTGATTTATAGATTCTAGAACTGCAGTGTCCAGCTCTGCTTCATCATGATGGAGGGCAGGGACAGTACACAAAAGTTTTATGTCCCCTGTGTTCCCCTTTAAGAAAGGCAAGGGTAAATAGTCATTAACCAACATAAGTTCACAGGCACTGGCAGGATGCAGGATGCAGCAGGCGGAGGGGATGCTTGCTAGTATTAAACATGAATGCAAATGAGGTTTGCATAGGGCGCCAGTTTCAAAAATCCAACACTTTGGCCTCAAACGTCTTGCAAATGCCCCAGTTCTCCAGCAACCGCCACAATAAGCTATGTCAGTGTGAGCATGATGTCTATTCAGTTCAATCCCATGATAGAGGAAGGAGCCACAAGCTGCTTGTCTATCAGAGTTCATGTCATATCCTGCAGCTTTATGTAGGCCTGCAGCTTACAAGTCGTCAATGTACCCATTGCATCACACCACCTCTACAGGCTGTAAGAGGACAGAGGCTGCAGTGTTGTGTGTCAGGATTGGGTGAGTATAATCTTTATTGTTTCTTATACTATCAGGATGTGAGGGTTATTATACTATGTACAGGTAGATGTAGTCACATCATACTTTATACAGGGGAACAAACTATGGAGAGACCATACTATACATAACAGAGCTTTGAGGACATAATACCATGTATATAAGAGTCTATGGGGACATCATACTATATATAGAGCACCGTGGGGTCATAATAAAGTATATATGGAGAGCATTGGAAAAGCTGGAAAGGTGGAAAATATGAGAAACTCAAATCAGAATGAACAGTAGCTGTAAATCCCTATATTGCGTATATACTAGACTTGAACCATAATCACTTGTATGTTCAGCAGGAGTGGTATCTACTCTATAGTCGAAACACAGAAGGAACGGCACTCACCCAGAGAAGTTTTTAGTCATCAGTGTTTATTCCAGTGCTTCATCTGAAAAGGTGCAGGGAGGACCCGTAGAAGTACCTACCGTATTAGGTACAAAATGGTGGACCGTTGTCCGCTCCCCCACCCCCCACTTCCCTCCCTGCACCTTTTCAGTTGAAGCACTGGAATAAACACTGATGACTGAACACTTCTCCTGGTGAGTGCCATTCCTTCTATATATCTGCTCATTTGTATGCATCACTGGAGCTGAACAACGCCCGCTTACCCGCAAACCCATCTCCCCACTGCTGATCCAGTGCTGTCGATATCTGACGGCTAGGCAAGAAGCTGTAGTGCCTGGTCATCTTTGATGTTTGATCTACTATATAGCCACTGTATAGTGGTAATATTTACAGTTTAATATATTTCAGTCATTATGTAGCAGAGGGTGTAGGGTGGTCTTCTTGGTCTTTGTACAGTGTGTTTTGCCATATAGAGGCAATGGTGATATTATACTATTATGTACTTACTGTATAGTGATAATGGTAGAGAGCATTGTGTACTGACATTATTTTGACCTTGTGTATTAGTAATTTTGCTAAGATTGGTCATTGTATAGTGTGTTTCAGTGTTAATAAAAATGGTATACAATTATTATATATGCATAGATGCTCGTTATAGGAGTTCTTATGGGGAGGCATTGTCACACGGTGTTTGGCTCAAAACTCGCAGAGTTTCACAGCCGCATCTGGCGCTGTTCACACTGAAGATCCTGACACTCCACATTTTGGTTTCTCTGATGCTTCTGAGTTCCACATTCAGGCTCAGGCGTCGACCAGCTATGCTGTCATTAGTGATCAGGCTGGCAGGAGTTAATCTCTATTTGAATCCTTATTACCTCTAGGGTCACATGTTCTGAGAGACCAATCACAGTTGCTCTCTGCCTTTTTAAGAAGGTGGAATCTGTCTTCTCACGCCAACTATACCTTTTGCAATACTGTTCAATATGCTGTGGTGATCCAGTTGCTGGTGATCTACTGAAGTGCTGTGAAAATTATCCTGCTGCCTGTTTTTTCTTCTCTGCTCTTTATTTCCTCCTGTGCATGTAGTGTCTTATACCTCTGTGTGTATTGCTGTTAGTGGACATCTTTTGATCTATATGTGTGTTGTTTTGTCACTCCCCTGGGTGGGGAAGAGTGGGTATAAGATAAGGGCTGGCAAGGAATAGGGCAAGGGTGATGACTCAGGCATCGTCACCAACAGAGGTAACTATGGGATAAGGGACAGACAGGGCCACCCTACCCTGAGGGTCAGTCTAGGAGATCCAGTCTCCCTTTCATTCTATGACAGACATATATACTTTGGGTCTTGGGCTTCTGAAAACACCCTTCTGTTTAGTATTTTTAATACTTCATAAAATATATCAGCTTTTTAAATTTATGAAGTTCAATAATAAGCAGAATTACCTTTGTGATCGTCCTTTGCCGCTCGCTAGGTACGCTCCACTGTATCACATTAATGTAAGCAGACAGAAGTCACTGAAATGGAAAATAACAAATTGTCAGCACAAACTATTGAGTTGAATAATTTTAGACTTAAAAAAAAAATGAATAAAATGAAGTGAAATGCAAAAACACCGCGTCTCTTATGAATTCCAGACGGAGCCTTTGTTTTAGGTATTCAGCATTCCAGCTTTTTTTTTCCACAGACATTTAATGTTATTGCTGGAAACTTTTGTTTCAATCAGATGTATATTTTTAGTACCTTTCCCTAAGTCAAGTGATTTTTTTTCAGACTGGTAAAATGTAACACATGTTCTCAGACTGGAATACTGCTCCGGTCACCTGCACACTAGGTTTCATTAGGCCATGCACAGTAACTTTGATGTATGATATATCCGCCTCAATGCACAATTAAGCATGCATTAACAAATCTGGACTAACTGGGCCTCACAGAATAGGCTACATTCAGCTACTGAGTAACGACCACTGGATACATGAAACACAGCCGATCCTGCAGACCATTGATGTGTATGAGGCCTCTTAACACTCGGAAGAAGTCGTTATTCTATTGTTCTCCTTATAGACATATCTGACACCTTGCTTTTCCAAATCCTTCTGTAGCCTGAGCTCCTAACCTGATCCATTGATTTCTAGCTGAAAATCCCCTGTCTTCCTATCATATTAAGTTGAGATGATTGGAAGTGATTATGTGAGTGGGCAGGTCTCCATTAACCAATGCTCACACTGCTCCTGTGCATCCTGCTGCAGACACAACGCTCCCTGCAAACACAGCTATCCCTTGTATCTTTATGTATATAATAGGGTGTATATAATACATATGCATGCATTGTAGTAAATAAGGGGGCATAGAAAATCACCTGTATTGCCAGGGCTAATGTTCAAGAAATGGAATTGAGGATAGATTGGAGAGGAGCGAGGGAGGTAGCGGAAAGGCTGGTGAGCAGGAGGTTGCAGTAGTCGAGGCATGAGATGATGAGAGCATGGCAAGTGTTTTGGCAGTGTCGTGGTCAAGGAAGGAGTGGATTCGGGAAATGTTTTTGAGCTGGAGACGGCAGGCGGTGGCGGGGGCTTAAATGTAGGGCTTGAAAGAGAGGGAAGAGTCGAGGATTACCCCAGGCACTTGGCATAGGGGAAAGGCGAGAGTGAGCAGTCGTTAACAGGGATTGATAGATCGGGTGGGGGGAGAGCGACTTGGGGGGAAGACGATGAACTTGGTTTTGTACAAGTTCAATTTTAGGAAGTGAGCAGAGAAGAAGGATGAGGTGGCAGAATGGCATTGAAGAATTTTGGATAGGAGAGAGGTGATGTCAGGGCCGGACAGATAGAGCTGGGTTTCATCAGCGTAGAGGTGGTTTTGAAAGCCATGGGATTCAATGAGTTAGACTAGGCCGAGGGTGTAAATGGAGAAGGGTATTGGTCCCAAGACTGAGCGTTGGGGAACACCAAAAGATAGGGGGTAAGGTGAAGAGGAGGTGTAGGAGTGGGAGACACTGAAAGCCCAGTCCGTTAGGTAAGTAGAGATGGCTAGGTCAGTGATGCCAAGAGATTCTAGAATTTGAAGTAGGAGTGAATGGTTGACGGTGTCAAAGGCGGCAGAAAGGTCGACGAGGAGGAGGATGGAGTAGTGTTGCATGCTCTTGGCGGTCAGCAGGTCATTAGTGACTTTGGTTAGGGCTATTTTGGTGGTGTGGTGGGGTCTGAAAACCGAATTGTAGGCTGTCAAGGAGGGATTCAATCCAAGGAAGGGGAGGGGGTCACACCCCAGGAATACTCACTGGACTCCTGCACCAAGTATAATGGTAAGCTTCCATCCACAATATAAACAAACAGAAATACTGGTGCGATTCTTCTTATTGATCCTTTATTTAGGTAAAATCACAACACACATCAAGAGGGCACGCTGGACACATTTCGAGGAAGACCCACTTACTCTACAGCAACAGATATTATAAAACCTTCATATAAGATCTACACGACTTTCCTGTGTACAAAACTAAGAGTGCAATCACTTCTGTTCAAATCCCCATGGAATATAAGTGCAGATTAGTAGTGCAGAAATCAAGCCAAAAGGGCAAAACCGTAGAATATAAACCATACACATAGTAAAACCTTGTATGGAAAGATATTTATTATTGTTGTCCATGACAGATGTTGATACTAATGGATATCAGTGACTTAACGTAAAAAAATTGAGACTGCAACATTTAATCGTACACATAATAGCGATGTTAACAGGCTATTGTCTCAAACAAAAGATACTAGTATCTGCACAGATATCAGAGAGTTCTACTCAAATGATGGAACCAATAATTTACAAACCGGCCACAAAAATGTGTATAATAACAAATAATGTTTCCCTAATTTGATACTAGAATAAAATAAATAATATATATCCATATTGCTTTAATAGATATGATAGAACTCATTATATTAACATCAGCTCTCTTTTCACAATATTCAGTGTAGCAAAAATGTAGCTTTTACTCATCCCGATAGTACATATCCTTACAACTAAAAATTTATCATAATAATTGCAATATGCACATTGTAACACTTGGAAGGAAGGCTTGGAGAAGAACTATAGCCATAGAGTCATCTGTAAAGCAATACATGGCTATCAATCACCATTCCAGAAGTAGGCTAATAGAAATACATCAAGTCACTACAAAAGTTCATACCATGGGGCACTCATGTGTCCAGCCGAAGGATCCAGAACAGTTCTTGATTATGCACGACCCTCTCCCAGTTCCTGTCACGATAGGGACATGTGACACATTCAATGCTTTTTACTAGCAAGGTTGCCAAGTTACCGTCATGCATGTCTCTCTGTTCACAAACACTTATGGTATCTTTACACACCGCTACCGAGGGTAGCAACAGGTAGGCACCGCACGTGCACGCGCGCGTCTTCAACAGTTGCTAACGGTACCTGATGACGCAAATACACGCCGCCACAAGGTGCTCCATAGAAGGTATTTTCGTTCCCTGGAAGTGCCGACGGGTGCCTCAGGTTACCTTCTGTGGAGCACCTTCCCTGATTTACACGCTGCTACCACAAGGGAATCTGGGCGTACATATTGTGCGCTGTAACTACATAGGCGTGACAGAGTTGTGTATTACGCGACGCTCGTACGGTGATTGGACAATGCAATAACATCATAATTGGCCAGCCAGTGCAGGGAGGATGCCTAATACATGACGCTATAGCAAATGTGTATTGCGACTGGTCAGCTCGTTAAATATGCCGCCCTGTGCAGGGACAGCCAATGGGTACACAGTAGACCCCACCAATGATAGCTGATGGGGCGTGGTATACATGATGCTGTAGCATGCCCCAGGTAACTAAAACCGTACCTGTGCCCCGATTACACGTCGCTACCATAGGAGTTATACCTGCTTGTTTTTCAGCACGGCTGAAAGACAGGTATCCAAAGAATCAGGAAGGTACAACCTGAATTACATGCTGCCACTTCAGGGTGTTTTGAAGGTAAAAGGTACAATTGTCTCCGACACTTGCCGGTTTCTACCTTTCGGTAGCGGCGTGTAAAGGTACCATTAAGGTACTGTCACACGCCTCCATATTGCCGGCGAGATGACTGGCAATTCCAGAATTTGGCAATGTGGAAACCACATCGCATGTGCGTAGTGGCGTGTGACTGGGCGATTCTACAGTGAGAAATTGCAGGTGGAGCGTCACCTGATTGCCCTGTCATGCAGAGAAATCAGGTGATATCCTCCAGGCAATTTCATCACATCGTGGCGTGTGACAGTGCGATAGCGATGTACACAGTGATCCTGAAATAAATCCTGTAGGCGTGCTTTGATGTGGTTTTTGTCGCACCACATCTACGGTGATTGGTGGGTGACACTGCTTTCCGATTGGCTGGCTGTGTCCGAGGCGCCTTATTTGATGACCTGTGCATTTACGCAAGGCTGACTAATGGGAATGCAGCTCTGTCCACCAATCACAGTGATAGGGGCGCGGTGAAACACACTCTAGCACACCCCTATCAAGACAGTATGCCCACATAATTGTGGCATGTGACAGAGCGATGTGTGAAGGGAAGATCGCTTCCAGTCTTCCGCAGGCAATTTCCGGAAAGCAAGATCGCCAGGGATTGCACGCGAGATCGATATGTGTCACAGCTCCACAGTCATCACAAAAAATTGCCCGAAACGTGCGCGCTCACGTCAAATCGTCAGCAATATGGAAGCTATATGGAGGGGTTTGACAGTACCTTAAGAGTTGGGGCAAGCTGCAGATATGTGCTCTGATATTCGTTTCTTTAGTGGGCGAATCGTGCAGCCCACATAATCCAATTTGCACACACTGCAGCTAGCCAAATATGAGTCGTATTACAACTAATATACGACTGGATGTTAAATGTTTGCATTTCTGAAAACCATACTTTTATCAATGTATAAATTGCATTTTCTGCCCCCGCATGGATAACGCCCTTTTGATGAAAGCCAAACCGGTTTCTTTGCTACCTCATGTGAGGTAAATATGCTAAGTGAAATTACACTGCCAATGCTGGTTGCTTTTCGGGACACAGATTGAACCCCATTGGAAATGATTTTACGGAGTATGTCATCTTGGTGGAGGATCGCAAGGTTTTTATCAAGTAAACTTTTGACCCGGCCAAAATCCGTGCTGAAAGAGGCTGCAAAAGTGTGAATACTATTGGATTTTTGATAATGATTCACAGAGCACGTATTGAATCGGTTTTAGAGCAGATCACGTCTGATTCTGTTATTAACAATTTTTCGCGCTCTGTCTATGGCCCACTGTTTGTAACCTCTTTCCCTCAATCTCAACATAATGATATTAATCTCCCGTTGATAGTCGGAATCTGATGAGCAGTTCCATTTGGCCCTAATAATTTCTCCCAAGGTTAAATGTGCAGTACACATGAGCTGTCTGACCACTGCCAAAGAGAAGAGAAGACTGCAAAGGTAAGTTTAAAATCACCAAATGTTTAGGCTGGCAACTTTCAGCATGTAATGCAGAATTGCCGCCCATGACTTTCCTAAAAAGTTTACAACTTATATCACCAGTGGCTGCATTACCCTCAATCCAAAGATCTAAAAATGCAGTGTAAGAGATATGGACTTCCATGGTAAAGGAAACAATTACATTTTGCAATGTTGCAGTCTCAATTTTTTGCCGTTAAGTCACTGATATCCATTAGTATCAACGTCGGTCATGGACAACAATAATATCTTTCCATACATGGTTTTACTATGTGTATGTCCTATACACTATAGTGTGGCTTTTCCGGCAGCAAAGTCGTGTAGATCTTATATGAAGGTTCCTGTTCGAACCTATTTAGCGGTGGATGTATTCATGAACATATACTGCAGAATATCAGAGACGGTATCATTTTAAACCGGACAATGGTTTTCCGTATGTAATGTGTAATTTGGCTTATGCGTTCATCCATACATTATCTATACATTGATCCATAATTGTATTTACATTTATAATAATGGTTCTCATTTATAATGTGATAAGAGATATCAGTAATGGTACCTTTACACGCCGCTACCGAAGGTAGCAACAGGTAGGCACCGCACGTGCATGCGCGCGTTTTCAACGGTTCCTAACGGTACTTGATACAGCAATTACACGCCGCCACAAGGTGCTCCACAGAAGGTATTTTTGGTCCCTGGAAGTGCTGACGGGTGCCGCAGGTTACCTTCTGTGGAGCACCTTCCCTGATTTACACGCCGCTACCACAAGGGAATCTGGGCGTACATATTGTGCGCCATAACTACATAGGCTTGACAGAGTTGTGTATTACCCAGCGCTCGTACAGTGATTGGACAATGCAATAACATCATGATTGGCCAGCCAGCGCAAGGAGGCTGGCTAATACATGACGCTATACCAAATGTTTATTGTGACTGGTCAGATCGTTAAATATGCCACCCTATACATGGACAGCCAATGGGTACACAGTAGTCCCCACCAATGATAGCTGATGGGGCGTGGTATACATGACGCTCAAGCACGCCCCAGGGAACTCAAATACCGTACCTGTGCCCCGATTACACGCCGCTACCATAGGGTTTATACCTGCTTGTTTTTCAGCACGGCTGGGAAACAGGTTTCCAAAGAGACAGGTGGCAACAACCTGAATGTCACGCCGCCACTCCGCGGTGTTTTGAAGGTACAAGGTACAATTGTCTCCGACACCTGCCGGTTTCTACCTCTCGGTAGCGGCGTGTAAAGGTACCATTAGTGATTAAATATTTTACACTATATTTCTTGTCATGTAACATGCTGAGAAAAATTTCTTGCCTCTATTTCCTTCTGGTAATTTACTCAATTGTAATGTGATTATGTGAATTTGGGTCAACTACTTGCTTGTACATGTGGCAGGCAATGGGTTAACATGATCCTTCTTGTGAATTTCTCAAACAGCGTCAGCTGTCTTGGGGGTGATTTTTTGTATATGTTCCTGTGATTTCATAATATCTGTTGCTGAAGAGCAAGGGGGTCTTCCTCAAAGGCATCTCGATGTGTTGATGATTTTATCTACATAAAGGATCAATAAGAAGAATTGCACCAGTATTCCTGTTTAATCAAGGAGGGAGCAGGAGAAAATTTGGGAGGACAGTTCGGAATAGATGTGTTGTTCAAGTAAGTTTGAGGCGAAGGGGAGGAAAGATATGGGGCGATAGTTGGAGATGGATGCAGGGTCGAGGGATGGTTTTGTGAGGATGGGTGGGATCAGGAAGTAAGTGATATGTTGAAGAGGTGGGGTAGGTCAGGGATGAGGACTGCGGTGAGTTTAGGCTTGAGGTGGGAGGGGGGTGGGTCGAGAGCACAGGTGGTTAGGTGTGACCATGACAGAAGGGAGGAGAGGTGATCTTCTGTCATGGTGGAGAAGCTTCCTTTGGATGAAGAGGGTTGGGCGGTAGAGGGGGAGGGCCGAGGGGACAGTGGATCGAAGCTATCTATGATTTTGTTGATCTTCTGTTTGAAAAAGGCGGCAAAGTCGTCAGCAGTGATGAGAGAGAGGGAGGAAGTGCAGGGGGACGGAGTAGAGAGTTGAAGGTTTTGAATAGTTGCTTGGGGTTGTGGGGCAGAGCGGTTATTAGAGAAGAGAAGTAGGCTTGTTTTGTGGCGGTGAGTGCAGTCTTGAAGTCATTGAGGGGCTGTTGAAAGATGGAATAATTCCCATTCATTGGACATGACACTCATCTAATATTTTTCACTTTGCATGTCAGAATATGTCAAATTTGGAAATACGTTATGAAAGCAATGGGTAGATCGGTTAAAAAAACACGTATAAGAGAAAGAGTCTGTGATGCGCCTTTTTTTAAGGGGGTGCTAGTAACGAAAATGGATTATCCAAACGTATTAGTTGTTTCGTATTTATTTCTAAAGAGATCAAAATGTATACTTTGCAAATTTTTCAAATGTACGTCATTCATGTTTAGTTGCCCTGCAGCCCCCATCTGCTGCGGTTCATGCGCCATACACAGTGCTCAGTTGTATACATAATGTAAAGTACTTATATTTGTTAAACCCATAGAAGCCTCATAATACATTTTTCTTTGCTCATTTGTTGATATTTAAATGTATAAATCAGATATTTGGCTCAGATAGAAAGTGAATTCATCCTAACGCGACAATACAATGACCAACATAATAAATGTGGAAAAATAACTTCTAAATGTAAAACATGAATTTATCTGCAGCTGTGGAAAAAGAAAGCCGAAAGCGTGCACCTGTGAACGTAACACAAGGCACATACTGCTATAATTGTAACCTAATACAAGTGCACTTACAGCTACGACACAAGACAAATGCGCCAATTACCAGAAGACAAACGCTCCTACAGCTGTAACAGAAGGCAAATGCACTAATGTAATGAACATGCAAGACGAAAGAGTGCAAATGGTGGGAGAGAAAATAAGAAGATGACATATATCTGTGTGGTCCCACCTTAGCGGATGGTTAGCTAGAGAGAAGGGTGAAAGAATTTATATTCACTAACTAAATCCTCAACCAGTGATTGGCCATAGCAGTCAGGTGACTGACGTACAGGATCAGGGGCGGAACTACACTGGTGCAGCCTGTGCAGCTGCACCAGGGCCCCGACCGGTTGGGGGCCCCTTCAAGCCTGGAGGGGGGCCCCCAGCCGACCCCCGCAAGCCGCCGCCAGAGGAGAGGAGGGTCAGGCAAAGGAAGCAGAGAGCTTCCTGCTTCCCTTGCCTGATCCCGCCCCTCCTCTCCTCTGCTCCTCCGGCTCGTAGAACACCAGCGCGGCTCCCAGGTAGGCTCCCTGCGGCTCCCAGCGGCACCCCCCCCTTTCCGGGCCGTGCCGACGGCCAGCGGCACCCCTCCCCCCCGGGCCGCGCCGACAGCCAGTAGCCCCGCCCTCCCCCGGTCATCTCCTGCACCAGGGCCCCCGGGGGTGACGGTCCGCCCCTGTACAGGATGTCATCACTTCCTCTACTGAAGGGGTGGTAAACCCCAGGCCTTCGAGGGCCACCAACAGTGCAGGTTTTCAGGATTTAATTAGTATTGCACAAGTTATAATTGAATTACTTGCACATGTGATGATTCCAACCCCTATGAAATCCTGAAAACATGACCTATTGGCGGCTCTCGAGGCCTGGGGTTCCCCACCCCTGATCTACTGAAAGGAATAACAAGAGAGAAGGAGCTGGAGTAGTAGGAGAATCAAAGATTAAAGACTAACTAACACTTTCCTAATATACTTCTGCTGCCTATTCTGCTCCTTATCTCTAATGGTACCTTTACACGCCGCGACGGCAGGCTGGATACATCGCGCTACAAGCTACAAATGTAGCTTGTAGCGTCCATATCGCCTGTAGTAGCGGCGTCTGAAGAGGCGACGCTACAGCCGGCGACAGATACATCTGTTTATGGGCTCTGTTCATAAACTTAAGGCAACATCGCCGATGGTAGCGAGCTGTATCGGCGTGTAAAGAGGCAACGGAAGGGAACTCCGGACACCCGGGGCTGTAGCTGCAATGTAGCTAAGGCGTGTCCCAGGCTCCGGGTTACCGCGCCCCATCACCGATCATTGGAGGAAGCTCCTGCATGACGATTGGTAGTCGCTGCCTAGGGCGGCATATTTAAGGAGCTGACCAGTCACACTACACAATCGCTCGAGCGTGCTGTATTTCTCAGCCTCCTGCGATGCCTGGCCAATCATGATGATATTGCGATGTCCTATCAGCGTACGGACGGCTCGTAATCCACGATTGTGGCACGCCTATGTGCTGTCCCTGCTGTACCAGGTCCGCCCATAGTAGCTTATTGTAGCGCTGTGTAAACGTGGTACGCTAAGCTACAGCTGGCTACTTGACACACCCCGCGATTTAGCTAGCTACAGATGTAGCGTGGCGTAGCGCACCTTGTCGCGGCGTGTAAAGAGGGTGCGTTGACCGTTTGTAGCCGTTTGAGCGTGCTCGTGCACGTGAAGTAGCGCGATGTATCCAGCCTGCCGTCGCGGCGTGTAAAGGTACCATAAGAGACTCGAAAATACCTTTATTATTATTGTAGCTTCGATTCTTCTGGGCTGCAGACCAGATTCAGACCAACTGAGTAGGGCATGTCACTGGTGGGGGCGGAGAGGAGAATGAAGTGTATTTGGGGTATACGTGCCGACTGCTGTCAGTCACAGAGAGGGAGCCCGCTCCCACCAGTGACGTGCTTGGCTCAGTTGGTCATTTTAAGAGGTTGAACTAGAACAAAATAACCACTTTGGATGGAATAGACATGGACACAAAAAGAATGAAATAATAATTGAAGATATTATTTCATCTTAGGTTGTCATAGTTGAGACATCAATAAATATGTCCAGCCCAGACAAGTAGAGATGGAATTAAAGGAAAACTGTCAGGTCAAAAATCCACATGTAACTGCTATCATTTTCTAATTACTCACTCTAAACTCTCTCTATTTATGTATTTCTTTTATGTATATTCCCTTCCTTTCTTCTGTAAACGTCAAATAAAGAGATTCATTCCATCTGTCACTCACAGTGAATGATCCACTTAGTTCTCTGCTGTCCACTCCCCATAAGATGAATATGCATGTCACATCCCAGCACAGGAGATCACTGGGGGGGACTGCATTCTCCTCTCTGCTCTCTCTGTGCAGCATCATAAGAGGTGAAATACAACACAGAAACTGTCACAGCACAGCAGGGTTTCTGCTTTACAGAAACAAAGTAGCTACAGTAGCTCTCTCCCTTTGTGGTGATATCAACTGAACAGACCTATAAGTGAAACCTGACACTGCACTGTTAGCAAAAGGAGGAGGGAGGAGAGAGCTGCTGAGAGGGAGTGCATAATTACATGACAGTTTATACAGCCATCTCTGCTTATAATGGGACAAGACTAATACAGCAGCTCTCTGCAGGGTCTGACAATGGTGATAACATGGAAACTACAAACAGTACAATAATGATTTTACATGTTTTTAAAAGGTCTGCCCAGGCACAATTCAAGGGGAATATTAGTATCATATTGAAAAATGACTTGACAGTGTCCCTTTAACCCCTTCACGACCTATGACGTCGTGGGACGTCATAGAAGTCGATGCGTTCCCGACCTGTGACGTCCCACAACGTCATGGCAGGATCGCGTTCCCGCGGCACCGGTGATCGGGGCCGGTGGGTGACATGTCACTGGTGCCGCGGGAATTTGAGGACCTGTGCTTTGTCCTGGGGGGGTGGCTTTTTCCCCCTCGTGGCTGAATTCGCTCTGATTGGCAGTTTAATCTAAACTACCAATCAGAGCGATTCTCCCCTCCAAATCTGATTGGATTTCTCCAATCAGGCTTGGAGGGGTGGGTGCGCGGGTGCCCTCCCCCTCCTCAGCCCCTCTGACTCCAAAGTTAACCCCCCCACCCACCACCGGCACCAATCCCCTCTCAGCAGCCTCCCGCATGCCGGCGCTGCTGCAGGCGCCGGTGCAGTCACCGGCGCGGTCTGGCGCTGGTGGGTGCCTAGTGCCCCGCAACCCTCCTGCCCCAGATGCCCCGGGTGCCCTAGTCCCCCCCCCCGTGTCCCCTCTCACCCGTCCTCCGTCGTCCTCCGTGGTGCCGCGGCTCCTCGGTGTGGCGCTCCTCCTCTTCTCCCAGGCTCCTCCTCCTCACTGGAGGATCTTGAGAGAGAGGTAAGTATGTGTGTGTGTATATGTATGTGTGCATGTTCATGGGTGGATGCATGGGTGCGTGCATGGGCGCATGGGTGCGTGCATGGGCGCATGGGTGCGTGCATGGGTGCAAAGATGGATGGGTGCGTGGAGGGATAGGTGCATGGGTGCGTGCATGGATGGATGGACGCATGGGTGCGTGGATGGATGGGTGCGTGCATGGATGGATGGACGCATGGGTGCGTGGATGGATGGTCACATGGGTGCGTGGATGGATGGGCGCATGGGTGTGTGCATGGGAGCATGGGTGCGTGCATGGGAGCGTGGGTGCAAAGATAGATGGGTGTGTGGATGGATAGGCGCATGGGTGCGTGCATAGATGGATGAGCGCATGGGTGGGTGGATGGATGGGCGCATGGGTACGTGCATGGATGCGTGGATGGATGGGTGCATGTGTGTAACAAGGGATCAAGTGTCCTCTTGTTGTAGTCACTGGTGTCAGTCATGGTGCACTATATGGCAATGATCTGCCATACCGTGCACCATGACTCTGACCCCAGAGACTACAACAAGAGGACGCTTGATCCCTTGTTGTAGTCTTTGGGGTCACAGTCATGAAGCACGGTATGGCAGATAATTGCCATACAGTGCACCATGACTGACCCCAGTGACTATAACAAAGGATCAAGTGTCCTCTTGTTGTAGTCTCTGGGGTCAGAGTCATGGTGCACGGTACGGCAGATAATTGCCATACAGTACTTCATGACTGTGACCCCAGAGACTACAACAAGGGATCAAGTGTCCTCTTGTTGTATTCACTGGGGTCAGTCATGGTGCACTGTTTGGCAATGATCTGCCGTACCGTGCACCATGACTCTGACCCCATAGACTACAACAAGAGGACACTTGATCCCTTGTTGTAGTCTCTGGGGTCACAGTCATGAAGTATGGTACGGCAGATAATTGCCATACAGTCTTTCATGACTGTGACCCCAGAGACTACAACAAAGGATCAAGTGTCCTCTTGTTGTAGTCACTGGTGTCAGTCATGGTGCAGTGTATGGCAATGATCTGCCGTACCGTGCACCATGACTCTGACCCCAGAGACTACAACAAGAGGACGCTTGATCCCTTGTAGTCTCTGGGGTCACAGTCATGAAGCACGGTACGGCAGATAATTGCCATACAGTACTTCATGACTGTGACCCCAGAGACTACAACAAAGGATCAAGTGTCCTCTTGTTGTAGTCACTGGTGTCAGTCATGGTGCACTGTATGGCAATGATCTGCCGTACCGTGCACCATGACTCTGACCCCAGAGACTACAACAAGAGGACGCTTGATACCTTGTTGTAGTCTCTGGGGTCACAGTCATGAAGCACGGCACGGCAGATAATTGCCATACAGTACTTCATGACTGTGACCCCAGAGACTACAACAAAGGATCAAGTGTCCTCTTGTAGTCACTGGGGTCAGTCATGGTGCACTGTATGGCAATGATCTGCCGTACCGTGCACCATGACTCTGACCCCAGAAACTACAACAAGAGGACACTTGATCCCTTGCTGCAGTCTCTGGATGTAGCAGAGCTGATCGAGCGTCGTGGGACCTTCGTTGTGGACTACGTCGGAGACGATCGAGCGTCGTGGGACCTTCGTTGTGGACTACGTCGGATCTTTATAATAAAGATGGAGTCCGAATTTTGTTTGTGTTTTTTTTCAAATAAAAAGATTTTTCTCTGTGTGTATTTTCTGACTATTTACCAGAGATTCCTAATGGCGGGTCTAACATTGGCCCTATATTATGAATCTCGGGCTTAGTGCCAGCTGCCAATAAAAAGCTGGCATTAACCCCTTTATTACCCAGTTAGCCACCGGCACCAGGGCAACTGGAAGAGCATGGGTACAGCGCCAGAAAATGGCGCTTCAATGAATGCGCCATTTTCTGGGGCGGCTGCGTGCTGCAATTCACAGCATGGGGGGCCCAGAACGCTTGGGCCTCACTATGCTGAGGATTCCAGCCCCCAGCTGCCTAGTTGTACCTGGCTGGACCAAAAATATGGCAGAGCCCCACGTAATTTTTTTTCTAGAATTAGTTCTAGAAATTAAAAAAAAAATGGGCTTCGCTGTATTTTTGGTTCCAGCCAGGTATGACGAGGCAGCTGGGGGTGGGTGGCAATTCGTAGCTGCCAAGTTGTACCTGGCTGGACCAAAAATATGGCGCAGCCCTATGTCATTTTTTTTCTAGAAATAATTCTAGAAATAAAAAAAAAAATAGGCTTCACTGTATTTTTGGTTGCGAGCCAGGTACAATGATGCAGCTGGGGGCTGGTGGCAGTCCGTAGCTGCCACGTTGTACCTGGCTGGACCAAAAATATGGCAGAGCCCCAATGTAATTTTGTTTTTTAAATTCTACAAATAAAATGACATGGAGCTTTTCCGTATTTTTGGTTGCCAGCCAGGTACAACTTGGCAGCTAGGGGGCTGGAATCCTCAGCATGGAGAGACCCAAATGTTTTGGGTCCCCTATGCTGCGAATTGCAACTACTAGACTAGTATGTTTTTCACAAAAAGTTTCTTTATTCATTTATACGGCTCAATTTGTGAAGCACATGGGGGTTCAAAGTGCTTACAGTGCATCTAGATAGGTTCCTTGGGGGGTCTAAATTCCAAAATGGGGTCACTTGTGGGGGAGCTCCAATGTTTAGGCACACAGGGGCTCTCCATACGCGACCTGGTGTCCGCTAACAATTCCAATTGTTGGCAAACACCAGGTTGCGTATGGAGAGCCCCTGTGTGCCTAAACATTGGAGCTCCCCCACAAGTGACCCCATTTTGGAAACTAGACCCCCCA
This sequence comes from Allobates femoralis, assembly GCA_033576535.1. Taxonomy (NCBI): domain Eukaryota; kingdom Metazoa; phylum Chordata; class Amphibia; order Anura; family Aromobatidae; genus Allobates; species Allobates femoralis. The sequence continues at coordinate 48,244,913 of JARQOC010000002.1, read as the reverse complement.
GGGAACATATCTAGATGCATAGTGAGCACTTTGAATCCCCAGGTGCTTCACAAACTGATTCGTAATGAGGTAAAAATACTTTTTTTTCCACACAAATTATCTTTTTTAATTTTTACGGATCAATTTGTGAAGCACCTGGGGGTTCAAAGTGCTCACAATGCATCTAGGTATGTTCCCTGGGGGGTCTAGTTTCCAAAATGGGGTCACTTGTGGGGGAGCCCCAATGTTTAGGCACACAGGGGCTCTCCAAATGCGACATGGTGTACGCTAACAATTTGAGGTGATTTTCCATTCAAATTGTTAGCGGACACCATGTCGCGTTTGGAGAGCCCCTGTGTGCCTAAGCTTTGGAGCTCCCCCACAAGTGACCCCATTTTGGAAACTAGACCCCCCAGGGAACTTATCTAGATGGGTGGTGACCATATTGAACCCCCAGGTTCTTCACAAATTAATCCATATAAATGAAAAAAAATATTTTGTGGAAAAAAAAGTATTTTTTAATTTTTACGGATCAATTTGTGAAGCACCTGGGGGTTCAAAGTGCTCACAATGCATCTAGATATGTTCCCTTGGGGGTCTAGTTTCCAAAATGGGGTCACTTGTGGGGGAGTTCCAATGTTTAGGCACACAGGTGCTCTCCAAATGCGACATGGTGTCCACTAACAATTTAGGCTGATTTTCCATTTAAATTGTTAGCGGACACCATGTTGCGTTTGGTGAGGACATGTGTGCCTAAACTTTGGAGCTCCCCCACAAGTGACCCCATTTTGGAAACTAGACCCCCCAGGGAACTTATCTAGATGGGTGGTGAGCATTTTTAACCCCCACATGCTTTACAAATTGATCTGTGAATATGGAAAAAGTACTTTTTCTTCACAAAAATGTTCTTTTCGCATGGGTAACAGAATAAAATTCATCCTAAAATTTGTTGGGCAATTTCTCCTGAGTACACCGATGCCTCATATGTGGTCATAAACCACTGTTTTGACGCGCGGCAGGGCTTAGAAGTGAAGGAGCGCCATTTCACTTTTTGAATGGAAAATTAGCTCCAAAAGTCAAATTGCGCTCTTTCCCTTCAGAGCCCTGCCGTGACCCCAAACCTTGGTTTATGATCACATATGAGGTATCGATATACTCAGGAGAAATTGCCCAACAAATTTTAGGATCCATTTTATCTTGTTGCCTATGTGAAAATGAAAAAATTGAGGCTAAAAAACATTTTTGTTAGAAAAATTAAAATATCCATTTTTTTGTTTCCAATTTGCTTAGTTCCTGTGAAGCACCTGAAGGGTTAATAATCTTCTTGAATGTAGTTTTGAGTAGCTTGAGGGGTGCAGTTTTTGGAATGGTGTCACTTTTGGGTGTTTTCTATCATGTACACCCCTCAAAAAGACTTCAAATGTGATGTGGTCACTAAAAAAAATGGTTTTGTAAATTTTGGTGGAAAAATGAAAAATTGCTCATGAACTTTGAACCCTTACAACTTCCTAACAAAATTTTTTTTTTTCCAAAATTGTGCTGATGTGAAGTAGACATGTGGGAAATATTACTTCATAACTATTTTGTGTCACATAACTCTCTGGTTTACCAGAAGAAAAATTCTAAATTTGAAAATTGCAAAATTTTCAAAATTTTTGCCATATTTTTGATTTTTTCACAAATAAACGCAAAAACTATCGACCTAAATTTAATACTAACATGAAGCCCAATATATCACGAAAAAACAATCTCAGAATCACTAGGATCCGTTGAAGCGTTCCCGAGTTATAACCTCATAAAGGGACACTGGTCAGAATTGCAAAAAATGGCAAGGTCTTTAGGGTCAAATTAGGCTGGGTCATGAAGGGGTTAATAGATAAAAACAGCTTATCTACCATGATAACTCCCAAATTTTGTGAACACCACAGCTGTGCTATGTCATTATCATAGATCACGTTCATTTATAGGGTCATTACAGAAGCAGAGTAGCTCATCAGACTCCATGCCTCACCTCCAGTGGCTGGAGCTGGACAGAGATATTCTTAACGGCTAACATAGAAATACCCCTTTAAGCACTATGAATGAAGACACTAAGGAATGGTTGGGATTGAGAGCGAATAAGGAACATTCACTGAATGATTAACTGTCATGATGAACATCAAGGATTTTAAGGTGGGAATAGTACATTTTGCATTCTGGAATTGAGCTCCAAGACAATGTCATGAGTTGCGGCTCAGGAGTTTGTGGGATATATTTAACGTGTTTATTTCCTTTGGACCGGTGAGGGTTAATGCCTCTCTGCTGCTGATCGTGTGATGTGGTTTGGCTGACTACTTCCAACATCCTTTAAATACCCACATAACCCATTACCTGATGTCATTTATAGAATTCATTCCATACAAGACCATCCGGGTGTGTGGAGGTCTCCCGTGTGTGCTGGAGATCTGCTGTCCAGAAGCCGAGCATTTTGGTAGCCTTGGAGTTGCGTTGCTTTCTCAAGTATTTGCATCCTTTATTGTGTCCCCAGTCTGTTATCCTTTCCCATTGTTCTATTATGTGTAATGGCGAGGCTAGCGCCCTCACCGGCATGCCCACTAGCCAGGGTAACTTAGGTAACAGGTAGGGACAATGTACATGACTGTGGCAGGGGGAAGGACCTGCTCAGGGTGTTCAGGGCAGTATAAGGGACAGACACAGGCCAATGTTAGGAAGTGTCCCTATCCTTTTCATTCTTAGCGTGCTTTAACACAGCTACCACGGTCACGAACCCTACCAAAAACAAACAGTTCGCCCATCACTAGTCCTTATGTGTTGTGCCATGTAGTGGACATCTTTATTGTCGGTCAGGGACAGAACGCATGCCATTCCTTACATTTTTATTTTCTTTCGACAACATTGGCCATAACTCATTGCTATTGGGTATGAAAATACTCTGACAAACAATCTCTTTCAGCTTCTTAGGCCTTTGTAGGGCATTTCACTTGTAGTATGATGTTGAAGAATACTAAAACATCTGTAATCAATAGGGTAGATCGCACACCCTTAACCTTTTCACCCACTAGCAATTTACCATTTTGCCCTTTTGATTTTTTCTCCTCTTCTTCCAAGAGCCGGAACTATTTTATTATTGCATCCACATAGCCGTATGAGGATTTCATGTTTGCCTAAAAGTTGTACTTTTTAATGACATCATTCGATTTATTATAACATGCACTGAAAAGTGGGGAAAATAATCCCCAGTGTATTGAAAAAAAGACAATTCCACAATTTTATTTTATATTTTTTATTTAACACGTTATTTTTTGCACCCTGAGCTGATGTTTTACTAATGCCATTTTGAGATAGATATGATGTGTTGATTGCCTCTTAATTGATGTCTCTGCAATTTTCCGGAGGCCCAAAAAATCTAATTCTGTCATTTTGATTTTTCTCTTGTTACGCTTTTCCCTAATTGGGTTATTTTATTTATACATCTGACATTTAGTAATGCTGCAATACCAAATATGTTTTTTTTTTTTTTTTTTAATGGGGCAAAAGGGGGTGATTTGAAGATTTTTATTTTTATATATAATTTTTTCAGATTTTTTAAAAATAAAATGTTTCACTTTTTATTGCATTTAATAGTCCCCTTAGGGGACTTGAAGCTTAGATGATCTGATCGCTGGTGCTATAGAGATCAGTCAGTGGTGTAACTTGAAGCTAATGGGTCCTGATGTGAAAGCTCCAACGAGGTCCCCTATTATTGTAAATATTTAATAGCATTAGTGTTTTTCCACAGGTCAAATTGACCTTTGAAGCCCCTCTAGGCTCCAGGCCCCAGGTGTGAATGCAACCCCTGCACCTGTTGTAGTTACACCCCTGAGAGTAGTGCATCAGATAAAATCATGATCTCCTATGAAGATCAAAAGAAGGATTGTAATGATAGACACAGAGGTCATCAGCGGACCCCTGGCTGTCATGACCACCCATTGGTGACCAGCGATTTTGTTCGGAGCAAGGAATGAAGCTGTGTTAAATTCGGCTGTTCGATCCACCCTAGACTGTTAAAAGCACATGATGGCAATTAAATCAGCCATCATTTGCAGGAAATGAGTCTGATTCGGCACGCGAGCCCGCACCAAGGGCAGGGGACATGACCTTTGACATACCATTATATAACAGGTCATGAATGAGATAATCCATGTTATGAATTTGTATAGGGTGCTAATTCCTTTGGAGCCAACCACTGAGTTCTACTATATTCATAGGAACTGTATACTATAAGGCATGTAAAGCTTCTCAGTTAGGATTTATTCAGAATTTCACATATTCATAGATTACATGGCCTACAGTGTAGAAAAAAATGAACTTTGTCACTTCACACAATATGCAGCAAACTTAGTAAGAAAAGTGGCACTCACTAGCGACGGTAAAATAATCTCCTCTTTATTAGTTACATTTTAAAATAAGGCATTGTGCATGCAGGCGGCAAGATGAGATCAGCCTTGTATGGATGATGACCATTTCATGCCCAAGCTGGAACTTCCATAGGTCCATAATCAATCAAACGGTTATGGACCAGTAGAAGCATGAGCTTGTGTGCGAAACGGCTGTCGTCCATGCAAAACTGACCTCATTCTGCTACTGATAGTCCCTAGTGAGTGCCACTTTCCTTATTAAGTTTGCTGCATTAAGTCTTGGACTTGGTTGAGCACCATCAGTGGGGATGATGATTTTAAACTCCAGTCTAGGAAAGCAAAAAAGGTATAGCCATGGGGTGAAACCGCAGGAGTAATAGTGTGTAGGCGGTGGTGTGGAACCTTCTTGAATATATCACTTGATATACTTCTTTTTACTTTGGGGAAGCGCAACCCAAATTCAGATCTTTCTAATTTTGAGTGTATTTACCGCAACAGACAAGTTTGATGAAGGGTATTTACCTAAAACCTTACTGTTATCTTTACCGATAACAGTGGACAAGAGATATTCTGAAAAATGTGAATTATTCATCTCTACGTGCCTTTTGGTATGATGTTCCTATCTTTTATTCTATACAAAAGCCATCTTTAAAGGAGAAACCTCCAGTACCACATTCTCTCCTGTAGTAGATGACTCATCTACATTTCGGCATGGTGGAGACCAGGTTCATTGATTGACCTTTACCTACAGATGCTCTGACTCTTATGAGATCCAAGACCATATTTAAATTCACTAAGAAACAAAGGTTTTATTTCATCTTGGCTTTTTTTTGTTCCTTACTGATCAGGACTCCCACCTTTGATGGTAATTGCATCATTGTTATCGTCTTACTTTTATGACCTTCTTGGCTCTTGTTCGAGGAAAAGAGGTTAAGGCAAGATAGCTGCCAAGAAATAAATCATGACAAGGTGGTCTTCTTCTGACCTCTGTGCAGTTAGATGAGACATAAATCTTCTCCTAAGGAAAGAAGAAGAATAAAAGGACCAGTAGAGAAGGAGATGATTCAGATGAGGAAGTTTTTTTCTGCTTTTCTTGATGACAACAAGACAAAACCCAAGGCGGATGATTAACAGGGAGTGACTTCTGTGTGACAAGCATGGCTTAAGTGCACGTTCCTGTAGCATGGAGCCATCTATATAGAGGGACATTAAGTAGGCCAGTTGTAATAATTATAGCCTATAAAATGTGAATATTAGTAACATTTTCCATATTTCAGCAGTATTCAGTTCACTTTATTTTTATGGAAATTGTATTTCAGCAAAAACAGGAGAGAATGGGAGAATTGGGATTCGGAAGAAATGCTCCATTTCTTGGATTAGGGACTTAAATGTGTTCTCGTTCAAACATTACAGCGGTTTATATTACAACACATATTAACATTTAAAAAGTGATGGCAGTGAAAGAATACAGACGGTACCAAAATAAAAAGACATAAAAAAGTGACATGAGAATACTTAAAGGGGTTATCCCGGATCTACCCAAAAAAGTGTACCCAAGCACTAACAGGCAGGTAGCTGCCACCTACCTGAATACTAACAGCTGAGCCAGAGCACAATGAGAACAGGTCTGTAGAACCGTGTTCACACCACCAAGAATCTATACCACAGAAAAGAACGGTCCCTGAACTAATGTATTTAAAACCATTTCTACCTTGTGTGCCCATATTGGACTCTGGCCCTGCTGCATCCTGCATCTGAGAGGTATATTCACATTAGATCAGGTTTTAAATACGTTAGTTTAGGGACCGTTCAGATAAGGGTCACCTTGGCGTTGGTAGAACGGCTTCCGTACATTTCTTGCAAAAACCGAAAAAGCTTATCAACTAAGTACCCTGTTATTGACACTGTTTTGATCTTGCTTTTTACTTTGACCTATATAGCAGAGTATTTTTAGACTTTTTTTATACTGTCTTTAATGTGGTATAGCCGCCACCTACCTGCCTGTTGTGCCCGGCACCATTCACCGCTGACACAGAGTGGTCTGAGGCCACTTCTGTTGGCGATTTTGCTGCTTCCAGTAACATCACATCTACAGAAGGGCGGCTTCTTCACTCTATCGACGAGCGCATAGCCGACATCATGCTGATTGACAGCCGCCTCCCCCAATCAGGTAGTGGGAAGCCAGCTGTCAATCACCATGATGTCAATCAGCTATGCGCCCACTTCCGCAGAGCAGAGTCGAAAAGCCTCCTCTGCTTTGCTTACTCCACCATGCTGTCTTCGGCAGGAGTGGTCTGTGCCCACACTGTGCCGGAGGTGTATGGTGGTGACTGATGCCAAGCCCAACAGGCATGTAGGTGGCAGCTACGTGCCTGTTGCTGATTGAGCATGTTATCTTTATATACTTTATATAAAAATCCTAGATAAAACCTCTATAGAGTTATTGACATATTTCCAAATCCAATGGATACTCTTTAAATGTCTGAAAAGTGCTGATTCCATCACTAAGACTGGGTATGCACAATAGATACCTGTTGGCCAAACAATGCTTCAGCCAATTGCTCAGGCAACAGCCATCTAATTCGACTCTGCCATGCGCAGGTGTGCTTACTCGGCTGAACTGACATGTTGGTAAGGAAGAACAATACGATCACCATTCCTCAATTAGACATATATGATTGACATTTCCCCTCACCATCAGTTGGCCTAATACATGTTAGGCCATCTTCTTGAACTGCCAAAATCATCATTTTCTGTTGACATTTTTTAGGAGACCATAGACCGGCCTACATCTTCAGGATGGTGCACTTCGATTCTATAAATCTCCAAAGAGCCTGACTTCCATGCAGAGAATGAATTAAGGAGAATCTGTCCGGTGTTTTTCTAGTACAATACTAATACAGGAATAGGGTTTGGGCAGCCCTTTCAGCATCAGTAAGTTTTATTGATCTACCTTTTCGTGATATCCCACTGATGAACTAATCCAATATGAAGATAAAAAATAAAAGACAGACAGGGGAAAACATCAAAGGATAAAGCAACTTCACGGTTGTGGCAAATTCATAGCCCGCTTAGGACCATTCAGTTCATTGAGAGCTCTTTCCACCAGGCCAGCTTGGAATGAAAGGAATTCAATAACCAGCATTGGGTTTTGGGTCGTGTGACTATTTAAAGGAGATGTGAGTAGTCACACCTTAAAAGATTACTGGAGATTGCTAAAAAGAACTGCCATTAACTCCTATTATGCCAAAAAAGGTTTTAACAACAATTAATTCAGAGTCTCTCAAGCTAAAGAGACACTGAACCCAAACTTGTCACAAGTCTCCAAGGTACAGGAGACAAATTATTATTATTATTTATTTATAGAGCACCATTGATTCCATGATGCTGAACATACGAAAGGCATACATAAAAACAAGTTAAAAATACAATGAACAAACTAACAGTGACAGACTGATTCAGGGCAATGGAGAGAAACAGTAGGTTGGGCCTGCTCTGGTGGTGGTGGAGCACCAGTGACAGTACCCCTCCACCTTTAAGAAAGGGTCTCTGGATCCTAAAGATCAGAATTTTCCAGATAACACCTACGGAAGGAATGACTCCTGCAGTTACCTGCAGATGTACCCTGATATGCCTGACGTCCCTATATGGGTTTTTTCACCCTATTGCTGAGCAGAATACCTAGTCCCTCACTGACTATGCTCTTATCCCCAACTAGGGAGCTGGCCTGGGGGAACACAAGTCCCACCGCTGAACTAATACATCATGAATGGATAACTACAATTAGGTACAGACATAGATGGATTATAGTCGCGCTGCCCGTGGTTAAATCAGTCGATCCGGGGTTTTAAAAGCCTGTATTCCAACGCTGTACTCATTCACTAAAAAGTGTGAAGTGGTCACGCGATACATGTTGGAATAAAGGCTTTTAAAACCTCAGATCGACTGATTCCTCCACGGGCAGCGAGAGTATGATCCATCCATATCTGTGCCTAATTGTTCTTATCTGGTGCTTTGAGTGGTTCACAGCAGCTTTAGGATTATAAGTGGTTGTGTCTCACACAACCCGACAAGGCGAGCATATATCATAAATTTCTATCTCTATAAATACCGGATAAGACCCTATTTTGCGCTGTCTTCTTCTACCAGCTTTTCTTTCTGGATTTGATCATGCATGGATAAAAGACAGATGGAAGAAGGCACCAAAACCTAAATGAACTTCATGGTTACAGCCAAACTTATAGCCAGCAGATGGGTTAGCACCAGTCAGTTCAATGAGAGCTCCTCACACCAGGGTGTCTTACAATGAAAGGAAGTCAATCACTAGCACTAGGTGATGGGTCATGTGACTATTTAAAGGGGATGGGAGTGGTCACACTTGAACAAATCACAAGACTTGCTAGCAGAATTGACATTAACCCATAGTGAGTTAAAAAAAAAAATTAACTACATTTAATCCAGAGTCTCTCAAACCAAAGAGACTCTGGGCTCAAACTTGTTACAAGTCTCCAAAGCACGGGAGTCAAACTGGACAAAAAGCTTACACTCTACAGGTGAGAAAGAAGATCTCACTGACCATAAGAGCTTGCACTCTATAGGAGAGAGAGAGGACCCTTCTGACTATTAAGTCTTACACTACAGAATAGGGAGAGAGGACCCTTCTGACTATTAAGTCTTACACTACAGAATAGGGAGAGAGGCCCTGTTGATCAGAAGAGCTTACACTCAACAGGTGAGAGAGAGGATCCTGCTGACCATAAGAGCTTACACTCAACAGGTGAGAGAAAGGATCCTGCTGACCATAAGAGCTTACATTCTGCAGGAGGAGAGAGTCCACCGGAAGTGGAAAATGGCTCTGACTTGCAAACTTTTCTCCACTGGGAACTGATCTGTGGTGTCCCAGGCACTGACCACCACTGTACAAGGTGTGATAATCTGCTGGATGTCATAGCTGCAGGGCATTTTGGTGAGGTCCTTGCGGCAACGGAAAATTTTGTTCGCTCCCTCTCTGATGTTTCAACAATGTGAGAATTGGGGATAGGCCAAAATGTCACATTACTGTGGCTTGCACTTATTCTTACCTATCTACTGTATATCTACTGAGTGTCAGATTTATATTAATGTTTACTAAGGAGCGGTATCCTATCAGAACCCCTATCTATATGGAGTAACGTATATCCATCATGTATGATCGTACATTAGGGCAGTTGCATTTACACTTCCTTAGAATTTATGCAATTTACTAAATGTAAGATTTATCATCATATTGGAGCTTTAATACATATGCAAAGGGATACACTGTCAGAAGTGATACATGCTAAGTTGGCAAAAAAAATACATTTATCTAAGAACAAGCTGTAAAATAAAACAGATTGTACTATGGAAGTAGAAGGATGCTACCAACATAATCCTTAGATATCACAATAAATCTGTTGGGCTAGCAGCGAGATTGGACAGTAAGACGAGGGATTTGCCAACTTGCTTTATCTTATTTCCGTTCTAAGACAGTAGGAAGAAGCATGGAGCTATAAGAATGCAGCATAGCTTGACAGAGAGACACGCAAAAGGTGCAATGAAAATGTTTGTTATCAGTATATATCACCATGTCTCTCAATGGTGCTCTTTATTTCTTTGTCCTCAGAGCTATCTGTAATGATGTGTCTAAAAAGAGGCAATTCAGGCAATTTGTGGGTGAAATATCTGGAATATGCATAGTAATATACACAAAAAAAAAGCAAAAAAAAATAGCTACAGTTGAAAGCAGAAGTTTACATACACTAACACTATATAAGAAGATACATATGAAGGTTTTACTCACTATCTGACATCAATCAGAATAAACCTTTCCTGTTTTAGGTCAATTAGGATTACCATAATTATTAATATTTGCCAAATGCCAGACTAATGAGAGAGACAATGTTTTAAGGCATTTTTATCACTTTCTGCAAAGTCACGAAAGTCTAAGATTACTATGCCTACAATTTGGGACAGCCCATATGATGATGTCATGTGTTTGGAAGCTTCTGATAGGTTTATTGGCAACTTCTGAGTTCATTAGAGACACACATGTGGATGTATTTTAATGCACACCTACAACACACTGCTTCTTTGTGTAACAACATGGGAAAGTCTAAAGAAATCAGACAAGATATCAGGAAGAAAATTGTGGACTTGCACAAGTTCGGTTCATGCTTTAATGCAATTTCCAGATACCTGAATGTGCCTCGTTTAGCTGTTTAAGTACAAACAAGATTGGAATATCCAGTCATCATATCGCTAAGGAAGGTGATGGGTTCTGTGTCCTAGAGATGAACATGCTTTGGCCAACATGTGCATATCAACCCAAGAACTAAAGTAAAAGACCTTGTGAAGATGATGGCAGATGCTGATAAGATTTTGTCATTATCCGCAGGGAAACAAGTACTGTACCAACATGGGCTGAAAGGCCACTCTGTCAGGAAGAAGCCATTACTCCAAAAGAAACATAAAAAAGCAAGCTTCATCTTTGCAAATACACACAAGAAAAAAGACCTACATTTTTGGAGATGTGTCCAGTGGTCTGACAAAACTGAAATTGAACTGTTTGGCATTAATAACCATCTTTGTGTTTGGAGGAAAAATGAAGAAGCTTGGAAGCTTAAGAACACCATCCCAACTGTGAAACGCAGGTGGCAGCATCATGTTGTGGCTGAAAAGGCAGGTGCAAGCAAGGCGACCTACAAACATGTCTCAGATACATCAGTTCTGTCAGGAGGATTGGGCACAAATTCTTAAGAACTATTGTGAGAAGCTTCTGGAAGGATATCCAAAATGTCTGACCCAAGTCATACAGTTTAAGGGCAATGGTACCAAATACTAATGAAATATATGTAAACCTGAGACTTTGCAAAAAGTAACAAAAATGCCTTAACATTTTCTCTCTCATTTGAAGAATAATTATAAACATCTGCAATCACCAACCTTCTACAATGCTGAAAACGAAAAACACAAGATGAGTGCATACTGAATATAATAAACATTAAAAAAAGGAGCAAATAGAATAATGAATTGGGTGCAAAACAAAAAAAAAAAGGCATAACACATGTGGCCCCCCACTGGTCACCACCACCGGGGATACTGCACTCCTCCATTAGGTACTTGGATGGTGAAGTTGAAACCCACAACACACACACTTAGGACCCCAGGATGGAACGGTGGAAGGAACCAAGGGGAAGGGCCCAGTCTCAGCTGGGGGGAATAGGAAGTGTAGAGTTAGTCAGTCGGGAGGAGAACAGCAAAGGAGTAGGAAATTAGAGTGAGAGTCGAGAAGTGGTGATGGAGAACCGTCCCGCTCGCCCTGGGAGGGAGAGACTGAACGATGTAGAGGAGGAAGGGAGCCCCAGGGCTGCAGAAGAAGATCTAGATCACCTGAATGCCCATATCTGGCAGAAGGAACAGAGGGGCTGGTGGACAAAAAACAGGGGGCTGGCCCTGAACACAGCGCCGTACTAAGTCGCGGTACCAGGATATAGTACCAACCAAAGCCTGTGGCTGTCGGTACCTGAGCTCTGAGGTGCTGCGAGGAGAGGTGAGATGAGCTAGAAGCACTGAGAGTACCACCAGTAAAGGAAACACCATGAGAGAGCAAAGAACACATAGGGGTCTCGACGACACTGTCCCAATTCGAGAGAAACTGCTGAAAATGGAGATAGGCAGAGGAAAACACCCGGCAGCCTGGTTGTAATGTTACAGTAAAGGTACAGAACTCCAATAAAATGAGACTTTTATTAGCAGCGACCACCGGCTTCAGAGGCCGCATGACACCCTGAGGTGCTGATGGCGCGATGAACACCAGCCAAACAATGAACTGAATTTCCTACACACTGCCCTGGGGAACCGCTCCACTTGCGGGGAGCGAAACGAACTAAGCTGCCGGTCATCGTCCTCAGAGGTTTTGAAGCAGCAGCGGCCACACATAGCCGCACACCATAGGTGGCATCACGAATACCCCTTTCCCTTCTATTCCCATTCATCTAGTCCTGAACTTTTAAATGACAGTGCCAGGGCCATGGAGCCGGGTTGCCACCATGATGTCCCTCTGTAAAGAAAACGAAAGATCAGGCCCGGTTCCGAGTATCCCCATTGCCCTGGAGTGGGCGTGTCACACACACAAAACTAAATTATAAAAACAGGTGCAAAGGCACTGATGATTTTTGGCCCAGAAGTGTTAAGGTTAACAATTCCCCCTAACTCATTATACAGGAAAGGAAACCCAGTAGGGTAGTAAATACAGAATACACAATACTGTGTAAGGTGCTGAGTGCAAAGAAAAGCTCCAAGGTAATAATTCAACCAAACAAATTATACCAGTAAAAAATACATCAATTAATTAATAGGTATATGAGTTATATTACCAAAGCAAATGTTACAAAAGGAGGGCTGCAAAATGGAAAATAAGGGGGAACAGAAAAGCCAGGGAACCCATAAGGTGGAATAGCTACCTGACAATCAGGAGGGGAGGGAGTTACGGGGTTAATAGGTGCATTAGGTTGCAATAAGAAAAATGTGAAATGAGGTGATTGGCTGGGGAGTGGTCTTGGAAGAAGGAAGGGGGGGAGCAATATATAGAATATAGGGGGAGGTAAGGAGAAGCTGCTTCCTCTTGCAGCTTCTTTGGACAACAGCTTCCCACCCACCCTCCCTGTTTTAGAGTGATGTTGGTTGGTGCAATTACGACGTGAATATATATAATACAAAAAAAAAAAAGTAAGAATGTATATGTATATATAGATTACACAAAAAAAAAGAAAAAAAAGTTTTGTTTCTTAAAATTTACATTTTGGAGTATTCTTGTATGGGGCGTAATGGGTGAGCCATGTAGGCTCCTATTTAGCTACACGTCTGATGTGTAGGTAATTATGAGTATAGTTATTGTTATGAAAATAATTATGTATCTGTTTATTATTGTTATTATTATTATTATTATTATTATTATTATTAATTATGAGTATAGTTATTGTTATGAAAATAAATATGTATGGCGTTTTAATGGATAATCGTATTTGGGAGGGGAGCCACTAGTACGGTGTAGTGGCTCCGGTTTCAGATAACTGGAAGGCACGGGGTTCTGCAACTTAGGGGTATTAATTCTCGGTAATTAATACCTCGTCCCTGGGGTCGGTGTGTTGCAGCCAAGGATAATCACTCGTATCGGTGTGTTGCGGCCGGGGATAATGTTTCATTGTGGGAGGTGGCTTCTGGACCAGGCTTATCCATGGTTATGTATTTGTATTACGTACTGTGTTACCTATTGTTTAATGTTGGGACACCAGGGTACGGTGTCCGTGGGTCAGTATGTAAATAAAAGGTAATAAAGGGGCTGCTGTGGCCAAATTTTAACCAAGTCGCAAGCAGTGTCCGTGTATTATTTACAAAGTGTTTAATGGGTTGGTAACACAAGAATTTAATGACCAGAGAATCCCTCATCGACTATCAAGTATATGGTAACCACATGCTTATTGTCACAAATGTGACTTCTTCAGAAATCATCCAGCTGGAATATGAGTGTCATCAGGGCTGCCACTAGGAATTTCAGAGCCCCTCACTGACAAAATTTTGGGTCCCCCCTGAGACTCCATGCCATCTGGGTACATGTAACCTCCCATCACGCCACAGACAGTAAAAAAAAAAAAAACAATTATGCTTACCTTCCTTCCTTTCGCTCCCCCAGGCCCGTGTCCTCCTTAGATGCTATCCCCGCCACTTCTGCACTTTTCATTGCCACAATGAGGTACCAGCATAATGACGCCATCACACTACTGCAGTTGTCCAAAGATGAAGCGCCACCGATGACTGGTGCCACCACATGGCTAATTTTCATGCAACGCGACAGAAACATATCGCATGCAAATTATCCCCTCAGCTTTCCTGGACCCTGGCACTTGCCCTGGCAGTTGCCACTTGCTGATGCTGGCCATGGGGCAGTGTCCAGGGGCCTCCCCTGCTAGCCGCCAGTCATCGGGCCCCACACAGGAGTCAGCCTAGTCAGGCTTTGTTGGCGGCCCTTGGCATCATTTAAACTGTTCTGCCATTTTACTCACAAATCTTAGGAAACATGCAAAATTTTAATATTAGTGTGTTATATCCTGTGAATCGTTTTATGCTCTGATCACATCACGTTTTATCTACTTGTCAGTGACTCCATCAATACATGTGAAACCTGGAAATAAAGAATCCGAACATTTGTGCTTATAGGACCACTAACTTTAATGATGTACAAGAAGTCACTGTTTGCTCAGTTGGACATAATTTTCAATAAAGTGGAAGGTCTGCTCAACTGTGTAAGTTTCCTGCCTGGAAAAATGACATAAGTCACAAAATAAAATTGATAATTACTATGGCATTGAAAGGATTAGATACTTCCGAAATTCTGCTCAAATAATATTTTATCAAACTCTGACCAGGTTTTGGCAGACTGAGGTCAAACTCTGTGCTCTTTTGGACATCATTTGCCATAGTATCTGTCTCCTTGATGTGGGCACCAAAACAGTTGACCATGTTTTAATGATTATGTCAAATATTCATACTGTATATGGCTGAAGATTATGTCTGACCAGGGTAAGAAAGACTGAGGTCTAACTTTTTGGCAGTGGAGGCCTTCATCAAGACAATCTGTATGAGTGGTGGAGGAAGTAATAATCAGACCTGCATGTGGTTCTTGCTGTGCTGCATATACAAGTCTGATTGTTACTGCTCTAGGGCTCCTAGAGTTTGCCTTGATAAAAACCTCTAAGGCCAAAAAGTTAGACCTCAATTTTTTCCTGGTTGGACATAATCTTCAGACTTACATATGCCTATTTGACGGAGTCACCAAAACATGTTTGACTGTTTGGTGTCCACATCAAGTAGGTGGATATCTTGGTAAATGATGTCCAAAAGAGCACAGAGTGACTCAATCTGCATCAATAAAGTCATTGGTACCATTAGTGCAAACATCCAAACATATTTTTTATTACTTCACTCATAATGTTGTTAGCCCCGATGGAGCCACTAATACATGGATGAAACAGGATCTGATTATAGTCGATAGTGGGTCACATTCACTGTTTTGTGGGTACACCTCGACTCATGAAATTTTGCTAATTTTTGTCACAAATTGTCTTATCTAGCTGTAGACCCTTTTTGTGTTTGGGACATTTTTTACAGCTCATTTAATAGCTTGGCTTAAAGGAAAATGGATTTGGCTTAAAAGCACGACTTCAGGACTTTTTTTAAATTCAATGCTGTAGTGGGGCTTTAAATGCACGTCCCTCACCCCCATCTGACGCTGACCTTCCAGTGGCTTCATCTGCTATTGCTGTGCTCCATCAGTCTCCGGCCAAAATTGACCTGCCGGCAGATCCATTGTTTCATAGGGCACTCCGTAGATCAAAACTCAATATAATCTATTTGAGCCTTATTTTGGCCTCGTTCTGGTTTACAAAGAGATGCAATAAGTTCTTGATAAAAATTCTGTCTTCAATGCCAGTCAGACGTTACGGGAAAAAGATGGCACCATGGAACCGGAGCTGGTTTAGTATGAAATTAAGCTGTTGTAAGGTGAGTATATGACGGGGCAGGAGACTTAGATTCAAAGTGTTGCTCCAGGGGTAAAAAAACATTGCTAAAGTGGTGCTTCACATGCTGCGTGTGTCAACGTTTAGGAAAAACCAGGAGGCATTGTACCTTGAGACGCTCTTGGTGGACTAAGCAGCTATTGGTACACATACGTAGATTTTGTTGACATGAATGCAGTGTAATAACAAGAATAGTTATTCATTTATATGGTGCTATTAATTCCACAGCACTTTACATACATTTGCAGCACTGTCCATATTGGTTCTCAAAATCTAAATTCCCTAATAGTCTTTCAAGGGGTGGAGGAAACCGGAAAACCCAGGAGGAAACCCACACAAACCTTTTATTGGTATTTACTAAAAGAGGAAAAGCCTCATTTAACTGTAAAAAAAAGTGGTGACAAAATAAACAAACAACAAGCACAAATGATGTCTCTATTGCATTATCTCCAACACCGCAAGATAAAAACCATTGTGTGTATGAGCAAGAGACAACCGGAATTGTCATTATCTGTCTTCGTATAGTGACATTGGTTCCAGACCAGACCATTAGCAGATGTATAACACTTTCAATGTAAAAGAAACAGGAATGATCTCACCCAGGGCAGGGAGTTTGGCAGGCCAGGTGTAGTTGCAGCAGACCAGGTGTCTGTCCAGGTGCTGGGACTAACCGTCTTTAGGTCCCTACTACAAAACAAAAAGCTGGCCCTCAACAGAATATTCCAACCTTCTCAAGTGCAGTCCACATCTGCTCCTCAACCATGCACCCCAACATTCTCCCTTCTGTCCTTCTCCATGCCGATGCATTTCATCGCAGGACTGATCGGGGGATCATCATAGACAAGAACAAGCAGAGCTGCATCCATATATCAGCATAGGCTAGAAGTGAATCCCAATAAATTGTTATTTTAATGGTTGCTTAATTTTGGGGATACTAAATAGCAAAAGATATCATATACCTTCAGAGCAAGAAAACAAATGTGGGCACTTTCTCTTCTGATTGGACAAATTGTGACCTCTGTAGCCAATCAGTTCCTGATGCCGAAAGAGGAAGTCAGGAGAAGAGCAGGTGACATTGTCAACAATATGGAGGAGTGTTGAGCGCTCGGTGGGAGAGTATGTGTTTTTTTTCATCATAGGACCACCATGACTCCACTTTTAACAAAGTAAATGTGCTATAGTATACTACCCCTTTTATATTCATGAGAGATGCACCAGCCTTCAGAATGAAGTATGCACGTGCTCCACTACTGCTCCATTCATTCTCTTGCTGGACCTGTTGTAACGTCTTGCTGGGAAAGGCTATGCCTCACTATGAGTGAGCACCTGGAGCCTTTGGTGGACTGAAAAAGACCCTTGGGCAATAACAATATATGGACCCTGTCCAAAAGTTCAGTCTATGACAGAGACTGCTTTGGAGGTGAAAGCGGGCCCCTTTACCTCTTGGGACTCTGTGTGGCTGCACAGATTATACCAATTATATATCCATCTATGCCTGGAGCAACATAAGTGGTAAATATGACCCTGGTAATGAGGACATGCTTTACTATTTTTGCTGATTCAAAGTTGTAAAAAGAATCTATCTGAGAACTGTTTTTGAGAAATTTGACATTTTTTCTAAAATACTCTGCAAATGCATTGTAAATAGGTTATGTTGAATATTGTATGTCGTCTTGTTTCCGTCTTCCTGCATAAATATATTTTGCAGGGTCACAGAACACCTTGGTCCCTTGATATCATTTTACAATATAATACCAATCAGCCAATACCAATACCAACCAACAAACCAATCAATACTGGAACAAATCAAGCCAGACATGTCACTGGAGGCAAGGAACACCAAGCTACGACTTGCCTACTTTGGGCACATCATATGAAGAGAGCAATCACTAGAGAAGGACATCATGGTAGGAAGAATAGAAGGAACAAGGTGCAGAGGAAGAACAGCAAACCAATGGCTTGATATTATCAAGATAACGGTGGGGAAGACCCTGCTGGACCTATCTATGTTTGGAGAAGACCTTGGTGGACCTATCTAGGCTGCACAAGATCCATTTTCCTATAGCTCGTTCATCCATCAAGTCACCATGGCTTGAGATCTATCACTAAGCTGTGACTTGCCTACTTTGGACACATCATATGAAGAGAGCAATCACCGGAGAAGGACATCATGGTCAGGAGAATAGAATAAATAAGGCTAAGAGGAAGACCAGCACCTGATGGCTTGATACTATCAAGATGATGGTGGAGAAGACTCTGGTGGACCTATCTATGGTTAGAAAAGACCCTGGTAGACCTATCTATACTTGCACAAGATCAATTTTCCTACAGAGCGTTCATACATCAAGTTGCCATGGTTGGAGACTGATCTCCAAGCTACGGCTTGCCTACTTTGGACACACCATACAAAGAGAGCAATCACTGGAGAAGAACATCATGGTCAGAAGAAAAGAAGGTACAAGGTGAAGAGGAGGAAGAGCAACTCAATGGCTTGATAGTATCAAGATGATGGTGGAGACCATCCTGGTAGACCTATCTAGGCTGCACAAGACTGATCTTCCTACAGACCTGCAGATCCACCAAGTCACCATGGCTCGAGATCGAGCTGAAGGCTTGGAAAAAAAAATCTAAATTTAAATATAGATAATTTTAACTATCATGAACTCACAAGTCCCTTATACAGTGTATTTTCTCATGCCAAGGTGTTGACTTTGTAAATTAGTACTAGAATACCCCCTCCCATACATCCCGCCCTTTACTCCCTTTAATATACTATCCCAATGCTCGGAGCAGCAACTGAAAATATAAATCCATTATAAGAAAATATTTCATAATGCCTCAATGTCATAGTCGGCATGTGGAGCCGCACAAATTATGATTTATGCTCATATACAGAATTTTCCCTTTGAGATAAATGACACGTTATTAGCTCTCATGCGCTTCCATTGTTACATTCAGGCTCTTTAGAAATTGTTAGTCATTTATTCTTATCTACATAATGGCAACCGTAAGTAATGAACGAGTCAACAAGGAATGCACGGCCTGATTAGTAACAACATCCACTGTAAACTGATCGGGAATGGTATTCTGCGGTGAGATATGTTCGGCTTCATTGTGATATACTGCGCTGAACTGTATTTAAAATGAATGGAAAATCTGTAATATTTTGGTTTGCTGGAACATAGGGAAAAGTGCTGCATCTGTGTGTAATTATGTTACATTGCGGAGGATTCGGTGACGATGGGGCGAGCTCTTCTTCTGTTATTCTGAGCTGCCGGTAACTTGATTTGCAGCTGTTACATTGTATTTATTCTTTACTTCAGGCTAATTATATAGTAGTGGATGAAATCTACAGGTATTTGGGAATAGGTAAAACGAGGATAAAGAGCCTCCTCTTCTTTATTTGTCGGAAACTAAGAAATGGACGGTCCAGAAGCAAAAGTTAAACTTACTTTTTCCAAACAGACCAAAAAGAACCCAGCGATACTCACATTGCTTTTGGCCAAAATGCATGTCACATAGTTTTGTTATGGTTGATGGTAGACCTTAAAGGGATCCTGTCACCTCCAGAACGCCTCCTAAACTAGCAAAACATGTCCCTGCAGCATAGTATCACTAATCTCACACTCCTTTTGCCTCCTAAAAGCATCCTGTGAAAGTGCAGAAAAACGTTTTAATACTTACCGTATATACTCGTGTATAAGCCGAATCACCCCCTCGGCTTATACACGGGTCAATACGGTAATCCTATGGTGGGGAGGCTGGAGGAGGCGGGGGGAGGCTGCTGACTGAGCTGCCCGTCACGTGGGGCCGCTCATTAGATATGCACGGCTCCCCCCGCCCATCACAGCGGCAGGAGGAGCCGTGCATACAGCCCCCCAGTGTATGCAGGCAGCCCCCAGTGGCACTAGCCCCCCCATAATGTGAAGAGCCCCCCACACTTTGCAGAGCCCCCTCCGCTGCATTATCTTACCATCCAGGGTCTTCTTCACCGCGGGTCCTGCAGTCATCATCGCGCGCTGTGTTCCGGTCTCACGTGACCCGGCGCGATGACGTCATTCCACTGCGACCACCGGGTCACATGAGACTGGGAACACAGCGCGCGAGGATGGACTGGAGGACCCGCGGTGAAGAAGACCCTGGATGGTAAGATAGTGCAGTGGGGGGGCTCTGCAAAGTGTGGGGGGCTCTTCACATGATGGGGGGGGTGAGTGCCACTGGGGCCTGCTGTATTCCCCTGGGGGCCTGCTTATACCCCTGGGGGCCTGCTGTATACCCCTGGGGGCCTGCTTATACCCCTGGGGGCCTGCTGTATACCCCTGGGGGCCTGCTGATACCCCTGGGGGCCTGCTGTATACCCCTGGGGGCCTGCTGATACCCCTGGGGCCTGCTGAAAACCCCTGGGCGCCTGTTTATACCCCTGGGGGCCTGCTGTATACCCCTGGGGGCCTGCTGATATCCCTGGGGCCTGCTGAATACCCCTGGGGGCCGGCTTATACCCCTGGGGGCCTGCTGTATACCCCTGGGGCCTGCTGACTACCCCTGGGGGCCTGCTTATACCCCTGGGGGCCTGCTGTATACCCCTGGGGGCCTGCTGTATACCCCTGGGGGCCTGCTGATACCCCTGGGGGCCTGCTGTATACCCCTGGGGGCCTGCTGATACCCCTGGGGCCTGCTGAAAACCCCTGGGCGCCTGCTGATACCCCTGGGGCCCGCTGAAAACCCCTGGGCGCCTGTTTATACCCCTGGGGGCCTGATGTATACCCCTGGGGGCCTGCTGATACCCCTGGGGCCTGCTGAATACCCCTGGGGGCCTGCCTATACCCCTGGGGGCCTGCTGTATACCCCTGGGGGCCTGCTGTATACCCCTGGGGGCCTGCTGATACCCCTGGGGCCTGCTGAATACCCCTGGGGGCCTGCTGTATACCCCTGGGGGCCTGCTGTATTCCCCTGGGGGCCTGCTGTATACCCCTGGGGGCCTGCTGATACCCCTGGGGCCTGCTGAATACCCCTGGGGGCCTGCCTATACCCCTGGGGGCCTGCTGTATACCCCTGGGGGCCTGCTGATACCCCTGGGGCCTGCTGAATACCCCTGGGGACCTGCTGTATACCCCTGGGGGCCTGTTGTATACCCCTGGGGGCCTGCTGATACCCCTGGGGCCTGCTGAATACACCTGGGGGCCTGCTGAATACCCCTGGGGGCCTGCTGAATACCCCTGGGGGCCTGCTTATACCCCTGGGGGCCTGCTGATACCCCTGGGGCTTGCTGAATACCCCTGGGGACCTGCTTATACCCCTGGGGGCCTGCTGTATACCACTGGGGGCCTGCTGTATACCATACTGCTTGGGCCTGTATACCACTGGGGGGCCTGTATACCTCACTGCTGGGGGCTGTATACCTGTCCTGGTGGCTGTATACCATACTCCTGGGGCCTGTATACCACTGGGAGGGCCTGTATACAACACTGCTGGGGGCTGTATACCTCACTGCTGGGGGTTGTATACCTGTGCTTGGGTCCATCCTCGGCTTATACGCGAGTCAATAAGTTTTCCCTGTTTTTGGGGGCAAAAGTAGGGGGGTCGGCTTATACACGGGTCGGCTTATACACGAGTATATACGGTACTCATTAGTGATTATAATTAGCAGGGGCTATATTCTTTAGTCACCAGGGCATGTTGTTTTGCAGGCTCCAGGATCCACCCTCTCTCTGTCTGTGTGCTCTGCCTGTGCAGGCTTTACCCTCCCCACTCTCTATCACTCACAGAATGCAAATCATTAGTCCTGCCTTCAACTCCACATCACTGCAGCACAGACATAGAGAGGGTGGATCCTGGAGCCTGCAAAACAGCCCGCCCTGATGACTAAAGTATATAGCCCCTGCTAATTATAATCACTAATGAGTAAGTATTAAAATGTTTTTATGCATTTTCACAAGCTGCTTTTAGGAGACAAAAGAAGTGTGAGATTAGTGATAGGATGTGCAGGGACATGTTTTGCTAGCTTAGGAGGCGTTTTGTAGGTGACAGGATCCCTTTAAGTCCATCGAGTTCAAACTATAGCTTAACATGTTGATCCAGGGGAAGGCAAAAAACCCCATGGGGCAAAGACTAAGCTCCATATTGGGGGAAAAAAATCCTTCCTGACTACACATACGGCAACCAGACTATTTCTCTGGATCAACGCCCTATCAAAGAATCGAGGACTACCACGACTGTTTACAATCCTTGCATTCAAATGAAATTTCTGCAACCTGCTTTACATGCAACAAATATTTCAGCTCAGCTTCTTTTGCCACTTGCAGCATAGTACAATTATTTTCTCATGCTGAGTTGGCATGAGAAAATAATGCTGGTCGGCACTGCGCTATAGTATAATATGGAGCTGAGAGCTATGCGATGACACATCAGCAAGAACTCAGCCATGTTATACTATCATGTCAGTGGGCCCAAATACAGTGGACGCCCGAGGGTCTTTGTGTCTTAATCACATGATCCGGACTCTGTATGTGCAGCGATCATGGGGCCAGGGTACTCAACCTTCCAGGGATTACAAGTTCGGGGGATGTCATGGTGGCAGTCCATGGAGGTCATGGCCATGACCGGACATTGTTAAGAGAGTATTTACAGGGGAGATGGTTTGTTGTGACACCAACTGGAGTTCCGGCCTGTAGGTGGCCAGGGGCTGCTGTTGAGGACCCCCAAGGGGTGAAGGTGTGGCAACCAGATGTTGGACCATCTACAGTTAGGGCCTGGATCCCTTGGTAGGTATAAAATGTAGTTGGGATGAAGAGGAGGATGAGGGTTGTAGAAGTGTAAGGTGATGGCTCTGTAGGTGTCTGCAGGGAGGTGCAGGAAGGATCAGACAACACACAGGGTTCTAGTGGTTCTCTTACTATTTACTTGATGTTGATGCAGATTACATCCCAGCCAGGGTACATAGTTCAACAAGCTTACAGCCTGCTCAGCCCAGAAGTATTCAGGGTCCACTTTACCAAGACAGAGGGTATATTGGCCTTCCTTGCTGCTTTCCTTCTTCTGACACTTGCCACTCCTGTACTCTCTTAAATGTCATGTGGTTGGCAGTCCCAGCAGGCAGGTGACTGCGGGTTCTGTGAATAATAGTCTTGTTAGTCCTCTTAACCTTATATAGTTCATTGATGGGAGGGTCCACTATGGTAGCCACTGTACTTGAAGCCCAGTGACCTCCAGATTCACAGCTGATCTTGAAAAATCAAAACGAATTGGGGCTGGTACTGTGGCGCCCTGCTCACGCAGGTAGCCACAGATGTCTGCAATGCACAGCTGGGTTTACACAGCAAGTACCTACTACATACAACACCTTCCACCCCAACACAGTAGGGGGAGCTCCACTTGCCGACCTTAGGCAAGATCCCCTATAAATACTGCTGCTGGGGGAGGAGTTAGTTAGAGTGTGCAGACATTCAACTAAATAAACAAAACTGAACCTGGAGAGGGTCTTTAATCAACCAGGCTTAGTGATGTCAAATTTTTTATGACACTAATTTGTATGATGGTATGGCAGCCGGGTGTTGGGCCCTCTCCAGTTGGTGTAGATCCCTTGGTAGGTATAAAATCACAGAAAGGATAAGACAATACACAGGGTTCTTGTGGTTCTTACCATTTATTTGATATTAAAGCAGATTTCATCCCAGCCAGGATACATAGTCCAACAAGCTTACAGCCTGGCCAGCCCAGAAGTATTCAGGGTCCACTTCGCCAAGACACAGGGTATATTGGCCTTCCATGCTGCTTTCCTCCTTCTGACACTTGCTACTCCTGTTCCTTCCTAAGTGTCCTGTTGTTGCCAGTCCTAGCAGGCAGGTGACTGCGGGTTCTGTGAGTGATAGTCTTGCTAGTCCTCTTAACCCTATATAGTTATTTGAGCCTGGGGAGGGTCAACTATGGTAGCCACTGTACTTGAAGTCCAGTAACCTTCAGTTTTACGGCTGGTCAAGAAGAATCCAAACCGAATTGGGGCTGGTACCCCTTCTGCAGCTAGCTCCAATACCTGGCTTGAACAGCTGGCAGAAGATTTGTGTCCTCAGGTCCTGGGACTAGCACTTAACTCCACATGTATTCCTAGCTTCCAACTGGATCTCATTAGAGCTTTCTCTTTCTGCCTCCCACCCCTAACCTAACTCCTCCCTCCATCCAGTGGGAGGGGGCTGCCCTGGAGTTTGGACTGTGTTTGCTGCAAATGGGGGTCTCAGCAAAGCTTTTTCCTCTTACCTATGGGCATGGTAACATACATGTAAAATGCATGCAATACCACAAGTGGCAGCCTGACCTCAGGGACACCACATATGAATTTGATTCATCACTAAAAACAGAACACCTGTAATGCTAGTCACTACTCACAAAAAACAAGAAATTTAAACAATTTGGGGTCAGATACCAAAAGAGCACATTGCAAATTAAGGGGAAAGACAAAAGCATAGTCAGGTCAGGGTTCAGAGTCAGAATACCAAGAGGATACCAGATAAAAGTAATGAGGCAATACAAACTGATGGTCAGTGGAGATTGAAGGTCTGGCAACAAAAGATCAAATCACTGATCACAGATAAAAGAGGCCAACATACACCAATGAACAAATAGTATGACTGGCACTGATCTGGAACTAACTGCTCAGCTAAGAAACTGGGCAATCACTCAGAACAGGGAACACCAGAAGAAACCCAGCACCTCCCAGTTTCAGATTGGATGACTGAGCTGTCAATGAACATATTCACAACTCAGCACGCCCCAGCACTAGATTGGGCTATTGATCTGTCACTCATCCAACTGACATCTCCGCAGGACCCTTATTTCATAGAAAAGAAAGACTGTCACTCACTCCCTCCCTGAACACTGAGCTGGGGAATTGTGACAACATCTGATCTTCCTAATATTTTTGGGACAGCACATAGGACTTTATGCAGTTGTTTGAGTTAAATCTGTTATTTAGCTATGTGGTATGTTAAATTATAGCCCCTTGATCGAGGTATGTGCTGTTATAATGTTTGATAGAGTAGTCTTTACTTACAAAGATCTGTGCCAGGAGAGTCTTTATGGTTAAAATAATCTTTAAATTGCTCATTATAGGAAATAATGGCTCAAGACCCTTGAAGACATACATTAGCTAAAGCACCTCCACTAAGCCCCGGTAATGATGATACAAGCACATACTAATTACATTGACATTATATGGAGAGGTAAAATGAGACAGTAATTACATTATATGAGAATGTTTGGCATCCCGCGCCGCACTATAATGTCAGCTATGAAAGCCCCTACTGTCAGTGATGAACAGGTGTCCAAGAATAGATCCCTGTATGTAGGATAATGCAGACGTTACCCAGGACAGAGCTGAGAGACGTCTTATGTTGGTGTTTACAAGGAGGATATTGGGGTCTTCTACTGTTATCATATAGCAATAACACTCATTTATTGGAGTTTATTTACAAAAAGTAAGACAGACAGACGGAGCCTGTTGATTTTTTCCTATTTTTCAATACTTTAGTATTTCGTATTCACTTATCTGGATATTTTTTCTAAGATTTTCTTTTGTTTTTACAGATAGACAGAAAACGATACCAAATACCGTATATTAATTTTGTAATTTTTTAATTTGCATATATGTGCCAGGAAAAGGCAAAAGCGGCTGATTTGAGGTTTAATTTATTTATTTTTAGATTATTTAAAACTTTCTATTTTCACATTTTTAATAGTTCCTCAAAGGAACTTGAAACAATAATCACTTGATTATTCTTAAGGCACACTAAGCTACGATACTTGGCTCCATAAGTATACAAGCATAGCAGAAGCAGGGTCTTTTAAAGGGAACCTGTCACCCCCTTTGGGCATTTTAAACTGTGCCCCCCAGCTTACACATAATGTAAATATCGTTCTAATAACCCCTGTATGTGCCCAGACTGACCCCTCATACCAACTTTTATTGTGTCCAGCGGTGGCCTCTTATTGAGTCACGGAGGCTGCTATATGGTCATGGTGACTGTACCCCTCGCCGCCCCTCCGGGCTGCAAAACCAGCCAGCATGTTTTAAACTTCCCACCCCCCTCTGGCCGGTGCTTGAGTGACAAGAGCATTCGCGCCTGCGCAGTGGAGCGGGAGTCCGCGCTCCATAGAAGATAGTGCAGACGTCTTGTGAGACTTCACAAATCTCGCAAGACCTCGGCACTGACAGCAGCACCCTCGCCTGCGCAGTGGAGCGGGTGTCCGTGGATTTTTGGTGGAAAATAAGTATTCAATCAATAAAAGACGTTCATCTCAATACTTTGTTATATTTCCTTTGTTGGCAATGACTGAGGTCAAACGTTTTCTGTAAGTATTCACAAGGTTGGCTTTATAGGTCACTTCCGGTCAGCGGACGTGTGTTATCACTTACATTTTGTTAAAGCACCACTTCAGGCTTTGTTTTCAGCGCTGCAGTGGCGCTTTAAATGTAAGTCCCCTGCCTTCAGTCATATAATCACTTCTTGGTGGCTTCATTGATAGTCCCGCCATCTTTTACCCGTAAATTCTAACTGGCCAGAAGTCAGGAGATACTTCACAAGATCTCAATAAATCTCTATAAGAGTCAGAACAAGGCTAGAATGAGGTTCTCATAGACTAGTATTACATTGTTAACTCTGGCGCACTCAATGAAAACTGGAGTTGCTGGGAGGTCACAAACTGCCTTACACTGACCAGAACAATGCTGGAAACAGATGAAGTTGTCATGCCCCTGCAGTCTGGCTGACACAAATGGTATTTTATGTACATCAATTGTAATGCAATGTCTGAAGAGAATTGGAGCTCCATTTGCTGGAAGTCAGAAACATTCACACACTGCTTCAAACCCAATCAGGAAACTGAGCACTAGGGCCTGGTTCTTGCTGTGGCTCAGATGCTGATTGGAGGGAAGGTAGTTTTTAGTGTTTAGTAAGACAGAGAGCAGTGAGGAGAAAGATCCTGGGGAAGGAAGCAGGATCTGCTGTCCAGAACACAAGCTGCCTAGCAGGGCACATTTCCCTAGACTACTCAGGAGTTACAGAGCCTGGTGGCAAAAACTGGAGGCTAGTGAGTCCCATGCTCACCAGCCACTTAAGTGGAACTTTCCAGGGCATGAGTAATACAGAGGGTCAGAGAATTGCTGGAAGGCACAAGGCCTGCATTACCAATCTGGCAGGAGGAAATCCACAGCAGCTAAAGAGGACAGCACAAAGTCATCTAGAAACCTACCAATTTACAGTGGTCAGCAGGAAGGCTATATTTCTCATCTAGCAGAGCAGACTACAGCTCTCATTAGACTGGCCAGGCCACCTGCCAGGTGGTGGTTGTATTATTCTGGACACTGTGCAAAGACATCAGTAAAAGGTAAAGCAAAAGACCGTTTCCTGCTGTTTATTTCTCTGCTACCTTGCATAACTACTACCACCCCCATCATCATCATCCCATGGGAGCTCCCATGGGAGCCTTCTAGGAAGGGTTTAACATATTTACTGCCACTACATCTAACTCTCACGGATTACCTGCAGTGTGGGCCACCTACTAGCTGAAGATCCCAACTGGCGTCACAAACTCTTTTTATTTCTTTGTAGCTTTACACACGTGGTCAAAATTGTTGGTACACCTCATTTAATAAAGGAAAAACCCAAATTGGTCACAGAAGTAACTTTAATCTGTCAGAAGTAATAAATAAAAAATCTATGAAAATGATCAAATGAAAGTCGGACATTGCTTTTCAACCCTGCTTCCACAGAATTAAAAAAAAATTAAACTCATAAAATCGGCCTGGACAGAAATTATGGTACCTTAACGTCATATTTTGTTGCACGACCTTTTGAGGCAATCACTGCAATCAAACGATTCCTGTAACTGTCAATGAGACTTCTGCACCTCTCCACAGGGATTTTAGCGACTCCTCAAAAGCAAACTGCTCCACTTGTCTGGTATTTGAAGGTCGCCTATTCCATGTTTCAGCTCTTTCCAAAGATGCTCAATAAGATTTAGGTCAGGGCTCATAGAAGGCCACTTGAGAATAGTCCAATGTTTTCCTCTTAGCCATTCTTGGGTGTTTTTAGCTGTGTATTTTGGGTCATTATCCTGTTGCAAGACTCATGACCTGTGGTTGAGACTAAGCTTTATGACACTGGGCACCACATTTCTCTCTAGAATCCCTTGATAGTCTTGAGATTTTATTGTACCCAACATAGATTCAAGACACCCTGTGCCAGATGCAGCGAAACAGCCCCAGAACATAACAGAGAATCCTCCATGTTTCACAGTAGGGACAGTGTTCTTTTCTTGATATGCTTCACTTTTCTGTCTGTGAACATAGAGCTGATGTGCCTTGCCAAAAAGATACATTTTTGTCTCATCTGTCCATAGGACGTTATCCCAGAAGCTGTGTGGATTGTCAACATGTAGATTGGCAAATTCTAGTCTGGCTTTTTCATGATTTTTTTCAATAATGGTTTCCTCCTTGGTCGTCTCCTATGAAGTCCACTTTGCCTCAAACAATGACAAATGGTGCAATCTGACACTGATGTTCTTTGAGCTTGAAGTTCACCTTTAAAGGGATCCTGTCACCTCCAGAACGCCTTCTAAGCTTCCAAAACATGTCCCTGCAGCATTTTATCACTAATCTCACACTCCTTTTGTCTCCTGAGAAAGTGCAGAAAAACGTTTTAATACTTACTCATTAGTGATTATAATTAGCAGGGGTTATATTCTTTAACCCTTAGGGCGTGTTGTTTTGCAGCCTCGAGGATTCACCCTCTCTCTGTCTGTGTGCTCTGCTTGTGCAGGCTTTGCCCTCCCCCTCTCTGTCACTCACAGAATTCAAATCATTAGTCCTGCCTTCAGCTCCACATCACAGCAGCACAGGCAGAGAGAGGCTGGATCCTGGAGCCTGCAAAACAACACGCCCTAAAGGCTAAAGAATATAGCCCCTGCTAATTATAATGCCTAATAAGTAAGTATTAAAATATTTTTATGCACTTTCACAGGAAGCTTTTAGGAGATAAAAGGAGTGTGAGATTAGTGATAGGATGGTGCAGGGACATGTTTTGGTAGCTTAGAAGGCTTTTTGGAGGTGACATGATCCCTTTAAAACTCTTTAGAAGTTTTTCTGAGCTCTTTTTCTACCATTTGTATTATCCGTCTCTGATTTGTCATCAATTTTCCTCCTGTGGCCACATCCAGGGAGGTTGGCTACAGTCCCATGGATCTTACATTATTGAATAATATGTCTAACTGTAATCACAGCACCATCAATCTGCTTGGAGATGGTCTTATAATCTTTACCTTTAACATGCTTGTTTCTAATTTTCTTTCTAATCTCCAGAGACAACTCTTTCCTTCGCTTCCTCTGGTCCATGTTGAGAGTGGTACACACCATGTCACCAAACAGCACAGTGAGTATCTGTAACCTACATACAGGCCCACTGACTGATGACAAGATTGTAGATACCTGTGATGTTAATTAATGGACACACTTTGACTTAACCTGTCTCTTTTGTCACATTATTTTCAGGGGAGCCATCATTTCTATCCAGGCTTATTTAATGAGTATAATTGTTTAAAATATTCTATGGAAGCCGGGCTAAAAAGCAATGTCTGACTTTTCATTTGTTCATTTTCATAGATTTCTTATTTATTATTACTTTTGCCAGATTCAAGTTATTTCTGTGACCATTGTGGGTTTTTCTTTCATTAAACCAGGGGTACCAACAATTTTGACAAGTTAATTTACGCTTTAAAAAAAAAAGAGTTTATTGCTATTTTATTTAAATCAAACCTGTAGAGTCGGGGAAGTTTGTAACTGCAGTACATTACATATCCTCCTTCTTCACCTCTCGCTTCCAAAACTCAATGTAGACAAAGCTGAACTCATCATCTTTCCCCCATCTCACGTATCTTCTCTACTTGATCTATCTATTATGGCAAATGGCATAACACTTTCTCCCACACCTCAAATTCACTACCTCGGAGTAACTCTTGACTCTGCCCTGTCCTTTAAACTGCACATCCAAACTCTCGCCACCTCCTGTCTCCTCCAGCTCAAGAATATTTCCAGAATCCGTCCTTTCCTCAGTCCTCAATCTATTAAAACGCTTGTACATGCCCTCATCATCTCCTGCCTTGATTACTGCAACCTCTTCCTCTGTTACTTCCCTGCTAACTTTCTTGCACTACTCCAGTCTGTCCTCAACTCTGCTGCCTGACTAATCCACTTCTCTCCTCGCTACTTCCCTGTTTCTCTTCTCTTCAAATCCCTCCACTGGCTCCCAATTCTCCAACAAATCCAGTTCATGGCCACTTTACACGTCCCGATATCGTCGTCCAACTTCGATAAAAAGTCATGTGGTTCGTGCGTTGGTGCAGATATCGTTCGTTCGTTGTGTGGTGTAAATGAGCAATACGATGCCAGAACGATGCCAAAACGATATTGGGGGAGAATTGTGCAGGCTTTCCAACTGCCCGATATTGGATGGACGATCTGGCAGGATAGTTCTGTGTGACAGCCCAACACCGACTTGAAGAGCAACTTCCCCTATTCTCTCCCATGTTAAATAGTCGTTCCCTGGTTTGCGCGTACAAGGGGGCGCACACATCACAGTTGTGTTTCCTGCCGATATCTCCCTGTGTGACAGCTCCTATGGGATCTTGGATTTCAGCCAAAAAACTGTGCGCTCCCGTGCCGTTGTATACAATATCAAAACGATGTTGGTATGTGTAAAGTGGCCATCAAGCTATCAACACTGACCTACAAAGCCATCCATAACCTGTCTCCTCCCTATATCTCTGAACAAATATCCCACTATTTTCCTTCATGTAATCTTCAATCCTCACAAGACCTCCTCCTCTCCTCCACACTTATTTGTTCCTCACTTAACCGTCTACAACATTTCTCCCGATTAACCCCCATCCTCTGGAATTCTGCGCCCAACACGTCAGATTATCCATCACGCTCAGATTCTTCAGACAGAACCTGAATACCCATATCTTCAGGAAAGCTTACATCCTGCAATGACCTCTCACTGCCACCTCACCATCACTGGAGCTGTTGCCTCACCACCGCCAGAGCTGTCGCCTCACCACCACTGGAGCTGCCGCCTCACCACCGCCGGAGCTGCTGCCTCACCACCGCTGGAGCTGCCACCCCACCACCACCGGAGCTGCCGCCTTGCCATCAGCACCACCAGAGCGGCCACCTCACCACCACCAGAGATGCTGACCTACCACCACCAGATCTTCTGCACCTCTGACATACTATTTTGTCCCCATTATCCTGTAGAATGTAAACCCACTAGGGCAGGGTCCTCTCCCTTCTGTGTCAGTCTGTCATTGTTAATTTGTTTACTGTAAACTATATCTATAATTTTGTATGTAACCCTTCTCATGTACAGCACCATGGAATTAATGGTGCTATATAAATAAATAATAACAATATCATGTACTGTTGCAATATACGCAATCTATAGATTTGTTTATTATAATAGTGAAAAAGTTAACAATAATATAAAATGTTAATTACAGAAAAAACACAAAAAATAAGTAACAGGTAACTTTCAATAATCAATAAAATAAAACACACATATTGAAAGTATACATACATAGAAAGAAAGGAGAAACCCAGTGCCAGACCACCGGACAGATCTGGGGGAATCCTAGTCCACCAACGGAGTGCTGGCTCCAAGTCACTGTACAGGCGAGTTTACCCTTGAGCCGTCAATACCGGCCAGTTGAGGGCCGAACTATCAGCCCTGACCCCCCATCCAGAATGTGCAGCCCCACCAGGAGCACCAAACCGGGTTTAGCTCCTTAGAGAGAAGAAGAGTACCTCATAGCATCCAACGGGCCTGGTAGACAAGCGGGCTGTGCAGGGCAGCACACGGATAGTAAGGAGGCACAAGTCAGAACAGCGGGCCATAAGTAAGACAAAAGAGGGTATACTACGGGAGCCTCAAAGAGACTTTACCCTCCTCAGTAACTACCCGGCCAGCTACCCATTCAAAGACTGTGTAAACTGAAACCTGAAGTGCCATCTGAACCGGTTCCAATAAAGTACCAGTATAGAGTGACAAGGCTTCCGCATCTCCTTTTTACACAAACTGCTGCGCAGCTGCGCTGTCCACAGCCAGCCCAACGACAACAAGTGCTGTGCTATCCTGCCCCGGGGACCCGGCTCCAACTGCAGAGAGCCATACCATCTAAGCTGCAATACCATCGTCCCCGGCGGACTGGCAGCGGTGCTGGTGAACCTCACCAGAATCTGCAGGTGGCGTCACGAAAAACATTTATTCTTTTTATTCCTTTTTACTTTTCCCCAAAATTTTTGAGCTGAACACCAGGGCTACGGGTCCGGGCCCAGTGACATCCCTCCAACTCCACGCCCGGGTTCCGAGTACCCATAGACCCCTGGGTGAATCATTTAATCCTTGAGTGCCAGGGGTTTTTGAAAATTATTCAACTGAATCCTTTTTCCAAGACGCCTCCCAACATGGTGTGTATTACGGCATCCAAAGAGTTTAATTTGGGTCTTATTTGGCCAGACTTTATTCTCCAGTATTTCACAGACTTGTGTAAATAGTGTTGAGCAAAGTTTAAATGCTCTTGAACATGCTTTTAGATCAGCAATGATGTATTGAGCATGCATAAAGGAGCATGCATACAGGTCATGGAGGGTGAGTGCATTACTAATTGTTTTCTTTGAAACAATTGTACCTGCTGATTCTTAGGTCTTTCTGTTGCTCTCAACAGGTGGTTCTTGGCTCTTGACCAACTTTTCTGATATTTCTTTGCACTCCTTTATCGGAAATCTTGCAGGCAGCACCTGGTTTTATGGTGAAATTATGTTCTTTCCAATTCCAGATTATAGACACAGCAGTGCTCACTGAAACTTTCAGTAGTTTAGTTATTCTTCTGTAACCAATGTCATCAGTATGTTTTGCATCAAAAAGGTTGTGAAGGTTTTGAGATAGCTCACTGGTTTTTCCAATTATGAGATGTTTGCTGTGTGACACCTTGGTAATGAGAAACCTTTTTACAGACCATCAGTTAAACCCTCTAATATAGTTTTTCCCAAAGTGGCAGGATTTTTCTTTAATTTAGGTAAACCCTCTTCCCATGTACAGCACCATGGAATAAATGATGCTTTGAAAATAGTTAATAATAATTATATTGAAAATAGTTAATAATAATTATATGGATGTCATATCAACCCTTAAATCTTCAGCTTTCAGGCTGGCTGCTTGTTTATCTTGTCCTTACTGGCATAGCCCATGAAACAAGAACACCTTGGCTCCTTCTTTAATTCAAAGAGACCCTTTTTCTTCCGGGGAAGGAGAGAGGTGACCCCCCAGGTGATGAAATATTTTTATTCAGGAACTCGTAAATGCACAGCAGCTTTATGATCTACTAGAAACAAAGTCACAGCTGAGCAGAACTGAATTAATTTTTTGGCTGGGGTCAGGGCACAAATGTTCTTGTATTCGTTGATGGATTAATGTGTGCACTGGATTTGTGATCTGCATTCTGGGAATTAAACTCTTAAGATTCCCATGAACTGAAAAATGGGAGAAAGGACAGACGGATTGACATCACATGTCAAAGAAATAATCTTATGCATATTAGATAATTGGTAAGTCATGGGTTTTGAACCAAAATTTACCTATTGAAGTACCTTAACCATCACAATAAGTCAACATAACATTTTTCGACTCATTTTTATCTGGTGTCAGGAGTCCGGATCTTTTAATGACCTTATGTGCATTCTCACCCTATTCCAAGCTCGCGTCCTCTGCATCATTCCTCTCCATGTGCTTTTTGTTTCCCTGCCTTAATAAGCTCTAGTCCATCTTCTAGTCCTCTATTTGAGTATTCTGCCAGGTTTCCAGCTCCATTGTTAAATCTCAGGTTTGCTTCTCCTTCTCCTGCAAATCCTGTTTTGCTCTCCATAGACTGCACATCAGAGGTTCAGCTTCTTTCACATGATGCCAGCTTCTCTTCAGTTCCTAGCTGCTTGTACTGTTTACTCTGCTCTGGTTCTTGCTTGCCAGCCTTGTGTCATGTAGGCTTGTTAGCTTTAGCTTAGCTCTCTGTAAGGCTAGGGTCACACTTGCATGCGTTTTTAAGGTGCTTTTTTCCAGCCTGCGTTTTTGGGCTGAGTTTTTGCTGATAGATGTGGGGCACCCTTAAAAAACGAATGCAAAAACGCATTAAAAAACGCACGTACCATTTAGTGCCATATAAAAACACATGCGTTTCCCATAGGTCCCCATGTTAAAAAAACGCACGTGTTTTTGGAAAAGCACCAAAAATGCATCTTGCAGTATTTTTTGGTGCTGAGCCAAAAACGCATCCAAAAAACGCATGGCCCTTTAGACATGCATTTTTGGCATTAGGGGCATACATTTTTAACATGGGGGTCTATGGATGCGTTTTTCCATGCGTTTTTCACAAATGACGTGTGAAATCTGCAAGTGTGACCCTGGCCTAACTTCCTCGTTTAAATATTGATGCAGTAGCAGTGTTTGGGACTGTGAGGAATTTTAACTAAAACTGCACTGCATCTGGTATTGTTTTTCAGAGACTTCCATTCTCAGACCTCCTCGGTGTGAACTGTATTAATAGACTGCTGTTACAGCATGTGTCAGAATAAACTTTGCCTATAGAATTTTCTGTTATAGCATCTTCTAGTGTGCACAGACTGTTCTACTACATGGCATCTACTTATGAGATTATTCCAGAGACTAAGGCTTCTCCTAAAGATTATTATTGTATTTATGAACTTTGATTTCTTGCTGCACCCTTGTTTGCTTTATTACCACGTGTGACAATACAGACTTAAACCTTGTTTCAGTTGTGTCATTGCCTCACACTAAAAGATTCCTGAGTTATCCATTATAGTTATTATATATAGGCTGGTTTTAATGGATGTCATATATTGGTTTCCATCTGACCTGCCCCAGGACCATGGGGTACTCAGTTCCGAGTGTTGATTCACGGGGGATATCATGAGGGTCTGTGCCCAATCCTGTGGCCCTTGTGGTCGCTGAAAATCAGTAAAAATAATGAAAACTCCCCCATCTTATGGCCCGTATATTGCGGATTCCTAGACGTCATGGCTGAACCGTTGACCACACCCGTCTCCTCAATGTTGTTTCTCGCCTCCTTTTGCCTTGCCATTTCTGCTGCCATTTACAGTCTCTCGCAGGGGTAGTCCAGTCTCAGAACCGCCCCCTTGGTTTTTCCTTGGCAACTGGGGCAGGTCTGTGGTTTTTGTGCCTCTTGCAGGGCCCTGCCTGAGGCATGCCCCCGGGCCTGCACATAGCATCAAGTCTCCATTATGGAGTCCATCAATAAAGTTCTCTTGAAAACACTGTCTAAGGCGCACAGTACCCATCAGTTACGGGCATGGGATCCTGTTCATGACGCCAGAAGCTGACCCTCCTTAGGGCCCTGGGGTACTTGGTTCCGGGCATTGATTCACGGAGAATGTCACAGGGGCCTGTGTCCACTCCCGTGGCCCTGGTGGTTGTTGAAAGTCAGTAAAAATAATAAAAATAAAAGTAGTTTGTGACACCACCTACAGTTCCGGTATGGTTACCGGAGCTGCAGGTCAGACCTCCGGGGTGATGGTAGGAAAGCCAGATGGTTATGCTCCCCGTAGGTGGAGCAGGATCCCGGGACAGTTGTAATAGTTTTTACACAGGGAGACAGCTCACCAGATGGATTTGCCACTTGTCCATTCAATGCAAAAGTGTGCGGCTCATCAGGCGAGGGAAATAACGTACGTCACACCAGTCATTAACTCTGATCGGGTTTTACTTGCAAGTTCATAAAGCAGATAGACAGATGAAACAGTCTTTCAGGTCTTTCTGGCATAGGTATGTATTGTAGTAATCTAAATACAAGTCCACAATCCAATGTAAGATGACTATGTTGCCCATCCCACAGCATTTTATTTCATGTGGACACACACAACTTCACAACTTTGTTATCAGGTAATTGAACATGTACCCATGCGGAGATGGGAAGGCAATAGGATACTACGATTTCGTCAAAGAGAATAGTACTGGATTCATACATTGCAGACACTCACACCACTGGGACTGAATAGAGAATGTGATATTTGTATTAGCTGACAAAAATGACAGTATAAGCCTATCTAGGGTTATGTTCACCTCCTGTTTATTATTGTAACTGATTTTGTTCTCTATAATAGGATACTGTTCTAAACCTATTGTAATCTTGATAATTCAGCTGACACCTCTACCTTGTGGTGTTTGCCACTGTTGTTTTCTAATACGATTAATCTATGAATTTATCCCATAATCTCTCACTACTGCATATAATGTAATCCTGTGTAAACACTTAAAGTTCTTTTTCTTTCCCTTGCAGAACCGCTAGAATCCTGTCACCTCTGGTCACTCCATCTCACTGACACTGCCTGCCATGATCTAACGATGCCCGCACTGTTTTTCCATTCGTGCATGAGCACTAGCACATTAGACACAACGCATGCGCGTCTTGCGCTCCAAATCTGACTTCCGTGTGTTCCATAATGTCGGAAGTCGGATATGCGTCACGTCAGGGGCCGTGCCGCGTCATCAAACAGCACAAAATGGTGGCGCGCAGCACAGAGCACACACATGCTATCCCTGACGGCCAGACACACTCTCACCCAGCACTGGAGCATCATAGCATCACAGGTATGGCCAGCAATACACAGAGTAGGTTAAGCAAGTAATGTATGAGCATAGGATTATACTAATTCTTCCTATAGGTGTGCATTATCACCAAGCACCCTTGGCTAAGAAAGACTTCTAGTATACACAGACCGGAGACGATAGAACAGGATACACCACAGGTGTGTATCCTTATTGCTGTAGGCAATACTGGCTATAGGTATATTGATCAGTTACATTTGTATCCCATTAGGTGCTAAACTTAAAAATTGACTGAATTCACCACATACAGACTCGTGAAAGGTAATATACTAATGAGTACTGTGGACACACATGTATATATTGATTGCCCATTATACTGATATCAACTTTAGATGCCAGTGGACCTTACAGGAATCCCAATACCGGCGCATGCCTAGGGCCAGTCGGACTACCATATAGCACCATAAGGTGATTACATTATAATTTAACACTTGATCCAAATACCTATACCCCCATTATGATTATTTCTCCTTCATCATAGGACTGTTCACTAATCGCGAGAGATTGTGAAATGTAATCTCCTGGTCCAGGTATACCTTTTATATGCACGAAATATAGTTTCTGAATTAATAGACTCGCAGTAGAGAGAGTTTTTAGGGCTAGGATCACCTTACGCATTATAACCATAATGACAACGTGTCCTTCCACCTTTATACAGTAATAACGCACCATTGGACACATCTGTGATTCTCAGCATCTCGGCTCATCACGCACTTATTTCATAAGGTATTTTGATAATTTTGTTCACTGGCTTTTCTGGAAACTGTATCTTTTTCTCATCTTGCGACTGTTCTGTAGAATACTACAATCATGTATTGGAAACCTTCCTTTGTCCATGTATATACTTTGTTTTTCATGTATACTTACCTGTAATTATAGATCCACCCTGAAGAAGGTCCTGTTATGACCGAAACGATCGTCGGTGTGTTATAATAAAAGAATGATCATTTGCATCAAATCAAGTGACTCCAAATTCATTTTTTGGTGTGCCAGGGTTAATACTATATATATATTTCTGGCATGGGTAGTCACTAGGGAACTGGGATGATTCACTCAGGACTTTCAGTGGTATGCCTGCCATTCCCTACCGCTCCCTTCACTGCGCTATCTTCTCCTCACCACCATGCATCGCGCCTCCACGCACAGAGCCTCAAGCCAGCTCCCACAGGTCTTTGGTGGTCAAGCCCACTTCAGGTCTCCCTGACCCTTGCTTGGAGTGCCTTTTCAAGGTATACGCCGTGTCTTTTGGCCGCAGCTTCCCGAAGAAGCTCGAGGCCTCCGGTTTAACGGCTCGGGGTTGAACTCCAACTAACTAACTGTCTTCCCACCCATACACTTTTCTACCGACGTGACTCCTCCATGGGACTGGGACTTCCCTGCAACGGGTTCACCCACGGTCCTCTACTCTAGGGTATGAATGGGTGTTGTGAGGGTCTTACCATCCCAGTTCCCTTTGTCACAGGAATACCACACACTCTTATTTGGTGCAGTACCCCTCCATGGCATCTCAACCAGTGGGGCGCCAGACATCAGCCATAGATTTCTGTGCAGTGTACTTTTTTCCAAACTACACAGGATGGATTAGTGTAGTCTAAATCACAGTTTTATATATACTTTTTTTACTAGTAACTGATGTACCTTGGGCAAACAGTGGCAAAAAACGTTGACCCCGTTGAATTCTGCCTTGCTCAGGTAACCATATGACAAGAATAAGCATTAACCATGTAATTGCATAACTGTATGTGCAATGTATCTGAGCCATTAAAGGCATAGTTTTCTTGTTACAGTAGAGGCTTTGGATAAACCT
The DNA here is from genome assembly GCA_033576535.1 of Allobates femoralis. Taxonomy (NCBI): domain Eukaryota; kingdom Metazoa; phylum Chordata; class Amphibia; order Anura; family Aromobatidae; genus Allobates; species Allobates femoralis. Next base: position 48,206,398 of record JARQOC010000002.1, on the reverse strand, counting down.
ATCAGTATTGGGAATGCATCTTTGAAGTATCAAACTGGCTGTAACTCAGAGTCAATAAAATAAATGTCATAGCTTTTCATTGTTGCTCAGTTTTTATCTTTCAGCTGTAGAAGACACTATTTTGGCCTGTGCGGCTACGTTGTACGTGAACTATACATTGAAGCTGACTATTGGTACAGGAGAGATCCTGGCTACTGATGGATTTAGCTTGTACTAATGGAGCAGTCTGTAAACCCATCTTGCTCTCTGCTAATGGACTGACAATTATAGACTTCAGAAATTGGGCCATTACTGCAGGTGGTGTCAGTGGTAACCACAGAGATCCTGACAAGCTAACACATGACTATATTTAACTTGGTCCTACAGCTAAAGGAAGCTTGTCTTATCATTATGCCACGTTAGCAAATAGGTAGAAAACGAGCTTGTCCTTCATCCCAGTGGGGAAGCAAAAAAGTATGTTTCATATGAAAAAAATTCAGTAAATAAAGGTTTTGAAGAGTTTTTCTAGTTTTTACTTTCCGCTGTTTCTGAAGGTTATCAGTTGCGGAAAAGTGAGAGTCAAGTCATTGAGTCATCATTACAGATCCCAGTCTGTCTAGGTTTCTGAAAAGCAACATGAACCATTTAGGGCTATGATAAAGCTGGATAATGGGCAGGTAGTAGAGATGAGCTGGGCAGATCACATTACAGAAGATTGAGTTTGAGTCAAATTTCATGAAAGTTGGGGTTTCACTCGAAATCAAGGGCTTTGAGATTCAATTCACAGTTCAAAAAAACAATAAGAAATAATATTTGCTCAGCATCATTTCCTACACTGTCATTTTCTTCAGTGACTTACTCAAAATCACTGGGTAAGTCTCTTTCTCCTGTAGAGTGTAAACCCTTATGGTCAGCAGGGTCCTCTCTACTGTAGAGTTTAAACTCTTATGGTCAGGGGGTCCTCCATCTCCTGTAGAGTGTAAACTCCTATGGTCAGTAGGTTCCTTTCTCCATCTCTACTGTAGACTGTAAGACCTTATGGTCTGCGGTGCCATCTTTCTCCAGTAGAGTATGAGCTCTTATGGTCTGCAAGGTCCTCTCTCTCCTTTAGAGTGTAAGCCCTTATGGTCAACAGGGATTGTTCTCTCTCCTGTAGAGTGTAAGCTCTTTTGGAGAGTGAGTCCTGTCTCTATCTCTATTGTAGAGTGTACATTCTTATAATCAGTGGGGTCTTCTCTCCCTCCTGTAGAGTATAAACTCTTATAGTTCATGGGGTCCTTTCTCTCCAGTAGAGTATAAGCTCTTATGGTAAATGGGGTCTTCTCTCCATCCTGTAGAGTTTAAGCTCTTTTGATCAGTGGAGTCCTTTCTCTCTCTCCTGTAGAGTATAAGATTTATTATTAGCAGGATTCTCTTTGTCTTCTGTAGAATGTAGTCTCCTATGATAAATAGGATCATCTCTCTCCTGTAGAGTGTAAGCTCTAATAGTCCATGGGATCCTGTCTCTATCGTTCCTGTAGAGTGTAAGCTTTTATGTTTAGTGGGTTTCTTTCTCTCTACAGTAGAGTGTAAGCTCTTATGGTTAATAGGATCTTCTCTCCCTCCTGTAGAGTGTAAGCTCTTATGGTCAGCTAGGCCCTCCCTCAACTGTTGAGTGTAAACTCTTATGGTCGGTAGGTTCCTGTCTATATGTCTCCTGTAGAGTGTAAGCTCTTATAGTCATGGGAGTCCTCTCTCACTCTCTCCTGTAAAGTGTAAGACCTTATGGTCTGCAGGGTCCACTTTCTCTAGTAGAGTGTGAGCTCTTATAGCCTGCAGGGTCCTCTCTCTCCTTTAGAGTGTAAGCCCTCTTATGGTCAACAGGGATTCCTCTCTCTCCTGTAGAGTGTAAGCTGTTTTGGAGAGTGGATCCTGTCACTATCTCTCCTGGAGAGTGTTGATTGCTATCAGTGGGAGAAACAAGATAATAATCTTGTAGTTGTGATACCTTTTAGTGGCTAAGAAAAATAAAATAAGTAAGCTTTCGAGATGTCACAGGTCTCATCGTCAGGCACGGTATGACAAAATATCCAAAGAAACACAAATTTATACATGCACAACCAGGGCAGACACAAGGAATAATAAATGGACATTTAGATAAATCAACAAAACAGAGCCTAGAGAGAATCCTTCATTAGCCAGGCTTAGTGATGTCAAATTTTTTTTTACCCCAATTTATATGAAGACCTGGTGTCTTAGGTATCTCTGAAAAAAATTCTTCAGATGTGATAATGAACCATAAATCCATCAAAGATGTTTAGCCCTGCTTAGATGTACTGAAAACCTCTTATTAGATTGGATTCACAAACCCTCCGATGTTTCTGTGACTTAAAATTACCTTTCAATATTGCACCCTTCATATTTTCAATGTTATGTCCTTAACCACAAAAATGTTTGGCTACTGGTAAATTAATTTTTTGCATGTAGTTGTGTGATGATGAGACCTCATCCTTGCTTTTAGCTGTTGTCCTGTCTCTCCAACATAAAAAGCCCCCACAGGACATATAGTGCACATAATTATATACACAATATTGGAAGAGGAGCATGTGAATGTCCCGGGAATCTTATAATCCTGTTGTGAGTTGGAGATCTGTATCCTGGCTCTGGACGAGGACAGGTCTTGTAGCTCTTCACATTGTATGGATAGGTTCCTCTTGGTGTATCTGAGGGCATCGAACTTCGGACCATGATGTTTCCTAAATTAGGAAGCTGCCTGTAGCACAGCAAGGGAGGGTCTTTGAATATTATTTTAGTTGGTCATCCTTGCGTAGGATATGGTGAAGTTTTTTGGCAGTTTTACTCAGTACCTCAAGCTGTGGGTTGTAGGTCATCACTAGAGGAACACAATGGTTTTCTTCTTTTTCTCTGTGTTGGAGTGCTTGAGTTCTAGTGATCCTTGTGTAGGCTCTCATAATCAGCGGGGTCTTCTCTCCCTCGTGTAGAGTGTAAACTCTTATAGTCCATTGGGTCCTCTCTCTCCTGAAAAGTGTAAGTTTTTATTGTCAGTGGGTTCCTTTCTCTCTCCAGTAGAGTGTAAGCTCTTATGGTAAATGGGGTCCCCTCTCTCTCCTGTAGAGTGTAAGCTCTTATAGTCATCGGGGTCCTCTCTCTCTCCTTTAAAGTGTAATCTCTTATGGTCAGTGTGATCCTCTCTCTCTTCTGTAGAGTGTAAGTGTGGAGCCCACTGGGACGGGGTACTCGGTACCAGACTGGGGTACTGCTGGGGATGTCACAGAGGTCCTGGTCCGGACCGTGTCCCGGGTTCCGCAAGTAAATGGGGGAATATTTACAGGGGAGTTTGTCGTGAAGCCACCCACGGGCTGTGGCGACCACCGCTGCTGCAGAACCTCCGGGGATGATGTTTGGCAGCTGGAGATGGAACGGTTCCCTGGGGCAGTGATAGATAAAGTCTATGGTGGATGCTATAGATGTTGCAGGGTAGGGATGATAGTGGAGATGATAGGAACAGTTTGTGAGGGAGTGTGAGGGAGAGCAGGATTTTCAAGGATTATAATGGGGGTTGTAGTCGACACAGGCATTTACTTTGCAGTTGCAGCACTGGTTGTCTTGGTGCTACATGAGGAATTGCAATAGGTGCAATTCACTTACTTTCCTGCTGCTTCAGCCTTGTCCCTCAGCTTGTGGTGAAAGCAGTGTTAGGCTCTGTAGATAGGGATCTCTGCTGTTGAATATAGGGCAAAAGGTGCATTTAACACAAAGACTCACGGTTTTGTAGTTCTCCAAAGCTTTACTGCAGTTTTTGTTCAGCAAGTACTGTCTTCGGAGTCTGTAATGGGGCCGGGTTGCTCACACCCTGTCCGGGTCTTTGGCTTCCCACTGCTGCGCTGTGTGTGTGGCCCTGCTGCTTTTAGCTGCTGGCACTGTCTCTCCTCACAGGTACCCCCTTTGCTCTGCAACTTGAGTCTTTCGTGTGCTTCTGACCCTGCTGTGTTGCTTTGCTGAGGTACAGTGTAGATCTACAACCTCCACTATCCCGGTGTTTACTGTGCTGTGTGTGTCAGTCACAGTTTCGGATCGAGTATCCGGTCTGTGCGCTCCTCCGGGGTGAGTTGTGAAGTCACTCAGTCTCTCAGATGTGTTCCTCTGTTTCCTGTGCTCCTTCCCTCAGACCCTGGCTTGGTCAGGAATCAAGGAGCAGACTGTAGAGAAGCCCAAGGCAGCCTCTTTACACTACAGTCTCTCTCTCAGTTCTCCCAGGAACTGAACACTCCACAGTGCTGCTACTTACTGAACTAACTACTTCCTCTTGACCCAGAGTATATAAGGAAGCTGCTTTAGCTCCCCCTCCGGGCACAGAGGTGCTAGTGCAGTGTCCAGTATTGTGTGGGGAGTTAACCCTTTGTGTTGTTTCTGTGGCACATTAACCCCTGGGGTGCCATATAAGCTCTTATGGTCCACAGGGTCCTCTCTCTTTCTCTGTCTCTTTCTCTCTCTCTCCGGCTAAAGGCACACTGTCGTGCATCAAACACGGAGCGTGTTTGATGCACGACACTGATGCGAGTGAAATGCATGTTTTTGGGTGTGTGTGGTGTGAGTGTGGTGTGTGTGGTTGAGTGTGCATGGCTGTATATAAGTGAGTGTGCTGCGAGTGTGAGGTTTGAGTGCGTGTGTGGTGCGTGTGAGTGTGATGCTGTCCATGGTCCTGAAGCAAACTTGATGATTTTAAACTCAGCAGCTGTCAAAGCCGTTGAGTTTGAATGTGCCAGTTTGCCGGTTCAGTAATCAATAATGTGTCAGCGCTGTCACAGCAGTGCTGACACATCATTTTTAAAATCTCAGGTGGTAATAAAATAATTAAAGTTATATGGCTTATTCATCATTTTAGACCCCTCTACAAGGTCTGCGCTGCATGTCAGCACAGAGCCTGCAGATGCGGCTAATAAAAGCCGGTGTATGAAGGGTTAATGTTCTGTTGCGTGTTGCCATCATGTGTACACAGAGTGCGTACACTCATTGTACACATAATGACATCCCACCCTGGCAGTGGAGGGGTTAATAGCATGATTTATCTGATCCCGGCATTTGTCGGGTTATAGTTTCATTTTTTTCAAAGCTGTTCCTCTCCTCCTCTCAGGGTGCTGTCCATGGTCCTGTAGTTAAATTGTGTACAGGACCAGCGGCAGTGGTGTAGAACTGGTGAGCTGTCCCTCGTACTTACGCCAATAGCGTACGGTAGCAGCGTAGCACTGCTACAAAACAAAGCCCATAGATTTATACCCATTCTCCGTTTTTCCTTGTTTGCCTAAAACCACACCTCCTGTTTAGTAATACAATGGGAATATGAGATTCTCAGACTGATTTCTGATCTGTGGTGTCAACAATCAAGGAATAATAGGACACTTTTTTGCTCGGCCTTCACAAATGAATTTAAAGTGTCAAACTTATACGATTATGTTGACTATAATTAACATCATTGTACAGTGTACAGTGACTGCAGCTACTGTCTTCATATCAGAATTATGGGCTGTAGATGTATCAATTATAATATTAATGATTTTTTTCATTGCATTAATAAAAAAAAAATTCTGTCAGATTTCTAGAAAATAATAAAAAGTCAAGTTGGCAAATGTTTACCTGATCCCTCCCTGATGCTGATGAGCCTCAATGGTTCAACACATCCAGTCCAGAGATTTATGTCCTTCTAATGCCCAGTGATCTACATGAAAAAGACGCCTCTAAGGCTAGGACCACATTTGGGAGGGTGAATCCTTTGCAAGGGTGCGTTACAGGAAGCAGTTTTTTGCCCTTGCCATTTTTATGGCATATTTTCCTTTATTAGTGCTAGCGTTAACGCATGTGTTTCCATAGAATCCCATGTTATAAAAAGCATGCGTTTTTGCAAACGCCTCTGCTTGTCACATTTTTTGGTGATTTTGCAAAAACGCCTAGCGTCAAACGTGTTGCATTTTGACCATACATTTTTTGCATGAGAGCCTATGGAAGCATTAACCCTAGCGTTTTCCAAAATTTCCATATGAAATAAACGCTAGCTTTTAGCACTTCCATGGCTCTAATGTGACCCTAGCCTAAATGAGCTTTGTTCTTCGTGTACAGATTTGCATGATGCATGTAACAGATTTGCATGACGCAAATCCTTCACTTATTTTACTTTAAAATTTTCAACATAAACCTCTGATTTCTGCTGCAGAAACCTAATTCAGTAGAGTTTTGTCAGTGGACCCCACATTATTTTTGGCATAGAATAGCATTTGGTAGGATTTTTCACCTATCTAGCTTTCATCACTTAACGCAAGGGACCCCAACCTGTAACTCGCGAGCCACATGTGACTCTCAGGCCTCTGATGTGTGGCTCGCGGTTGTCTTCCACCTTGGTGCATTAGCGCCAGGTCTATCAAACATCTTTGAAGAGCCGGTCTCCAGATGGTGACTTTTGTTTACATCCCCACATAGAAGACCAGATCTGAATGGGGGTAAGGTAGGCAACCCCAGGGCTTGGTATACTGCCTGAGTGTGATTTCTGTGGAAAAGATTTGGCTGTCATTATACTGGTGATGGGGGCTCTGAGTGTCACTACTGTGATGGAAACTGAACCTGGATGTGGCTTGCAACACTCTCTTATTGCTGGGTGTGGCTCTCAAGATCCGAAAGGTTAGGGACCTCTGATTTAGAGGATAGCTGATACTTTAGGATGTAATACCTATTTAGTGTGACATATTTGCCCACCTAAAGCTTAAAGCACCTCTTGAGCTTTCTTGTTTCCCTGTTGGAATGGTTCTGTAAGTCTAAGCCTTCCACCTTTTACTGATGATGCTCTGGTCCTGTGACGCTATGGCTAGGGTCACATTTGAGATTACTGCGCACTCAGGAGACTTGCGGTAAAAACTTAGTTTTTGGCAGGCCTAATACGGTGCTATCACCATGGTAACGCAACCTATGTTACCCTATGTAGATCCCACCTGTAGAACGGCTCCAACGCTGTTGTCATATGGAAATCTTGCGGTATTTCCAAACGCGAGCAAAGACGTTGTGAACAGCATCTTTGCTCGCATTTGGAAATACTGAGAGATTGCCATCTGATGCTGGCGTTAGGGGCGGGGCTTCCATAGGTGAGTATGGCCAGTGTAAATGCAGCACTACCATGGCGGTAGCACTGCGTTTATGCTGCAAAATACTAAGTTTTTAGCACAACCCCCCGGGGACAGCACGGTAATAAGAAATATGACACTAGCCTATCTTGTACCCGTAACTTCTGAATGGCCAAAAGTCAAAAGATATGTCACATAAGCTTAATGCATCTCTATGAAAGCCAGAATGAGGCTAGAATGAGGCAAGAAAGTGGCTCTCATATAGATATATAGAGTTGGGACCTCTGGAGCGCGCTATGAAACATTGGAGTGCGCTGGCAGCACACTTTTCACCGGAGCACAACAAACTGACAGCGATATCAGGTTAACCCGCCGGAGGATGAGTATCAGACATGGGGCAGGGGATTTGTATTTAAAGCACCTCTCCAGCGCTAAATTTAAATAAAAATATACCGCTATAGTGGTGCTTAAGATATTTTTAATATAGTGGAAAAGTTACAGAAAATGTGAAAATCCACTTGACTGCTGAAAATATAGAATTGATAGTGTGAGAAGTTGATAAAACCCCAAATCTACAAGTGCAGGGTCACAAAGCCGTTCTCAGCGCCACAAACTTCCCCTAAGGACAGGAGTCATAGAAGTGCGGCATCTTTCATTGAGTAACCTCGAACTCACTCTCTGAACAGACACAAGTTGTTTTTGCCTAGAATGAGAAATGAGGCAGAAAAGTAGAAACTGGGCGATGAGGACGTTCTGTTTATCTTTTGACTTTTGTGCCTTTCCTAAATCCGCACATGTCAATCAGATTTCAGTCCTTTCTTTATAAGAGAGCGGATTGTATATTGCACACACATTGACCATACATACAGGAGCATCTCCACAAATTAGAATATCATCAAAAAGTTCATTTATTTCAGCAATTCAATAAATAAAGTGAAACCAATATATTATATAGAGTCATTACACACAGAGTGATCTATTTCAAGTGTTTATTTATGTTAATGTTGATGATTATGGCTTACAGCCAATGAAAACCCAAAGATCATTATCTCAGAAAATTAAAGTAGGGAGGATGAAGGGTTAAAAACTGTGCTGCTGTATTACACAAGACATCAAAGGACCGTGAATATAATATTGATTTATTTGTCAACACGTTTCAGGACTCCCAGAAATGCCATGACACATGGAAATATGATATTGATTTTTGATGATATTCTAATTAATTGAGATGCACTAGTAGTAGATAGATAGAAAAATAAATATAGATAGATACAATAGACAGATACCGTATATACTCGTGTATAAGCCGAGTTTTTCAGCCCAAAAATTGGGCTGAAAAGTCGCCCCCTCGGCTTATACACGGGTCAATACGGTATGTGGTGTGTGGGGGCTGTGTCCGGGTGCTGGGGAGGCTGGAGGAGGCGGGAGGAGGCTGCTGACTGAGCGGCCCGTCACATGGTGCCACTTATTAGATATGCACGGCTCCCCCTGCCCATCACAGCGGCGGGGGAGCCGTGCATACAGCCCCCAGTGGTATACCGCAGGCCCCCAGTGGTATACAGCAGGCCCCCAGTGGCACTCACCCCCCATACTGTGCAGAACCCCCCCGCTGCATTATCTTACCATCCAGCGTCTTCATCACCGCCGGTCCTCCAGTCCTTGCTTACTGTGTTCGGGTCTCACGTGACCCGGCGCGATGACGTCATCCCACTGCGACCGCCGGGTCACATGAGACCGGGAACGCAGCGCGCGAGGATGGACTGGAGGACCCGTGGTGTTGAAGACGATGGATGGTAAGATAATGCAGCGGGGGGACTCTGCACAGTGTGGGGGGCGAGTGCCACTGGGGACCTGCTGTATACCACTGGGGGCCTGCTGTATACCTCTGGGGGCCTGCTGTATACCTCTGGGGGCCTGCTGTATACCTCTGGGGGCCTGCTGTAGACCACTGGGGGCCTGCTGTATACCACTGGGGGCCTGCTGTATACCTCTGGGGGCCTGCTGTATACCACTGGGGGCCTGCTGTATACCTCTGGGGGCCTGCTGTATACCACTGGGGGCCTGCTGTATACCACTGGGGGCCTGCTGTATACCTCTGGGGGCCTGCTGTATACCTCTGGGGGCCTGCTGTATACCACGGGGGCCTGCTGTATACCACGGGGGCCTGCTGTATACCTCTGGGGGCCTGCTGTATACCTCTGGGGGCCTGCTGTGTACCACTGGGGGCCTGCTGTATACCACTGGGGGCCTGCTGTATGCCACTGGGGGCCTGCTGTATACCATACTGCTGGGGCTTGTATACCACTGGGAGGGGCCTGTATACTTCACTGCTGGGGGCTGTATACAATACTGCTGGGGGCTGTATACCATTGGGGGGACCTGTATACCTTACTGCTGGGGGCTGTATACCTGTCCTGGTGGCTGTATACCATACTACTGGGGCCTGTATACCACTGGGAGGGCCTCTATACCACACTGCTGGAGGCTGTATACCTCACTGCTGGGGGTTGTATACCTGTGCTGGGGTCCACCCTCGGCTTATACGCGAGTCATTAAGTTTTCCCAGTTTTTGGGGGCAAAAGTAGGGGGGTCGGCTTATACACGGGTCGGCTTATACACGAGAATATACGGTATTTATGAGCTTCTTAAAGATAAGGAGCAGAGTAGGTAGCAGAAGTATATTAGGAAAGTGTTAGGAAGAGTTATGACAAAAGAAAGGAGGTCACATTACTAGTATAAACCTCTTTAAGAATATGTTTGCAAATGCACCCCTGCAATATCAATTTTGTTCAATGGCTAGAACAATTGCAGCTGGAATGTCACCAATTAGAGCTGATCAAGCACGGATCATGGATCGCAGGACGGCATCTATGGATCAGCCTAATGTCTCCTGATTAGGGATGATCGAATCTACTCGCTAGGACTCGTTACTCGGCGAGTAGTAAGGGACTCGCAGGACTCGGTACTCTGCGAGTTTCCCAGCTTTTACTCGCACGAGTCCAATGCAAATCAATGGCAAACGCTGACAAAACTAGGATTGCCATTGTCTTGCATTAGACTCGGCTACTGTGCCAGTGATAGCAGGGAAACTCGCAAAGTAACTGCTGTTACATTGCGAGCCGAGTCCAGCTGTCTGCTCTGTGCAGCTCCAGGGTCCTAGAGCCCGCCTGCTCACAGAGATGATGTAGCAGTGCTGAGATTGTTCTCAGTATGCTCATTCCCTGTGCATAGACATCTATATCTATGCACAGGGGATGTAGCAGAGAGGACATCGCGTTTTGGACTGCGTCGGACGGAAGAGGATTTTTTTAATTAAAGATGGAGTCCCTAATGGCTTTTTTTTTTATTTCTAATAAAAAATTTTCTCTGTGTTGTGTTTTTTTTAAAACAATTTAATAGAAATTCATGGCGGTCATGTCTAATATTGGCGTGACCGCCATAAATTTCGGGCTTAGGGCCAGCTGATAATACAAAGCTGGCCCTAACCTCTTTATTACCCAGCGTGCCACCGCCACCAGGGCCGCTGGAAGAGCGGGGTTCAGCGCCAGAGGATGGCGCTTCAATGAACGCACCATCTTCTGGGGCGGCTGCGGGCTGCAATTTGCAGCGGGGGGTGCCCAGAAAGCTTGGGCATCCCTGCGCTGCGGATTCCAGCCCTCAGCTGCTTAGCTGTACCTGGCTAGACATAGAAATTGCGTGGAGCCCCACGCATTTTTTTTTTATTATTTCATGAAATTCATGAAATAATTAAAAAAAAAGGGCTCCCCTATATCTTGTGTCCGGCCAGGTACAAATAGGCACCTGGGGGTTGGGGGCAGCCCGTTGCTGCCTGCTGGATCCGGCTGGTTCCAGACATACGGCGAAGCCCACGTGAAATTTTTTTCTGACAAATCCATAAAACAATGTAAATAAAAGGGACTGCATCTTTATTAACCCCTGGACCATGGGCGAGGGGTTAATAAAGATGCAGTCCCTTTTTTAGGATTGTTTTATTGATTTTTCAGAAAAAAAATTACATGGGCTTCGCCGTATTTCTGGAACCAGCCGGATCCAGCAGGCAGCGATGGGCTGCCCCCAACCCCTAGGCGCCTATTTGTACCTGGCCGGACACAAGAATATAGGGGAGCCCTTTTTTTTTATTATTTCATGAATTTCATGAAATAATAAAAAAAAAATGCGTGGGGCTCCGCGCAATTTCTATGTCAAGCCAGGTACAGCTAAGCAGCTGGGCGCTGGAATCTGCAGCGCAGGGAGGCCCAAGCTTTCTGGGCACCCCCCGCTGCAAATTGCAGCCCGCAGCCGCCCCAGAAGATGGCGCAATCATTGAAGCGCCATCCTCTGGCGCTGAACCCCGCTCTTCCAGCGGCCCTGGTGGCGGTGGCACGCTGGGTAATAAAGAGGTTAGGGCCAGCTTTGTATTATCAGCTGGCCCTAAGCCCGAAATTTATGGCGGTCACGCCAATATTAGACATGACCGCCATGAATTTCTATTAAATTGTTTTAAAAAAAACACAACACAGAGAAATTTTTTTATTAGAAATAAAAAAAAAAGCCATTAGGGACTCCATCTTTAATTAAAAAAATCCTCTTACGTCCGACGCAGTCCAAAACGCGATGTCCTCTCTGCTCATCCCTGTACATAGATATAGATGTCTATGCACAGGGAATGAGCAGACTGAGAACAATCTCAGCACTGCTACATCAGGCAGCAGGCGGGCTCTAGGACCCTGGAGCTGCGGCAGCCAGCACACAGAGCAGACAGGACTCTTATCTGTGCGAGTTTCCTAGCGATTACTTGCAAAGTAAACGAGTCCAATGCAAATCAATGGCAAAACTAGGATTGCTTCAGGCTGAAGCTTCCGAGACACATCTGTGATTTGTAAATCGCACACTACTCGCTATTACTCGCTTCCCCATTCATTAACATTGGACTCGCTAGACTCGCAACGAGTAGCAAGTCCCGGGCTCGGACTCGCTAGAGTCAAGCGATTCCGAGTAATTTAGGATTCGCCCATCACTACTCCTGATCCCCAAAACAAGAATGATTGCCAAAAGTGAAAAACAAAGTCTATATAACATAATATCCACTCATACAGTGATTGCATTTCAGCAACTGTGAATTACAGGAGTCCAGTTATTAACCCGTCGCCTCACGGGTGAATCCAATATATTCAAGGAAAAAGAAAAAACTAGTTTCTCCTTAAAAAACTTTTCTTTATTTTAATCCATAAAATCAATCATCACAGATGGGGTTACAGGCACTTACACGTTTCGACTGCTTAAAGTCTTAGTTGTAAGTTAGCCATAGCTTGTTACCACTAATGGTCCCTTTACACGCGGCTACAGAAGGTTAGAAACAACCGGGTGTCAGAGACAAATGTATCTTGCACCGTCAAAACACCGCGAGGTAGCGGCGTGTAAATCAGGTTGTTGCCACCCGTCACTGTCGACACCTGTTTTTGAGCACTGCTCTAAAACAGGTTGGTTTCAACCCAATGGTAGCGGCGTCTAAATGAGGTACAGGTAGGTTTTTTCGTCACCTAGTTAACTCCCTGGGGCATGACACAGCCTCCGGGATACCACCCCCCTTCAGCGATCATTGGTGAAAGCTCCTGCGTTACGATTGGTTGTCTCTGCATAGGGCGGCATATTTAAGGAGCTCACCAGTCACACTATACAATTGCAATAGCATCATGTATTAGCCAGCCTTCCTGTGCTGGCTGGCCAATCATGATACTCTTGCATTGTCCAATCATCGTACGAGCGTCTCGTAATCCACAACTCTGGCACGCCTATGTGTTGTCCCTGCTGCCCCTGGTCCGCCCATATTACCTTGTGGTAGCGGCGTGTAAATAAAGGAAGGTGCTCTGCAGCAGGTAACCTGCGGCACCCGCCGGTGCCTCCAGGGATAGAAAAAACCTTCTGTAGAGCACTTTGTAGCGGCGTGTAAAGGCGGTATCGGGTACTGTTAGGAACCGTTGGAACGTGCTCGTGCACGTGAGACACCCGGTTGTTTCTAACCTTCTGTAGTGGCATGTAAAGGTACCATAAGACTTATCTGTTTCCTTGAATTTAATAGTGAAAAGCCCCTTTAAATATTTATGGGCAGCCCCTTTAAAGATATTTAACACATCGACTGGAGTATTTTCATCAAGGGAGGTCACTTATATCAATATTACACAGCAGTTGTCAACCAGTGACCTTACAAACAAATCAGGCCTAAAACATGACTTTTAATCTTAAAAGCATAAAACTAGTTGAAATGAACCAAAAGGTTAAAAATTAGTGCATGAGTGTTGAGAGAACCTGGAAGAAGATACTAAGACCATGTGATCTACCAACAAGGTCACTCAAAAAAGTTAAGTCAAATAATACCCACAACCCGAGTCACCACTATATACCTAAGATGGTGAACACTCAAACTTTCCTTAGTGTTTTTTAGCTCAGACTCACTTTTGAGACAGATATCATCTATCTCATATTTCTAGCCAGACTGGAACTCTTAAAGGAATGCTCTCACACCAGAGTAATGTTTTAGCAGGAATGTGTCCTATTCTGCTTGACAGCACAACCTAATTACCCCAGTTGGCATTCACTATTCAAGACGTGTGTTCACCCAACGCGTTTCTATACATCAAGTATGTCATCAGAGAAGTTGTGTTCCAAGGGAAAACCACCACATTCATTCTGGCAGAATAGATGATGCCCACAGGGGCATGTGTCCACAGTTTCTCAACTTGTGCTGTTCACACAATTTTTGTCTTAATTATTTAAGTACTATATAGTGGCCCGATTCTAATGCATTGGGTATTCTAGACTATGGTTAGCAGAGTATATGGGGGCTCAGTGGTTAGCAGAGTATAAGGGGGCTCAGTGGTTAGCAGAGTATACGGCAGCTCAGTGGTTAGCAGTGTATATGGCGGCTCAGTAGTTAGCAGAGTATATGGCGGCTCAGTGATTAGCAGAGTATGCAGAGTATGCGGCGGCTCAGTGGTTAGAAGAGTATGCAGCGGCTCAGTGGTTAGAAAACTTTACGGCGGCTCAGTGGTTGGCAGAGTATACGGCAGCTCAGTGGTTAGCAGAGTATAGGGCGGCTCAGTGGTTAGCAGAGTATACGGCAGCTCAGTGGTTAGCAGAGTATATGGCGGCTCAGTAGTTAGCAGAGTATATGGCGGCTCAGTGGTTAGCAGAGTATACAGAGTATGCGGCGGCTCAGTGGTTAGAAGAGTATGCAGCGGCTCAGTGGTTAGCAGAGTATGCGGCGACTCAGTGGTTAGCAGAGTATGCGGCGATTCAGTGGTTAGCAGAGTATGCGGCGGCTCAGTGATTAGCAGAGTATGCGGTGGCTCAGTGGTTAGCAGAGTATGCGGCGGCTCAGTGGTTAGCAGAGTATATGGTGGCTCAGTGGTTAGCAGAGTATATGGCGGCTTAGTGGTTTGCAGAGTTTACGGTGGCTCAGTGGTTAGCAGAGTATGCGGCTGCTCAGTGGTTAGCAGACTTTACAGAGGCTCAGTGGTTAGCAGAGTTTACGGAGGCTCAGTGGTTAGCAGAGTATACAGGGGCTCAGGGGTTAGCAAAGTATACGGCGGGTGAATGGTTAGCACAGTATACGGTGGGTGAGTGCACAGCACAGTATACGGTGGGTGAGTGGACAACACAGTATACGGCGGGTGAGAGGACAGCACACTACACGGCAGTTGAGTGGACAGCACAGTATACGGCAGGTGAGTGGACAGCACAGTATACGGTGGATCAGTGGACAGCACAGTATACAACGAGTGAGTGGACAGCACAGTATACGGCGAGTGAGTGGACAGCACAGTATACGGTGGGTGAGTGGACACACACACCTACACACACATCTACACATGCCTACACACACACAGACACCTACAGAAACACCGATACACACACACCTACACCCACCTACACACACACACACCTACACACTTCCCCCCCTGGTCTGACCCGGTCCAGCTGCAGCCCGGTGATCCTGTCCTTGTCCGTAACTCTGCTCTTCCCACGGTGAGGGAAATCACAGCCTGGAGCCCCGACTCCTGCGGCGACCAATCAGAGATGCGGAATTCAAACTGCGCGTCAAGCCGCGCTACTTCTTGGTTTGAATGCCGCGAAGGGCACCACCACTGCGAGCAGCCGGAAGATGACCGGTTGACGCTGGTCATCTCGCGGCTGGCTCATGCGCACTGCGGCCACCGTCGGCCGGACCCGTGTATCCCGGCAGCGGCAACCAATCAGAAGAGTAGCGCGGCTTGGCACGAGGTTTGAATTCCACTAAGGGCACCACAGCTGCAAGCAGCCGGGAGATGACCGGCTGACGCTGGTCATCTCCCGGCTGGCTTGTGCGCACTGCGGCCACCGTCGGCCGGACCCGTGTATCCCAGCCGCGGCAACCAATCAGAAGAGTAGCGCGGCTTGGCACCACCGCTGCGAGCAGACGGGAGATGACCGTGGCTGGCTCGTGCGCGCTGCGGCCCCTGTCGGCGTGTATCCAGGTGACAGCGGCGCAGTCGCCGGGCTGCAAATTGGCGCAAAATTCGAACTTTGAATTTGCGGACCTAATTGCATAGCCTGCGCTCATTGGTGGCCTCTGTCTGGCGCGCGATTTCTGTGACCGACAGACACCTTAGACAATTATATAGTAGATTATTTAAGTTAAGTATTTGACTTAACTTTTTTGAGTCACCTTGTTGTAAGATCACATGGTCTTAGTATCTTCTTTCAGGTTCACTCAACACTTGTGCACTAATTTTTAACCTTTTTACTCAATTGAACTCGTTTTTATGCTTTTAAGATTAAAAGTTATGTTTTAGGTCTGATTTGTTTGTAAAGTCACTGGTTGACAACTGCTGTGTAATACACCCTTTAAAGATAACTTAGAACATTTTTCTAAGTTGGAAAACTGGCATATTTGGAGAGATGACAAGTATTCCTTTCCTGCACAGCGCTTTATCACAAGTTTATATAATATGCATTACTTTTGCTATGTATGTTTTATAGACCTTCTACATTTGTGCTTGGCATCACATAGAGTATTACATACCTTGAACTGTAAAGACTAGCATGACTTTAGATGATTTTTTTTTCCTTTCTTGGCCAGACAGAGCTTAAAAATATTTAATCTTTTTCTTTTTTAAAGAGGTCTATTTACAGAGAGAAGGAAAGTTTTAGAACTTTAGTATTGAGCTGCAGCGTTCCTCACAGCGGGGTCAGTCCTAAGCAATTACTATGGTATATTTTCAGCCTGAAATAACAAATGTTAAACTTCAAAACACTTTATGAAGTTCAAGAACGTTATTTTCCCCCAAAATATGATGTACTGTAACCCACCAGCTATATTCAATAAGACCTATTATGGTCTAGTGGTAACATGCTCAAACGTTATGGGCTTGGCAAGAGCAAATCTTCAAAAAGAAGCAATTTGTTAGATATTTTGAAAAGTTTTAGAAGATCTTTTAGTTTGTATTTTGGATATTGTCAGGGTTTACCTCAAAATAAATGACCTCTGAGCATTGGAAGTGCTATACTAAGCGTGCCGTCACACCTGGCGACGGCACCGGAGATGTCGGCGGTGACAGGCGGGAGCACGCACGCTTTTGGCGCCCCGCCAGCATCCCCACCCCCCATTTACATGGGGAGACACTTCCGGCGATGCCCCGGCGAGCTGACAGGCGGCATCGCCGCCGGGGTGTCTCAAAACCCCAGCGGTGATGCAGTACAATGGGCGCCTATGGCTCCCATCGCCTGTCAGGTCACCGGCGGCCATTTACATGGGGCGATGTGGACACATCGCCCCAGATTGGCCGCCTGGTTTCACATCACTGATGTGAAACCAGGCGAGCTCTCAGAGGCGTCGACATCGCCCCTTTACATTAGGCGATGCAGGGGCGATATCAGCGCTGATAGGTCACGCCCCTACATCGCTTAAGACATCGGTGGTGCCGTCGCCAGGTGTGACGGCACCCTAAGAGTTCCTGCTTATCCAATATATTAAAAACAGCAGATGGTTGATTTTTCACTATTTGATCCTCAGAATCCCCTCATGCCATTGTAACACACAGTGGTTGAAAAAGTTAAGGGATGGGAAATTCTCCTTGCCTCCATAGAGAAAAAGGGGTTTCATTTATCTGTACGCAGTATTGGGGAAAACTGGCTCGTTGCGATTCAACTTCAAAGACCCCAGGAAATCAATCGTTTCAATGGAGCAATAGTGCAGATGCGTGACCACTAGTGATGAGCGAGCATTACCATGACACTCGTTAATAGCAGTAGGATGCTTGGATGGGCACAACTCGAATACCTGAGCATAATGGAAGTCCATGGAGAACTTTTCTAAGGAAGAATTCCCAGAAAAATGCTTGAGTTCTCCATTGACTTCCATTATACTTGAGTACTCGTTTCACATCTACCTGAGCATCCAACTGCTTGTTACTAGAAGACCAACATTGAATTCACTTTTGTGGGAGAGACAGCTAAGTTCTATAAAAGTAAAAGGAGCACTCATTACTACTACTGATTCAGTTCGAATGTGATAAAACTCCATATTCTCCAGAACGCAGATTTTTTTTTTGTCTTTCATTTCGCACAAATTCATGAAAATAGCAGCCAATTAAAAGATTAAAAGAAAATGAAAACACTAAACTCCGCTCACTACTCACCTCTTCAACCAACTCCACTTTTTCTTGTTCAGTCCTCGAAACCTCTCCATATCGCAATGTTGTTTTGAAAGTCCTGACTTGGCTTAAAGATGCCCAACCCAAGGTTTCCTCATGCGGAGGCAAGTAAGAAGAGGCACTGAGGACCATACAGGGAATAGAGAGTAAAGGTGAGCGGTGAGGTAAGTAGGAGGCTTTTGTTTTCTAAATTGTATATTTATGAAGAATTGGAACTAAGAATATTAAAGAGGACCTGTCACCCCCCTGATGCTATGCTAATTGAATGCATCACTGAATGCTGCATTTCTGCTGCATTCAGGGAAGGGGCCCCCCATGTCTCTAGCCCCACTTTAAGCTTTAAGAAAGACTTTAGAAATCTCACAGTTAAGAGTTCACCTGGGTTGGATCAGAATAAGAGGTCCTGGCTGCTAGCACAGTCCTCCCACCTTCTCCTTGTGTGCTCCACCCCCTCTATGTGTCTGCCACTGCCTCCTCTTCTTCAGGGTCTGCCCTCCACTTCTCCTGCTCTGTGTGGCATCAGGAACAGAAGAGACACACAATCACCATCATCATACACGCACACCACACAGCCACCATCATCATCATACACACACGCACACCACACATCCACCATCATCATCATACAAACACACAACACACACGCACACCACACAGCCACCATCATCATCATACACACATACTCCACACCGCCTCCATCATTATATACACACACAAGGACGTCACAAGGAGCAGGAGCAGAAGAGGAGGGCAGACCCAGAAGAAGAGGAGGCAGCGGCAGACACATAGAGGCGGCAGAAAACACAAGGAGAAGGAAGGGAGGAATGTGCCAGCAGCCAGGACCTCTTAATAAGATCCCACCCAGGCGACCTCTTAACTGTAAGGTTTCTAAAGTATTTTTTAAAGCTTACAGGGGGGCTGGAGACATGGGGGACCCCTTCTCTGAATGCAGCAGACATGCTGCCTTTAGTGCTGCATTCAGTTTTATAAGCACCAGGGGGGTGACAGGTCCTCATTAAGTGATAGTCCATTTGCAGAAAATAAATTAATTGCAATTCACATTTCCTTATAAGTGACACAATTTGGTAAATTTCAATCTCATCAGGTCAGATCATCTCTACACATTTGTATTTCATTTTCACATAGAACTTTAATACCCATTTAATTCCCAGGATAGGTGAGAAACTCAAGAGTTGGACCACCAACAATCACACATTTATGATTTTATAAATGATGAAGAAAGCCGCGGCACAACCCCGGACCATAAAACTCCTTTATTCAAATAAACATAACACTGGTGCATAACACCAGGTTAGCGAGAGGGAAGAAGGGAGGACAAGCAGGTTGTAAGATGACAACAGCTGTTTCACACATTAGCGCTTCAACAGGCCCAAAGTGCTAGTACGCAAAACAGCTGTTGTCCTTTTACAACCTGCTTGTCCTCTCCTTCTCCCATTACGCTACCCTGGTGTTGGGCACCAGTTTTATGTTTCTTTCAATAAAGAATGAGTTTTACAGTCAAGGAGTGTGCCGCGACATTCTTCATTGTTCATCGATTTGTTCTTCCTGAACTAGGCTGTGCCATTCAAGCACCACCGAATGGACTTCTCCACACGAGCTGCTCTGCAATCAAGGTATGTCAGGCTACAGTCACACCTCAGGTTTTTTTTTTTAAAACCTGATCCGGTTTTGAGCTTTTAAAAAGCTCAAAACCGGATCAGGAAACGCTCCTCATAGGAGCCTATTATCCGGATCAGTATGCGGTGAACGCAATTTTATTTTAAAGTGTGACCCTGGCCTCAGTCATTCAGGGCGCTAATAGTGCAGTGGTTCCCACATATACTGTTTTCTCTGGTTGAACCCATTTACGATTTATCCCCTGCCCACTAATCCTGCACTGGCTACAGCAATAAACCATTGGTGACCACTGCAGCCAGTTATCAACCACAGTGGTGAAATGTCTTCCCGGGTGGACTTGAAAGCAAATAGAGATGCACATAGCATTACAGAGGAACAAAAGGGGATCGGTAGATGAGAACATTTTTTTTACACCACACTGGGTCAATAAAGGGCTGTTTTAATTGATTAAAAGTCTATGGAACCCTGGTTACTCGTTGTTAGACACTGTACTATTGGTCCAATCTTCTCTAGTTGTGAAGTTGCTCTATAACCTTATCCATTTATGTAAGACTAGGCTTATAAGATCACGAAGACAGACTGGGAAATCTATTATTTTTCAAGCTGTGGTTTGAACGCATGTGTATATCTCCCACACTTCCTAATTCGTTCTTTTCATGAGCGTAACGGCACAAATATGTGTTGGCAAAAAACATCAAGCAAAAAAAAATTCTGGCACTTAATAGTAAATTGGAGCTTTAACGTATTTTCATGAACTCAGCATAAATATTCTCGAGTGAGGCATTAATCAGTAATGCAAACAATCCAAGCAAACAATAGTGCTCTCCATAGTGTATACAGAATTAAAATTCTGGGCTATAACGTCTGCCATATTGGCGGATTATTAATTAGCATGGTATTGTTATTTCATGTATCCTTGAGTCGAGGAAAAATAAAACCTGGCCACGCTAGTAAGCTCTTTGCCGTGTCATTTCCTCCAAGATAAAAGTCTACCCGCTAATCTGCCTCCTTTCCATCTTCCCTTTGAAACACTAGATGATAGGTTTGTATTCACAGCTGGTTTCTTTACAAAGTTCCTCCTATATTACCTTTAGGACATTTTAAGATTTACATTTGGATCAACTCAGACTTTCTATGACTTGAATATCCTGCCAACTAAATAAAAGAAAAAAAACTGCTTAGGAAAGCGTGCACTCCACTTTACCCTGGAATCAGGCATCCTGCTCATTCTTCAGATTCTGTTATGTCTCTTCCATTTAAAGCACCCGTTCACTCCTGAGTATCACTATGGAGGTCTGTCTAGGGATTCCCATTGCCTTCTGTTTCTTAATATTTATGTGTGCTGTCCTATTTGTCTGAGCAACTCTTGGCTAGTGGCTACCTGAGCCTTAAAACCTAGAGAAGCAGCTCTACAAATCTACTTGAAATTTTACAGAAAGACCAACTACACCCCAATCAATATGGTGTGCTTAATTATATGTACCAAATGTCCAACGGGGGGCTGTATGTAGGGGAGACAGGACAGAAGCTTAGAACTAGGAGGAACTCTCATTGCCATATAATTAAAGAAAAAAGAAAAGACCAATAATTTCTGTAGACCTGATCACACCATAATGGTTTAGAAAATTCAAATCCCAAAGAGACAGAAGAATCTGGGAAAACAAATTGATGATGACCTTTGACACATTCAGAGCAGGAATGAATGTGGCACATGGATTTAAGTCTTTTTACATCAATTAAAGAATCTTCAAATCCAGGACCAGACCACCAATCAATGGACAATAAAACTATCTGTGCATCTTATCTCTGAATGCTGATATCTACTGCTCCAGCTGCTCTTCCTCCTCTTCACATTGATCATTTTATGTTCTGTTTCATGTCACTTATGTTATTAGTACACTATTCTCTGTTCTGTTGTGCATAAATATGTGTCTTCACAATTTGTGTAATTTTAAGCCTGATGAAGAGAACTTAAGGCTCCGTCACACCTGGCGACGGGGCTGGGGACGTTGGCGGCGACTGGCGGGTGCGCGCACGTTTTTGGCGCCCCGCCAGTGTCGCCGTCCCCCATTTACATGGGGCGACATCTCCAGCCCCGCGCCGGTGAGCTGACAGGCGGCATCGCCGCCGGGGTGTCTGAACACCCCAGCGGCGATGCAGGACAATGGGAGCCTATGGCTTCCATCGCCTGACAGGTCGCCGGCGGCCGGTTACATGTGTGCACATCGCCCCAGATCGGTCACCTGGTGGCCTCCCGCCGGCGCCAACATCGCCCCTTTACATGTAATTGGCGGCGATGTGGCCCTGTGTGACGGGGCCTTTAGAGTCTGAAAAGCTGTTATGTGTTACCATCTTTTCAGTTAGCCATTAAACTAACTGAGCTGAGCTGAACTTCCAGCTTTGAATATTTTTTTCATAGAAAGACCATAACTTTCACCCTCCTTATAACATAACCAATATCATGCAGACTTGGCAAATTGGACAGCAGAATTCCATCTTTGGAATACAGATTTTTGTAATCGGACTAAAGATCTCCATAAAAAGACTGTAGATGAACATTTTTGTACTCCACACATTCACAGTTAAGCCCCCGTTACACATAGCGAGACCGCTGCTACGTCACAGATTTTGTGACGCAACAGCGACCTCGCCAGCGATCTCGCTATGTTTGACACGTAGCAGCGACCGGGCCCCCACTGTGACATCGTCGATCATGTCAGAATGGCCTGGACCATTTTTTGATCGTCGGGTTCCCACTGGGCAGCATACATCGGTGTGTTTGACACCTTCACAATGACCTTGTTGGCGACTCAGAACTCAGCCACGTAGGTGTGAGTCGTCAGACTAGTTGCTGTGTGACAGGGTCCCAACGACCGCCGAGGTCATTAAACGAGTCGCCGTATCATTGCTGCGTTGTTGAGTAGATCTGACTTTTTGACATCTCACCAGCAATCACGTAGCGACATTCCAGAGATCCTTACCAGGTCGTATCATTATCGGGATCGCTGGAACGTTGCCAAGTGTAGTGGAACCCTTAGACACCACACCTACTTTATTTTGGTCCTAAGCTATTGCACTGACAAAACCCAAGAGAAAACACAATATGAGAATAATAAGTA
This sequence comes from Allobates femoralis, assembly GCA_033576535.1. Taxonomy (NCBI): domain Eukaryota; kingdom Metazoa; phylum Chordata; class Amphibia; order Anura; family Aromobatidae; genus Allobates; species Allobates femoralis. The sequence continues at coordinate 48,183,865 of JARQOC010000002.1, read as the reverse complement.
AATAAGAGTAGTACACTTACATATCATACGGTACTGGGTTAACAGTATTTTATCAAAGAGCAAACAAACCATCCACCATGACATGGTGTATCCATCGGCACGGTCCTACTCTAGTATTAAAACATTATCTTGGGTAAGTGCCAATTAGGGCATAGAAGAATTAGGCAACCGGTCATAAGAAGCTATATAAATGTAATGTCTAGTTTAGAGGGAGGGACCACACCCCTATTTTTCCAGAGTACAAAAAAATATAGGTGAGACTTTCTCACTTATCTAATGAAAACATATTTAGTAGGATGTAGATATAGATGGGTACACTGAAGAAGTCCATAGTTGGACTGTAAATCTACTTTAACTGAAGACGCTCAACTGAGCACACCAGCTTGAGGATCGAGCATGCTCGGTGACCTCGCAGTAGTGGATATTCCTCCGACGCCTTGGGATGTGATGATCCTTTTTCCCTTATCTTATGAGGACATATTTATTTGGATGTAGATCTACATGGGTAGACTGAAGATCTCCATAGTTGGACTGTAGACCTACTCTAACTGAAGATGCTCAACTTAGCACACCAACTTGAGGATCGAGAGTGCTCTGTGGCCTTGCAGTATTGGATATTCTTCCATTGCCCCGGAAGGTGGTGAGCCTTTTTCCCTTATCTCATGATGACATAGTTACTTGGATGTAGATCTACATGGGTAGGCTGGAGATCTCCATAGGTGAACTGTAGATTTAATTTAACTGAAGACGTTCGTCGTTGGACTGGAAATCTACATTTTTACACAATAGAACATAATGGTGTGATGTGAGTCTTCATGAGTTGAACTGCTGAAAGAGCAATATTTAGAATTCTTGAGCAAAAAACTTGTCTGTCAGGTGGTCAGATAGTTTATATGGATATAAATATGCAAATGTAGCTGACAACTGGACGCTATACAGAAATAGAATGATTAAATTAACCATCATGTTATGCCCATCAGGTGAGATGGGCCCAATTCAACTGCCTAATAAATGAATACACATTGAGTTTTATATAATTCATTGGCACTTTTTAAGTGGGCTTTTAGGCTATCAGCTATACGTCTTGATGCCCCTATACAAATGATAAGGTAAAAAATGTTTGAACCGTGTTATCCAGTAGATAGAAAAATATATATTGGGATTTAAGAGTCCTCAGTGATTGACACCTTCTAATGGCTAACTGAAAAGATGGTAAGCAAAAGCAAAGCAAGCTTTCGAGACATTATGACCTCTTCATCAGGCTAATAATGACACATTCTGAACACGCATATATATATACAAATATACAGGGATAGATAATGTAGTAAATAAAACAGTTGACATAAAGCAGAATATAGTGGTCAGTCTTGGGAGGGGTGAAGAGCAGTTGGGGAATGACAATCAGAGTTCAGAGGTAAGAAACAGATAGTTTTATTGTTTTTTGATTAGTGGTTGTTTTGGTCCAAGACTTGAAAATTCCTCAATGAATTTAGAAAGACATAAATCCATGTGCTACATTCATTCTTGCTTTGAATGTGTCAAAGTTCATTATCAGTTTATAATTCCAGATTCTCCTGATTTTTTGTGATCTGAAGTTACCATTCAGAACTGGTATTTTCATATCCAATAGTGTGTGATCAGGGCTACAGAAGTGTTTAGGCACAGGTAGATCTGTCCTTCTTTCTTTTATTGTATGACAATGGTTGGGGTCACACATGAGTCCTGGATCCGCTTAAACCATCCGTTTTTTCAACTTAGAATTTTGTGAAAAATGCATTCGTTATCAGATCCAATAGCTCCAATGCAAAAACCGCATTGTCTAAAGTGCACTCATAAAACGCTATGCGTTTTTGTAATGGGCACCAAAAATGCTGCTAGCAGCATTTTTGGGGGGCAGTAAAAAAACACATAGCGTTTTTTTTTAACATAAGGCCCTATGGGAAATGCATCCGTTAACACATGATACACATAGGTACCATCTGTTAACGGATTCGTTTTTGCAAGCGTTTTTTCCCCATTTTGGAAAAAACAAAGGCAGTGCTGGCGGCTCAAAAAACATGCTAAAAATAACGGATCAGTTATTATTATTATTATTATTATTATTATTATTATTTATTTATAGAGCACCATTGATTCCATGGTGCTGTACATGAGAAAGGGTTACATACAGACAAGTTAAAAATACAATGAACAAACTAACAGTGACAGACTGATACAGAGGGAGAGAGGACCCTGCCCTTGCGGGCTTACATTCTACAGGGCAATGGGGAGGGAGACAGTAAGTTGGGTCTACTCGGATTGTGCTGGAGTGCAAGGTTCGATGGTGGTGGAGCGCCGGGTCCAGTGGTGGTGAGGTTGCACTGTGGTCATTGCAGGCTGTAGGCTGTTCTGAAGAGATGGGTTTTCAGGTTCTGCTTTAAGGTTCTGAGTGTCGGAGGTGGTGGGGAGCAGAGTTCCATTGGATGGGGGATGCTTGGGTGAAGTCTTGCAGGCGGTTAGATGAGGAACGTACAAGTGTGGAGGAAAGAAGGAGGTCTTGGGAGGATCGAAGAGTACGAGTTGGATAATATCGGGAGATTAGTTCAGAGATATATAGGGGGGACAGATTGTGGATGGCTTTGTAAATCAATGTTAGTAGTTTGAATTGGATATGCTGGTGAATTGGGAGCCAGTAGAGGGATTTGCAGAGGGGAGAAGTGGAGGAATAGCGGGGAGAGAGTTGGATTAGTCGAGCAGCAGAGTTAAGGACAGATTGAAGTTGGTGCAAGAGTGTCAGCAAGAAGGCCACAGAGTAGGAGGTTGCAGTAGTCGAGGCGGGAGATGATGAGGGAATGCATTAGTAGTTTAGTAGATTGGGGGTTGAGGAAGGGACGGATTCTGGAAATATTTTTGAGTTGGAGGTGGCAGTAGGTGGCAAGGGCTTGGATGTGCGGTTTGAAGGACAGGGCAGAGTCAAGTGTTACTCCATGGCAGCGGGCTTCAGGTACAGGGCAAAGTGTGATGTAATTTATTGTGATAGATAAGTCTGGTAAGGAAGGTGTGTGAGATGGAGGAAAGATGATGAATTCAGTTTTGTCTACATTGAGTTTTAGGAAGCGGGAGGAGAAGAAAGAGGGTATAACTGATAGACACTCCGGGATTCTGGACAGCAGAGAGGTGATGTCTGGGTCTGAGAGGTAGATCTTGGTGTAATCAGCGTACAGGTGATACTGGAAGCCATGGGACCTTATGAGTTGTCCCAGACTAAGTGTATAGATTGAAAAAAGGAGGGTCCCGAGGACAGAGCCTTGAGGGACCCCAACAGAGAGAGGATGGGGCGAGGAGGTCGTGTAGAAGTGGGAGACACTAAATGTGCGGTTGGAAAGGTAGGAGGAGATCCAGGAGAGGGCAAGGTCAGTGATACCAATAGAAGTGAGGATCTGTAATAACAGGCAGTGGTCGACTGTGTCAAATGCAGAGGACAGGTCTAAAAGGAGGAGGACAGAAAACTGTCTGTTAACTTTGGCCGTGAGTAAGTCGAGTAAGTAATTTTGGTCAGGGCAGATTCAGTGGAGTGGTGAGGGCGGAAGCCGGATTGAAAGTCTTCAAAGACAGAGTTGGATGAGAGGTGGGATGAAAGTACAGTATGGACATGCTTTTTGAGAAGTTTGGAAGCGAATGGGAGCAGAGATATTGGCTTGTAGCTGGATGTGGAAGTGGGGTCAAGGGATGGCTTCTTTAACATAGGTGTAATTGTTGCATGTTTGAAAGCTGAAGAAAAGGTACCAGAAGTTAGTGGTAGGTTGAATAGGTGGGTTAGGGCTGGGATAAGTGTTGTGGTGAGGTTGGGGAGGAGGTGGGATGGGATAGAGTCCAGTGCACAAGTGCTGAGGTGCGATCTGGAGAGGAGGCGTGCAAGTTCTCCTTCAGTGATGGATGGGAGGAGGGTTAGTGGGGGAGTGGATTGTTCCGGTTTACATGGGGGTTGCGGTGGTTTGGTAGCAAAGACTTGACTCATCTGGTCAATCTTGTTGGTGATGCATGTTGCAAAGTCTTCTGCAGAGGGAGGAATAGTGGGGAAAGTTGGCTGTGGGGGTCCTGGGTTGGGAGATATGTCTCCAGCGGATAGCAGCAGCAAAGAGAGAGCAAGCAGGTGGGAGAATGAGAGCTGCTGGCTTGTTTTGTGTTTCTGATGGAGAGGTGTGAGATTGAGGAGCAGGTCAGCAGAGGAGCTCAGGTGGGGAGGTAAGAGGGATGGGGAGATAAATATTTGTGCTGGGAGTGTTGGTGTTTGGGGATAGTGAAATAGGGAAAGGATTAGTGAAGCAATTACTGTTAGAGCATAAGTAAGCATTGTGCAAGTGTTAGTGGGGAAGCAAAGTCTTAGAGAAAAAGTCAACAGACGGGTATAGATTGTACCTTCTGGTTTATCTCTGGGATATCTCTGCAGGCCACTTAATGAATCACACTTTATGAACACACAAGGGCCAAGGCACAGAGGCTTTCCCAAACTAATTTATACATCTAAGTGGTGCAGAGAATGAGCCAGGTGAGTAGAACGGAGGGGTCAGAGGAGGGAGACAGGATACAAGGCACCAGGGGAGAATTAACAAATTGCTGTTAATAGAAACATTTGGGGCTAATCAGCATGAGAGAGAGACACAAAGCAGGGTGAAATAATAGGGATATTTGTAAGTTACAAAGCAGATGGAGGAATATGACATACCATAAGACATATCCAAGGCACATAGAGTTTGGGTACAGGAGAAGTTAAATACAGCAGTGGTACAATGGGTCCATACCATAAGACATATGCAAGGCACATAGAGTTTGGGTACAGGAGAAGTTAGATACAGCAGTGGTACTGAGTCTGTCAACAGGGTAGGAAGTACTCAGATACCGGGACTGATGGTCACTTTGATGGGGAATCACGGCTGGTCAGTTCCCGGTTCCGTGCTCTGGACCCTCAATGGTGGGGATGGTAGGGGATGATGATGATGGATGGGGGTAACAGTTACGTGACGCCACCTGTGGTACCTGGTAACGTGGATACCAGGGCTGCTTCCGGCCGCTGAGGTGATGGAGGTGCAGCTTAGAGTAGTACAGCTCCCCATAGGTGGAGCTTCACCTCAGGGCAGCGGAGTGGAAGAGGGGAGTAGTATTAGCGGTTCTACTGTGAACGCTGCAGGCGGCGGGGAAGCAGGCACACACACAATTGTCTTTGTTTCGGTACCTATTACTGATGTCCGGTAACAGGTACAGTCCAGGAGAGTAACCAGGTTCTCAGTGCAATTTGCGACGTTAACCTTGGAATGTTGTGAGGCCTCCTTTGTTATTGTGTGCAGTGATTGGTTTAAGTCCTGCCTGAAACTGAACTTGCTGCTCCTTCTCCCTCTTAGGGTACTACACCATAACCGACAATTAGGACCTTTCTGTGGGATCCCTATTCTCCTCTTAGGTCCCTGGTCCTGTACTTGGTCAGGTTTAAGTGTCTTCTAGTCGTTACCTCAGGGGGATTACATCCTCCTGGTCTGTCCGAGCTTTTGCTGCTGCTTTTTAGATTGTTACCAGAATTGGACTCCGGTGTCCAGGTGGGCTAAAGGGAAACCTGGTATGTTCCCTTCTTCCTTTCTTCTACTTCCTCCACTGGCCTCCGACCCTCTCCCTAGGGTGCAGCACAGCTGGGTCAGTGTTCCCTGGTCCTGGGCCTGGCTTAATCCCAGCAACCAGCTCCTTCACTGCTCTAGGCAGACTAACTGACTGACTCCTCCCCTCAGGCCTGGATTTTTAAAGGGGAACTTGCTTAAGGCAGCAAGTAGAGCTCCCCCTCCAGGTCTGGGGTGGAAGGTGTTGTGTGCTGTGTGTACCAAGGTGTATGTCTCTCCTTGCACTGGTGGGTCCTGTGGCAATCCCCAGCAGGGGTTCCACAGTACAATGGGTCCATACCATAAGACATATGCAAGGCACATAGAGTTTGGGTACAGGAGAAGTTAGATACAGCAGTGGTACTGAGTTGGTCAACAGGGTAGGGAGTACTCAGATACCGGGACTGATGATCACTTTGATGGGGAATCACGGCTGGTCAGTTCCCGGTTCCGTGCTCTGGACCCTCAATGGTGGGGATGGTAGGGGATGATGATGATGGATGGGGGTAACAGTTACGTGACGCCACTTGTGGTACCTGGTAACGTGGATACCAGGGCTGCTTCCGGCCGCTGAGGTGATGGAGGTGCAGCTTAGAGTAGTACAGCTCCCCATAGGTGGAGCTTCACCTCAGGGCAGCGGAGTGGAAGAGGGGAGTAGTATTAGCGGTTCTACTGTGAACGCTGCAGGCGGCGGGGAAGCAGGCACACACACAATTGTCTTTGTTTCGGTACCTATTACTGATGTCCGGTAACAGGTACAGTCCAGGAGAGTAACCAGGTTCTCAGTGCAATTTGCGACGTTAACCTTGGAATGTTGTGAGGCCTCCTTTGTTATTGTGTGCAGTGATTGGTTTAAGTCCTGCCTGAAACTGAACTTGCTGCTCCTTCTCCCTCTTAGGGTACTACACCATAACCGACAATGAGGACCTTTCTGTGGGATCCCTATTCTCCTCTTAGGTCCCTGGTCCTGTACTTGGTCAGGTTTAAGTGTCTTCTAGTCGTTACCTCAGGGGGATTACATCCTCCTGGTCTGTCCGAGCTTTCGCTGCTGCTTTTTAGATTGTTACCAGAATTGGACTCCGGTGTCCAGGTGGGCTAAAGGGAAACCTGGTATGTTCCCTTCTTCCTTTCTTCTACTTCCTCCACTGGCCTCCGACCCTCTCCCTAGGGTGCAGCACAGCTGGGTCAGTGTTCCCTGGTCCTGGGCCTGGCTTAATCCCAGCGACCAGCTCCTTCACTGCTCTCGGCAGACTAACTGACTGACTCCTCCCCTCAGGCCTGGATTTTTAAAGGGGAACTTGCTTAAGGCAGCAAGTAGAGCTCCCCCTCCAGGTCTGGGGTGGAAGGTGTTGTGTGCTGTGTGTACCAAGGTGTATGTCTCTCCTTGCACTGGTGGGTCCTGTGGCAATCCCCAGCAGGGGTTCCACAGTACAATGGGTCCATACCATAAGACATATGCAAGGCACATAGAGTACAGGAGAAGTTAGTTACAGCAGTGGTACAATGGGTCCATACCTGCAAATGAAGAATATATATTGTCAGATCAGGATGTGACAGCATTGGGGAATCCGTTATTAGAAACAAGGAAAAAAAACGGATTGGCATGTGTGACCCCAGCCAATGAGAGTTCATCCAAGTTCTGGTGTCGAAATGCATCAGTATACATAATCAAGAGACTTTTTAATATGTCTGAATTATAAAGTAGACGTTTTAATCAGTTACAGACTGATTGTGCAGCTCTAATTTTTCATTCAAAATTGGTGGATGACACCAGCAAGAGCTAACACCATTGGAAGGTAATCTAGTGCGTTTCTGCACTATCTATTGATACAGTGGGTGTATGCAGCATTCCAGTTTCTCTGTTTTGGATTTACACATAGGATTTTAATAGGTGATCCATAAAAGTGTAAATAATAACTAGTTGAACTACCATATGTGAGAGTACCCGAAATCCTCCACACTCAGTTAACACCTTTACCAGCAAATGCAAAACCCCTCCCTGTCCAGTCAAACACTCCCACAGGTGAGCACTCTATCTTCCTGCTCCAAGTGCATAAACCATCATCATCTGTCCCTCTTCTCCCAGTTCAGGCTGGTTACCTAGTGTGCACTAACAGAGAGCTAGAGATGATGCACTGGAGACACATCAGCAGAGCTTCAGTGGGGTCTGTGCTCTTTGAACCCAAGCAATGCTCTTTTTCAGCAACCTCCATCTCTCGGCTGCAACTGCTGTCATCTGGCATCTGCACTATATGACGACCACAACCAGTGTTGAACTCTACTCTGTTCACCTTTACCCAGACACCATAAGGTGGGTGGCAAAAACAGGTGGTTTTTTTTAATTACAAATAAATAATGGTATTGGGCACTGGTCCCACTATCTGCCTCCCTACGCACCGGGCCACAAGTGCCTACAGGAAAATATGGCCATGACCTCAGACCTCAATTCTGACACTTCCGTAGTTAAACTAAACTCCTTTACATCTGGCCAAAATATTTCCATAATAGATAAAACTTAAGAATTTATTAAAATGAAATACTAAATTCCCTTACATGATCATTTTATTACACAATAGTCTTACAAGTCTGACTAGAATGTGAAAGTGTAAAGGAAGAGATCAGTAACATTAATACTAAATTGCATTAAAAATTAAGATGTAACACTAATTCACTCAACCAAATCATTTATGTTCTTAAAAACAACCTAACATGGCAAAGTTCCTTTATTGGTAATGTAGTCCTCCAATGTATCTGCAGGCACTGATTAAAGGGAACCTGTCAGCTACTTTATACCCCCAAACGTATCACTACCTGTCCCTGGAGCTTCCTACTACATCCCTAACCATCTCTGTCTGACCTAAATGTGAAGTATAATGGTTGTAAAAACACTTTTTATAACTTACATTTTCCCCCCAGTTATGAGGCATCGTCTAGACGTTTGGCATTTTCTAAGGCTGCCTTCACACTTGCGTTTGTAAGCGCAGTGTACCGAACGCAGCCAAACGCTTGCGCACTGCGTTCCTAAGTTTAACATGGGAACGCATGTGCCTGCGTTTGGCTGCGTTCGGTTGCGTTTGCGTTCGGATGCGCACAATTTGTGCGCCCTCCGAACGCGGCTTGTTGCATTTTTTGTGCGGTCGCGGGCGCTTGTTTTATCTGCAAGCGCCTGCAAGCGCACAAATAATGCATGGATCTCAATGGATCCACAATGTCCTCCGCATGACAGTGCAGGAGACCGCGGCGGATCTCATTGAAATCTCTCCTGGTGGCCACCGGAAGATCATGCAGAGCCACAGCTGATCTCCCGCCGGTGTCAGCGGGGAGAAACAGCTGATCTGACAGCTGTTTAAATCTCCCACGCTGACACCGAATTGGTGATGTTGGCGCCGGAGATTTGATGCAGCGATCAGCTGTTACCTATCTCCTGCACCAATATCACCTATTCGGTGTCAGCGCGGGAGATTTAAACAGCTGTCAGATCAGCTGTTTTCCCCGCTGACACCGGCGGGAGATCAGCTGTGCCGGGAGGAGGAGATCTCTGCCGCTGATCTCCTCCTCCTGGCCGCCCCCAGAGACAGCTGATTGGCTGGCCGGGGTGCATATTAATGTGAACGCATGCGGAGATTCTCCGCTACATTCACATAAGTATGTGCTGCGTTGCACTGCGTTTGCGTCTGCATGCCATAAGCATGCAGACACAAACGCAAGTGTGAAGGCAGCCTAAGGCTCCATGTCCTCCCTCGCTCCGTGGTATCATGCCCCGGTGGGCATGATAACCTAATTCCCTTGCACACTCCCGGAGTTTAAAATCTATGGGCTGCTTTCTAATATGACGCCACGGTCGTGTCATTACCAATCCGGTACATTGTGGGGATTATTGGGTGTACTTGTGGCGCCCCGCAACGAGTGCATCACAGGAGGGTATTGCATCCCTGAATGAAGATGCAACATTCTCTGACTAAGCAATGACATGGTTAAAACTCAGAGCTCCATACCATACATGCACGTCAGAATAGAGGGCCAATAAGGTCCTGGTGGGCGGAGTGTAGGAGTAGAGTGTAGGAGAATGTAGAGGAAGGAGGAAGGAGAGAGAAGTGGTTGGGAGGAACGTAGGAGAGGGGGTTCTGCACAGCTCCGTGCAGCCCCGCAGACCACCTACCGGTTGGCGCCATTACCCGGTGCCTAACAACCGGACCCTGGGCGAACATCTAACGGGTCAAAAATACACCCGCGCCCACCCACAATCGGATCGCTGGTTCCGAAGCTAGCAAGTTGTTCACCACTGCTAAGCAAACCAGGAGTGGAGGGACCGCTCTACAGGAGTACCCCACCGCCGCCGCAAACAGAGCCGTCTTGCCAGCGGAGTACCCACCAAAAAGACACAGGCTCCCCTCACACCGGAACGTACACACCGGCAGGGAAATTTAAGTTGCCCCATGTACCCGCACTTTGCACACTAAGGCGACATCGGCAACCCATCTAGAACAAGTTTAGAATGGAGGAACACCACAGAACTCTGAAAACAATTCCGGTCATTGCTAAGTCCACCTAGTCCGTTACCCGTTATCTGTATACTATGTGTCGTGAATCGGTTGCAGTAAAAGACCCGTTACAGAGAACACTGGTGTCTGTACGTCTTCAGAAATATTTAACTCCGCACGTTAAGAGTAACTAAGCTGCCTCACAACATCAAGGCCCAAGCAGCGCCGGGGAAATCACCGGAATTCCCGCAGGTGGCGTCACGACAAGAATAAAAACCTTTATCTGTTCAGGCAACTTTATTGATCTAGACCACCGGGCCTACACAGCCTTGGGCGCGGAACCGTGACAGGGAGCAGCGACAGCCCGAGACATACACACTCCGGCTACGGTGAGTCATACTCGCCGGCTTCAGAATGTGCACCCTACATGCTCCAGAGCTGGCCAGTACAACCAATACACCCCCACACTGCACAGGACCAGAAATGATGCAACCACACGTCATACCAGGAAGGAGCCGCCCATAAATTTCAAACTTCGGGCGCACGCAAGGGAATTATGTTATCACTCCCACCGGGGTGTGATAACCACAGAGCAAGGAGAAAGGACCTGAACAGAGTGCCCACACATCTAGATGATGCCTCATAACTGGGGGAATAAACATAAGTTTTAAAAAGCGTTTTGTCAACCATTATACTACTTATTTAGGTCAGGGTAATGAATAAAAGAAAAAGGACTTATGACTGTGGGAGGACTGCTGCATACCGCAATAAGCTTGACACCTAAATTGTCAATATAGGCAATATAGGTGGTTGTGACATCTCACAGCCATATCAGGTAAGCGGATCCACTATTACTTCTCTCTTTGTGTCTCACAAATACACACTATTGTGCGCCTCTTTCCTTTCGTCAACACACATTTAGGTCCGACGGTGATGGTTAGGGATGTACTAGGAAGCTGCAGGTACACGTAGTGATAGGTTTGGGGAATTGTAGCTGACAATTTCTCTTTAAGGTTCAGAAGGTGGACTTTTTTGGAAATACCCAGGTATTTACATAAAAATAATTGGAAATGCTAAGTGTGTAATATAATTGGATGTACTTAGAGCCATAAAAGAAAACAAAACTCCCAAACAGTCACATCTCTTTTTGCAAAATATGAATTTAAACATCATTAAATAATAAATAGTGACTTGAATATTCTTAACCAAGGAGCTGATGGGCCTTTTTATAACAATGACCTTTTCTGCTCTTGGGGAGGATTGGACGTGGCACCGGTGGTCAAGAAGCATCATTATCTGGTTTGAATTCTGGGAACTGTCATCTTTACATCAGACATTGAACACTGATATAAAGTAGAAATATCTGAGTTTCTCAAAAAGTAATTTAGAACAGAGATATTATTTCGTGAAGCTTAGCTCAGCTGTTTAGCTTGTCAACTTGCAACCGGCCTACTCTTCTTCTTCCACTGCTTGAATCATTTCTTAAATTGTGAAGCACTGAGGTTCTTCGTTATTGTCATTACAGATTATTATGATTTTACTTTATTTTTGGACATGTGTTCTACTATAGCTGAGTTCCACGGCATATTTAGCTGCTTACAAAAATCAGTAATAATGATGAGGACATTACTCAACTATGCAAACACCATGACATTATCCAGATGTTGGGTGTGACATCTCAAGCAGAAAGAATCGTGCAACTGAGAGCCTTTCATGACTTTCGGAGCAGTTGTTTAAACTCACAGTATGTATGGTATTTTGATTTATTATCAATATTAGTTTTATTTTACGATTTGGTATTTTAACTTGGTGTCTATTTCACAAAGAACAGGCGATCCAGATGTAATAGCCAAACTGTTCTGAAGAAGACACTGACAAGGATGAAGGCTTGAAAAGCTCAGCCAGAAACCCAAAAAGACAGTCTTTACTATTTCAATCTTTTCTAAGTATAAGGTCCTTTCAGGAAGAATAATGGAACGGGTAAGTTTGAGGTTCAATCATGATTGTAGAGAAATTTGTCACGACAACAATTCTCATAGTCAGTTTTGCTTCAGGTTTCATTGTATTTATTGGAGCCAAATATATCAACAGGTTTCACTATTTATAATAATTAAGGATGAGCGGACACGTGGATGTTTGGATTTGCCCAATTATAAAAAAGGTTGGGTCAGGATTTCGAATTGACCCAAAGTTGAGTTGTTCCCAGACACTGAACCCCATAAAAGTCAATGTAGACCAGAAATACTGTAGTGAAAAATGGTCCCATTGAAAACACACCAGGGCAATGGGAAAGAGCCAGGTAAAGCGCAAGAATTGGTGTATCCTAATGTAATGCGCCAATTCTGGGATGGCTGCAGGCTGTTATATTTAGGCTTGGAATGGCAAAATAACCATGGCCTTCCCACCCTGATAACACCGGTTCCCAGCTGTCTGCTTTAACTTTTCTATGTATAGAGTATGGGAGTCACAACTATGTGGATCTACCAGTCACACGTAAATTTGAGTCAACTTATTAGAGAAAAAGAGCGTGTGTATATCTGGGATCAGCCATGCTCAGACAAAGTATATAATAAATTTAGGCTTTATTGGAAAATAGAAAGGAACATACAAATTTAAAACCAATTAAAAAGTGTGAACAAACACTGATACCATGACAAGACCGCAGCACAGCAAAATACAAGTGATACCTCAAATATTTAGCCATATACAAAGATGCATTCAAATTTCCATCATATCCTCCCCTATCTACTGTAGCACTGAGACAACTGTCATGTAAAAAGCACTAGAGAATGAAGAGTTAATAATAACTCAATGTGCAAAATGATGTATATGCCTCTGTGCAAAAACAGTTTAAAACTGTGTAGATCAGCAGTTTTTAGTGCTGGAGTTTAAAGTGCAAGTGGACAGGAGTGGAGTTTGTAAGATTCCAAAAATCACCTTGGAATCTGTGAAAGAAAAAAGGCACCTGATAAGAGGCAATGTAAGGTAATAGGTATGAGGAAAACTCCTTTAAATGATAATACCTGTGCTGGCTGCGGACATACAGGACCTGTCTGGGTCCGACTGAGCATGGCTGATCCCAGATATACACACGCTCTTTTTCTCTAATAAGTTGCTTTAACTTTTCTGGTTATAAAAAAAATAGGGAGGAGTCCATGCCATTGTTTTCAATAATTTACATAAATCCTTTAAAAAAACAGCATGGCATACCCTCTATTTTTGATAATCAGCCAAGGTAAAGCAGACAGCTGAGGGCTGCAGTCCTTAGCTGTCTGATTCAGCTTTGTTGTTTTTCAAACATAAGAAGGCGCCCACGCTGTTTTAAACTTTATTGTTCACAGCAGCATACAAACATATTCCGCATGCTATAAAGCTGGTTGATTGGCTCTGCTGCAACCTTTCAATAGCCTCTATTAACATACGAACAATACCTGAACAACAAACATGGACACAGACTTTTCTTTAGCTTGTGTTCGAGTCCAATCCTCGGACACCCAGTGTCTGATACCAACCCTAAACTTTACAGATTTGGTTCGCTCATTTCTATTGATAACCTTGCCTCATCTTGAATTGATTTTCCACTTTTTACATATATCACACCATTACTGAAATACTGAACATTTAAACAACGTAACATAAAAATTGCCTCTTTTGATGAAATCCAAACAAAAATCATGTACTTGGCACAAAATGCTTTAAAAATGACTTTTATAAATATATGCATATTAAGTTCTGGTGTAAAACATATGATAAATTCACCCTTTTTTTCCTTTCAAATTAGAAGAAAAGCAGTACTATGAAATGTTTTAAAACCACCAAAAAATAGTAGTTTTGGATTTTCGGCTCTAACGAGGCCTAGAAGAATTCTGCAATTTTAGAACAATCAGAAGATATCTCGAGGACCGGATGGGTGGATGGGATGAGCGGAGAGGCTAGAGAGATGAGCGGTAAGGTGAATATTCAGATTTTTTAATTTTTTTTCACATTTTAAGTTTATTATTTTGGAATCTTTGAGAGGCTTTAGAGCAGGAATCTCCAACTCCAGGCCTCGAGGGCCGTCAACAGTGCAGGTTTTCAGGATTTCCTTAGCATTGCACAGGGGTTGGATTCATTATCTGGGCAGGTGAATCAATTGTAACCTTTGCAGTACTAAGGAAATCCTGAAAACATGCACTGTTGGCGGCCCTAGAGGCCTTGAGTTGGAGAGCTCTGCCTACAAGCATGATAAGGGACATTAAATTCATGGAAGATAACTTTTCTGTGAATCAAATTTCCATACGATCAGTTGAATTTGAACCTTATCTGATACACTTATATCTATTGACACATTTGGTGTATGTTAAGATACTACAAGTGATGTGCATTACTACCACGCTCAGTTGCTCGGCACTCATAAAGAGCATTTGGATGCTCGGATGAGCTCAACTGAAATGCCGAGTATAATGGAAGTCAATGGAGAACTCAGGCATTTTTCCGGAAGATCTTTTTGGAAAATGCCTGAGTTCCCCATTAACTTCCATTACACTTGGATATTCGAGGTCCACCCATCCGAGCATCCAACTTCTCTTTCCGAGTGCCGAGTACCCAAGCATCATAGTGATCACTCTTCACAAGATATTACTCAAGTGTCTGACTCCATCTTTTTTTTCCATCTTTCTTACTGGAGTGAATTTGTGACTTTTTATGCTAGACTTTAAAAAAAAGTCACGTTATAAACATAGCTAATAGAGATAAAATCTCTTTTGACAAGCTCAAAATAAAACTGGACAAAAAAATGGACAAAATACATTATTAAACATGATGGATGTCTTTTATAGAGGAGCCTAAAAAATTAAAATAGAGACACAAGACAGAGAAAGAGGCAGTGGCGTAACTTCAGACCAAGGGGCCCTGATGCAAAAGCTCCAACGGGACCCTCAATTATTGCAAATCTGTAATAGTATTAGTCTTTTAGGCCAAAGAGACTTTTTGGGTCCCCCTAGTCTGCAGGACCCGGGTTTGATCTCAACCTTTGCACCTATTGTAGTTACGCCCCTGGAAAGAGGGACACTCTTATGGTAGTACCTAGTGGTCAAGTGGATGGAGTTAAAGATGTTAGTTAGAATTAGTTAGACTAACCTTGGGGGGATGAGTTGGGGCAACCTTGCACAACCTCAGTAACCACCTCCAGTGTCTCACCTGCAGATCAAGCGGATGGCAGGTCACGTGGGCAGTGACGTCACCACAAGTCCTCAAACTGCAGGTCCTATTGGTTAGGGAAGGCTTCTAACCCTGTGCAGCTCCATCCAGTTAGAAGTATAGACAATAGTTAAGGTAAATGAAAGCGGTATGATCACGCACTGGGAGCTAGAAGCTCAGGGCACAGTATTTGTACTTAAATTCTTCTTAATTTATCACTACATGTTTTGGCGGTAAACTCCGCCTTCATCAGGTGCTCTGATCCACCTGATGAAGGCGGAGTTTACTGCATAAACACATAGTGATGAATAAAGAAGAATTTCAGTAAGAAGTTTGTGCCCTGAGCTTCTATGTCCAGACACCGATCATACTGCTTCCATTTACCTTATCTACAAAATTAAAATGTCACCAAATCTGACAAAATATGAGCAAAATAAATGATAAATTTCTCCCATGTCCTTTTTAATACAAAATATTGTTGAAAAATCTACTGATTCTAATAGTCTAGTGATTTAACTTTTATCGAATGGTAGGAATTTGTATAATGTCTGTAAGCAAGAAAAACATTGTCCGGAAAGATTATTCAATCCTGTCCAAAACCTTCATTAGCACAGAGTTGAGAGAAGCCAGAGGTGTGTAACAATTACTTATCTTGCCTGCATTTATGTTGGACGAGCCAAGAGTGCACAATAAAGGTGTACTCAGAAATAGTAGCTATCGTGTTTAATATCCAGATTTCATAGAATCCGCAATGCTGAGAGATAGACTCCAATCATCGTATCACATTCAATTTGCAGTCTTCCATTGATCCGAAACACACAAGGATATCATAAAAAAGTGTCATCAAAGAAAAGTAGTAAATGAGGTTCTGTAACAGATGGTAAATCCTCCACAGGGCCTTCAGCTCAACATCATCAAGGCTGCCTGGTATTACCTACAGGGACAGAAGCAACATGGGAGCCAAAATCTGTAACATGACTTTGGGCAAGTTCCTCGGGAGTTTCTTGAATCATCCTACAAGTAAATTTCCTTATAAAAATGCAGAAAACTATTTGTATGAGAAGTGATGTAACTTTGGAGACAGAAGGTGCTCAGTCTAAAATTGTCACTGATATAGTTTATATTGTTTATGGCTCTTAATCAATCCATTCTTAAATGTTGGAATTCCTTAAGTTAAATGACCCCTTTGGCACCGGCACAGTTATAGCGATGTTGACCACATGAGGGCTGCAGCATGTCAATGAAGTCCCCGTCACACATAGCGAGATTGGTAGTGAGATCGCTGTTGCGTCACAGGTTTTGTGACATAACAGCGACCTCGCTATGCTTGACATGTAGCAGCGACCGGGCATCCGCTGTGACTTTGCCGATCGTGTCGGAATAGCCTGGACCATTTTTTGATCGTCAGGTTCCCACTGGGCAGCATGCATTGGTGTTTGACACCTTAACAATGACCTCGTTGGTGACTCATACCTCAGCCACATAGATCGGAGTCGTCAGACTAGCTGCTGTGTGACAGGGTCCCAACGACCGCCGAGGTCATTATACGGGTCGCCGTATCGTTACTGTGTCGTTCAGTAGATCTGACTGACATCTCACCAGCGACCACGTAGCGAGGTTCCATCGATCCTTATCAGGTCGTATCGTTGTCGGGATCGCTGGGACATCGCCAAGTGGGACGAGACCCAAAATCAATAATCGCTGATGAACTTTGCTCACACTTTGCTGAGATGAAACTCAGACATCCAGGGGACGTGCAGCCAATTAGAGGCCACTGATTGGCTGCAGTGTTCAAATGACATATCAAAGTCACCCAGGGGTCCTGAGACACCCAATGCCAACATTTCTGCAATGGCGCTTGTAGGGGAGGTAAGTTTAAACTTTTTCTTTTATGTTTTACACAGGTGACTACATAAAGGACAACCCCTTACGTTAATTAAAACGTTTTCCTCTTCAACCAGTCGCTTTTGAGTCCTATTGCAAATGGTTTAGCTGCAAAATCTTTTTCTGCTAGTGGCACTAGATAGAGTTTGGTACTAAGAACTGAAGTTTGGTGCATTTATTTGCAAAATTATTGTCTATCGCCCAAGTAAGTAGTGTCTGGCTGATGGATGAGAGATTAGCAAATCTCTTCCCTTCTGATTCTGAAATCAATTGCTTAACGTTTGATTAGCCAATAGCTCAACGTCATCAATGTGCATGATGCATTAAATCAGAAAATCATAGAATGGGAGACTTGGAAGAGACATCTAGTCCAACCCCCTGCTCAAAGAAGGATTCAAAAAATCATCCCAGACAGATATCTGTCCAGCCTCTGTGTGAAGACTTCCATTGAAGGGGAACTCACCACCTCTCATGGCTACCTGTTGATTGCCCTCACTGTCAAAATGTTTTCCTAATATTTAATCTATTTCTCCTCCCATTCAGTTTCATCTATTGCTTCTAGTGTTTCCTTGTGCAAATGTGAATATACCTGATCCCTCCACAGTGTGACAGCCCTTGAGATATTTGTTGACAGCTATTAAGTCTCCTCTCAGTCATGATAATGCTTTGATTTTCCTTGGTAATCAAAATCCATGAACTTGTAGTGGAAACAATGCTGCGAATCATCATATTCTTCAAATCCTTTATTTTAGACGAAAATTAAAATAATCTCAGCGCCCTCGCAGGGGCAGTAGACATGTTTCGAAAAGCTTATTATTCATTAGCACATTCTCATTAAAAGAAGACATACAGTTGTGTCCAAAAGTATTCACAATCCTGCCATTCTATCAGATAATACTCAGTTTCTTCCTGAAAATGATTGCAATCACAAATTCTTTGGTATTATTATCTTCATTTAATTTGTCTTCAATGAAAAAACACAAAAAGAATTGTCCTAAATCCAAATTGTATATAATTCCACACCAAACATAAAAAAGGGAGTGGACAAAGTTATTGGCGCTGTTAGAAAAATCATGTGATGCTTCTCTAATTTGTGTAATTAACAGCACCTGTAACTTACCTGTGGCTCCTAACAGGAGTTGGCAATAACAAAATCACACTTGCAGCCAGTTGACATGGATTAAAGTTGACTCAACCTCTGTCCTGTGTCCTTGTGTGTACCACATTGAGCATGGAGAAAAGAAAGAAGACCAAAGAACTATCTGAGGACTTGAGAAACCAAATTGTAAGGAAGCATGAGCAATCTCAAGGCTACAAGTCCATCTGCAAAGACCTGAATGTTCCTGTGTCTACCGTGCGCAGTGTCATCAAGAAGTTTAAAGCCCATGGCACTGTGGCTAACCTCCCTAGATGTGGACGGAAAAGAAAAATTGACGAGAGATTTCAACGCAAGATTGTGCGGAAGGTGGATAAAGAACCTCGACTAACATCCAAACTAGTTCAAGCTGCCCTGCAGTCCGAGGGTACAACAGTGTCAACCCGTACTATCCATCGGCGTCTGAATGAAAAGGGACTGTATGGTAGGATACCTTGGAAGACCCCACTTCTTACCCCGAGACATAAAAAAGCCAGGCTAGAGTTTGCCAAAACTTACCTGAGAAAGCCTAAAACGTTTTGGAAGAATGTTCTCTGGTCAGATGAGACAAAAGTAGAGCTTTTTGGGCAAAGGCATCAACATAGAGTTTACAGGAGAAAAAAAGAGGCATTCAAAGAAAAGAACACGGTCCCTACAGTCAAACCTGGCGGAGGTTCCCTGATGTTTTGTGGTTGCTTTGCTGCCTCTGGCACTGGACTGCTTGACCGTGTGCATGGCATTATGAAGTCTGAAGATTACCAACAAATTTTGCAGCATAATGTAGGGCCCAGTGTGAGAAAGCTGGGTCCCCTCAGAGGTCATGGGTCTTCCAGCAGGACAATGACCCAAAACACACATCAAAAAGCACTAGAAGATGGTTTGAGAGAAAGCACTGGAGACTTCTAAGGTGGCCAGCAATGAGTCCAGACCTGAATCCCATAGAACACCTGTGCAGAGATCTAAAAATGGCAGTTTGGAGAAGGCACCCTTCAAATATCAGGGACCTGGAGCAGTTTGCCAAAGAAGAATGGTCTAAAATTCCATCAGAGCATTGTAAGAAACTCATTGATGGTTGATCGCAGTACTTTTGGCTAAAGGTTGTGCAACCAAGTATTACGCTGAGGGTGCCAATACTTTTGTCTAGCCCATTTTTGGAGTTTTGTGTGAAATGATCAATGTTTTGCTTTTTGCTTTATTCTCTTTTGTGTTTTTTTCATTTAAAGGGAACCAACCACCCCAAATGACCCCCCCGGACTGTTAATATGTGTCCCTACACCCAGCACACACATTTGGGGCAATCGTTTTTGCTAAAAAAACGGTTTAGTAGAAGCTAAGATATAAGTTTATAAAGTTTAATAAATTCAGCCGAATGGGTGTTACCTAGCTTTGTCCTCGTGCATTTGTTCGTCCCTGTCAGCCTCCTCTCCCCTCCTCCCTTCAGTGAAGCCCTTCTGTGCAAGCCGAAAATGCCCCGCCTGTCTGCTGCTGCCTGATAAATTATGCACGCCCATCTCTGCTGCTAAGAGACTGGCCGCGTCATGAAAGGGGCGGAACTAAATCGCATCATGAAAGGGGGCGGGGCTCCGGAATGCCGCAATTTAGCCCCGCCCCTTTCATGACGCGGCCAGTCTCTTAGCAGCAGAGATGGGCGTGCATAATTTATCAGGCAGCAGCAGACAGGCGGGGCATTTTCGGCTTGCACAGAAGGGCTTCACTGAAGGGAGGAGGGGAAGAGGAGGCTGACAGGGACGAACAAATGCACGAGGACAAAGCTAGGTAACACCCATTAGGCTGAATTTATTAAACTTCATAAAGCTATATCTTAGCTTCTACTAAAAGTTTTTTTAGCAAAAACGATTGCCCCAAATGTGTGTGCTGGGTGTAGGGACACATATTAACAGTCCGGGGGGTCATTTGGGGTGGTTGGTTCCCTTTAAGACAAATTAAATGAAGATAACAATACCAAAGAATTTGTGATTGCAATCATTTTCAGGAAGAAACTGAGTATTATCTGACAGAATTGCAGGGGTGTCAATACTTTTGTCCACAACTGTATGTTATATCTTCTTTTAATGTGAATGTGCTAATGAAAAAGACCTTTTTGGAAACATGTCTACTGCCCCTGAGAAGGTGCTGAGATGATTTTAATTGATGTCTAAAATAAAGGATTTGAAGAACATGATGATGATTCGCACCAGTTTTCCTCTACAAGTTCATGATACGGGCGGTTACCAAGCCGTCACATAGGTGCGGTAGTCCGTGGGTAATTGGAGCGGCTTCCATTCCCCCTTCCTTTTTTAAATCAAAATCCATGCCGTGATGACAGAATGTAAGTGAATTACAAGCCTCCTGTTCAACTACTGACCTGGCTGATTGACTAAAGTCCCATGAATTAAGTGGCCCAACTCTACTAGGAACATAATTATACCACTGGTAGGAAACACTAAGGTCACAAGAACCACACCAGTCATGTTTGGGGACATATGAGCCTATACAAGTTGTTCTCCACTCAAGATGCTTCTGTATGAGCCAGAAAAGGAAGACACTCTATCAGGGACCAAGTGTCTTTCGGTCCGCGCCGCTGCTCCAATGAGTATCAAAAAACACTGGAGTGCTTTGAAACAAGATATCTTCAGCTTTATTTTCCAACGCGTTTCGGAGCTAACACCCAGCTCCTTCCTCAGGGAATGACCTATGCGCATTCTCATTTTATAGATATAGAAAAGGAAGACTGTAAGGTCAGAAGGCCAGAGACACACCGAGCAAGAGTCATGTGAGATACACACATGAGTTTTGCATGCCTCACCCGGCACTGCCACCGGGTCTCGGGATGGGAGCACGTCAGCTGCTTGTGTTTCTGTGTAGCTGACCCACTGCTATCCAGAGAGTCAGTCATGCAAGACTGAAGCGAGTATCTCACATGCATTTCAATCAGTGTGTCTCTGGCCTAACTAAAGGTTTCTCCCACTCTGGCCGGTACTTCCAGCCTATGCATTGCATCGTTTACCATTCACTTGTAATACTACATTTACCTTGCAGTTGCTGATGAATATATATTGGCTAAAGAGTGCCTCCTTGGCGATCCCACTAGATCACGT
Source organism: Allobates femoralis (assembly GCA_033576535.1). Classification (NCBI taxonomy): domain Eukaryota; kingdom Metazoa; phylum Chordata; class Amphibia; order Anura; family Aromobatidae; genus Allobates; species Allobates femoralis. The sequence continues at coordinate 48,162,465 of JARQOC010000002.1, read as the reverse complement.
AGCGTTTTATAAGCTGGTCCAAAGGAGATCAGTTGATTAATGGTGTGAATCTGTAGAGAATATGGTAAGTCTTGATTAAAGAACCCTCGCAATACTCGGCATGGGTCACCACCACCTGAAATATCTAAAAGCGAATAACAACCAACAAAAAAGATGTTGACCTCTGTAACCCAAACCTTTACTGCTGACATACTGAAATGATGTTTGGTTTCCTAGATCTAACATTTCACATTCACCTTTCATGGCTTTCTCGCAGCAGCACATGGTAGTAATCAGCCATGAGAATTTTGGCATTTTTTAAGTCTATTTTTTATGCAACTTAGCAAAAGTAAGGAAGGTTAAAAATCATTTTTTTAAGCCATTAGTTATTTTGTCTCCGTTGATTGGTTACAGTCCTTTATGGCTCGAATTGAGATATTAACAACCCAAGAACACATCCAGAGGGGGGACCCCACCTACCAAAGGGAATTTTTCATTGCCTTTCAAAATTTCTCACCATACAATAGATAGAGATCACATGTAGGTTTACAACATATAGGAGAAAGTTATCACACATACCCCGATAGAGGATAGATATATAAATGCATCTGTTCTAACTTAAATATAGATTTTCCGTGACATAACCTGTATCTCGTTACAAGAAACTGGATAACACAGATGAACAAATTTGGTGCAGTCCAATCTTTCTTCTAGCGCATGACTTTACATGTTATTTTTTGGCAAACGATTGAAACGATCATGTTACAAGTAATGAAAGTCTTGAGAATGAAACGAGCACGTTGCAAACAAGAGCAAAAAGTGGAGATTAGAGTTTAATGGAATGAGTTGAGATCAGATGCAAGCTGAGGGTTTTTTTTATTAGTTATACTTTTTTTTTGCATTTCATGTATATTTTATACCTCAAATTTCCAGACCAAAGAATATACTATGGAAATAGCCTCTTCACAGAGGGAGAGAGTAAGGACTCTAGTGTCACCAATTGGAAGTAGAGTCCCTACACTATTTCTTCCATTATAAAGAGACTTCTTGAATATTCCATTCTCAGGAGTGCATTGCATGGTCTACAAGTCTCCTTATACCAACTTTTCACTCTTTCCGTAATGTAGTTATTGCACTAACATGAAAAAAGAATCTATTTGGCACTGGTGATAATAACAGACAAAGGTGTTAGGTAGCAGGATGGCAGTGATGGGCGAAGGCGATCAGGGGTACTAATCTGACCAATAAACTAGATGTCCCTAGCCAACCCTATTCTCAGAAGTACCTCTAACGGTGAGGATGTCTAGGCTGCCACCCTTGCCCTGCTCCAGGCCAGCCCTAGGCTATAACCCCCTCACCTCCACCCAAGGATCGGGATAAGCACAGCAACTCCAGACTGATGGCAATCTCCAATAAGCTACAAAGCAAGGCTTCAGCAGAACAGCACACAACATCTACACAGCACATGGTCTTTGCAGAAAAAGAACTTTATCAGTGATACCAGATGATGAGTCATTAGACTACTTACAGTTTGGGGAAGTAGAAAAGCTACATCATCTGATTCACTCAGTAACTGATACTGCAGAGTCACAGACGTTAACCCGCAATAGACCAAAGGAAATCAACTTAATTTAATTACTGCAGAGCAATTCACAGTGACTGCAGAGCAGTCAAATATGCCACCTCTAAACTCCAGCGCAGGATGCCCTTGTGGCTCTTGCTGGGGCAGGAAGCTATGAGGTTATATTTTTTTCTTTATCTGGCCGCTGAGACCTCTGATCTGCTGCACTGGCACACCCAATCAAGCAATCCTTCACTTGATTTATTTATTTGGATTTTTTTATAATAATGTACCTATATGAAAGGATCTTAAAGGGGCTGTCCAAATATTTGTTTTTTGAAGAATACAATAAAATATACAAAAAAATAACAAAAAGCCATATTTACTTTACCAATCCCAACTGCTCTATTTCAGGACTTGATAACATGCTAACATAGACATTGGACTGGAAAAGCTAATCACTGATGTAGCGGAGCTCTGCTATAGTCAAATGATTGACTTCAGTTTTCACGCAGTATGTCTGGGAAGTACAGAGTGGTGGTGAGCGATCGATGAGATATTTTCCTATGGAGCTATAAAATTTTTATACTTGGTATTGTTTTGATCAAACTATGACACTCATCATTCCTCCCTATTATTAATCAATAGAGATGAGCTATTTTGTTAAATTAAAATTAGCTAAATTTCCAAAAATCAGATTTGCAGTGATATTTAAGCAAATTTCAATTCAGAAAAGCTTGAAATTTGTAATAAAATTTATATGGAGAAGAGGAGAGAGGGAGGAACCTGTTGATTATAAGAGCTTACAATCTACAGGAGAGAGAGGACACTGCTGATCATAAGAGCTTACATTCTACAGAGGAAAATGGACCCCACTGACCATAACAGCTTACACTGTACAGGAGAGAGAGAGAGGATCCTGCTGTCCATAAGAGCTTACACTCTACAGAGAAAAGAGGTAGAGAGAGAACGGGCCCCACTGACCATAAGAGCTTACACTATACATGAGTGGGACAGACCATAAGAGCTTACACTTTATAGGAAAAAGAGGACCCCACTGACCATGAGAGCTTACACTATACATGAGTGGGACTGACCATAAGAGCTTACACTTTATAGGAAAAAGAGGACCCCACTGACCATGAGAGCTTACACTATACAATAGAGAGAGAGAGAGAGGACCCCGCTTACCATACGAGCTGACACTCTATAGGAGTGAGAACCCCACTAATTATAAGACCTTAGACTTTACAGGAGATAGACCCCGCTGACCATAATAGTTTATGCTGTAAAGGAGAGGGATGTTCCTGCTAACCATAAGAGCTTACACTCTACAGTTGAGAGAGAAAAAGAGAGATGACCTCATTGACCATAAAAGCTTACACTCTACAGGAAATAGAGGACCCTGCTGACCATAAGGCTTTGTAATGTAAAGCAATGAGAGAGGACCATGCTGATCATAAGAGCTTATATTCTACATGAAAAGGGAAGACACCACTGGCCATAAGATATTACACTCTACAGGAGGGAGAGGACCACAATGAACATGAGAGCTTACACTCTGCAGAGGAGAGAAGACCCTGCTAACCATAAGAACTTACACTCTACAGGAGAGAGAACCCCACTGACCATACAAGCTTACAATCTACAGGGCAGAGAGAACCCCGCTGACCAGAAGAACTTACATTCTACAGGAAATTGAGGACCCTGCTGACAATAAGAACTTATACTTAACAGGAAAAAGGTTCATGCTGTCTATAAGAGCTTATACTCTACAGAAGGGAGAGGACCTACCATAAGAGAGGACTGACCATAAGGGCTTACACTAAAAAAAGAAGAGAGAAGACGCCACTGATCATAAGAGCTTACAATCTACAGAGGTGAGAGGACCCAACTGACCATAAGAGCTTACACTCTACAGGAGAGAGAGAGGACCCCACTGATCATAAGAGCATAAACTCTTTAGAATAGAGAGAAGACGATGCTGTCCACAAGAGCTTATACTCTACAGGAGTAGAGGACTTGCCATAAGAGAGGACTGACCATAAGAGCTTACACTATAAAGGAAAATAGAGGACCCCAATAACCATAAGAGCTTGCACTCCATAGTCGAGAGAGTGAGATTTACCCAGTGACTCTGAAGATGGAAAACGACTGTGTTGTGCAAACTGTTCTCCACTGGGAACCGCTAATCTGTGATGTCTGGGGTACCAACCAGCACTATACAAGGAATGATAATCCACCAGATGTCAGAGCTGCATGGCATTATCGGAATAACGCACGCCAACACAAAATTACATTTACCTGCTCCCTGATGCTTTATGAGTGTGGGAAATAATGGCAGTAATTTTTTTTTCTTTGTAAATGAAATCTCAAAATGTTCGAATTTATGAATTTCAGGAAATTTCAATAAATTTCAAGAAATTCAACTAGAACTTCCTCCTCCACAAATTGATCCACTCATTTCTATTGAAAAATGTAAATTTTTGATCATTTAGGCATAGCCTACTAAATATTATCCATAATATTTATTCCCCGTTTAAATTTCTGGGAACCAAAGTAAAAAAAAAATAATAATAAGGTAATGGAACTGAAATAAAAATTGTAATTTCTATCTATTTTCATATACTTATTATGATAAACCATCAAATAACATCTAATGAAGGCTGACCTATTTTTCTAGATTGTAACCCAACATATAAATATAATGGTGATCCAATGAATATTACACTCCAGCATTTATATTCCTCATATAAAGTTCAGAAATAGTCTCCAAGGCCAAAGTGACTCTCGCTGAATGATTTTCAGTCAAGTACCGATGACACTTGCAGAGGGATGGCGGCGTCCCTGACACTTGATTTTGAGATTTATCAAATTTCAATGACAACATTGTCAAGTCTTCTGGACAGATACATGTATCAGTTATCAGTAGGTAAGAGAAATTGCAAAAAGTAAATGTATTTTAGGTAGAAGGACACTTCTATCAGAAAAGATAAAATAAGGTTGGCATGAAGGCAAAATCTCATAGAACCGGTGGAGGATTCTGCTCACTCCTTTCCATACATTGAGTTTAGAAATATTGCATTGCCTACATAGGAATCTCTTTAAATGGAGAAAATATTCAGTCACTACCTCTGTATCTAAATGCTTGGGTCAAAGCTGAAAGATTTGTTGCTCCCATTGGTGTAACCAGAGTCTGATGGACCAGGGTGTGAAATTTGGACCCGAGGCCCTCAACTTCCCACACACACATTGGTCAGATGAGTGGGCTGTGGCGCCCACTGGTCAGTGCGCCACAGAAGGGGTGCTGCACCCAGATAAGTGTGTCTGGTATCCCGGTCACCAGAGAATGGTAATTTTAAACCTGAGGCCCTCATCCCGCATTCTTACACTTATAGCTAGGGAACCAATTGGCTAAACCCGTTACCAGGGTAACCGATCCTGGTGGGAGGAGCTTAGGTGGAGAGAAAAGAGCAGGAGACAGTTAGTGGAGTTGGAGAGTCGTGAGGAGAGTGAACTGGAGGGTGCGTGTAAAGGAAGACAACCCAGACAGAAGGGGGATCCCTGGCTTGAGCAAGCCCGGTGCCGGACTGTCCTGATAACCGGTCAGGAGGTAACCCAGTCCAAAATATCCCAGCGCTCACCCAAACATCGCTTTATTCTATTGCCTGCAAAATGGAGAACCGGCTCCGAGTGAGGTGCAGGTGTCTATCCCTGAGCCGCCAAACCGGAGGTCATGGGCCTTCAGATAGCCGTGACTCGGTCCAAGGCACTTCACCACCAGGATCTCCGTCCAGGGTTTTAGCCCCTTAGAGAGAAGGGTAAACTCTAGTAGACCTGTGGGCCTCGTAGGAAAAGGGCTCCATGCAGGGCTGCACACAGAAGTTAGGAGAGCACAGTGAGTGAGAAGGACAGAGGTTGAAACCTGAAGGAACACCGTTGAGGGCCTCAGAGAGACTTTGCATCTTTTGGTGACTACCCGGCCAGCTACCCATGACTGTGTACCTTGTGAACTGCTTGAAAGTCAACAGTAAATATCCGTGCAGAGCTGGAAGGTCTCCTGTGTTTCATTTCTACTACAATAACCAGTACAACAGAGGACTGCCCTGGGAACTCCGATCCACCTGCGGACATCATCTGGCTGCCCATCCATCATCCCCAGAGGGCTGCAGCAGCGCTGGTGCATTCACCAGAAACCGTAGGTGGCGTCACGAACATTTAATTTTATTTTTATTTTTAATTCTTTTATTAAACTCTTTTTTGAGCATTCACCAAGGCCATGGTCCTGGGCACCAGCCACTACTGACAGCATCCAAAATTAACGCCCGGGATCCGAGTACCTCGGCCCTGGGGTGTGACATTGGCCATTGTAGCTTTCCTGTTATATATGATCCCCTTTCTGGTATATATTGATATAAGTGATCGTCCTCCTGGTATAAATCTCCCCTTCCTGGTATATATGGTCCTTCTCCTTCTATGTTTCGTCTTCCTTGTGTGTATGTATATATTATATATATATATATATATATATATACATGCATATATACATATGTATATATAAATGTCCCCTTCCTGGTATACATGGTCCCCCTATTCATATATATGATCCTCCTGCTGGTATATATCTCCCCTTCCTGGTATATATGGTCTTCCTCCTTGTATACATACACATATCTAATGAAGAGGGAAGTCGAACTTCGACCACGCTACCATCCAAATAAATGATACTTGTAATCAAGATTATAATGATCGTTATTTTAATTTCTACGTGTTTCAGGGCGCTCAGGCACCTTCCTCAGGAATATCATAGATGTACCAGATGTGATTTACAGTCATTTTTGCATTGTAAGTTTAGCGGGTAAACCCTATGTAGCACCATTTTCTTTTCCAGCTTTCTGATTTCCTTGTATACACGGTCCTCCTTATGTATGTATGTCCCCTTCCTGGTATACATGGTCCTCCTTGTGTATATATGTCCCTTTCCTGGTATTTATGGTCCTCCTATTGATATATATGAACCTCCTCCTGGTATATACATCCTCTTCCTGGTATACATAGTCCTCCTGCTTTTATATATGGTCTTCCTTGTGTATATATGTCCCCTTCCTGGTAAATATGGCCCTCCTACTGAACTATATGATCCTCCTCCTGGCATCTCATCCCCGGATTGCATCACATCCCGGGATTGCATCTCTTTCCCGGACTGCACCTCATTTGTGACTATTTGTCCATCACTACAGTTCACCCTCCCACTGCATCTGATCCCTGGTGCTTCTGACCCCCTGCTATCTCTCATCCCCTGCTCACCATATACAATGTTTCTGATTCTTTTCACTCTCACTCTCATTCTTCACTACTTCCTACTACCCCACTTATCCCTCCACCCAGCAACGAAGTACTTCTCTCACTCTCCATCTTACCTAGCCACCTAACCCACTCCTCTGAACTGTTCCTTCACTTTCAATCCTCTGTCTCCAAACAGACACGCTCACCACGTATACTTTCCTGCTCCCACCTCCTAAGCTTTTCCCTGCTCCTCCTACTTGCTGGTGACATTTCCCCTAATCCTGCCCTTCCACCACATCCACACAGTCACTTCCACCCCACACCCATGACCCATGACTAACCCTTGTAACCTCAACAACCTTAGACCCATTCCTCCAGCCCCTACCCCCAGTTCCTCTACCTGGTGCACTCTGGAACACCCGCTTGGTCTGTAACAAATTCCCATTCATCCACAACCTCTTCATCTCTAACAAACTGTCATTCCTTGGCATCATTGAGACCGGGCTCATTGCCTCCGACACAGCCTCCCAAGCTGCACTCTCTTATGGTGGACTCAGTCTTTCCCACAACCCTTGCCCCTCTGACAGGTGTCGGCGTACTCTTGTCCAATGCCTGCTCCTTCACACCCATTACACTGCCACCCCCCGCTACTCTCCCCTCTGTCGAAGCCCACTCCGTCCGCAACTTCTCTCCCAGTTACCTTCAGCTGGCTCTAATCTTCCGCCCCCTGGATCCACCACCTCCTTCCCTGCCCATTTCACCACCTGGCTACTTCACTTCCTTTCTGTGGACATCCCCACTATCATTATAGGCGATTTCAATATCCCCATTAACACTTCCCACCCAACTGCCTCTAAACTTCTTTTGCTGACTACTTCCTTTGGGGTCTTCCAATGGTCTTCCTCTTCCACTATCAAAGATGGTCACATGCTGGACCTCATCTTCATCCGCCTTTGGTCACTCACTAGTCTCAGAAACTCACCCCTCCCCCTGTCTGACCACAATCTATTGACTTTTTCCTCCCTCTCCTCCCCTACTACACTACCCCAACTCTGCAAACTCCATCACCCTCGCAGAAACCTAAAACACATTGACCTACACTCATTCTCAGAATCCCTTCTCACTCTCGGTGACATAGGTTCCATGTGTGACATAGACGCTGCCAAAACTCTATATAACACCACAAAAATTATGACACTCGACTTAGTTGCCCCCTCACGTATAACGCTCCTCACACAAACAGGCAACCCTGGCACACCACCCTCAATAAAGACCTGAGAAGGGCCTCCAGGGTCGCCGAGAGGAGATGGATAAAGTCTCATTCAACTGAGCATTTTCCGTTGTTCAAACAGCCCCTCACTGACTTCAAGGCTGTACTCACCCAACGCAAAACAAGCCTTCTTCTCATCCCTAATAACCTCCCTGTCCCATAATCCCAAACAGCTTTTTAAAACTTTTAATTCCTTACTCTGTCCGCTCACTACTCCCTCTCCCCTTATCTCTGCTGAAGACTTTACATCCTTCTTCAAGCAGAAAATCGATAAAATCAGAGACAGCTTTGACCCACTGTCCCCACAGCTTCCCCTCTCACCTACAGTGCCCTCATCTTCCATCAACTTCTTCTCTCCCATAACTGAAGATCAACTCTCTTCCCTTCTGTCAAAGTTACACCTTGCTACCAGCGCCCCTGACCCGCTACCATCCCACCTCATTCTCAACCTCATCTCTGTCTTCATCCCAACCGTAACCGATCTCTTCAACTTATCACTTACTACTGGCATCTTCCCCTCAGCCTTCAAACTTGCCTTGATCACACCCGTCCTCAAAAAACCCTCCCTCCATCTGTTTCTAACTATCGCCCCATATATCTTCTCCCCTTCGCCTCAAAACTACTTGAACAACATGTCCATTCAGAACTGTCCTCCCACCTCTCCTCCTGCTCCCTCTTTACCAGCCTACAATCCAGTTTCCAACCCCACCACTCCACCAAAACAGCCCTTACCAAAGTCACCAACGACCTACTGACCACCAAGAGTAAGCGTCATTACTCCATCCGCCTCCTCGACCAATCTGCCGCCTACGATACTGTTGACCATTCCCTCCTATTTCAGATCCTGGAATTTCTTGGCATCACTGACCTAGCCCTCTCCTGGATCTCCTCATACCTAACGGACCGGACTTTCAGCGTCACCCACTCCCACACCTTCTCTTCGCCCTACCCCTATCCGTCGGTGTCACCCAAGTTTTGGTTCTGGAACAACTGCTCCTCTCCATCTACACTCTCTGCCTAGAACAACTCATTGAGTCCCATGGCTTTCAGTACCATCTCTACGCCGACGACACCCAGATCTATCTGTCTGGGTCCGACATCACCTCTCTACTATCCAATATTCCACAATACCTGTCTGCCATATCATCATTCTTCTCTGCTTGCTTCCTTAAACTAAACATGGACAAAACTGAGTTCATCGTCTACCCCCAAGTCGGTCTCCCCCATTACCCGACCTATCCAACCTTGGAAATTACTGCTCACTCTACTCAGTCCTCCACCCCAAATGCCTCGGGGTAATCCTTGACTCTTCTCTCTCCTTCAAGCCTTACATCCAGGTTCTCGCCCCCTCCTGCCATCTCCAGCTCAAAAACATTTCCCGGATTCGCACTTTCCTTGACCACGACACTGCTAAAACATTTGTTCATGCTCTCATTATCTCCCGCCTTGACTACTGCAACCTCCTGTTTACTGGTCTCCCTGCTACCTCCCTTGCACCTATCCAATCTATCCTAAACTCTGCTGCCTGACCAATCCACCTTTCTCCCCACTACTCCCCTGTGTCCCCCCTCTGCCAAACCTTGGCTCCCCACTTCTCAGAGATCCCGGTTTAAAACACTAACCATTGCATACAAAGCCATCTACAACCTGTCCCCTCCATACATCTCTGACATGGTCACCCGGTACCTACCCTTATGCACTCTGTGATCCTCCCAACAGCTCCTTCTCTACTCCCCTCTTGTTTCCTCCTCTCACAACCGCATACAAGATTTCTCCTGTGCATCCGCTATACTCTGGAACTCTCTCCCACACCAAATCAGACACTCTACTACCCTGGCAACCTTCAAAAGAAACCTGAAGACCCACCTCTTCCACCAAGCCTATAAACTGAATGAGACCCCGTTCACTGCACCGTCTCACTGTCTGCACTTCCTCCTTCTACTGTGTCCCCACCCATCTCTCTTAGACTGTGAGCCCTCGCGGACAGGGTTCTCTCCCCTCCTGTATCTGTACGTCTTGGTTGTCCATATATATTGTACTTGTCCTCATCTGCCCTTTCCATATGCAAAGCGCCATGACACCTAATGGCGCTATATAAATAATAATAATAATAATAATATATATCCCCTTCCTGGTATACATGGTCCTTCTTTTGTATGTATGGTCCTCCTCATGTATATATGTCCCCTTCCTGGTACATATGGTCAAAATTGTGTACATATGTCCCATCCTTGGCATAAATGGTCCCCATCCTTGTATATCTATCCCCGTTCTTTACCTAATACTTAAGTGAAAACAACAACATTGCACTAACCTTTTCTCTGCTCCCACGTCGCCCGGTGTCCTCCTGTAGCAAGTGCACTTCGAACTGCAGGGACAGGGGAGCCGCGCATAACAGTGATGTCTCTCTCATGTGTGGGTCCGTCTCACTGTACCTCTGATACCTCACAGCCACTGTGCGTGGGCTAACAGTGTGTATCATTGTACAGGGACCCAACGGGTCTCTGCACCACTGCATTGCGATGCATTTCAACTGGATCTGCGTCCTCGGCAAGATCACAGATCTAGCTGAATGAGCAGGCCTCTCTAGCCCCGTGTCCTGTCGCAGCTGGGACCACTGTGACTCCGGTTATTACTCCACTGGTTTCTGCCCTTCTCCCAGCTAAATCACTGAAATTACTGAATTATATAAAAAAGGATTATGTAGATGAATCCAGTTTCTGTATGGAAGTTATATAGTGTCTTTAGAAATTTAGTAATATGTTCTCCTTATATGAGATATTGAACTGAAAGATAGGAAAAAGGGTGCAAGTTGTGCCGGCCTCCTCCATCCTCTTTGCTTTAATTTTTATTGGTCAATGTTATGAGACTACCTGCCTCATTTACGTCCTAAGGCAGGTAGCCTCGAAATGCGTTGACCAATAAAAATTGAAATATAGAGGATGGAGGAGGCCGAAACAACTAGCACCCTTTATCCTATCTTTCATTTCAAGATTTTTATTCTCGTGGGTCTGCAGCTGCTGTGATAACAAGCTTCTGATAGTAGTTGTGTTTTACACAAACACGTAAGGTGAGAAACTCCACTTTTTATTGGACTTTGATTTCCTACTGGGTAATACCCTAACTTTGCGCCTTTCTTTTCACCAGCTTTACAGCTGATCTACAGATTGGTGTCCCTTACATAAGGTGGGCTCACATGGTGTCGGTGAATCCTCTATGTCTGCTGGTCCCGGTGGACACTCAGGCACCTTTGGTGATGGAGCACGTGGAATCCAGAGGTGAAATGCAAAATAGCACATTAATAAAATCCAGGGATAACAAAAAATATAATAGCCATAGGCAGATCTAAAGGATATAAAGGAACAGCTGAAGACCTCAGATGAACGCCAACAATACAGACGACTGTAAACAGGGTTGCTTGTGGTCAGTGGCAGATAGGTAGCAGAGTTACTGATGAATGGAGACAGGTATCAGTATGACTGGAGACCAATCGGAGACAGGTAGCAGAATTACTGATGAGTGGACTTAGATAACTGGTTGACTGGAGAATGCTGGCAGACAGATAGTAACATTACTGAGTGCAGAAAGAAGGCAGAGGACTTTCAGGAGTAGAGGGGAAGTCCGATAACACAAGACCGGAGGTTCAATACTTGGGGGAGGTTGCAGACAGGATTTCACAGAAACTACAATGCACACAACAAACTGACTTAGCTTAGTCCCTCAGAACCCACTCAAACCAGAGAAGTATCCATCACAAATATGAGAATAAGGCTGGTTTCACACTACTAGGACACACCCCCTCCAGGACCGGGGAAGATTTGGTAACCGGGCAGTTACTAGCTGTTCTCTCTTCTTCACTTCTCAGTTCTTTTCATGGTGACAGACAGGGGCTGAGACCCTGGCATTGTCATTTAAAATAAAGGGGTAATGATGACAGGGAAAGTCTGAGGAGATAAGGGGGTATTCGAGATGCCACCTGAGGTATGCGGCCAGGGTGGCCACTGCTGCTTCAGAACCTATAGGGTCGGTGACAGCAGCTTGGATGGTTTTGCTCCCTGCAAGGTGAGCATGGTCCCCAGGGCAGTGGAATGGAGGAGTCGGTCCGTACCTTGGCAGATGTTCAGTGGATCGTCGGTACCCCGGTGTTTCATGCGGCCTTTGCGGCCGATGGTTGCCGCTCAATAAGGTCACACACACACCACAGCTGCAGTTCCCTTACTTTTACTTGGGGTTTCAACATGGCCACCGGGTACGTCTCTTGCCAGGTTCCGGTTTAGCGTTGTCTCCAGGACCAGGTTGGTATTACTAAGCCTTGGTTGTTGCCCTCTCTCTCTCTTACTGGGTGTTCTGCCTCTGGTGAGTCTACGTTCTCTCTCTCTCTCAGCGCTATAAGGGGTAGTTCTGGAGAGAAGAGAAAGAGGCACTGCAAGGATAGGCGCACACAATATCATGTGAGAAAGTAGTTATTATTTATTCAATTTTTTCTCTTTTGCTTTGACATAGTGATAAGGTGGGGTCAAACAGATAATTCTAAAAACATTTAAAACGAGTTACGATGACTCGGTAGCATGTCACTATCACATACCTGAGTGAAGGTAGCTCAGGAAAGAAGGGTTAAAGCAGGTATGCACATAGGTGTGCCAATTAATAATATATGATCAATATACATTCAGACAGTGTGATAGTATGAATGGTAACCACCAGGTGGCTGGAGTACCAGCCAAATTACCTGAATATATGGTGATATGGTCAAAAACTTTCATACATGGATAAAATTCACTGTCAGCATGAAATGGGGTTGCCAAAATTACAGACCCAAAATACCCTGTGTGGATGATGTCATATAGATAAAGTGGATAATTAGAACTCAAGTATATTATTCCTCAACAGTTTGTACAATAATCAACAGATCTTTGATACGGTATTAAAACAGAGGAAATACCCTGTGTAGATGATATCATATAGATAAAGTGGATAATTAGAACTCAAGTATATTATTCCTCAACAGTTTGTACAATAATCAACAGATCTTTGATACGGTATTGAAACAGAGGAAAGATATATCGGAGTGTATTATCAAATTAAAGGGTCCAAAATACCTGGAAACCCTGAGGCAGTGCAGAGCCAGGCTAATTACCCCACATTAAAGTTACATGTAACGATCTGTGTACAGATCAAGCTAGTTAGGGGAATCAGAGGCACCAGGATTGAACCACACTGGGAGTTTAGGTCTGAGGATATTATACCTGCGTATTCCAGCCTGGAATGGGGGAGAAGTCGAATTTAGACCCCATCCTGGGCATGTATAGTGACAGGAGGGGCCCGACGCGTGTCGCCGGGAGGGCTTTGTCAGGGGCTGCTGCTACCCTGTTGCACCCACCTTATAAAATGTCAAGCCTTCATACAGACTCCACGGTCAGACCAGCCCAGCTGCACATGTGTGGGAGGGACAGGGAGATTTCCCTAGGTCTCCACCTCCTCTATAGTGCAGCGGCCATATTAAGGGGTAGTTCTCTTATGAGGCGAGCAGGTCATTGCTCTGCCCCTCAGGTTCTCAATGCTCTCCGAAGCACAGAGCTCAAGTACCGATGGCAACGGGTGCTGTTGTGTCCCGGGCACCATTAGGTTCCTCTTCGAGGCACTGCTCCCTAGTTCGGCCACCTTCCCCAAGATGTCCCATTAGAAGTCTAAGGCCTCCAGTTCAACGGCTCGGGTGTGCAGCATCCGCACTGTGTTCAGGGCCAGGTCCCTGTGTTGTCCACCAGCCCCTCTGTCTCTTCAGATTTGAGCGTACAGGGGATCAGTGTCTCTTCAGCACCCCTAGGGCTCTTCTCACCTTCCAACCTTCTGGTCTCTCCTTCCCGGGGCGAGCGTGTTCGTGCTCCAAGCCCGGGAGCCGGCACCACACCGACTCTTTACCCTCCTGTTGCTGCTTCCTCCACCACATACTACTACTACTCTCCTGTCTAACACTTTCCTGTGCCCCTTTTGTGACATAGGCCCTCCCTCAGGGTACTCACGTTGTTCCAGGGCCTACGTGTTTGGGTATTGTTTGCATTTCTTTTAGGCTCAGCCACACCATCCTAGAACCTGGAGAACAGGGGCACTACACACTCAAACTGCGGGAATGCAGTACCTCTTGTGGTGGCTTACCCAGTGGGGTGCCACAACTGTTTTTCGGTATCCGTGTGAATCCAGCTGAAACTGTTTGCACCTGCATCTGTTTTCAGCTTCATTGACTTTCAATGGGGCCACTGGAATGTATAGGTGTGTCCAGTTCTTGATTATTTCCCCTCATCCAGATGTCAACATTTTTTTTCAGAGGCGACCAAAATTACTTTTCGTTGCAAATTTGGTATCCGTTTCAAAACCGTAAACACCCAGATCCGGGGCACTGCAGATTCAATTAGAATGAGGCTCTAGGGAACTCAGATCCGGTGGAATTATATATAGGACTATAGGGTTAATTCCTTGACTAGGAGACCCAGCCCCGGTGGGAGGAGTTCAGGGCAAGCAGTGTGAGGATGAGAGGGAGTTTGAAGGGAGAACGTGAGAGGACAGGAAAAGAGCTTTCCAGGAGAGCAGCCGGTCTGGGAGCAGAGGAGCCGGTGATAGGTTCTCCCAGACGGCTCCCTGGGCACCGGAGCCCGCAGACTGCTGGAGCTACAAGCGCAGCAGAGAATCCAGATTACCGTGGAGTCTTCAAGTCTCCCGGACACCAGAGCAGTCAACATTAAGGGGCCAGGCACCACCTGAAGAGAGAGCGGCCAGCCATTAGAGGGTTACCCGACGACAACGAAGGTGAGAGAGCACAGGAGGCCAGGCTGGATTTCAGATCAGCCAGGCTTCACACCAACCTGGAAGAGCAGTAAAGGAGGGATTCCTAACCAAGCCACATGGAAACAATCCGTTCACTTGCCACCACCCGTTGAGCTACATGTTATTATAATATCATGCTGAACTGTGAACTGTGTCTGATGCTGCTACAAGTTGACAGTAAAGTACCCGGGAGAAAGTGACTTTGCCTGCGTGTGTTTTCCTACATCATCTTGTTCCCTTCCAGGAACACTGCCCCAGAGGAACAGCCCTACCTGTAGGGGGCTTTGCCATCTAAGCCGCATTACCATCCACCTCCGGCGGACTGTGGCGGTACTCGCGGCCCATCACCGGACACTACAGGTGGCGTCACATGACAAAAACTCCTATCCCCTGTAAATACACCCTTTTTGAAGTCTCACCAAGGCCACGGGATCAGGCGCTGCCACCCGTGACATCCCTACACGACCATCGAGCCTGGTACCCGAGTACCCCAGGGCCTGGGGCACGACAGACACACCTACTAGTGTATATCATTTACAACTGGATGTAGCTAAAAACGTAATCAATTGGATGAATTGGGATACTCACACATTGGTATCAGTGATAATATTGGTGTAGGTGCAACCAATTGCATCATGTTTTACAATTGTGAGGGAATCCAGGGGGCTGCAGGTTTTACTTGCATTCCTCTGGATTCCGAAAAATGGTAGCATGAAACTAGCCTAAGAAGTCCTTAAATAGGCCAAGGCCTTACATCATATTGAAACACACCAGGCTAGCTACAAAGCTTAATGTGGAGCGGAACCCAAACTAGGGACAGAAGTGTAACAGCTCCCATATTGAAAGTGTTCTGATTGACAAAGTTACGTGAAGGAATGTCAAACATGGTACAAATAGCTATTCCCCATTGTGAAAATCATGGTGCTGTCTTGGATTACTGTACATATGAGCCCTTCCTCACCTTTCCTTTTGGATCAACATATTTGGAGAACATATCACAGCGGGGTTTCATACAGTCTGATCAGTCTGATGTTAAACTAACAACCTCATGTTCAGTCTTGTATATTTTTGCCTAGCAGTATTAGATCAATGTATGATATTTTGGACGTGTTGTTCATATCTTTTCTCTACATCTATTTGTGGAACCCACTGGGACGGGGTACTCGGTACCAGACCGGGGTATCACGAGGAATCAAGGCAGTCTTAGTCTGGACCGTGTCCCGGGCCCACAAGTAATGGGTTTGGGGGTTATTTTCAGGGACTATAGTCGTGACACCACCCGTGGTATGTGGTCAGGGTGACCACCGCTGCTGCAGAACCTCAGGGGATGATGTTTGGCAGCCGGAGATGTAACGGCTCTCCACGGGCAGAGCCTGGTTCCCCAGGGCAGTGGTGATGATAGTCTGTTGATGATGCAGGGCAGGGGTAGTGGTAGAGATGATAACAGTTTGTGAGGGAGAGTAGGGCTTGAGCGCAAGGATCACACAGACTCACGGCTTTGTAGTTTTCAAAGTCTTTACTGCAGATGGTGTTTGTCGGGGCCACTGGGATGAGGGTACTCAGTACCGGACCGTGTCTGCTTCTGGGGGAATGTCACGGGGTCCTTGTCCGGACCGTGTCCCGGGCCCTGGCAAATAAAAGGGTGTATTTACAGGGGAGAATAGTTTATCGTGATGCCACCCACTCACTGTATGCGGCCAGCAATGGGGCCGCCGCTGCCGCAGAACCTCCGTGGATGATGTGATGGCAGCAGAGATGGAATAGTTCCCGTGGGCAGAACTGTGTTCCCCGGGGCAGTGTTGGTAAAGTCTATGATGGAGGTGAATAGTGGAGAAGGGTTAAGGAACACACACTCACGTTTTGTAGTTTCCAAAGCTTTACTGCAGATGTTGTTGCAGATTGTCCACGGAGTCTGTACGGGGCCGGGTTTTCCTCCCACCCTGTCTGGGTCATCAGCTTTCTCGTGCTGCACTGTGTATGTGTCTCCTGGCTGCTGTGTCTAGCTGAGCTGCTGGGACTGTCTCTCTCTCTCTTTGTTCTGCTGCTGGTACCACTTGGCTAGGCAACTTGAGTCCTCTGTGCTGTACTGACCCCGCCGTGTTGCTTTGCTCTGATACTGTGGCAGTCTAGAAACTCCACCACTCCTGGATTCACCGTGCTGCATGTGTCAGTCACAGTGCCTGATCCGGTGTCCGTTCTGTGCGCTTCTCTGGGGCGAGTGATGGTGACACTCAAGCTCCCAGAAGTTTCTCTCTGCTTGTAGCTCTCCTTCCCTCAGACCCTCACTAGGGCCTGGAATCAGTGAGCAGACTGCAGAGAAGCTTAGCACAGCTTCTCTGACACTGCAGTCTCTCTCAGTTCTCCCAGGAACTGAACTAACTACTTCCTGTGTACCTTGGGTATATAAGGAGCAGGTTGTGCTCCCCCTCCTGGCCCAGAGGTGCTAGTGTAAGTCAGTGTGTTGTGGGTAGGGAACCCGTGTGATGTTACTGTGGCACATTAACCCATGGGGTGCCACATGTTCAGCAGAGTACTGTCCACGGAGTCTGTACCGGGGCCGGGTTGCTCCCACCCTGGCCAGGTCCTTGGCTTCCTACTCCTGCACTGTGTGTGTGGCCCTGCTGCTGCTTTATCTAGGCTGCCGGCCCTGTCTCTCCTCACTGGTACCAAACTTGCTAGGCAACTTATTTTTGTGTCTCTGACCCCGCCGTGTTGCTTCGCTGTGGTACATTGAAGATATATAATCTTCACTTATCCGGTGTTTTCTGTGCTGCTTGTGTAAGGCACAATTGCGGATTCGGTATCCGGTCTTTGCACTTCTCCAGGGTGAGTTTAGGGTAACTCCGTGCCCCGAGTGAGTTCCTCTGCTTCTCCTATTCCTCAGACCCTAGCTGGCCTGGAACTGGACAGTGGACCGTGGGGTGAGCCTAACGCAGCCTTTTTACACCCAGGTCCTTTCCCTCAGTCCTCTCAGGAATTGAACTAACTCCCACTTCCTCTCCACCTAGAATATATAGGGAAACAGCTTCAGCTCCCCCTTCTGGCCTGGAGGCGCTATTGTAGTGTCGTGGGTTGTGTGGGGAATTAACCCTTGGTGTTGTTACTGTGGCACATTAACCCCTGGGGTGCCACATATGCTATACTTGGAGAACAGTTATCCTGTATGGTCAACACTAAAATAAAAAATAAATACTGTATATACTCGCATATAAGCCGAGTTTTTCAGCCCAAAAATTGGGCTAAAAAGTCCCCCCTCGGCTTATACGTGAGTCATCGGTATACACAGCCCCCCCATCGGTATACAGCCCTCCCCCCCATCGGTATACAGGCCCCCCCCTTGGTGCCGCAAACCTGTAAAGGAATAATCATTATACTTATCCCTGTCCTCGCCGCCGCCACCGCCATCGCGCTCCTCAGGCTTCATTCGGCTTCTTCCGGCTCCGGTGGGCGCAAGCAATGACGTCATTGTCTGTGCACCGGAGGAAGCCGGAAGAAGCCGGATGAAGCCGGAGGAGCGCGGTGCAGAGCAGCGGCGGCAGCGAGGACAGGGATAAGTATAATGATTATTACTTTACAGGTTTGCGGCACCAAGGGGGGGCTGTATACTGACTGGGGCCTGTATGTACCACCATTGGGGCCTGTATACTGATGAGGGGGCTGTATACCGACTGGTGCCTGTATATACCACCACTGGGGCCTGTATACTGATGGGGGGGCTGTATACCGACTGAGGCCTGTATATACCACCACTGGGGCCTGTATATACCACCACTGGAGCCTGTATATACCACTACTGGGGCCTGTATATATCACCACTGGGGCCTGTATATACTACTGGGGCTGCTGTATATACTGCTGGGGCCTGTATATACCACTGGAGAGGCTGCTGTATACTACCACTGGGGAGGCTACTGTATACTCCCACTGGGGAGGCTGCTGTATACTCCCACTGGGGAGGCTGCTGTATACTACCACTGGGGAGGCTGCTGTATACTACCACTGGGGAGGCCTGTATACCACTGGGGGGGCCTGTATACCACACTGCTGGGGGCTGTATACCTGTGCTGGGGTCCACCCTCGGCTTATACACAAGTCAATAGGTTTTCCCAGGTTTTGGGGGCAAAAGTAAGGGGGTCGGCTTATACACGGGTCGGCTTATACACGAGTATATAAGGTATATAGTTTTTTGCCCCTTCCTTCTGAAAAATGCTAATTGCTTCTTCAGAGAGGAAGAGGACTTGAACTCTAGCACCAACTACTAGAAGTAACAATCCTTAAAGTCAATATTGACCCTTCAATGAGACTTGTCATGTGACCAGGGATAAAAGTCAAACCAGAATCCCAGGAGCTCCTGCTCCTATAGTGCTGTCAGAATTCTATTAATGTGGAACCGCTCACTCAAAAAGAGTGGATTGCAAGTTTCAGAGCATGACAATCAAGACAGTTCTTGGGAATGCTAGCAATTTTAGTTTGCTGTAGGCTGAAAGACCATTTTTTTGTGTAAAAGAACAAGTGTGCATAATAAAAATGTTTCACATCTCATAAATGAAATGGGTATCTGACCCTAATTAAAGCTGTGACCCTCAACAGTGATAGGAAAATGTGAACGTCTTATTCCAGTTTTACAGTGGTTAATGAACTTCCCTCCTTGGTATGGGGTGAAACTTTGGGAGTGGGGTGTAGTTAATAGTCAAAAAAAAGCTAGTAAACAATAACCATCTCCAAAATCATCAATGTATCTCTTGAACAAGAGCATACATATGGTGATATGGTGATGTCTGTCTGAGGCCACAGGCTCAAAACAGCTACCTCGGGCAAGCTTGGCGCAAGCCTCTCCATTTGGAAGAATTCTGAGAAATTGTGACACCCTTTAACCGGTTGTAGCGCCCCGCTCACGCAGGTAGCCACAGACTTCTCTAATGCACAGCGGTTGACGTCCCACAAGCCTAAGTGGGGACAGAAGGCAAGGAGCAGACAGCCCAAAGGGAGTGAGGAACGAGTGGAAGTTCACCCTAAGACGTACCAGAAATCGGGGATCCGCACCTGTAGGATACTTCAGGACCACAGAAAACCCTGTCACACCATGGAGGCTTCAGCCACCCGGTCCCCTGTGGGTCAGAGAGAGGGAGCCAGACACTGCAGTGTACCACCGCAGTGATCAGAGAGGGTAACCCGTGGACCGCACAGGAGGAGAGAACAGAGACAGGAAGAGAGAGTAGGCCGGTCTGGCTGCATGCAGGCTGGGCTTCAGCTACCAGAGGAACAGAGGAGGCCTTATACCCACTTGCGGTGCGGACCCACTGTGCACATGGTCACCTGTCAGTGACCTGGACATCTTTACCTGCCGTACCAATAGTAAAAAGGTAAAAGAGATTCCTGCATGGTGTGTGTGTCATTCCTCTCCGCTCCCGGTGCCCCTCAAAGACTGCTCCATCACTCCCTATCGCAACATATAGCTCCACTCCAAGCTGCCCCTTCATACTACGCTGCCCTGGAGGAACAGTCCTGCCTGTAGGGGGCTTTGCCATCTCAGCCGCATTCCAATCTACCTCCGGCGGACTGTGGCGGCAGTGGTGACCCATCACCAGAAACTACAGGTGGCGTCACGTGAACTGTACATAGAAAATCCCCTGTAAATACTGTATAACCCCTTTTCGAAGTGTCACCCAGGACAAGGGATCAGGCGCGGCCACCACTCCCCGTGATACAGCATCGCTACCCCTGGAGCCTGATACCTGAGTACCTCAAAGCCTGGGGCTCGACACAGGCACCTGGATTTACAAAGGGTTCCTGAAGATAGCTGCTTAAATATGTCTGCCTTCCAAAGGAATGAGCTAAAAGCAGGAATAGACACCAAACAGGGTCAGGATCAATTAGAGCAGTCGAGAAGCTGGGTCAAAACACAGATGGCATCAAGGTACAAAATCATCAGGCAGGAGGAGTGTCTAAAAAACAGTCTGAGGTAACACAGGAAAACACCAAAACAGAGCAGGAAGACAGCAACACCTAATAAGGGAAGCACAGACTATATCTGGCAGCTTAAGCAGTTAGCTGAAGGCTTTAGTAGGATGTGGTTTCTTCCAGTAGGCTGAACCCAGAAGCTGATGACTTCAGCTGCATTGCACACACACCCATTCTGTCTGAGAGGGGGCCCGTAGAAGAGGTGAAAGGTTGGATCCCAATCTCCTCCTCATCTGTAAAATGGGTCCCTGCTGCTGTCATTCACTGCCGCGTCCCACAGCTGGCCAAGACTGATATCTTCAGTCACATCAGGCTCGACCAGGTTTGTATTGCGCATGCACCTAATAGGCTGACAAGTGCAGTACAAACTGGAAGCCACTGCACAGAGCACAGAATCGGCAGGATTTGAACACCAGAGCTGCTGCTGGTGTGTATGATGTGTGTCTGTGTATCTGTCTGTTTGTCTGTCTGTGTGTCCATCTGTGTGTCTGTCTGTCTCTACACAGCACTATACTATATTTAAAGGTCCACACTACATCCTGTATTACAGTATGTTTGTATATACTGTATGTATATAGTGTGGACCTGTATATGCAGTATAGTGCTATGTATTCAAGATATTGAGCCAGCAGTCTCTAATGTGTATACAGCCAGCAGTCTCTAATGTGTATACGGCGGGCCGATTCTAATGTGCATACGGCCGTAATTCTCTATTGTGCAAACAGCCGGCAGCAGTCTCTATTGTGTATACAGCCAGCAGCGGTCTCTATTGTGCATTCTCTATTGTGTGCATGTGTGTACAGCCAGCAGCAGTCTTTATTGTGTATTTAGCCCAAAGCAGTCTCTATTGTGTGTGTATGTGTGTGCGTGTGTATGTGTGCATATATATATATATATATATATATATATATATATATATATATATATGAATAAATATAAAAGAGCAGAAAACAGCAAAAGGTGCAATATTTCCAGAAAATGCGATATCCAGCGCATTGATATATAAGATGCAAAAATCTGGCAACACTCCGGCAGATACCATAAAGTGGACTTTACTCCAGTACCAGGTGGTGCAACGTTTCGACCTGCACAGAGGTCTTGTAAAATAACTTTAGGTTATCTACTGGAGTGCTGCCTGATTTTTTCATTACATAAAAATATGTTGGGGTGGAGGTGGTGCCTGGGTGGAGAGTGGGCAGAGTCTCAGGGGCCCCCTAAACTTTTCTAGCGAGGGGCACTGAAATTCCTAGTGGCAGCCCTGCTGATGACAGAAGCAGATGTCGAAGGAGCGGGGTCTGGTGGAGATGTGACACATGTACCGTAAGATTTATTTGAGAACAAATTTTGCTAATTGTGACTTTTCCCAATGTTATCAATGAACCCAATGATGTGAAAACATGGTGGTGAAAGTGCATATGAGTTTCCACAAAAGTTGAGCTTAGATATACTGGCTCTTTAACAAAATATCTTTAATATTATGATACCATTTTGGCATCAATACCCATGTTACAAGTAATGATATCACTGCCCATAATTCAGATATGTTCAGGATCTAACACTATCTGACACTTAAAAGAATCTCTATTCTTTGATGGAAATTGCCCGCCTTATATCAAACAATAAAACTCTCGCGCAGAGACTGGTATTGATCTGGATTTCTACTGGAACATTTTATTCAATCACAAAATTGTACAGTAAATGATACATTTCTGTGGAATTACAGAGCGCTCAGTCATTACGATATTACAGAACATCTACTGATGGTTTTCTGACTGTGACACAAGGGCATTTTAGAAATAGAAATTAATAGGTTTTTTTTTCTACCATCACTATTTCATTTTCCCATACAAAATCCACTGAGGTACAAGAAAGGAAGAGTTCAGAGAAAGAAGGCTGTGAAAAATGGGGACATGATGTTTCGAGAATCTCTTGGTAGAGGAACCTCAAAGTTTGGACTTGCAACATCAAGTGACCTTAACGGCTAATTTGCCTGAACCGTCTTGAATATTAAGAAACACTAGAGCAAAAATTGGTGTTCCCATGGCAAGAAAGGCCCAAAATATCCCTATCATATCAGCGGTCATGTCGATAAACATGTTTCATCTCAATATAGAACCAGAATTATGAAAAACGTTTTTCTTTTTTTTTTTTATTTGTATTAGAAGTTATTTAAAAAGTATTAATCGTCATTGTGTGTGTTCTTTTTAATTGATTTGTATGATGTCGGGCTCATTTGACCGTGGAACTTTCTTGTCTTCAGCCACAGACCTTCTTGCACATCACCACCAGGTTATTTCCATATCTACAGTATACCCTTCGGTCTTTGTGAGTCTTCTCAAGGTTCAGTCTTTTTCTCATTACTATAGAATTGATATTATTCATATGCTGTGAGAACGTACTTACATTAATTAAAGTAGCTCTACCTTCTTTTCATGAACGTGTTCTTGTCCTTTCACCAAGAACTGGCAAAAAAGCAAGATACCATAAAATAAAACTTCTTTTTATTCACACACCAGTCTAACATGTCCAGGAACTGTATTGAAAGTCAAACATTGTAACTGTCTATCGATTCTTATTCGTCATCATTCTGCCAGGACAATAGGTACAAGGGATTCCCTTCCGTCATTTTTCAGTATTTATTAAAGTGAGAGTGTCACTATTTTTCTCCCATATAAACTGCAGCCACCACCAGTATAACCTATGTATAACATTGTAAAATACTGTCTAAAAGTCTCCCAGCCGATCAGTATATTATAAAAAGGTTGCTTTTATTATACTCACCTATGGTGCGGTCTGGTCGGCTATAGTGTGGTCTGGTCTGGTGCCTCCACTCTGCTTGTGATCATCATCCTCCTTCTCTGATTTTTGTGGATGATGTACCCTATGCTGTTCACACAGGGTCCTATATTGTGCTCCTGAACCCACACTTCTCTATGTCCTGCTGAGGCCTTAGCAAAGTATTGCAGTGTGCATGTGTGGGTGTTCTTTGACTATTCCCCACACTTGCACATTACAGTACCTTGCTTTACCCTTAGCAGGGCAGGGAGTAGCGCACATGCACAGGAGGGCAATGGACAGGGGCGTAACTTCAATAGGTGCAGGGGTTGCGATCGCACCCGAGCCCTGCAGCCTAGGGGGGCCCCAAAAGTCCCTTTGGCCTATAGAAAAAGACTAAGAAAGATTTGCTATAATTGGGGGCCCTGTTGGAGCTTTTGCATTGGGGCCCCTGGGCCACTGGCAATGGAGGACATTGTGTGAGTGACGTAGGATGCGTCATCCTCATGAAGCAGGAAAGGAGGACGGCGATCGCAAGACAAAGGAAGCACCGGATCAAAATCAGTGATGCCCATCAACCCCGACCACCCTAAACGTGAGTATATGTGGCGCCTCTGCGTCCAGGAGGCCACAACGGGAACTGCAGCCAGGGAGGTAGGACGACAGTTGAACACCAACACCCTCACAGCCCACACAACCCACGTACAGTAGTAGGCAGCACCCAACCCGGAGCCTAGGAACTCTAAGCAGGCGAGGGGTAGTGGGTTTAGAGCAGTGGGTGGGCTAACACGTAGTCAGGTGACAGACAGTAGAAATAGTGAAGGGGGAGGAGGAAGGAGTCAGTAGGCCGAGGTAGGCTGAGCAGTAAAGAAGGAATCACACGTCCTGGACGAGTGGAGTATAAGGAGCGCAGAATCTGAACAGAGCCAGTGTGAGCCGCAGAGAGAAAGCCTATCCGGAGCCAGCACCCCAGGAGTGTGAGGGAGAAGAGGGACGGTGATACCCGGGCCCTAGAACTACAGCAAAGATGGCGGAGTAGCCCTCCTATGATACTTGAAGACACAGTAGAGAGAGCCTGGTAGAGCCTCACACGGGAGGACTGCTGGAGGCTAGGCTGAGTAGAGTGTCGGCTCTAGAGGGGACCGTAGTTTCACCCGGCATCCCCAGACAACCGACATGGGACCACAGCTACACATTAGGGTCCCTACCCCAAAGGACAGGCAGCTCAGTGACAACCAGGAGGACCCGCAGGGGTCCGAGTCACCGCCATACTGTCCGGAGTCACACACAACCAAGTGAACAAAGAGAGAGACAGTCAACAGTCTGGGAAGGACACATAGACAGAGTGAGGGGTCACAGAGAGAGACCTGGCTACAGAGAGCAAAGGGAACCCGGAGGGGAAAGTGTGCCCGTGTACTGAACTGAACTGTAAGAACTGTACTGAACTGTAACCTGAACTTGAGAACTTGAGAAGTAAACACGGTGAACCCTGAATATGCCTCCCTTGCATCTCTCTGCCTGAATACTACTCCTTCCATATAGGTTTGCAGCAGCCCAACAACTGGAGAGCCACAGCGTGCAGGCTCCAACACTGAAGGAGGATTCCTGCAGCATCTGGACAGTAAGTGTACTGCATTCTGCACCAGGCCTGCACACCACACAATAGACTTTAATCATCACTGACCCTGGGAACACAGTTCTGCCCATGAGAACTATTCCATCTACGCTGCCATTGCATCATCCCCGGAGGTTCTGCAGCAGCGGCGGCCCCACTACTGGCCGCACACAGTGGGTGGCGTCACGACTGACATTCCCCTGTAAATATCCCCTTATTATTGCCAGGGCCCGGGACACGGTCTGGACAAGGACCACCCGTGACTTCCCCAATAGCAGACCCGGTCCGGTACCGAGTACCCTGTCCCAGTGGGCTTGACATATAATAAAAGCTCTTTTTTATGTTATACAGATCATTCTGGGGGCTTATATACCATATTCTAGAATGCTAATTATAAGAGCTTACTGGTGGTGGGCGCACTTTATATGGAAAAAACCTGGTGATAGGTTCCCTTTAATCCTACCACTATCCAATGGCTTGAAGTGAAGGCTTGCCTATGACTATGATCTTGCTCTGTACCTATTTAGGGTTTAACATCTGGGCGGTTGAGTATAATATAGCCCTATAGATAAGGTGGCAAACGTAAAACTGTGTGAAAGCAGAGTATAAATAAATAATTTTTCAATGTACTTTACCTGTAAGGTACCGTCACACGGGGAGATATCGCCGGCGATGTTGCCGGCAACCGAGGGGCGTGGCCAGGTTGCGGCGACATCGCCGGCGAATTGCCGCGTGTGACGGGGCGATAATCAGGCTATGAATCGCCTGAGTCACATCGCCAGGTTTCCCAGCAATGTTGGGAAACCTGGCAATGTTGTTCAGGCGATTCTGCCTGATCGCCCTGTGTAACGCGGCAACCCGCAATGTTACGGGCGATTCCGCCTATATCTAACATTGCGAGTGATCGCTCGCTGGGTTGCTGGGCAACCCAGCGAGCGATAGCCGCGGCAACTAGCCGGCGACATCGCCGGTAAGTTGCTCAGTGTGACATCTCACCGGCGATGTTGTCAGAGATGCGCGCTCCCGCGATCCCCGGCAACATCGCCGGCGATATCTCCCTGTGTGACGGTACCTGTAGAGAGTATGATGTTGGTTCTCTATTCCTCAGGCGATGTCACTGGTTATACTATAGGCCCGTCACTAGTCCCAGTTAAATGATCTCTTCTCTGCTACATCCTAAAACACTGTCAATGTATTTTTCTCTCTACCTATATATTTTGGAGACTAGTGGGGAAGACACTAGTATTATACAGTATAACTGAAACACCTTCATTTCTCATGTGACATCTTCTGTCAGACCAGCGTATGGGATTAACATGTCGTCTTCAGGGCGATGCAACATGATGTCTGAGTTAATTAGCAACTGACATCTCCTCCGTTACCTCTTGCTGATTAGCGCGGGATTCGTGTTGACAGGTTCTTGCCTTTTATGATATATATTTAGATGAAAGATTACTCTCAAATCTAAAAGAAGATGTTTCTAGGAATTGTGATTTTTATTTTCATGCTCATATCGTATGCAGGTGCTCCACATTTACATACTTTTGAAAATTGAAATGAAAAAAAATAGTATTAAAATTAAATTGATAAATATATTTTATTTATTTTGGATCTTCTTGTCTAAGGAGGTAATTGTAAGTAGGGATGAGCGAGTACTGCAATATTCGGACTCGTTATACTCGTAACGAGTAGGTCCCAATACTCGGCACTCGTTGTGAGTATAGCGAGTCCAATGAAAGTGAATGTAGAACTGAGTACTTTCGCGGTGTATCTATACAAACCACATGATCACTACCAGCCACCTGATTGGCCAGATTGCCAGGTCATTATGCACTTTCAAGACTTTGCAATCTGGCCAATCAGGTGGCTTGTTGTGATCATGTGGTTTGTAATATCAGGCCATCTGATTGGCCAGATCACTACCAGCCATCTGATTGGCTATCAGACTGGCAGGTCCTAGCCGTACATGGGATGTCTTCTTTGCGGATCCCCGGTGTAGCCATCGGATGGGTGAGTATGATATTTTTTTATTTTTTAACAACTTTTATTCCCTTTTATTCCCTTTCGCAGGGTATATAGATACACTGTGAAAGTGAATGGACTACTCGCTACTCCTAACAAGTAATCGCAAGAAACTCAGGGAGTAGCGAGTAGCCCGAATATTGTTACTATTCGGCGAATACCGAATAGTAATGATTATACTCGCGCATCCCTAATTGTAAGGTTTTCAACATGGCTGATGTCGAATTTCTGAACACCAAACCAATCCTAAACACATAGCAGGACATGTTGTGTAAGGGATAAAGAGAGACAGTTGGCACTCACCATTCTCAGCTTTGCTTTAGTTTATTTTTATGTAAGGGTGCAGATACACATGGAGAGGGATGGAGAGCGGAGACACAAAGACGACAGCAGCTGTTTTGTGCTTGGTAGGAAGTGCTGCCAAGCATGAAACAGCCAATAATTCTTTTGTCCTTATATCCCTAGATCCTATGTTATATTCCACAATTCTTTTGAATTCAATCAAAAGAAATCTGTCAGCATAATTTTGCTGTGTAAGCTGAGGAAAGCATACTGTAAAGGTTAAAAAACAAGAAGCAACTGTGCTTCTCTTATCTGTGTGTGAGCTAATGTGTATTTAAACTAAAGGGTTTGTTACCCTGTGATTAGCATTACATGTCTAGAAACTCACACGCATAGTAGTTCGACACGCCTCTGGCTTTGATAGACACCTCACAGTCAATGTACAATCTCTATATAGAGGCTGGTGTGTGGCGGGGGCAGCTCTCTCAGCTCTGTTACATGCTTAAAACTCAATTCTATGATTGTGTGAGAGCGGTTGCACCCAGTAATCTGTATGATACATCGCTGGATTCAGAATCTCCTTGCCTACATTGTGTTGATGTCAGATGAGGTAGCAAAAACTTGATAACAGATTCCCTTTAAAACTGTTTAATTCCAGGCTCCAAAATATTATATTAAATAAAAATCTGGTCCTGTGGCTTCTTTAATTAGAAAAGTTTCCCAATTAGTTCTTCCTGTTCAGTTCGCACTATATTCCCTGTTGGAACTCACTACCGCTAGATTGGACTTTCGGAATTATCAAATGCTATATTAAAAATGTTACTAATTATATTTATTCATATTTTAGTTTTCTAAATAGTCTCAGTCATCCAAAATTTTGGAGAAAACTCTCATTGGGTGCAATTAAGTGGCAACAATGAGACCCCTGAGTTCACAGGTCTAACCAATCCGGCTGGTAAGAGCCATTGTTTATAATGTACAGTAAACACGGCGCGCCGGATAATAGCCCCATCCTTCAGCTAAATTGTTCACAGCACTCCAGCGTAAGTATCCGATAAATCGTCTTAATGAGTCACATCCTAAATGAGGACCCAACGCCGGCCAAACAGTTAAAAGAAATAAGTCTTCTGCTAATCGCACAACACTTGGTACGAATAGCATCATTGGGATTCAGCATATCACCTGGCCAGCCATGTGGAATATATTGGCTGAGAGGCAGACACCTTGGATGGGTGCACGGACAGGGAGAGCAAACTCTATGCGCCGGATAAATTGTATACATCTATAAAAGACAAAAAAATGACAAATGTGTTTACAGAGCTCAATGCTTCTGGATGGGCAATGAGGGATTTAATAGGGTTGTAAATGCCAATGGTTCCCTGGGGTTTTAAGATCTCATTTATGAGTGTAGATAGCAGGAAATGAAGATGTTTGTAATTATTATCTATGGTAAAGCACAATCGTGACTGGAGGTGAATTACGCCGAGTAGATTTATAGACCCAATCAAAAGAAAAGTTCTTTTTATTTGCTTTAATGTTCTCATGCACAAACTGTTGTATCTAGAAATGCTATGCTGGAAAACAGATCTGGCTTACTTTTATAAGAGATAATGTCATGCTGGGCGCAGGGAGCATCCGGAAAGAGTGATTGACAAGGAAGCAGGGACCAACGGTGTCCTGCACACTACACTAAACAACGGACAGGGAGGCTCCGGTGGGCATGACAAATACACTGGAGGGTCCTGCTCATATGGAATGGGGGAGAGGTGACCTCCTGCACTCACCTAGGGCTGTGCCCTGATATCCCTACTGTCCCTATCTGGGTTCTTTCACCCTGTGGCTAAGAAGGATACCTAGTCCCTTGGTGGCCCTGCTTGTTAGCCCTCAATAGGGAGATGGCCGCTAGGAACACTAGTCCCAACCCCTGAACTAAAATCAACAAGGTGGTATGGAAAGACAGACAGGGCAACAACAAGACAACTTCACACCTGCTGCCTATCTCCTAGGGAGCAGATGACTTGGCAATGGTCAGTTCTCCACAGGTAGTAAGGCCAAAAAAGAGTTCAATCACCAGCAAGATATGCAGGATCATGTCAATATATAATGGAGATGGGAGTGATCACGAAGTAGCCCCAGCTGGAAAAGAAGTAGGGAGTTTGATAACAACAGAAAACTGGCATTAACTCCAAACCTGCCAAGGGAAAGAAACACATTTAATATGAAGTCTCAATAACAGAAAAGAGACAGAGGGTCCAACCAGTCATAAGTCTCCAAAGTAAGAAAGGCTATTGTGACAGATAATTAGAAAAATAATCCATTATAGTTTCCTGTAGAACATGCCCTAAATGCCCTAAATATAAAGGTTGGTGGATATGCAGAAAAAGTTTAACAACTTTTTAAAGGGAAACTGTTATTAGGAATACAGCTCAAAGGGAACTAATGGTAACAGATATCCATTTATATACTAAATTTTCCTAAATGTGTGAGTGGGGGTCTATATGTCTTTTAACAGTACGGTAATTAAAGAATCTTCAAACCCAGGACCAGACCACCAATAAAAGGACAATAAACCTATCACACTTCTTATCTCTGAACTGCCCCAGCTGCTCTCCCCCCTCCCAATCCTGACCACTATGTTCTGCTTCATGTCACTGGTGATATGGACTGCAAATATCCAAATCATCCAATTGTGTATAAATGTGTGTTCAGAATTCGTGTCATCATTAGCCTGATGAAGAGTCCTGAGCTGTCAGGAAAGCCGCTATTTGTTACCATCTTTTCAGTTCGCCATTAAAGATTATCAACCACTGAGGACTCTCTGATTTTAATATTTTTCTATCTACCCTCTAATGTGGTACAAACATATTTTACCTTTTACTTTCTAGCACAGAGGTCCCCAACCTGTAGCTCAGGAGCCACATGTGTCTTGCATGATCATGATGTGTGGTTCACGTCTGTCTGCCAGCTTGGCGCGGTAGCACCAGGTCTAGGAAACAATTATAAAGAGCAGATCTCCAGAAGTTGACTTTTGTGAGTCACTCCACATAGAAGTGGAGGTGCATATATTGGCCTTTGGGCTATAGAAAGAAATTAAGTAGGGTACACTGTAAATGGAGTAATACTACCCGTCTAAAGAAGGACTTAAAACAGAATGAGATAATGTGGTGGGAATGTTTGATGCGTTATTATCGATTGGGGTGAGGTGGTAATCCCTAGATGAAAGTATAATGCCTCTTTTTGCTTTAAAGTTTTGGCTGTCAAAATACTGGTCATTGGGATTCTGGGTCTCACAATTGTGATGTGGGGCAGGAGCTGGATGTCAGCAGTCAAGAGAGTCTTCATGGGGCTTGCGACGCTCTCTCCTGAGAAGAATGTGGCTCTCGAGATTAAAAAGGTTGGGGGACTATGTTCTAGCAGATGAAGAGGCATCAGAAAGACCATTGAAGACCATGTTTCCATGTCTTTATGCAGTCATAGTGGTAAAGTAGGGCTCTACCTTCTGGCCGGGTAGACGTCCAGCCGTCCAAGTAATTAATCGCAGGTCTTTACCAGGGACATCCAGCACAATCACGGCAGTGAAGTAAGGCTCTCCCTTCTGGCCTGATAGACGTCCTGCAGGTAAAGTAATTAATTGCAGTTCTCTACCAGGGACATCCGGCACAATCATGGCAGTGAAGTAGGGCTCTCCCTTATGGCCTGATAGACGTCCTGCAGGTAAAGTAATTAATTGCAGTTCTCTACCAGGGACATCCAGCACAATCATGGCAGTGAAGTAAGGCTCTCCATTCTGGCCTGATAGACATCCTGCAGGTAAAGTAATTAATTGCAGTTCTCTACCAGGGACATCCGGTACAATCACGGCAGTGAAGTAAGGCTCTCCATTCTGGCCTGATAGACGTCCTGCAGGTAAAGTAATTAATTGCAGTTCTCTACCAGGGACATCCAGCACAATCATGGCAGTGAAGTAAGGCTCTCCATTCTGGCCTGATAGACGTCCTGCAGGTAAAGTAATTAATTGCTGTTCTCTACCAGGGACATCCGGCACAATCACGGCAGTGAAGTAAGGCTCTCCCTTCTGGTCTGATACCTGGAGGTAAAGTAATTAATTGCTGTTCTCTACCAGGGACATCCGGCACAATCACGGCAGTGAAGTAAGGCTCTCCCTCTAGCCTGATAGACGTCCTGCAGGCAAAGTAATTAATTGCTGTTCTCTACCAGGGACATCCGGCACAATCATGGCAGTGAAGTAAGGCTCTCCCTTCTGGCCTGATACCTGAAGGTAAAGTAATTAATTGCAGTTCTCTACCAGGGACATCCAGCACAATCACGGCAGTGAAGTAAGGCTCTCCCTCTAGCCTGATAGACGTCCTGCAGGTAAAGTAATTAATTGCTGTTCTCTACCAGGGACATCCGGCACAATCATGGCAGTGAAGTAAGGCTCTCCCTTCTGGCCTGATACCTGACGGTAAAGTAATTCATTGCAATTCTCTACCAGGGACATCCGGCACATGCACAGTGACTGAAGGCATACTTGTCTCAGCATCTATTCTGGTGGTGATTTGTAATGATTTAATGAGCCTGCATTATGTTGATCAAGCCTGGAGGAGGACTGGCCAGGCTGATTTCCATGAAGAATTACTCCAATACTGTAACTACATACAGGCTTGGAAATACAGTAAAGCCTTCATCGTTCCTTCTGCGTGATCTGCTCCTGAGCAAATGTAAGACAAAGTCAATGGAATCCTTTTACTCGTAATTTTTATAGTAAGTTTCGTTTAACCATTTAAAATAGAAATGTCACTTGCCATGAATTTGTAATTTTTTTTTATTTGGTTTAAATGGTGCTGTTCTCCCTAATCTGGCGTTGTTTTCTTCTCATGTCCTTGGTTCTTGAGATATGGCCTAGTATGCTGTTTGTTTCAACTGAGCATTTTCAGTAAAATTTACCTGGTCATCAACTCCTTCCTGTGGGCATCTTCTTGATGACCACGTTCCCTAGGTTAGGCCTCCGGCACGCATGAGGTCTGTGCCGACACATGCAGAAGACATGAACATACTGGGAGACACATGAGTCCCTATGGCCCCCTTCAGATGTCCGTTATTCAGCAGGACTGTGTCGTTGTGTAAAGCAGATGTGTGTCCATGTGCTCCACATGGTGACATGTCTGTTTTTCAGCAGAAGCATGGACCCACGGACCGATTAAGCTCAATGGGTCCATGCAAAAACATCCCGCACATGGATGTCATTCATATGACATCCATATCTATGGACCAGAATTTATAAGCTAAAAAACAAAGAATTTTATACTTACCTCCCTCCAGGCCGCCTGCTGATTACTCTCATCAAATATTTGCTGATCTCAGAGAGAGGAACAGCAGCGCTGGAGGGATGTGAGTATGAAATGACAGGCTGTCCGTATGCTATCCACAGGTCCACGGATAGCACACGATGTGTGACACCATGGAAGTACCGCCCGCAAAAACAGCCTATCTCACACGTCCATGTTTTGCATGGAATTGTGAAACTGGCCTTAGCAACACTGTATTTATTTAAAGGAAAGCAAAGATCATGTCTCGGGAATTGAGAGGCACTGTAGCAAATCAAAAACTATGCCGGAATCAAGAGAATATTGGCATTTGTGGCTTTAAGTCTCCCCACCACTTGCAAGCTGAATTGGTGTGCCACTCTGTACAAGAAGAAAAGCTTTTCTCTTAGACTCCACTTTGCCTCTCATGCAGCCAGATCAGATGTCATAGTTTGCAATGACGAGACGCAATCACCCCAGAAACACCATGCCTGCAAACTGAGGTTCTGGTATAAATCCTAAATCATATGACAAGGTTTGTTAAAGGGCTGTTTTTGGCTTTAAGGCTGTGTGCACATGATCCGCATGTGACGTGTCTTGGATGCAGTGCTCCTGACCTGCAGGAACCCGCATGGGCACACAGGGAGACTGCAGCCATCCTGTACTCTTAGATCTGCTGTGGATACAGGGCGGCTTTACCCTGCTTTCACCCAATAGGGACAACTTCTTACTCCACAGTATGAAATTAACATGCTGGCAACCGGCACCGCAGCTGGGATAACACTGTGGCGGGAGAAGTAAGTCGGTCGACAGGGTAGGGGGTTACTCGGATACCAGGACATGTGGTCACTTCGATGGGGGATCACAGCTGATCTGTTCCTGGTTCTGTGCCCTGGACCCTCAATGGCGGGGATGACAGTGGGGGAGGTGATGACGATGGATGGGGGAATCTTAAAGTGACGCCACCTGTGGTACCTAGTAACATGAATACCAGCGCTGCGGCCGGCCGCTGAGGTGATGGAGGTGCAGCTCAGAATAGTACAGCTCCCCACAGGTGGAGCTTTACCTCAGGGTGGATGAGGGGAGTAGTTGTCCTCACTGTTTTGATGTTGAGGCCCTCTGGGCGCCAGAGGAAAGGAGCATAGACACCACTTCAACTCAAACATTTCTTCACTCGTACCGGCAGATGATGCAGTACACAGTACAGTCTGGTTTAGCGGGGACGTAGCCACAGATTTTGAAGTAACTTTGCAGAGTCTGTCGGTATTACCTTCTTACAACTTTCGGGGTCTGTGTTCCTCTTTACTCTCATTCACCACTCTGAAGAGCTCCTTCGCCAGTCCCCTGGTCTGTTACTATTGGGTACGGTCATTTCCTTACCGGTACGGACGAGAGTGAAAGCACATAAGCCTCCCGCCACCGGAATTCAGTCCTTTCCTTAATGTGTCCTGGACCTTTTTGGAACTGAGGAAGAGGTACAGTCTGTGGCGCTATAACTCACATCTGTCGGTCCCACAGCTTGACGGTTCACAGTCAGGGATAGACTTCTGAGCTCCACCCCCTGGACCTACTGAATATATGGTCCCTATGCTAAGGTGGCCTAGTCTATGGGTGCTTATGACAGACTCTGTATGAAACCCCATATCCATGGCTACAGAGGCACTACACTTTCTGTTTGGGGTGCAGTACCTCCCTGTGGCGCCTTCCCATAGGGGCGCCACAGAAGCACAGTGAGCATGGGATTTCTTGAAATCCCATCCACTGTGCCGGTACTGTACAACGCAGCATTTTGGACGTAGCGGCAATATGCTTCATCCAAAACACTGCAATTCCTGATCCTGTGCACACACCCTTAGGATTGCTAGAGATCAAGTCTACTTCCCCTCTGTAGAGACAATTTGCATATTTAATTTCCCAGAGGAACATTGCGTCTGAGTGTCCATGCCGGATTGGTGTGTCGCTATCCACAAGGAGAAAAGGTTTCCCCATAGACTTCAAAACCAAAGCACATTTTCACAGATTTACTCATCTTTAGCAAAAGACTATAAAAAAGTAATATTATCAATGGGACTTGGCAGGTGGAGACTTTCTTACATATTTTGTACGGGGCCCAGGAGCTTCATGTCACACTTGTGTAAGTAAAATTACTTTCTCCATCTTCAAGGTATATCCAGAAGAATTTCCTATGTATTATGAAGTCTTCGGCTGGGTGTTCCCTACTTTACTTTGGCATGTGAATTTGATTATAGGCCATCTGAAAACACGTAAAGACACAACAAAGGCCTGTAAAACGATTCCATGTTTATGTGTGCATGTATAATATAGGATTGGTTTATTATGTTTGCTTTTGTGTTGCTAAGAAACATTTACCCGCTATACCACGCTGTACCTCTTATGTAATGAACCCACACACAAAGATCAGAATACCTTGCAAGAAAGTGATGCAACACAGGTCAGGAACAGAGGTATCTGTACGTTCATGTTAAAAAAAAACTTCAAAAGACACAAAAACAAAACATACATTTTTATTTTTTTATTTCTTATTTCTGATCTTGATGACATAATTTATAATACCGTACTTAAACTAAACCTCATTTAAAGGGAACCGGTTACTTGATTTATCCTGCCCAAACCACAGTCGAAATCAGGGTCTTCCAGCAAGGTTGCAGCTTTTCAGAGAATACACAGATTCATTTCTTGGAATGTTTGACCTCCTCCATACCCTGTATCATACATACATATACAGAGATACACTTAAAAGTTTTTTTGTGAAAATGAGTTCCACAGAATTACTGATAAGCTATTGGATGGTGCCAGTCTAACTACCACAAAATTGTATACCCATTAGAATGGAGTATTCATTCATTTGTTATGTGTATTACGCCTCAAGATTCGATCCGGTGCCCCTGTGCTGTGTAATCAGTTTTCTTCTCTGCTGAACCACAGTAGGTTCTGTGTCTGTCCATGTGTTTATTATTTGGTACCTTTGCTTCATTCTTTTTCAGTTACCAAATGTTTTCATTTATTCATTTTGTTTGCCCTATCACATTGTGGGTGAGGCTATTTATAACTTCCCCTTGATGGTCTTTTGGATCCTGCTTGGAGTTACAGCTACACTGCCAAGAGTTTATGCATGACAAAAAGAGACCAGCTAGGGTTAATTTATTTGCTGTCACTTCTATTTTTCCTACTCTTACTTCTTGCCAATAGTTAGGTAGCAGAAGGTTATTCTTCCTTGCAATAGGAACTTCACTTCTGACACTTTATATGAATGTTGTATGCTTCATCTTTTAGGGTTCTCTTCTATGTCTACATGCCTTTACTATTCTGGGTCTTACAACTCAGCAGCTCCCCCTAGTTCATAAGGAGTTACAAGGAATGTACAACAGCCTCTTAGGCAGCCAGGTCCAAGTTGTGAGCCCCTAGTTTTGTAGTCAGGATTTATCCACATCACTCAGATGTCACCAGGGTCCATGGGCGTACCCAGCGTGGGGCAGGGGAACCTGTCACCCCCTTTTGCCAGTGGAATATCTACGGGAAACTGGCGGTGCATTTTTCCCGGGTGCAGCAGGGGGGGCACCACCTGGCCTCCTGCTGCAGCGTCCGAGGTCTCTCCCCGCTGGCCACATTTTCTGTCCCCCCCCCCGCAGTGTGAGCTGGCTTTTCGTTGCCCCCGCTATCAGCTGCCAGCGAGGGCAGAGAATCTGAAGCCGCCAACTCCTGCAGTCCATTGTACACGAAGCATCTATTAGACGCTCTGTATGTACAATGGAAGCTATTATTCCCGGCATTTCCGGGTCAGGGCCACGTCATCATGTCACCTGATTACACTGATGATGTCACCCGGCAGAGGCGACAGAAGAATGGAGCGCAGCATTCCCTACTGGAGCTGAGGAAGACAGGGGGCATTAACATAATTAGGGGAAGGGGGGCAGGGTTGGGGGGTTGTATGAGGAGCAGAGTGGGGGAGTATGATGAGCAAACTGGGGGAGAGTATAGGAGGTGTATGAGGAGCAGAGTGGGGGGAGTATGAGGAGCAAACTGGGGGAACATGGTTGGGAGAGAGTATGAGGCACAAGCTGGGGGAGTATGAAGAGCAAACTGAGAGGACAGGGTGGAGGGGGAGTGGATGGTGGGAGTATGAGGAGCAAACGGGGGGCAGGGTGGGGGGAATGGATGGGGGTGTTTGAGGAGCAAACTGGGGGGACAAGGTGGGGGAAGTAGGAGAAAACTGGGGGAGAGGGTGGGGGGAGAATATGTGAACCAAACAAGGGGAGAGGATGGGGGGAGTATAAAAGGAGCAAACGAGGGTGAGAGGGTGGGGGAGTGGTGTAAGTGCAGACAGCATGAAGAGTAAATGGGGATTTGAGGGCACAATACGGAGCAAGGGGAGATGGGTATAGACACAGTATGGGGAGGACAGTATGGGAAGCAAGAGGGTAAATTTGGGAATACAGTACAAGGAGTAAGGGAAAGATGGCTGCGGCACAGTATGTGGAGGGGGGATTATATGGATGTGGAGACAGTATGCGGAGTGAGGGGCATGGTTGCGACTCAGTATGCGGAGTGAGGAGGGATAGGTGTGGACACAGTATAAGAAGTTAAGGGGGTTATATGGGTGTGGATACAGTATAAGGAGTGAGGGGGGATGGCTGTGGCACAGCATGTTGAATGAAGGGGATTAGTGAGGACACAGTATGAGGTGTGAGGTGGATGGCTGTGGCACAGTATGTGGAGTGAGGGGGGATCGGTGTAGACACAGTATATGGAGTGAGGGGGATGGTTGCGGCACAGAATTAAGTGTGAGTAGTGTGGGGTTGTATGGAGAGGGGGCAGCATACAGGGACAGTATGTTGAGGATGGGGAGTTTGATGAGATAGAAAAGTATAACCAGTGGGCAGTATAGGGGGACATAGTGTCAAAGGACAGTGTGACCAGGGCGCCCAGTATGGAGGGAGAGGGCAGTGTGGAGGGCATGTGCCATGAGAGGGACATTGTGTAAATCATATTATGTGCAGGGAACAGTGAGGAGGAGCAATTATTTATTCTGGGGCACAGTGTGGGGCAGATATTTTTACTTAGGAGAATTTTGTCAATCCTGCTATTTATAAGGGTATCGTGCCAGGATGTCCTGCAGAAGACCAGAGAAGATGGACGTCTGCAGAGATGAACTGTGGATGTGAAAAGTCATCAAGGTGCCTGGACAAGATGAAGGAAAGAAATAGACGACTCCGATCGGAGACAACGCCATCTATAAGGTACCTGAATGCAAATGATTACTTGTGATAATGACTGATTCTCATGAGTACTGTGGTTCCTGTATGCCTCTATTGATGGCTGGTAACAACAACTCCCAGTACCCTTACCATTGTTAAGGATTAGTAGGAGTTTTAGGTTCATGCAGTACAAATGTGTAAAAATGTTTTTCTAATATCTAATGTGTGTCTCCTCCCTATGAAGCCTCCACCAGAGCATTCTGCCCCTGTCACTAGTCATTGCTATATTGACAATGTAGTTGGTGCTGGTGATAAAGGTGTTACATCTCCGCCAGAGGTTGCTCCTGCGGCTTCTGCTCCTGTCATTATGCACTTCTGCATTCACACAGTAAGTGGTGGTGGTGATAGTGGAGGAGTCTTTACATGAAATTCTGAGGAGTGGCTAGAACATTTGGTGTTTCACAGTCAGACAGTGTTAATATGTGGACTGTCCGGGTGGGGTCATTAGTTCTTGAGCTCCAGCCTATTGGAAAGCACCATACTTTACATTTACCTTCGGGGGTTTTTTATGCAAGCTGACAGAAATCATTTTTGGTTCCCCTGTTTTGCTTGTATTGTATCTAGTGTTAATCGGTTTGACCTCTCCTTGTTTTTTGGATTTTTCTTCTTTTTCACTATTTTGTACTTTGTGCCATATTGGTTTTTACCCGTCTCCCTAACCACACTATTGTCTTTGTCCCATTCTTGACCTCCAAGCTTGTCTCTGTTTAGTGACCATTCCTGCTTCTGGACTGCTTCTTATCCAATGGCAGTTACCTCCTGAACTCTGCAATAATTCCAGGTCCCAGTGTAGGAGTTAAAGGGTCTCAGAGTCACT
This sequence comes from Allobates femoralis, assembly GCA_033576535.1. Taxonomy (NCBI): domain Eukaryota; kingdom Metazoa; phylum Chordata; class Amphibia; order Anura; family Aromobatidae; genus Allobates; species Allobates femoralis. The sequence goes on along the minus strand of JARQOC010000002.1, from coordinate 48,123,496 downwards.
GTTGGTTCTGCCTAACTGAACGGCTTGACGGACGTCACACTCCCATTCAATTTCATCCCATTGCTTATAGTGTTTCCTTGCGCAAATGAGAATAAAGCTGATCCCTCTGCAGTCCATGCCTCTTCTGATATACAACAATATCCTGCTGACTTTACAAGCAGCCAATTGACATTTGTTGCTGGTATTTTGCCTATTCTACTTGTATTGACAAAAGTTTTTCACTCACTTGAACATTTGATGAATGCAGTTGTTGGTGCTCAGATGCATAACTTTTAGTGATGAGCAAATCAACTCGTCAGTGTTTGTTACTTGCACGAATAGTACAGTATTTTGCTACTCTGTATCTCTGTTGCTTGATAGTGATGTGCAGATTGTAAATGATCTGACCCAAATTGCTGACTACCTTCACTGAACAATGGGAGCTGGCACCCTAGTGAGAGCTGCTTGAATGGAAGGCTCTCACTGGGGAAGAGGTGGTATAGTGATGTGTTGTATGCTGTAAAAACACAAAAGAAAAAGTACACCCACCCTCCCCCAGAAATGCTCATTTTATTATTATTAATTTACTAGCTGTGAGCCCGATGCAAATGCATCGGGATTCTAGAACGTGCATTAATTTGATTATAGTAGTTATAGCTACTTTTTGGGGGAGTCCAATACTTTTTTTGGGGGGTCCAATACTTTTTGGGGGGTCCAATACTTATTGGGGCGCGTTCAATGCTTTTTGGGGTGCGTTCAATACTTATTGGGGCGCGTTCAATGCTTTTTGGGGCGCGTTCAATGCTTTTTGGGGCGTGTTCAATACTTTTTGGGGGGCGTTCAATACTTATTGGGGTGTGTTCAATACTTTTTGGGGCGCGTTCAATACTTTTTGGGGCGCGTTCAATACTTATTGGGGTGCGTTCAATACTTTTTTGGGCGCGTTCAATACTTATTGGGGTGTGTTCAATACTTATTGGGGTGTGTTCAATACTTATTGGGACGCGTTCAATACTTTTTGTGGCGCGTTCAATACTTTTTGGGGCGCGTTCAATACTTATTGGGGTGCGTTCAATACTTTTTGGGGCGCGTTCAATACTTATTGGGGTGTGTTCAATACTTTTTGGGGCGCGTTCAATACTTATTGGGGTGTGTTAAATACTTTTTGGAGTGCTTTGCTGGGCTAAACCTGAATGGTGCACAGGGGGTTAATCACATGTCAGGTCTGTGTGTGAGTGAAGATGTGCTGATTGACTCACTGGGTTGCAGCTGGGAGTGAGTAGGCTGGATAGGAACCTGCCAGGTGTCTGAGTGAGGAGAGGACGATTCAGAAGTTCAGAGCACTGCCATGTGAAGAGGTGCTGGAAGTGATCCGTCCTCAGTGGGTAAGTGATGGGAGCCTGCCAGCTGATGTGTGCATGGCAGCCAGTGTCCAAGGGCCAGGCGGTCACAGCTGACTTTGGGACATTGAGGGGGGGGGGGGGGGGGTTCTGTGCGGGTAGTAGTAGTAGTGTAGTAGTAGTAGTAGTAGTAGTAGTAGTAGGATGATGATGATGATGATGATGATGATGATGATGATGATGATGATGATGATGATGATGAGACTCGCAATGGCCTTGCGGCCATTGCTCGCACTACCCAGCGAGTCGCAATGAATCCCCATTGAAAGTATAGTGGGACGTGCGGCAGCTGAGGTAGCGACTCGCAATGGCCTCGCGGCCATTGCTCGCGCTACCTCAGCGGTAAATCGCTAACTTTGTAGCCGAGCCTCTGGTTCTATTTTCGGCCAGCGACTCGCAATGGCCGCTTCGCGGCCATTGCTCGCGCCTGGTGACGTCACAGCGTGACATAGCCACGGCGATTTCGGGGGCCGACACAAAAATGCCTACGGCAATTATAGAGTAGATATAGCACCATTAGTTCTATGGCGCTTTACCTGGTAGGAGGGTAGACGAGGACAAGTACAATATATTCATGTAGTCCATACAAACAGGAACAGGAGGGAGTGGAATCCTGTCCTCGAAGGCTCACAGTCTGTGGGGGACCGGAGGGGACACAGTAGGTGGAGCCCATCACTAATTGACTTGCTTTAGGCTCAAATTGAATACCCGAATAGCAAAAAGTATTTGGCTAGAGTATTCCAAATCATAATATTTCACTAATAACTTTCCATTTGTATATTTTTGTATTGACTTTGCACTTTGGGGGTTACACCGTTTAGAACGAGGAGCTCTTTGTATCTTGAGTCATAGACTACATTTCTAGAAATGGATTTGGAGAAGGCTTTAACCAAGATCATTTATTGAACAAAGCCATCCTCAACAATAGAAATGCATTGCTATTCTGAGCCATTCCTTAGCAGATTGCAGAGCATTTATATTTGTTTATCTCTGTCTATAGATCAATATGAAAAATAAATGTTCAATTAGGCTGCGCTTAGTCATTTTCACAAAAAATATTAGCAAAGTTCACAACAGGACATTCAATCCGAGGGCGAATGGTAAATAGACAAATGGACAAATTTACCATGTGTTTGTAGTCACATCTAATATGCTTGGCTAATTTAGTGACCCGATCCTCTACACGCTCTACTGACTGCTGGATGCAATTGATTGCTTTGATAAATGCTGAATTACCTTTAATGTAAATTTTTGATTTTTTTTCCCCATTCTGCTTAGTTAGTGGTTTGTAAGTGAATCCAAATATTTTTTCTTTTAACGTGTGCCATATGTCTTCATATTGTAGTGTTTTCTCCCCTTCCCTTGTTACTTAATCTCTTGCACATGACCGGCATACTTTTGTAACTATTTTCAATATAAAAGTCGGTGAACTTTATGTCACTGCCAATCTATATCTGAAGACCGGTTAGAGTCAAAGACTTCCAGTGACCGAACTGAGGAGGTCGGGGAAAAAACTGGGCCAAACTCTATTTTGTCTGTCTTTATATTTGTCAATTCATTTTGTTCTTCACTTAGTTCTAAGAAGGCGAAACATTAAACAATAACAAGAAAAGTGTTTTTGGTATCAGAGCCTTGGTTGATCAAAAGACACTTCCATGCTACGAGCTGAATGCTTCATGGAACAGCTCAAAAAAACATTAAAAAAGAAAACATTTATAAGAAACTGAGATAAGAAGGAATGTGAACATGAAATATGTGCTGGAAGGCAAAGCTGCAGTAAACATCGGGGAGGGGAGGCACGTGCCGAGAGAAAGAAGGAAGATGTGATGTTGAGACGTTCCAAGTAGAGTTCTTAGAAATTGTTGAGCTGGAGGTTTTCACAAAGGAAAGTCGCATTTATCTGTGAGGTAGGGAAGGATAAAGCCACCCATTATAGAAAAATGATGACCAAATGACAGTGATACCCTCTAAATTCCCATTTGTTCCTCCAGCGCCCAACTAGTCGAGAACTCATGTGCTTTGAATAGGGAAAGTAGATTGAAGGGGTTGTCCAAAGGTACAATAATTTTCATTCTGCATCCCAATCTATTTAGTGTCCTATTCTAATCCAATTTCTAGCATAATTGCATTCAAAATCTCTATCCTTACTTAACTACCCTATCTAACTGCTATTGTATTTATTTCCCCTATTTGCTCTTTGATGATGCTTCATTTGAGAATACACCAGTGCATGCTGGGATAATCAAACAAAGCACCATAAGGGGGTAGAGGCTGAGGTCCTGTAGGTTTGGAATTATTTTTCCCTTAATAATAAAGACCTTCATTTATAAACTGCATTTTGTGATACCTTTGACTGATATTTCAGTTTGTTTGGTGATCTGAAACATTTATGGGTGATAAACATGCAAAAGAATAAGAAATCAGGAAGGAGTTAATCACTTTTTCACACAGGGCCCTGTAGGTATAAACTGCATTTAGTGTTTACTTGCGTTATCTTTGTCAAATATATAAGTTTGTTGGGTGATCTGAAACATATAAGTGTGAAAAACATGCACCTATCCTGAAGCCAGCAACTGAGTTTGCCGTGCACCGGATTGCCAACACATGACATCACTACCATGCGACCCCTATCACAGATGCAGCAATGTCAGTTGCCAGCCAAATGCGGTTGTGACCTCTGTTACCACGATAGGTTCACCCCTGAATGAGGTCCAGGAAAAAATATGTTCCCCAAATGGCTGCGGATCCCTATTGGTTAGATGCATAGAAAATTCTTAGGGCAGATAAGCGGTGAAGGGGCAGAGACACACTTATGAGAGCTGTATGTGACATCATCTCATGCAGCTCGCATGACTTACCCGGCCCAGCCACTGGCTCTCTGGACAGGAACGTGAAGCTGCATAGTAACACAATCCGCTGATGCACTCCCGTTCAGAGAGGCGGTGGTCGCTACGAATGGGTCATGAGAGATGCATGCAAGGATCTCACATGCAGCTTGCATAAGTGTGTTTCTGGCCTGAAGAGGAATAGTTCAGATTGCTAAACAGTCATGTTTACATAAAGGATGGAAAAAAGGGCATTTTTGAAGGACATATTGACTTCACATCTCTTCAGCTTAGGAGGCTGGTAACCAGGGTAAACGTCGGGTAACTAAGCGCAGCGCTGCGCTTAGTTACCCGATGTGTACCTTGCTTACCAGCGTTCTCGCTGGTCCTGATCGCTGGTCAATCTGCCTGTTTGACAGCACACCAGCGATCAGATAACGATGTCCCAGTGATCCACAACGTTGGTTGGATTGCTGGAACATCAATAGGTGTAACGGGGCTTTTAGTTACCCGATGTATACCTTGGTTATCAGCGTTCTTGCTGGTCCCAATTATTCATTTTGGTAGCACCATTTATCCCATGGCACTTTACATGTGAAAAGGGCGTACATAGACAAGTACAATAAACATAAGCAATACAAGGCACACACAAGTACAGAAGGAGAGAGGACCCTGCGCACAAAGGCTCACAGTGTACAAGGGATTGGTGAGGATACAGTAGGTGAGGAGGGAGGACCCTGCTCATTTGGGCTCACAGTCTACAAGGGATAAGTGAGGATACAGTAGGTGAGGAGGGAGGACCCTGCCCATGAGGGCTCACAGTCTACAAGAGATGGGTGAGGATACACTAGGAAAGGAGAGAGGACCCTGCCCAAGAGGGCTCACAGTCTACAAGGGATGAATTAGGATACAGTAGGTGAGGAGAGAGGACCCTGCCCATGAAGGCACACAGTCTACAAGGGTTGGATGAGGATACAATAGGTGAGGGTAGAGCTGGTCATGCAATGGTTCAATAGACTGAGGGATACTGCAGGTTGTAGGCTTGTAGGAACAGGTGGGTCTTCAGGTTCCTTTTGAAGGTACGAGAGAGTCTCATGTGTTGGGGTAGAGAGTTGCACAGTATGGGGGAAGCATAAGAGAAATATTGTATGTGGTTGTGGGAAGAAGAGATAAGAGGGGAGTAGAGATAACACATTGATTCTTTTTCTAACACACTTAAAAGATTTTTGTGTTGTTTTTTAGGACATAAGCATCTGATGACACCACTTAATGAACTTTAGACCTGTTACTGAGTTTACAGTGAAGATGTCATTTACTGTATACGGTACTTATTTTGTAAAGTTATTTTCCACTATACACAACAGCGTCCTTCACAGGTCCGACTTTTCCCTATGCTCTTGGCCTTTTGTTCCTAGAATACTTAAACTCGAACATTTGCTCTCCTAGTGAACTTTACTGGACTTTTTATTATTTATAATGAACTTTAGCTCACAATTCTTTCCTTCAAGACAAAGAAACTCAATTTAAAAGTTTGATGTTTTTTTAGTAACCGGCCGCTATAGTTTATATGATGTTTGAGCTTTATTTTCTAAAATGAAATGTGAAAATGATTTACAGTGAAGTTGTGAACAAAGTCGTCCATAAATAAAGTAATATTTTTTGCGGTTGTAAGTGTTGACTCAATTTGGTCCCAGATGCATCTGACAACTGTTTTGCAGAAGAAAAGTAACACAAGTTACCTGTTGAAATTACTCTGTAGATTAGGTAATACCTTGGACGGCCTTGTAATAAATGATAAGGTTATTTATGAGGATGTCAGAAGAAGAGGACCGCAAAATAACAAGGGATTCGGGCAACTGTATTACCCTCACTGGCTACAGTAAGGCTTGGGATGGATGGATGCTTTGCAAAGAGAAAAATTAAATATTATCCTTCTTATCACATTGAAAGGGCTTAAAACATTGTGGTCAATTCATATACTTGCTGATATATATTTCTGTTAGATTTACCCAACGTTCCCCATGATCCACTCATCTGTTTTCCCTGATTAATTCATTATATGTCTATTTATACATTATGTTATAGTCATGTTTTATTTTAAGTTCAGTATAATAAATGTGATGTTTTATACATTTTGGGATCTAGTCCTCTTCCATCGTTGGTGGTTCTTCCTTCTTCTTTGTTGGTATCTACCTTTCTGACCAAGGGCGTCTTCGTGCTAAGGATAAGGAGTATACAGGATACATCCGTCTGGTGAGGTTACAACTTTCCCTTTTTTAAATAGTGTAAATGCACTAAGATGCCGTACATTAGGTTGGGGCAGATGAGCAGCTGACGGAGCGTTGTGCAGCAGCAGAACATACCTGCATTAAAGCTCACCAGTAAGTGGGGGAGAGCGCCACTCTATTTTGAAACACACTACCTTAAAGTTTCAGAGAAGACCTGAAAAACCATGCAAAATGCTCACACCTGATCTGCAATTTGGATAGATTGTACAAGATTAAACAGACAAGCTCAGTCACATGAGAGCACCAATGCTTCAGAACCTGCGAGGTGCTTTTATCTACAGTTAGGTCCAGCAATATTTGAACAGTGGTTGTGTCTTTGTGATTTGGGCTCTGCAGGCCACTTGATTTTATTTAAAACTAGTAAAAAGGCCCGATGCAATTGCATCGGGAGCGCAGTGAAATGAATTTTGTGTATAGAGGCGGCTGTGTGGGTCGCAGAGTATAGAGGCGGCTCCGTGGGTCGCAGAGTATAGAGGCGGCTGTGTGGGTGGCAGAGTATAGAGGCGGCTGTGTAGGTCGCAAAGTATAGAGGCGGCTCCGTGGGTTGCAGAGTATAGAGGCGGCTCTGTGGGTCGCAGAGTATAGAGGTGGCTGTGTGGGAGGCAGAGTATAGAGGCGGCTGTGTGGGTCGCAGAGTATAGAGGCGGCTCCGTGGGTCGCAGAGTATAGAGGCGGCTGCGTGGGTCGCAGAGTATAGAGGCGGCTGCATGGGTCGCAGTGTATAGAGGCGGCTCCGTGGGTGTCAGAGCATAGAGGTGGCTCCGTGGGTGGCAGAGTATAGAGGCGGCTCCGTGGGTGGCAGAGTATAGAGGCAGCTCCGTGGGTGGCAGAGTATAGAGGCGGCTCCGTGGGTGGCAGAGTATAGAGGAGGCTCCGTGGGTCGCAGAGTATAGAGGCGGCTCCGTGGGTCGCAGAGTATAGAGGCGGCTCCGTGGGTGGCAGAGTATAGAGGCGGCTCCGTGGGTCGCAGAGTATAGAGGCGGCTCCGTGGGTCGCAGAGTATAGAGGCGGCTCCGTGGGTCGCAGAGTATAGAGGCGGCTCCGTGGGTCACAGAGTATAGAGGCGGCTCCGTGGGTCGCAGAGTATAGAGGCGGCTGTGTGGGTCGCAGAGTATAGAGGTGGCTCCGTGGGTGGCAGAGTATAGATGCGGCTGTGTAGGTGGCAGAGTATAGAGACGGCTGTTTGGGTGGCAGAGTATAGAGGCGGCTCCGTGGGCCGCAGAGTATAGAGGCGGCTCCGTGGGCCGCAGAGTATAGAGGCGGCTGCGTGGGTCGCAGAGTATAGAGGTGGCTCCGTGGATAGCAGAGTATAGAGGCGGCTCCGTGGGTCGCAGAGTATAGAGGCGGCTGTGTGGGAGGCAGAGTATAGAGGGGGCTGCGTGGGTGGCAGAGTATAGAGGTGGCTCAGTGGGTCGCAGAGTATAGAGGCGGCTCCGTGGGTAGCAGAGTATAGAGGCGGCTTCGTGGGTGGCAGAGTATAGAGGCGGCTCCGTGGGTCGCAGAGTATAGAGGCGGCTCCATGGGTCGCAGAGTATAGAGGCGGCTCCGTGGGTTCGCAGAGTATAGAGGCGGCTCCGTGGGTCGCAGAGTATAGAGGCGGCTCGATGGGGGTCGCAGAGTATAGAGGGGCGGCTCAGTGTGGTCGCAGAGTATAGAGGCGGCTGTGTGGTGGTCGCAGAGTATAGAGGTGGCTCCGTTGGGTGGCAGAGTATAGATACGGCTCGTGGGTCGCAGAGTATAGAGGCGGCTCGTGGGTGGCACAGTATATAGGCGGCTCCTGGGTCGCAGAGTATAGAAGCGGCTGCGTGGGTCGCAGAGTATAGAGGCAGCTGTGTGGGTCGCAGAGCATAGAGGGGCTCCGTGGGTGGCAGAGTATAGAGGCGGCTCGGGGGGTGGCAGAGTATAGAGGCGGCTCTGAGTGGGTGGCAGAGTATAGAGGCGGCTCCGTGGGTGGCAGAGTATAGAGGCGGCTGTGGGGTGGCAGAGTATAGAGGCGGCTCCATGGGTGGCAGAGTATAGAGGCGGCTCCGTGGGTGGCAGAGTATAGAGGCGGCTCCGTGGGTGGCAGAGAATAGAGGCGGTTCCGTGGGTTGCAGAGTATAGAGGCGGCTCCGTGGGTGGCAGAGTATAGAGGTGGCTCCGTGGGTGGCAGAGTATAGAGGCGGCTCCGTGGGTGGCAGAGTATAGAGGCGGCTCCGTGGGTGGCAGAGTATAGAGGAGGCTCCGTGGGTAGTAGAGTATAGAGGCGGCTCCGTGGGTGGCAGAGTATAGATACGGCTCCGTGGGTCGCAGAGTATAGAGGCGGCTCCGTGGGTGGCACAGTATATAGGCGGCTCCTTGGGTCGCAGAGTATAGAAGCGGCTGCGTGGGTCGCAGAGTATAGAGGCAGCTGTGTGGGTCGCAGAGCATAGAGGCGGCTCCGTGGGTAGCAGAGTATAGAGGTGGCTCCGTGGTGGCAGAGTATAGAGGCGGCTCCGTGGGTGGCAGAGTATAGAGGCAGCTCCGTGGGTGCAGAGTATAGAGGCGGCTGCATGGGTGGCAGAGGCGATTTTTGCAGCGAAAATAAAATCTGACAGAATCAGATCGAACTGAATCGGATGGCATTTAGTGCACATCCGATCCGACCCGATCAATTTAGCATGGGGCCCTATGGAGAAGGGTCCGAGGAAACATCTGATGTCTCCTCGAACCCGATTTTACTGTACCAAGCATGCTCAGTACAGTAAAACGTCTCCAAACAGGAAGGCAGGGGTTAAAAAAAAAAAAAAAGGTTATGCTCACCTCACCCCGAGCCCCCGCCGTCTCCCGCCGTCTTCCTGCAGGCTCCCGGTGTCTGCACAGGTCTTCTAATGCAGTATAGGACCTGCGGTGATGTCACAGTCACGTGACCGCAGGTTACCATGGAGTAACCTGGTGTCACGTGACTGTGGCATCACTGCAGGTCCTATACTGCAGTAAAAGACCTCTGCAGACACCGGGAGCCTGCGGGAGCCACCGGGAGCCTGCAGGAAGATGACGGGGGCTCGGGGTGAGGTGAGCATATATATTTTTTTTTTAATGGTAGTGCGGCTACGGCTCACGATGCCGCTGCTCGTCATCGCTCGCAGTGCCGCAAGGGAGCTTGGGATTCGGCTACAGTGCCCGAATTCCAAACTCCCAATTATATAAGTAGATGAGATACAGCTGAAATGTAGAATTACAGGTTTAATTAAAGCAGGTGAAGAAAAATAACCTGTGAAACATTTAGGAATCTCAGTCACTTCTCTACAAAGCCTCCTTATTTCAGAGGCTCAAAAATATTTGGACAAATTTAATTTGCAATAAATAAATTGTTCATTTTTAACACTTTGTAGAGAATTCTTTGCAGGCAATGACTGTCTGATATCTGGAAGCCATGAATGTCACCGGCCTTTACTGCAGGTAACTACAGTTGTTGCTTGTCTGTGTTGCTTTAAGTTTTGTCTTAGGCTTGAGAAATGCAACTCGATGGGTTTGGGATCTGATGAATAACTCAGCCATTGAAGAACATTCCAATTCTTTGCCCTAAAAATGTATGGGTTACTTTTGTAGTATGTTTTTGTTCGATGTCTATCTGTCTCTGAAGCGCCGTCCATTCAATTTTTCTGCATTTGCTTGAATCTGAGAAGAAAGTATCCCACTATCACCCTTCAGAATTGATTTGGCTGCTTCTGTCTTAAGTCACGTCATCTATAAACACTAATGACCCAGGGTCATTAGAAGTCCTGCATGCCCGAAAATGACACTCCTCCACCATGTGTTACAGAAGACGTGCTGTGCTCTGGATCATGAGCTGCTCCAAGTCTTCTTCATACTTTCTTCTTCATTCTAGCACAGGCTGTTCTTAGTTTCATGTGTCTCAATTATGGTTTTACAGAACTGGGCGGCTTCTTTAGATGTTTTCTGACAAAGTCTAATCTGTGCTTTCTATTTTTAATGCTGATTAATGGTTTGCACCTTGTGGTGACCCCCTACATTTTCTCTCATGACGTCTTCTCTTTATGATAGACTTAGATAGTGAACACCTACTTGTTCTAGAGTGTCCTTCACTTGGGTGGATGTTATGATGGTGCTTTTCTTCACCATGGAAAGGATTCCGCGATCATCCACCACTGTCGTCTTTTTATGTTCCCAAACTCACCAGTGTGCTCTTTTTTTACAGAATGTTCTAAACTGCCACTCCTAACATTTCTATTATATTTCTGATGTATTTCTTCTTTTTTTAATATTACGGATTTTCTGCTTCTCTTCCATCTAGAGCTCCTTTGACCGCATGTCGTGTGTTCACAGCAACAATTTTCATGTGCAAATGCCACACCTGGAATCAGCCCCAGACCTTTCACCTGCCTAATTGATCATGGATTAACAAGGAAATAGCCTATACAGCCCAATAAGGGGATTTTGAGATATTTTTCCAATTACTTTTAGTGCCTTTAAAAAGAGCCATCTACTTATTGAAAAGCTGTAATTCCTAAACCCTTACTCCAATTAGAATACAAATATTGTTAAAGTAAGCAGAGAGTAGGCACTTTAAGCTCATATTAATTATATAACTATATCTTGAATATGTTTTGGTAGATAGGTCAAATGCCAAAACCTGTGTCACTGTCCAAATATTTTTGGATCTAACTGTAGGTCACTGTATGTATTATATACACTGTATGCAGAATTATTAGGCAAATGAGTATTTTGATCACATGATACTTTTTTTGTCCTACTCCAAGCTGTATAGGCTTGAGAGCCAACTACCAATTAAGTAAATCAGGTGATGTGCATCTCTGTAATGAGGAGGGGAGTGGTGTAATGACATCAACACCCTATATAAGGTGTGCTTAATTATTAGACAAATGCCTTTCTTTAGGTAAAATGGGTCAGAAGAGAGATTTGAGGGGCCCTGAAAAGTCCAAAATTGTGAAATGTCTTGAAGAGGGACGCAGCAGTCTTGAAATTGCCAAACTTTTGAAGCGTGATCACCAAACAATCAAGTGTTTCATGGCAAATAGCCAACAGGGTCGCAAGAAGCGTGTTGGGCAAAAAAGGCTCAAAATAACTGCCCATGAATTGAGGAAAATCAAGCGTGAAGTTGCCAAGATGCCATTTGCCAAAAGTTTTGCAATATTTCAGAGCTGCAACGTTACTGGAGTATCAAAAAGCACAAGGTGTGTGATACTTAGGGACATGGCCAAGGTAAACGAGGCTGAAAAATGACCACCTTTGAACAAGAAACATAAGATAAAATGTCAAGACTGGGCCAAGAAATATCTTAAGACTGATTTTTCAAAGGTTTTATGGACTGATGAAATGAGAGTGACTCTTGATGGGCCAGATGGATGGGACAGAGGCTGGATCAGTAAAGGGCAGAGAGCTCCACTCCGACTCAGACGCCAGCAAGGTGGAGGTGGGTACTGGTATGGGCTGGTATCATCAAAGATGATCTTGTGGGACCTTTTCGGGTTGAGAATGGAGTGAAGCTCAACTCCCAGACCTACTGCCAGTTTCTGGAAGACAACTTCTTCAAGCAGTGGTACAGGAAAAAGTTGGTATCATTCAAGAAAAACATGATTTTCATGCAGGACAATGCTCCATCACATGCATCCAACTATCCACAGCGTGGCTGGCCAGTAAAGGTCTAAAAGAAGAAAAAATAATGACATGGCCCCCTTGTTCACCTGATCTGAACCCCATAGAGAACCTGTGTCCCTCCTAAAATGTGAGATCTACAGGGAGGGAAAACAGTACACCTCTGGGAACAGTGTCTGGGAAGCTGTGGTGGCTGCTGCACGCAGTGTTGATCATAAACAGATCAAGCAACTGATAGAATCTATGGATGGAGGCTTCTGAATGTCATCATAAAGAAAGGTGGCTATATTAGTCACAAATTTTTTAGGATTTTGTTTTTGCATGTCAGAAATGTTTTTTCAAAATTGTGTGCAGTTATATTAGTTTACCTGGTGAAAATAAACAAGTGAGATGGGAATATATTAGGTTTTTATTAAGTTGCCTAATAATTCTGCACAGTAATAGTTACCTGCACAAACAGATATCCTCCTAAGAGCCAAATCTAACAAAAAACACTTCCAAAAATATTAAGCTTTGATATTTGAGTCTTTCGGGTGATTGAGAACATAGTTGTTTATCAATAATAAAAATAATCCTCTACAATACAACTTGCCTAATAATTCTGCACACAGTGTAGTATATTGTATACCGGTGAGGGAAAATAAATAAATGTAAACAGATAAAGTATCTACGCACTTTAGTACTTGGTGTCACATCATAAGATACCAGTATTTGAGATGTCGGCACCAGACTATGAATAAACAGTGTAAGAGGCCAATTTCAATAAATAATTCATATATCTCTTCACACCAGATTATTGGCATTAATGACAATATCATCTACAAGTAGTTTAAAGTACAAACTGGAAAATAAGATATGTTTGTTGTTGAGACATGAATGCATTATGCTGATAAGACTCACCTCACTATCTCGATGAGGGATTATACATGATTTATGCATCCAACGTAACATTGTCAATTGAACATGAGCCAGCATGAAACGGCAACATACTTGAATGTAGAGATAACCTGAAAGCTTTCAATCAAAGCCAAGAGGAAGATGTTGTTGTTATGACAATCAATGTAATAATCAGAAGAGATATTAAGAAAAAATGTACAATTACCATAATCTTGTATGCTAATTTATCTCATTCCCATGGATATACTAAGCGATTACATATATTCCTATGACTAGATGTTGTTGTAAATAATGTACTTACGTCCCGGAGCTTCATATGATCACGGAAAAACAAAGCATAGCTATGAATTCAGCTCAGGGGGGCCAATACCCCGTAACCGTGATAACAACTATGGGGGCATACCCAGATCACGAGTATATAGGAACCTCAGCAGATGACTGACCTGTTATGGAAAGTAAATCATTGTACAAGGACCAACAGTGATATTGATGGTGACCATATTTATATATACTAGTCCTGCAGAACATATAACAGATTACGGTACAGTGATATACATAGACTCACAGGTGACATTCTTTCTGATGGAATCACGGCTCTCGTACAAGATGGTTGTTTTGCTTCAAAGTGAGTTTATTTTGCACAATCAATAGTGGAAGAACGACAAGCAGTGGTAAACGTTTCCGCCAACTAAGGTCTTGTTCCCAACGTCACTAGAATCAAAAACAAAGTATAAAAATGAATATCTTACAAAATCTACAGTGATACATTTGTTATATACAAAGTTTTGTATGAGTGCCGTGAATCCACTAACTTATGACTGTAGGTCCAAGGATCTGTCCCACGAGCACCGTAACCGACACAGAGTCGTGTGCTGGTCATCAACTATAAGACAATTCTTTCTGATGGAGTCATACACTTTTCCCATCTTTTCTATTACTCCCAGACCAACACCATGACTTCTTCTCGGCACGGCATTCCAGTACTTTCCCCATCAACCTGTACAAACTACTCAATCCTAATGTTGAACCAATGGGGCTGTAGATGTCCTTATTATTACACCTGCTGTGTAGTAGAAAAAAAAGGAATCCTATACATAACCATGTAAAATCCATATCCATATAAAAAAGTGATTTCCAATCAATATCTGATCTACTATATGTAGGTGTGCAACTCAACATTCTCACCAATCTCCTCTCCCATATGGCAGCCACAAGTCTTCAGTTGCGAAGCAACACAGCTCCATCAAAATATAATGACAGTGGCCATTGCTGCTCATCTGCCTCTTTTTCGAATCAGTAGGCCATTAACATAAAAGTCCCAGACAACCGGTTCGGCATAAGAAAAAAAATTGCTGCATGCTTAAATTGGCAGCGTATATTGGATGGCACACACCCATTCAAGTCTATGGATGCGTGGAAATCATCACACTGCACTTGGATGTCATCTTAGAGTAGTCTGATATACACAGACAATGGAGAAAATGGGGAAATTTTGTTCTTCATCTTCTCTCAACCTATGCTCTAATTTCCGTAACCAAGAGAATTGGATCACAGTAAATGAAATATGGTACAAACTCTTAGAAAGTTAGAGCAGAGTTTCATTGACATAATCAGCCTTGAATGAGAGAATCTATGTTAGTGTGTACGAGCCCATAAAGGAGTATTCCAGTCTAAAATTATAATTCTGCTATCAGTCTGTGTAGTATGCATATTCCCAGACAACCCAACAAGTGAGTGCGGCCTCGCTCAGTATAACTGTATGGAGCAAGGCTGTGCCCACTGGTTGGCCATTCCTACTATTCAGACACACTCACACCATACACTTGTATTGAGCGAAGCACACCCACTAGTCAGACACACCCACTCCATATACTTGTATTGAGCAAGGCAAACCCACTAGCCAGACACGTCCACTCCATACACTTGTATTGAGTGAGGCATACCCACTAGTCAGACACCCCCAATCCATACACTTGTAATTAGTGAGGATGCACCAACTAGTCAGACACATTCACTCCATACACTTGTATGTAGTGAGGCATACCCACTAGTCAGACACGTCCCCTCCATATACTTGCATTAAGTGAGGCACACCCACTAGTTAGACATGTCCACTCCATACACTTGTATTGAGCGAGGCACACTCACTAGTCAGACATGACCACTCCATATAGTTGCATTGAGCGAGGCACACTCACTAGTCAGACACACCCACTCCATACACTTGTATTGAGCAAGGCGAAGCCACTAGTCAGACACGTCCACTCCATACACTTGTTTTGAGTGAGGCACACCCACTAGTCAGACACACCCACTCCATATACTTGTATTGAGCAAGGCAAACCCACTAGTCAGACACGTCCACTCCATACACTTGTATTGAGCGAGGCACACCCACTAGTCAGACACACCCACTCCATACACTTGTATTGAGCGAGGCACACTCACTAGTCAGACACGTCCACTCCATACACTTGTATTGAGTGAGGCACACCCACTAGTCAGACACGTCCACTGCATATAGTTGCATTGAGTGAGGCACACCCACTAGTTAGACACATCCACTCCATATAGTTGCATTGAGCGAGGCACACTCACTAGTCAGACACACCCACTCCATACACTTGTATTGAGCGAGGCACACCCACTAGTCAGACACGCCCACTCCATACATTTGTATTGAGCAAGGCTGCGCTCACTAGCTGGGAACATGTATATCACGTAATTGTGGTCCGATCCCAGTTTAGAAAACGGCAAATCTGTGCAGCTGCCAGTGGAATCCGTAGGAGGATTGATAAGTCTGCAGCTGCATATAGTGACTTCAGAATAATGACTGGACAACACCTTTAAACTAAAGTAAGAAAGTTGCCAGTTTCATACCTTGCTGTGAATCAAGATCACTAAAGGATTCCTGGCAACTCATCCGCTCCCATATTCTCTAATACATAAAGGCTCCAGAAGCCAAATATTACAAGATGTTTAATGAAACCATATTAGAAAAATGATTTTTTACCTAGGAAGGTTCTGCATACTGACAATCTGTATTTTCTTCAAGAACATTTAACTTTTCAAGTTTTGCGTATTTATTACTTGCTAGAATCTGTCATCAATTAATTAAATACAGCTCTGCTCTCTTTCTGCCACCCTGGTGTTTGTGAATCGCACTTATAGTGTTTGATACAAGAGTTTTTAAAAATAACTTTAAAAAATAAAAATACACCAAATTCCCCTGGTCTTAATTAGAAGTTTAACAATTGTGCGCAGAAAACAAGACGTAGCAAATCTGCAATTTTTCTCAAGTCTTCTGATTATATTGCTGTGAATGACAACCTGTTACATTCAAGCAGATGAACAAACTGCATGTGTTACATTGTAACAAGGTAAATGTTAACATTCACAATGTTGTATAGCATATGGTGCAACAATATGAGCTACTACTAAATGGATACATTAATAGATCAATTTTTATAGAGCACCATCCACAATCTAGTAAAGTTCTATATTACAACCGGTTTGTCAAGAAGGGAATAGATACCCCTCGGGAGTCACTTCTACAACAGCTAGGAACATTCACCATAGTTATATGATATAAAAAATTAAACTTAAAATGATGAAAATGATGAGTATTTTTTCATTAGATGAGTAGTACATCAATTTAGATAAGAACTATGTAAATACCTAATCTCTCTTGTGATGCTGCTGTTCAGAAATCAATCATTGCTAATTTATTGTCTAGTATAATATTTGATCACACTACTTTTCATGAAAATAAGCCCTGCCATGATTTTGTAGGATTTGTAAAATATAAGACCTACTCCAAAAATAAGCCCTAGGGGACAGAGTCAGGGACAGTGTTAGTGGGTGGATGGGGGCTCAAACTGAACAACTGATCACGGACCCCACGCTCCTATGGGCTCCCAATGGTTTTATCCCAAGTTTGAGATTGCTTAAAGGGGAACTCCAGGGAGATAAACTTTTTAGTACATTTACTGCCCTCTTAGGGCCTTTTCACATCAGCGGCTGACCGCGGTTTTTTTTCGCGGCCGCACCTGCCGCAAGTGCAAAACCGCACTTGCCGCACCTGCCGCAAGTACGCCTATGCTTTGCATGGCGTTTACCGCAACCGCGCCGCAAAGGCAGCCGGTATGCGGTAATCGCGGCAGATGCGGTTTTTTCACCGCATCTGCCGCGAATTTCAAAAAACGCTGATGTGAAAGGGCCCTTACATGATGAAGCAGAGCTGTATACTGCAGTTCTAGCATTTATAGATCTCTTATAAATCAATAAAATCATACCTGCTTCTTTGATCTCCCCCCTCCTTCATGGGACAGAAAATTGAGAGCTTCATGCAGGGGTAGAGAACAGGTGGGGTGTTAGGGGTGTGGACCCCAGGAGCAGCAGGATCATTATACATTCCAGTGAGGAGCGATGATCATGCATTGAAAGTTGGAGGGATAGGAAGATACCATGTTCTTATGGGGGAAGGAAGACCATGCAGAGCTGAATGGATCAATATAATTATTTGCCTCTGTTCCTAACCTCACAATAACAGTACACATTATGCATTGTCATACAGCAGAGGATCACAGCGTGTATCTGTATCTGCTTGGTGACATGATTGCTATTTCAAGCCTGGACCCCCCTGACACATAGGATGGTATATCAGGGACAAGATTGTATGTGTGAGCATGGGGCCGGTGGGTAGCCATGTCCCCTGCCATGCCCCCTTCCTATACAGAAATGTGAGGGGGCTGGAATGCAGGCTGATCCTGAAGCTCCCAGCATCTACACCCCCGACACACCTCCTCTCCTCACCAGCAGTATGAGACTGTCAGGCTGAAAATTCTCTGTTCCATGAGGGTGGGGGTCAGAGCAGAGGAGCAGGTATGATTTTATCGATTTATGAGAGATCTATAGATCCTAGAACTGCAGTGTACGGCTCTGCTTCATCATGTAGGAGGGCAAGGACTGTGCTAAAAAGTTTTCTGGAGTTCCCCTTTAAGGACCTGTGGTGACATCTTGATCATGTGAACATGAAGTCACCAATAGTCCTTTAACTGTTGGAATGTGGATAAAGGGAAGAAGAGATAGGCTGGTATGCAGGGCAGGCATAATAGGGAATGTGTTCGGAAACTGAGCAATTGATTAGGGCTTGCTCAAGATGGTAGAAATCAAGTCTAGTTACCATATCAGTTTGAAATTTAGAGTAGCACCTTCTTAGGATAAATATAATAAAAAACAAGCTTTATTGTATAAATTATTAAAAAGGGATCCAACAGACAAAGACTAAAATATTCAGAGGATCATTCACAGAACCTAATACCAACAATTTTCTAAAGGACCTATATATTCCTAGGGAAGCCCTACCTAACAATGAAGGATTTTCACCATAGTTTTGGGTGCCCCCATTCCTCGGAGGCTGACCCTGTAGGACAACCCTAGTTTAGGCGGGACCATATGATTGGTAGAAAAACCTCCTATAGAGCCAACTTAACTCAATGGTGAGACTCTGGAGGTTTACACTTGTAGGTTGGTTCATGTGTTCCAATTGATGATTTAAAATTCTCTGTGTGCTTGACGCGTTTCTCCCCTACGTATGGTGAGGGGTTCCTCAGAAGAACTGTTCGCCTTATTAAATGGATGGTTGGACTAGTCACATAATATTGTTGCAGTAGATCCAAAGCATAGGAAATAGCATCCAGGCAGAACAAGAACCATGTAAACAGAAATTGCACCGAAAAATAGAGAACTTCACACCACAGGTAAAATATAACTCCAGGAGGATGTAGATACAGTTTTGCACCTGCTCATGGAGGCCAAATATGGACCAGTATATATGCTGGGAACACTTCAACATTACATTGTGTTGTTAAATGTTCTCTTTATTTTTTTTGAGCAGTATATATAGACAGGCTTTCATCATGACCAGCATTAGATATATCACAGCATAAAGGCTAGACTTCACAGGGGAGTCTATTATGGACCTGGTATCAGTGCAGAAAAACTGCCTCTGGATGGAGCCCCTGTGGTGGATATCACAAGGGCTCCATCCAGAGGTGCTATTTATGAAGGTGTTACTCTAACTTTCAATTGATTAGGGTCCTTACTTTCTAAAGTGCCCTCAGCATTTCTATTCTGAAGTTCAGTGCTTAAGGACCTTTGGTGATATCACGGTCATGTGACCATGAAGTTACCAAGGTCCTGAACAGGAGACAGGTTGGTCTCATATGCAGTGTGTGTATATTTCAAGTATGTTTGTGTGTTGACATAATTAAATTTGAATAATTATTAATTTTTCATTCAAGAATAAATGTGGATTGGAACTCATTAAAATAAAAAAAAATATCACCGGAAAAAAAGTAGTAATGAATGGCTGTCTATGGCTCTCCGTTCTGCTGAAGCAGACACCGGTATTCCGCTTCTGCAGAAAATCACTAAGATTTTAGCGATGAGGCTGAAAACATCTATGTGTGACCCTAGCCTAATAGAAGCTTTCCTGAGGCATACCACTTTGTGAGAATCATCTGCTTGGAGGTGAGAGGGAGTTATCCCTGGGTTATATAGGAGCAAGGGCAATGTTGGTGGCCCAGACATCTCCATCTTTAGGGGTAACTCTGGGATCAGGTATCATCTAGGGAACCCCAGTCTCCTGCTTCTACCCCCATCATGCAGTATTAGCATTAACAGGTACAACTCTTTCTTCAGAAGGTGCAAGCGTAGATGAGAAGCCAAATTCTCACCATGCTTGCGCAGGTGTGGTGCATTATTGCTAAAGATTTGTATAATTTTTATTATTTTTCAGCTGTTCTACAACGTCATTGTCACCTTTAAAGAACATGCTGTTTGGATAAAGATCAATTTTTATCGTATCCAAATTTAAAAAACAATAACATTCAGCTATATTCGCAGAGCCCCCTTAAATCAAATTTAATATGTTAGAGTTGAATTAATATACATATTTTTATGTAGAATAAATATGAGCTTAATAAAAAAAATTGCAAAATATAGAGCCTCACCCTCCTGCGGATGATGTGTACTGATATATATGTTTAATGCAAACATCTGTCACCTCATCAGCAGGCTGAAATCATCCTCAAATTGCCCACAGTGATCATCATAAATATTCTCTAATGGCTTGTGTGGAGCTTAAATGTTTTTATTTTTTAAGATTTGGAGCAGTTAAAACATACTGGCCTGAAAAGTAATTATGTTGTAGCACAGAGATGAAGAAAACGGAATATTTCATGAAGGTAATGGAAATTCCTTCTAAGTCATCAGTCTCCGTATTTATCACATCACTAGAGATTAAACTTTTAAGCCTTGTTCACTTTGTGCCTCATGACTACACCGGTCTGCATTACTGTATATGTGTCTGGCATAACTTATAACTACTGGTCAGGAGCGGACGTTAAACACTCTGTGCAGGTCTGATGTCTGTCCCCAGTAGAGTAGCTACCAAGGAGGAGGCAGAGGGGGTTGTTGCCCTAGGCCCTTCACTCACTTAAACTTTATGGTGGAACAGAGAGATTTGCTTCACTTACCGCTCTCCGCTCTGTAAACTATTATTATTTATTTATATAGCGCCATTGGTTCCTTGGCGCTTTACATGTGTAATGGCAGAACAAGGACGAGAACATAAATAATGACGACTAAATCACACAGGTACATTAGGGCAGAGATCCTGTCCACAAGGGCTCACAGTCTATAGGGGATGGGTGGGAGACAGTAGGAAGGGGAGAGGTGAGATAGTGCAGCGGATTAGGTCTCAGTGTGGGTTGTAGGCTTGAAGGAAGACATGGGTCTTCAGGTTTTTTCTTGAAGGTTCCCAGGGTAGGGGAATGTCTGATGTGGTGTGGAAGAGCGTTCCAGAGTATGGCGGATGCACGAGAGAAGTCTTGTATGCGGTTGTGGGAGGTGGAGATGCGGGGGGAGAAGAGAAGGAGTTCTTGAGAGGAGCGCAGATTGCGTGACGGGTGGTATCGGGAGATCAAGTCGGAGATGTATGAAGGGGACAGATTGTGGATGGCCTTGTATGTCAGGATTAGGGTTTTGAACTTAGATCTCTGGGAAGTAGGGAGCCAGTGGAGGGCTTGGCAGAGGGGGAAGACAGGGGAGTAACCGAGCAACAGGTGGATGAGTCGGGCAGCGGAATTAAGGATAGTTCGGAGAGGTGCGAGGGAGAAAGTGGGGAGGCCGCTGAATAGGAGGTTGCAGTAGTCGAGGTGGGAGGTAATGAGGGCGTGGACAAGCATTTTAGCAGTGTCATGGTCAAGGAAGGAGCAGATCCATGAGATGTTTTTAAGCTGGAGGTGGCAGGATGTGGCAAGGGCCTGGATGTGTGGCTTGAAGGAGAGGTCAGAGTCGAGGATTACCCCGTGGCACTTGGCATGGGGGACGGGTGAGGGTGTGCAGTTGTTGACAGTGATGGTTAGATCGGGTAGGGGGGAAGAGCGACTTGGGGGGAAGACAATGAACTCTGTTTTATCCATGTTGAGTTTGAGGAAATGAGTGGAGAAGAAGGATGAGATGGTGGACAGGCAGTGTGGGATTTTGGATAGCAGGGAGGTGATGTCAGGGCCGGAGAGGTAGAGCTGGGTGTCGTCAGCGTAGAGGTGGTATTGGAGGCCATGGGATTCAATGAGTTGGCCTAGGCCGAGAGTGTGGATGGAGAAGAGGAAGGGTCCCAGGACTGAGCCTTTGGGAACTCCAACATATAGGGGGTAGGGGAGGAGGAGGTATGGGAGTGGGTGACGCTGAAAGTCCGGTCTGTTAGGTACGAGGAAATCCAGGAGAGGGCTAGGTCAGTGATTCTAGAATTTGAAGCAGGCGGGAGTGGTTGACTGTGTCGAAGGCAGCAGAAAGGTCGAGGAGGAGAAGGATGGAGTAGTGTCGCTTGCTCTTGGCGGTCAGTAGGTCGTTGGTGACTTTGGTTAGGGCTGTTTCGGTGGAGTGGTGGGCTCAGAAACCGGATTGCAGGCTGTCAAAGAGGGAGCACGAGGAGAGATGGGAGAACAGTTTGGAGTAGACATGTTTCTCAAGCAATTTTGAGGCAAAGGGGAGGAGAGATATGGGACAATAGTTGGAGACTGTTGCGGGGTCCAGGGAGGGTTTTTGAGGATGGATGTGATGATGGCATGTTTGAATGATGAGGGAAGATGCCGGTGGTAAGTGATATGTTTAAGAGATGGATTAAGGCAGGGATAAGGACAGTGGTGAGGTTAGGGATGAGATGGGAGGGGAGAGGGTCGAGGGCACAAGTGGTGAGGTGTGATAGTGCTAGAAGGGAGGAGAGACGCACTTCAGTCATGGAGGGGTAGTTACTTTTGGTCGACGGGGGTTGGGTGATAGAGAGGGAGGGTCGAGTGGATTGGGAATTTAAGCTTTCTCTGATTTTGTCGATCTTCTGTTTATAGAAGCTGGCAAAGTCGTCGGCGGTGATGAGGGGAAAGGGAGGGGTTGTGGGGGGGCGGAGTAAGGAGATACATTTTATGAAAAGTTTCTTGGGATTGTGGGAGAGGGAGCTAATGAGAGACGAGAAGAAAGCTTGTTTTGCAATGGGCAGTGCTGTCTTGAAATCGATGAGGGACAGTTTGTACAAAGCGAGGTGCATTGCGGAGTTGGATTTCTCCCATCTCCGTTCAGCTACCCTGGACGTCTGTCGAAGTTTTTTGGTGCTGACGATGAGCCAGGGTTGTCTGTGTGCACAGGTTTTGTTGTATGAGAGAGGGGTGGACTGGTCGAGTTCTGTGGCGAGAGTGGTGTTGTAGAGGGTGGCAGCAGCGTCAGCGTCATGAGAGGAGGCTAAGTCAGAAAGAGGGAGGAGGGACTCGGCGAGTGAGTGGAAGTTAATGAGCTTGAGGTTTCTTCGGGGGTGAGGGGGTTTCCGTAGAGGGGGGAGCGTGGCATGGGGGAGAGGGCGGAGAAGGTGTGCAGGTTGTGATCAAATAGGAGGGGGGTTGAGTTTGCGAGGTCGGTGAGGGAACAAAGACGGGTGAAGACGAGGTCTAGTGTGTGACCGATATTGTGTGTATTCCAAGGAAAAGATGGGAGTGTTGGTGTGCCACGGTCCGCGCTGCTTCTGGATTAGAAAAACTCACCAAAGAGCCCAGCAAACTTTCATCCTTTTTATTCCAACGCGTTTCAACGCCACAACCCGGCGTCTTCCTCAGGGATATATCCCTGAGGAAGACGCCGGGTTGTGGCGTTGAAACGCGTTGGAATAAAAAGGATGAAAGTTTGCTGGGCTCTTTGGTGAGTTTTTCTAATCCAGAAGCAGCGCGGACCGTGGCACACCAACACTCCCATCTTTTCCTTGGAATACACCACGATCCAGTGGTAGGTGGAGGTCCTGCAGCAGCTTGGAACATTGATTCCTAAACGCAGTCAAACCAGTTGTGGGGACCACAACTGGACCAGGTGAGCGGCCACACAGCACCACCATTTACATACTAGTGTCACTAGTGATAGGGCACTATTGCGCCTCTTGTCCCCTCCCTTTATATTTTGCGATATTGTGTGTGGCTGAGGAGGACCATTGGGAGAGGCCGTAGAAGGAGGTTAGAGAGAGGAGTCTTGAGGCAGCAGCATAGGGTTTATCAATGGGGATGTTGAAGTCGCCCATGATGATGGTGGGGATGTCAGAGGAGAGGAAGTGGAGAAGCCAGGTTGTGAAGTGGTCGAAGAAGGTGGAAGAGGATCCTGGAGGGCGGTAGACGACAGCCAGTTGGAGGTTGCAGGGGGAGAAGATACGCACAGAGTGCACCTCCAAGGAGGCCTTGAAGGAGACCTGCGGTCTATAGAAAAGCATAGAGACACATGGATGAAGCAGGAGGTGGTGTGATAATGTCATTGTGTTGGGACTCTGTGTACTTCAATGCAATGACATCATTGCATTGGTTGGCCCAATCCTTAACCATGTCTGTCAGCGGAGTCCTCAGGATCCATAGTTAGGTGAATATAAGATGATTTTATTTTACATTGTGTTTAAATGATCCGTATGGGGGGGCTACTGTGGGCCAACGTGCAGTATGGGGGGAATACTGGACTACTGGGACCATGCATACATTGTGGGGTGACTATTGGTTACCAACATGCAGTATAGATGGACTATTGGACTACTGGGAGCCATCCATATAGTGTGAGGGGACTACTGGACTAGTGGAAGCCATCCATAGAATGTGGGGGGACTACTGGACTACTGGAAGCCATCCATACAATGTTTGGGGACTACTAGGAGCAATTCATACAGTGTGATGAATTGGTGAAATACACTTGTCCACAAGTGTCCTCACCCCTACCCAGTACAGAGTTGTTGTTTTTTTAACAAAACAATAACAGGTGTTATTTACAAAGTCACGCATAATGTTTCTTCCCTTTTTGGGAAGCACCATCTTAAAACGTTGCAAACATAACTCAACATTGGCCTAACGGAGCAGTACGCACACTTGCAAACGTAGCGGTAATTGTCCTTGCACCTTTCACAGTATACTCTTTTTCACCGCTGGGCTGCTTTTACCACACACTAGAATGCAAGAATCATCGGTTCAAACATAACGGTGTAGTCCTTATTATTGTCCATAAGTAAAAGGGAAACAATTATACATATATATATATACATAAGTACACACAGTCAGGTTCTGCACCGTCTTACTTCCTGGATACACGCAGAGTGTACCATCCGCGTGGGGCTGCATGTCTCTCCTAGTTAACCTGGTCACCATGGTATAAGTCCCAGTCCAGGTGGTCTCTCGGTAGGTGGGATTCAACATCTCGCCTTTCCACAAACACCTCTTCATAGAGGTCTGGTTCCCAAATGAACCCCCACCCGCTCTCCAGGTTAAAAGATGTCACAGTACCTGTAAGCCAGTGCTTCGGGGGTACCAGTGGCTGGAGGCAGGCCTGGGCTCGAACCTTCCGGTTCCCCATCTCTCTGGCCCACCATGCCTCCCGACGACATTGCCGCTCCGCCTGGTCGGCCTACCTGCCACTCCGCCTGGTTGACCTCCGTAGGCCGGCGGTGGGGAAACTGGTCTGGGGATCTGTCTACAACCTCTAGTGTGGGTGGCTTGGCTGTTCATAGTTCCCAGCTGGTATTTGAAGCTGCTCCACTATGCCGTGCGGAGCCCGGTCGCCCCAACTACTTCACCGCTGTTATCCGGATCCTCCTCCTCGGAGCCCGGTTGGTTGGGTGGCTCTTCCTGGATCGCCTCCACTATCACCTCGGGTTCAGGCTCGGATTCCTCTGGAACATCTGGCTCGACCTTCTGCTCAGGGCTGTCAGGTTCTGCAGCAGCTGTCTCCTCCTCATCACTGGCTAGGACCACGGGATCATCTGGGCTTTTGCGAGGCCCAGGTGCTCCGACTTCAGCGTAGGAGACTGGGGATGTTTCGACAGGTGGGTCCTCACTGGTCACTGGGTCCTCAACCATGGCCTGGTTTCTCATTCCTGACTCCAGCTCTCGGTCCCTGGTTCTCTGCTCAGCCCTACGGAATAGCTCTAGGGCAGTATCGGCACTCCAATACCTAACAGTCCACTCCACAGTCTCAAGGATCTGGACTCTAAAGTCCTTGAACACAGTTCTCCAGAAGGCGCATCTCCCTCATAGGTGAGGAGGTTCCCGGTTGAAGCAAGGGCCACTTCCCGCAAAGGTCGCTCAGTCTGGTTGCTGGTTGGCCAATTGGTCCCCTCATTCTAGGTGTGGGGATGCTGGGGTGAGAGCCTCAGTTTAACATCACATCCTCCGTTAACTTGGGAACCGCACTCACTGGCTTTGGGTGCAGTACCCCTACTGTGGTGCACTGACCAGTGGGTTGCCACATATACATAGTATTACCTAGGGGGGTTGTAATATATAGGTTTAAATGTAAATCATTGCATGGGGTGGGTGGCAATGAGTTAACATTTGTCTTCATTTTCTTGTTTTTTATGATTTTGACACGTATGAAGAGTCAGCTCCTATAACATCGGAGTATTTGCTCTTGCTATTACTAGGCAACTGCCACTTGTGACATAACTGAAAGGTTGGATAAAGTAAAGCGACTCATGGGTTAGGATATGTTCTACGATATGACATTATTATGACATTATTGCTCGTAATCTGAAACGTAAAAAAGAAACATTTTATCAATATTAATCCATCTCTTTCCGACTCTGAAAATAAATATTTATCAGTCTTTCCCCCAACATTGAGCATTTGCTGCATTTCTTTTTCATTATCTACAAATCTCATGGGAAGCGCTGGCAAATGAAGTTAACTGTAACATAAACATGGGTCTATAAACAACCCGTACCGCGGGGCGCACCACACAAATGGATATATTTTGTGCATTGACTATCACTAATGTTATTCTAGCGTAATTCTATTGTAATAGTCCGAAAAGGCAACAAATAAACAAGTCTTGTTTAAACAAAAGTAAATCCTGTTTATGTGATCCGGAGAGCAATCACGGGCTTGACTGTCGTTATCATAAATTGGAAGATGAATGTCTTTGACATTTACAAGCCGCAATCAACATCACTTATTTCCTGGATCTGTCGACTTGTTTGGGAAATATCCAGCGGTGATATGAAAGTCAGCGGGGGATATAGAAGTATACATTGTGAAGTTATCATCACGTCGAGATTGATGCACGTTAGGAATTTATCATTGTTTATTGTAAGAACATGTTTCATTTCTAAAGATTATCTGTGATTGGAAAAAAATGTTATTTTCCTTAGAAAAATGGCCCCAGTCTTATCTGAAGGCTTGATCCAGCATGGCAGCTTAGTCAGGCCCCGGTTGTGCACTGCCCCCATATGTTTTGAGACCTACTGGCACATAGCAGGGTAGGTACTTGATTAGGAAACAACCTGATTAGGTGTCCCAAGTGCGTCCTGATGTGACCTCTAGGGGGTCTGGGATCAGAAGGTCACATCGCATAATTGATTGCAACTCCTTTTTTTTCTTTAGTGCCAAAACAGTTAAAGACCCTCTCCCATCTTGCTGAGAACTAATAGCCTTTTTCCCAGCTGCAGTTTTTGTTACCACATCCTTCTACTATTGATATACACTCTTCGCTCCTATAAATGCCAGTTATATCCTATATGCTGACCACTGTGAAGGAGCCTGCCTCTGGACAAGCTGAGGCGCTTGTTGCTGTAGCTGCAGCAAAGTTCCTGTTGAAGCAGTTGAAGATTGCTGTTTGTTGTGTTAATTTCTACCTGTTTGTCTTACCTCCTATGTGTTGTTTTATTGCAGCAGCAACATTAATGTCTCACTGGCCTGTATACTAGTTAGGGTGAGTTCAGACCTAGTGAGTTCCTTGTTGATGAAACCAATAAGTCTAGTGTCTTTCCCCATCTGTTTTTCTTACCTTCCTCTTGTTGTTTTTATTGTAGTAGTGGGACTAGTGTCTTGCTGGTCTATTCACTAACCAGATTATGTTCAGGGTCAGCGAGGGTTAAGGAACATGATGGCAACTGGGAGAAGGACCTGTATATGGATGTTAGGGATTGCAGGGTACAGTCAGGTGACTGTTTGGTGGTGACCCTTTTCCGCTCTCTCTAATGCTAAAGCCTTGCGTTCTCTTCTTCCCTGGTGTTCCTTTCTGTATGCCATGTGTTCCTTTGCTGGTTAGGTACACCTTGTCGTGGTGGGATGGATCAAAATTGTTTCAACTTTAATCGTTATTTAGATGTAGTTCTAGTATTTATATACTTACTGTAAGATATTTGCTTATTTTTAAATTCAGATTTTGACATGGCAGCTCAATCACAATCACTTAGAGGGTTGCCCCATTCAGACAATGTTCTGCAGTTTGTATGTTCTTCCCATGTTTCGTGGGTTTCCTCCGATTTCTCCGGTTTCCTCCCACACTATAAAGCCATACTAATAGGGAATTTAAATTTCGAGTCCGAGTGGGGACTGTGATGATAACCTCTGAAGGGCAATGCGTAGTATGATGATGCTATATGATCAAAGCATAATAATAATAATTCTATTAAAAAAATGTAATACAACAAACAGCCCTGTGGTCACCATCCCCAGATTCACCGACAAGTAATCGTGACTGCTCCTGGGGTTTGGAATTGGATGCGGAACATGGGCAACAAATGTTCTGAGCTCTGTAACTCACTGCACATAGACGGTACGCAGAACTCACTGACTGACTGCTGTGCTGTCAAAATGATGCCATTATTGTAGCCAATAACAAGGGTTGAGCGTGGCGCAATATGTTGTTTTTTGTCAAACCTTTGCCAGGATTGAACAATATCTGTGTTATTGTACAATGCCTTTGAAGGTAACTTGTCACATAAACAAGCAGTCTGATCATCCACAAGTGTTTCTGGACCCATTGAAAGTCAATAGGGTCGAAAATTATTGCCGGTGCAACCAGTTACTGCCGAATTCATATTGATGTCAAAAAACGACAGTGTGAAAAAAAGTCTAAATGAGTAAAATACAAGTTATGCTGCTGATTTTTTCCCTACAAATCTATGGTATATACAGTATATAATCAATTTGCACAGCCCTTTCTTCTCTATAACCTGGTGCTGGTAGATTGGATGCCATTTTCAAGGTGGCAGCTTACACAGGTCAATGAGACAAGTTGCACTATTTCTGGAAATAGGGAAAAAGTGATCCTTGCTTTCCTAATCCCAGGCTACCCCTTTGAAATGAGTTAATTGGTAGTTTGTAAACAAGTCTATATGGTTCAGTTGAGTTTGGATCATCATATTTTATGATATTATTTTTGGTCGTATATGTGGAATATCTGGTATATAACATGCTGTGTAACCATTATAGGCTATAGGAACCGAACACCTGTCAGGAAAAATGCTGCATACAATATACTGTACAGTCTGGCAATGTTTTCGGTGTGTTTTTGCAAAAACGCTATCTTTTTTTTCTTGTAGTAAAAACTCATGGAAAAAATGGTTTGCACAAACTTACATTGAGTAACAAATAAGCACTTAAGTGTTCAGTGCTCGTTACTCAGATTGAGCAGGTTGGATGCTCTGATGGGGTTGACTTGAGTAATGAGTTTAATTGAAGTAATTTAGTGATGGGCAGTCCAACATACAGCCAGAAAAAAAATGCAGCATTTCCGATGGAGGGTGGGCATTTTTTTTTTGCACTGACAAGGGCAAATTACCCAAAACCTAGCATCTTTAAATTGGGTTCTGATCTGGCATAAACCTAAGTAGTATGTTGAGGCTCGTTAGAGGGTCTATTCCGACTTTTAGGATTGCTACGGCCAGGTGGCGCTAGATTTTGTCTATTTCCTCCCTGAAGAGACAGTTTGTATTTTTTTTTACACACATTGACTTTACCCCCAGTGAGAGTCATTCAGAGACTGCAAGAAGCTCTCACTGGGGTGCCGGCTCCCATCATTCACTTAAGGGAGATGGCTCTTTGTGTCGGATTGCTCATGAATGAAACATTAGAGCACCCTCGATACCCAGTACTGAGTGTACCTGAGAACCCCAATGCTCCATCAAGTATTGAGCAACACGGCTGCTCCCACTAGATGCCAAACCTACTAGTCGGACACTTGAATTGAGCAAGGCTGCACCCATTAGTTGGTTTCTACCAAGAAACAGGCATATTCCGTGACCGCCGTTCAAAGCTTAGAAACCCATAGCGCATAATGCGTACACTGGGAAGACTGGTACGTCTAAAGTCATATAGAGTGTCTGCAGAATTATCATTTTAGGCCAGAAAACCCCTTTAAATCATAAAAATCACAAACGATACAATATCTGTCAATTGCTGCCCAGAGGGGCAACACGGACCCCTTGGTGGTAGTACAGATCCAAAACGAGAGTTTAGATCTATTCTTAGATTGTAGTTACACAACCTAGACCCAGTCTCTTCCGCTTGATTCCTGTTTCTTTTAATCTTTTCTCTATATTGTTTATTTGCTCTTATTTTCTAGTTTTTTTTTTCCCTTTGGTTATTTCATAATAAATGTATAAAGTAAAGAAATTACCCAACTTTTTAGCTCTTTACCGGAATCTCAAAATCTTCGAATTAGCCAATACTTGGCTTAGTTTTATTAATATTCTCATTTTTTAAATATTAATTGTTTCTTTATTGTTAATCTTTCTTACTACCTTTAATATTGTTTGTTAGATGTCTTGGATTGGTGCCCTTACTGTTCCGATAAAATGTCTAAATTCCTCAATGTCCTGGAGGCCCGGGGTACGCCCTCCTATTATTTGTATTCTTCTAATGCCTTACACTATTTCTTTGAATTTTAATAAAAATTACAGAGAAAATAAAAAATAAAAATGATCATGATTTAGGTATGAACTTCCCAGTTCACATACTTTAAAGCACTTGAGAATAGGTGGATCGTCGAAGCCATCTCTCCTGATTATACAGATTCGCTTGCAGACAAAAGCTTTAACGCTAACAATATGATTGGGATATGAGATCAGATTCCACGGCGAGTCTGATGAAAGACATATTACATGTCTACTCAAGTGACTTGCGTTTACTTCACTTTCCCCGCTATGTCAACTTGAATTTATTTACGTTTCTATGTGAAGAAAGTCCATGTTGGGTAACATCTCGATGAGGATATCTACATATCACATTCTGACAGCAAACAAACAAGATGCAAACAAGGAGCCAATTCAAATTTGTCAAAGTGGAGAGAGAACTTTCTAGGCTTACAGAAGCGTTCAACCATGTCTTGTACGGCAGTCAGGATGAAATATTTGTATTTGTGTGAGTGACAAGGATTGAAACATCATCGGATGGGTTTGTCAGTAGGACCTAAGTTATTTAAGGTCTTCAACAAGATAAATAAATCAAGAGAAAGTCACGGGACTTTTTCTCACTCCATAATCCATTTGAACTTTAATGTGAACCTGATATCTGATACATGGTGCTGTCACATCTGGGCTGAGGGATAGCCTGGTGTGTGGCACAACACAGAGGGGAAAACCGGAGAAGGGTCTGGTGGCCTGGTGTTAGGGAGAGGAGGTAGCGGTCACATCCCAATAGTCTCCTGAGGCTGAACTCTATACTCCCTAACATCCCAATACAGGGCCTTCCCCTGTTGCTGTCACGTGCCTAAGCCTTCTTTGACCATGACCATACTCTGGTTAGTGAGCAGCCATCTAGAAACTAGTCCCACTACTAGAATTAAAACAACACAAAGGAAGTAATACGCATGGGTGGGGAAAGACACAACAAAAGCTCTCTCTTGGCTTTTTTAATAGGGAATTTCACGGCTACAAAGAAACAACACTTCATCTTTCTTCATAGGCTGGGTCATTTAAAGTGGTCAGTAGCAAAACTATTACCGGCATGAAGTACCACCAGGAGTGGGTAAATGTAGCAGACGGGCGTGATGACAAGATGCATCATGTATTAGACATTGGCTGCATAATTTCAGCCATCTTTGTTTGACTTTGAAATGCATCAACGTTTTAGAGAACGTATTAGGTCCCTGGTGGCATCTCTATGTCTGCTGTCCTGGATATAAAGGTCACTCCCTGTATATGTGTTTATGCAGAGAATTGTCAGTTGCGGGCAGTGGTTAGAGGGAAGCTGCAAGGATCGATCCAATAACCTGAGAGTGATAACCTAATTATGCATATATCGGATTGCAATGCCAACCAATAAGAGCCCAGCCTTATGCCACCAATCCTGTAAGACCACAATACTCTGAGATGAGTGCTCAGGATATATAAAAAAGGCCTGCTTCCTTTACAAGGAGGATTCAATGTTGCTTCAATATATTTTATTAATATCGGACTTGTCAACAGGGTAAACACAAGAAGGGAGAACAAACTACTATTGCACAGTCCCAGGTCCACATTAATAACATTTACAAGTTAATATCTGAATACATAAATTTACATTGCACTATGCCATTAAGCCTCTAAACATATATCAGCCTTTCCACTATACCGGTGTATTAACCTATGTATACAAGTGTATATATAGTGTGTGGCAGTTCAGGAGCTCTTTTGCAGGTGCCACAATAGAAGTATGCTGATAGTTTACCACAGGTATTTGGGTCCTTGGGACCGCTGTGAAAGGCTGTGATGCCTGCTTCTTGGGGGGGGGGGGTGATATTCCTAACCGGCGGGTTCATTTTAAGTTAACACCGCCAGGCTCCATGATAGTTCCGCCGGAAGTGGGCGGAGCGTCAACCCGGCAACTAGAGAACGCTCATTGTGTCACCTCCTGCTGACGTGTATCTCACACAGCCAGCGTAGGAGCGCAGCATTCCCTGGCAACTAGGGACGCATCAGCCACAAGCCCAGCACCGCCGTTTGCTTGGGACGCATCACCATAGCAGCGGCGGTAAATGAGCAATGCAGAACAATATCACGGACAGCTAACATGTGTTTGGGGCATATAAATCAATGTCCACAGGGGACAAAATAGAAATACCAAGTAGAGGTATCATACCAACTTACATCCCAAATATCCCACAGAGAGACAATTGACATACAAATAGTCCCCATAACATCATGCAAAATGTAGATAAATAGCACAAAGGCGATGCTGCTGTCCCCATTGGTAAAGGAATATCCATCCAGGGAAATGGGAGAAGGTGAAAAACACAATCTATAAAAATATAAAAGGAGAAAATTACTATAAAATCAATACAATCTTTATAGACTTAAAGAAATGGTGAATAGCTCACTGTCTCATTGAGACCCATCGGTACTAGAGACCCGAGTGTGATGATCCATCTCGTCTCACACTGGGC
Source organism: Allobates femoralis (assembly GCA_033576535.1). Classification (NCBI taxonomy): domain Eukaryota; kingdom Metazoa; phylum Chordata; class Amphibia; order Anura; family Aromobatidae; genus Allobates; species Allobates femoralis. Next base: position 48,090,793 of record JARQOC010000002.1, on the reverse strand, counting down.
AAGTCGTTTTCTCAAATCACCCCCCCTGATTCCACCATGAATCAAATCAATCCCCAGAAAGGTAAGGAAACGTGGATCTCAGTGATGATGCTCCCTGAAGTGCCATGGTATGGTTTTTAGGGTTGCAACATACTCTGCTTCAACCTTTGCCTCATCACAGATGTCACGGCAGTGTTCCCGAACTCTTACACGGAACTCCCGAGATGTTAGTCCAATGTAAATGCGGGGGCAAGTACATTTATCATAGTAAACTACATGGGTGGTACCACATGATATATAATTACGGATTGTAAATGTCCTCTTACTATCTGCTGATTCAAATGTATGCCCCCGGCGGTGTTAGCTTAAAATGAACCTGCCAGTTAGGAATATCACCCCCCCTCCCCCGAAGAAGCAGGCATCACAGCCTGCGAAACGGATGTAGGGGTCCTTCCACAGTGGTCCCCAGGCCCCAAATACCTGTGATAAGCTATCAGCATACTTCTATTGTGGCACCTGCAAAAGAGCTCCTGAACAGCCACACACTATATATACACTTGTATACATAGGTTAATACACCGGTATAGTGGAAAGGCTGATATATGTTTAGAGGCTAAATGGGCATAGTGCAATGTAAATTTATGTATGCAGATATTAACTTATAAAGGTTATTAATGTGGACCTGGGACTGTGCAATAGTTTGTTCTCCCTTCTTGTGTTTACCCTGTTGACAAGTCCGATATTAATAAAATATATTGAAGCAACATTGAATCCTCTTTTTGTTTGATATACATTTTATGAGGATTGCTCTGTTTCCCCATAGTTTGTGATGGGTGTAAACTATAACTGTTGAGTGATGGAATTTTGTTTGTTTCCTTCTCAAGGAGTTCATATGCTTGTAGCCTCAGTCTAGGGACTTTGCCCCCAAATAGAGGATCACATCGTATCTTCATTTGCTACAAGATTTTAGCCTAGGAATTTTGGTTTCGGCTGCCAGGATAACATTATGTCTTCACAGTCTGCATGGCTTCAGTCTAGGATCGTAGGGTCTGACTAGAGGAGCACCAAAACTGGATTCTATTCTGCAGAAGTTCAGCCTACGATTTGGCTGGAATCTCAGAGACTAAATATGGAAGAAACCCAGGTTGGGACAATTTAGTCACCTGGCGACAGACTTTCCTGTGCTCAGTTAGCTTCCTAAGCTTGCCACCATTCCTTTCTTGGTGGGTGCCCAACGAAAGTGGGGTGCTGCTGGATTGGAGTAGCAGTCGCTGACTCCAGTGTCTCAAAAGGTGTTCTTCCCAGCTTCAGAAGGCTAAGTGCGCATGATCTTGAGCAAGACAAGTACACCCAATTCTCACCCATAATGTATAGAACCGGAAACAAATGCAGCAGGATGCGTCATACATAGAAGCAGCCTATTCATTTTAGAATCTGCAGTAGCGCCCTGACATTACAGGTAGCCACAGAACCACCTCAAACATGGATGGATTTCCACAGTAGGTACCACATACACCCAACACCTTCCATCCCAGACCTGTTGGGGGAGCTCCACTTGCTGCCTTAAGCAAGATCCCCTATAAATACCTGTGCTGGGGGTGGAGTTAGTTAGAGTGTGCAGTCGCTAGGAAAACAGTGAAGACGTCCCGGTGTGTCAGAGCCGCGCTAGGTCCGAGCCAGTTGACAGTTAGCCAGTTTAACCAGTGTGAGGGTCTACGAGTGAGGTCGAAGGCAAGACGGAAGGAACGAATTAACAGCAGACTGGGGGCAGAGGTGCCGTACCGGTTCACCCCAGAAAGCAACCAGGACACCAAAGTCCGAGTCTGCAGGAGAGCATCTAGCCCAGCAGAAACACCGGTTCACCAAGGAGACTCCAGTCTCCCGGACACCTGTACAGCAACCAAGAAGGGAGCCAGGCACCGCAGGAGAAGTGATAGCGGTAGTCCACACAGAGGTTTCCCACGACACAACACAGGTGACAGAGACACAGAGGAGGCCAGGCCTAGTTACACAAAGGTCAGAGGCTTCACTAAGAGAAAAGCAACAAGGAGGCCTTATACTCACTCACTGTGGAGATCCAGAAGTGTTTCCCGACTACCGGAGTATGCCCTGGACAGTATCTTCAATACCACCAGTAAAAGTAGAAACAACTTCCAGTGTGTGTGTCCGTTTCTCCAAACCTGACCCTGTCCAGCTCAGAGACTGTAGCAGTGGCCCGGCTGCCTAGCCACCTCCCTGTGCAAATTCCCGTCACCTCATCACAACCCCGGGGACTCTGCTCCACCTGTGAGGAGCTATACCATCCAACTGCCCATCCATCATCCCCGGAGGCCCACAGCAGCACTGGTGCCTTCACCAGAAACCACAGGTGGCGTTGTGAGACATTCATCCCTTTTTTTTTATTTACAATTGACTACCATGACTACGGGTCTGGGCAAGCCACCAGTGACATCCCCCCAACGCCACGCTTGGGTTCCGAGTTCGCATAGACCCCTTGACTACCAGGACTACGGGTCTGGGCAGGCCACCAGTGACATCCCCCCAACTCCTTACTTGGGTTCCGAGTTCGCATAGACGCCTGGGTTGGTCACTGCCAAGAAGGACAGGTTTTGTAAAAAAGGTTATCATGCCCACAGAAGCATCATAACTTGGAACAAAGGCAGGGAGGGATACCATAGGAATGCCCCTTTAGTCCAATCCCAGGCTCATTAACATTAGAAAATGTAAGCATATAAATATGTTTTTTCCACTTTAACATGACTATTAGCTTAGACAGGGATACTTAGGAATGTCCTTGGAAGCTGCAGGGACAGATGATGATAGCAGATTGTGTTGTGTAAACAGAACTCGATCTGCTCAGTACAATGACAGCCTACATGCACAAAGACTGGGTTCACATTGCATATTGTTTCCTGTCCGTGGGATCCTACTTTTTGTAGGACCCCATGGACAGGAACGCACACCACAGGAGGTGACCTTTTCTGTGTCCGGGTTCATGATTATCACGGGTCCGGACACAGAAAGCGCTGTGCGGGGCCCTTTCACTTCCGCAATGTATACATACATTGCGGAAGTGAAATGTAGTAAAAGAAAGGGCTAAAAGTAAAAAAAATCTCTATGCACACCTGTGGCACCCCAAGGGTTAATATGCCACAGAAACAACACAGGTTTAATCCCCACACAACACTACACTGGAAAGAGGGAGGAGCTTAGCTGGCACCTGCACTAGTGGGAGGAGCTAAGTTGTTTACCACAGAGCAAGAGTGACAGTTAGTTCAGTTTGAGTCTGGAGCAGGAGCAGAGTCAAGTAGAAGTGGAGGTCCTGAGAGGTCTGAGGAAAGGAGACAGAGTAATAGAGGAACATACCCGGGATAAAGAGTTACCCCAAAAACTTGACCCCGGGGAGGTGCTTTAGACGGATACCGGATCCGAGGCTGTGCCTGAGACAGACAGGACAGTAAACACCGGCATAGTGAAGGTCCACCATCTTCACAGCACCATAGCAAAGCAACACGGAGGAGTCAGTGACACAGAGGACTCAAGTTGCCCAGCATATTGGTACCCGTGAGCAGAGACAGGGCCAGCAGTACAGCTACAAGCAGCAGCAGGGCCACACACAGCGCTTAAGTAGGAAGCCAAGGACCCGGTCAGGGTGGGAGCAACCTGGTACAGACTCCGTGGACAATATTGTGTGATACCATCTGCAAGTAAAGACTTGGAAAACAACAGAAACCATGAGTGTGTGTGATCCTTATGCTGAAGCCCCATTTGCCCTCATATACTGCGATTGCCTCTACTCTCATCATCTCTACTGCTACCCCTACTCTCCTGCAGCATCAATAACTATCCTCACAGACTTTAACTACTACTACCACTGCCCCGGGGAACCCAGTTCTGCCCACAGGAACTATTCCATCCAAGCTGCTATCCCATCATCCCCGGAGGTTCTGCAGCAGCGGCGGCCCCATTACTGGCCGCATATAGTGGGTGGTGTCACGAGTGACAAATCCCCTGTAAATAACCCCCCATTTTTTTGTGCGGGCCCGGGATACGGTCCGGACCAGGACCGCCGTGACATCCCCCAGCAGCACCCCGGTCCGGCACCGAGTGCCCCGTCCCGAGGGGCTGCACACACCTGTCCGGGATCCACTGATGGCTCCAGTGTGACGTGGCCTTAATGCTATTAAAGATTTGCAATATTATGGGGCCCCATTGGCATTGGGGCCCATGAGCTTCAAGTTATGCCACTGAGTAGGAGGCTGATTGAAAGAGTAGAATGGTGCACTGAACACATTTACAGATGAAATAGAACTGTTTCTGCATCCATATGATATTTAAACAGGGTAAGCCCCCTTTATGAATGTATATATGGTTTTATTTGAGGATTGGAGTGAGAGATTCCCTTTAGATCTATTATCCATTGTCCTCACAAATTGAGCAGAAAAGCTTTACTTTATTGGCTCTTGTGACTATTCTCTTGCAGCTTGTGTGATTGTACATGGTTCAGAATCGACATGAGAATTTTGATATTATACCTGAGTTGCTCTTTAATTACTAGAACCTCATTACGATTAAGCAGCAGTGAAGTTTTTCGCTATCTTGGAGCTTAGAGGGATACGTTCATCTTGTATGTTGTATGTTTGTCTTTCTCTGCATGGGCGCCCGCTCTGATTCCACATCTGCGAGCTTTGCTTAAGCTCAAAAAATTACTTTTCAGGACTTTTCGAGCGTAACTGGTTTTGATACCTTCTGTACTTGCTCTAATATTTCTTTACATGACACCAATTTTGCCTTTAAGCAGAGTTGGTTAAAACATTTTTTGGTTAAAACCTGAAAATAAGATCAAGATGGAAAGTGCTTACATACGTGTATCCAAGGAAGATGCAAGCTAAATTAAATTATACTTTGGTTATTCATTTTTAATCATTCTTTTTTCCAGGTCTCAACTATAAGATGAGACAAAAAAATTGCCCTTTGTGTAATGATTATGTAGGAACTCTGGAATCTGATAGCAAGGGTTATAACGAAACTGAAACAAGGGTTTGGATAAATCAACTGTATTAACAAATAAACCAGTATTTTGGAAACAGAAACAAATAGTAGACAAATCCTGAAAAAATAAGCAGAGTGCTTCCAGCACACTATGTGAATGTCCAGAAATAATAATATTCAAGAGTGTGACCCGCACTTATTACATTAATGTCCAGAAATTATATTCAAGAGTGCAACCGGTACTTTTACATGAAATGTCCAGAAGTGTTATGCAGAGAGTGCAACCGGCACTCTTACGTGAATCGTCCAGAAATAATATGCAGGGAGTGAATAGCAAACAGATGGCTTCCAGGCTGAAAAGTCCTACTCAAGTCCAGCACCGCAGCCCACATTGATCAAGTCCTGGATTAAGTACACTGATAGCAAAACAAAGTCAGAGTTCTTACAGATCAAGTAGTTCCAGAAGTATTAAGCTTGCAAGTCTGGAAATGAGGCAGCTGGGAGGTGATGAAACTGAACAAAGAGCAAATGAGCAGCAGCTGGAAGTCCAGAAGCAAGCCACGAGAGTCTCAGCAACCAATTAGCAATATACTCAGGCAAGGAACAAAGCCCAGAACTGGACTTATAAGCAGGACTGACAGGAAGTTCAAGAGAAAGGCAAGTCAAAAGACTCCATTTTGGACAAGGGCAAGAAGACAAAGCAATTCCATGGAGACCCTGTAAGCCTTAAACTTTTTTTCCCTTGTGTGGTTTATACAGGACAATATTTTTCATCAATACCATCTGTGTTGACTATAGGAAACATTCAGAACGCAATTTTCATTGTTCTAGAATAGTGTAAGAAATATATCAGGCCATTTAATTTCTTAATGAACGTTGGATGATTCTTTATGTGTAGGGCTGTATGTGAGTCCAACGTGGGAGTGTGTGATAGCGGTGACTTATATTCACATAGGTCTAGACACCTAAGGAAGACACCTAAAAGAAGACTATGAGTAGCCCGAGAAAATGGAAGCAAAAGTGAGAGAAAGTAATCCTTCACTGTCTGACTTCCTGTTGCTCTTTTTCTGCTCTGCCTCTTAACACCATGTCCAAACTGAACTTCTGGTGTTGCCATCCTCACTAGTCAACAGCAAAATTGGTTCAGACATGAAATCAGTTGAACTCAACTAATTTTGTGATGTTGAAAACGAAAATGATTCTTACATTTTTAAAATGGCACTAGGTTTTATGATACAGGGGTGCGTCAATATTTCTCACAACCTTTCATACAAAGCTAGGCAAGGAACACATCATCAGCCTTGTGTCATCAGTTTTGCATCATCCAACTGACTAATGGATTATTTCATTGATACTGCATCATCTCCAAATGACCAATGATAGATGCCAAAGAAAGAAAGATGATGAAATCCTAATTAAACTTGCATCGCACAACTCTATAAGGCGCATGTTCTCCCTTAGTCACACAACAATTTTAGCGGTCGACTGATATCATCGTTCAGCTATTCAGTGATGCCTCGTACTTGCATTAATAAAGCAGATAACTTCTGCTATATCTGCGGTGAGGTGACGTTTGAATCACAAAAGCGAAACTTGACTCATATGATTAATATATGATAATCATAACATATGATTGATACAACCTGTATTAATGCTTAGTGTTGCCACATGGGTTTTTTTTGCCTTCCTTTGGATCAACATGTTAGGCTATGGGTTGAACTAGATGGACTTAAGGTCATCCTTCAACTTTAAAAGCGATGTTACTATGTCACTATGTAATGTCAATATCAGTGTTAATATCAATATCAATGTCTTCATTGGTCCTCAGATTAGTGTGTTTCTGCAAGATGAGGAGTTTCATCATTTATTGCGTGATAAGGAAAAGGCTGCATGGGTAGCATTCCAGTTAGTGGTAACAAATTTTCAGGGAAACACCATGTCAGACAACTATAAAGAGCTGGTGGAAAATGTTTTCAGATATATCATAATCTTGGCTGCAACATGTCATTAAAGATTCATTTCTTGCTTTCGCATCTTGACTTCTTTGCACCAAACTGCAGAGCAGTGAGTGCCGAGCACGGTGAGCGATGCCACCAGTAAATTGTGACTATGGAAAAAAGTTCTTACCATCAGCAGCCAGATGCAAAACCAACACAGCACTTGACAAGATGCAGTCAGACCCCATTATGTGAATGGCGTCCTATGCAGGCCCAATATGTGCATGACAAGTCACCTCCCACATGTCTTTGTAGGTAGAGGTGATTTTATCAGCTTGCACCTGGGCTTGCTCCACATAATGGGGTCTGACTGCATCCTATCAAGTCCAGTGTTGGTTTTGTATCTGGCTGCAGATGGTAAGAATTTTCTGATGCTGCCTTTTGAGTAGTTTATTGACTATGGAAAAAAGATATCAGGGTAATTGAAACCCTTTGATACTTGCAGACTACTGTTGGACAATCACCAAAGGTAATCCAATGCAAGAGACAAGTAAAAAGGAGCCGAGTATCCAGTGACTACGGACATAGTTTGTACCGTGCAATAATGCATATCAGTAGTTAAAATTATAATTGTTCAAAGTGCTTAGACATGTGATAGGAGGAAAATAGGAATGAAAAAATTAAGCAAAATGTTTGGACATGTTGCACTGTTACAGTGTGGAGGTGGGGTCTGCTGATGACATTTTAATGGGGGCAATGTTCCCCAATCCTTTACAAATATCTCCCATCCTGGGTCCCTTTCAGGAATATACTGTATTACCTCCATCCTGTTATATATATTCTTAATGATGGTATATATGTTCCCCATCATGGGCCTATCCTTTTATACATGCCTCCCATTATGCCACATGCATAAAAAATAAACAATTACACTCACCTTACCCCTCTTCCCTGGTGAATGGCATTCTCTCCTATTCCGGCAACTGACTTCAGCATGTAAGCGGAGCAGCACATGACATCAATTCCATGTGATCCAGTAACACACCAACGTCAGCTGCTGGCTAATCCACAATGAATATTCACTACTCCATACGCCAGAAACTATGGGCATAGGAACAGAGGACATTCATTTTCTTTAATAGTGGCCCCAGCAATAGGGTCCACTTTAAATCACTACTTACCATGTCCAGGAGTATGAGCATAGGGAGCAGTGAATATTCATTTTCTTTAATAGTGGACACTTGATCGCCCCAGCTGCTGTAGGAAGTTGGCTGTTGGGGCATTTACATGTGCCTACTATTGAAGAAAATGAATATTCACTGCTCCTAATGCCGATAATCCCGCTCATACTTCAGCACTGGCTTCAATGTAGTGAGGTGGTGTTACCACCCGGAGGTCTGCTGCAGCGTTCCAGCGACCTCTCCCTGCACCCTCAGCAGCCAGAGAAGTCGTCCCCGCCTGGCACCCACGTTCCAGCGCCCTCTGCTGATGTAGCGCCACTCTGCTCCTCTCACTTCCGGTACCACTGCTTGAGCACATGAAACTGTCTCCTAATCAGTTTCTGCTGGAGAGACTGCAGGGATCTGGCTCCTCCCCTCAGCCAATCACCAGGTCTCTGTGTTCTACCAATCAGGACCGCCCTGCTGATATATAAGCTTCCTGTTTCCTGTCAGTCTTTGCCAGGGCAACTTCTACCTATTGAAGTAGCTAATCCTGGTCTGGTCAGGTTGTTCCTTGTTTTGCTGGTTAACTGATTTCTGTGTGTTTCCTCCTACAGATCTCCGCCTTACCGGCTCCTTGCTGACTTCCGTGTTCCAGGTCACCCTTCTGGATCCCTTCCTTGCTGGATTGCTGATTCAGTTCCCGCTCCGGATTCTCTGGTTTCCGGTTCTCCGTGTCCTATCTTATACCCGGTTGCTGTATTGTTTCCACGTCGCCTTGGGTCGGTTTAACACACGTGTCCGCTTCATTGGTCCCTTCGAGGCTGGTCCCGGCGGTATCCCTGTATAGGGGTCAAGCGCTCCGGGGTCTCCCTCGCTGGTGTTCCAGTGCTGTGGCCGTGTGGCCCTCCCCTGGGGCGTGGGTTCTATTCTGTTCTGTTCTGTTCAATAAACCCGTTAACTCGACTGTACTGGTCCGCCTCTCTATCAACCAGGTATCAGCATCCGCTTTACGCGGTCCAGTGGGTCTACGTGTGGGGTCCGTCAGTAGGACGTGACAGATTGGTGGGATTATGGGCATGGGAAGCAGTAAAAATTAATTTTCCTTAATAGCAGGTGTTAATCCCACCAGTCACTGCAGCCTGCTCTGGCCTTCTGTGACCCCCCTCCACCACTGCCACCAAACCCCAACTAGCATGCCAGGTATATCAATACCATAAGACACCTCAATACATACTTTTCCTCCAAATTTGTGGGAAAAAATGTGTTATAGTCTAAAAATATGTTATGTGTTTATAAGTTCTAGAATGCTATAGGGGCCTAAATATCTTTCCAACATTCTGGTGGAAACCCAGGTGCAAATTTTGCACTGGGACATATAGAACTCTAGTTACTCTACTGCTGATATGGTTTGTACTTGCATCTTCTGATTTGCAAAATGCTGTTGAATAAAATTTTTATTTTTATTATTAGATATGGGAGAGATAGATAGATAGAGAAAAAAGCTGCACAGCACACAAGTTATAATGTGAACTGGTGCAAGCTGCGATGCTGGAACAAACGAACATTTTCTCAAATATAAACCGCTTGTTAGCATGTGAACATATTTGGTAGCAACTGAGGGCTGCATTGATTTTTTTCCTGTTAGATAGATAGATGTACAGTTTAATATACATATGAGAGAAAGTAGGTCATGTTTCTTCAGATGTGTCATATAGGATACTGTTGTTCCAGATGTTACGCTGTTTTTGCTCTCAGCTTGCAGGCAGGGAAACAGAGCCTGAATATTTATTTTACTGCACAGCACAATTTATGTGATCTTATCATTTTATAGCTGAAATTTATGACAGTTAAATGCTGTTCTCCTTCAAAATAAGATGTGTGGATACAAAGGAATATTGCAATAATAAAATATATTAATATGTGGAGAGATTCATGTACATCTGTTTGCTTGGAAAATAATTATCTTTCTATATTTTGCAGTTACTTTAGGATTGATATTGAGTTCTCTTTGATTTTTTCCTTTTTAGATTTGGCATTTTAAAGGCATACTAACATCTGCCTCTTCCTCCTAGCTTGTAGTAGATACAGTAGGTGAAATAAGTATTGAACATGTCACCAATTTTGTAAGTATATTTATAATGGTCCGATGCTTATAAAGTAAAAAACGGGGCACCAGAAGACATTAACGGCAATCTGGTTTTGCCTCAGTGAACCTCAGTACACCGGGAATGGTTTTACACACCAATGTGAAGACAAACCAAGTTGCTGAGCGAGTAGAAGAAAGAAAGGCGGCACTCACTCGCGTTTCTTCGATCTGTCCTGCAGGCGACATTGCGGGATGACCAGTGCAGGGAGAGGGAGTGAGGAGTCAGCGGACGACGGTTTGCCGCTTCGCAGGGTTACCGTTCAACGTATCCTCTTCCTGCCATCTGCCGACTCCTCACTCCCTCTCCCTGCACTTTTCATCCCACAATGTTGCCTGCAGGACAGATCGAAGAAACAGAGTTTCAACCATTTGGTGAGGGACGCCTTTCTTTCTTCTACTCACTGAGCTTATTTATAAAGGTGCTATTGGCATGAATTTCTCACCAGATGTCAGTAACAAACCATCCAATACACGCAGGCAAAGAATTCATAGTAACATAGTAACATAGTAACATAGTTTTTAAGGTTGAAGGAAGACTTTAAGTCCATCTAGTTCAACCCATAGCCTAACATGTTGATCCAGAGGAAGGCAAAAAAACCCCATGTGGCAACACTAAGCTCCACATTGGGGGAAAAAAAAAAAAAAATTCAAACCATAGATGTCCATAAATTAAGTGATGTTTAATAAAACAAAATTGTCTCAGGAAAAGTTTTTGAACACATGAAGAAAGAGAGGTGGAAAAAGTGATGACACCAACTGAAGTCTATCAGTAATTAAAATGCAATTCTGTCACTTGGTGAAAAATAATATCAGCTGGTTCAAGTAATGGTCTATAAAAAAAAGGTGTCTCACAACCAAGGTGCCACACAAGATATATCTCATGATGGGTAAAACCAGTGAGCGGTTTCAAGATTGTTGCAGCCTTATTGTTGCCAACCATACTGATGGCATTTGTTACAGAAGAATTTCTAAACTACTGAAAGCTTAAGTAACAACTGCTGGGCCATAATCCGGAAGTGGGAAGAACATAATTTCACCATGAATGGCGACGACCACTTGTTCCCCATATGATTTTGGAGGAGTGAAAAGAATTATCAGAAGAATTTGCCAAGAGCAAATAACCGCCTGTAGATAGCTACAAAAGCACTGCCCCAATGGGCTACAGATCTTCACACTAGGACATATTATTACATAGGTGAGCATTAGAGTGCGTTCACACACTGCATATTTGCTGCATATTTTTATGCGAGTTCTGTTGCAGTTTTTGTAGCCAAAACCAGGAGTGGAACAATCAGAGGAAATGTCTAATACAAAACAAGTCACCACTTCTGTATTTATCACCCACTCCTGGTTTTGACTACAAATATTGCAAGAGCACTCGCGTAAAAATATGCAGCAAATACGCAGCGTGTGAAACCTAATAATGTCTTTATCCTGCTGATCATTTGTATATTTGCACTTTAACTACCTGGTTACCAGTTCTTGATTCCTGTCCTGTACTGTATTTTGCTGGGATTTACAGTGTGTTGTGAAAGTATTTGGCCCCCTTGAACTTTTCAACCTTTTTCCACATTTCAGGCTTCTAAAATAAAGATATACCGTATATACTCGTGTATAAGCCGACCCGTGTATAAGCCGACCCCCCTACTTTTGCCCCCAAAACCTGGGAAAACCTATTGACTCATGTATAAGCCGAGGGTGGACCCCAGCACAGGTATACAGCCCCCAGCAGTGTGGTATACAGCAGCCCCAGAGGTATATACAGCAGCCCCAGTGGTAGTATACAGCAGCAGCCCCAGTGGTATATACAGCATCAGCCCCAGTGGTAGTATACAGCAGCAGCCACAGTCGTATATACAGCAGCAGCCCCAGTGGTATATACAGCAGCAGCCCCAGTGGTTAGTATACAGCAGCCCCAGAGGTATATACAGCAGCTCCAGTGGTAGTATACAGCAGCCCTAGTGGTAGTATACAGCAGCCCCAGTGGTAGTATACAGCAGCCTCAGAGGTGTATACAGCAGCCCCAGTGGTAGTATACAGCAGCCTCAGAGGTAGTATACAGCAGCCCCAGAGGTAGTATACAGCAGCCCCAGAGGTATATACAGCAGCCCCAGTGGTAGTATACAGCAGCCCCAGAGGTATATACAGCAGCCCCAGTGGTAGTATACAGCAGCCCCAGAGGTATATACATCCCCAGTGGTAGTATACAGCAGCCCCAGTGGTAGTATACAGCAGCCCCAGAGGTATATACAGCCCCAGTGGTAGTATCCAGCAGCCCCAGGGGCTGTATACAGCAGCAGCCCCAGGGGCTCTATACAGCAGCAGCCCCAGGGCTGTATACAGCAGCAGCCCCAGGGGCTGTATACAGCAGCAGCCCCAGGGGCTCTATACAGCAGCAGCCCCAGGGCTGTATACAGCAGCAGCCCCAGGGGCTGTATACAGCAGCAGCCCCAGGGGCTCTATACAGCAGCAGCCCCAGAGGCTCTATACAGCAGCAGCCCCAGGGGCTCTATACAGCAGCAGCCCCAGGGGCTCTATACAGCAGCAGCCCCAGGGGCTCTATACAGCAGCAGCCCCAGGGGCTGTATACAGCAGCAGCCCCAGGGGCTCTATACAGAAGCAGCCCCAGGGGCTCTATACAGCAGCAGCCCCAGGGCTCTATACAGCAGCAGCCCCAGGGGCTGTATACAGCAGCAGCCCCAGGGGCTGTATACAGCAGCAGCCCCAGGGGCTGTATACAGCAGCAGCCCCAGGGGCTCTATACAGCAGCAGCCCCAGGGGCTCTATACAGCAGCAGCCCCAGGGGCTGTATACAGCAGCAGCCGGGCTGTATACAGAAGCAGCCCCGGAGGTATACAGGCCACCCCATCAAGCTCCAGGGCCCCCCCCCTTGCGCGGCAGCCTGTAAAGGAAAATCATACTTATCAGTGTCCCGCGCTGTCCCGCCGCTGCCATCACGATCCCGGGCTTCAATCCGCGTCTTCCGGCTTCCAGCGGTCGCGGGCAATGACGCCATTCCCGCGACCACAGGAAGTGCGGAAGACGCGGAATGAAGCCCGGGATCGTGATGGCAGCGGCGGGACAGCGCGGGACACTGATAAGTATGATTTTCCTTTACAGGCTGCCGCGCAAGGGGGGGGGCCCTGGAGCTTGATGGGGGGGCCTGTATACCTCCGGGGCTGCTGCTGTATTAATTACCGTATATACTCGCGTATAAGCCGAGGGGGGACTTTTCAGCCCAAATTTTGGGCTGAAAAACTCGGCTTATACGCGAGTATATACGGTAAATTCTAATTTTTTTGTGAAGAATCAACAACAAGTGGGACACAATCGTGAAGTGGAACCCAATTTATTGGATATTTTTAATTTTTTTAACAAATAAAAAAAAGAAAAGTGGGGCGTGCAATATTATTTGTCCCCTTTACTTTCAGGGCAGCAAACTCACTCCAGAAGTTCAGTGAGGATCTCTGAATGATCCAATGTTGTCCTAAATGACTGGTAATGATAAATAGAATCCACCTGTGTGTAATCAAGTCTCTGTATAAATGCACCTGCTCTGAGATAGTCTCAAGGTTCTGTTTCAAGTGCAGAGAGCATCATGAAGACCAAGGAACACACCAGGCAGGTCCGAGATACTGTTGTGGAGAAGTTTAAAGCCGGATTTGGATACAAAAAGATTTCCCAAGTTTTAAACATCTCGAGTACTGTGCAAGCAATCATATTGAAATGGAAGGAGCATCAGACCACTGCAAATCTACCAAGACCTGGCCATCCCTCTAAACAAGGAGAAGACTGATCAGAGATGCAGGCAACAGGCCAATGATCACTCTGGATGAACTGCAGAGATCTACAGCTGAGGTGGGAGAGTCTGTCCATAGGACAACAATCAGTCGTACACTGCACACATCTGGCCTTTATGGAAGAGTGGCAAGAAGAAGCCATTTCTCAAAGATCTCCATAAAAAGTCTCATTTGAAGTTTGCCACAAGCCACCTGGGAGACACCAAACATGTGGAATAAGGTGCTCTGGTGAGATGACACCAAAATCTAACTTTTTGGCCACAATGCAAAACGATATGTTTAGCATAAAAGCAACACAGCTCATCACCCTCAAAACACCATCCCCACTGTCAAACATGGTGGTGGCAGCATCATGGTTTGGGGCTGCTTTTCTTCAGCACAGACAGGGAAGATGGTTAAAATTGATGGGAAGATGGACGGAGCCAAATACAGGACCATTCTGGAAGAAAACCTGCTGGAGTCTGCAAAAGACCTGAGACTGGGACGGAGATTTATCTTCCAACAAGACAATGATCCCAAACATAAACCAAAATCTACAATGGAATGGTTCAAAAATAAACGACCAGACCTGAATCCAATGGAGAATCTGTGGAAAGAGCTGAAAACTGCTGATCACAAACGCTCTCCATCCAACCTCACTGAGCTCCAGCTGTTCTGCAAGGAAGAATGGGAAAGAATTTCAGTCTCTCTATGTGCAAAACTGATAGAGACAAACCCCAAGAGACTGCAGCTGTAATCACAGCAAAAGGTGGCACTGCAGGTATTAAAGGGAACCAACCACCCCCAATGACCCCCCCGGACTATTAATATCAGTCCCTACACACAGCACATACATGTGCTGCAATGATTTTTGCTAAAAAAAACTGGTTTTTAAAACTTAAGATAATGCTTTTGAAAGTTTAAAACGAAGGGACGGGTGGGCGTTACTTATCTGTGTCAAAAGCCGGGTTGCAGCTGTCAGTCATCCCCCCGTGTCCCGCAGCAGCAGTAACGGCCAGCCCTTTGCAGCGTCACAGCCCTGTGCACGGGCTCGCATGCCTGTGCACACATCATTATCTACAGCCGGGTTGGGAGCGCGCGCTCTGACTTCCTGCGCTCGGCTGTGGAAGTCAGAGCGCGCGCTCCCAACCCGGCTGTAGATGATGACGTGTGCACGGGCATGCGAGCCCGTGCACAGGGCTGTGACGCTGCAAAGGGCTGGCCGTTACTGCTGCTGCGGGACACGGGGGATGACTGACAGCTGCAACCCGCTTTTGACACAGATAAGTAACGCCCACCCGTCCCTTCGTTTTAAACTTTCAAAATCATTATCTTAAGTTTTAAAAACCAGTTTTTTTAGCAAAAATCATTGCAGCACATGTATGTGCTGTGTGTAGGGACTGATATTAATAGTCCGGGGGTCATTGGGGTGGTTGGTTCCCTTTAACTCAAGGGGCCGAACAATATTGCACGTCCCACTTTTCAGCTTTTTTATTTGTTAAAAAAAGTTTAAAATATGCAATGAATTCTGTTCCACCTCACGATTGTGTCCCACTTGTTGTTGATTCTTCACAAAAAAATTAGAATTTATATCTTTATGTTTGAAGCCTGAAATGTGGCAAAAGGTTGAAAAGTTCAAGGGGACCAAATACTTTCACAAGGCACTGTATATAATGTATATAGATTTATATATACTACATATACTAGTATGTACAATGTATTTAGGAGTCTCTCATACTTAATGTATTGCTGGGATCCTGATTTCCTTTACTTTTCAGCATATCTGTGTTTGTTTTGTATTTCATACAATATAAAAAATCTTGAATATTGTGTCTTATGAGAGATTACTATGAGTATTTTTGGTATATTTTTGGCATAATCCATTTTGATATATTTTTCTTTCCATTGTATTATTATTTTTATTATCATTGATATCCTCATATATGCATGCATGCATCTTAAGCATTTATCGATTTGATATTTTCATATTTTTTATTTATATGTGTCACAGTTACTATAAAGTATTGAAAGGGTTTATGTTGTGATATAGCAGTCTTCAGTGCCGTGGACGGCGGTGCCTAGCCTCACTTCTTTACGGGTTCATGTTATTGAATGCATTTCATGAAGTCCTTTTCACACTGTGGGATGAAGCAGAAGTGCTATGCGCTCCATATACTGCTCCCGTCACGCCCTTATTACCATCGGTTGGCTTTGAACTCATGTATCTTATCCCTATTGACTGTCAAGTGCTCTTCTTAGATTGGCTGACATGACCATGACGTTCTTGATCCCTATTGACTACAAAGTAAGATAATTAGGCAACTATGCCTCACCCTGATTCCCCCGTAAGAAGCACGCGTAGGGGTGGAGGGACACAGTGCCTGGAATACTCCCAGCAGTGATGAATTCACTATTAGGATTATTTATACCTATATTATCATATATTTCTAGAATGATCACAATGGTTATTATTTTATAGTCACGATGGGCATAGTTATATTGACGTTAAGTGGTACAGTTTTTCTATGAATTTTCTACAGGTTTTGCACTGATCTTTTCCCCTCTTATTTTATGCATTAGATTCTGTCCCAGTTGCGATTTTGTATACTCCAGGGATTGCCCTTGTTGCCTACAGTGAGGCATCTATTGTATTTTTATCTTTCATTTCAGTAAACTGATATTGATTTGTTGTTTATGTATAGTTCTGATCTTCTTTGACATTTTATCCATATATCAATTTGTTGGAACTGCAACCATCTCACAGAGATGTCCAGGCTGACCATGAAGGTACCTCCTAAGCAGGAACGTCTTATGATGAGAAGGATTACAAGCAAGTTCACTTCAGTTAGCTAAAGATGTAGAAAGCCACACCAAGGTAAGTATTTCCTGTGACTCAATGTAGTGTACACCCCAAAGGAATAACATGCATGGGTGTCGTCAACGAGAGGAAGCCTCTCCTACAGCTCATGTGTAAAAATGCCCACCCACAAATTGCCAGGGCCCATGATGAAAAGTATGATGACTACTAAGAGTATATGTTCTGTAGTGATAAGATCAAGATATATGGTCTTTTTTGAACTGATGATTTCAAAACTGGTATTGCAAAGGTGAAGAGCACAAAGAGAAATGCTTTTTGCTTACAGTGAAATATGGTTGTCATGTGTAGACTGCTCTACGGTCTATGTGAATTGCTCTGCAGTGCGAATAGTTAAATGGGAGTAAATTTCAGTTTCTGCTGCTGTATAACGTGATGTGGTGGACCACTTCTCCAGTCTAGAAATAGTCCCATGACCTATCACCTGATGTCGATGATAGAGTTCATTCTCTCTCTCACTGTGAGATGTGTGGAAGGTGAGTGAAGTTCCTGCTGAGGCCCTCCTTAAGCTACCTTCTCCTTGGAGTTTGGCATCATGTGGGGGTTTGCTGTTCTTATCCTGATTCCTGGGTGGAGATAAGGGGGTGTTAGCCAAAGGCTGGTCAGGAGCAAGGCAAGTGTGGCAGCCCAGACGTTCTCACCTTCAGGGGTAGTCAGTTATATATAGGGTAAGTTATGGTCAATAGGGTCAGTTATGGAGTCCTAGTCTGAGGGTCAGACTAGTTACCCCGATTACCCTTGTCCATCACTATCAACCTCCTACGTTACCCTTATGTCCTTATGTGGGGCTGCATGAATGCTGCAGGTGTGGGGGAGCTACAAGTCATTGATGGTATCATGAATTCAAAGGAGTATTGCTCGGTAGTGAAAAAGAAGATGCTCCCAAAGCTCCTTGGTTGACATGCACTAATTCCACTGATGCATTTCTGAAGAATGGGTTGAAAGTGATTTAGTGGCCAAATGTCTCCTAATCTGAACTGAGCATCTATGGGGCATCCTGAAGAGACAAATTGTCATCACTCTTCACTACTATTGAATTCTTGCCCTGGATGCCAGAAAACGTAGTTACACCTCTGGACATAGATCCATATTAATGATCAAGGCCAGTCTAAATTTCTCATAGACCCACAAAAGTGAATGTAGCAGTGGTCAAGGACATTCCATTCTGCTCCATTCCCATGGGGGACATAGCATCCATTTTCAGTATTGATAGGGGTACCATTGGTTATTAAGTTATCACCTACATATCTTACAAATTAAAGAAAAGCCTTTTTACCTGTGTGGTGAGATGTCTCCAGCCCTTTAACATTAAGCAGATAAATAAGAAGGATTAGCAAAGATCTATGCTAATGGACTCATACTCCCAATGGACCAGTTTATGTTGATTGCAAAGCAATGAAGCTGGTATATCCAGTATATTACAATAGACAAATGCTAATCTAATCCTCCTAACATGATAATTAAATGAAACCACAATTATATCCTGTTCAGAGTCGACCTAGCAATATGAAGAGCAATACACGGCTACCACAATGCAGACAGATACCAAGGAGTGAGTGAAGTCCCTGCTCGAAAAACTAACAATCTATGAGGAAATTAGAGGAGGCACAAAAGGTGAACGGTAATTAAAGTGCCGTATCATGTATGGTCCAGACATCAATATCATAAATATTCACGCAATACTGAATGAACCGGTCACCAACCACGATCTGTCCAAATACAGATAAAGTGCTATAGAGTGCATGAGGGTGTAGACAGATGATACAAGAGGCCAAATTTGGAAGATTTTGTATAGTGCAGAATGGGAATAGCTAGATAGGTGAGATGATAGGTTAGCCTTAAGAGATGCATAAGTAGGGCCCGCTTAAAAGTGTGGGTAATGGGAATTAATTGAATTGTTCTGGGTAGTAGAGAATTGGAGCAGTTCACTAGTCACAAGAAGTCTTGGAGACGGGAGTGGGAGGTTCGGGTTGTAGCTGATGTCAACCTTAGGTCAATTGCGGAATGGAGGGCATGTGTAGGGCGATAGATAGAGATGAGGGAGGAGATGTAGGGTGGTGCAGAACTGTGGAGGGCTTTGTGGGTCAGAGTGATAATTTTATATTCTGTAGCGGATTGGCAACCAGTGCAATGACTGGCACAGGATAGAGGCATCGGTGAAACGGTTAGAGACTAATATAGCCCTGGCTGCTGCATTCAGGATGGATTGGAGAGGATAGAGTTTAGTAAGCAAGAGACCATTAGTAGAGGATTGCAATAATCCAGACAAGAATGAATAAGAGCAACAGTAAGAGATTTTACCGAGTCAACGGTAAGGAAAGGTCAAATTCTAGAGACGTTTTGGAGGTGTAGGTGAAATGAGTGAGCAAGTGATCAGATGAGGGGAGTAAAGGCGAGATCTGAGTCAAATATAACCCCAAGACAGCGGGCGTGCTGCTAGGGAGTAATGGTAGAACCACACATGGAAATGGAAATATCAGGTACAGTAAGGTTAGTAGAGGAAGAAACACAAGAAGTTCGGTTTTTGACAGAATTAGTTTAAGGTAGAGAGAGGACATGATGTTAGATACATAAACAAAGCAGCTAACACATACTGTAAATTGTACAAGTACATATGGTGAATACATTTTGTATCACAAATGAATATGGGCAAGTTTGTTTGATTGTCTTGCATGCCTTACCCGTCTCCTGCCCTTCTAAGCTGGGTCACACATAGAAATCCGTTTGGAAGTGTTTTCCATGACAATCCGTTTTTTGTGTTTGAGCCATCCTGTACCCTAACTTTGACTAGTCTTTTTTGCATGAAATTCTAAAAAAACGGGTTCTTTTCCATAGGGCCATGTTAAATTTTTTTTTTGTAAGAGCCCTCAAAAAGTTTAGCAATGTTTTAGTCAGAAAAAAGGATAAGGTTATTACATCTAACCGTTTTCTACAGTTTGACTATAGAAAAAAAATCCAAAATTGATCAAAATGACAAGGGTTAGTGTGACCAGCCTAACTGCAATTTAGCTGCATGGCACTTTTCAACTGGTATCTATAAAATTGCATGAATGTCCCTCAAAATGATCCTAAATGGGTGTAAATACATGTCTCAATTAATTAGAACTCATAATAGTTAACTATTTCAGTAATCAATACATAGAGTGAAACACCACTACTTTAATTCGAGATAATGAACTTCGGGTTTCTGGCTGTAAGCCATAATACAACATTACAGAAATAAACACATGAATAGATCCCTCTATGTATGCCTAATAATGTGTTCCACATGATGTATTGATTACTGAAATAAATGAACTTTTTGATGATATTCTAATTTGTTGATATGCCCCTGTATATGAGGGCAATCACTTCAATTTGTGAACTAGCAATCGAGAACCTCAGATTACTTGACAGAATGAAACCCTTATACCGGTTGATTCTGTGAATATGCTAAAATAAATGGTCTAGAGTTGGGAAAACTCCTTTAAAGCTTTGTGCCTTATTTTTCTTGCCTTATGTCAAAGGCTCCCAATTATTTTAAGCTGTTTATGAATAATGATTCTGAGAATTTCTCATTTTTCAATTGTTCAAGAAAAATCATTTTTCCTTCCCCTCTGTATTCTCTAGTTGATTCCTTCTGCTTAGTTCCCTAAGCTTGATTATTCTGAAGGATTATTTTATTTTTTTTAAATATAATTTTTATTTCGTGACAGTCAACGAAATGTTTCTGCTTCGTGACTGACAGCTCCGGTTGCAATATGTTGTACTGAAACCTAGAGGAGCCATGAACGAGGAGATTTTGTAAAGATTTTGCATTGTAAATGAGGCATAGGGAGCTGTCAGCTAGCTGGTGTGTCTGAACGCTTCAGGACTTTAAAGCTGTTATTACCAAACAATGCCTATTATGTAGAGACATCATTCTACTTAGTTAATTGTCCTAAGCTGCTAGGGAAGAAAACGAAGAATTTTAATGCAAAATACAACAAGAGAAAATATACCAATGTTTTATATGACTCAATGCAATTAAGGTTTGTAAGTTCAATAAATTAGGTAGTTATATACATACAGATAAAACATGCCTAATCGCTTCTCCTTGGGGAGAGCACAGACTTATCGGCCATGCAATTTCCCCCCAGGAATGTATGGTTAGAATAACCGTAAAACTACGATCCCGCAAGGATGATTAATACATAACTTTTAATAGATATGAAATTGAAAAAGATATGTTTAAAATGTATGCACACCCCAAATGAATCCACCAAGATAGTGGAGGGTATATCATGTGGAGACACGGGGGTCACTGGGTGCTCTCATCCGCTGGCTCGGTCATGTTTAGAAAGACTGGATGGACAAGCACTCATCCCAACTGAGCGCCCAAACTCCTTAACCGTGGGTAGAACTCTACTCAGACAACACAGGGTGAGGGAATCACGGAATGGTAAGACTTTAGTGGATCCCAAATAGTCAAAGACATATTACACTTGCCAAGCAAACACACAATATAACAGGCAACAGAGTCTCACCCTTCCGCTGTCTCACCAGGAATTAGAATATTCGTGCCTCAGGGCTTCCAAGGCCATTTACTCCAATCCTTCAGCACCCACCCAGAGAGGAATAGCGGTAAGCTTAGGAAGCTCACCAAGTACAGCAAAGTCTGTAGCCAGGTGACCGAATTGTCTCAACTTGGGTATCTTCCTTACACAGTCTCTGATATTTCAGCCGAATTTTAGGCTGAACTCCTGCAGAATATAATCCAGTTCTGGTGGTCCTCTAGTCAGGGCCAACATCCCTAGACTGAGTCCACATAGCATATGACTACAGGTGAGTGAAATAGGCCACTGTTATATATCCTGATCACCAATCTCAGGGCATTGTTGTCTTCCAGGATTTGTGGAATAAGGCTGTGTTCTTATTGGCTGGATTTCAAGACGAATGCTTAATTCTCTTATGAGTGTAGGCAAAGGGAAGTGAGGTGATTTACAGTAAATTAGGAATACACAAACAAGAACAAAGAAAGACAAGTATGCACTGAGAAAAGCTGTGTCTTCACATATCATATACAAACAGGTAGGAAAGATTGTGAAAATAAACCTGGATAGAAGTCCTATATATCCCTACCTGTTAATGGAGGATATGATGCCCTAAGTTGTGTTGGTGCCCCCATTCGATGATGGGACTCCCTATATGTCTCTATAATATCTCTACACTTCTCCAAAGTATCTGTGATGCTTAAAATAAAAGTGAAGGATCACCACTCAAATGATAAAAATAGATGTTACTTACCTTTGGTTATAGTCAAAGTCCTAAAAATAGCGAAGATACCTTAATAGAACTAGTCCAGAGACCCAATATAAATATGTAACAAAGCTCTCCAGTGAGGAAGAGGACAGAGACTCTAGAGCCACATATTGGTAGTTGCAATCTTAAAAGTCAATATCAACCCTATAAAGTTAATCTCTCAATATAATTCACCCTCCTAAGTAATCTATATAAGTATGTAGGTCATAGATGCTGAACAAAATTGCAATGTCAGTCATTAGGTCATATTGGTAATACCCCTTTTTATTTAAAATAAGCTGTGGAGGCAGATTCTCGGTTAGTTCTGTGTCCCACCCATAGATCTTAACACCTGCAGAAATTGGAGCCCTTACAACTGTGTAGCACGGAGCAGCCGGACATTTTGTGCCCACAGTTCAGCTATATGCATGAGTCATGAAGGTCTAATTACTTGGCCCACTTGGCAGTGTAAAATCACTAAAGTTTTTTATTGACATGCCAAGATTTTATGTAATATTTTGCCCTTAGTTTATAATCTTAACCTGCATCATATGTTAAGATCGACCAAAGACATGCAAGATCATTTTTCTGCAAGAGTCTTTGATAACCGAGAAATTACTGAAAAATTCATACACGACCTCATCATTAAACAGATATCAAATCTACTGAGAACATGCAAAGAAAGTCCCCTGTACAGTTTCTCCACATTTTAGGGTGTTTAAGTCATGGCTATCAGAGGTCACAGGCTTAAAAAGGCTACCTGAGACAGATTAGCACAAGCCACTCAAACGGACAGATTCCAGAGTGTCTCCGTCCTTCACCCTTTAACCCCTTTTCAGGGATCTGGTCTTACAGTGGGCTCCCCTGGATTCCTTCCATGCATAGGCTGCTGTCCAGTGGAGACAACCAGAGAAAGGAAGGGTTACAAGGCAGGGTCAAAGCCAATAAATCTTATAATGAACAAAATCATAAGCCAAGCAGCTAGACAAAGGTCAAGTCAATGTCAAAGAATGGGGATGTAGCATGTTGGTATCTGTTAATGTTTTCTGATGTTATAAGACATCCGGTGCAATAACTTAGTTTGTCCACTAGAGATCATTATACAACAAGAGAAGACTGAGAAGAAAGCCCCGGATTTTGCTGATAATGACAGGAAGTAGAGAAAACTAAAGTGAAAACAGACACACGAGGTGGATGCTGAGAATGGGAGCTTAGAGGAAGACCTGTCAGAGACAGAATTGCTGGGAGCCCCCAGAGACCCAAAGTGTATGCTGTAAGCAAGAGGAAGCGGCTTCCATGAGTAAACTTGGATGTGTGACCTGTCACCAACTGTTTTGTCAGCTAGGGAGAGTTAGCTTGAATTTGCAGCATCTCAAAGAACATTCCTGTTGATAAAATTACAGATTGACTGATAGAGAGACTGCGTGAGCTCCTGTGTACCAAGACTCTGGTGAATGTGAATGCCATAGGAGAGCTCTGTGGATACCTGCTGCATTGAGACTGATTCTGAATCTTCACCTGCACCTGGATGTATCATAGAATTTAGTGAACTAGGAAGCTCATAAAACCTATGGCCAGACGTCAGAGCAACAAGTTCAGTTTTCTTGTCTTTGCAGATATTCAGTCAGGGCATCCGCTGTGAGTGCTCCCAAAAAGAAAAACAGTGGACTGTGCAAATATATTGTGTTCGGTTCAAGTGATTAGTTGTGCAAATATATATACAGTATATCAAGGGGAAAACAGGATACCCTGTAATCTATTGTAAGTAAGGCTAGAGGCAGTTGTAAGATTATATACTTGAGAGAACCATGTGTTACGCTCATGGTAGAACCCAGGGTAGGCCCTATATTGGGTAAGGATGAAGTGGCATTGTCTTGGGGGTAGTAAGTGATGCTTTCGGTGAGCTGGCATTTGGGATCTTCCTGGCTGCATATGTTGTATCTTGTGGTTTGTGGTTGTTGTGGTCCATATTTTGTTCAGAAGTGAAATACTGTTATCTATTACAGGTTATAAAAAGAGGTTGGTTTGGTATTATATTGTGGTCGGAGTCATTCATTGCAGCGTGGTATCTCACACTGATGGTGACCACTCTCCCGTCGTTACAGGGATAATTAGGACAAAAAAGGAGCACAGGCGCAGTTATATAGAGGAACAGAAGAGCTATTTACCGGCAGTTGAAGTCAGAACTTCAAGGGTTAAATAGCTGACTGCCGCACCAAGATCTCTCAGGAAGGAGTGATCCGAAACCTAGAATAAAATGAACCCTATAGCTCTTTAATTAAGCAGTAACAAAAGTCCCAGGGTAAAAATGGGTCTGTCTGTGTGACGCGTCGCAAGCAACGAAGGCGCCAGTGCCCAGCCGCCAATGGTGGAAACACAGGTTGGCACAGGTGTTGTAGCTTTTTATTTTAACAACTACATTAATGATTCTTGCCAGTTTTCCCTTTCTGCTGTGTTGTTGATATCAGATATTTTGATGATTGATCTCTCATTGGTAACTTCATATCCATTATCTAAGGCATTTCTGCTGAGTCTTCATGATTAATATTCTTTATTGCCATTGACTCTTACAGTACAAGTTTATTACTGGGTATTAAGTAACTCTGCCCCCATAAAGCTCTGATTAATGTATTTTTTGGAGAAATATTCACTACAGTCATGAATAAATATTTACAATAAATCCATGTTCTTGATTAAAAATCTTATAGAAATTGCTATAAAAGATAATAGCGTGAAAGCAGACGGAGATAATGTAAAACTGGCTGATGGGTCAGCAAATACCTGATACATCAGCATCACTGAAAATGGTAGTGGTCTGGGAGAAAATAAAGGATGTTAATAATGAAATAATAATATCAATGTTTTTAGAAGAGAAGATGGAAATGAGCGAATTTCCAAAAATTTAAATTTGCAGATTTGTTTGATTTTTGGTTTGCAACAAATTTATTCAATGCAAATTGAATGTAGATTATTTATGTACCTGTAGTGTAGAGTATTTAGATTTGGGGACTCTGGTGCATTGGCTATGTGAATATTCTCTGGCCTCTGGATGAGAAGCTCATAAATCTCCTACCTTCCGGGATCCCCAGCACTATTGATTAGCCGAATGGTGTGACGTCACCTAAGAGTCCCATCGCAATGATGACATTGGCCGGCTAATCAATAGTGCTTGGGAAACCAGAATGTAGGAGATTTTCAAGCCTCCCATGCAGCAGCCAGATATTATTGACCCGACCATGGGCCAGAGTTCTGCAAATCGATCCGGCCAAATCTACTCACCAGACTCTTAATATCCCACTACACAGTCCAAATCTGACACTTCACTGTCTTCAAGTACCCAGCTGTGTTTGAAGTCCTCCAGGAATTATATCTTCACTTCACACTAGGCTGTGTTCTTGACGATGTCACTGACGAATGCATGACATTATGTTGAACTCATGTGACTCACCATGCCGTAAACCTTAAATGCTGTGCAGTGTACAGGGGCAGGGGCAGTAGTTATAGGTTAAAGATTGACTCGGACGCTTCCACGCACTACATAAAACTGTTGTCCATGAGCTAGGTGTGTGACTTATGTAGTGTAGGCTTTCCATACTGTAGATGAACGTTTGCCATTGACTTTCACAGGCCATTACCAGATTTTGGTTCAACTGAGATGGAGAACAACAGTTCACTTTCAACAACAGTTCTTTTCTTAACAATTTCCACAGTTCTTTAGTCACAATGTCATGAGACTGGGTTGTTCCCAATCTTTATGGTTCTTTAAAATTCAGCCAAGCCAACAGTCAGCACACAAACCCAACAGTACAGTATGTGACAGTCACCTCTCCTTCCAGTGTGTCCACGTCTCCTTTCCTCCTAAAGGAGGTGGCTGGGGGATCTGACCTAAAGTGGGAATAGGGTATCATGCTCCCAGACACTTGCTTATGTAGGTCTTGTCTCCCCGTGGAATAAGGGGGTAGGGAATTTGTTATAGTGTCAGTGGGGAGCATTCATTTTGAGACATTAGGGGGTTCGCACCCAGAAAGACAACTACGTCACACACCAATGAAAATAAACCGATATCTTAATGGCTAAGAGGCCTTTCCATTAATCTGTACTCCAACACCTTCAGTCTTGGGCCACTCTTTAGAGGGTTAGTTTCTAGATTTCTTGTGGATAACATCCGATGCTTAAAGCGTAACGCTGTTTACATTTTTATTAATAATAAGGTTAGAGGCAAATATTATAATACACATTCAAATTACTTCATATATTAAATCTGGAAGAAAACATTTCAAATACCTTTCAGAAGATGTCCCCCTAGGCTGTTTCTAAACCTGACATATGCTGGTTGTCAGGGAAATCCATCTTCAGCTCCACACATGAATCCGGCCATAAAAGACCTACACAGCATTTACAATACAGCTGTTCAGAGACTCAGGTTACCTCCAGCAGGGACAGTTCTGAGCCCAGGCTGTCGGCACACAGCTCCTGTGATCTTATCTGACTCCATTCACATCAGCTCTGCTCCATGCAATCAGTTGATAATATGGAGCAGGGCGATGTGAATAGAAGAGTCATAAAGATCTCACAGGAGTTTGTACTAAAGCGCTGACAGCCTGGAGCTCCCTTTGCCTGAGGTAAACTGCAGATACACAGATCAGCTGTGGCCATGCTTCACAGGCGCACTGTGTAGGCCAACAACTCCCACCCTTATATGGCCATATTCATGTGTGGATTTTCCTGGCTACCAGCATATGTCAGCTTTAGAAACAGCCTAGTGGGGACATCTTCTTGGAGGTTTTTGAAAGGTTTTCTTCCACATTTCACTCATGAAGTATGTATTAAAGTTTATTATAATCACTTGCTCTATGCTCTACATCATTATTAAATAAAAATGTAAAGAGTGGTTCCACTTTAAACCAATACCTGAGAATTACACTTGTCTCATCATTGCAGTTTCTATGAGTAACCCACTACATGCGGCCTTGGCGACCTTTCTTTCAGACTTCTATGTCCGTACTAGTCACTAGCGGGGCCCTAACTAAAGTCCTATATGGAAACTGTCTCTTACCCTGGAGACTACCCTGTTATCACGAAAATAAGACAGTGTCTTATATTAATTTTTGCTCTCAAACATGCGCTCGTTCTTATTTTCAGGGGATGACTTATTTTTCCATGATCTTCATCATCCCCTTCCAGCCCCCAATATTCCTTTGAAGCCCCCATCATCCCCTAGTGGTCCCCAATATTGCCATGCATCCCCAAATATCCCCATCATCCCCTTGCAGCCCCCAATATCACCATCATTTCCATGCAGCCCCCAATATCCCCATCATCCCTGTGCAGTCCTCATCATCCCCATCATCCCCATGCAGCCCCCAATATCTCCATTATGGTACCTGCAAAGAAAAAAGCACACACATCCACACACACCCAAACCCCTCTCCCCACAAACACACCTTTTCTCACACCGATCTGTGCTGTATGGTACCATATTCTGGGCACTGCTCTGAGCTCTATGTCACAGCTGCTGTAGATGTACGGTAAGCCACTAGCCAATCAGAGGCCAGTGGCAGCCAATTAATCAGAAGCTCACATGTAATGTCATGCACTGATGTCAGCTGCTGGCCTCTGATTGGCCAGTGGCTTACCGTACATGTATGGCAGCTGAGCCAGAGAGCTTAGAGACCTGCTGGAATAAATACAGTGCCAGTCACCGGGACAATGGCGGTGAGCTACAGTAAACACAGTATATCTACAGCTGCATGCCCTGTTAGGCTGGCATTCTTAAAAAAAAATAAACTTTGATAGGTCTTATTTTGTGGAGGGCTTATATTTAGCAGTCCTGCAAACCCCCTACTCGGTCTTATTTTTGGGCGATGTCTAATTTTTGGGGAAACACGGTAGGTCCTCTCATTGTTAATAAGTATTAACACTTAACTGTTACTTGCCCTACAGTCTGTTGCTGGGCAGAACTTTCTTACTAAAATCCCTCACAACAGTGCAATACCTTACATTATACCTTTCATTAGCAAACATCACTATACATTATACATACAAACATTACTGTACATCATACCTATTGCATCCCATTATTACCACATTACATTACGTCACAGTTCACACAATACATTATATACAAGATGCATGACGCAATTTGATCTCTCTAGGAAGTAATGTGACTATGGTCCTCCTCCTTACATTAGCACCGCTCAGGTCGATGAATGTTAAGACGCCGTGTGAGATCTCATGAAATATCACGATGTCGTCGGGTTTATTCAGCTCAGGAGGCACCGATAATGCCAGAAGCCAGAAGACGCCTGAAGATTCCTGTAAGACATCTAAGAAAATGCTATTATTAATAAAATGGCCCCTATGTCTGCAGAATTGGAATTTGGAGAGGCTTTAACTCAGGATTCGTACAAAATATCTAATGCAATGTACAGTATTTACAGAGCTAATCTAGAACTAGGCTGAATAAAGATCTCCAAATCCCTCAAAATTAAGTTGGACAGGCAGCTTTAAAAGTCAGTTTAGGGCATGAAAAGTTGCAAAACATGATAAACTTTTATCTAGTTTAGTGCCTTTATTTGTACCCAATTTATTATTCTCTTTTTTCGCCTTTTTTAAAAATCTATTTTACATGTGCCCTTCTGTTTTTTTTTTACTTAGTGGCTGAAACCTAAAGGCAATCTGTCAACAGGTTCATGAGGCCAGCAGGCTGTAAGACAAAAATCAACCGTGCTTCTCTTCTCACAATGTGTGGTGGTTTTTTTTGCTTCAACTAAAGGCTTTATCACCTGGTGATTATCATTTCTGGACTACTTTGTCACGCACACGGCAGTTCAACATTCCCCCTTTCCTGATTGGCACTTCACTGTCAATGCTCAATGTCTATTAAGGACCTGGGGGGGGGGGGGTCAGGCGGGGCCAGCTTTCTCAGCTCTGCTACATGGCTAAGTATAAAAACTGTAATGGCCCCTTTACACGCAGCTACAGGTGACAGGTATTCCACAGGTAACTTACTGGTTGCAGTGAAATCATGGAGACATAGTTCCATTTGTACACAGCAACAAGATAGAACCATGTCTCCATGATTTCACTGCAACCAGTAAGTTACCTGTGGAAAACCTGTTACCTGTAGCTGCGTGTAAAGGGGCCATTAGGGTGGTTTCATACTAGCATTTTTCTCCCCTCAGCAGAATCAGACAGAAGCTGGACACTACCAGATCTGGTTTGTCCCCACTAACTTTTAATGGGGACTCTGGCACATGCGGTGGCATGCAGGGGTATCCGGTTTCTGACGAATGCGGCAGAAACCTTTTTTTTGCCTACCCCCAAAAGTGCAATATAAAGTGTTTTTTTTTTTGATTGGCAAAAAAACGCCACCAACCGGATCTGGAAGGATCCAGCATAAAATAATATGAAAGTGAATGGGCGCTGGCTCTGTTTTTACCGAATCAGGCAGGAACCAGTAAATCAGGATCCTGGTTTACCTACTAAGCATGTATGTCTCACTAACAGGTAAATAGATAGATAAGTAGATAAAGAAACAAAACTGGGCAGCACTACCAAAGTAAGATACGGGTGCAAACCTCAAAGGGCAGTGTCCAAACCCTAAACAATATTAAAAATGAATGAACTAGACAGCACTCCAAAATCAAGTGAAGAAAAGTGGATATTTACTGATGCATGGCGACGTTTCAGCAGAGTGCTCTACCTTTCTTAAGCAACGTGCTCACAATAAACTCACACTTAAAAAGTGATACAGGTGTATAACAATCAATTAATTATACAAATCTTCAGTATACATACATAAATGCATTTTTCACCATCCATATACATAGTCATGTGCATAAGCCCAAATCGCTTGGGGTTTATAATAGTGCTTGTGTACAAGCACTATTATAAACTCCAAGCGATTTGGGCATCATGAATATTCACTTCATGAATATTCACTGCACTGAACTGCAATGGACAATTACAGATGCTCACTCTCCGTGAGAGCATCTACGATTGGCTGTTGCACTCAGACTGCGCTTCCACAACTATTCCGGTGTCTGTGCTTGGTTACCAAGCGATTGAGAGAACAAGGCAAAGAGAGGCAGGATGGACGGTGAGGAGAGGCGGGACAGACCGAGCAGCAACAAACCCATCGGACCGGAAACAGGGTGGGAAGATTTTAAAACTTATTTATTCGATGTACAGGGGCACTCAGGGCAAAATAGCCACATCCTTAGAAAGAAGCATAGGTCCTGCTGAAGGTGACACTTTTAGTTTCAAACTCATAAATCTGGTGACAGGTTTACTTTATAGACAACGTGTTTCAGTTTAATACTCTTTCATCAGAAAAAAATCACATTCTGAACGTGAAAAATAATAGAAAATAATTCAGAATGTGATTTTGGTCCTGAAGAAGGCGTACTTAACTCTGGAAGGCGTTGACTTTAAAGATTACGATCCTCAGTTTTGGACTCAATTTACCTTCCTGGGAGCACGGTGTTTAACCCTTCCATCAACCTGCACCTATAATAATCCTACATTTTGGAGGAACTTGATATTTGGACTCCCTCATCCCTGCTGATGTCTTTAAGGGCCGCTTCACACTGCGGCGTGATCCGGTCCAGGGCTGTCCGGGATGCCCCTTACAGCCGCGGACCGGATCAGCACACACGACTGGGGGCTAATATGCCCTCAGGTCCGGTGTGCAGCGCACGCAGTTCCCGCTGCTCATAAGTCAGAACCGCGGGCGCCGCGGTCCTGACCTGTCAGCGGCTGCAGCTGTGTGCGCTGCACACCGAACCGGAGGGCATATTAGCCCCCAGTCGTGTGTGCTGATCCGGTCCGCGGCTGTAAGGGGCATTCCGGACAGCCCCGGAGTGGATCACGCCGCAGTGTGAAGCGGCCCTTACCTGAGAGGACCCCTTTACACAATATAATGCTATTGCTTAATGTGTTATTTACTTAGACATCAGAATTATTCAGCAAATATTCGGCTTGGATGAATTCATATTTTGTGAACTCGGCTTTAAAAAGTTCAAAGGCTTTTCATTTGTTTTTATCAACCAAAGAGTGTGTCTGGATATGCAGGAACATTTATATGTAGACAAGGGTGGACTGCAAAATCATGACAGATATATACCTTCAAACAGTGTGAGACCCGGGCGCAGCCCGTTCATTGACTGCAGATCGAATCATCCGGGAGGTTTAAATAAACAAACAGAGTGGAAAGATTTTCAGAAGAGCTCTTCCAACTATATAAATAATATTCTTCTATTTCATGCTCCTCAGGGGTCGTACAGATTTATTGGGAAGAGTCAGCTCGAGGGATGAATGCTTTTAGAAGTGCTCAAAAGGTAAAAAAAATGTATAACATTTTATTATTTTACTTTAGGGGTAATTAATCTAAACCAACAGGGATTATATTTTTTTATACACACAGGTATTCAAAAGGACCGGAAGTAGAAAATGAAGAAAAAAAATAATAGCAGATAAACATAGGAGAATGAAGATATTAAATGGCAACTGTCAGATGATGATTCAGACTACCCAAAACATGGTCTGCACGAATCAGGGTCTAGATACATGATTGAAGCCAGGTACGTTTTTCTTTGAAACCCTGAGGGATGTCAGAAGAAGCATACCGTATATTGAACATCCCCTAGATCAGTGGTCCTGAAGGTTTCTTATCCTAGGGGCAGGCACACACGGCTCTCATTTGACTCAAACTCTGTTCACTAAACAAAAAGTGCTTGTCTTCACTGCCTCATCATATAATATTGGGTCGAGTGTTATCAGACAAAACATTGGATAGCCCTTGTTTCTATTGTATACTTGTGTGAGCCCAAAGAGCCATATTCAGCTCTGATAGTCGCAAGCCACATCCAGAGCCTTCTGGTAAGTTATATCCGGTTACTCTTCCCTCCCTCACTAGTTGCATCAAGAGACTCCAAGTACCAGGATAATATAGGCAAAGGTTTAGCCGAGAAAATATACCTTACTCTCATTCGGTATTCTCACATAAGGCACTCCCACTATAGTATGGCATCCAGCTTAAAGAACCCCTCTAGCTGGTGCTACCATAGTATCTTCAGCATGGCAAGTATATGTGCATCAAGATCTGGATTTCTGTATGATGTTTCTTCAATGCTCTTCCATGATCATGAAACATGACTCCATCCTCCCTTCAATATGGTGCAGTTGTCCTGTCCACTTTGCAGAAAAGCAGCCGTGAATTATAATGTTTCCACCTACATGCTTCATGGTTGGGATGGTTATCTTGGGGGTTGCACTCATCCTTCTTCTTCCTCCAAACATGCCAAGTGGAGTTGATACCAAAAAGTTCTATTTTGGTTTTATCTGACCATCTAACCTTCTCCCATGCCTCTTCAGGATCATCCAGATGGTCATTGGTGAACTTCTAATGGGTCTGAACATGTGCTAATGTAAGTACGGGGAACTAGTGTCCTCTGCAAGACTTTAATCTATGACTTCATAGTGTGTTATGTATTTGAGACTGGTATCCTAGCACTCTTAGGTTCATTGACCAGGTCCATACATGTAGTTCTGGGCTGATTCCTAGCCTTTCTCAGAATGATTTTTAGCCCATGAGGTAAAATCTTTAATGGAGCCCAAAATCGAGGACGCTTGACTTTAATCTTGTGTTTCTTCCATTTTCTTATAATTACACCGATAGTTGTTGGTATCTTACCAAGCTGCTGCCTATTGTCCTGTAGCCTATCACAGCCTTGTACAGGTCTACACTTTTGTCCCTGGAGCCTTAGACAGCTCTTTGGTCTCGGTCATGGTGGAGAGGTTGGAGTGTGATTAAGGCCCCCTTCACACCATGGTTTTTTCCTGATCAGGTTCGATCAGGTTTGTGTGTCAAATCCAGGAGAGGAACTTGCAGAGAAAAACTATCATTGAAAGATTGACACTTGTTTTGAGTTTTGGAGACACTCCTGGTCTTGATACAGAAACCTGATCAAACCTGATCAGGGAAAAACCGTGGTGTGAAGGTGGCCTAAGGGTACCTTCACACTGCGGTCAGGTCCGGTCCGGGGCTGTCAGGGGTGAACCTGACAGCCCCGGACCGGATCAGCACACAGAACCGGAGGGCTAATATGCCCTCCGGTCCAGTGTGCAGCCTTCCACAGCTGCCGCTGCTGATGGTTCAGGACCGTGGCGCCGCAGTCCTGACCTATCAGCGGCTGCAGCTGCGTGCGGCTGCACACCGGACCGGAGGGCATATTAGCCCTCCGGTTCTGTGTGCTGAACCGGTCCGGGGCTGTCAGGTTCACCCCTGACAGCCCTGGACCGGACCTGACCGCAGTGTGAAGGTACCCTTAGGCCGCCTTCACACCACGGTTTTTCCGCCCCGGACCAGAT
This sequence comes from Allobates femoralis, assembly GCA_033576535.1. Lineage (NCBI taxonomy): Eukaryota > Metazoa > Chordata > Amphibia > Anura > Aromobatidae > Allobates > Allobates femoralis. The sequence continues at coordinate 48,057,290 of JARQOC010000002.1, read as the reverse complement.
CACACCGCAGTGTGAAGCCTCCCTATGTGTGTGGACAAGTGTTTTTTATACAGGTAATGAGTTCAAACAGGAGCAATTAATACAGGTAATGAGTGTGGAGTAGGGGGAAAAGAACTAACCAGTCTGTGAGAGCAGAATTCTTGATGGTTGGTCGGTGATTAAATACTTTTTTCATGCAATAAAATTCAATTTAAATATTTAATAATTATACAGTGTGATTGTCTGGATTGAGTTTAGATTCTGTCTCTCACAGTTGAAGTGAATCTGTACTTTGTGTAACCCCTATCTCGTTGTAGATTGTAAGCTCTTTTGAGCAGGGTCACCTTTATTTTTGCTTTAGTTATTGTATTGTACTTTTTACATTGATTCTATGCTTATAGTACTGTATCTAATTATTGTACTGTATTTTTTACATTGTTTCTCTGCTTTGATTGTACTTTTTACAATTTTTATTGCACCCAAAAACACTGCTGGCAACATTTTTTGATGCAGTTTCAAAAACTCATAGCGTTGTTTTTATAGCACTTTTGACAATGCATTTTTTGCATTGGAGCCTATGGATCCGTTAACGCATGCGCTTTTCACAAAATTCTAAGTTGAAAAACTGATGCTTTTAGCGGATCCAGGGCTTATGTGTGACCCTGGCCAATCAGAGGAAAAGTATAATGGAAAGACGTCACCACAATCCTAGTTTTGGCTACAAAAATTGACGAGCAAAAACAGACCAAAAGCGTACAGTATGAATGGAGCCTTAAGCTGATTTTACTATTTAAGTTAGTTGTATGGTTCTATTACTTGTAAAACAGGAAGAAAAGCAATATATGTCTGGAAATGATCCAAAGTCCCATTGCTGTGAAATGAAGGTTTGAAACTATAGTTGAAACTAGAAGTTTATATACATGACACATATCTAATATATAATTACCCTAAGGCCACTTCCGTCATATTCGGCAGTGTTTCCGTCGTCGTATGCGTGGCTGCCACACTCGCAATGCCTTTGCGAGTCCTTCCAGAGTCTCTCCTCACTCGCAATGCCTTTGCGAGTCCTTGCTGAGTCTCTCTCTCTCTCCTGCCACACTCGCAATGCCTTTGCGAGTCCTTCCAGAGTCTCTCCTCACTCGCAATGCCTTTGCGAGTCCATGCACAGTCTCTCACTCTCAGGACCTGAGATGATGTCACTGGTATGGGCGGGGCTATATCACATGACTGTGACATCATCACAGGCACTTTCATTGCTGCAGTCAGCACAGGAGACATCATGCCGCTGTCTCACATCAGACGTGTCCTCATCACTGATTCTCTGCCTCTGACATCCTGCGATCACAAGGGAACATACAGCTGACAGAGGACCCCGGACTGAGCCCCCAAGAGCTGATCTCCAGGATACAGGTGAGAGGAGGCTGCACAGGAGCAACGCTCTGCAGTGAGCAGCCTGCACAGGAGCAATGCTCTGCAGAGGGGAGGCTGCACAGGAGTAATGCTCTGCAGAGAGCAGGCTGCACAGGCTGCACAGGAGCATTGCTCTGCAAAGGGGAGGCTGCACAGGAGCAATGCTCTGCAGAGATGAGGCTGCTCAGGTGCAATGTTCTGCAGAGAGGAGGCTGCACAGGAGCAATGTTCTGCAGAGAGGAGGCTGCACAGGAGCATTGCTCTGCAGAGAGGAGGCTACACAGGAGCAATGTTATGCAGAGAGGAGGCTGCACAGGAGCAATGTTCTGCAGAGAGGAGGCTGCACAGGAGCATTGCTCTGCAGAGAGGAGGCTGCACAGGAGCAATGTTCTGCAGAGAGGAGGCTGCACAGGAGCATTGCTCTGCAGAGAGGAGGCTACACAGGAGCAATGCTCTGCAGAGAGGAGGCTGCACAGGAGCAATGCTCTGCAGAGAGGAGGCTGCACAGGAGCGATGCTCTGCAGGGAGGAGGCTGCACAGGAGCAATGCTCTGCAGAGAGGAGGCTGCACAGGAGCATTGCTCTGCAGAGAGGGGGCTACACAGGAGCAATGCTCTGCAGAGAGGAGGCTGCACAGGAGCAATGCTCCGCAGAGAGGAGGCTGCACAGGAGCATTGCTCTGCAGAGAGGAGGCTACACAGGAGCAATGTTATGCAGAGAGGAGGCTGCACAGGAGCAATGTTCTGCAGAGAGGAGGCTGCACAGGAGCATTGCTCTGCAGAGAGGAGGCTGCACAGGAGCAATGTTCTGCAGAGAGGAGGCTGCACAGGAGCATTGCTCTGCAGAGAGGAGGCTACACAGGAGCAATGCTCTGCAGAGAGGAGGCTGCACAGGAGCAATGCTCTGCAGAGAGGAGGCTGCACAGGAGCGATGCTCTGCAGGGAGGAGGCTGCACAGGAGCAATGCTCTGCAGAGAGGAGGCTGCACAGGAGCATTGCTCTGCAGAGAGGAGGCTACACAGGAGCAATGCTCTGCAGAGAGGAGGCTGCACAGGAGCAATGCTCTGCAGAGAGGAGGCTGCACAGGAGCGATGCTCTGCAGCGAGGAGGCTGCACAGGAGCAATGCTCTGCAGAGAGGAGGCTGCACAGGAGCATTGCTTTGCAGAAAGGAGGCTGCACAGGAGCAATGCTCTGCAGAGGGGAGGCTGCACAGGAGTAATGCTCTGCAGAGAGGAGGCTGCACAGGAGCATTGCTCTGCCGAGAGAAGGCTGCACAGGACCAATGCTCTGCAGAGAAGAGGCTGCACAGGAGCAATGCTCTGCAGAGGGGAGGCTGCACAGGAGCAATGTTCTGCACAGAGGAGGCTGCACAGGAGCATTGCTCTGCATGAGGGGAGGCTGCACAGGAGCAATGCTCTGCAGAGAGGAGGAGGCTGCACAGAGCAATGCTCTGCAGAGAGGAGGCTGCACAGGAGCAATACTCAGCAGAGAGGAGCCTGCACAGGAGCAATGCTCTGCATGAGTGGAGCCAACATGCTGGCGACGGCGGAGTGAAAATGCCGTGGCGGGGAAGACGATGACCCGCTGGTAAGTATGACAGGCAGAGTGCCTCTGTCCTCTGCTGACCACTCTGCCCGCCGCACTGCGCTGACCACTCTGCCCGCCGCACTGCGCTGACCACTGTGCCCACCCCACTCACTGCTAACCACTGAGCCACCATACTCCTGCTAACCACTGAGCCACCGCGCACTACTAACCACTGAGCCACCACGCAGTGCTAACCACTGAGCCACCGTATACAGTGCTAACCACTGAGCCACCGTATACAGGGCTAACCACTGAGCCACCATATACAGTGCTAACCACTGAGCCACCGTATACAGTGCTAACCACTCAGCCACCGTATACTCTGCTACCCACTGAGCCGCCATATACAGTGCTAACCACTGAGCCACCATATAGAGTGCTAACCACTGAGCCACTGTATAACACAATTAATTCACCGACTCCATAAATATTAGTAAATATAAATATATATGCATTTAGATACATTTATATAAATCAGTATAGTAGATATATATATATATAAAAGACACATCTGCATGTTTTTCTCACTATCTGACATGAAATCAGAATAAACCTTTCCCCTTTTAGGTCAATTAGAATTACCATATTATTTAGATTTCCCAAAATCCAGAATAATGAGAGAGAGGATGTTTAAAGGCACTTTTATAGAAAGGCATAATCTGCTGCAACACTAAACACTAAATATGCACAGAGATGAATGCAATGAGCGGCCAGACTGCATAGCTAATACAGCTATAATGAAAAAAGGGAATACTAGCAATCACTGCTCTAGAGTACAATGCAAATAGGAAGACTTAGCTTCAGCAGTGGCCACTGCGGAGTGCCCGATAACAACGCCAAGGTGCTACCATCTTATCGGGTCTAACACTATGACTAACGGAGTTGTATAATGTGAATGAGTTATATGCCTCTATTTGTAATTAAAAACCATGAAAAATGTGTGCTGGACTCCAACAAGATGGAGGTCTCAGCTGGCAGTTTAAAGGCACTTTTATTACTTTCTGCAAAGTCATAAGTTTACAAACATTTGATTAGTATTTGGTATAATTTCCCTTAAACTGTATGACTTGGGTCAAACATTTTGGGTATCTTTCCACAAGCTTCTCACAATAGTTAGTAGGAATTGGGCCCATTCCTCTTGACAGAACTGATGTAACTGAGCCATGTTTGTAGGTCATCTTGCTCGCACCTGCCTTTTCAACTTTGCCCATAAATTTTCAATAGGATTGAGATGAGGGTTTTGTGATGGCTGCTCCAAAACATTGACTTTGTTATCCTTAAGCCACTTTGTAACCAGTTTGGCAGTATACTTTGGCTAATGGTACATGTGGAAACACAGGGGCCGAGGGTGCTCTCGTCCGCTGGCCCAGCCACCTTTAGAAAGACAGCCTGGACCAGGGCTCATCTCAAACTGAACCCCGATCTCCTTAACCATTGGCAGAACACTACTCAGACAACACAAGGTGAGGGAACCACAATAACAACACTTTATTGGATCCCCAATAGTTAACAGAATATAACACATAACCAGCAAAACACACAATGTATCAAGCAGCTGTCTCACCCTTTCGCTGGCTCACCAGGGATTAGAATATTTGTGCCTCAGAGCCATCACAGCAAAGTCTGTAGCCAGGTGATTGGATTGTCCCAACCTGTGTTGCTTCCTTATGCAGTCTTTTGATATCCCAGCCGAATCCAAACATTCGATGCTGAAGTCCTTGTAGTATTGTAATCCAAGTTTTTATCCCCTTGGTGGGCACTGAAGTGCCTAGGCCTGGGGTTATGGCCTGCCAATCAGACCCATAGATCCTAGATCGGATGCCTATATCAATTCCTGTGCACCTCTAGTCGGGGCCGAAGTCTCTAGACCGAAGTCACTAAACAAAAATCTCCTTGGTTGGTGAACAAGTCTGATTATATCCCCTTGATCACTCATTGCAGGATATTGGGAATGTCACGATTGGTGGAATAAGACTGTGCTCTCATTGGCTGGATTTCAAGCTCCCTGGACAATGTTTACTTAAGTGATGTGTGCAGCGAGGGGCCAAGGAGGGTGACATTTAGCATACTATCCTGACCACAAACAATGGTGGCTGAAGTAATTTACATAGAATCAGCAATACACGTAGTAATTAGGGATGAGCGAGTATACTCACTACTAGCCAAATAGTAGTGGTATTCGGCTACTCTCGAGTATCTTATGTGTACTCGGGAGTAGCAGGTAGAACTAATACTTTCACAGTAGTCTAAAAGTGATTAAAAGTTGTTAAAAATAATAAAATTACATACTCACCTGTCCGACGCCTGCACTGTCCAAAAGCCTCCAAACTCATGACATCGTCATATGGGCTGCCCCAAATTGTAGGCATAGTAATCTTAGTGTATGTCAACTTGTGACTTTGCAGAAAGTGATAAGAATGCCTTAAAACATTATCTCGCTCTGATTATTCTGGCATTTGGCAAATATTCATAAGTATGGTAATCCTAATTGACCTAAAGTCGAAAGGTTTATTCTGATTTCATGTCAGATAGTGAGAAATACATGCAGATGTGTCTTTATATATAGAGTATGGAAACTTCTGCTTTCAGGCTGTACATACAAATGAGTCTGGACATGCAATTGGAGCATGATTAATGTACCCAAAATGTATGGACATGCCCCTAACACACTTACGGGTTAATTTGTTTAAATCAATTTTATTGTGAAGAAAATCATAGATTTACCATTCATAATACATGATGGTGATAGTTCAGCTGTAACAATGTACTAAATGAGTTCATTACCCTTTTATAAAGGTTGATGATTTGCATTACCTAATTGAGTTCATGCTTTTGCTGCTCAGTATTTTGCCTATTCTATTTTGGCAGAATAACCTTTTGTAAGTCATGCTTATTATAGCGAATGATATGTATATTACAATGTTTACTGCAATGACCGTGTGAACTGTGGTGCTGCAACTAAGGTGCGACAAAGAGGGGAAAATGAGTGATGTTATAAAATGACAGTCTATATGTCTGTTAGGATGGTCTTATGGAGGCTAGGAGAATGGGAAATTAGTAATGAGTGCAAAAAGAATGCATGTTTTTATAAGAAAAAAGAAATATATGTCTTTATAAGCACAGATATATTCATTCATACAATAGTCCCCAGTAGCTCTATTGATTCTATACAAATGTCAATCTATATATATGTACTTTTGAACCTACACAGATAAATACTGTTGTGCATTTTTTCACTTGACTGAAGTTCTTCCCATGCGGGATGATTCTAGTCCTCCAGCAGTGTGGATTCAATCTCACGCTTTCCCAATCTCTCTATATGTTAAGCTGCCTTCACACTGCAGCTGTTTTGATCCGTGTGGATCCGCCACAAATAGCATGCCCACATGTCACTTTTCTGCCCCATTGTCTTTCAATGGGGACGGAAAACACTTCCGTGGGCACCCTAGTGTCACCATTTTGCCATGGATCCTTGCGGATGAGGGGGCATGTACCAGGATGAAAGGACGCATATACAAGAATGGGGGTCATGTGCCAGGATGAGGGACATATTTACCTGGATAGTGGATAGGGGTCATATATACTAGGATGGGGGTCATGTACAAGGATAAGGGACATGTATACTGATTATAAGACTGACACTGGCACTATACGATGGCTCCTGTTAAACATTAAGAATGTTTATTTATTTATTTTTTTTTCGATTGTTCTTCACCAAAATTGGGGCGCATCTTATTATCTGGTGCATCTTATAAAGCGAAAAATATGGTACATGTGAAGGAGGCCTTTATGGAATTTTTGGGGCTATCCATATTTGGGGCTTAAGTCTGCATCACTCTACATGACTGTAGACTTGTGAATACTCACAGTAGATAGTGTGCAGGATTCTCCAGCTAGCATGAGCGTGATCCCCAGTATGCTATTTGCATACACACACTCACGTGCCGTCTAGAAATGTGCAGCCTGGCCTAATTCAAGTGAATTGAAAGAGACCGGACATGTCTAGTCGGAATGTGGACAAAAGTATGCAATTGGAATACCTGCGGTCACATGACTCCTGCTCCAAGTGGCGGCACTGGAGAATCCTGACAGTGTGCACACTTATCTTCAAATTGCAAGTTCTGATGATGCATATGACCACTGTAAATGCAGCTCAGGGAGGATGGACATCCCGCAATCATTTTACAGAGAATAAAAATAGATGCTAGAGTCTTTTCCTTAAGACATAAATTTCAGTTACATACATGGAGGAAATGTTTTTTTTTGTTTTGGATGATGACAGGTTGATACATAGCAAATTGTAGAATATCACCAAAAATGTTCAAACGCATGAACAAAAATGTAAACAGCAGATCATTATATTTCCATACTGTATTATTATTTTAGAATAAATCAAGCAATAATAATCCGTCAACTAAAAGATATCTAAACAGTAAAAAATCTTTATGAAGAAAAAGAAAGAATAAATATGTCACTTGGAATTACATTGGAATTATAGATGCTCTGTTTTGCACCATGGTTACTATATAATTGTTCTCCTGTGCTGTATTAGGAACTTTATTTTATTGCATTATATTCTTTTTATTTTTTTTAGTTGTTGTAGTAGAGGTAAAGTGATTTCTTCAGTGTTACTGGAAGCAACATGTGCAGTGATACCGGGCAGATTTCCAAGAGTGTTTTTGATGAGCATGAAATAGAGTCAGCATATCTTCCTTCCCCGGAGAGACCATTCTTCATTTAGATTAAAATCAGAGTGTTCCTCCTTTCTTCTATCACAATGTTCTCCTCTGAAGATCACAACATAAGCCTACTTGGATGATTCTTTTAGTTCTAAAAATCAACACGGTAATGTTTGATCCGGCATGAGCCGATGGACACGGTGTGACCCACCGCGGGATGTGTATTCACAATGTACTGTGCGCTACCTAAACTTTTTGTAAACTTTTTAACTCCTTTGAGTTTGTTTAAAAATGACTTGAACTCTAGCACCATCACCCTCCGAAAGGCTAAATCTTAAGGCCCCATTACACATAACGATGTCCCAGTGACGCGACCAACGATCGGGTCACTGGGACATCGTTATCTGATCACTGGTGAGCTGTCACACAGACAGACTCACCAGCGATCAGCAACCAGCGAGAACGCTGGTGACCAGGGTAAACATTGGGTAACTAAGCGCAGTGCTGCGTTTAGTTACCCGATGTTTACCCTGGTTACCTGCTCCCAGCGTGTACAGTGCGGCGCTGGGAGGTCGTTGATCATTGGTCTCCCGCTACCACACACGCCAATGCTGGCCGCCCAGCGGGAGACCAACTATCAAAAAATTGTCCTGGCCATTTACCAACGATCAGCAATCAGCGAGCTGATCGCTGGTTGTTGGTACATGTCACACGCAGCGACATCTCTACGAGGTCGCAGCAACGTCACAAAACCTGTGACATTGCAATGATATCATTAGCGATATCGCTGCGTGTAATGGGGCCTTTAGGCTGGTTTCACACTACTGGTTTTGGAATCCGTCAAAAACCTTCATCCCCAACATTCCACTGCAATTGTAAAACCTGATGCAACTGGATGCTCCCACACCGGTGGTATTACTGATCCAGCGCAATATCGGTGTGGTAGCATCCAGTTACATCAGGTTGTGTATGTTTTTTTGACAGATCCAAGTAAATATGACACACCCCTAGTGTGAGTTCTCTAGAGCACCATGTTATTTTAGGCCGCATTGCCCCAGATCCAGATGTTTACTGTTTTTAGCAAACCCAAAAACCGGTACAAACTACGTTTTTGAGTCCGTACTAAAAATGGTTCTTAGCAGGATCCAGATGGAACTGCACCTGCAAGTCCCTGCATCCCTATTGAAAGGCAATGGTGGAGAAATGAATGTGGGTGCACCCGGATTAAAAAAAATAGTAGTGTGAAACCAGCCTTACCCCTTCGGTCAGAATTTCGATGGCTTGTGCTTTTTAGTAACACACTGCAAGTTCTCCAACCTGGCAGTCACTTAAACAACTTGATCGTAATAATGTGACAAATGACCGAAATATAAATATCCCTCTCATTAAAATGGCACAGAAAACACCACGGTGGAACGTATCGAGGCATCTTCAAATGTCACAAATATATTGCACACAATACTAGCTAGTAAATGTGTGATTGTTTGCTGTTATATACTGCTCTTGTTGCCTTTAGAAACTATGGGAAAATAAGGCTTAAAGGGGTTATCCATACCTTTTACATATGTCTACAGTCACTTTAAGTGCGATGAGACTGGGCGGTTATATGACTGCAAGTATGTGATATGCACATATCCAACTCTACTTACCAGACCTCACGCAATACAACCGAATTTACAAAAAATCATGCATGTGATGAATCGGAGACATTTTGTATCTACTGGGGAGTGAATCCTTGAAACCTTTTTATCTGAATCAATTGGCTGTAATGTAGCCTGGACGGAAAATGTTGTTGCGTTTGGGTGGATGTGAAATCTTAGATACAATGAATTGGAGTTGTGCCAGCAGTAAGAACAGTTGAGGTATAGACAACTAGGGTGCACGATAGAGTCAACAATGATGGACAGGTGCAGCATGGCTACAGAGGAGGTTCCTAGGCATGACTGGGCTGGTATTATCGCAGTGGGAACATAGTGATCTGGCAGAGTTGAGTTTGTTTGAAAGTCAGTGTAGTAGTATCCAGCCATATTGAAAAGCTCAGCAGAGTAGAAGAGCTGGATGTGTCAAGAAACCAAAAAGAGGTGGTCAACTATATGATGGAGCCTGATAGATTAACCAAGCTTGCTATATTAGGGATCTCAAAATGGTGGGGATCAGCCATATAGCAGAGTCCTGCAGTGTAGCAGAGCTCAGTGGTGTAGCAGAGCCCAGTGGTGTATCAGAGCCAAGCAGTGTAGCAGAGTCCAGTGGTATAGCAGAGCCCAGCAGTGTAGCAGAGCTGAGTGGTGTAGCAGAGCACAGTGGTGTAGCAGACCTCAGATGTGTAGTAGAGCCCAGTAGTATAGTAGATCTAGGAATGTCAGGAAATTTAAAGTGGTTGAGTAGTACAAAAGTAATATAATTTATCTGTCCTCTAATAGGCTGGAATGAGACTGCATGAATTCTCACTGAAGAATAGCATGGTATTTCTAGTTCTTTGTAGGGTACTGTATTATTATCCAAACCAATAGCAATATGTAATATAAAACTGAGCACTCCCGATTGATGATGAAACTAATGTTATAGATGGCGACCTTCTATAGCAGTGGATACCGCTCACACAATCCACACCACAAATCCAGGCAGTTCCTCACCAGCAACAGCGTGTGAACTGATGAAGGTCTGTTTGCTTTGACTGAAACGTTTTCACCCATATACTGGACTTGCTGCATCACCTAATATAAAGGTATTTCATCTCCAGTTGGGAGTGCACAGTCATATCTACTTACATAATCCGGTTGTAACGCTATGTCACTTCAGCTGGAAGCAACAAGGGAATCATACAGCCACTTGGGTGTAACAATATGGCAGTAGTGCTGCCTGCCACACACTACCGCCAGTGTAACTCCGGCACCCCCAACCACCCACATCCTCCCCCCTCAATCCCCTCTGTTCTCACCCCCGCCTGGCATTACCAATGTGTTGCTGAAGGCTCCAGGAAGAGACTGTGTGGAATGATTCATGTGACAGGGCGGGCTGGTGTGATATCACACAGCCCGTGTTACATGACTCGCTCCACAGAGTGAGAGTGTCTTGCTGGAGCCTTCAGCAGCCAACATTGGAATTTGGTAACACCAGGCGGGTGTGAGAACGGAGGGGGGATGAGGGGACGAGGGGGTGAGGGGGAGGATGCAGCACAGGGGGACATGCAGAAAGGCAGGAGGACAGGCACAGAGGCAGGGGGCCGCAGGGGGACAGGCACAGAAGCAGGGGGACAGGCAGAGAGACAGGGGGAAAGGCAGAGAGGCAGGGGGACAGTCACAGAGCAAGGGGGGTACAGGGGGAGAGGCACAGAGGCAGGGGACAGGCACAGAGGCAGGGGGACAGTCTTAGAGGTAGGGAGCCACAGGCGGACAGGCACAGAAGCAGGGGGACAGGCAGAGAGGCAGAAGGACAGGCAGGGGGTGCATGGGGAAAGGCAGAGAGGCAGGGGGACAGGCACAGACGTAGGGGGCTACAGGGGGAGAGGCACAGAGGCAGGGGACAGGCACAGAGGCAGGGGGACAGTCTTAGAGGCAGAAGGGCACAGGGGGACAGGCACAGAGGCAGGGGGACAGGCACAGAGCCAGGGGGGTGCAGGGGGACAGGCAGAGAGGCGCATAGATGAGAGACAGCGCACACACCACCCTCCCAATGCAATAGCATCGGGCCCACATTTAGTATTATATATTGCTTGAATACTCAGCTTTCAGTTGAGCAGAAAGACCTGTTGACAGCAGAGGGAGGACAACATATGGCCGCTAGATCCAGGAGACGTAACTGAACGTTTAATGGCTGGGGATCCAGTAATTGGATATCTTGTGATCAACTACGGTAATTGTTAAGAAACATTTTAACTAAAATGTAAGTTATAACCTCCTGAGTGCCCAAGTCACCCATTGACATTCATGCCACCTTTCAATAAAATTTTCAGCAATTTACTTTTTATGTCTATTTTACTGATAACACTTTCATTGTTTATTTTATGTAGTCATCACATTTCTTTACTTTTATGTTTTTCTCCTTTCCCTTTTGATCCCGCAGTGCGGTGTGTGCACGTTCCAGCAATTCTACAGCAGGATATCGGCGCGGGCACTTATCTCCTGGTAACACTGGTGTGTTTCCATTCCCAGAGAAGCCGCAGTCAGCAGCTGATTTATCAATGAATGAGCCACATGGCTGTCAGCAGTATCATTTTATATGTATATAACTTTTCTTAAGCTTTTTAGGATGTGAGAAAGAAGAGCTAAAACCTATAGTCTTGCACAAGCTTTCATCAGATGCCCGAATTCAAAACACAGCATTAATCCTGCAATTTCATGAGGGAAAGTAATTAAAAAAAGTGTCAAGTTCAGCAAAGAATAAAAGCGCTGATTTACAATGTTATGAAGCAATGATATATAATGATACAGCCCAGCTTTCTAAGCGTAGATACAACTCATCAGCCTTAACTTTGGGTAGGGTCACATTGCAAACATGAATTGCATTCACCGCATCCGGATCCGGATGCGGTGAATGCAATTCCGGTCACACACATTTTTATTCAAAAATGTGTGCAGAATACCGCACTGCGGTCACCGGATGGCTCAGGATGTGTAATCCTGAGCCATCCGGTAACTGCATAGCTTGCGTTTCCCGATCGGCCAAGTTAATAAAGATTTAATTTAAGTACAGAACTGACTGTTAGAGGTCTGTAGGGGGGCTTAGACCCCCCCTACAGACCGGGCGGCCACTTCTATAGTGTTCTTCTACAATTGTACCTATGGCACGGGCTGATCTGAGCTCCGTGCATGTGGTGCAAATATCCCCCCTCCCCCTATCACTATACAGGGGTGCATACACCCCTCTAGTACAGTACTGCTTTATTTAAGTTATAAACAGCAAGAATTGTCCCAATCGGAAGATAATTATATATTTACATGTTCCATAGGCAGAGTCGAGTGATTTCCATGGGCGGGGCTGTGTGCAGTAGCCTCCGCCCGCTCCTTCTTGATGCCCGCCCCCTCTGGCCGTAATCCAGTGTTGTGGGGGTGGCCGAGTCGTTAAAGGGGCGTGGCTAACCGCGGCTCATGGTTAGCCACGCCCCTTTAACGACTCGGCCACCCCCACAACACTGGATTACGGCCAGAGGGGGCGGGCATCAAGAAGGAGCGGGCGGAGGCTACTGCACACAGCCCCGCCCATGGAAATCACTCGACTCTGCCTATGGAACATGTAAATATATAATTATCTTCCGATTGGGACAATTCTTGCTGTTTATAACTTAAATAAAGCAGTACTGTACTAGAGGGGTGTATGCACCCCTGTATAGTGATAGGGGGAGGGGGGATATTTGCACCACATGCACGGAGCTCAGATCAGCCCGTGCCATAGGTACAATTGTAGAAGAACACTATAGAAGTGGCCGCCCGGTCTGTAGGGGGGGTCTAAGCCCCCTACAGACCTCTAACAGTCAGTTCTGTACTTAAATTAAATCTTTATTAACTTGGCCGATCGGGAAACGCAAGCTATGCAGTTACCGGATGGCTCAGGATTACACATCCTGAGCCATCCGGTGACCGCAGTGCGGTCCCAGAAACGCTGCGAAAACTGCTGCCTGCATGATTTAAAACGCAGGCAGCAGTGCCGGATCCGGCCACCGGATGGCTTGTGAAGCCATCCGGTGTTTTGCATAGGCTTCCATCAGGAGCCTTTCCTGGTCCGGTTTTGAGCTTTTTTAAAGCTCAAAACCGGATCAGGATTTTAAACAAAAAACGCCAATGTGACCCTACCCTTTGTCATATTCTTTCATTCCTGTACACCTTTTGCAATGTGTCTGGAGACCACCATTATTCAGCAATACTTTAGCGTGAGTCAGGGTACTTGTCCTGTGCAATGTTCAGATTGGTTGAAGAAGTCACGCCAACATGATGCCTGAGTTTAAGGTTTTCTAGCAAAACATTGCCAGGAGCACCACATTGGCCCCTCTTGCTTGACTTCTTCCCATAGAGCATTCAGGTACCACCTTTAACCTAGGTGAGTGACTTACACATGCCACACACCCGGCTGTCAACATCATGTAAAAGAAATCATGGTTCTTCAATTTGTTTGACAGTAGATCTTGTGTGGACTCATACAAGACAGGGTAGCCTTTGCCCTTCATTTGCATCAATGATCCTAGAATGCCCATGACCTGTTGCTGGTTAATTACGGTAGTTATCCCACATTGCTGTATTTTTGGTATGCACTAACCAGTACATACCAGAATTATTATTATTTTATTTACTGGCTTTCAGCTCAATCTTGAGCCTTGGAAACTTGAAGGATGAATGGTCTGTAGGAAGATCGATCGTAAGCAGCATAGATAGGTCCACCAAGGATTTCACTAAGCCTAGATAGGTCCACGAGGGGCTTCTCCAAGCCTAGCTAGGTCTGACACGGTCTTCTTCAAGCTTAGATAAGTCCACTAGGATCTTTTCCAAGCCTAGATAGGTCCACCACAGTATTCTCCAAGCTCATATAAGTAGTGATGGGCGAATCCTAAATTACTCGGAATCGCTTGACTCTAGCGAGTCCGAGCACAGGACTCGCTACTCGTTGCGAGTCTAGCGAGTCCAATGTTAATGAATGGGGAAGCGAGTAATAGCGAGTAGTGTGAGATTTACAAATCGCAGATGTGTCTCGGAAGCTTCAGCCTGAAGCAATCCTAGTTTTGTCATTTATTTGCATTGCTAGTTTACTTTGTAAGTAATCGCTGACTCGCACAGATAAGATCCTGTCTTCTCTGTGTTCTGGCTGCCCCAGCTCCAGGGTCCTAGAGCCTGCCTGCTGCCTGATGTAGCAGTGCTGAGATTGTTCTCAGTCTGCTCATTCCCTGTGTACAGACATGAATGTCTGTGCACAGAGATGATGTAGCAGAGCTGAGATTGTTCTCAGTCTGCTCATTCCCTGTGCATAGAGATCTATATCTATACACAGGGGATGTAGCAGAGAGGACATCGCGTTTTGGACTGCGTCGGACGGAAGAGGATTTTTTTAATTAAAGATGGAGTCCCTAATGGCTTTTTTTTTTATTTCTAATAAAAAATTTTCTTTGTGTTGTGTTTTTTTAAAACAATTTAATAGAAATTCATGGCGGTCATGTCTAATATTGGCGTGACCGCCATAAATTTCGGGCTTAGGGCCAGCTGATAATACAAAGCTGGCCCTAACCCCTTTATTACCCAGCGTGCCACCGCTACCAGGGCCGCTGGAAGAGCAGGGTTCAGCGCCAGAGGATGGCGCTTCAATGAACGCGCCATCTTCTGGGGCGGCTGCGGGCTGCAATTTGCAGCGGGGGGTGCCCAGAAAGCTTGGGCATCCCTGCGCTGCGGATTCCAGCCCCCAGCTGCTTAGCTGTACCTGGCTAGACATAGAAATTGCGCGGAGCCCCACGCATTTTTTTTTAATTATTTCATGAAATTCTGAGACTCTGACTCTGAGACTCTGACTCTGAAATTCATAAAATAATAAAAAAAAAATGCGTGGGGCTCCGCGCAATTTCTATGTCTAGCCAGGTACAGCTAAGCAGCTGGGGGCTGGAATCCGCAGCGCAGGGATGCCCAAGCTTTCTGGGCACCCCCCGCTGCAAATTGCAGCCCGCAGCCGCCCCAGAAGATGGCGCGTTCATTGAAGCGCCATCCTCTGGCGCTGAACTCCGCTCTTCCAGCGGCCCTGGTAGCGGTGGCACGCTGGGTAATAAAGAGGTTAGGGCCAGCTAACCCTATCAGCTGGCCCTAAGTCCGAAATTTATGGCGGTCACGCCAATATTAGACATGACCGCCATGAATTTCTATTAAATTGTTTTAAAAAAAACACAACAACGAAAATTTTTTATTAGAAATAAAAAAAAAAGCCATTAGGGACTCCATCTTTAATTAAAAAAATCCTCTTCCGTCCGACGCAGTCCAAAACGCGATGTCCTCTCTGCTACATCCCCTGTGCATAAATATAGATGTCTATGCACAGGGAATAAGCAGACTGAGAACAATCTCAGCTCTGCTACATCATCTCTGTGCACAGACATTCATGTCTGTACACAGGGAATGAGCAGACTGAGAACAATCTCAGCTCTGCTGCATCATCTCTGTGCACAGACATTCATGTCTGTACACAGGGAATGAGCAGACTGAGAACAATCTCAGCTCTGCTACATCATCTCTGTGCACAGACATTCATGTCTGTACACAGGGAATGAGCAGACTGAGAACAATCTCAGCACTGCTACATAATGTCTGTGAGCAGGCGGGCTCTAGGACCCTGGAGCTGCACAGAGAAGACAGCTGGACTCGGCTCGCAAAGAAACAGCAGTTACTTTGCGAGTTTCCCTGCTATCACTGGCACAGTAGCCAGTGATTACTCGCACGAGTCTAATGCAAACAATGGCAATCCTAGTTTTGTCAGCGTTTCTGACAAAACTAGGATTGATATTGATTTGCATTGGAGTCGTGCGAGTAATCACTGGGAAACTCGCAGAGTACCGAGTCCTGCGAGTCCCTTACTACTCGACGAGTAACGAGTCCTAGCGAGTAGATTCGCCCATCCCTACATATAAGTCCACCAGGATATTTTCCAAGCCTAGATAGTTCCACCAGGGTCTTCTCCAAGCTTATATAACCCCACCAGGGTCTTCTCCAAGCCTAGATAGGTCCATCAGAGTCTTCTCCAAGCCTAGATAGGTTCACCAGTGTCTTTCCCACTGTTATCTTGATAGTATCAAGCCATCTGGTTGCTGGTCTTCCTCTTTGCCTTGTTCTTTGCATTCTTCCGGCCATGATGTCTTTCTCCAGTGATTTCTCTCTTTCTATGATGAGATCTTATTGATCCATTTTTTGTGATCTGTTTTTACCTGTTAAGTGCACCACTTCCTTGGATGCCCAGCAAAGAACCTGAGTTTTTTGAAATGCTGTTAACACGCTACATTTTTTAATGGTCCGTTTTTGGTGCAGAAAATGCATCCAAAGTATGAACATGTCAATCTGTGCGGTGTTTTTTGTGGTCTGTTTTTTCCCTTTAAATGATTTTTAATGGAGAAAAAATGCACCACAAAAAAAAGATCAAAAACACGTCAAAAATGGATGATGCGTTTTTTGCAAAAAAATGCATCTAATTTGCTGCTGAAATTACATAAAATAATGTAGCAGGAAAAAAAGGATCGTCTGAACTTACCCTTACTGCTCAATGAACAATATAAAATGAGACAAATAAATAAGGGGAATTTAGTATTTTCATCTTTGTACCTCACTTGGATTGCTTTAGCTCCTCCACTGCATTATGTGATAAAAAGAATGATGTAATTCAAAACTAGTCCAGCAAATAACAAGTATTCAAATAACTCTGGAAAGAAAAAAGGCATAAAAAACAAGTTAGGGCTCTTAAAAAAGAGGAGAAAACAAGATCGCCAAAACGAAAATGTGTCCGAGGCTTTAAAACACTGCAATAGCTGTTCACCACTAGAGGGATGTATTCAATCCAAACTCCCTGCCCCCTATCTTATACTCACCCCCCCCCCCCCATTGTCTTCATCTGTTTTCAGTGCTGCTCTGGTCAGTCTTCCACAATTTGTCATAACTCCAGTGTTTCATGGAGTGCGCCAGAGGTCACAACTCAAAGCAAGTCTATGTGAGCATTGTTCTTGCTCTCATAGACTTTTAATTAGAGCTTGGATGTAACTTATGACTTTTGGCCAATTTGTGGCTGCAGTCCCATGAGACGGGAGTGATACCAAGTAAAGGTGAAGACGTCAGAGAGTGAGCATAGGACTGAGGACAGGGAACTTAGATCTAAAGCACTACTCCAGTGCTGAATAAACTAAGCCCTAGACTGGTTTTAAAGAAGTGCTATCATTTTTTTCTAAATTTTAGAAGCCCGTCCCTGAATGATTGTCTATCACAGTCTACACTTCCTTTATATATAGTCTACTTATATCCATGTAGCTCAATTTATCTTCCCTTCCTGTTCTTTTAGCTTGATTTCTGTCTACCATTCAGCTATCCTCTTGATTCCTAGCTTTCATTCTGCATAATATTCCTCTATGATTTTGTAGCATGGTACAGGGTGGTAGTTGTGGGCGAGTTCTGCATCTTCTGCTCCCCGGCATGCTACATAAAAGAGGTTGTCCTGGCTCGGTGTGTGCTTGCATTAAGAATTTGATATGCCTTTTCCGGCCACATGTTGCCATTTCCTCTGGTTGGCCAGGACCAGATGTTAACCAGTTCATTGACAGAGACCTACAGTTTTAAAAAATTGTAGGTCTCTGTCAATGAACTGGTTAACAGCTGGTTAACATCGGTATTTTTATAACTGTGTATATGAGATGGCGGGCAGATTTCATTAACACTGAGCATCTCTAGGCAAACTCGCTTCACTTTTTTTGGTTGACCGGTACCCTTACTTCTGTCTGCTCCACCACCAGTGAGCCTAGCATCATATTACAGTCTACGAAAGTCATATTTTCCTCCCGTGATTCTGTGTCTTATTCTCCCTCTAGAAGGGGTCATTTGCCAATATGGCCGGACCAAGCTTTACATTTCTTGATACTTAGGAACTCCCGCCCGGGCTCTCACTTCATCTCACGGTCTGCTCTGTCTTGACCATTTGCCTCTGAGAGTTGTAAACTCTTCTGGGCCTCACTACTAGGCATAGATAATGGGAAAAAGGCATTGAAGGCGCTGCGGCTTTAACTATACTGGTAAAGAAAAAAAATATATAGGAAGTACATATATATTAAAACTAAATAAATTGGCTTAGGCCCAGTGCTAAACAATAACCCCTTATCAATGGCTAATTAATATTCAGAAAAGAACATGCCACCATATTTTTTTTGAAAATTATCCATTGATGAGGGGTTATTGTTTAGCGCTGGGCCTAACCCATTGTATTTAGCATAATTGATATCCTAGGTTGGATTATACATGTAGCTTCCTAGCAGCTATAATCATACTTAAAAAAACAACTTTGACCAGTCCTTGGACTAGACAAAGACCCCTTGATTGACTAGCTCCAGTGATTAACAATTAATTATCCTGGCTGCATATGGCTGAGGCTGCTTGAGTCAGGAGCTCCCGGACCCCAGGACACTGAAGCGGCTCTTAAACTTCACTGACCAGACTGGAATTACCAAAAACCGACCTTCTGGAAGCCTAAAGGTCCCCTGCACGGATGGGAAAGATCAAAAACCGCCAAGAAGCCCTACCTAGAAAGGTATCTGACTTTTTTGCCACTAGCAGAACGGGCCCTGATCTTTCCAAAATGGCGCCCCCCTCCCCCCGTGCTGCCCGCGCTTCTCGGCGCGAGGCCCTCATGCATGAGGATACTACCTCCTCACCTTCAGCTGACGCTCCGATCACACACGCCAACATGAGAGCTCTGTTTGCCGAGCTCCACGCCTCCATCCAAGACGACATGCGCTCTATAGTAATGGAGCTTAGGGGAGAAGTGGCGGATTTTGGTGCCCGGACCGATCGCCTAGAGACTAAGCTGGGGGAGCTTGTTACGTCGCACAACGCTCTAATAGATGAAAATGAACAGCTCCAAGAAAAGATCCATCATATGCAACTTAAGCAATTTGATATGGAGGATCGCAATCGGAGAAATAACGTTCGTCTCCGGGGCGTTGCGGAATCCGTCCCTCAAGCTGACTTGCGTCCTCTGCTTCAAGATTTTATCGCAGAAGCGTTGCCAGATTTAGATCGCAGAGATCTGATAGTTGACAGGATACACCGAGTTCCGAAACCTCCAGGAGTCCGTGCAGATCTCCCGCACGACGTCCTAGCTCGGATACATTTTGCTGAAACTAAAGAGGACTTCCTCCGAGCGTTGCGAGAATCTCCGACTCTTTCAGAGCGGTTCCTAAACATTGAAGTATTCCCAGATCTCTCCCCGGGCACGCTTGCTCTACGCAGGTCATTCAAGCCGTACACGACGCTCCTCCGTGACAAAGACATCTCCTATATCTGGGGCCACCCGACTAAGCTGATTATCAAAAAAGACGGAGCAACTCATGTCTGTTCCCTACCGTCACAGACAGAGCGTCTACTACGTTCCTGGGGACTTCTTCCAACTGACAATTCGACATCACCGGAGCGATCTTCTGCCCGACGCCTAATCGTCCCGGAACGTAAGAAAAGAAGAAAAATTGATCCAGAATGGGTTGTCACCTGAAATTTGGAATTTTCGACTAGTCAGGTCTTGTTTTCATCTTTAAGTCCTGGGACCGTCTTCCTGGACGATTTTTTTTCCGTGATCTCAGGATAACACCTACATACCTGAGATCCTATCTCCCCGTTGAGCACATTTTTGCTGCTCTTGTGTTTTATTCTTAGGTTCTCCTTTCGAGGTTTGTGAACCATTTTTGCTTCTTTTTTTTTCCTTTTTCTCCTTTTTAGGACCAATAATTTTTTGACTTGGTCTTTTGTTTCTGAATTTGTTTCTATTGTCCGTATTTGAGTTATTTCTCACTTTTACAGTCAGGCTAAGTCCTGACGACTCTCGAGCGTTAGCCCTTTTACCGGCAACGCCCGAGTGTCAAGTTTAATGTTGACTTTAATTCCCAATTTTTTCTACCCCCCCCTTTTTTTCTCCTGCACCTCTGAATTCATTACCCTCCAGATGGAGATCTTGAGCTTTTATTGTTGCTTAAATTTCTAATATGCCTGTTTCATTTCTAGCTTTGAATGTTAACGGACTAAATTCACCACAAAAAAGATCCCTGCTTTATGGACAATTGAAGAGATCACGTCCGGATGTGGTGTTTCTGCCAGAGACCCATTTGTTAGAATCTGATAACTTTCGAGTTACCTCACGTTTTTACCCCAGAGATATTTTTTGCTAATGCTCGGGATAAAAGGGCAGGTGTAGCTATACTCATTGGATCCTCTTTATCCTTTGAGATGGTCACGTTTGTACCGGATCCCGAAGGCCGTTATTTGTTATTAATTTGTCGACTTAATAATGTTCTTTACTCTTTCCTAGTCCTATATGTCCCCAACGCCAAGCAAGTTACGTATCTTAGGTCGACCTTGAATGCTCTTACCCCTGTCATGGTGGGACATAAACTGATTGCGGGTGATCTCAATGCCCCTATAAACAGATCTCTAGACTGCTCAGCTCCGACGACCTCTAGAACGGAACTCTCCTTCCTTACTCTTTCTTTCCACTTTCACGACATCTGGAGGTATTTGCATGCTATGGAACGTGACTACACTTTTTACTCTGCTCGACATAAAACATTTAGTCGCATAGACTATCTGTTGGTAAATGACTCCCTACTACCCCTCTGCATTAAAGCTGACATTGCTCCCATTACGTGGTCAGACCATGCTCCCCTGACCCTGACGATCTCTGACTCTACTCCACGGCCCCAGCTATCCACTTGGAAGCTTAATGAGTACCTCCTGACTTCCCAGACTAACCAAGACTCCTTGACAACGCATTTGAAGGAATTCTTTCTACTCAATGCCACAGATGGGATTGCTCCAGATGGTCTATGGTTTGCCCACAAGGCAGTAATGAGAGGACACTTAATCAAATTAGCGTCCATTGCCAAAAAACAACACTCGGCGACTCTTGACTCTCTGCTCCTAAAGATTAAGGATTTAGAACAGAAATACACCGCCTTTCACGATCCCTCTGTACTCGCTGACCTTGTAACTACTAGACATCATCTCCGAAATCATCTTCTTTCTCAAGTAGAATTACTCTTGAAAAAATCAAGGGCGCGCTATTATGGGATGGGTGACAGATCGGGAGCATTACTTGCACGCAGAATCCGTAAAACTGAGACCCGTTCCAGAATTTCCCATATTATCTCTCCTCGAGGCTCTACAATCCGGAATCCAATCCACATTGCAGAGCAGTTCAGAACTTATTATAGCGACCTTTATAATCTAGCATCCTCTCAAACAACCCCGCAACCTTCTTCTGCCTCTATAGCTGCCTTTCTGTCCCGAGCGAAACTTCCCTCCCTTTCAATTGAACAACAAACTTTCCTCAATGCTCCATTTACTCTCACTGAAATTCTGGAAGTCATTCGTTCCTCGAAAAAACAATCTGCTCCTGGCCCGGATGGCTTCCCCTATCGCTACTACTCTACCTTTGCTCCCCTACTTGCCCCTCATCTCTTAGCTTTATTTCTTCTCTGGCAAAAGGAGGGCTGCATCAGACGGGAGGGTCTAACATCGTCTATTTCTACAATCTTGAAACCGGGTAAACCCCCCACGGACCCAAGCAGCTATCGCCCAATAGCCTTACTCAATTGTGACCTTAAAATTTTTTCTAAACTGCTGGCGGACCGTCTCAAGGTCGTACTCCCATCCTTGATCGCCTTGGATCAGGTGGGCTTTATCCCTGGCCGTCAGGCGAGAGATGCCACAAGGAGGGTAATCAATCTATTAGAGATTTTAGAGAGGAGAGGTTCCCCCAGTGTGCTCGTGTCCCTTGACGCAGAAAAAGCTTTTGACCGGGTTCACTGGGGTTATCTGGCAGCCGTTCTAGATAAATTTGCCTTCTCGGGGAATATTAAGTCTGCAATTCTAGCGTTATATTCATCGCCCAGTGCCTTTGTAAAAGCGGGGGGCTTTTCCTCCTCCGAATTTACTATTACCAATGGCACAAGACAAGGCTGCCCCCTCTCCCCTCTCATTTTCGCCCTTGTGATGGAGCCGCTGGCAGAAGTTATCCGCTCACATCCTGACATATCAGGTGTACCAGTGGGTCACGTAGACCATAAAATCAGCCTCTACGCTGATGACGTCCTCCTCTCCTGTACGAACCCTTCTACTTCCCTCCCAACTATACTTTCGGTCTTATCTGACTTCTCTCTTGCCTCTTTCTATAAACTTAACCTTTCTAAGGCTATGTTCACACACAATTTGCGTTTTTTTTAGCACTCTTAAAAGCACTTGCGTTTTTTTAAGAGTGCTAAAAAATGTCCCTTGTGTGTCTGAAAGGATTTGCCACGTTTTTGGACTAAGTCATTTTTTCACCAAAAACGCAGGCAAAAACGCAAGCGTTAACGCAGGGTGCATAAATGTGCCTTTTAAAAACGCATGTGTTTCCCATAGGGCCCCCATGTTAAAAAAACGCATGTGCGTTTTTTCAAAAACGCATGTGCGTTTTTTTAACATGGGCCCCTATGGGAAACGCATGCGTTTTTGAATGGCACTAAAAGGTACTAATGTACCATGCGTTTTTGCATGCGTTTCCCATAGGGCCCCATGTCAAAAAAACGCATGCGTTTTTTGAAAAACGCACATGCGTTTTTTTACAGCACCCAAAAACGCTGCATGCAGCGTTTTTTGGACTATGGGTAAAAAACGCAAATGGAGCTGAAAAACGCAGCTACACTCAAATGTACCCTGCGTTAACGCACCTGCGTTTTTTTTAACAGCCCAAAAACGCAGAGATGGTAAAAAAAACGCATGTGTGTGAACATGGCCTAAGTCTTCTGTTTTCCCTGTCAATCTTCCCTCCTCTGAACAACAACTTCTTTCCCAGCAGTTTCCCTTTCAATGGTCAACCCGGGAATTTCGATATTTAGGCATCCACATCACCCCTCTAAAAACGCTAATGAGATTTAATTATGACTCCTTAGTCTCGGATCTCCGTGCCGCCTGTGCTGACTATGCTAACTTTCAATTATCCTGGATAGCTCGTATCCAAACCATTAAAATGATGCTTCTCCCTAAAATACTCTATCTGCTCCGTTGTATTCCCCTCACCTTCCCCAGAAAGTACCTGAACACTATTCAATCCATCCTTGGCCGCTTTATCTGGAACAATAAGCCTTCTAGAGTTGCCATGTCTACATTGACTCTGCCATATGCAGAAGGAGGTTTTGGAGTTCCTGATATCACAGCGTATTATTTTGCAGTCGTATTGGACATAGCTAGAATATGGTGGACAGAATCTCCGAACCCGCTGTGATGGCAGATCATGACTCAATTCGCTCCTGATAAATCTACTAGATTATTGCTAGAAATGAACCTCATCAGGTACTCCCCTCCTCCCCTCCCACTTACTGCGGTAACTTGCCTCCTTGGTATTTGGTGCAAGTTTGCCAGAACTCTTCTACCCTTTCTATACCGCTATATATCTCTGAGAGCGATCGGGACTCTTATGGGGGATATATCCTTTTCAGACTGGGGTGCAGGTCCCGCCACACTCTTGTTCTCAGTTTTAGACAAGGGGTTTCTCCCTCCTTTTACACTTCTTTCAACAAAATTAGGTCTCCCCTTTTCGGGTTACTTCACATATCTGAGACTCAAACACTTCCTCCATTCGATAACTATCCCAATCTATGATCTCACACAGATATCTTTCCCTCTACAATCTTTTTTTAAAAGCTCTGGTCCAGTAGCTCATGGGATCTCTATTGCTGTCAAAGCCATACTACGCACCAGACTCTCCACCAAATTACCATATATGCTCCGCTGGGAATCACGACTCGCCTTTACGGCCACACTAGACCAATGGCTAGTTGCATCTGGACATGCGGCACATTATACGAGCTGTATCAACCATCTGGAGCAATCAAAAAGTTAATGTTCAATTGGTATCTGACCCCTGAAAGACTGGCTAAATTTTCTTCCCGGACTCATGTCTCTACTACTGCGTCATCATGTTGGAAGGGCTGCTCTCTCCCAGGCTCTGACCTCCATGTGTGGTGGTCCTGCCCAGGGGTGTTAGCCTTTTGGAAAGAAGTTGAATCCCTATTGACGTCACTTACAGGCCTCCCTCTGGACCTCTCACCTCCCCTAGCTCTTTTAGGTCTAGACTTAGACTTTTTCCCCGCTCCACTCCGTCCTATCATTACCAACACTCTAATAGCCGCTAGGCAAACAATTGCAGCCCACTGGAAGACCCCAGATCTGCCTGCGCTTGCTGAACTCATAACGAGACTAAATACACACTGTGCTCACGAGATCATACTTGCCCATGACTTGAAACGGAAAATTCGAATTGAAAATTGGTGGGATCCCTGGCTTTCCTCCTCTTACAATACAGTTAGACTCCCTACTTAACTCACATCCCCTACACTAAGGGATGTATTTATCTTACCTTTGCGAATGTTTTAACATAAGATACATGACTTCTACTCCTATCTCTGCTTGCTAATTTCCTGTATAAATGATAACGGTGCTTACCCCTTTCCTTTTTTTACTTTATACCCCCACCCCCCTCCTTCTTCCGTTTGTCCTATAGGATTATGATAAGAACTATGATTCTTTTCTATGTCTATATCTAATTTGTGTTTGATTTAGTAAAATGTTCAATAAAAACACACTGGTTTAAAAAAAAAAAAAAACAATTAATTATCTACATATTAAAACTAGATACAGTCATATGAAAAAGTTTGGGCACCCCTCTTAATCTTACTCTTTTTTTTTTGTTTAAAATAGTTTTTTTGCAACAGCTATTTCAGTGTGATATATGTAATAACTGATGGACACAGTAATATTTCAGGATTAAAATGAGGTTTATTGTACTAACTGAAAATGTGAAATATGCATTATTTCAAAAATTGACAGGTGCAAAAGTATGGGCACCCTCTTCTGATTTTTATGATTTGAATACTCCTAACTACTTTTTACTGACTTACTGAAGCCCTAAATTGGTTTGGTAACCTCATTGAGCTTTGTACTTCATAGCCCGGTGTATCCAATCATGAGAAAAGCTATTTCAGGTGTCCACTTGCAAGTTGTTCTCCTAGTTGCATCTTCTCTGAGGAGTGGCATCATGGGCTCCTCAAAACCACTCTCAAATGATCTGAAAAAAAAAGATTGTTCAACATAGTTGTTCAGGGGAAGGATACAAAAAGTTGTCTCAGAGATTTAACCTGTCAGTTTCCACTGTGAGGAACATAGTAAGGAAATGGAAGACCACAGGGACAGTTCTTGTAAAGGCCAGAAGTGGCAGGCCAACAAAAATATCAGAAAGGCAGAGAAGAAGAATGGTGAGAACAGTCAAGAACAATCCACAGAACACCTCCAAAGACCTGCATCATCATCTTGCTGCAGATGGTGTCACTGTGCATCGGTCAACAATCCAGCGCACACAGCACAAGGAGAAGCTGTATGGGAGGGTGATGTGAAAGAAGCCGTTTCTGCATGCATGCCACAAACAGAGTCGCCTGAGGTATGCAAAAGCATATTTGGACAAGCCAGTTTCATTTTGGAAGAAGGTCCTGTGGACTGATGAAACAAAGATTGAGTTGTTTGGTCATACAGCAAGGCATAACGCCTTGCTGTATGACCAAACAACTCAATCTTTGTTTCATCAGTCCACAGGACCTTCTTCCAAAATGAATTGTGGCATGGCGCCACAAAAACACAGCATTCCAAGTAAAACACTTGCAACCCACTGTCAAATTTGGGGAGGGTCCATCATGCTTTGGGGCTGTGTGGCCAATGACGGCACTGGGAATCTTGTTAAAGTTGAGGGTCGCATGGATTCCACTCAGTATCAGCAGATTCTTGAGAATAATGTTCAAGAATCAGTGTGAAAGTTGAAGTTACGCCAGGGATGGATCTTTCAGCAAGACAATGATCCAAAACAGCACTCCAAATCTACTCAGGCATTCATGCAGAGGAACAATTACAATGTTCTGGAATGGCCATCCCAGTCCCCAGACCTGAATATCATTGAACATCTGTGGGATGTTTTGAAGCGGGCTGTCCATGCTCGGCGAACATCAAACTTAACTGAACTGGAATTGTTTTGTAAAGAGGAATGGTCAAAAATACCTTCATCCAGGATCCAGGAACTCAATAACAGCTACAGGAAGCCACTAGAGGCTGTTATTTTTGCAAAAGGTGGATCTACTAAATATTAATGTCACTTTTCTGTTGAGGTGCCCATACTTTTGCACCTGTCAAATTTGAAATAATGCATATTTCACATTTTTGGTTAGTGCAATAAACCTAATTTCAATCCTGAAATATTACTGTGTCCATCAGTTATTACATAGATCACACTGAAATAGCTGTTGCAAAAAAAACTGTTTTAAACAAAAAAAAAAGAGTAAGATTAAGAGGATTGCCCAAACTTTTTCATATGACTGTAAAGGTATTAAAATAGGGTTAATTTATTTTAGCACTATGGGTTACACCGGGGTACCATCCCCTTTCCTCTCTAGACCCTCAGCTTGCAGGAAAGCTCCCCGACAATGTTTTGCTTTACGGAACTGAACTTCTGAAGTTGCGGTTTAGCTCACTGAGGATTGAAAGAGCCACAGGAGCGGGTCCTGCCGAACCTCAGGGTGGTATATGTGATGCAGGTACCCATTGAGCCTGCTCAGCACAACATTAGCGGTGAGTGTAACCAATTTATTCTTATTTATTTTTAGATAACGGATCCACATAGGGAGCACTCCTCTTTATGTTTATTTTTACACTACTAGCCATACTCTCTATGGACCTGGCTTCACTCAGTCCCTTAGTCATTTTCAGTCACTCCTCTGACCCGCCTCCACCTTATAACTCAGTAATTTTTCTCCATTCCCTCCGATTCTCAATATCTGCATATTGTCTGTCTCTGTTTAGGGACACCCACGTCATGCGATTTGCCAACTAACCAGACCCTAGGTCTGTCTCTGTCACCTGCTGGACCCTATCTGAAGTCTTAACAAGAAACTCTATGATGTTCTTGCTTCCAACACTATCGGCTAGTCCCAGCCAATAAATCAGTCTTACCCTATTCACTGTTCATTGCTGGACAGAATACAAGTCCATCACAGAACAGTGAAAAACATTGCAAACACATCACAGCATAATTCACATTGCATATTACAACACCATAACATATGACATAATACATATTACAATTATATTATAACCATAACATTGGTGTCTTCAAGGGGGAATGTATCAGTATGTCCATCTCCTTACAATCTGAAGACCTGTAGAGGTGGGAAATGAGTATTTTCTTGCTTTTAATACCTTCCTCCATTCTTTATTCCGACCACAATTATTCCCTTGAATAGAACAAATCTCTTTAAATTAAATGTTTGCACAACTGTTAGGCTGGTTTCACACTTGCGTTCAAGTGTGATCAGGCTGAAAATGTGTCCGACCACATCCAGGTATGTTTGTGCAACCGTATGCAACTACAGTAGTGTTATGCCTGATCTGAGTGTTGGATCAGGCAAGAAAATGCTGTGGTTGCATTCGGTTGCATATGTTTTTTTTTGACTGATCCGTTGGAATGTTGAAAATTGATATAGGATACGCCTAATGGTAGGGTGTCTGGAGGGGCTCTGGGCATGCTCCGTGTGAAAGCCGGATCGGGCCCCATTAAAGCCCATTCTATTTTTGAATGCAGTGCACCACACCTGGTGACATCAGGCTTTTTAATGAATCACAAAATCGTGCGGTCTTGGGGATCCATTTGCTAGGATCCTGCGAAAACCTTATGCACCGCATGTGCCGGCATCTACATTCTATGTCTATAGAGATGGGCCTGATCAAGGAGCATGAGGTTTTTGCTGGATTAGGACGCTAGACAAATATATTCAAGTGTGAAAGCAGTCTTATTCTAAGTATACACTCAGGAGGGATGTACTGGGATCTTTTTCATTATAATTATGTGACAGGCACTGTGAAGACATTATCATTATCTTTGATATTTGCTACTGCCTGCCTGTGGAGAACTTCAGTTGTTCAGTCCATCCAATCTCATCATACAGGAACGTCTGGTGATTGTATCTTGATCCCCTGCAGAGGGTCTAAAGCCATATATTTCTCAATGGGTCACCAAGTAAACAAATGACCTAAGTAAGGCAAAGTAAAACATTAATTTCTCGATAGAAATGAACATCTAAATACGGTAAAACGTGCAGAATTATACACAGTGGGGGACTAGGGATAGCATGAATTAGAAGGAAATGATTGGAGAGCTAATTTAAGGGACTAAATAAGGTTGGAAATAGGACAGAACCAAGTTGTGTCAACCTTAACTGTTAATTTAACAGATGCAGAGTTGTCAGGAAGGCGATCGAATAGCTGCATCCAATAACAGTCAAGAGACTGCAGCATCTGTCCAACTCAATGCGCAAAGTAAGAAAAATTTACAAAAGAAACTATGGTATTGAGCGGATGCAGCTGTCTCTTGACTCTTATAAGATGATCAATACTATTTACTTCACATGGAAGTCATTTTAATAATATTGCTAACTGATATATATTGTTTGGTCATCTCCTTTTTTCTTGTAGCTAAAATTTAACTTTATTATTTGATCATTTAGGAGATGTGAGTTTATTATTGTTTTTAATCCTTTCCTCCCTTCCTGCTTCACACCAAAATCATTCCCCTCCAATAACCAAATCTGCTCAGATTTTATTTTGCAACATTTTCTCATCTCGAATTGTAATTATACAGTCAGGGAGGAAGAATTTCTTCGTTTTAACCATGTGATCGGCACTGTGCAGTCATCATCATTATCTTTGAGATGCGCTTTGCTCCTGCCTGTCGAGAACTTCATTAAAACTTAAGTGTAATACATTTTTTTATTTAATAATAATGTAGAGCAAGTGAATATAATAAACTTTCAAATATACTTCAGAAAATCTTCCTCTAGGCTGTTTCTAAACCTGACATATGCTGGATGTCAGGTAAATCCGTCTTCAGCTCCACACATAAATATGGCCATACATGGGTGGGGGCAGAGATTAAACCATGCTCACACTACAACTGATCAGAGACTCAGGTTAGCTCGGACAGGGACAGTGCTGAGCCCAGGCTGTCAGCATACAGCTTCTGTGATCTTATCTGACTCCTCTCTATTCACATCGCTTTGCTCTGTACAAGCAGCTGATAATATGGAGCAGAGCAATGTGAATGCAGAGAGATCACAGGAGCTGTTGCTAACAGCCTGACTCAGCACTGTCCCTGCCGGAGGTAACCTGAGACTCTGATCAGCTGTAGTGTGACCACTGTGTAGGCCCTGCCCCCCTCCTTATATGGCTGTATTCAAGTGTGGAGCTGAAGATGGATTTCCCTGACAACCAGCATACTTCAGATTTAGAAACAGCTCAGTGGGGACATCTTCTGGAAGGTTTTAAAAGGTTTTCTTCCAGATTTCACTTATGAAGTATATTTGAAAGTTTATTAGTATCCTTTGCTCTACATTATTATTACATAAACATGAAAACAGCTGTTACACTATAAGTAGTACAGTCCATCTAGTTGCATCATGCAGGAACGTCTGGTGACAGTAATGTCGATACCCTAAAGAGAATCTAAAGCCATGTAGTTCACAGTGGCTCACAGTGTAATCACATAAACACACAAAATCTTGACTACCAGTTGCTGTCACTATGCATACCCACATCTCAACTCTCTAATACTCATTTACACTCGCTTAGATGAGCCTTTATGTGTTTTCAATCATGAAAGAAAAGTACACAGCACCTTTGGAATTGACTGTCACTTGAAAGAACAAAAGGATCAGGTATTAAAATTTAGCAAGATTGATCCTTCATCCCTCTTTTATCTTCACTCCTTGTTAAATTGTAACTCCTCAATTAACAATAGGTGGGGGCTTTTAGACATTTGTATGGGAGTTTGTAGACTGTAATATTAATTACTATCACGTTTTATTACATTGTGATTGATTGCCAACAGGCTGAATGTGCGGGTGCACTGGCTGCACCTAGAGTATGTCCATTACTGCAATGTCTGGGAGAGTATACTCTACACAAACCAAGCATAAGGTAAGGTAGACTAGGGTTGCTTAAGAGAGCATATTTTTTCCACGCTGATGATGGGAATATTTTATCAACCGTACAAGATTTTTTCTACTTTCCGAAAATCCAACATTTCCTTGATCAATTCCAAGGCCAGCATGTACTGTGCTACACTTTACTGGATGATAATTATTAGGAAAAATTAGACTAAAGTCATTAAAATGTACTGTATGTTTCTGTACAGACAACATGTCGGACCCATCATGTCTTACGGTTGGATTTAAAAACAAGAACGCTAAGTCTACTGAAGAAACGATGCTGAAGGAACAGTAACAAAGTGTTTTGGACATGAAGTGATATGAACTATGTGTCAGTTCAAATCTGGGTTAGTTTAATGTCACTCATGGTTGCAGGCAATTATCTAATATTAGCTGTTATACGCCATCGGCAAGTACACATTTCTTTCTTTCAGTATGAATATATCTAGCGTCAGACTTGCAGTGGGGAAAATGCCAATTATGAGTCCTCATCACACATTTCATGTTCCCTTTCTATTTATGTGTCCTCAGCCTAAAATAAACTTTTGTAACTGAAATGTTTTATAGATTTTCTTCAGAGATGGATGCAACATTCAAGCAACTGAGCACCATACGAGGGCACAGAGCTTTAAGCAGGACCACAGCTCCCTACCTAGAAACTGAGCACTAAGTCCTTTGATTTCCCCTATAGCCCTAAATACCTTTTCTATCTTTAATTTTCCTTTTAATGGGATCTTTGACAAGATGAACCCTTTTAATAAAGTATGGGACAAATTTCATATTTTCTGTGACTTGTTTTTACAGAATAATGTGCCAAATTTCCGAAAATTTTATTTTCTTTTAATTCTATTTTTCTTCATCTTACATTGTCTTTGATGTTTCATTTGAGAATCCTAATACACGCTGGGATATTCAAGCAAAGCTTTATAAGGGGGCAGAAGCTGAGGTTACTGCCGCTGCCTCTCCTCCTTCCCAGAAATGAAGCGTCATCAGTGACCTCCATTTCAGGAGCTGGGCTAGTTCCTATGTCGTGTGCACTGTGCAATGTACACAAAGACAGTGCACTCTCTCACTGGCTCAAATCAGTAAAAATTAGTTAAGTGCGCCTTATAAGTGATGCCACTGATCTCTAACCAGACACATTCACCGTGTCCTCTGCTCTGTTTCAAGCTTGTTACTACTGATCTGAGCCATTGAGAGAGTGCGCTGTCATTGTGCACATCGTACAGTGCACATCTCGCTGATTCCAACCTATTCAGGTCACAGATGGCGCTTTTTTTCAGAGAGGGAGGGATGCTTTGTTTCAGTATCACAGCATGCACTGGGACTCTCAAAAGACGTATCATCAAGAAAAAAATGAGTAGCAGTTATATAGATAGTGAGCAAACGAGATTAAGTTTTTAATTAAAATGATTAAGGTTATGGCATCAAATAGATAAGCATTTAGGATGTAAATTACTTTGAGTTTCGGAGCACGCCTTTTTACATCCATTGCGAGCCTTTGTAATAGATTCAAAGCTTTATTTTACTCTGTAGCCCAGGGGTGGGGAAAGTTTTTCTGCCGGGGGCCATTTGGAAATTTCTACCGTCCTTCGGGAGCCGAACAAAATTATCGACTTGAAAATAATCCTACTATATTTTGTTAAATAATCAACTCTCCCCTACTGTGGTGGCTGGAGCTGCTTCTCTTTCGTGTGGCTGTGATGTTAGGTGATATTAATCGTGGGCTTGTCAACTGCTTTCCCAGGTTTGCTAGAGCCCTAGACATCACATGATAGGCTGAGAGCATATACCTCACTGGGGAGGCCGAGGCTGGGGCATAGAGATCACTGGAGAGCTGGATTTAAAGGAGAGGAAGTTGGCAAAACTTGTCTGCCAGCCTGAGCACTGCGGTCCCTGGAATCTGCCCGGGGCCGAATAAAAGGTCATCAAGGGCCGCATGTGGTCCCGGAGACGGAGGTTCCCCACCCCTGCTCTAGCCTGAAGCAAACTGCTAAACTTCTCTTCATAAATGAGCAGGATGGCTGATCATTAAAAGCTATTCAACCAGACCAATAAAAACTTTATGGGGCAATAGTGATAATTTTCATACTGCCATACTCAATGATTGTGTTAATGATTGTGAAAAAGAGATTTTATGAATGTTAATTTGTAGATTTCGGTATAATCTATCTATAAAATTACCCAATGGTGTCCATCATCAACTTCCATGTAGTTGTCTTCCTATCACACTCATGCGGCAGTCATATATGCACACACAAGAGATGGGCATGCAAATATGGCACCCTTTGGTGGCATCAGCCCATTGTGCAGTACCACCAGCAGTGCTGCCGACAACTGAACATGATGACACCTGAAAACAAAATCAGGAACCCGCCACTTCACATTGCCACTGCACTCGCCACCTGCTGCCTGACGCTCATCAAACACATCGCCAAATAAGGAACTGCACCTATGCATTCCCAGTGGTCACAGGTGCAATTAATCAGTCCACTACCATTTTTGGACACCTTGTTGTCCAAAGATGATGGTGGCGTTAGTAACTGTTCATGCTGGCAATGTGTAGATGCAGTTCCTCATTCACCATTCGGTTTGGCAGGCGTTGGGCTACAGTTTTGGTTGTCATTGTGTTCTGGTGTCGGTGGCACTGCTGGGGGTACTGCGCAATGGGCCAGTACCACCAGTGGGCACCATGTTCGCACACCCATCACTTGGGTTCAGTTAATTGCCCACACCTTAGTTGCACTCAGAGTCAGGAAGCATTTAAAAAGTCATATAACAATCAAGAATAATATAAAAAATATATACATTGAGATGGGGTATGTAGCTTCAGTTTTTCTCTCTCTCTCACTATCTCTGTCTTTTTCTCTTTTTCACTCTCCGTATCTCTGTGGGGTGGTGAAGGTTATACCGGCAGTGTCACCACCCGTCCACCTGGTGTCTCTCTTAAGAATGCTGAGGAGACTCTGGTAGCTCTGGTGGTGGAGGTTAGTGCTAAGCTAGACCTCAAGGTGTGAGGACATACAGAGATCTAGCTCTGTTCCACCACAGAGACTCTAGTCTTGGGACTCTAAACAGACTTTTCTGTCACTAGTGTAAGTTGTGCCAGGATGACAAGTGCCTTAATCTGCTCATTGGCTGAGAAAAAAAATCTAATTCCAAAAGTGCACCCTCGATTGTTGGCAGAACTGAATCCTCTTCAGGCTCCTGGCAGTGACCCATCCAGAGGGTTGTTGGTAACCAAATAAGAGGATCCCCCAGCATATGCTAAGTTGAGGTCCCCGACTTGTCCCCACAAGATTCATGTGAATGGAAAAGACTGAAATATCTCGTCAAAGTCCTGAGCTCAGGTGCTTCCAGAAACATCTTTGGCGGGAAGCGTACCCTGGAAATAACGGTAGAAGAAATGGTACTTGCTAGTGCAGTGTTTATTCCTGTGACACCATTAATTGTACAATAAAAACTAACCCAGCATTTTACAGTGCAGACCAAGGTTATGGCATCAAGAAAAATGGACAGAGACAGCTAACACTCACATCCAATTACATGGGTACAAATTACTGTATAAAGTGCATGAAATACAGTCCAATATATAATAATGGCACATTGGGGTATTAATTACAGTAGTATATGGCAATTAATACAATTACAGACAATGGTACAGTGATGAGGTATTCATTGAACCCTTCAGTGCCTAAAGTGCACCATAGACTGTTTCCCAGACCCACTCACCCATCACCATCATCTGAGTAGATCTGAACCTTTGGACGCACCATCTAACATCGCAAAATGGCCGTCTTTCTTAAGGTCTGACGGTGTTATTGAAAAATGAAGCTGTTGTATCTCCTAGCTGGTGAGTGCTACTTTTCACTATAACGCTGATTATATGTGTCTTGCAACCTGAAGTGTGTACCTGGGGAGCAAGGAAGAGATCACAGCATGAAGCCGCCCAGCGATGCTCGTCCTGATTGAGATGGACTCCAAAAGAGGTCTAACCGGTGGTGGTGCACGACACATCTCTACATAACTGTGAGTAGGTTCTAAAACACTGTTTGTCATCTCCAGTCTTCAAGATCTCCCAACAGGTCATATTTTCAGGATTTCCTTGGTATTGCACAGGTGACAAATAACACACTGGTGATGATTCCAACCCCTGTGCAATGCTAAGGAAATCCTGAAAACATGACCAGTTGGTGGCTCTTGAGCCCTGGAGTTGAGAAACAGTGTTCTAGAAGATGAGCTATGGGATAAAATTATCCCATACCCATTCCCTACTTTCCATATCCACCCGTGGGACAAATGGTTCATTTTGTTTCGTCACTTATGTAGGGTACTGCTGTTTTTATTATTTTTTGGATTCAGGGCACAGTAAATTGTTCCTGATGGTCATTAGATGCCTACTCACTGAGCATTCCTCAGACGCACAAATAAACTGATTGCTCATTTACACTGTGTCACAACTTAGAGCTGTGCCAAGATTTCAGAAAAAATAGTCTTATCCCTTGTCTAGACACATGAATAAGCCTGTGAGCCGGTCAGAAAGTAATGGGAATAATAATTTGATATCTGAAACATTACACAGTTCTTTCGATTCAAAACAGAAATCATTGACATAATTCTTTTTCTCTTTCTCTATTGTGTTATTACATTTTCTTTGTAGTTTTTTTTTTTTGCTCACTTCAAGAACCTGAAAACCTGTCTACCTGATAATAAGCGAATGACACATGTGAACAGCGCGATACAAGATAGAGCTCAGACACAGTGTAGCAAGTCCTACGATTATAATGGCCACTTTACACGTCCCGATATCGGCGTCCAACTCCGATAAAAAGTCACTTGGTTCGTGTGTTGGCCCCGATATCGTTCGTACGTTGTGTGGTGTAAATGTCCAATTCGATGCAAGAACGATGCTAAAACG
Organism: Allobates femoralis; assembly: GCA_033576535.1. Classification (NCBI taxonomy): domain Eukaryota; kingdom Metazoa; phylum Chordata; class Amphibia; order Anura; family Aromobatidae; genus Allobates; species Allobates femoralis. The sequence continues at coordinate 48,021,962 of JARQOC010000002.1, read as the reverse complement.
ATATCGGGGAAGAATTGATAGGCTCTCCAACTACCCGATATTGGATGGACAATGTGGTCGGATCGTGCTGTGTGAAAGCCCAACAACGATGTGGAGTACAACTTCCCCTATTCTCTCCCATGTTAAATGGTCGTTCCTGGGTCGGCCGTACAAGGGGGCGTACACATCGCAGTTGCGTTGCCTGCCGATATCGAGCAGTTTAACAGCTCCTATGCGATCTTTGAATTCTGCCCAAAAAATGCGCGCTCCCGCGCCGTTGTATCCAACATCGGACCGATGTTGGGATGTATAAAGTGGCCATAACGGGGGCAAAAGCCAAATGTCGGCAGCACCGGCCATCACTACATCCTTCAAGATAAGTATCCTCTACTCATCACTTCTCCGCATGCTACAGTGATTGCAGACTCATGTCTCCGCTTTGTTTTTACATTGAAGCCTCAATAGTACTGTGGTGGTCCATCAATTTACATTATCCTCAAGTTACAATAATTTTATTGATTTACTTGCACCAATATAACATGAAATCACATTAAACGTACTGTACAATGTCACAGACAGTAAAGACCTGTGGAACAGTCATGAGCAGATCGATTCTCAGAGGATTGAGTTTTTCTCAAATTTTCTGAAATTTGCCGTTCCACCTGAAATTGAACACTTTGAGATATGACTTTTTCATGAAAGATAAAAACAAGAAACTTTACCTAAGGCTAGAGTCACACCTGCGGTATTTTTATACATCCAGATCCATCCGGTTTTGAGCATTAAAAATGCTCAACACCGCATCCTGATCAGCAGCCCATAGGCTTCAATAGAAAAACCGGATTTCACTATTTGCAATCCAGTTACCGCATCCGTGTTTGCAACCTGCGGAAAATATAATGCAGGCTGCATTTTTCGGAGCGGTTGCAAAACCGGATACAGTTTTTTTTAACATGGGTGCCTATGGGAACCGGATCCGATACCGCAAGGTACATAAATGTACCTTGCGGTATCGGATCCTGATGGGGTTTTCAAAATAGCAAAAACCCACAATCCAAAACCGGATGCATAAATGTATCCAGATCAGGAATGAGGGTTGCAATTTTACTATCAAAAGATAGTATGAAGGCATCCGGTAAAACCGCATCCGGCAATGGATGAGGCAAACGGATTGTGCCTTTTAAATGTGACCCTAGCCTAAGACCACACTGCTGAAACAGCAAAAAGCAGGTTATAGTCTCCCTGCATGGACGCGCAGGCTTCCAAGTACCTCTGCATTCATAGATCAACGATTCACAGCAAAGCATAGTTTGTGAAAGCTCTTTCAGATGTTCTTACAACACATTCCATGCGGAGAGCGGAATATATGGACTGGCCATAGCTCTCCCGACAAGACTGTGACAGCTGTATAGATTTATATGAGGCTATCATGCATCTGTTCAATGGTGGTTTGTGCATGGACTAGCCATGGGTTGCCTGACCTGAGCATGACAGCCTCATATAAATATATGAAGCTGTCACACTCTAGTCAGGAGAACTGCTGCCAGTCCATGTATTCCACACTGTGCACACACCGTATTGCACAAACGTCTGTAGGATCCGTACAGCAGAGTGGTTTTCCATCTCCAGAGTCACTGAGTAAGTCTGTCCCTTCTGTAGAGCTCTTATGGTCAGTGGTGTCCTCTGTGTCTCTCTCTCCTGTAGAGTGTAAGCCCTTAGCATCAGGAGGGTCCTCTCACTCTCCGGTAGAGTGTAAGCTGTTATGGTCAGCAGGACTCTCTTTATCTCACTCTCTCCCACAGAGTGCAAGGTCTTATGAATAGCAGAGTCCTTTCTCTCTCTCGTAGAGTGTAAGCTTTTATGGTCAGTGGGGTCATCTCTCTCTCCTGTAGAGTGTAAGGTATTATGGTCAACAGGGTCCTCTCACTCCTTCTGTAGAGTGTAAGGTCTTGTTATTAGCGGGATCTTCTCACTCTCTCTTGCTCTCTCCTGTAGACTGTAAGCTCTATGGTCATAGGGATCCTCTCTCTATCACTCCTGTAGAGTGTAAGCCCTAATGGTCATAGAGGTCTTCTCTCTATCTCTCCTATAGAGTGTAAGCTCATATGGTTAGCAGAGTCCTATCTCTCCTGTGGGATGTAAGCTCTTATGGTCAGCTGGTCTTCACTCTCTTCTGTAGAGTGTAAGCTTTTAAATGATCAGTGGAGTCCTTTCTCTTTCTCTCTCTCTGTCTCTCATGTAGAGAGTAAGCTCTTATGGTCAGCAAGATCCTCTCTCTGCGGTAGAGTGTAACCTCTTGTGATCAATATGTTTCAGTCTCTCCTGTAGAGTATAAGCTTTTATGGTTAGCTGGTCTCTATTTCTCCTGTAGAGTGTAACCTGTTATGGCCAGCAGGGTTATCGCTCTCTCCTGTATAGTGTAAGCTTTTATGGTCAGAGGAGTCTGCTCTTTCCTGTAGAGTATAAGCTCTTATGGTCAGTAGGATTGTATCGCTCTCTTGTAGAGAGTAAGGTCTTATGGTCAGCATGGTCCTCTCTCTCCCTTCCTGTAGAGTACAACTCTTACGGTCAATGGGGTCCTCTCGTTTTCTCTCACCTCTTTTCCACATGTATTTTCTGAACAATTACACGCTTTCCAATACTGAGATTTGTACAAATTTATTCAATGTTATTCAAAATTTTGGGGAACTTTGGCGAAGTCGGCAAATTTGATTATCTTATCAAAAATCTGATCATCACTTAAGTGCATTTACAAATCTTTTGAAATTGAAATTTCCTGGATTCATTAATTTAATTTTCTTTAAAAAAAAAATTGAGTTACCATAAATCTATTCACCGCAAATCACATTACTGCAAAGCCTCCGAAATGCAATGAAAAGACATGAATTACATTGAGGTCTCCTAGGAATTTATTCAACCCCTTTCAATCTCAGTAATGCAAACATAACCTTAATACTGTTAAAGTGACCTCACTATACAAAAGGTTGTTGCTCAGCTGTAAACGACAGAGCACACCTACAGACTTATCTTGTCTTTTAGAATTTGTGATCAGACCGACTGAGCCCTTCTACTCACAAGGGGATGAACAGACCTGGCAAGATTTTAACCACAATTTACCTATACAGACTAGGAGTACCCTAAACCTGACCTTGTTTTGCTCAGCCTGACCTCGGAGGTTGTCAGCTTAAAGTAATATGTGGCACCAACCGGGTAAACCGCCACCAGAGGTACTGCACACCTCCATTAGAGGGACAGTAGTGGCTCTGCTTCCAGGGATGGCGCACTTGAGCTTCACACACACACAGAACACTTAGGACCCTGGGACGGTGGGTGGACGCAAGAGGGAGGACCCAATCGTAGCCAGGAAGGAAAAAGGGAGTGACTGAGTAGAAACAGAGAGTGGAAGAAGTGGGGAGTAGTGGTCGGGAGAGGTGTCCACTCCTGTGGCCTTTAGAACGACCACAGGAGGGAAAGACTGGCAGGTGTGGAGGAAGAATGGAGCCCTTGGGTACGGAAGGAGACGTATATCCCCATAACCCCGGACCTGAGAGAGTACAGAGGGGCTGGTGAACGGCACAGGGAAACGGCCCTGAACATGGTGCGGATATTTTAGGCCCAAACCATTGAACTGGAGGCCCCGAGTTCCTAAGGGGAGCTGCAGCCGAACACCCAACACAACTCGGAGAAGGCAGCCGAAGTAGAGAGTAGTACCCGGAAGGGGTACAACTGAGCACCCATGGCTGTCGGTACCTGAGCTCTGTATGTGGAGGCACTGAGAGGAGTGAAGAGACTAGCTTATAGTGCTGAGGGACCACCAAAGAAAGAAACACCTAGTAAGAGAGAAAGGAACACCAACAGAGGCTCGACTGCACTGTCCCGTTTCTGGAGACACGCTGAACAGAAGGTTGGCAAGGGAAGCACCCGCGGCCATGCTGAAACAACTGAGTAAAAGTAAACAAGCTCCAGCTGTAGTGTGTGAGACTTTCGTTAGTGGCGACCACCGGCCTCTAGGGCCACATGAAAACACCGGGGTGCTAATGATCTAATGAACATCTGCCAAGGTACAAACTGACTCCTCCATCTTCTGCCCTGGGGACTGCACTCCACTTGTGGGGAGCAGAATCATCCAAGCTGCCGGTCATCGCCCCCAGAGGTTCTGAAGCAGCAGCGGCCACCCTTGGCCGCAAACCGCAGGTGGCGTCATGACTACACCGTTTCCCTCTCATCCCAGTCATCGAATACCCTTTATTAAATGACACCACCAGGGTCACGGGACTGGGTCTCGACCCTCGTCTGAGCCCATGAAAAGAACCGAGAGTGAAGAACAACTGCTTCCCTGTTCACGAGTACCCCCGGCGCTGGAGTGGGCGTGTTAACATGGCGCCATGAACAGGATGCGTGCAGCTCAGTAACACCAGGTTTCGTGCACCTTAAAGAACTGTTAAAAGACTTTGTAAGAACTAGCTTGCAAAAATGGCAGTGAGAAAGCACCACAAGCGCCACGTATAGCTCTAGGGCGCTTCTAGGCTGTAGTCATGGGAAAGACCTTAGTAAAGGTCGCAAAAAAGCAGGCCCACCCAGAGTACTGCAGAAAAGCCAAAGGGGCCTGCTAAGATGGTTGTTGACTAGAGACAGAATGAGAGAGAGTCGAGTGGTGCAAGGAGCGAGAAGTATCATGGCAGCGAGACAACACTCTGGCTGATGGACACAAGAGTGAAAAAGCCCCCAATGCAACTGGGGAGGCTAGAGACTGGGTAAAGTTTACCGGTTCCGACGACTTCAAAAAGGCGATGAAAGAACTAAGCCAGTTACTGAACAGTGTCCAGTTGTGGGCCATTAATGCCTGGAAGCGGTCCCAGCTACAAAATTTAGCACAACGAGCGCAGGTGCCAGAGCCTCCTGAACCACCAGAAGCAATGCCAGCGGTAAAACCAACAAACCAGAGCTGGCCAGCAACCCGGAGTTGTGATAGGGCAAACAAAACTAGGAATAAAACACCTGAGTAGAAGTAAAACAGAAAGGCAAAGTAAAGACAAGAGCACTAACAGCAATTGAACTCATACAATAAAATGATGTCATCTAATGAAGAAAAAGGCTGACCACACAACCAGAGGTCACTGGATCAAGCCCCAGAGTCGAGCTATGACAAGAACACTGACTAAACTGACAGTGTTACTTGCAGAGGTAACATCATGCTGCTGTGCCTGAAGCAAGAGATGTGGCAAATTTTCCATAATCTCTTCCACTTCCTCTCCAGTTCTGCACATGATGGATGCCAATTGTGGCCTCCGTTTGGTCGTACTAATTTCCGGATGGCTAGTGCTAATGTTGGGTATCTGTTTCTGCTTGTAGCTTACACATTTTAGTTGTGTATGTTTCTTTTTCTTTTACCTGCCAGATGAAATCTATATAAACAGGATGAACAGTCCAAAAAGGGAAAGCCACTATATGTACAAAGTACAAGAAACTAAACCAAAACCAAAGAAATGGGCTGGCATACCTGTTGGTAAAGTGATGGTGTTAGGAACCATCCTGACTAGGAACAGCTTGTCCATGGTGTGATGGCTTTACATGTACTATTATTATTATTATTATATTTATTTACTACAATTGCGCATTTGTTCTATCTTCTATCATATAAGTAAAAACACTATCATTCATACATATCATAGCAGCTGCACTTCATCAACTTGTACAAAGCTTGAAGTGAACCTGTCAGCAGTTTTGCATATAACCTGTGGCCACCACCAGTAAGGCCTTGTATACAGCATTCTAGAATACCATATATATGTCCCCAAGCCAATCTGTATAACACAAAAAAGAGCTTTTATTATATTCCTATCGAAGGCAGTCTGGTCTGATGGGTGTCGCATGTCTTGGTCTGGCACCTCCTTTCTTCTTGTGAATGTTGTCCATCACTAGAATAAAAGTAAGAATTGGAGAGAGATTTAAAGCACAAATAGAGTCTTATCTTTTACAATCTTTTACAATAATTAGAAAGGCTCCCCTTTGGTTTTTGTGTGAGACACAACCACTATAAGTGCATGTAACAGCTTCAGCGGACTCACGTGGAGCGTACCGATTCAATGTGACACATTGGGTATACACCCACCCTGTTGTTCAACCAAGGAATAGTCTCAGATCAGTCCATATAAATTATGAATTATTGATTTTATCATTATGTACTACTAAAATCAATGATTCATAATTTTATATGGACTGATCTAAGACTATTCCTTGGTTGAACATCAGCGTGCGTTTATACCCAATTCACCACCTTATACCGGTACTACTACATTACTAGAAGCAAAGAAGAGGACAACACTCACAAGAAAATAGGAGGTGCTGGACCAAGAGCAGTGACGTCCATCGGACTGAACCACTCCCCATGGGAGTATAATAATGCTGAGGTCAAAGCAATGTAGTGTAATGCGCAGGCGCTGGGAAAGGTCAAAACCTCCTGCGTAGTGCGCATGCATGGACGTTCTTTGACCTTTCCTCATTCCTGCTGCATCACAATACTCTGCTCCGCCCTAATCAGGGCAGAGAGAAGTTTGCGTGCACAGGAAAGCAATGGAAGAAACAGTGGGTGATGTAGGATATGTCAACCGCATTAAAACAGGGAACAGGTTGGCATTCATAAGAAGAAAGGAGGCACCAGAACCAAAACCAGTGACACCATTGGACTGGACCACCCTCCAGTACATGTTGGTACATGATGTAATTTTTCACATTTATAACACACAAACAGTGATCATTTAAATACGCACTTAGCATGGACTATAATAAGTCTAAAAGACACACAAACTATATCGGTGCTAAAGTTAGGAAGGGGAGAAATAAAATTTAAAAAAATAGGCCTCGTTTCTTTAGTCCTTATCTGGCCAACAGGGCAACTCTAGGATTTTGACCTTTTTCCCCAAAACAAAGTCGCATTCAGTGAATTTTTAGTAAATTGTTCGAGTTTCCTGATTATTAATCATTAATGTTCATACCTATTTTGAAATCGTCGAACATGTATGGGGAAAGTTCATTTATCTCTAAATACATTCCAAAAACGTGTTGTGGAAGACAAGTAAAGAGACAAAACCTATGAAATTTGCACAACTTAAAGGGAACCTGACAGCTCATTCTACCCCCCTCTGCTACAAATACCTGCCCCTGCACCTTCCTATCTGATCCCTAATCATCCCTGTCTCACCTAAAACTGAATTATAAGGTTTAAGAAAATTACTTATATACTTACATGTAGTATGCATACATAGACTGAGATGGACATGCTCTGGGGCTTTATTATCCCCTCCTCGCTTGCTTTCTGCACGCCCCGCTGGGAGTCCTCATTCTGACAGGTTCCCTTTAAGGGCATCCAAAACAATTGTAGGAGATTGATATAAGACAGAGACCCACTCAATGCACCAGGAGATAGATAATCTCAGACCTCAAGTATAATTAGAGAGAAAAGTCATTTTTAGGCTTTGTGCAGTAGCAGTGAATGATACCGTACTGTAGGGATTTTCTGATCTGCTTTTTTGAAGGAAAGCTGCTATTACGTTTATTCTGCCCATTCATGAGCAGCTAAGAAAATATTCATAAAGTTATACTAGAATTATGCTAGTTACGACCTGTAGAGGTCATTAGTTGCCTGTTTATGTTGTATAGATGTTAAACATGATCTAGCATAGCTCTTAGTCTGTCCCCTTTAAGAACAGTGTGTGCCAAGGGACCACCCCCATCCTTCCTCTGGGAGAAAGAGATCCTTGTAGTCAGTTTCTGTGGCACCCCATGGGTTAATGTGCCACAATAACACCACATGGGTTCTCTCCCCACTACACACTGACAAACACTAGCACCTCTGGGCCAGGAGGGGGAGCACAACCTGCTCCCTTAAATACTCCTGCTCATGAGGGAAAGCTCAGTTCAGCACAGTGTCTGGCACCCACAGCACAGTGAATCCAGGAACAGTGGGATTTCTAGATGCCCATAGTACCAGTGCAAAGCAACACGGAGGGGTCAGCACAGCACAGAGGACTCAAGTTGTCTAGCCAAGTGGTACCAGCAGAACACAGAGAAAGAGTTAGAAGTCCCAGCAGCTCAGCTAGAAGCAGCAGCCCAGGACACACACACACCGCGCAACACGAGGAAGCTGATGACCCGGACAGGGTGGGAAGAAAGCTTAGCCCCAGACTCCGTGGACTATAATCTGCAACAACATCTGCAGTAAAGCTTTGGAAAACAGCAAAACTGTGAGTCTGTGTATTGATTGCAACCTTTGCCCTACAACCAGTAGCAGAGAGCTCCCACCTGCAGAGCTACCAGCCTGTCGGCTCTGCACACAGATTAGAAGAAGCTGCAGCATCAGGAGAAAAGGAGAATTGCACCTTTGACTACAAAACGTGAGTATGTGTTCTTTAGCCCCGTCTCCACCATCCATATCCATTATAGACTATACCATCACTGCCCCGGGGAATACAGTTCTACCCATAGGAACTATACCATCTATGCTGCCACTACATCGTCCCCGGAGGTTCTGCAGCAGTGGCGGCCCCCTTACTGGCCGCATATAGTGGGTGGCGTCACAATAGACTATTCTCCCCTGTAAATACACCCTTTTATTTGCCAGGGCCCGGGACACGGTTCGGACCAGGACCACCCGTGACTTCCCCCAGTATCAGACATGGTCCGGTACCGAGTACCCTCATCCCAGTGGGCTCGACAAACCTTGTGTCATGAACAGGATCTACCGTGCCCGTTAAAACGGGCAGCGTGTGCCGTGATTGATGTAAAAACTGTTTTTGGACTGCGCCATCTGAACTGTATTTTTGAGAATCCGCCATTTTGGAGCGCGCGGCGCGCGGGAATGAAAGGGGGCAGTACCCTGCAGTGGAGCGAACCCAGCCTCCTCCCTTGGTGCTGATGACATCCGGCGGGGAAGAAGATCCCTGGTGCACCCCGGAACCTCCCATAGACATCCGGACGGAAGACGGAAGGCGGATATTAACTCAGGGGGCCCAAGATGTCACAACCCGATGCACAAGGCGGCGACGGAGCAGCCGGTAGAGCTGCAGCGCCGGACCCAGCGATAGTACCCGGCGGTGCAGCGGCGCATGGAACAGCACCCAAAATGCCGTTCCTGATGCCGTATACTCCAGGGGCAATGTGGCTGCCCCAATACTCCGGTGAGCCTAATACACTAACTGACTTTATGCTAAAGATAAAAGAGTATTATGTGATGTATCCCCTCACTGAAGCCCAGCGTGTAGGAATGATAATGGGACAATTAACGGGCAATGCACGGCGGGAGGTTGCATCTTGGCTGGACACAGACAAGGACACTGTAGAGCATCTAGTAGCCAGACTGAAAGCAACGTTTGAATCTGCTGCTGATACCCGGGCTAAGATGAGGTTCTTTGCATGCCACCAGAAACCTACACAGAGTGCCAGAGACTTTGCCTTGAACCTGCAGGAAGCACTCAAAGCCCTTAAGCTGGCAGAACCTGCTTTAGCCCCGGGAGCTGATAAAATGCTACTTGACCAATTTATAGAGGGCATCCATTCCCCTTCCCACCAAGGGCAGTTGAGCATGATACTGCTGCAGAACCCTGGCATGACATTTACTGAGCTGAAAGATAGAGCTATCTGTCTGCAGCAGCTGGAAGTGCCCCGAGATCTAACATCTGTACCGGACACTGCAGCAGCACCTCAACAGCCGGCAGCGCCAGCGACATCTGCCATGTCAGCGACTGCTGCTGAGGCCAGGGAATATATCTCCAATGCAGCCCTCAATCAAAAGTTAGATGCCCTGACAGACACCGTGATCTCCATGGCCAAGGTCATCAAGGAACTGCGAGAGAGTCAAAACCTGCACCCAAGATCGAGTTGGCGAACTGCAGAGAGGATGCCCCATGAACGAGGCCCAGGAGATACCCAGCAGCAAGAGGACGACCCAGCGATCGCTACCAACTGGATGGACAGCCCATTTGCCGCCGTTGCCAGAAACCAGGCCATCTTGCTCGTGAGTGTCCTTTAAACGACGATGCCTGGGCAGGCGTTCCACTCCCCAGGAATGAACACTCAAGGCCCCTCAGCCTGGTATGACAAATTCGTGGGAGGAAAGCCGGTGATCCCTATTGTGTTGGATGGCATTCCCTTCAGTGCCTTGCTGGATACCGGGTCCCAGATAACATCAATCCCACATGTTCTTTATAAAAGGTACTGGGCTGATTCAGACATTACTAGTGCGCCAGATGACTTTAACTTTGATGTATGGGCTAGTAATGGACAGGTAATACCAAAGGTCGGGTTTAGAGAGATGAATATCCAGGTTGGGAAGGTAGAATTGCAGAACCAGGGTGTTATAATCATAGATGTTAACCGGCGAGAACGTGAACCCGTGATGCTGCCAGGAATGAATGTAATTGAGAAATGTTTTTCTGAAGTGTTAAGTGTTTTGCAGCAAATTGCCGAGACTGCCGGAACTGGACAACAGAGGCTTCTGCACAAAGAGATCAAAGCCTTGATGTTGAAGCAACAGGTAGAAATCTCCTGAGGTGAGATCGGCAGTGTACAAGTAAGTGATCCAATACCCATTGTAATACCTCCCAAAACTGAAATGTTGGTCTGGTGTAGAGCCGCAATAGGCATCAAAGGGCAAGACTATCAGGTCCTGGTAGAACCCATGTACTCAGACAGCAGACCCACCATACTCACTGCTAGAGGAGTAGTTGACGTACACAGAGGAAGAGTGCCATTACGCCTATTAAACTGCGGAGAAGATGAGGTCACATTACCTAAGTATGCTACCATGGCTAAGTTGTACACGGTTGATAACAACAACATCACAGCCAACGAGCCTTTGAACCCATCATGTCAGGCGGATGACAATGGCTCAGAGGAGAAGCTGGAGGATTGGTGCCAAAAGATGCATGTAGGTACCAGTTCTACACCTCCCCGTCACAAGCATGGAGTATACCGGGTAGTGAAAGAATATGAGCAAATATTCAGTAAACACCCGTTGGACTTTGGGCAGATCAAAGGGGTAGAGCACACTATACCCACAGGTAACCATCAGCCTATAAAAGAGAGGTATAGACCATTACTACCCGCTCACTACTAAACTACCAAAGACATGCTCAGAGAAATGAAATCTGCAGGGGTAATAAGAGACAGTTGTAGCCCCTGGGCAGCACCTCTAGTGTTAGTTAAAAAGAAGGATGGGACCATGAGAATGTGCGTAGATTACCGGCAGATTAACCGCATCACACATAAGTACGCGTACCCATTACCTAGGACTGAGAAGTGATTAGCTGCATTAAAATCTGCTAACTACTTTTCCACCCTTGATCTGACTAGTGGGTACTGGCAGGTTCCTGTGGCCGAGGCCGACAAGGAGAAGACAGCATTTACTACACCGATGGGCCTCTGTGAGTTCAATTGTATGCCGTTTGGACTCCGCAACGCACCCGGGACCTTTCAACGTCTGATGGAGAGCTGCCTAGGACACAAGAACTTTGAAACTGTCCTCCTGTACTTAGATGACGTCATAGTCTACTCCAAGAGGTATGAGCAACATCTACAAGATCTGGCAGAAGTGTTCGAAGCTTTGTCCAAATATGGCATGAAAATCAAGCCATCCAAGTGTCACCTTCTCAAGCCAAAGGTACAGTACCTGGGACACGTCGTGAGTTCAGAGGGAGTAGCACCGGATCCTGATAAAGTCACCGTGATAAGGGATTGGCCAAGACCTACGAACGTGAAAGAAGTGAGGCAATTCCTGGGCCTGGTAGGCTATTACAGAAGATTTATCAGAGGATTCACGAAGTTAGCGGCTCCCCTGCAAGACATTCTGGTAGGACGATCAAAAAAGTCTTCACCCCATAATTCCCTTGTCCAGTGGAGTGAGGAAAGAGAAGATTCCTTCAACAAGCTGAAAAGTGCACTGACGGGAGAAGAGATCCTGGCATACCCTGATTACCATCAACCATTCATTCTATACACGGATGCCAGCAACGTGGGACTGGGAGCAGTATTGTCATAGAAGCAAGGAGGCAAAGAAAGAGTTATTGCCTTTGCAAGTAGGAAGCTCCGGCCTACAGAAAGAAATCCCGAGAATTACAGCTCCTTCAAGTTAGAACTACTGGCAGTAGTCTGGGCTGTGACTGAACGTTTTAAACAATACTTGGCAGGTGCAGAATTCACCATCTACATGGATAACAACCCATTGACTCACCTGGACACCGCAAAATTAGGAGCTCTGGAGCAGCGATGGATAGCCCGGCTATCTAATTACAACTTTGTCATCAAATACAGGGCAGGTCACAAGAACGGGAACACAGATGCCTTGTCACGGATGCCGCACCTGAAAGACGTGGAAGAGGAACCGGAAGTGTTGGAAGAGATTGAACTACCGGCCTTTCATCGTTCAAAGGAAGAAAAGTATCAACCCGGCATCTATCAAAGAGAGCAGAAAGTAAATCTTAACCCGTTAAGACACTACGGATGGGTCGAAACCCAAGATAATGATCCAGCTGTGAAGCTAGTGAAAGAACTGCTTACGCAACAAGGTGCAAACCCTGATCAGAATGCCCCAGCTGAAGCTATACAGCTATGGAAAGATAGAGGCAAGTTGTTTCTGCATCAAGGGAAGCTCTGCAGAACGCATACCAATCCTAAAACGCATGAACTGGTCTGGCAGATCATCGTACCCAAGCGAGCCACTCAAATGGTCTTAGAAGCGTACCATGACGGCGCAGGTCATTTTGGATGGAAGAAGTTAGAAGCGATCCTGAGAGAAAGATTCTATTGGGTTGGCATGAGAAGGTCAATTGAACGTTGGTGTAGAATATGTGCCGCATGCAACCTCAGAAGGAAGGATCCACAGAAAGCTCCGCTTCAACCAATAGTAACCAAGCAGCCTCTCAAGCTAGTCGCATTAGACCATGTCAAGTTGTCACCAAGCCGGTCAGACTATGTCTATGCCTTAACCATCGTGGACCATTACTCACGCTTCTTAGTGGTGGTACCAGTCAAAGATCTGACAGCGAAGACGGCAGCAAAAGCATTCCAGACGCATTTCTGTAGACCGCATGGTTACCCAGAACAAGTCCTTGCAGACCAAGGTCCAGCTTTTGAATCAGAACTATTCAAGGAATTCTGTAATATGTACGGCTGTAAGAAGATCCACACAACAACGTATCATCCCCAAACAAATGGTTTATGCGAGAAGATGAATCATATCGTAATTGAACTGTTAAATACCTTACCAGAATCAGAAAGAAACCAGTGGCCAGATAAATTACCCGATTTGGTAGACTTATACAACCATGTTCCCGTGAGTTCTACAAACTGCACTCCAGCATACCTTATGCGTGCAAGACCCGGTAAGCAATTAATCTAGAATTGGGAATCATAAAACCAGATACAGAAGTAGAAGAAACAGATTGGAATACCAAACATCAGAAACAGTATCAACAAGTTCAAGAATGTGTAGAAAGAAACTTGCAGCAAGCAAGAGCAAGACAAGAGAAAACCTTTAACAAACATGCTCACGCAATTCCATTACAAACTGGTGATCAAGTTCTCAAGAGAAAGAGACGCTCAAACAAACTGGATAATCAGTGGGAAACCGTCCCATACACAGTCTTACCATCTAGCCTAGACAATGTTAAAACCTGTTTGATAAGTAAACATGAAGTAAGAACTTCAGCAGTCGTATCTCGTGATCAGCTAAAATTGTGTCCTGAAACACTGAAGACACCTGAAGTAACAAAACCCGTACAGGTCCAACCTATGAAAGAAAGAGAAGAAGTATTCCACACGGTACTAGGAGATTTCCCTAAAACATGGCCAAATTACCATGGAGCAGTTGTCGTACCAATGATTGCATTCCCTTCAATGGTGGAACCAAAGCCAGAACCCGTGTTACCAGAACCAGTGTTACCAGAACCTGTGTTACCAGAACCAGTGTTACCAGAACCCGTGTTACCAGATCCCGTGTACCTGAAGAAGACCCAAGACTTGAAGAACTGGAAGTAGAATCTGAAGAGGAAGAACAAATTCCTGGCCCTAGTGAACTTGCCAGTCCTGAAGTCAGATACTCATCTGCCATAATACCAAGCACCCCAAATAGGTACACGTCCACTCACACTATCAGGCTAAGTCCACCAACATTGCGCAGATCAGAACGTAGTACCCAAGGTCAGTTACCAGCTAGGTACAAAGATTAAAATGTCATTAATTGGGAGATGTAAATATGTTGTTTGAATGTAAATTGAATTCAGTGAACAAGTGTATATAGTTATTGCAACGTTAAAAAGCCCAGTACCTACAGAGACTATCCTGTATGAACTTTGAACTTTTCTTATTTACTTATGGACCATATATACCACAGACTGGTTGTGGTAAGAACTCTTTTGTGAATATACTTATCAGCCCGGAGGCAATAGACTAAACCCCCAGAAAGACTGCTTTTTGGACTTTTCGGACTCTTTTTCACATTTTAGTGATTTTTTTACTTTTTCACTTTTCAGTCTATGTCAATATTAATTGTGTTTAATTGTTTGTTTACTTGTTTTTCCACAGTCCCGGAGTACTGTATTTAACTATTGGGGAATGTGGCACCCCATAGGTTAATGTGCCACAATAACACCACATGGGTTCTCTCCCCACTACACACTGACAAACACTAGCACCTCTGGGCCAGGAGGGGGAGCACAACCTGCTCCCTTAAATACTCCTGCTCATGAGGGAGAGCTCAGTTCAGCATCGTGCAGTGCTGTGAAGAGCACAGTTAGAGCAGAGTTAGCTCAGTGCAGGCCCAGCAAGGGTCGGAGGAACAGGAGAACTACAGATTGAGGAACACGTCTGGGAGCTGGAGTGACACCTTCACTCGCCCCAGAAGAGCACACAGAACGGACACCGGATCCGGTACTGTGTCTGGCACCCACAGCACAGTGAATCCAGGAACAGTGGGGTTTCTAGATGCCCATAGTACCAGTGCAAAGCAACACGGAGGGGTCAGCACAGCACAGAGGACTCAAGTTGCCTAGCCAAGAGGTACCAGCAGAACACAGAGAAAGAGTGAGATGTCCCAGCAGCTCAGCTAGAAGCAGCAGCCCAGGGCTGCACGAGCACGAGGAAGCACAGCACGAGGAAGCTGATGACCCGGACAGGGTGGGAAGAGAGCTTAGCCCCATTACAGAATCCGTGGACTATAATCTGCAACAACATCTGCAGTATAGCTTTGGAAAACAGCAAAACTGTGAGTCTGTGTATTGATTGCAACCTTTGCCCTACATCCAGTAGCAGAGAGCTCCCACCTGCCGAGCTACCAGCCTGTCGGCTCTGCACACAGATTAGAAGAAGCTGCAGCATCAGGAGAAAAGGAGAATTGCACCTTTGACTACAAAACGTGAGTGTGTGTTCTTTAACCCCGTCTCCACCATCCATATCCATTATAGACTATACCATCACTGCCCCGGGGAATACAGTTCTACCCACAGGAACTATACCATCTATGCTGCCACTACATCGTCCCCGGAGGTTCTGCAGCAGCAGCGGCCCCCTTACTGGCCGCATATAGTGGGTGCCGTCACGATAGACTATTCTCCCCTGTAAATACACCCTTTTATTTGCCAGGGCCCGGGACACAGTCCGGACCAGGACCACCCGTGACTTCCCCCAGTATCAGACACGGTCCGGTACCGAGTACCCTCGTCCCAGTGGGCTCGACATTTCCCAGTTCTTCAGTGAGAAGATAAGACGTGTGTTTCTGGCTCTCCATTCCTTGCAACTTTCCTCTTGTCAGATGATTCCAGTAAGAGCAATGCAGGTACATGTTTTTGTGTAGAATCTGAGTGTATAATCCAGCCGTTAGTACAGAGCGAACGGTGTGATAGGAGATAGGTTATACCCTGTAATTCTTCATGCTAGCATGTTTGTATTGTATGTAGATAAAGGTATTTCTGTGTAGAATACTGTAAAGTGAAGTGTATTGTACTCTGAGATACACTATTTGAGTTAATGCCTTTTGCACCGTATACAGATAGATGCTTTCTGTATAGAATAGAGCCTGCTGCAGTGACCTTTACCCTAGTTACTCATGTTGACTGTAACCTGTATTATCACTGTGTTAGTGCTTGTTTTTTTAATGCACCCAGTACTGACTGTGATTATTCTGTACTTGTATTCTAGTGTTCACCACATACATTATCGTTCACACAATCAAGTTCATCACCTCAATAAATATAGACTCCAGAAATCCTACAGTCTGTTCCTTGGGGAAGTGAACGAGGGTTAAGCTGTATACTAGATATCCACACCACATGTGGAAGAAGGCAGAACAACGTTAATGGCCACTGTACAATGTGCAGAGCTTTGCCACTTCCAGTGTAGTCTATTTAATTCTCTAATCTAATAATCTTACCGTTTAGTGAGGATGGTGAATAGAAAAAATGAAAAAATAGTTGTGAAATTGCACTTCACACCGGACCCGTAGAAGCAATATTTTGCGAAACGACGTCGTCGTCCGCCCTCCGTGGTCACCTCCCTGCACACTGTCATGAATCCGTAAACACGCTGGATTAAAGAGACCACTGCTGCACAATACTGGTGAGTGCTGCCTCTTTCTTTATATACTGTATTTATTATTGCTTGAGCTGTGGATTAGCACCACCAAGGGAAGAACCTGCCTACAGGGCAATCTGCCCGGAGCATGACGGTTGATATTGCCACATAGTGCCCTAAAGCCTTACTACTTGATAAATTGCACTTTTGGGTTTTTGCAATTTCAACGTACTTGGAATTTTTTCCTGTTTTCCAATACATCACATTATAAAATGAATAGCTTCATTCAAAAGTAAAGCTTGTCTACAAACCTGAAAAATAAAATAGTTATGGCTCTTGGAAGAAAGCGACGAAAAAATGAAAATGAAAAAAACTGAAAATAGCTGATCAGGAAAGGGTTAAAGGGGAACTCCAGGGAAATAAAAACCTTTATTTCCTACATGATGAAGCAGAGCTGGGCACTACAGATCCAGGATCTATAGATCACTTACAAATCAATAAAATCACATCTGCTCCTCAGCTCTCACCCCTCCCTTTGGGGACAGAGAAATTCAGCCTTCTGCAGCAGCAGTGACAGGAGATGTGTCAGGGGCGTGAATCCTAGGGGCTCCAGGATTATTTCACATTCCCACCTCCTCATACTTATGTATGAACAAGGGGCGTAGTCACCTGCCCCTCATATACCATCCAATGTAATGTATGAACAGGGCTGTTCTCGTTATAACAATCATGTCATCAAGTAGATATAAATATACACTGTGATCTTTTGCTGTACAATGATATGATGGTGCATGATGTGTACTGCCATGTGTCAGGCTAGGGGCAGAAGCAGAGAACATCATTCATTGATTCAGCACTGCCTTGGTCTCCCCTCCCCCCATATCAACTTGATAGCTTCCTGTCCCCTAAAATTTAGCACTATTCATGACTAAATTTCTCTGTCCCCAAAGGGAGGGGCGAGAGCTG
The DNA here is from genome assembly GCA_033576535.1 of Allobates femoralis. Classification (NCBI taxonomy): domain Eukaryota; kingdom Metazoa; phylum Chordata; class Amphibia; order Anura; family Aromobatidae; genus Allobates; species Allobates femoralis. Next base: position 48,004,457 of record JARQOC010000002.1, on the reverse strand, counting down.
AGGAGCAGATATGATTTTATTGAATTATACGTGATCTATAAATCCTAGAACTGTAGCGCCCAGCTCTGCTTCCTCATGTAGGAGGGAAGGGACAGTACAAAAATGTTTTATCTCCCCGGAGTTCCCCTTTATTGTCTATAAAATCTTATACAGCAAAAAATTAAAGCAAAATATAATTGTTGGTCCTTCTCTTGGTCCTCAAGCGGTTAAACCTGCAGCTGCTTTTGGAAAAAGAACATCAGGATTGGAAATACCTGCGAAGTCTGAAACTATTTTGCAGAGTATTATTATACGTCTCTGCTACTGTACCGCGTACAAGGTTATTATGTGCAATGTACGTGACGGGGACCTTTACACCTACGTTGTATATACATTTAAACACCCTCAGGAACTGAGCAGCTTTGCAGAACACGCTTTACAAGTGTATACAGTGCAATCATTATGATGTCTGGATAGGAAAAAAACAAACAGGATTCGGGCAGACAGCGCTCTCCATCACTTATTTAGCAAATTTTCACTTGTTCCAGTGTGATTTATAAGCCGGAAGATAAACATGGAAATGGTTTTTTTTTGGCCTGTAATAGAAATAATTTATATTATCTCTTACCCAATCTTAATAGCACATAATGCCTCTGTTTACCGGAGCTTGTTTCGGTGCTGGGTTGCTCATTTCTATCTGTGCTATTATTTTTTTCCAATCATTTTTGTTTTCCTTAGGGACACATTGAAGGCTGTCATGCCGGATGACTCGCGAAGACTTGCAGAATATTTATAGTGGATTAACTGAAATATAGGACATTAACGAAACTCACATATGATAAAAAGAACCTCAAAACATTGCTTCACAGTATGGTCTCCACTTTCCAGTAACTGTAATGAGCTTAATCATACCATGTATGTAAAAATCATCCAGGAATCCTTAAAGGGGTTTTCCCACGGATAGATTTTGAAATAATAATAATTTCCAAAATTAGATACGATTAATAAAAATGTTCCTGTGCTGAGATAGGGTAGGGTCACATTGGCGTTTTTTGTGTAAAATCCTGATCCGGTTTTGAGCTTTAAAAAAGCTCAAAACCGGACCAGGAAAGGCTCCTGATGGAAGCCTATGCAAAACACCGGATGGCTTCACAAGCCATCCGGTGGCCGGATCCGGCACTGCTGCCTGCGTTTAAAATCATGCAGGCAGCAGTTTTCGCAGCGTTTCTGGGACCGCACTGCGGTCACCGGATGGCTCAGGATGTGTAATCCTGAGCCATCCGGTAACTGCAGAGTGTGCGGATCCCGATCGGCCAAGTTAATAAAGATTTAATTTAAGTACAGAACTGACTGTTAGAGGTCTGTAGGGGGGCTTAGACCCCCCCTACAGACCGGGCGGCCACTTCTATAGTGTTCTTCTACAATTGTACCTATGGCACGGGCTGATCTGAGCTCCGTGCATGTGATCCAAATATCCCCCCTCCCCCTATCACTATACAGGGGTGCATACACCCCTCTAGTACAGTACTGCTTTATTTAAGTTATAAACAGCAAGATTTGTCCCAAACGGAAGATAATTAGATATTTACATGTTCCATAGGCAGAGTCGAGTGATTTCCATGGGCGGGGCTGTGTGCAGTAGCCTCCGCCCGCTCCTTCTTGATGCCCGCCCCTCTGGCCGTAATCCAGTGTTGTGGGGGTGGCCGAGTCGTTAAAGGGGCGTGGCTAACCGCGGCTCATGGTTAGCCACGCCCCTTTAACGACTCAGCCACCCCCACAACACTGGATTACGGCCAGAGGGGGCGGGCATCAAGAAGGAGCGGGCGGAGGCTACTGCACACAGCCCCGCCCATGGAAATCACTCGACTCTGCCTATGGAACATGTAAATATCTAATTATCTTCCGTTTGGGACAAATCTTGCTGTTTATAACTTAAATAAAGCAGTACTGTACTACAGGGGTGTATGCACCCCTGTATAGTGATAGGGGAGGGGGATATTTGGATCACATGCACGGAGCTCAGATCAGCCCGTGCCATAGGTACAATTGTAGAAGAACACTATAGAAGTGGCCGCCCGGTCTGTAGGGGGGTCTAAGTCCCCCTACAGACCTCTAACAGTCAGTTCTGTACTTAAATTAAATCTTTATTAACTTGGCCGATCGGGATCCGCACACTCTGCAGTTACCGGATGGCTCAGGATTACACATCCTGAGCCATCCGGTGACCGCAGTGCGGTATTCTGCACACATTTTTGAATAAAAATGTGTGTGACCGGAATTGCATTCACCGCATCCGGATCCGGATGCGGTGAATGCAATTCATGTTTGCAATGTGACCCTACCCATAATCTTATATGTCTCCCTGCTATGTACTGTGTAATGGATGTGTGTGACTGTACAGGGACATGGTCTGATCATACAACATCTCCTGTGCTGAGATAATTTTATATATGTGTCCCTGCTATGTACTGTGTAATGGATGTGTCTGACCATACAGGGACATGGTCTGATCATACCACATCTCCTGTGCTGAGATAATCTTATATATGTGTCCCTGCTATGTACTGTGTAATGGATGTGTCTGACCGTACAGGAACATGGTCTGATCATACCACATCTCCTGTGCTGAGATAATCTTATATATGTGTCCCTGCTATGTACTGTGTAATGGATGTGTCTGACCGTACAGGGACATGGTCTGATCATACCACATCTCCTGTGCTGAGATAATCTTATATATGTGTCCCTGCTATGTACTGTGTAATGGATGTGTGTGACTGTACAGGGACATGGTCTGATCATACAACATCTCCTGTGCTGAGATAATTTTATATATGTGTCCCTGCTATGTACTGTGTAATGGATGTGTCTGACCATACAGGGACATGGTCTGATCATACCACATCTCCTGTGCTGAGATAATCTTATATATGTGTCCCTGCTATGTACTGTGTAATGGATGTGTCTGACCGTACAGGAACATGGTCTGATCATACCACATCTCCTGTGCTGAGATAATCTTAGGGTAGGGTCACATTGCAAACATGAATTGCATTCACCGCATCCGGATCCGGATGCGGTGAATGCAATTCCGGTCACACACATTTTTTGTCAAAAATGTGTGCATAATACCGCACTGCGGTCACCGGATGGCTCAGGATGTGTAATCCTGAGCCATCCGGTAACTGCATAGTTTGCGCATCCCGGCTATTGCCGGGATCAGCAAACTGTCCTCTGCTTATTCAAGAGTTAAATGTATTAAGTAAAGTACTGTTTGAGGTCTGTAGGGGGGGCTAAGACCCCCCTACAGACCAGCCGCCCACTCCGGTGGGCTTCTACTACAATTTCCTATGGCTCGGGGCTCGGATGAGCCCCGTGCATGTCTCCAAACCTCCCGCCCCCCCGTATCACTATACAGGGGTGCCTGCACCCCTCTTGTATAGCGATTCCTGCATGTGGCCCTACAGTTAGAATACAGAACACATGTAAGCTCATACTTACATGTCATCGTCGGCAGTGTAGTGTGTAATCCCTGGGCGGGGCTGGTTGCTGCAGCCTCCCGCCCCCTCATTCCTTATGGCCGCCCCCTCTGTGCCTCATCCAGTGATGTGAGGGCGGCACGTCATGAAAGGGGCGGGGCTAAATATGTGCCGCGGTTAGCCCCGCCCCTTTCATGACGTGCCGCCCTCACATCACTGGATGAGGCACAGAGGGGGCGGCCATAAGGAATGAGGGGGCGGAGGCTGCAGCAAACAGCCCCGCCCAGGGATTTCACACTACACTGCCGACGATGACATGTAAGTATGAGCTTACATGTGTTCTGTATTCTAACTGTAGGGCCACATGCAGGAATCGCTATACAAGAGGGGTGCAGGCACCCCTGTATAGTGATACGGGGGGCGGGAGGTTTGGAGACATGCACGGGGCTCATCCGAGCCCCGAGCCATAGGGAATTGTAGTCGAAGCCCACCGGAGTGGGCGGCTGGTCTGTAGGGGGGTCTTAGCCCCCCCTACAGACCTCAAACAGTACTTTACTTAATACATTTAACTCTTGAATAAGCAGAGGACAGTTTGCTGATCCCGGCAATAGCCGGGATCCGCAAACTATGCAGTTACCGGATGGCTCAGGATTACACATCCTGAGCCATCCGGTGACCGCAGTGCGGCCCGGTAAACGCTGCGAAAACTGCTGCCTGCATGATTTTAAACGCAGGCAGCAGTGCCGGATCCGGCCACCGGATGGCTTGTGAAGCCATCCGGTGTTTTGCATAGGCTTCCATCAGGAGCCTTTCCTGGTCCGGTTTTGAGCTTTTTTAAAGCTCAAAACCGGATCAGGATTTATTAAACAAAACGCAGATGTGACCCTAGCCATATATATGTGTTCCCTGCTATGTACTGTGTAATGGATGTGTCTGACCGTACAGGGACATGGTCTGATCATACCACATCTCCTGTGCTGAGATAATCTTATATATGTGTCCCTGCTATGTACTGTGTAATGGATGTGTCTGACTGTACAGGGACATGGACTGATCATACCACATCTCCTGTGCTGAGATAATCTTATATATGTGCCCCTGCTATGTACTGTGTAATGGATGTGTCTGACTGTACAGGGACATGGTCTGATCATACCACATCTCCTGAGCCAGGGAGGACATAAAACAGTATACAGACATTACAGCACGAGGAATGGGTAGGGTATCTGGAGGGCATTTAGATGACCCTGTCCCTTCATTGGACCCACCCCCTTCATAGCCATGCCCCATCCACATATCCTCACCCACTTCTTAACCCAACACTCACATATGCATGCCCACTCAACCATAGCTACACCCACTAACACATACCCACACCCACTTTACATAGCTCTACCCTTCCAGTAACCCCCAACTCCACATAACTCTGCTCCTCCACATAGCTCCACGCCTCCACATATAGCCCATTCCACATAGCCACACCTCCTCCACATGGCCTTGCCCCTCCACACATAGCTACTCCATGGGACTATATGAAGGGTTAATAAACAGAAAGGAGAGGGACCTGCTGCCAATGTGGGGAAAGAACACTTATGAGTGGGCTCTCACCTCCTGAGGTTGTGCTGTCCCCACACAACCTCGGTATTGCGTGATATGAGAGACCGCTGTGAGGAGCAGTGGCTCCATGGGATCCGGCGGTGTTACACTCACCCTCCGGTCACGTGGTTCTCCTCAGCTGACTGGGCTCTGACGTCAGATCAGGTCCTGTGTTGTGCAACTCCACACGATCTCTCAAAGAGAGATAGAGAATAATTGTACGAGAAAAATTAGTGTTTTAAGGAGCGCTCAAACAAGAGGACCCAAAGGGTTATTATCAATACTTAGCTTTTTATTTCACAATGCGTTTCAATGGCGGCAAGCCATCTCCATCACGTGGGAGTTGGGATGAAGATGGCGTGCCGCCATTGAAACACGTTGTGAAATAAATAGCTAAGTATTTATAACTCTTTGGGTCCTCTTGTGTGAGTGCTCCTTAAAACACTAATTTTTCTCTGTACAATTATATGAAGGGGGTGGCACTATGTGGAGAGAGAGGGGCTAAGTTGTGGGGGTGGGGTTACTGAGAGTTGCAGAGTTATGAAGAGGCATGGCTATGTGTGGGGGTGGAGTCATGAAGGGACAGAGCTATGATACATACATTCACACATATATACATTACCATATATGGGTGATATTACCATATATGGGCATTATGCCTGGGCAATGCTGTGCTCTACAGAGCAGCTAGAGGCAGAACCAGCCAACATTCTATGGAGGGGGTTGAACTAGAGGCAGAACCAAACAACATTCTATGGAGGAGGAGGATCGAGAGGCAGAACTATACAACATTTTATGGAGGGGGAGGAGCAAGTACTAAAACTAGACAACATTCTATGGAGGAAGTGGCTCTAGAGGCAGAACCAGACCACATTCTATGGAGGAAGAGGATCTAGAGGCAGAACCAAACAACATTCTATGACGGTAGAGGAGCTAGAGGCCGAACCAGACATCATTCTATGGAGGAGCTGGAGGCAGAACCAAACAACTTTATATGGCGGGAGAGGAGCTGGGACAGAACCAGAAAACATTCTATGAAGGGGAGGACCTAGAGGCAGAACCAGGCAACATTCTATGGAGGAGCTAGAGGCAGAGCCAGACAACATTCTATGGAGGGGAGGAGCTAGAGGTAGAACCAGACAACAATCTATCAAGGGGAGGAGCTAGCAGCAGTAGCAGACAACATTCTGTGGAGGGGGGAGCTAGAGGCAAGACCAGACAACATTTTATGGAGTGAGAAGAGCTAGAGGCAGAACCAGACATATTATTGATGGAGAGGAGCATCGAGAGGCAGGACCAGACAACATTCTATGGAGACTAGGAGATAGAGGCATAACCAGACAACATTCTATGGAGGGGGAGGATCTAGAGGCAGAATCAGACAACATTCTATGGAGGAGGAGGATCTAGAGGCAGAACCAGACAACATTCTAGGAAGGAGGAGGATCTAAAGGGAGAACCAGACAACATTCTATTGAGGAGCTAGAGGCAGAACCAGACAACATTCTATGAAGGAGGAGGAGCTAGAAGCAGAACCAGACAACATTCTAAGGAGGAGGAGGAGCTATAGGCAGAACCATACAACATTATATGGAGGAAAAGGAGCTAGAGGCAGAACCAGACAACATTATATGGAGAAGGATCTAGAGGTAGAACCATATAACATTCTAAGGAGGGGGAGGAGTTAGAGGCAGAATCAGACAACATTATATAAAGGGGAGGAGCTAGTGGAAGAACCAGACATCATTACATAAAGGGGAGAAGCTAGAGGCATAACCAGACAACATTTTATGGAGGGGGAGGAGCTAGTGGCAGAACCAGACAACATTCTACGAAGGGGAGGAGCTAGAGGAAGGACCGGACAACATTGTATGGAGGGCAGGAGCTAGAGACAGAACCATACAACATTCTATGGAGGGGAGGAGCTAGAGACAGAACCAGACAACATTCTATGGAGGGAGGAGCTAGAGGCAGAACCAGACAACATTATATAAAGGGGAGGAGCTAGTGGAAGAACCAGACATCATTACATAAAGGGGAGAAGCTAGAGGCAGAACCAGACAACATATTATGGAGGGGGAGGAGCTAGTGGCAGAACCAGACAACATTCTACGAATGGGAGGAGCTAGAGGAAGGACCAGACAACATTGTATGGAGGGCAGGAGTTAGAGACAGAACCATACAACATTCTATGGAGGGGAGGAGCTAGAGACAGAACCAGACAACATTCTATGGAGGGGAGGAGCTAGAGGCAGAACCAGACAACATTCTATGGAGGGGAGGAGCTAGAGGCAGGACCAGACAACATTCTATGGAGGGGAGGAGCTAGAGGCTGAACCAGACAACATTCTATGGAGGGGAGGAGCTAGAGACAGAACCAGACAACATTCTATGGAGGGGAGGAGCTAGAGGCAGAACCAGACAACATTCTATGGAGGGAGGAGCTAGAGGCAGGACCAGACAACATTCTATGGAGGGGAGGAGCTAGAGGCTGAACCAGACAACATTCTATGGAGGGGAGGAGCTAGTAGTATTGATTTATATTAATACATTTTCTGTCTATTTGCTTTTTGACATTTATGTTCAAAATAATCATTCTTTATTGTTAAAACTAAGTAGTTAGTTACTATCCCCAGGCAATGCCGGGCTCTACAGCTAGTATAATCATATAGGAAACAAAAGGTCATACATTCCCTTTAAGGTGAAGATAACTTATATTCATGGCAATTGACAAGATATAATCAAAAGCAAATATTGTGGAAAATGACATGCCATTTTTTATTGCCAGCAAACTGCTAAGATTATTTGGAATATAAAGACTGCATGCATACACTGAGTATCGGTTGCAGATTAAATGAATGATGCTAGATAAAAATCTGGATGATCCTCACTTTATCGCCACAAAAACAAGCGAGACCTTAAGAAACAGTCAACAAGAATTCCCTACGTTTTCCATTAGCAAACATTTTGGAAAAGTTCCAAAATTCAGGTAGCTATTAGTTTTTATGTAAGTCTAGAATGGGATAAACATTATCCCATGTGCAGATGTTAATTTTCACTTAATCTCAGCCACCAATCACTTTGTCCCTGGGGCAGTACGATGAATGGTAATTTCCACTTAGTGAGGTTAGTGTAGGAACGTTGCTTCTAGGCAGTGTCCGGGAAGGAGGAATGTTTGTGGTCAGTAGAAGCCGCGGGCGGATGTTATGCAAGTCCACAGGCAGAAGACGGAGTGTACTACATATTCAGGACAACACACTTTGAATGTGTCCACGCTCATCCTGGAGGCTCTGTCTGATTATCCGTCACCTTGACATAACCTCTTCCCAAGTTGTCTTCATTTCTGCTTTTGACCATTTCTTATTCCTCAAGTCTCACAACGTACCGTGCAATTATGTTTATCACGTCAATCATTACAGGATGACTGAACAGCTGTTTTCCTCTGGGACGGCAGCGCAAGATGTTGGCATTCGTATCATGAATGTTCCCAAATATTTTATTGAACACATCAGACTTTAACCCCCTCCCTGTTGTTGAAGCTTTGTTATCAGTCATTGAGTGTGAAGCGTTGTGGAGCGGACAGGGATCATCTCTCACCAGACTACTTCTGATTACTGAAACCTTATCAATATGTATGTATTATGTGTAAAGTGCATTTGTAATGTTACGTCATTCTTTTAAAAATGAATAATCACTGCCAGGCAATACATAAACTACTGTGTATTTGTATTTTGTGGTTAGACGTTAGAGAGTATTGCAGTATACAGCTCCCCTAGATGTCTTGGGCAATAGTAATATGGGCTTGAAATTGGGGTAACCAGAAGGTGCACCTGTGACCAGGCATTTGAGACAACCAGCACCTATTTCTGTTTGATGTCTGTCCTCATATTCACAAATTCAGTTGAAATACTGTATATTGCAAGGCAGAGAACCACCGGCTCCCTGCACCACAATACAAGTTGCCAACCTAACCAAGGCCAGTAACTGACATTGGTGTGTCCATCATGGGTATTACATAAAGCCACGGTAATGCACTGCCTGGTCACCCATGCACTGGCTATGGAAGAGGAAGAAGTGGCTCATCATGGGAGCACGTAAAGGTGAAAAAAATCATTTATTTATCTATTTTTATATGAGTTGGAAAAGAATGCCAGGATGGGGGACAATATTAAAGGGAACCTTTCATCTAAAAAAATGCCTATTAGCCTGCAGATGTTGGGTTAATCAGCAAGATATTATGGAATTAACCAATTCATAAACAAGGATGTATAGCTATGGCCTTGGTCATGTCCCTCCCTTTGACCTGAGCTCTCATCATTCTCTACATTCGTCGGCTAATCTGTTCAGCCAATATCTGAGGCCAACTGTGACAATGACAGTGCAATCTATGATTCCACAGTGGGGATTGCACCATCGGCAACCATACGAAGACTCATGGGATGCCGATATGTTGCAATGATAGCTATGGGTCCCATGATGACCCCTGTCGCTGTCATGACTCACTTCCTGTCAGCGCTGTCGAAGCGGCGGTGCACACCGAAGATGATCATTTCTCCAGTAATCGCTCTGTATGGTAGATACACTGCGAAAGTAGCCTAAAAGTGAATAAAAGTTGTTAAAAATAATAAAATTACACACTCACCTGTCCGACACCTGCATCGAGACCGGCAGAGAAGACATCCGATTGCTGGACATGGACCTGTCACTACCAGCCAATCAGATGGACGGTACAACTACGCCATCGCTAGCGGCCACCTGATTGGCCAGTTTGCAAGGTCCTGACAGTACATCTAGGACCTTGCAAATTGGCCAATCCGGTGGCTGCTAGGGATCACGTGGTTGTGACGTGGCACCATCTGATTGGTCAGATTGCTACCGGCCATCTAATTGGCTTGTAGAGACAAGTCCTTGTACAGCGATCGGATGTCTTCTCTGCCTGTCCCGATGCAGGTGTCGGAAGGTATGTAAGTTTATTATTTTTAACAACTTTTAATCACTTTTAGGCTACTTTCGCAGTGTATCTATAGATACACTGAGAAAGTATTAGGACTACTTGCTACTCCCGAGTAAACATAAGTACTCGGAGAGTAGCGAGTAGCCCGAATACCGCTACTATTCGGCGAATACCGAATAGTAGCAAGTATACTCGCTCATCCCTAGCGACAACGCAAAAAAAATATTTTTTAACTTGTCGCAAGTGCTGCTCATGTCCACTATTCCAGAAGGAATGAACTAGGCTAAACGCAGTCTTGTCAGTGAATTGAACCGTTATGCAGCAGATGTGGTAAAATGCCGGATCTGCTGCGAATGGCAAAAATCGCTGATGTGAAAGTAGCCTAAGATGTGCGGATGGAGTAGTTTCAGTCAGTACTCAGTACATAGTGAGCAACAGTTACGACCACTTACGGCTAGCTCTGCATGGCATATGATCACAGAATCAGAACAATTTTGTAATGTGTTGCCTTAATAAAGCAATTTCTTTCTACCCTGCCTGGATCGTTTTCATGTCACTAGATGCTGGCAGCACCCTAAAGAACAATCCAGCATTTTTTTTTTGTGATACATTCATGTAATCCAAAACAGACTTGATGTTGGTAAGATCAGGGTTCTGTGAGGGCGACATCACTGCTTCTAGTAATCAAGTGCTTCCCTGCTAAGACTGCATGATGGATAAGCATCTGCCTGTGAGCATACGTATCTATCATAAAATGCCATCAATGAGGCATCTCATTGGCTCAAAAATATTTTTTTTATCTATGTTATTATAAACTCTTTTCATTGCTTGATTTGGGGATTCAATGCAGTGACCTCTTGCTCCATGATCGGTTCCCCTGTCGTATAGACTATGGCCCTTTTCTTCTTGGTCCTAATACAGATGATTGCCACTGCGTTTATTTTTCCTTTCTTGGTTTGCTCCTTTTCAAGTGCTTTTTATTGTTCCATTTAGGTTTTACGTACCACAGTCTGGGATATCTTCTCCATTCACTACACTTTCTTGCTGGCTATACTTCTAATTGGATAATTGCTAAGGAGATCCAACCCTTCAGCGAAGGGATTTTCTTTGCTAAGCAAATACTGTTTGAATTTCTGCTGTGTGTCTGTTCGTTTGACTTCTCAGCATCTTTCCTCTGTCTTTGGTTAGGTTGGTGGGAGGTTATTCTTGTTTAATTAAGAATGGATAGACAAGGGCACTCCAGATGGTTGTGCAATAACTCAAAAGGACAGGAAAAACCATACACTGCTGTGTATATGATGACAGATGTCTGAGATATTTAAAATTGGTGCTTTATATTTTAATGCATTTCAAGGCAGTCCCAGCCTCTTCATCAGGAATGTGTATTCCTGATGAAGAGGTTGGGACAGCCTTGAAACGCGTTGAAATAAAAAGCACCGATTTTAAATATCTCGGACATCTGTCATCATATACATAGCAGTGCGGATCATATTGGTTTTTCCTGTCCTTTTGAGTATATTCTTCTTGAATCCCCATAAGACTTTCATTCTGTTAGTTAGTTGTGTGTAGCGGGCTCCCCTGTGGTTCCTCAGTAGGTATAAGAAACTGCTCAATGCCCTTTCAGGAAGCCAAGTGTGAGTTGGTGTTAAGTCCCGGGAATTTAAAGGATCCTTGGTTTTCAATGGTAAAAAGGTCAAATAACCCGTCTCTGGGACTTCTAGTGTTAAGTGTTGCAGCTAGGGGTTGTCTGATCTGTACAGGGACCAGTATGGTGTGGGTGCAGTTTCCCTGAGTTGTAGGATTTATTATTTCTGTTGCCCGTGTATGAGTGAGTTATGTGCATAACAACTATTTCAGTGCAAAGAAAACCAAGAAGTCCTTAAAAAGAAGATATAACCTCTACTAAACACGGATATCAATATCATAGTCGGTCTGGAATTACATGATGAGTCTGAAAGATGTTCTCAAGCCTAATCCAAAGAAGATTTCTAGTTAGTTCTATTGTGTTCCTTCAACCAATATTAATATATTCTTTGAGTGCAAGAGAAATTAATAGAGTTCATATTTTCAAATCTCTCATCACCCCAACGTGTGAGTATTTGCAGTCTACAATATCCTGAGTATCCCTAAAAACTAATGATGTCCTCTGATGCCTCAAAGCTTCCCCACTTAGTATGATGAATACCATATATTCTCCACAAAAAGAATAATAGATACCACAGTCCATAACACAGCATAATTCAACCACAGCCCCCACAAAATGTGATATGTCCTCCTCCCACCACATACAATATGATGTCCCCATAGTCCTCACACATAATATGTTGCCACCACAACCCCTGACATACAAAGTATAATGTCCCCACAGCTTCCGTCGAAAGTATGAAAGACTCAAGTCCTCCCCACACACACATTATGAATTCCCTATAGCCTGCACACATAGAGTAATGGCCCCTGTGAGTTGCTATTCATAGTAAGTTACTACAGTCACCAATATAGCTTTATGGCCCCACACAGTATAATCTCCCACACAGTATAGTGCCTTGACAGCCATTCACACATTGTATTAAATCCCTACAATGCCCACACACACATAGCATGATAGACCCACAATATGATTCCAAACACAGTATAATGCCATTTACAACTCTTCACAATGCAAAGTGATCTCATAGCTCCCCTGGAAAGTATGATACTCCCACAGCACATTGACCACACACCCTCATAGTATAATGACTCCACACAGTATGATTCTGTGGCACCACAGAGTCCAGATGCCACAATGTCATTGCCTTCCTCAGAGGGTAGTGTCCTACCTGAGAGCAACAGAGGGTATTCACACTAGGCAAAACCAAAGCACACAACACCTTTCTGCCTCCAGGCCTGAAGGGGGAGATCTAAAACCCAAGTTTAGGGCAGCTCCCCTATTAATTCTGGTCTGGGGTGGAGTTAATCAGTTCAGTTCCTAAGAGGAATGAGGAAGACATCCTGTGAACTGGAGAAGTGCTAAGCTTGCCCCAGGAAAGCTAAAGCCTAGCTTGAGGGACCCGTAGGCAAGGGTCTGAGGAAGTAGAGGAGAGCCTGGGGAGTAGAGCAGTGTCGAGCTCACCCCAGAGGAGAAAGCGCCAAGAACTGGACACCATAGTCTGAGGCTGTGCAGGACCTAACGTCCTGGCAGCCAACATCTGAAGGTGGGGGATTCCTAGTCTCCCAGCCACACCAAGTGCCTGCAGGCAAAGCAGCATGAAGAGCCCAAGAGTAGCCACCCGAGAAGTGAGGCTGGAGAAGAACTTGCGCTGCCTGCCTTACCGGCATAGTGCAGAAGAGAGAGAGGGCTGCAGCTAAGCTTTAGGCAGCAGCAAGGACCGGCAGAAAGAGCATAGCAGGGAGGCCTCAGACCTTGCCAGGTGAGGAGAACCCCGAGTTGCTCCCAGGTTGCACAGACTCCCAGTAACATCACCTGTCTTGGAAACAGTACCACCAGTAAAGGACCTGAGGAACTAACAAACCATGAGTCTGTCTGTTGATTTACGCACTCCATCCTGCACCCTACACCCTTTCAACATCCACTGGCCTGGGGATCCACTCCACTTGTGGGGAGCTGATTAAGCCAGGGGTCTATGGGAACTCGGTATCCGGGCATGGAGTTGGAGGGATGTCACTGGTGGCCCGCCCGGATCCGTAGCCTTGGTGATCGACTGAAAATTTGGGGAAAAGTAAGTAAATGGGAATAAAAGTATTGTGACGCCATCTGTGGTTTCTGATGAATGCACCAGCGCTGCTGTGGGCCTCCGGGGATGATGGAGGGGCAGCTGGGTGGTATATCTCCCCACAGGTGGAGCAGGGTCCCCAGGGCTGTGGTGGGGTGAGAGGGTTGGATGCAGGGAGTTGGCTATGCTGCTGGGCAGCTGTGGCAGCCTCTGTAATGGACAGGGTCAGGGACTAAGGAATCGACACACACCTTAAGTTGTTTCTGTACCTTTACTGGTGGATTTGCAGGTAATGTCCAGGGTACTCTCCGGTGGTCGGGAAACACTTCTGGATCTTCACGGTGAGTGAGTATAAGGCCTACTCGTCTTTTTTACTTTTGTGAAGCCCCTGAACTGTGTGTAACTTGGCCTGGCCTCCTCTGCTCTTCTGTCACCTGTGTGTTGTAGTGGGATACCTTCGTGTGGACTACCGCTGTATCCTCTCCTGCGGTGCCTGGCTCCCTTCTTGGTTGCTACACAGATGCCTGGTAGACTGGAGTCTCATCGGTGAACCGGTATTTCTGCTGGGCTAAATGTTCTCCTGCAAACTTGGACTCAGGTTTCTGGGTGGCTTTCTGGGGTGAACCGGTATGGCTCCTCTGCCTCCAGTTGACTGTTCCTCTGTTACTTCATGCCTTGCCTTAGACCTCACTCTTAGGCCCCTGCACTGACTAGGCTGATACTCCGACACACCATGACTTCTTCACAGTTCTCCTAGTGACTGCACACTCTGACTAACTCTGCCCCCAGCACCGATATTTATAGGGGATCTTGCTTAAAAGCAGCAAGTGGGGCTCCCCCTACAGGTCTGGTGTGGAAGGTGTTGTATGAGTATGGGGTACCACTGTGGAAATCCATCCATGTTGTAGATGGTCCTGTGGCTACCTGTACTGGTAGGGTGCCACAAGAGCCACTCCTTTCCAGCTGCCCGTCCATCGTTCCCAGAGGTTCTGCAGCCACGGCGGCTATTCATAGCTGCAAACCACGGGTGGCATCACGAATAATCCTTCCTATAACTCCCCAAAAACTCTTTAACACTGAACCCAAGATCACGAAGCCCCCCAAAAGCACCAAACCCAGTTCCGAGTACCCCAATGCCTTGGGGCCCATCAATTCCACACACTATGAAGATCCCATAACTTCCACTGTGCACCTGACCTATAGTAGGCCGCAGACCTAAAACAACTTGTGTCCTACAGAACCGAGAATGGTTGGACAGGGAGAGCTACTCTGTGCTCTACTGCAGAATTTAACTATATCATCATGCTATACACAATGATACAGGTAAAAGTGGTTCTTGTCCCAAGTAGGGCCCAGCAAGTGAGTGGGCCTTTGGTCACTGCCTCTCTTGTCCCCCGGGCCCAGCAAGTGAGTGGGCCTGGGGTCACTGCCTCTCTTGTCCCCCGGTGCTACACTACCAATGGGAGGCCAAGCACAGGCATAATATGTGTTACCTATACCTTTACAAGTACACATGAGCATGGACATGAAGTTGGAAATATAATATAGCAAGCTGCCTAAACATCAAGCCGCAGAATATAGCGCTATGAAGCAAGTCACATAAAAAAGTATTATCCATTATTTATTCAGAGGAGAAGTTGTGCTAACAACATGATATTATTTGAGACTGGACTGTGAAAACAATGTGAAATGGGATCAACGCAGCCTCTTAATGTTATTCTGCTTGAGGCGTCCTTCCAGCACTCCGGCTCAGAGGAAGATTTCACTGAAAGGAAACAGAAGGCGAAAAATAAGCAAAAACCTCCCAATATTGCTGGATAAGTATCCCTGTCAATAATCCGAAGACGAGAGAAATGTGCACAGGAAGGATAGGTCAGCGCTTAGCTGTTTAGGAACATGAATAAGAAGGATCAGAAGAGACAGATAAATTCTATTATTCCCAAATGATGGATAAAGATATGATTAAGAATAAGTAGAGATGACTGCGCCATTACTGCATTCTCTAATACTGAGAGATCACAATAAAGCAACATGGGTCTAACAAGTTTGGGGTTTGCCAACAGCAAAGCTAATATATCATGTGCCATTGCTGCAGAGGAAATGTCTAAGCCTATATTGTCAGTATAGATAATACTTCGTATATGTGTGTGCTTTATAGTTGTGGCAATAAATGGGAACTACTAATTGACAGAGAAATGTTATACAGCAGTATTAATTAGCTCTAGAGAATAAGAACGTCCTCCAGACACCACCATGCGGTAGAAAGTGGTGTGAAATATAGAAAGTTACATTATATTATATGTTTTTGTCTACCCAGGCCTACCTGTACAATACCTTCATTAACTCACCTATGTTGTAATTGAGGCGCCCCCAGGCCGTGCGGTACTCTGGCACCGGATTGCTGCTGCTGTCGCTGAGGAGTCAAGGGGGCCTGACCCAGTCCTGTGGCCTGGGCGTCAGTTGAAAAAGGGGTTATTTCCAAGGGATGTTTGTCGTGACGCCACCTTGGGTATGTGTCAGTGGGACCACCACTGCCGTATTCCTGCTGGGGACGATGACTTAGGGCAGCGTGGATGGTAAGCCCTCCTCGGTAGGGACTGAGTGTCCCCAGGGCAGGTGTCGTGGTGGAGGGGCTTGATAAGGGATGGTGCTCTGTATACTTCACTCTGTGCTGCAGCTTCTCCAGTCGGCACGCGAGGACAGCAGGGATGCGGATCGCAGGTGGAGATTCTCTGCAGCGGCGCTGGAAAGAACAGTTTCAGGCAATTGTGAGCTTACCAGGTACTTTACTGTTCAAAGTTCTTTAGCAGCAAGTTACAAGTCACAGTCTCACAGTCACAGTTCTTACAAGTTGGCATTGCTCCAGGCACCCGGGTTCTACTGCAGCTCAGACGGTTCTCTGCATTTCCTCCTTCAAAGTTCCTTTCAGGCCTTTCTTGTCTCTCCCTCTTTCCTCGCTCATGGGTTCAATCTGGCCGTCACGGACTCTTTAGTGATGCTTCTTTCTGTCTTAGGGTCACTAGCCCTAGTCCGATGGCTGCGCTATTACTCCGTGGTGGTAGGTAGGTCGTGGGCCATAGAGTCCCTGCACCACACCGGTGTGTCTTGTGATTAGGGTCTTATAGTCTCCCCAGTCACCTCTACAGAGCTGGCTCTCTGGCTGTCCTTGGCCTAGCCCTCCAGTGACCCAGGTATAATGTGGGCTCACCAGGCTCCTTCTGTCTCACTGGCTCTCAGTTTTGGCTTCCTCTGGTCATCAGGGTGTTCATGGCTGCCTGGCCGTTGTCCTCCCACTTCTCTCAGTCTAGCTGTGGGGTGTCGCTGATTGCGGCTGTCTTTCACCTCAACTCTGGCTAACTCTGGGATCTTTCTCCCTTGGGAATACTGCCTCCAAAGTTCTGCGTCCTCCAGGGAACCTCTCCTCCTGGGAATTCTCCTGTTCTTTCTGACTGCCTCCAACTTGGTGTTCCTGTTTTTTATTACAGTGTTTCTACCCACTTTTCCAGTTCCTCCTTCTCTCCTCCCACACTGCTCTTAATCTCTGCTACCCCTTGCCTAACCTAGAGTCCTAGGCGTAGGGTCAGTGCGTGTTGGTGTGTAGGTGTTCCTATGGTCTGGCTGCAGTTCACCCTGTGGCCGCCCTGGTTGCAGGGGCGCCACATAATAATATAAGATGACTCCGCTAATTCTTTTCCAGTTCACACAGTAAAGCTGACAAGCCACACTAAACATGAAGTGTCTTTATAATGCTTTTGGTGGTATGAGTTGCATACAAAGTCTTGTCTCAGTTTAGTATGTTAATGTTCTAGCCTGCCTGTAGGAATACTTTCACATACCCCCTATGTAGTAATAAAATGAGATGACTCTATAATTCTTTTACAGTTTACACAATAAAGTTGACAAGCCACAAAAACATGAATTGTCTTCATATTGCATTTGGTGGCATGAGTTCCATACAAAGTCTTGTCTTGACTTATTTTGTTACTATCCTGGCCTGCCTGAAAGAGTACTTTATTAACTCCCCTACGTTGTAATAAAATTAGATTACTCTGCTAATTCTTTTCTAGTTCATACAGCAAAGCTGACGATCAAAAATAAAAAGTGTCAGCATATTATAGAAGTGTCAGCATATTATAATTGGTGGCACGAGTTGTATACAAAGTTGTGTTTATCATTAATATCCTGGCCTGTTTGTAGGAGTACTTTCATTACCTCCACTATCGCCTAGTTCACACATATCAGCTTTTTTGGGCTTCTCTGCATTTTTGTAGCTGTTAAAAAACGCAGATATGTTAACGCAGGGTGCAATTGAGTGTACATGCGTTTTTCAGCTGCACTTGCGTTTTTTTTCCCCCAGCGTTTTTTGGGTGCTGTAAAAAAAACGCAGGGGTTGTTTCCAAAAACGCATGCGTTTTTTTAACATGGGGCCCTATGGGAAACGCATGCGTTAACGCAGGACACATATAGGCACCTGCGTTAACTCATGCGTTTTTAAAAGGCACATTTAAGGCACCCTGCATTAACGCTAGCGTTTTTGCCTGTGTTTTTGTTGAAAAAATGACTAAGTCCAAAAACGTTTCTAAACCTTTCAGACACACAAGGGACACTTTTTGGCACTCTTAGAAAAACGCATGTGGTTTTTGGAGTGCTAAAAAAAACGCAAATTGTGTGTGAACAAGGCCTATGTTGTAATAAAATGAAATGACTCTGCTAATTCTTTTCTAGTTCATACAGCAAAGCTGACAATGGTTAGGGTCACACTTTAAACATGAATTGCGTTCACCGCATCCAGATCCGGATGCGGTGAACGCAATTGTCATCATACCTTCAGCAATCCGGGAACCGTATTGCTGAAGCCGCAATCAGGTAACCGGATTGCTCAGGATGTGTAATCAGGATGTGTAATCCTGAGCAATCCGGTTACCGGAGGGATGAGCAAACTATTCTGTGTATGTTAAAACTATTTATTTAATAAATAAATGTTTGATTAATGTCTCTAGGGGGTGCCCAGTCCCCTAGAGACCTTACACCCACTCAGGTGGGCATATACTGCTGTAATCTGTTCTGTCCAAAAGCGCCGGGCTCCTCAGAGCGGCATGCATGACCCCCCAAACTGCCCTCCCCCGTATCTATATATCTGTCCCTGCACCCCTCTTATGATTTATAGCCATCCCTTTAGCAGATCCTAATGATTGTGTAAAGTATAGAATACAAGTTATAATCACCTCCTCCTCATCTGTGAGATCTCTGTGTCTGTTAAAATATACAAAGGCGGGGCTGTCTGCTGCTCCCTCAGCCCGCTTATTAATTATGCATACCCTCTCTGGGCTTGCTTCAGTGCTGAGAGCCTGGCCGCGTCATGAAAGGGGCGGGGCTACCACTTTTAGCCCCGCCCCTTTCATGACGCAACCAGGCTCTCAGCACTGAAGCAAGCCCAGAGGGGGCATGCATAATTACTAAGCGGGCTGAGGGAGCAGCAGACAGCCCCGCCTTTGGATATTTTAACAGACACAGAAAACTCACAGATGAGGAGGAGGTGATTATAACCTGTATTCTATACTTTACACAATCATTAGGATCTGCTAAAGGGATGGCTATAAATCATAAGAGGGGTGCAGGGACAGATATATAGATACGGGGGGCAGTTTGGGGGGTCATACACGCCGCTCTGAGGAGCCCAGTGCTTTTGTACATTACAGATTATAGCAGGATAAGCCCACCTGAATGGGTGTAATGTCTCTAGGGGGACTGGGCACCCCCTAGAGACATTAATCAAACATTTATTTACTAATCTTTTACTTTTACAGAACACAGGATACTTTGCTTATCCCGGCTGCAGCCGGGATAAGCAAAGTATATGCAGGAACCGTATTGCTCAGGATTACACATCCTGAGCAATCCGGTTCCCGCATTGCGGATGCTAAAACCGCTCGGAAAACTGCAGCCTCCATGATTTTTCACGCAGGCTGCAGAGCCCGAGACGGAAGCCGGATTGCTTCACAAGCAATCTGGTTTCCATCTCCGGCTCTGCAGCCTGTGTGAAAAATAATAGCATTGGCTCCTATGGGGAGCGTTTTTTTATTTGGTTTTGAGCTTTTTGAAAGCTGAAAACCGGAACAGGTTGAAAAGAAAAAAAATGTGGATGTGACCCTAGCCTTAGTGTACCAATGTTCAAAGGTGGGGCTGCCTGCTGCTCTCTCAGCCCGCTTATTAATTATGCACGCCCCCTCTGGGCTTGCTTCAGTGTTGAGAGGCTGGCGGTGTCATGAAAGGGGCGGGGCTACCGATATGACACAATTTTAGCCCCGCCTTTTTCATGACGCTACCAGCCTCTCAACACTGAAGCAAGGCCAGAGGGGGCGGGCATAATTAATAAGCGGGCAGAGGGAGCAGCAGACAGCCCCGTCGGACATTTGTACACAGACAACTCACAGATGAGGAGGTGATTATAACATGTATTATATACTTTACACAATCATTAGGATCTACTAAAGGGATGGGCATAAATAATAAGAGGGGGTGCAGGGACATGTATATAGACACGTGGGGGCAGTTTGTGGGGTCTTGCGCGCAGCTCTGAGGAGCCCGGCGCTTTTGCCCAGAACAGATTATAGCAAGATAAGCCCACCTGAGTGGGTGTAAAGTCTCTAGAGGGACTCGGCCCCCCCTAGAGACATTAAACCAACATTTATTTATTAAATTATTACTTTTATTATACAGAGAACAGTTTGCTCATCCCTGCTGCAGCAGGAATGAGCAAACTGTCAGGTAACCGGATTGCTCAGGATTACACATCCTGATTACACATCCTGAGCAATCCGGTTACTGGATTGCGGTTCCCTCCACACATTTTTGAGGAAAAATGTGTGTGACCGGTATTGCGTTCACCTCATACGGATCTGGATGCGGTGAACGAAAGTCATGTTTTAAGTGTGACCCTAGCTATACTTAGGTTTTGACAGAGAAGTGCAGGTGCGTGTGTGCCGGCGCTTCCTGGAAACCCGATGTGTATCGTGGTAACCAGTTCACAGACAAGGCTGCCTAGTGTCCGCTTTCCCAGAGCGGACAGGGAAATGCTGCTAGAAAAAAGAGTCAGCACATTGTGTTTGCTGGCACGAGTTGCATATAAAGTTGTGTCTCAATTTATTATGTTACTATCCTGGCCTGTTTGTAGGAATACTTTCATTAACTCCCCTATCTAATATATAAGGCTGAATGTGTGTATGTATGTATATCCGGAATTGACATCTACACCGTAGCAACTACAGCCACAAAATTTTGCAGTCACACGTCTGGATCTCGAGAGCGTCATACGCTATGTTGTGAGGTGAAATTTTAACCCTGCACGTTCCAGTTCACCAAACAATTTTGCCCCTATCTACATAATGGGGAAAAAGTGAAAGGAAAAGTGTTGGAGGCAAATTGACAGCTGCCAGATGTGAACGAGGGGGACTTAAAGAATGAGAGCGATGGCGCCAAATAGTATATACCGTACAGTTGCTAAGGTGAGGCCCCGACATAGGATACTCACCACACACGGGATATGAACACACACACAAAATGCGCCTCACACTACCACGTGCTTGAACACATATACCACCCTCAGCACACATTTCACCACACATACACCACCCTCGCCACATAATCGCCGTAAAACACACAAAAGTCTGGTATTATCCTTCAAAAATATAAATCTGATTAATAAGCAGCAAAACTACAAGAGAAACAAATGTACCATATCTAATATATAAAGCTGAATGTGTGTATGTGTGTATGTATGTATATCCGGGATTGGCATCTACACTGTCGCAACTACAGCCACAAAATTTTGCACAGTCACACGTCTGGACCCCTAGAGCATCATAGGCTATGTTGTGAGGCGAAATTTTAACCCTGCGTGTTCCAATTCACCAAACAATTTTGCCCCTATTTACATAATGGGGAGAAAGTGAAAGGAAAAGTGTTGGAGGGAAATTGACAACTGCCAGCTACAGCCTCAAAATTTTGCACAGTCACACGTCTGGACCTCGACAGCATCATAGGCTATGTTGTGAGGCGAAATTTAAACCCCGCACATTCCAATTCACTAAACAATTTTGGCCCTATCTAAGTAATGGAGAGAAAGTTACAGTTACCAGTTGACAGTTGTGAATGAGAGGGGCTTAATGAGAGCACCAAAGACTAACAGCATATACCAGCATATAGTCACTAAGGTGGGGCCCTGACATGAAATATTCAGCACACACGAGGACATGTATACACACCACATGCACACAAAGAGTAACAGCTAAGGTGGAGCCCCAACATTGCATACTCACCACACACCCGAACACAAACACACACACCACAAAGAGACACACACAACACAGAGACACACACCACA
Organism: Allobates femoralis; assembly: GCA_033576535.1. Taxonomy (NCBI): domain Eukaryota; kingdom Metazoa; phylum Chordata; class Amphibia; order Anura; family Aromobatidae; genus Allobates; species Allobates femoralis. The sequence goes on along the minus strand of JARQOC010000002.1, from coordinate 47,982,356 downwards.
CAGACACCCCCCCAAAATGGACACACACACATACACACCCTATAGGGACACATGCACTCACTCCACAGGGACACACACACCACAGGGACATACACACATACACACCCCACATGGACACAGAGACAGACACACACCCCACAGGAACACACAGACCCCATAGGGATGAACACACACCACAGAGACACCCCTCCCCCCACAAGGACACACACTACAGGGACACGCCTCCCCCCCCAAAAGGACACACACCACAGGGACACACGCACACCACTGGGACACACACACACCCCAGGGACACACACACACCACACAGACAGACACAGATGTGCACAAATCGCCTCACACAACTCGCCTCATACGTCTGGTATCTTTAATTTCCAAAAATAAACATCTGATTAAAAACATCCAATGTGCAGCACATGTGCCATATAGGGAATTAAGGCAGATGTCAGTCACATGAGCTGTCTATTATGTGTATGTGTGAGGTAATATATACTGCCCGGCCAGGGGGAGGGTTTAATGTTGGCTGGAGATTTATTAGGCTGCCTATAGCAACCAATCACAGCTCAGCTTCTATTTTCCTACAGGTCATTAATATGACATATTCAAATTCTATTTTGTTATAGCTAACACCAGTTATTTATTAACCCGGCGTAGCCGGGTACTACAGCTAGTGTTGTAATAAAATGAGATGACACTTTTTGCAAGGTCCTCTAGGAGCACCACTATGAGTTTGTTTACAGGAAAGTCCGCCCCTCTGTTCTAAGTATATAAAACGATTTCTGATGAAATCTTTACATTTGGCATTTTTAGTGACTCCTGAATGATAATAATTATAAAAACACAAATCTATTTTGCCTAAAGGAAAATCCAGCCATGGCTGCGCTCCACGTATCCATGCTGCTTCTCAGTAACTGCTAAACAGAAGCACCACCAATTACCTTATAGCACCTAAAGATCATGCCCCTAAATTGCAGACTAGATTATTCCGCCACCACTATTTCCTCTGTTCAGCACAGAACAATGACCAGACGTTCTAAAAACTGGAGGAAACTCGCAAAATCTACAGACACTTATCTAATGGGAAATTATTTATCTCTAATCCAACAAGGGAAGTGCTGGACAAATTCACTCCTGGAACAACAAACATCCAAAAAGAGTGAAATAAGTCAATATCTGTGACATGAATGAGATATATGATGGTGAGAATTTGCAGAGATATAAAAATCTGGTCATCTGTTTCTATGATGCCATGTAGAGTTGCAGATATTGATGATGGTGGATGTTATAAACCTTTATATAGTGGAGGTGTGTGGCCTCATTTGGTCCTAGCTGAATTATTTATGCTCCCATAGATAGTCCCATCATGTTCCGCAGCACTGCACAGGCATGAATGGTCAGGACAGAAATTATACAGGCTGAAGAAGGGCAACAGAGGCTGCAGCAACCAGAAGTGGTGTTCTATAACTGGGTGATAGTATCGTACATTTGTGACCACTGCACAATTCGAAAGGGGGACACAATTCAATGATGTCTGAGACCAACAGTATTCATACATTTACCTTGTGGATAGTAGGCTAATACCCTAAATACTTGGCCTATTTTCCTGTTTTTGCTTTAATTTTTCCTCACATTCTTCCATGAGCCTTAACTTTTTAACTTTTTTTTCATATCGTAAATGCACACATCAGGTTAGAGTAGGCCCTCACTGATATAGCACAGGTATACAGCACAGGTATAAGTATACTAATGAACAACCACTTACTATCCCACCAAACACCCATAGAGTGACTGTTCAGTATTTAAAATGCAATCATGTATGTGTAGGGTGCCATTCACACCATTATGTGAGATGCACCCAAGGGTGTAACTACGACAAGTGCAAGGGTTGGAATAGCACTTGAGCCCTGGAGCCGAGAGGGTCCCAAATTTCCCTCTGGCCCATAGAAAAAGACTTTAACTATTAAGGATTTACAATAATTGGGGGCCTCATCGGCACTTTCACATTGGGGCCCATAAGCTTCAAGTTACGCCATTGGATGCACCTCTTTCCATATAGCAGCCTATTACCAATGCTCCTACTATTACACCATGCGGGCTTATCATACCATATATACACTCACAGGACAAACACCTCACTTTACCAATGTACCACTGAAGGGCCTGGCCTGCACCATGCATAACAAAGTGCAAAAAATATGTATGTAATAAATAAGGTATTGGTTTACATTTTGGCCAAAACACATAAGTTCGCAACTCGCGTCAAGGGTCTCCATTATTTTGCGAGTCCTTACTAGGGATGAGCGAGTAGTGAAATATTTGGACTCGCTATACTCGTAACGAGTAGGTCACGATACTCGGGTACTCGTTACGAGTAGCTAGTCTAATGTAAGTCAATGGGAAATGCAAATATTGCAAGTAATTCCTGAGCTGGACCCTATTAAGTGGTCTGGGGGCTGAGGAAGAGGCTGAAATGGGTGCATGATTGTTTAAAGCCGGCGGTAAAAAGCCGCCGGCTTTAAAAAATCATTCAGCCCGATCCGCTGCCTCCCAACCCGATCCTCCGCTCCCCCCGCTGAGTTCCACTCCTATCCTGAGTTAGGACAGAGTGGGGAGCGCATCACAAGGGAGCGGGAAGTGCAGGACCCGGGCGGGGAAGCTGGCGGTGAGAAGACTTCACCGCTGGCTTTCCCGTTCTGTGCTGCACTCCCCGCTCCCTGATGCCCCCTCCCCACTCCCTGGTTCTGCACTCTCTGCCCAGTCCTAACTTAGGATCAGGTGGAGATGTGGCAGGGGAGCGGGGAGGAGGCATCAGGGAGCAGGGGAGAGCAGCACCGCACAGGAAAGCCGGCCGTGAAGTCTTCTCACTGCTGGCTTTCCTGACGGTTATTTCAAATGAACAGCTGAGGTATCAGTGGATGCTGATCAGCTGTCCATTTGAAATAGCCGCGGTGCAGTCAGGGTTCATGTGAGTTCATGCTTGACTGTATGAACTCACATGAACTTTCCCATGGCCACCCAGCGCACAGCTCAGCTACATCTCTGGTAGAGGTTCTCTACCAGAGATGTAGCTAAGCTAAAGAAAAAACTGGATTGGACTACGTCAGACCGAAGATTATTTTCTTAATAAAGATGGAGTCTCTAAAGGTACCTTTACACGCTGTCACTGGGTGGTAGCAACTGCCTGGCATTGGGGATTTTTGTGTCTGTTGCCATGAAATTGCTACGAAATGACGGCGTGTAAATTGGGAAGTTGATTGGGATACCCGCTGTTGATTCGGATACCTGTTTCTGAGCCATGCTCAAAAACCCAAGGCAACACAAAGGCACAATTGCCATGGTAGTGGCGTCTAAACGGGGCACAGGGATGGAATTTCCGTCGCCTAGTGAATTCCAGGGGCTTGACACAGCCTCATGGATACCGCGCCCCATCAGCGATGATTGGTGGGGGCTACTGTGTAACCATTGGCTGTCCCTTCACAGGGCGCCATATTTAAAGAGCTGACCATTCACACTACACAATTACACAATTGCAATGGCGTCATGTAATAGCCAGCCTTCTTGCGCAGGCTGGCCAATCATGACGCTATTGCATTGTCCAATCAGCGTATTAGTGTCACGGAATACACAACTCTGTCACGCCTATGTACTTGCGGTGCGAAAGATGTACGCCCATATTCCTTTGTGGATGGCGGCGTGTGAAGCAGCGCAGGTATTCAACAGGAAGTTATCCGCAGAATCTGTAGGAACTTCCGGGGAACAAAGATACCTTCAGTTGACAATGCAATGGCGGTGTGTACATGCCGCATCGGCGATCGGTATCAACCATCAAAAAACGTGCGCGTGCACGTGCGGTTGATACCTGTTGCTAGGCACAGTGGTGGCGTGTAAAGGTACATTAAAGAGGACCTGTCACCAAGCATGCATGGTGATCTAATTACAGCACTGGATGCAGAATGTCTGCAGCATGCAGACAAGGGGTCCCCCAGCACTTTAGCAGCCCTGTACCCCGAGATAATACACTTAGAAAATGTACATGCTGCAGCCATTAAGTAGGTGGCTTGTGGCTGGAGCCAAAGGGCAGATTCACATCCCCTGCATGTTTAATCTGACCACCCCTGACAATCATTCTCTCCCCCTGAGGGGCGGGGCCAAACAGCAAGTTCTGAAAAAAAAAAACTCTGTTCAATGCTGCTGAAGAGGGAGAGAATGATGGCAGCGGTGGGCAGATTACACATGCAGGGGGTGTGACTATACCTTTGGCTCCAGCCCTAGCCACCTCCTTTATGGCTGGACGATGTAAGTTTTCTAAGTGTACTATCTCGGGTACAGTGCTGCTCAAGTGCTGGGACCCTGTCTGCATGCTGCAGACATGCTGCATCCAGTGCTGTAATTAGATCACCATGCTGGTTTGGTGACAGGTCCTCTTTAAGGGTTGTTTTGTTTTTTTTGTAATAAAAGATTTTTTCTCTGTGTTGTGTTTTTTATTTTAACACTTTAATAGAAATTCATGGTGGTCATGTCTAATATTGGAGTGACCCCATGAATTTCGGGCTTAGGGCCAGCTGATAATACAAAACTGGCCCTAACCCCTTTATTACCCAGTGAGCCAACGTACCAGGGCCCTGGATGAGTTGGGTACAGCGACAGAAGATGGCGCTTCTATGAACATGCTATCTTCTGAGGCGGCTGCGGACTGCAATTCGCAGCAGGGGGGACCCAGAAAGCTTGGGCCTCCCTGCGCTGCGGAACCCAGCCCCCAGCTGCCTAGTTGTACCTGGCTGGACACAGAAATAACGCGAAGCCCCACATATTTTTTTTTTATTATTTCATGAAATTCATTAAATAATAGAAAAAAAGGGCTTCCCTATATTGTTGTGTCCGGCCAGGTACGAATAGGCAGCTGGGGGTTGGAGGCAGCCCATTCCTGCCTGCTGTACCTGGTTGGCGTACAAAAATACGGCGAAGCCCAAATCAAAATTTTTAGGAAAAATTTATTAAAATTATATATATATTAGGGACTACATCTTTATTAACTCCTCAAGGGGAGGGGTTAATAAAGATGCAGTCCCTAAATGTGATTTTATTTTTAACAAATTTACGCTGCGAGCCTCATGGTTCTCTCTCCTCTTTCTCTCATTTCAATTCAATTCAATTCAATTTACCGTAAATAAGCTTTATTGGCAGGACTAAGTTCATGTCAGCATCTCCCTCCTCTCTCTCTTCTCTCTCTCCTCTCTCTTTCCTTGTTCTCTCTCTCCTCTCTCATCTTCTCTCTCCTCTCACTCCGCCCTCTCTCCTCACTCTCTTCTCTCTTTTCTCTCTCCACTCTCCTCCCTCTTCTTGCTCCTCTCTCTTTGCTTTATCTCCCCTCTCCCTCTGCTCTCCTCTCTCCCCACTCTCCTCTCTCCCCTCTCTCCTTTCTCCCCTCTCTTCTCTCTCCTCTCTCTTTACTCTCCTCTCTCCCATCTCTCCTCTCTCCCCTCTTTTCTCCCTCCTGTCTCTCCTCTCTCTCCACTCTCTTTCTTCTCTCTCCCTCCCCTCTACTCCTCTATCTCTCTTCTCTTTCTCCTCCCTCTCCTCTCTCTTCACTCTCTACTCTCTCTCCTCTTTCTCTCCCCGCTTTCTCTACACTCTGCTCTCTCTTCTCTCTCCCCACTCCACTCTCTCTGCTCTCCTCTTTCCTCTCCCCTCCCCTTTCTCCTCTCTCTCCTCTCTTCACTCTCTCCTCTTCACTCTCCTCTCTTTTCACCTCTTTCTCCTCTCTCCTCTATCTCCTGTCCTCTCTTCTCCTCATTCTCCTCTCTCTTCTCTAACTCCTCTTTCTCTTCATTCTCTCTCTCCACTTTCTTCTCTCCTCTCTCTTCTCTCTATCTCCTCTCTCCCTCTCTCCTCTCTCTCCTTTGTATCTCTCTTCTCTCTCCACTCTCCTCTCCCCCCTCTTTTAGCCGGGCTGGCAATATAAAGAATTCAAAATAAAAACACGTGGTCGAAAAACGCACCCTTTATTCATGCAGAAGCTTCTGCACCAAATACTCAACATGGGCACCTAGCTATGATATTCTGGAAAAAAAGGAACAAGATTGAGAGAGGGGAAAATGGTGCAAATTTCCAAATAGTTTTAACACTTTCTTTACAGCGTTCATTGTACAAGTCTGCTATAAAGAGTCTTGCTCCGGTGGTGAATTTATTGACCTCTTAGGTGCCATGTACTTCACAAATAACCGCTGTGTAATGCAGGATGTCTCTTTTAATATGAATTGGTGATATTTCTAGATTATTTATAGGCCTGTCACAGTAATCCATTTATGATTTCCAATAAAAATAGATTAGTGGTTTGTAATGTCACAATGTCCCAGATATTTCATTAAAAAATCAGAATCATTAAAAGAGCGAGCTGGCATGGAGGGCTGGAAGGAGGAAGCCCTTTCTACATTGCGCAGTCTGGTTAAATATCTCATTAACTTTCTGGTTTCCTCTCGTTGTGTGGCATCTTACAAGCAAAATCTGCAAACCCTATTATTATCCAGAATTACATGAACATATTCTGGAACCTTTCATGAAAAGTGCGTCTAACTTAGTGACCTCGATTGCCTTTGAAAGCTGTAAATCTTGGTTGTGAACTTTCTGCCGCACTTTTAGGCAGTTGTAAACTCTTGCCATGTGGCGATAGTAGGGTGTAATTGTAAAGGTCTGTAGAAGATCAAAAAAAGATGATTTTAAACGTAGTGATTTTAAGTGCAATTTTTCCCCCTATGTCTAGTTGTATTTCAAGCAGAATTGCACCAATATAGAACTATGATGGTATCATCCATACATTCTTTGACCAAGAAAATGAAAAAACACACTCATTCATGCCCTCATTATCTCCCACTTTGACTACTGCCACCTCCTACTCCTTAGCTTCCCTTCTTGCACTCTTGCACCCCTTCAATCTATCCTAACCTCTGTTATCCAACTAATCCCCAGCCTCTCCTTTCTGCCAGGCCCTTCACTGGATTTCCTTGCCCAGAGACTCCAGTTAAAAATCCTAACTATGAAATACAATGCCATTCACAATATGTCTCCTACATACATCTGCAACATGGTAGTCCCAGTACACAAGCTGTGATCCTCTCTAGAGCTCCTTCTTTCCTTCTTTCTTATCTCATCTTTCCCCAATCACATACAAGATTTCTCCCATAAATTCCTCATACTCTGGAACTCTCTGCCCCAAAACATCAGACTCTCACCTACTGTGGAATCTTCAAAAAGAACCTGAAGACCCACCTCTTCTGATAAGCCTACAACCTGTAGTGATCCTCAATCTACTGAACCGCTGCATGACCAGCTCTACCCTGTCCTACTGTATCCTCACCTACTCTTGTGGACTGTGAGCCCTTGCAGGAAGGATCCTCCCTCCTCATCTACTGTATCCTCACCCATCTCCTGTAGACTGTGATCCCTCACAGACAGGGTCCTCTCTCCTCACCTACTCTATCCTCACCCATTCCCTTTTAGACTGTGAGCCCTCATGGGCAGGGTCCTTTCGCCTCAGCTTCTGTATCCTCACCCATCCTTGTAGACTGTGAGTCCTCACGGGCAGAGTTCTCCCTTCTCATATATTGTATCCTAACCCATCCCTTGTAAACTGTGAGCCTCATGGGCAGGGTCCTCTCTTCTCATCTATTATATCCTCACCCAGCCCTTGTAGACTGTTAGCCCTTGTGGGCAGGGTCATCTCTCCTCACCTACTGTATCCTCACCCATTCCTTGTAGACTGTGAACCCTCATGGGCAGGGTCATCTCTCCGTCTTTATCTGAGTGTCTTGTATTGTTCATGAATATTGTACTTGTCTATATATGCCCTTTTGACATGTAAAGAGCCATGGAATAAATGGCGCTATAGTAATAAATAATCCTATAATATAATTGCCTTATCATGTCTGTCTGTCTCTCTGTAACAGAAGATAAAACTGGAATGGTATCCACGGTCCGCGCTGCTGCTCTTTATCCAAGGAATCCACAAGAGGTTATTACCATCAAAAGTTCTTTATTTCATCACACCAACGCGTTTCGGTGCTGTCCCAGCACCTTCCTCAGGGCATGACATGCCCTGAGGAAGAGATTAAGAGATTAATACTACGCCTAGAGTGACAGGGTCCACATGACCGCCATACCATTACTGCATCGCTGGTGAGATCTGACTGTTTGACATCTCACAAACAACCACACAGTGACGCTCCAGCAATCGCTACTGGGTCGTATTGGTTGTCGGGATCGCTGGAGCGTCGCCAAGTGTGACGGTACCTTACTGATCGCTGGTGAGGTATCACACGTGCAGATATATTGAACGAAGCCGCGTCGCTGATTGGGGAAAATCCTGTGTATTCATTGCATTATTTTAAAATCTTCATAAATAAACTACATACATATTCTAGAATACCCGATGTGTTAGAATCGGGCCACCATCTAGTAATAATAATAATGAGCAAAGTGAATTGAATTAGTTATTAATTTCCCTCCAATATTGGGATATATCAGAATCCACATTTTGTCAATCATTTTACTGGAATCCAGCTAAATTTGCATCATTTTAATGGATTCTCCATGGGGTGGAAATGGTTTAAAAAAATAGTTAATTCATCTTGCCCCATATCTTTCCTGTCTCCGCAGATCCACTCCCGGTCCTCTACTGGCTCCATCTTTCTGGCTCTGGTCTTGTCGCCAGTCTTCACTCTTCAACGTTTCCATGATGTCATGATGTTACTGAGCAATGCATGTCGTGACATTGCCTGAAGCTTAGTCTCGTCATGACTTTGCCAGCCTTTTTGGAAACAGACATCATTCACCGAATGACCGGGAATACTTGATTTATTAAACACGGCTAAAACCACATGGGCACCACGAGCACAGAAGGGAAGATGACAGCAACACGAACTACGGCTGTTTCACACTACAATGCACCTCAACACGTTCCCTTCCTTCCTAAAAAGACCGGATTGGACTAAAGACTTCATCAGTGAATGTGCTCTTGGAGACATAAGCACAACTTCTGGAGGCTGAATCTGGCAGCATCTGTTGATCCCATTGATCCTGAGGATTAAGAATGTGCTATAAGGGAGTGCCTGACCTTTTCTATTTTTATTGGACTGGTTATGACTAGTGATAGGCGAGTCCTAAATTACTCGGAATTGCTTGACTCTAGCGAGTCCGAGCCCAGGACTCGCTACTCGTTGCGAGTCTAGCGAGTCCAATGTTAATGAATGGGGAAGCGAGTAATAGCGAGTAATGTGCGATTTACAAATCACAGATGTGTCTCGGAAGCTTTGTCGGAACATAACAGATTCTGTATGGGTGGAGGCACACTGTCGTGCATCAAACACGGAGCGTGATTGATGCACGACAGTGATGCGAGTGCAGTGCTAGTTTGGTGCGAGTATAGTGCTAGTGTGAAAACGATTCGACTCCCCCAGCATATATACAGGCAGAGCGGGCCGATCACGTGGTGCCGCTCATTTGCTATTCATGATATGCACTGCATCCTCCCGTCCATCAGCGGGGGGATGCAGTGCATATCCCATAATACAGACTCTCCTCGTACCGCAGTTATACAGGCTCCCCCAGCATATATACAGGCTCCATCGTAGGTATACAAGGCCCCCCCCTCACAGTTTTGCGCCCCCCCCCCCTCACAGTATGCCCATCGCAGTGTTCCCCTCTGCTCCCCCATCCTCCTATGTGCTCCCCTGTGTCTCTGCTCTGCTCCCCCTCTCCTCCTCCTCCTCCTACATTCTTCTCACCTGTCCTCGCTCCTGCACGTCCCGTACGCTCCTGGTGCCCGGTCTCTCCAGCGTCTCTTGCGATGTGCTGCCAGGACCTGGCATGATGTCATATTCACATCACAGCCGGTTACCTAGTAACCGGCAGTAATTACACTGCCGGTTACTGGTTAATGGCTGTCATGTGATTATGACATCATGCCAGGTCCTGTAGAACAGAGGATAGGTGAGGATGACCTGCTTTGTTATTTTTAACCCCTGCACTCCAGAGAAGTGCATGAATGGATGGGTGTGTATGTATGTATATGTGTGTATGTGTGTATGTATGTGTGTATGTATGTGTGTATGTGTGTATATATGTATGTGTGTGTATGTATGTATGTATGTGTGTATGTATGTGTGTGTATGTGTGTGTGTATGTGTGTATATGTATGTATATATGTATGTGTATGTTTATGTGTATGTATGTGTATGTATGTGTGTATATGTATGTGTATGTATGTATGTATGTGTATGTATGTGTGTATGTGTGTGTGTGTATGTGTGTGCATATGTATGTATGTGTGTGTATGTATTTATGTATGTGTGTGTATGTATGTGTGTGTGTATGTGTGTGTATATGTGTATATGTGTGTGTATGTATGTATGTGTGTATGTATGTATGTGTGTGTATGTGTGTATGTATGAATGGATTCATGGATGGATGGGTGTGAGTGTGCGTGGATGTGTGCTTGCGTGGATGTGAGCGTGCGTGAATGTGTGTGCGTGCGTGGATGTGAGCATACGTGGATGTGAGTGTGCGTGAATGTGAGCGTGCGTGGATGTGAGCATGCGTGGATGTGAGCGTGTGTGGATGTGTGCGCGGATGTGTGACACCGGGACTCACGGTGTCGCAGCTATCTGCTGACAGGGCCTGCTGTGACGTCACAGTCACATGATCGGCGGTCATGTGACGTCCTGTCAGCAGATAGCTGCGACGCCGGGAGGACACTGGGACCCTGCGGGACCCTGCCGACCTCCCTGAAGATAATTTATTCACTGCTCTGCCGGCGCTCCCGCCGGCAGAGCAGTGAATGGGCTGTCACAGTAGGGTTCACCTGAGGTGAACCCTGACTGTGAAAGTCATTTTGCAGTCTGCTCTCCCTCTGCATAGACGTGAGTCTATGCAGAAGGATGTGGCAGTGAAGATTCCGTTTATGGACTACGTCGGATGCGATCGTCGTGGGACCTTTGTTGTGGACTACGTCGGACGGAAGAGGATTTTTTAAATAAAGTTGGAGTCTCTAATTGTGTTCTGTTTTATTTCTAATAAAATTATTTTTTCTCTGTGTTGTGTTTTGTGTTTTCTATTAATTACAGGAAATTCATGGCGGTCATGTCTAATATTGGCGTGACCGCCATAAATTTCGGGCTTAGGGCCAGCTGATAATAAAAAGCTGGCCCTAACCCCTTTATTACCCAGTGAGCCACCGCACCATGGCCACTAGAAGAGCGGGGTTCAGCGCCAGAAGATGGCGCTCCAATGAATGCGCCATCTTCTGGGGCGGCTGCGGGCTGCAATTCGCAGTGCGAGGTGCCCAGAACGCTTGGGCATCCCTGCGCTGCGGATTCCAGCCCCCAGCTGCTTAGCTGTACCTGGCTAGACATAGAAATTGTGCGGAGCCCCACGCAGTTTTTTTTTTATTATTTCATGAAATTCATGAAATAATAAAAAAAAAAAAGGGCTCCCCTATTTTCTTGTGTCCGGCCAGGTACAGATTGGCACCTGGGGGTTGGGGGCAGCCCGTCGCTGCCTGCTGGATCCGGCTGGTTGCAAAATACGGCGAAGCCCACGTCAAATTTTTTTCTGAAAAATCCATAAAACAATATAAATAAAAGGGACTGCATCTTTATTAACCCATCGGCCATGGTGGAAGGGTTAATAAAGAGGCAGTCCCTTTTTTAGGATTGTTTTATTGATTTTTCACAAAAAAAATGACGTGGGCTTCGCCGTATTTCTGGAACCAGCCGGATCCAGCAGGCAGCGACGTGTGTGGAAAAAAAAAATGCGTGGGGCTCCGCGCAATTTCTATGTCTAGCCAGGTACAGCTAAGCAGCTGGGGGCTGGAATCCGCAGCGCAGGGAGGCCCAAGCTTTCTGGGCACCCCCCGCTGCAAATTTCAGCCCGCAGCCGCCTCAGAAAATGGCGCATTCATTGAAGCGCCATCCTCTGGCACTGAACCCCGCTCTTCCAGCGGCCCTGGTGGCGGTGGCACGCTGGGTAAAAAAGGGGTTAATACCAGCTTTGTTATACAAGCTGGTATTAAGCCCGAGATTCTTAATGTCAGGCCACGTTTGACCTGGCCACTAAGAATCTCCAATAAAGGGTTAAAAAAAACACAACACAGAGAAAAATTTTATTAGAAATAAAAAAAAAAAAGCCATTAGGGACTCCATCTTTAATTAAAAAAATCCTCTTCCGTCCGACGTAGTCCAAAACGTGATGTCCTCTCTGCTACATCCCTGTGCATAGATATAGAATGATGTCTATGCACAGGGAATGAGCAGACTGAGAACAATCTCAGCTCTGCTACATCATCTCTGTGCACAGGAGAGCAGGCGGGCTCTAGGACCCTGGAGCTGCGGCAGCCTGCAGAGCCCCACTCAGAGCAGACAGCCAGACTCCTTACTGTGTGAGTTTTTCTGCGATTACTTGCACAGTAACGAGTCCAATGCAAGTCAATGGCAATCCTAGTTTTGTCAGAGTCTCAGACTCTAACAAAACTAGGATTGCCATTGATTTGCATTGGACTCGTTACTGTGCGAGTAATCGCTGGGAAATTCGCAGAGTACCGAGTCCTGCGAGTCCATTACTACTTGCCGAGTAACGAGTCCTAGCGAGTAGACTCGCCCATCTCTAGTTATGACTTTGTGTGAGTCTTAAGCCTATTTGGTGGTGCCAGATTTAAGATTGAAGAAGAAAAGACCAGAGTCGATGGAAGGGAGAGAGCCAGTCGGGGACAATCCAAAGGGCTGTGGTGGTCAGAACGGTGAGAGGCAAGGTGAATACAATATTTTTTAATTGTTTAAACATCTTTTACAGGCAATTTTGACCCATTTTATTTACATCAAATACATTTCATGTGAATCTGCTGAATTAGAATGAATGAAGTTTGTACATCTTTACAATTTAACTTTAAAGAATGTTGCCTTCATTTTTGTCACTATTGAGGCTCATGGCCAACGCTAATTATTGAATTTGGCTATTTGTCAACTTTTTGGCAATGACGTGTGGGAGGTTAGTACTCTGGACTCTGCTCATTCACAGGCATCGCTCACACATCACACCCATGTCTTCCCGCCTTGTCTGTCACTTGTATGTGCATTCGTGTCAAGCGCATAATATCTTGGGACTGCTTGACACCAAATATCAGTGGCAGCCAGGTTATTTGCCCACTCTCCTAAAAGACTTGGAGATCTTAGGTTTTCTTGACCCTCTGAGACATTGCTGAAGATTGGCAAATATGGACTATACCTAGTGGAAAAGTTCATGGCAGTATTTCCCAACTCCAGTCCTCAAGAGCCACCAACAGTCCAAGTTTCCAGGACTTCCTTAGTGTTGTCCTGGTGATCATTTCATCACCTGTGTAATACCAAGGAACTCCTGAAAACATTCTTGGTGGTTCTTGAGGATAGGCGTTGGGGAACACTGGTCTAAATAAATCTGCAACCATTTCCTTACCTATCAGAGCATTTTATATCTAGAAGTAATGGTATGATTGTATAGATGCTTGTAGTCTAATAAAAAATATTTTTTTAGAAATCTAATTGCAAATTATGAAATATCTAGCATAAAAGCGATATGCAAAGCAGGCTGGAAGTGCAGGAAGGACAGGTGATTTGGGTTGTTTCCTGCAAATGAATTAATACGCCCACCCCTAGTGCAAAGATTGCAGCATTTCCCAATTAATGAAGAAATGTTAATTCTTCCTTACCATTAATTGACCACAAGAGGGTGGACATACCACTGGTGCAACTTTGAGTCACAGCAGGAAAGGGGGCCGCCTTCACCTCAAAAGCAGATAGTATTGGACAAATTATGATACGCTATTGGACAGCAAAGGGCCCTTATACTCTTCTTGCACAGGGGCCTCTCCTGTGTGTATGTGCTCCAGGCATGGAGGTAGACTTGTATCAACACTGATATATTCTAAGCTTGGATTGCACATATAACTCTGCCTAGTAAGGGGTCGGTTCAGAATTTTTTGACCTGAAAAAACTACAAAAATGGATATATACGTTACTTTTGATATCCAGTAAGGAAATATAGAATCAGTTCAATGTTGGGCATCTAGAGTATTACAATGGATGGAGGCCTCCCATATGATGAGAGGGCAAAGGTTGGGCTTGTTTAGCTTAGAAAAAAGACATCTCAGAGGAGATAAATATATGTGAGGTCAATACAAAGGACGACACATGGATTATTACTTCTGAAGACAATACTAAGGACCAGGGGGCATTCACTGCGGGTGGAAGAAAGGGGATTCCAGAAGCAACATGCAAAAGGGTTCTTCACAGTTAGAGCCGTCAGACGGTGGAATGCCGACTACAAGAGGTAGACATGTCCGACACTAGAACAGCTTTTATAGCAGGGCTGGATGATTTTCTCAGTATACAAGATTGGGGATTATAGATAATTCAATTACAAAAATGTATAATTAGTGAAGAAAGGTTCACCTTGATGGACCGAAGAAAACTATAGACGTCAGCAACTGTAATGAAATGCCAGTGCATCTCAATGAATTAGAATATCACCAAAAAGTTAATTTATTTCAGTAATTCAATGTATAAAGTGAAACGCATGTATTACATAGAGTCATTATGTCACGCTTCCAGGGGAAGGCGCCCTAGAGTGGACCCACTTGGCTGTGGTACCGAACTCCCCTGGGTGAGCTGATCCTAGTTTAACCAACCCCTATGCAGGGATTGTCAGGGGCAAGTCCAGGGGTCTAAATACCACAGCTGCTAGTACTAGGGGGGCGGCTCGTAAGGTTAGCCTATGCTACGGCACAACTAAGGAATCCAGGTAACAGTACAAGGCTGGAAGAACAGGAATGGTGCTACCAGGGAAAAGCACAGCAAAGGTTCCAGGAAACACAGTACAAGGAAGGCCTGACCAACAGTCAGCAAGGCAGAAGCAAACTAACTTAATAATCAGGCGCCTCACATCAGTGGAGGTGGCTTGATATACCAGAGGAAGAGCAGCTATTGGTCAAGGGGAGTGTCAGGTTGGACCATGCCGGCCCCTTGAGTCACAGGGGAGGAGTGTACCTAGTGCGCCGCTGATTGGTCACATGAATATGACCAATGTAATGTGCTCATGTGTGAGCCCGGTGGTCAGCTGACAGAAAGGGAACCCAGCGACAACTCCGAGACACAGTACGCCTGGACGGCGGATGCCCAGTCGGCAGAGGAGCAGAGGATGCCAACCCGGGAGAGGTGAGCTGGGGAGCGATGCCAGGGGACCTAACACATTACACACAGAGTGATCTATTTCAAGTGTTTATTTTTGTCAATATTGATGATCATGGCTTCCAGCCAATGAAAACCCAAAGGTCATTATCTCAGAAAATTTAAGTAGGGAGGATGAAGGGTCTGAGAGATAAAATATGACCTAAATAGGTTTAAGAGGCTTCACCTTGTGTGGTTGTGAGAGTCACAACCACTATAAAAACAGATCATGTCTGCTACACTCCCCAGCGTGGACCATATAGAATAGGGAGGATAAAAGGTTAAAAACTGCTCTCGTATTCCGTGAGACATCAAAGAGTGAATATAATATTGATTTATTAGTCAAAGTGTTTCAGAGCTCTCTGGCCGCTTCCTCAAGACAAATCAATATCATACTGCCATGTTTCTGGGAGCCCTGAAATGCGTTCACTAATAAATCAATATTATATTCACCCTTTGATGTCTCGTGGAATACGGCAGCACAGTTTTTAACCTTTTATCCCCCCTACTTTAATTTTCTGAGATAATGACCTTCGGGTTTTCATTGGCTGTAAGCCATAATCATCAACATTAACAGAAATAAACACTTGAAATAGATCCCTCTGTGTGCAATGCCTCTATATAATATACTGTATATACTCGTGTATAAGCCGAGTTTTTCAGCCCAAAATTTGGGCTGAAAAGTCTCCCCCTCGGCTTATACACGAGTCAATACGGGGGGGGGCTGTGTCCGGGGCTGGGGAGGCTGGAGGAGGCGGGGGGGGGGGGGCTGCTGTATGAGCAGCCCCGTCACGTGGGGCCGCTCATTAAATATGCACTGCGTCCCCCTGTCAATCAGCGGCAGGGGGAAGCAGTGCATATAGCCCCCAAATGCTGGCACTCGCCCCCCCTTGTAAGGGCCCCCCCCGATGGTTATATTACCATTCCGGACTTCTGATCCGCGCCGCTCCTCGGTGCTTCATCCTCGCTGCTCCGTCCGTCTTCTACATCCGGATCTCCGGCCGTCGCAGGCATATGACGTCATCGCGACGGCTGGGATCCCGGATGTAGAAGACGGACGGACGGAGCAGCGAGGATGAAGCACCGAGGAGCGCGCGGATCAGAAGTCCGGAATGGTAAGAGAAGCGGGGGGGGGCCCTTGCAAGGGGGGCGAGTGCCAGCATTTGGGGCTGCTGGGACCCCTAGGGAGCTGCTGGGGACCCCTGGGGCCGCTGTGTACCCCCAGGGGGCTGCTGTGTACCCCCAGGGGGCTGCTGTGTACCCCCTGGGGGCTGCTGGGGCCGCTGTGTACCCCCATGGGTGCTGCTGTGTACCCCCTGGGGCTGCTGTGTACCACTGGGGCTGCTGTATACTACCACTGGGGCTGCTGTATACTACCACTGGGGCTGCTGTATACTACCACTGGGGCTGCTGTATACTACCACTGGGGCTGCTATAACTACCACTGGGCTGCTGTATACTACCACTGGGCTGCTGTATACTACCACTGGGGCTGCTATATACTACCACTGGGCTGCTGTATACTACCACTGGGGCTGCTATATACTACCACTGGGTGCTGTATACTACCACTGGGGCTGCTGTATACTACCACTCGGGCTGCTGTACACTACCACTGGGGCTGCTGTATACTACCACTGGGGCTGCTGTATACTACCACTGGGGCTGCTATATACTACCACTGGGCTGCTGTATACTACCACTGGGGCTGCTGTATACTACCACTGGGGCTGTTGTATACTACCACTGGGGCTGCTATATACTACCACTGGGGCTGCTGTATACTACCACGGGGCTGCTATATACTACCACTGGGCTGCTGTATACTACCACTGGGCTGCTGGGGATGCTATATACTACCACTGGGGCTGCTGTATACTACCACTGGGCTGCTGTATACTACCACTGGGGAGGCCTGTATACCACTGGGGGGGCCTGTATACCACACTGCTGGGGCTGTATACCTGTGCTGGGGTCCACCCTCGGCTTATACACGAGTCAATAGGTTTTTCCAGAATTTTTGGGCAAAAGTAGGGGGGTCGGCTTATACACGGGTCGGTTATACACGAGTATATACGGTATGTGTTTCACTTTATGTATTGAATTACTGAAATAAATTAACTTTCTGATGATATTCTAATTCATTGACATTCACCTGTATTTCGTAGCAATTGCTGAGATCTATAGTAATCTACAGACTTTATGGGAATTCCACAGTTACAGTCATTTTCCAAACTCCCTGCGCTTCTTGGTTTTTGCAGAATAAACCTAAATGTATATACAGCAATAATCTATATTTAGCAATGTTCTTACGCACTTAAACATCTGCTAGAAAAATTCCTTTGTAATCGTAACTGGAAATGAAAATGCAATATTCATGGAGTTTCAGGAGCATTGCGGCCGTATAATGACTCGTTACAGGAATCTGTCCTTATTATGCGGCACCTTTAAAGTCACTATCTCGCAGTCAGCATTTTGGAAGTGTGGGCCTGGGGTTGGCTGCGGTTATGTCGTGGTTCACTGGTGTTGCATAAAAGGAAAATAAAAGCTGGGAAAATCCTAATAATTTGCTACTAGATCCAAAGTGAGTGGGATAAGCGGCTGCTATTACAGCTGGACTCGTCAGGTTTCTCAGGCTTAGGTTTCATCGTCACCGCGCTGAATGCTTCAAAAAATAAAAGAAACCCAAACCGAACGAGTTCATGCAAAGTGGAAGATCTTACCGGGAGACAAGGAGAATTTTTTTCAAAATTTTTTGAGAATTTAAAGGGATCATCAAAAGAAGAAAATTGTGGCTAACTAATAACAGGCAGCCGGTAGTGCTCACCACTGACACAGAGTCAGCACAGACCACTCCTGTTAGCGATTTTGCTGATTCCTCTGGCGTCACGTCAACAGAGGGCGGCTTCTGCCGATGGGCGTATAGCTGACGTCATGCTGATTGACAGCCGGCTGCCCCTGTCAGGTAGCGGTGAGCCAGCTCTCACTCACTTCCACGGAGCATAGTGGAAAAGCCAGTGCCACTCTGCTTACCCCGCCATGTTGTAGCTGGCAGGAGCGGCCTATAACCACTCTGTAATGGAGGTGACAAGTGCCGGACACAACTGGCAGGTAGGTGGCAGCTTTTGTTGCACAAAGTGAACCGGTCTAATATGTTCGTAAACTGGCCAAATTCTCGCGCTCTGCACTGTAACTTGTTTTTCAATTTTTTTAGTAGATAAATTTGTGAGAATCATGACAGCACCCTTCATTTGTCCTCAAAGACTGCGCCCTTACAAGAATGGACAAATATACCTATCGGGTTTGGAGATTCAACGGTCAGGGAGTTTCAAACAACCCATAGATAGATACCCTGAAAGACAAGGCCTGCAAAATCTTCCATGTCATCCGAAGGAAACTCTACCATCTGAAGCCCCCAGTGAGGGTCTGGTTAAAAATCTTCAACTCTATTATTGTCCCAATTATCCTGAATGGCAGTGAAGTCTGGGGTCCTCACACCTACCCGGACTGGTCAAGGTGGGATTCCAGCCCAACAGAAAATATTCCACCTGAAATTCTGTAAGCATCTTCTCCAGGTTCTTCGGAGCACCTCCAACAGTGCTTGTCAGGTCAAGCTGCGCAGATTCCCTCGACAACTCACATTTCTGAAGAGGGCGCTGTCATTCCGGGCTCACCTACATAGGAGCAATCCAAACTCCCATCACCATAAAACCTTGATACATGTAGGTGAAACAGAAAAACCAGGACCCTCAGAACAGTCCACTTAAACCCAATCGGACTAGAAGACCAATCACAACAACCTGACAAAATTTGGAATCAGGAAGATGGTAGACAAAGGCAAGGAGAGGTATGTCAGTGACTGGAAGAACAATATCATCATCTCACAAAACTGACCATGTACTGGGGTCTACAGAGAGATTACAGACTGGCCCATTATCTGGACAAACTGCCAGACCCCAGAGACCACAAGATCCTGAGCCGATGTAGACTCAGTGCCCACAGTCTGGCCATCGAATCTGGCCGACACAGGCAGAGATACAAGCCCAGGGAGGAAAGACTGTGCCAACACTGTGATCAGGAGGCCCTGGAAGCCCTGCTACACTGCTCCAAATACCAAGCATTGAGAGACTCTCACTTCAGGAGACTCTCACATCTCTTCCCAGATTTCATAACCATGAAGGAGGAAGAGAAAACATATATCCTGCTGGGAGAAGAAGAGAGAGCAGTGGAGATAGCAGCGCAGTATGTGAGCGAATGTTATAGACTGCGAGAAAGAGAACTATAATATGCCATGGACTTCTATAGCCCACACCTTGGATCTGCCACCATCCCCCATCCAACCGGCTCTACCCAACATCCCCACAATCCCTATTCCCTTTTGTACACTTGCTTTGTCAAAACTAATGTGTATTTAGTCCTGTCAATAAAGCTTTTTTGAATCTTGAAACTTGAATGTGAACTGGAATATCCATTCTTTCATTTTCCAGCATTGCATGTACTTGCCTTGTCCAAGGAGAACTTTTTAAGTAGTTTATCACTAATATAATATGTAAAGATATATATGTATATATATATTGTGAGGCATGCCGGCACTATAACACATGGCCGGTATCAAAGGATTGGGAAAGCAAGGTGTGTTACAGTCCGCGCTGCCAAGTCCCCACAAATCACCAGGAATCCAATTTGGATAGCAAAAGATCTTCTTTATTTCCTTTCTACGCGTTTCGATCCTCTCTGCACTTCCTCAGGATATATATTAGGAAGATCTTTGCTATCCAATTGGATTCCTGGTGATTTGTGGGGACTTGGCAGCGCGGACTGTAACACACCTTGCTTTCCATCCTTTGATACCGGCCAGTGTTATAGTGCCGCATGCCTCACATAAATAACATATAATCTTACATATTATATTAGTGATAAACTACTTAAAAAGTTCTCCTTGGACAAGCAAGCACATGCAATGCTGGAAATGAAGAATGGATATTCCAGTCACATTCAAGATTCAAGATTCAAAGAAGCTTTATTGACAGGACTAAATAACATTAGTTTTGACAAAGAAGTGTACAAAGGAATAGGGATTGTGGATGTTGGGTAGAGCGTTGGATGGGGGATGGTGGCAGATCCAGGTGTGGGCTATAGAAGTCCATGGCATATTATAGTTCTCTTTTCGCAGTCTATGACATTCGCTCAATAATGCGGCTATCTCCACTGCTCTTCTTCTTCTCCCAGCAGGATATTGTTTTCTCTTCTCCTTCATGGTGATGATATCCTGAGGAAGGTGCCAGGAGAGGCATCAAAACGCGTAGGAAAGGAAATAAAGAAGATCTTTTGCTATCCAATTGGATTCCTGGTGATTTGTGGGGACTTGGCAGCGCGGACTGTAACACACCTTGCTTTCCCAATCCTTTGATGGTCGTTCCACGTGTGAGTGGTCGGTGGAGGTCCTGCAGCAGCCAAATAAAATCCTTTGCCTTCAAACCAGTTGTGGGTCTCACAACTGGGCTAGGTGAGTGAACCTTGTTTTACCACCCACGTTTTGAGTGTCTTGAGTGATAGGGCACTACTGCGCCTCTTGTTCCCCCACCTCTTGTCTTTTTGATACATGGCCTGCGGCAATCTGGGTGATTGCTGGACCTAGCAGTACACGTAGGGTTAAGTGTGTGTTAGCTCTGTAGTAGTACACACGGGGTTAACTGCAGTTAGGTCTGTGTGAATTCAGATTGCTCACAGTGATCCCAGGTGTGGGTGTGGCTAACAGGGATATCAGGCTGACTAGGGCTGAGAGAGAGATGAGATCAGGATGAACCTTGAGATGTGAGGTTGTGGGTCAGAGGCGCCCCGTCCCTTTGGGACGCGTAGGGAAGCCTACCCTCTCCATGCGGTAGGCACCTATCCCTCTGACAAGTGTGTGACGTGGTGGCCAGACAGCGGGTTGAGATGGCTCTTGGAGTTGGGGGACCCTGGCCGAACCTGGAGGGTGCTCGCTTAGATGTGGGGGTACAGTCGTGGTCCTGGAGACCTGCCTGATATGAAGGTTTGTAGGTGGCTGGCGACCTGGAAACAAGTGGTGAGGAGACCTTGGAAACGCTTGGTTTACTCAGTAGCTCAGGTTTGCTAAACCCTGGTCTGAGCCCATATAGGCTGTAGTCCATGCATATCTTATGATGGATGGTGTGTGTGTGGATATGTATAAAGCTATGCCTTGTAAGTGTCACAGTCCATGGATATTTTATGATTGACTGTGTGGGGCATGTGTATGGACCTGAGTAGGCTTCAGTCCATGGATGTGGTATAATGGACTGGATGTACACGTGTATGGGCCCGGTACTAGGCGGAAGTCCATGTAGCCTCATAATGGATGGGTAAGACTGGGTATGTTTCAAAGGCCAGGTGACAGTAACCACCTTTAGGACCGACTATCAGGTCTTGATGGCCCTGTTGATCCATGTAAGTGTATGGACTGGATGTACTGGATGTGTCCCAGATCACAGTGCATCTGTGAAGGTCTTGTATGTACTGGCAGAAAGATTCCTGTTACTATGGTGGGCCCTGGGTATAAAGATCCCTGTAGAGGTACCTAGGCATTCTCTACCTCACAATATATACTCAGAATTTTCCCTTTTGTAGCATTGCAGATGAATGTTACATCAGAGTTATCAACTAGATAAAAAGGAGTCTGAGCTACAAAATAATATCTCTGAAATTGCTCCTGTACTCTTATTTCTAAGAGGCTCGTAAATACCTTTATTGTTGTTGTAACTTTAATCCTTCCGGTCTAGGGACCGGATTCGGATCAAGTGATCATGACATGTCACTGACAGGTGCTGGTCTGCCGGTCTGTGAGTGACAGTAGTCTGTGCACACATTTCCAGATCACACTTCACTCTCCTCCGAGCCCTGTACCCCCATGTGACGTGCCCTGCTTAGCTGGTTTGATTCCAGTCTCTAGACCGGAAGGTTTAATGCAAGAACAATAATAAAGTTTTTTTACGAGCCTGTTAGAGATCAGCTTACAGGGGCAGAGTAGGTAGCAGAAGTACAGTAAGTTGGGAAACAGGAATATTTAGTACAGTAGAAAAGGGGTCACAACAGAAGTGGAAACCCTCTTAAGTATCAGTCTACAGCATTCATTCCTTCATTTATTTTCATTCTTGGTATGCAGTATAATCTTCAGATTTTTCTCTGCTCACCCTGAGATGATCCTCTCTCCTGGATATTTGTGGGCAACTACCTCCCCTTGCTTGATGCAATCTCTGACATTGAGAGAAGACATGTGGAGAGCTGATAGATCCAATTGCCATTTTTAATCACTGCGCCTTTTATGTAATAGAAAATAGCCCTCCCATTAATGACTTCGAACTTTTCTTACAGTAGACTCCCTAGAGCAGCAAATCAAACAAGCAAAATAGAGTAAAGCATAGGAAAGTATTGGATATTGGATTGCTTGGTATTGGTGAGGGGCATGTTGGACTCATACTCTCCTAACTGGTGCATTCCGCTTAATGAATCAGGTGGTTCTGACAAGTGGTGTGCGTCTCCGTGTACCTTGACACAAATATTACTCCGGTCTCTGACTGGAGTAAGATTTCTGGAGTAAAGAATTAACCCTAGAACGCATAACTGGGGCCTCGCAGGCCCGCCAGGTTACTTGTTTTCTATTTTCTGTAAAAGTACTTTAGTTTGAATTTTGAAAATCTAGGTAATCCTCAGGTATATAGTTGTTAGTAATTTCCAGTTATTCATATATTTTTATGTTACAGACATTTCAGTATAACAACCTTTTTTTGGGACTACCCCATATTCACGCACCTGGGGACTTTTAGGCCCGTACTAGGCTTACATGTGATATTCAGTCTTTTTGTCTGTATTGTTGCTGGGAAGAACTTTTATGACTCTGGGAAGAGTGTGGATTCTGCATGACAACATGGTCATGTGATCTTGGAAGGGAGGCTCCCTCACAAAGTCATGTGTCTCTGACCTCATCACAGGTCTTTTTGTCCTAATTGCTAGAGCTTTGGAGGAAGAAGTCAGCTTTCTTTTGTCTGGAAATAGAAACTTTCTGAGCTCCAAAACCAGAGGCTTCTACTGCACTACAAGAAAGTGATCTGTTGGAGGTAAGAGGAGGGGGCTGCACTTTACCTGCTTTATATCGCTTGGTGTGCTGGGACCCTAACAAAGAGTCTTATCACATACTGTTTACAGTGCACAAGCCTGATTGTAATCTTTTTCTTTTTAGTTTACTGACATCTAAAATTACAATGGCACAGTCATTCCGCCAGCCTTAGCTGGGGTCACCAGGAGGTCAGATCCATTACGGATCCCCTCCTGGCGGACCCCAGCGCTACTGGGAATGCATCCTTACTTTGCAATTGTAAAATAAATTTTGAAAAGTATTTTTATTTGAGTTATTCCGTGTTATTTGCACACAGGCCTAAAAGGCCCCAGGGGCGTGAATATGGGTAGTCCCAAAAAAAGGTTGTTATACCGAAATGCCTATAGCATAAAAATATATGAACAACTGGAAATTACTAACAACTATATACCTGAGGAATACCTAGAGTTTCAAAAATCTAACTAAAGTAATTTTACAGAAAATAGAAAACAGGTAACCTGGCGGGCCTGCGAGGCCCCAGGTATGTGTCCGCCAGCCTTAGCTGGGGTCACAAGGAGGTCAGATCCATTACGGAATCCCGTCCTGGCGGACTCCAGCGCTAGTGGGAATGCATCCTTACTTTGCAATAAACTTTGAAAAGTATTTTTTTTTAGTTATTCCATGATAATTGAAAACGGGCCTAAAAGGCCCCAGGTGCGTGAATGTGTAGATTTCTATGGGTATGCGTTCTAGGGTTAAACAAGCTCTAGAGGCCCAATCTGTGCACCGTCCCACTTTAGTTTCAGCCATTCCGGCAGAGCTTGAAGAAACTGTTGTGAAAACATCAAAACATATTACATTTTTGTGCAACTCTGAGTTGCGCAAAACATTTTACCACTTCTCAAAGCAATTTTTATCAGAACTCTTTCCAAACAGTAATGCTGGATCGGGGCCAATATATTCAAGCTGGATAAAAATCTGATCAGTGTCATTATCGAGTAATGCTAAGCGCATAATTAGCAGGTAAACATTACTTAAAGAATATTTCACGCAGAAATAAATGTAATAAAATGACCCTGAGCAGTGATTAGGTTAAATGAAGAAGAATCCATGAATTACTTGGTCCTTAGTTGGCTAATGATTCACTGGTGCTAATATTCGGCTGGTAACATTTCATAATGATTTTCTGGCAGGTGCTCGGATTCGTGTAAACTCTCCTCAGCAGATGTTTTACTCATAACAAACTTTCTAATTAGTTTTACTCCGTCAAAAACAAGTCTTGCGCAGCATACTTAGCATGTTTAGATTATTCTCTCATCTGTGACACAGTGTTCCAGAAACCCTGAGAGATTAGATCCTGAAATAAAATGAATATTGACCAAAATAAAACAGGAGATAAAAGAACTCCATGACCGGAATTAGAAAAACATGGCTTCCTTCTTTCCAAAAGCATGTCACCTCTTTCAACAGGTTGGGTGTAATACTGGAGCTCTACATCTTTCATTTCACGTCTGGCTCATATGGGGTGGGCACCACAAGCTTATGCCCCAAGTCCCTTAGTATAAAGAGTTCTTCTCATGTCCCTTGATTGAAGTGCATTTCTCCCTTGCCTTTTGATTGCCTTGGTGTGAAGTGTAAAGAGCTCTCAGACTTTTTCAGAGTGGATGGATAATAAAGTCAAATTTATTGTTTACAAATTAAGGGGAAGGGGATGTACCAGAATGTCTCTTCGAGCTTTTTTACATAAACCATAATGCAATTGTGGCACCCCACTGGTCGGCATGGAGGGGTACTGCATCCATAAAAGATTGTGTAGTATTCCTGAGACCATGGAATTGGGATGTTGCACAAAGGACCCTCACGCAACACATCCACCCACACCCAAGGTAGGGGACCGTGGGTGGACCCGCTTCAGGGAGGACCCAGTCCCATGGGAGGAGTGACAGGGTAGAAAAGTGTGTGAGTGGCAGGAGAGTTAGGTTAGTCTGAAGAGACCTCCGTTGGGGAGTGAGGAGTGTGGGACGGCGGAGAGGCCGTCATGAATGAAGGAGATCCTAAGGGCACCAGGTACTGCAGTGCGCCTGAATATGGAGTCAGTACGATTAACGACTGGAGGGATTTGTCCCGAAACAGGACTGGCTCTGAGTATGGTGCGGGTGTTCATCCCCGAGCCGTCGAACCAGAGGCCCAAGCTTCTAGAGGTCGCAGCCGACCCCCACCACATCCAGAAAAAGGCACCATATAGGGTCTGGGGGACCCGGAGAAGAATCCTCTGCCGAGAAATCCGTGGGAGCTGGCTTCAGGTTTTGCGTGTGGGAGCGCTGAGGGAGACAGGAGAGAGCGTAGGAAGGGACCAGACTGGAACAGCAGGCATTCCACTGAGGGTCCTGAGTAAAGCATCCTAATTCCCAGTGACTACCCAGGCCAGGCAGACCCGAAAAGACTGTGTTATCAAAGAACTGCCAGTAAACTTGTACAGAGTAAAAAGACTGTGTGGCGTCCTTTTCTATTTCCACCTGAGGAGCCGTCGACTGCAGCAGGGAGGAGGACTAGTGACAAGGCCTGGTGCAGCTGCATCCCTGTCTTAAACCTCCAACTTCCACTACTGCCCCGGGGATCCTGCTCCACCTATGGGGAGCTTAACCATCTTGCTGCTCCATCATCACCCCGGAGGTCTGTCCCCGCAGCACCGGCACCAGAACCGTAGGTGGCATCACAAATTATCCTTTATTTTTTTCCTATTGACTTAAACCCCCTTTTCAGCGACCACCAGGGCCATAGGACCGGACAACAGGCCCCATGACATCCCCAGTACATCAACGGCCAGAACCGGGTACCCCAAGGCCCTGGGGCGGGTCACAATCAGGCTACATTACCATTAAATGTACCTGATGGTTATGGGGGTAGGGTGTGTTAGTCATTGCTCAAATAGGGAACTGGAAGGAGAATAAAAGAAGACAAGTGTTTGGAGGGAGGTCAGTTGTTGTGGAGATTTCTAAGTCACAGGATCAGAGGAAGGCAGATCCTGAAGCCCATGGAAGCATAATAGAACTTGGAACTTAATTCACGTGCTATGGTCATGAGATCTAATTTTTGGATTATAAGAATTTTCCTATGGAATATTTTGCTGGCTGCTTTCTGATCTTATGGTCTGGGGGCAATGCATTGTGGTGATCTACCTGAAGTTGTTGAAATACCCCATATGGATATAAATTTGTTGTATTGTTAACCTGCCTAGGTGATTATTACATCCCACAACTTCATATCTACAGATGGAGCCCTCCGGAAAATTGACAATTCGAATAAGCAGCAGTAACATAGTAACATAGTTTTTAAGGTTGAAGGAAGACTTTAAGTCCATCTAGTTCAACCCATAGCCTAACATGTTGATCCAGAGGAAGGCAAAAAAAAACCCATGTGGCAACACTAAGCTCCACATTGGGAAAAAAATTCCTTCCCGACTCCAGATATGGCAATCAGACTAATTCCCTGGATCAACGCCCTATCAAAGAATCTAGTATATATAACTGGTAATATTATAGTTTTCAAGAAAGGCATCCAGGCCCTTCTTAAATGTTAGTAGTGACTCACTCATTACAACACCATGTGGCAGAGAGTTCCATAGTCTCACTGCTCTTACAGTAAAGAATCCGCGTCTGTGATTATGATTAAACCTTCTTTCCTCCAGACGTAGAGGATGCCCCCTTGTCCCCGTCTCAGGCCTAAGAGTAAACAGATCATTGGAAAGTTCTCTGTACTGTCCCCTCATATATTTATACATTATTATAAGATCACCCCTAAGCCTTTGTTTTTTCCAAGCTAAATAACCCCAAGTTTAATAACCTGTCTTGGTATTGTAGACCCCTCAGTCCTCTAATAACCTGTCTTGGTATTGCACACCCCTTAGTCCTCTAATGACTTTTGTCGCTCTTCTCTGGACCCGCTCTAGTTCAGCTATGTCTTCCTTATACACCGGAGACCAGAATTGTACACAGTATTCTAAGTGTGGTCAAAGTGTGGTGTGTGTTAGTGCCCCCACATGCTGCAAAAAGCAAAGGACACTTTGCTGCTCCCATATTTGAGGAGGGCATATTCAGTACAGCAGTTTCAAACTCTATAACTGATCATCTTTAGACTGCAGAGGTGACCATTAGCTAAGAAATAAAAAAGCTCTAAATTCATGATAAGTAAAGGATTCTTAATAACAGTAGTTGTGGTGCACCACCTAAGTGACACCAGGAAGTCTCGAGACAGGGAGTAGTGCGCTCCTGAACAAAGGACTTGAGAATAACCCTTTAAACTAAGAGACTTTGGAGTATAACCTTTTGGTGTTCAATGTCACACCACTCATGGTGTTCTAGGGACTCAGTGAGTGACAGCTCAGTCATCCAATAGAATCAGTTGTGTGCTGGGCTGTGAGTATTGTTGGTGACAGCTCAGCTGCCCAATCAAAGGCAGGTGCATGATGGGCAGTAAATATTGTGAGTCACTGCCTGGCTGCCCAATCTGGCCAGGTCTGCTGGGCTTCCTCTAGGTGTTGCCCATTCAGGATGATTACCTGGCTATTTTACTGACAACGGTCAGACCATTGCCAGGTATAGCTTTGCTCAGTGGTGTGTGTACCTAGTGCTTAGTGTTCCGCTATTCTGATCTTTGTTGCCAGACCTCAGACTTTGCCTTTTGATTAATATTTTGGATTGCTTCTTTGCCTTTGACATATTCTGACCTTTGCTGTCTGACCCTCTGAACATTCTTTTGCCATACCTTTTTGCCTTTAACGTGCTCTCTTGGTACTTGACGCCGGATACCTTGACTCTCTTGTCTCACGACATATCTGTGAAAAGTGACTCAGCATCATACTCAGCAAGTAAGGACCTAATGTGTTCTTTGTACAGTAGCTGTAAAATGAATGGTGTAGACATGCAGCACCACACAGAACCTGTAAAAATCATGAAGTTGCTTGTTTTCACAAGTCCCCTTGTGGCACCCCTGCTGGGGATTGCCACAGGACCCACCGGTGCAAGGAGGGATTTACACTTTGGCACATACAGCACAACACCTTCCACCCCAGACCTGGAGGGGGAGCTCTATTGGCTGCCTTAAGCCAGATCCCCTATAAAAGATCCAGGCCTGAGGGGAGGAGAGAGTTAGTAGTTAGTTTCAGTTAGTCCAGTGAGTCTGCAGTGAGCAGAGGAGAGAGCAGAGTGAAGGAGCTGGTCGCTGGGATCAAGCCATGCCCAGGACCAGGGAACACTGACCAGCTGTGCTGCACCATAGGGAGAGGGTCGGAGGCCAGTGAAGGAGTAGCAGGGAAAGAAAGAAGGGAACAGACCAGGCTTCCCTTTAGCTCACCCGGACACTGGAGTCCGACACTGCTAAGCATTCATTGCAGCAGGAAAAGCTTGGAAGGACCAGGAGGAACTAATCCCCCTGAGGTAACAAACTAAGAAACACTCAAACCTGACCAAGCACAGGACCAGGGGCCCAGAAGGAGAATAGGGGTTCCCACAGGAGTTCCTCATAGTCGGTTACAGAGTAACACCCTCAGGGAGAAGTTCAGTTATAGGCAGAGCATACCCCAAACCACCGTGCACAGTGACAGAGGAGGCCTCACAACTCTCCAGGGTGAAAGTCCCAAATTGCACCGAGGACCTGGTTACCTTCCTGGACTGTATCTGTTACCGGACATCAGTAACGGTACCTTTGCACACGGCTACATTTGTAGCTTGTCACCAGGTAACTTACTGGTTGCAGTGAAATCATGGATACATGGTTCTATCTTGTTTCTGTGTACAAATGGAATCATGTATCCATGATTTCATTGCAACCAATAAGTTACCTGGTGACAAGCTACAAATGTAGCCGTGTGTAAAGGTACCCTAAAAGGTACCGAAACAAAAACTATTGTGTGTGTGCCTGTTTCACTGCCGCTGCCCACAGCGTTCACCGCAGAGAGCTACTACGACTCCCCTCATCCATCCCTGCTGCCCTGAGGTAAAGCTCCACCTGTGGGGAGCTGTAACATCCAAGCTGCATCACATCACCTCAGCGGCCGGCCTGCAGCGTTGGTATCCAAATTACCAGGTACCACAGGTGGCGTCACGATACCATTCCCCATCCATCATCATCATCCCCCACCATCCCCTCCACTGAGGGTCCAGGACACGGATCCGGGAACCGACCAGCCGTGATCCCCCATCCAAGTAGTCATCAGCCCCGGTATCCGAGTACCTCCTACCCTGTCGACCGCCTCACCCTCTGCTCTGTGATCTGGGAGGAAACATTTAAGAAGGGGCAAAACAGCCCTGGGAAGAAGAGTTGATACTCTTTTCCGTTTTTTTTTTCAATGGGATGATGGAATTAGGAGAGCAAAAATAACAATAAGATCGCAGAAAGCTTCTGATATCAGACCAGAGACAAGAGTCCCCCCGGGACTGGTTTGAGGGAAGATAAGACCTACTTGTTCACTCTGGATGCTATGAAAGACCTGATCCCCTACAGCCGAGTCAAAATGGCCGGTACATTGTATTATGTTTTAATTGTTCAGGTTGGGCAAAACCAGAGGAGAATGACCAAGTAATCACATAGGAAACTGAGGGCATTGAAAGAGCATCTGGTGTACTGATGCCACAACTATTCAGCAAAGAAAGAGGTAACTGCATGAACATGTCTAGATTTCCCATTAACCTGGTTGTAATTTTTGTAACATCTCAAATAATATGGAGCAATGGAGAAGGCCAGATTCATATTGAGTCTTTGACTAGAGGGGCTACGTCGGGATTCTATTTGAAGCCCTGAACAGTTAGATTTGGGCAGAACCGCCAACTATGCCATTGAGCGCAGTAATGAAATGTGCAGTCATTGTGTCTGATCTCCATTTTGTCTACTTTTTAGTAAGGGTTTGCTATCTTTCCATGTAGAAATGACTTAAAATGAACCAGACAGATAATACATAATGCCTGATCCACAGGCAGCGTATATCAAGCACTGGCTGTATAATCTCAGCCAGGTATGTTTCATTCATAAACGCTGCGGCGTTTCAGATATAGTTGTATTATAAGAGTCACTGCGAGCTGAGCCTCGCTGGAGTCTAGTCGAACAGGTTAGTCCCTGGCAACATTTCCCTTTCCATGGTCCTGGATAGACACGTCTATCGCTATGTGTCATAGTCATAAAGGAAACCTGTTAGATTTTTTTGCTATGTAAGCTGAGGACCTCAGGCTGTAATGGTACCTACACATGCTGCAATCTCCCCTGGGAATCCTAAAGGTGATAGGTTGCCCCAGTGCAATCCAATCGCTGTGAAATTGCCTCACGGTTGCGGCCTGTGATTGGGGATTTTCACGACGATAAATCGCCTCTTGCCTGTCTCCTGATTCCTGAGCACTGCTCTGAAATCAGCCTCGATCATGAAGGCGATATTTCCGTGTTGTGGCGTATGATAGGTTGATAGTGATGGAATCAGCGTCGCCCATGATTTCCCATAGGCGTGCCGCAGCGTGCTGTAGTCTGCGCCCGGTGTGAACTGATTGGTGGTGGCTACTGTGTTCCCATTGGCTGTCAATTGACACCGCGCCATATTTGAAGAGCTGTCTCTCCAGCACCACACAATGGCAATAGCGTCATGTATTAGCCAGCCTTCAAGAGAAGGCTGACCAATCGTAACGCAGTTGTGTTGTCCAATGAACGGCTATGGGGCGCGGTGTTGACCACTGCGGCACGCCTATGTCCTCGAGGTGCTGAACATGTACGCCCACATTGCCTTTGGGATTGCGGCGAGGGAATTTGACCAGATTGGTTCCGTTATGAGTGAGGCGATTTCCAGGGCGACACATCGCCTTTATTTCAGGGCGAGATTGCGGCGTGTAATCCCGCCATCGGCAATCTGAGGTGAGCATGAAAAACATGCACACGCACGTTAGATTGTCTCATATCGCCAGCCGATATTGCGGCGTGTGAAGGTACCATAAGGGATCAAAAACAAAAAGCAACTGTGCTTCTCTTATCATGCTCTGTCATATAGTTTACTTAAACCAATGACTTTACAACGCTGTGATTGATGTTACAGGACTACAATGTCACACGCACAGCAGTCCAACACTCCCCCTGCTGTGATTGACACAGCACAGTAAGTGCACAATCTCTATTGAGACCCAGGTGTGGGTGCTGGCAGCTCCACCAGCTCTGCTGTGTCTCTAAAACTAAATGCTTTGATTGTATGAGAACGGCTACAGCGAGTTATCTTTGTGATGCATCTTTTGATTCTGGGTTTTGTTGACTACACCATGATGATGTTAGATGAGGTAGTAAAAATCTGCTGACAGATTCCCTTTAAAAGTGTTGCTCAGCTTGAAAAAAAAAAAGTATGGTAACCTATTTTTTTAAATCCGTGTGCATCTGATCTTACAATTCAGACAATATTATTATTTGGAAAAAATAAGAAGACCCTTTTTCTATTCTTGGACATTCATTTAAACAACTTCCCTTAATATGTTACCTGCTACACTGGGCTTCAATTTGACATTTCCTTAATCATAGCATGATACATTTGTGTTTTTTTTTATTATTTACATTTTTTTTCCCTATAAATGAAAAATAATTTACAATTTTTCAGCTTTCATTAAAAAATTAATAAAGGTCTTAAGATTTTCCGTTGGGGCCGCCAGCTCCCACATGCTGTTCGGAGAGGCTGCCTCCAGCTGTCCCCGTATAGGGGTGTGAATAGAAAATCTTCTAACAGCGTAAAGTCACAGTCAAGGCTAATTAGTTATTAGTATGTAATTATGGTTATTTCATTTCATCACAATGCCAGCGTGATCGCTTTCCTGGTACTCGATCCTCTAGAGAAGGGTTTTTTAACACTAGTTGAGTGATGGTAAAGCTGAAAACTGTTATTTGTCATCTCTTTAAATTACACATTTGCCCATTCCGACGGCGTGCTGCCATTACATAAACAGTGTTTATTTCATTGAAAAAATAATATACCGGAATCAGACGGATGGGAGTACTGGAAGGTTTGAGAATAAATCATTGTATATATTGGACACGTATGGACTTGGGCATAGTGACTGGTCATGGACCATTTCTTGTAGTATGATCATGGTCAACTTGTTTATTAGGCCGGTTTCACATCACGGCAAGATCAGGGTGAACCGGACATCCCCGGACCCGATATTGTGCTAATGCAGCCCTATGGGGCCGGATGGAGCCGGATGGCATAATTTGCCTTCCGGTTTCCATCTGTCCGGAAGGATCCGGGAGAATTCAGAGTTTTCCACCGGACACAAAAACGTTGCTTGCAGCGTTTTTGTGTCCAGGGCAAAGGTCGGAAAAAATCAGATCCTCTTGGATTCGGCGTGATCCGGCTCCTCCTAACATGGGAGTCTATGGCGCTAGATAGCGCAGGAGCCGACAAAAAATCGGAGCCGGATGCCGGGTGCTGAAGTTTAGCAGTTAGTGCTGCTAAACATCTGCACCAGGGCTGTCCCCTGCAGAGATTTAGGACCGCAGCTAGCTCCCCACTAGCCGCAATCTTGAAATTTCAGCTCCTGCTGGAGCGATCTGCTGAATCCAGCAGAAAACAAAAACAGAAAATATTTGCCCTCCGGTTCAGTTTCATAATCGGATACGGGGCCGTCCGGTTAACACCGGATAGCCCCGGACCTGATCATGCCATGATGTGAAACCGGCCTTAGAGATGTGGTTTTAGAGCATATGTATTGTCTGTAAGGCCCACTTCACACTGCATAATTTTTATATCTGTGTGGTTCCTTGAATTTCAAGGATCAGACAGACAGGCACTGATCTGTTGGAGTGGATGGAAACTGATGCCCATGGACCGTTTTATAATGGATCCATATTCAGTCACCAGAGATAGGGCTGTTAGGAGCTGTACCTTGGTTCTGAGCATGTCAGTACAGCAAAATGAATCAGATCCATCTCCATAGAGCTCCATGTTATTTGACACTGACAGCTACGGATTTATTGGTGTCTGTCATTGGTGTCAGTGATTTTCAAGGAAGCCCAAAATCGGCACAGTCTACGACCCTGGGTGCATGAAAAAATTGACACACACGAATGGTCATATCGGACCAATCTGTTCCCATAGGGATACACACGCATACATACATTACCATATATGGCAATATTGCCATATATGGGCGATAATACCATTTATGAGCATTATTACCATATGCCTGGCTCTACACCTAGTAATGGTATATTTTATACTTTAGAAGTGTCCTTATTTTTCTGCAATTAGACTATAATACGAGGAAAGAAAAGCTGAATAGGATATAATTACTTTCATAAAAATGAGATCAGAAATTCATTTGAAAAATTCTGTCTTCCAGTCTGTTGGGGTTTAATGTCCGAGCCGCTAGTGATGATAATTAATTAAAATTCTAATCTCCATAGAAACATAAAATGGTGAATACCAGCATTCAGGACTGAGGTTAGATGATGGATAAAAGCCCGTTGGCCTGTCTGTTCTCACTTTTGTTCTGAATTCTTTCGGCTCTCTTTTCACGCTGTCTGTTACCTTTTACCTTTTGCCTTTCTGTATTGAAGGTATTTGCTGCATTCATAGAGTTTCCGCAAATAACTGAATGGAGTTAATTAGGCTGATTGACTGATTCAGTTAAATTAATCACCCATTGTGTGTCCAGCACAGACGAGCTGGGGAACATTATATTCTTTGGGAGTTTTTAGAACTTTTTTTTTTAATGTCTATATTTCAATAGCAGTTATCCTAAAGATACCTCTCCAAAAAATCTCAACTGCAATCCATAGAAACAAGGCCAGATATACAGATCGCCATATAGCTGAATTTCATTCTATTATTAGCTGCCACCGTTGGTCGAAGAATTCCTGCCAAGCCTATAGCCATGGTGGTGCTACCCTAAGATATTTGTAAATCAGTTTCCCACCTCTACTGTATATAGAGGTGTTATTGTGAAGCCTACTGGGATGGGGTGCTCGGTACCGGACCGGGGTATCACAGGGGGTATCACGATAGTCTTGGTCCGGACCGTGTCCCGAGCCCACAAGTAATGAGGGGATATTTACAGGGGAGTTTGTCGTGATGCCACCCATGGGTTGTGGTCAGGGTGACCACCGCTGCTGCATGTTTGGCAGCCGGTGATGTAACGGCTCTCCGCGGGCAGAGCCTGGTTCCCAGGGGCAGTGGTGATAATAGTCTATAGATGGATGCAGGGCAGGGGTAGTAGTAGAGATGACAGTTTGTGAGGGAGAACAGGGTTTGCAAGGATCACACAGACTCACGGTTTTGTAGTTTTCCAAGTCTTTACTGCAGATGTTGTTCAGTAGATATTGTCCACAGAGTCTCTATCGGGGCCGGGTTGCTCCCACCCTGACCGGGTCCTTGGCTTCCTACTCCTGCACTGTGTGTGTGGCCCTGCTTCCACTTTAGCTAAGCTGCTGGCCCTGTCTCCCCTCACAGGTGCCCACTTGCTAGGCAACTTGAGTCTTAATTTTGTGTTTCTGGCCCCGCCGTGTTGCTTCGCTGTGATACAGTGAAGATATATAACCTCCACTAGTCCAGTGTTTACTGTGCTGCTTGTATCAGGCACAATGTCGGATCCGGTATCCGGTCTTTGCGCTTCTCCGGGGTGAGTTTAGGATAACTCCATGTTCCGGGTGTGTTCCTCTGCTTCTCCTACTCCTTTCCTTGGCTGGCCTGGAAGTGGACAGTGGACCGTGGGTTGGGCCTAATGCAGCCCTTTTACACCCAGGCTCTTTCCTCAGTGCTGCCCCATACTGAACTAACTGCCACTTCCTCTCCACGCTAGAATATATAGGGAAGCCCTTTAGCTACCCCTTCTGGCCTGGAGGTGCTAGTGTAGTGATGTGGGTTGTGTGGGGAATTAACCCTTGATGATGTTACTGTAGCAACTTAAACCCATGTGGTGCCACATTATCAATCATTGTACAGGAGGAGGAAGTGAGCTGTGATATCAACTATTGTGAATGATGGATCCTGTGTTATCTACTGTATATATAGAGATGTTATCAGTCATTGTACAGGAGGAGGAGAGCTGTGACATCACCTATTGTGAATGGTGGATCCTGTGTTATCTACTGTATATATAGAGATGTTATCAGTCATTGTACAGGAGGAGGTGAGCTGTGACATCATCTATTGTGAATGGTGGATCCTGTGTTATCTACTGTATATAGAAGTGTTATCAGTCATTGTACAGGAGGAGGAGGTGAGCTGTGATATCACCTATTGTGAATGGTGGATCC
Organism: Allobates femoralis; assembly: GCA_033576535.1. NCBI lineage: Eukaryota > Metazoa > Chordata > Amphibia > Anura > Aromobatidae > Allobates > Allobates femoralis. Next base: position 47,946,749 of record JARQOC010000002.1, on the reverse strand, counting down.
TGTGTTATCTACTGTATATAGAGGTGTTATCAGTCATTGTACAGGAGGAGGTGAGTTGTGATATCACCTATTGTGAATGGTGGATCCTGTGTTATCTACTGTATATAAAGGTGTTATCAGTCATTGTACAGGAGGAGGAGGTGAGCTGTGATATCACCTATTGTGAATGGTGGATCCTGAGTTATCTACTGTGTATAGAGGTGTTATCAGTCATTGTACAGGAGGAGGTGAACTGTGATATTATCTATTGTGTACGGTAGATCCTATGTAAACTACATGTGATAGAGGTGTTGCCTTTCATAGTAATTCAGTCTGTAATGATTCTATCTGAGACTGCTGAAAAGACTTCTGCACAGATCAGGAAATATGATTCTAGTATTGGTCTTGGTAACCAATGTAAAAATTGAAAGATTTCAGACTTTTTTAATTGATATAAATATGACAGAGTTCACAGAGGCCTCCCCCACCCCTGCCTCTCTGTGCCGCCTCCTGCCTGTTTGTGTCAGGTCCTGGCTGCTGGAATGGTGCATGTGCGGAAAGTCAGTGCCAGAGCCCGCCCTGCTAATGATTATGCTGCGTATATCATAATCTTAAGCAGGACGGGCTCTGGAGCTGATGTTGATGTGCCATTCCAGCAGCCGTGACCCGACCCACAAAGGCAAGAGGCGGAACAGAGACGCAGGGGGCGGGGAGGACACTATAAAAAGCGAGGAATGAGAAATTAGGAAGTCCCTCCGGACTTCTTATCTTAAAACTTTCAAAAGTGCTTTTTACAGGATACGAGGGGCGGTAGGAACATGGGAGACCCCTTCCATGAATGCAGCATTCACACTGCATTCAGTGGTGCTTTCACTTTGGAAAGCACAAGGGGGGTGACAGGTCCTCTTTAAATTTGGTTTCAGTCTGTCTGTGCTCCCATCTGCTAATAGATCCCTGAGTAATCCTACAACACAGTACACTTTACACAGGTGGTCACAGGGGGCATGAAACACGTTGTTGGCAAAGTCAACCTGCAGTATCCTCTTCTTGAGTGTGTGAAGTGGAGTCTGCAGGGATTTCCTGGGGTAGTGTGGAGCCCCCACGGGACGGGGGTACTCGGTACCGGACCAGTCGGTGCCGGGGAAGTCACGGGTGGCTTGGTCCGGACCGTGTCCCTGGGCCCGCACAATAAGATGGGGAATATTTACAAGGGGATTTGTCACGGGTGACGCCACCCACTTGTTGCGGCCAGTGATGGGGGCCGCCGCTGCCGCAGAACCTCTTGGGGTGATGTGATGGCAGCGGAGATGGTGTAGTTCCAGTGGGAAAAACTGTATCCCCCGGGGCAGTAAGGGTTAAAGTCTATTGGGGTTATAAATGGTGGAGGCGGGGTTAAAGGACACTCACTCATGTTTGGTAGACACTGGTGCACTTCTCCTTCTCTCCTGAGGCTGCAGAGCTGACAGGCTTGTAGCAGGGGGAAGCTCTCTGTGCTGAATCTGGAGCAAAGGTCGCAATCAATACACAGACTCACAGTTTTGCTGTTTTCCAAAGCTTTACTGCTGATGTTATTGCAGATTATAGTCCACGGAGTCTGTAATGGGGATGAGCTCTCTTCCCACCCTGTCCGGGGTCGTCAGCGTCCTTATGCTGCACTGTGTGTGTGTCCTGGCTGCTGCTATTAGCTGAGCTGCTGGGATTCCTCACGTGTTCTGCTGGTACCACTTAGCTAGGCAACTTGAGTCCTCTGTGCTGTGCTGACCCTCCGTGTTGCTTTGCTCTGGTACTAAGGGCATCTAGAGATCCCACTGTTCCTGGATTCACTGTGCTGTGGGTGCCAGACACAGTACCGGATCCGGTGTCCGTTCTGAGCGTTCTTCTGGGGCAAGTGAAGGTATCACTCCAGCTCCCAGACGTGCTTCTCTGTCTGTAGTTCTCCTGTTCCTCCGACCCTCACTAGGTCTGCACTGAGCTAACTCTGCTCTCTGTCCTCTTCACAGCACTACACCGTGCTGCACGGTCTCCTGAGCTGTTCTGAGCTCCTTCCTCATGGGCAAGAGTATATAAGGAAGCAGGTTGTGCTCCCCCTCTTGGCCCAGAGGTGCTAGTGTTTGTCAGTGTGTAGTGGGGAGAGAACCCATGTGATGTTATTGTGGCACATTAACCACATTGTGCCACAGTAGAATAGGTGAGCGGCAAATGTGCCACATGGTCAATTACCATATGGTTAATACTGTGTATGATTAATACAAATTAACATTTACAATGCAGTTATTGCCTGTGAGTTTTCTTCAGGTGGAACACATTTTCAAAAAGATTCCTCTGCACAAAAAAGTATATCTGGTCAATAATCGTATCACAAAAGCAGTCCTTCCTTTAACAGACATGTGGTGACGACAATGGCACCTGGTTCTGGGGATGGATGACAGGTATCTATTAGATATGAGACTTTGGATAATATATAAACAGAATGTGAATAGATGGAAGAACCAAAGCAATAAAATCGTTGCTCTTATATTCCGAGAGGAAAAACTTAACAGGTTATTTTCGCTAACATGTAAAAGCTGCTGACCAAGTGATTCTGATATCCTTCCAAGTATCAGTCTGCTGGAGAAAACTCTGGAGCAGGGACTGGCATACACAAGAGCGCGGGGATCCAAGAGGAAATTTTTATGGAACAGACACCTGCTCCGAGGTAAATAGTCCGTGGGCAGAAAATCCATGTAAAACGATGAAATGAAAACAAATATTCTGAGATTTTAGGCAGTATATCAGGAGGGAAAAAAGAGGACTCGCACATAATAAAAGTTTTCATTGTATTTTAACCTCTTATAGACATTTCCTTTCAATATTTTTTTGACTTTAGAGAAGATCTGAGAACTCTCCCGGAATGTTTGGTTCTGTAATTACTTGTGTTCCTCATTAAATAAGTAACTTTTCTCTGTATTGTGCTGTGTTTTAAGACTTCTAGAATTGTAAAAACTATTGACAGCTACAAGCTCAATAATGGACAGAGCTGATTACCAGTTGGTCAGTCCTACAGTTAAGGCCCCGCTACACACTACAATGTCCCAGTGATCCAACCAACGATGGGGGTTGCTGGGACATGGTTATGTGATCGCTGGTGAGCAGTCACACAGGCAGACTCAGCAGCGATCAGCGACCAGCAAGAATGCTGGTAACTAGGTTAAACATCGGGTAACTAAGCAAAGCACTTCTCTTAGTTGCCCGCTGTGTACCCTGGTTACCAGCTCCCAGCGTGTACTGTGCCGCACTGCGAGGTCATTGATCGTTGGTCTCCCACTGCACACACGCCAATGCTGGCCGCCCAGTGGGAGACCAACGATCAAAAAATGGTCCTGGTGATGTACCAACGATCAACGATGAACGACCTCATCATTAGTCATTGGTAAATGTCACACGCAACTATGTCGTTTCGACGTCACTGCAACATCACAAAACCGGTGACATTGCAACGATATCATGAATGATATAATTTCGTGTAACGGGGCCTTTAATCAGATGTTTCCAAGAGGAATAGTCAGTGGAGGAGTTCTAAAAGAAGTAACTAAATAAATCATTTTTCAGAATAATTCCTGATTTATCAGTAGAGCTTCCATTTTTTTAAAGATATTTCATTGGATGTATGAACGGCATATGCCTACATAGGCATCATGACAGCTTGTGGTTGGCATTGTTGATCTCCAGTACTATCAACTTCCAGAAATGCCTGAGTTCCCAATTGACATCTATTATACTCTGTACATGATCCCGTCCAATCATCCAATGCAGGGGTGGGGATCTCAAGGGCCACCAACAGGTCATGTTTTCAGGATTTCCTTAGTATTGCACAGTTGATAATATAATCACATGCACGGGAGATGATTCCATCACCTATGCCGTGCTAAGGAAATCCCCAAAAAATGGACTGTTGGCCCTCGAGGCCCCACCCCTGATCTAACAGCTAGTTATTAGCATCAGGCACCTGATCATAGTAGTGCTCACTCATCGCTATTGGTCTCCAGTGCTGGTATACTGGTTTCTAATCCCACCCAGGAAAACACATTCCAAAGACATACTTGATAGGACATTAATGCAGTAACCCCCAATGGGGACTGTGAAGACAATGTCTTTAAATGTTGGCACTATATAAACAAGCACAACAAATAAATATGTCCAACCAGTTTACTCCCTGTTGTTTACTAAGATTTCATTTCATTGGTCGTAGGAAAGTATCATGCCATTTTCTCACCATTTTCTCACCAGTCATCTCCCAACATCTTTATACTCAGGAAATTGCTCCAGTGATGTGTTGTGGTTGATGTAACATAAAAGAAACCCCTAAATGTTTTTTTTTTTTCAGAAGTAGCAGAGGTGAAGAACTATAACTAGTGATGAGCGAGCACTACCATGTTCGGGTTCGTGGTACTCATAATGAGAAGTTTTGTGCTCGGATGGATGCGACTCGAGTTCCCAAGTATAATGGAAATAAATAGGGAACTTGAGCATTTTTCAGGGAAATTTTCCATAAAAATTATCAAGCTCCCCATTGACTTCCATGCTCGAGTCATGCCCATCCGAGCACAGAACTGCTCATTGAGAGAACCTGAGCATGATAGTGCTCGTTCATCACTAACTACAACTTATTAAATAGTAAGAAAGGTCTGGGAGCCCATAAGGCGTACAGACCCCATGACTTTCTGGGAGGTAGGGAGTTAATAGGAAAAGGTATGGGATTGGGGGATTTGTGTGAGGCAGTAGTTGGCTATTGGTGAAAGGGGGGTGTACTTAGGACAGGAAGAGGGGGTGCTTTAGGGGACATTACAGGAGTGAGGGAGGAAGTGACCCTCACTCCATTTCCGGGGACCAGAGCAGTTTCAGGGTATTGTTGGTGTGCAAGATCTGACTTACCACCATGGCAGATCTTGCGGCTTTGAGAGCACTCATCCAGGGTGCTGCAGCGGTGCATGGGGCGCAGGCAGTGCAGGAGTATGTGAGGGCTGCCTGCGCTTCCCCATCGGCACCAGCCCCCTCCACCCCCTCTGCATGTGGCCGCCGATCGCGTCCACCAGAGCGGTACTCCCCGGAGTCACGGGGGGGGAGGCGGGCCCGTTCAGGGAGCCCCGGTGGGGACCCTCAGCGGCAGCGTGGGTGCCCACCCGCTCAGGGGCCCGCGCTGGCCGTCTCGAGGAATCCACGGCGGGGCCGCGATGCTCCGGCAGTGGGCGGGTCCAGCCGGCGGTTCACTTCCGGTCCGCTGGTCCGGGAGAAATAGCATGGCGGCGTCTCCCGGGCAGGTGAGGAGGGGGGAGAGCGCCGAGCGGCCACAGGATGCATTATTAACCCTCCGCAATCGGCGGGGGCAGGAACGGCCTCCGGTATCGGAGGGGCCAACGTCGCCGGGGGGGACAGGAGACTACAGGGCGCAGTCTGCGGTCACGGCCGGTGGCCGGGGAGAGGAGACAGGCCATGGAGCCCCTGGAACAAGGGGGCAGGAGGACCCGATCGGCAGCGGCAGCAGCGGTGGCTCCCAGGTATGACGGGGGCGGCACCCAGCGGGGCACTGCAGCAGGTGCAGGGCCCAGGGTTTCTATAACGGACCCTCCTGTGGGATCAGGGAGGGGCTCCCAACGCGGCCCGACTATGTTGCAGCCCTCCTGCAGTCGGCAGGGTGGGTTTGAGACTGGGGTCCCTTTGGAGGGCTCTGGTCAGAAGAGGCCAAGGGGGCAGTCAATGAGCAGCAGGACACGGAGGACACAAGGTCGGTCCTCCAAGAAACAGCGGCCAGCCAGGGGGGCCGTGGCCGACACGGAGGCTAGGGGCGGCAGCAGTGGTCGGCTGGGCTCGGGGTCGGCACCCCTGGGTGGCACGGAAAACGAGAGCGAGGAGAAAGGAGCGCTATCGGATGGATCATCGCTGAGTCAGACGCCAGAGGACTCCGTTGCGGCTGCACCGCGGCAGCCTGGTGAGAATGTTTCTATTGTTAGTGCTGGTGTATCAGGAGTAGAGGGGAATGTTGGGGGGCTGCCGGGGACGGTGGTGTCAGGGGTGTCCGTCGGGGGGGGATGTAGTGGGTCAGTTGTTAGGTCTGTTGCAATATTGTCCGGCGGAGGAGGGGGTGGCCTGCCTGGTTCTCCAGTAGGAGCCTGGGTGGGTCCGAGCGCGGCCACGGTGAGTAGTGGGGTGGTGGCTGCGGAGCAGCCGAGTGACGGTGTTATGGTTGCAGCATCGGCGGTGCCAGAGACGGCAGTTGATGCGTCTGGGGGTGAGAAGGAAAAGGAGGATGAAGTTGTGAGATTGGATGATAAGGCCAAGAGTGAGATATACGTTTGTTATGAGAGCCCGCTGGGGGCTCACCTTAAAAAAGAGGTAAGGGAAAAAATTTGGAAAGGGGAGTATGTCGAAATTTTTTCGCTGCTCCCTCTTGAAAAATTTAATTTAGATAAGGTTAAGCCTAGTGACTCCAAAAAGGAGAAGGAGGAAGAGGAGAAGCGGCGTTATCGGCTTATTCCGAGAACGTTTGCCAATTGGTTGCAGGCCTTTGCTATTTTAGCAAGCGTGGTGGGTGAAAAGGAACCGGTACATTGTTCCGCCCTGTTTGCTTATTTGAACGCTATAGGGGAGGCTTACAGGGTGTACGGGGGCTTGGCATGGTTACGTTATGACGAGCAATTCAGGCAGCGCAAGGCTTTGCTTCCGACTATGATGTGGGACCACAAGGATATTTCCTTGTGGTTGGAGCTCATGACTGCTCCGACTCAGCCCTTTCGTGGGGGGGCTGGGGCGTCGGGATCGGGAGCGGGCTCCCCGGCCACATTCCGTAAAGGTTGCTGTTGGCAGTTCAATGAGGGGCAGTGTAAGTTTGGAGCGTCGTGCAGGTTTAAGCATCAGTGTTCAGGGTGCGGAGGCACCCATAGTCTGGCACGATGTTTTAAAAAAGGCAGGGGAAAAGGGGGAGATGCGGCTGGAAAAAGGGAGGACGCCGGTGAGAGTCGAGGCGATGGCGCCGTTTCTAAGTAGATATCCGGATATCGAAGCCGCCAGGTTGTTGAGGTCTGGGTTTTTGTCAGGCTTTAGAATTCCGTTGGTTACGGTGGGGGCGGTGTTTTGTTCTAAAAACTTGAGATCGGCCGCGGCCCATCCTGAGGTGGTTGTGGCTAAATAGAGTAAGGAGGTGGAATTGGGACGTATGGCGGGTCCGTTTCAGGACCCGCCATGCGAGAACCTGCTGGTGTCTCCATTGGGGGTGGTCCCAAAAAAGGAGCCACACAAGTTCAGGTTGATCCACCACCTGTCTTTCCCGGTAGGTGCGTCAGTGAATGATGGTATCGATCCGGAGCTTTCGGCAGTTTGTTATGTGTCATTTGACAGAGCTTGGTGAGGTCTGCTGGTCCGGGGGCTTTGATGGCAAAGTCAGATGTGGAATCGGCTTTTCGTCTGTTGCCGTTTCACCCGGAGAGCCAGCATTTATTGGGTTGCATGTGGGAGGGGAGTTTTTATGTTGATCGTTGTCTGCCGATGGGTTGTTCGATTTCTTGTTCTTACTTTGAGGCTTTTTAGTTCGTTTGTGGAATGGGTGGTTAGGGATGTGTCGGGTATGGATTCCATTATCCATTACTTGGACGATTTTTTCTGCGTAGGACCGGCGGGTTCCTCAGTTTGTGCTGGTTTGTTGTTCACGTTACAGAAGGTTGCAGGATGGTTTGGGATTCCGTTGGCAGAAGACAAAACGGAACAATCGGTTACAGTGTTATGTTTCCTGGGAATTGAAATTGATTCGGTAGCGGGGGAATGCCGGCTCCCTACGAACAAACTTGAGGATTTGAGGCAATCAGTGTCAAAGATGGGCAGGGCCAGGAAGGTGAGGCTTAAGGAGGTCCAGTCATTGTTGGGGAAGCTTAATTTTGCGTGCAGAATTTTGCCGATGGGCCGGGTTTTTGCTAGGCGGCTAGCAGTTGCGATGTCAGGTAAATCATGCCCGTCACATTTTGTGTGTATTACTAGAGGAATTAGGGAGGATTTGCGTGTTTGAGATGTTTTCCTGCAGGAGTACAATGGCCGCACGTTATGGCCTCAGAGAGTAGTGCCTAATAGCGTGTTGCAGCTGTTCACGGATGCAGCGGGTTCTCTTGGTTTTGGTGCCTTTTTTAAGGGACATTGGTGTGCGGGGACGTGGCCCGCGGTGTGGAAAGAGCGAGGCTTGACACGTAATTTGGCGCTGTTGGAGCTGTTTCCTATTGTGGTAGCGGTGGAATTATGGGGGCAGGAATTTTTGGACAGGAAAGTGTGTTTCCATTGTGATAATATGTCAGTGGTGTATGCAATTAATTCATTGTCAGCCAAGTCGCCGCCGGTGGTGGACTATCTGCGCCATTTGGTATTGCGGTGTTTGCAATGGAACATTCAAGTGATAGCTAAGCATGTTCCGGGTGTTTGCAATGAGGTGGCTGACTCGCTCTCACGGTTTCAGTTTTGCAGGTTTCAGGAACTGGTGCCGTGGGCGGACGAGAAAGGATTGCAGTGTCCGGACGGTTTATGGAATCTAGTGACGTCGTGAGGCAGTTGATTCGCAGATCGGTGACCGAGGCCACTTGGTGCCGATACGGTAATGTGTGGCAAGAATGGGAGGAGTTTACAGTTATGCCGCAGGAGGATGGCGGCATGGATGATGTGCAGGCGTTGCTGAGGTTTATAGGTAACGATTTTGTGGAAGGGCGGTCTGCATCTGCGGTGTCACAAAGGGTGGCAGCGCTGGCTTTTCGTTTTCGGTTACTAGGTCAACATGACGCGACTAAGGATTTTAGGGTACATCAGGCGTTGAAGGGATTTCGGAGGGGTGTACGTCAGAGGGATGCTCGGAGACCAATTTCGGTGGCAGTGTTGGAGAGGCTGGTGACTTGTGTGCTTAAGGTTTGTCGATCAGACTATGAGGGAGCTTTATTCTCAGCGGCATTTGTGTTAGCCTTTTTTGGGGCCTTCCGAATTGGGGAGCTGGTGAGCCCGTCCAGGATCAGGGCGGGTGGTTTGGCTTTAAGTAATGTGGCGATTGTGGAAGAGCGGGTCGAGTGTTCGTTGCGATGTTCAAAGGTGGATCAAGAAGGCCGAGGCCAGTTAGTGGTGGTCTATGCCCTCGCCGGGAGTAATGTGTGTCCGGTAACGGTGTTAAGGCGTTTTTTGGCATTCAGGGGTGGTTGCCCGGGGCCATTGTTGCGACATCATGATGGTTCCTTTTTGTCTAAATTTCAGTTCGGGGCACTGTTGAAGGAGTGTTTACAAAAAATCGGCGAGAGGCCGGAAGAATACGGCACGCACTCTTTTCGTATTGGGGCGGCCACGGAGGCTTCACAATGGGGGCTGGGAGATGATGTTGTGAGAAGGATCGGGAGGTGGGAATCCTCCCGCTTTCGTTCATATGTCCGGCCTCATTTGTTGGCCCGATAATACGGGGATTGGCGTGTGCCCCCAAACCCCCCCCTGCACTGTTGGCTTTATATATAAAAAAAAAAAAAAAAAAAAAAAAGGGGGGGGGGGACCCACACGACTAATATGATAGTTTATTGGTTCTGTTCTGGTTGGTGATTATGACATTTAGATTTTGTTTGTATTTCTGCTTATTTAGGCCCCTGCTTGATATGGATCCTGGGACATTCCTACGTATTTTGGGGGGCCCGTCGAGCAGATGTTCGCCCGGATGGTCGCCAGTTGGGATTGGACAGATCTGCGGCGACTGTGAAGTGGTTGGGTATTCGTGGTATGACTTGGGGGACTTGGGGTTGCCAGAATTTGAGTATTTTTGTTCAGTTAATCGACCACCGGATGTGTTAGTTCTGCATGTTGGGGGGAATGATTTGGGGGTGAGGGCGTCTCGAGAGTTGATCAGAGACATAAAGTGCGACTTGTTACGATTGTGGTGTTCTCATCCTGGTTTGATTGTGGTGTGGTCTGATATGGTTCCGCGTGAGAGATGGAAGTTCGCGAGGTCGATAGACAAAATTAATAAGGCTCGAGTGAAGGTGAACAAGGTGGTGGCTGCGTTTGTGGCACGAAATGGGGGAATTGTAGTACGGCACAGGGAGTTGGAGTCGTCATCAAGGGAATACTTGAAGGCAGATCGGGTGCACTTGACTGAGATTGGGATGGATATATGGGCGTTAAATTTGAGAGAAGGTGTGGAAAAGGCCTTGGGTGTTTGGCAGGTCCAGGCCAGGTAAGGGGTCACCTGTCCTGTTCTGTGGCGGGGGTAGGTCTGGTCCAGAGGCATTGAATCTTCGATGTTAATTGGGAGGTGAGCCACTTTTAAGATATAGTGGCTCCAGTTATAAGTACCTGGCAGGCACGGGGTTCTGCCAGGCTGGTGTATTATTTATCGGTAGCAATACCTTTTTTCCTGGGGCCGGTGTGTTGCGGCCAGGGACGAAAAAGTTAAAGGGGAGGACTTCTGGACCGGATCTACCCAGGTGTGAGAGGTGGAGTGCCTATTGTTATGTTGGGATGCCCATTGGACGGTGTACCCGTTGGTTTATTATTAGTATGTAAAACAATAGGCAATAAAGGCTGCTGTGGCCAAATTATTAACCAAGTCACTAGCAGTTGTGTCGTTATTTAAGGTACGGTGGGGTTAATGTTGAAAATAGGTAAGTCTATTAACGACTAAAAAATCCTCCCTCGAATGTCAAGAAAGGTCTGGGAGCCCATAAGGCGTACAGACCCCATGACTTTCTGGGAGGTAGGGAGTTAATAGGAAAAGGTATGGGATTGGGGGATTTGTGTGAGGCAGTAGTTGGCTATTGGTGAAAGGGGGGTGTACTTAGGACAGGAAGAGGGGGAGCTTTAGGGGACATTACAGGAGTGAGGGAGGAAGTGACCCTCACTCCATTTCCGGGGACCAGAGCAGTTTCCCGCCCACCCGCCCTGATTGTATGGAAGTCGCAAGTATGTAGATTAGGATTGAAGGTTGGTTTGGGATGGTTGGTGATGTGTATTTGTCACGGCAGCGGGGGTAGGTCTGGTCCAGAGGCATTGAATCTTCGATGTTAATTGGGAGGTGAGCCACTTTTAAGATATAGTGGCTCCGGTTATAAGTACCTGGCAGGCACGGGGTTCTGCCAGGCTGGTGTATTGTTTATCGGTAGCAATATCTTTTTTCCTGGGGCCGGTGTGTTGCGGCCAGGGACGAAAAAGTTAAAGGGGAGGACTTCTGGACCGGATCTACCCAGTTGTGAGAGGTGGAGTGCCTATTGTTATGTTGGGACGCCCGTTGGACGGTGTACCCGTTGGTTTATTATTAGTATGTAAAACAATAGGCAATAAAGGCTGCTGTGGCCAAATTATTAACCAAGTCACTAGCAGTTGTGTCGTTATTTAAGGTATGGTGGGGTTAATGTTGAAAATAGGTAAGTCTATTAACGACTAAAAAATCCTCCCTCGAATGTCAAGTCAACTTGCATTCCTATGTAAAACCACAAATAATGGCCCTTTCACACCTTTTTAGCTTTGTTCATGTCTTCATTACTGGGACAGATTGCTCTACTTAGAGAGGATGTAGGCTTCTGAAAAAAAAATCTGTAGAAAAGCGGTCAACACTCAAGCTACCTGCTCTAGACTTCAATCACATTGAGCTTGTCAATGAAGAGTGTAAATAGGGTCTGTTTAGTCATTGATTATGGTGACTTCACCAAAGAGATGAAATGCCCTGACCTGAAGACAAAGCCTTCGCTAATAATCCTTGAAGGGACTTCGAGCAATAGACCATTCCTATGAAAGCAAGTAGCTTGAGATTGAAGACTTGCGACCTGCAAGGCCAGGTAATTCTGGTGCCTGAGACAGAAGGAGCTGTGCCTTGAATCAGGAACCTTTCATAGCTTGATAGAGCAAGATGGAGGTCATGGTACGTGCTGTGTAAACAATGTAAAGTGGCCTGTATCTGTATTGAATTGAAACTTAGTGCAAAGTATTCTATGAAAGATGCCTTTAAAGTATGAAGTTGCCCGGCTGAGTAATGCTTTTGGAAAAATCTACTACCATTAATGTGAAAGAGACTGTGAATGGTATTCTGCATTCATCAGGGTCTTTGTGCATTGTATAACCCGTAAGCATTTAGCCTACCAATAATGTAATGTGAATTTGCACAACTTGGTATTTTAATCACTACTCTGTGCATGCACCTCTTAGTCCTGGAATTGGCAAACCCTGCACCTCTTGGATAAATAACCACTAACATAGGTTCATCCTAGTATTTTATACAAATTCTTCACTTTACAGTTTAATCAACATTCTTAGAGAGGACCTGTCACTCCCCCCCGATGCTTTCCAAAGTGAAAGCACCATTTGTGGATAATGGTTTTTACTGTGGTTCATTGGAGTTCCAAATCTTTAGGAATGTCTTCATAACCTTTCCCAGAGTGATAGATCTCAATTATTTTGTTTCACATTTGTTCCTCAATTTTTTTGAATCGTGGCATGATATCTAGCTTTTGACGATCTTTTGATCTACTTCACTTTTGTCAGGCAGGTCTTATTTAAGTGATTTCTTGCTTGAGAACAGAGGTGGCAGTAATCAGGCCTATGGAAATTGAACTCAGTCTCCCAAAGATGTGATAAATCACAGTGAATTCATGTTTTAAGGAGGGGGAGCAGGAGCAGTCACTTTTTCACACAGGTCCCTGTAGGTTTGAATTTCTTTTTCCCTAAAAATAAAGACCTTCATTTATGAACTGCACTTTGTGTTTACTTGTGTTATCTTTGTCTAATATTTAAATTTATTTGGTGACCTGAAACATTTAAGTGTCGTAAACATGTAATAGAATAAGAAATCAGGAAAGGGGCACACACCAGTGTATGCTCATTCATTTCATAAAGATAAGGGACCTGAAACCTGATCCCTTATTTATTGAAAAAAATGCAGTGTTTTTTGTAAGCCAAGTTGGTTAGTGGTGGCCACATTTAGGTGAAGATACTATGTGTAGGCGCTTACTTAGTTATTTCCAAAACTCTAATATTCTTCAAAAAATTATATCATTCATGGTTCTGAGAACTTGCCACGCAAGGACTAGCATGTGTCTGAAAATGCCATGTGACAGTGGCACACAAACCAACGGTTGTCCGGTGCACAACACAACAAACAAGGGAACACAGTTACAATGGTGGGCCATACCGGTAGGGATGGGGAAGGGACACCTCTTTCACTCACCTGCAGATGTACCCTGATTTCCCTGTCATGGGTATGTGGGTTCTTTCTCTCCATCGCCAAGCAGGATACCTAGTCCCTCGCTGGTCCTGCTGTTGTCCCTCGGTAGGGAGCAGGCCATTGAAAGTGCTAGTCCCACCACTGAACTAATACATGAAGAGATTAAAAAACAGAGAGATAAATCTACTTCACGGCTGCAGCAAAACTCCTAGCCAGCAGAAGGATTATCACCGAGAGCTTCTTACACCAGGGCGGCTTGCAATGAATGGAATTCAATAACCAGCACTGGATGGTCATGTGATTATTTAAAGAAGATAGGAGTGGTCCTAACTGAACAGATCACAGGCTTGCTAGAAGAACTGACATTAACACATTGTGTGCCAAAAGAAATGATCAACGTTCTATCTAGTCTCTCAAGCCAAAGAGACTGGGCCAAAACATGTCACAAGGGCACAGGAGACAATAGCGGCAGGATTGAGTCAGCTAGCAAAATGGGGTGAATGGAAACACTCAATTGTCAAATAGTTGGCGGCCATAGAGGTTGGATCTCAACTTTTTAGATTTTTTATGTAGTTCTGGTTAAATTGCTGTAAATCCTTTCCAAACTGTATATTATCATTGGTCTATGATAACTGCTGAGTAAACCTGATTTACCCTTTGTATTTATCACATTATAGGCCAGAACTGTCAATACGGCAAATCTGAAATTGTCAGAACTTGACATTGTGAGATGTGAATCTCTTGTTGACATGAGCTGCTTTAGCTCTCCGCCTGGTTTAGTAAAACAGTTGCAGGTTTCATCCACTTGGTATCTTGAGCGTGACCCCGTAATGGTTAGATAGCGCTGCCAGTAGATACATACCAATGTGTGCTGCTCTGCTTTATATGCACAGGCTGCTGGTTTTCAATCCAACCTGTCAAGAGGTTGAAGCAGAGCTTAATTTGTCGTTTAACAGTCTGTACATCAAAGTCGCTTTTTGGCTTTCTTTTTGAGCACTTTTTGCTTGTTTTTAACCAAATGGGATTGTATCAAATGTTAAATAAAACTCAAAACTAAAAAACTAAAAAATATAGCTGCACCTCCTGTTGTGAGAAAATCCAGTTTCTTCCTAAATAATAAATCAATGCTTTACTACTTTTATACTTTCATATACAGTATAACCATTCTCATTCTTGGAACAGACAGGGAACGGGGCTGGTTTAGCTATTGAAATGAGATGGCAGACTACCTCCTCCACACACTGCTCCGGTCAGGTGCCAAAAGACAGGAAGTTGTCCTTTTGTTGGACACAAACCTTAAAAAGGAACCTGTCACCTCTTTTACCCCCTCTGCTATCACTACTTGTCCCAGCACCTTGCTAGCTGATCCCTAACCATCCCTCTCTGATCTGATGACGTGTACGGCTCGGCTTCAATATGTGCACTGGGCACACCTTATGAGCTGGAGCCGGAACTTCATATTTGGTCTGGTGCATTGTGGGCTGATCACGTGTACAGCCCGACTCCAACATCTGCACAGTGCGCATATTGAACCAGAGCCGTACATGTCATAAACCCCCAGAATGCCCGGGGCCGGATATGACATTACGGCCATCGCACATTACGAGGGAGGTGGGAATTTCAAAAGAGAGGATAGGATCGGGGGTGTGGGGGGGGGGGGGGGGGGAATGGAGCCCCAGAGCCCGCCTTTCCAGTCTACGCTGCAGGCTACATGTAACTTAGAAAATCGTTTTACTGAAGCTTTATGGGCCCTTTTAGCTCAGACAGGGATGGTTAGGGATCAGCTAGGTAAGGGTGCAGGGACAGGTAGCAATACCAGAGGGGGTAAAATGAGGTGACAGCTTCCCTTTAAAGGGAATCTGTCAGCAGGTTTTCGCTATGTAATCTGAAGACAGCAAGCGTTAAGTGTTAGGCTGGTTTCACATTGACATTTTTGTACATTGCATAGGCATGCGTACAAGTGTGCATGTCTATGGATCTCCCCTGCATCCCTATATGTAAACATGGGGTGCAGGGTGTATGCGCTGGCCTCCATTTATATGAGCCTGCGTCCCATCGTGTCTTTTATTCATGTTGCACTTCGAAAGGCTCCACTAAGTAAATGCATGCATCCTGAAAAACATGGATTGCAATGGTGGCACTTCTCTTTCTCTCTCTCACCCTCCGACCTCCTCCAACCATCATTTCCAATGGATTTTTCTTAAATTCCCGAGCTTGCAGATCCGAATAAAAAAACTTATCACTGCCATGTGCTTTTGTGCGTTCTGGCATGCATCTGCGCATATGCACACATACACATCCGTCTAGTACACTAATGTGAAACTAGCTGTACAGCATAGAATTCAGTGATGTCTCTCTTGTCCAAGTCCCAGGTGTTGTTTCCCTGAAATGTTTTTTTAAGCAGCAGGACTTATCATTGCTAGACTACATTGCCTCATGCACAGCAGTCCAACACACCCCCTCCTCTGATTGGCACCTCACTGTCAATGTACAATGTCTATAGCTCGCTGACGAAGGTACGCCGAAACTACCATAGGGGTCGGCGGCACCACATGGAGAGCACATAAGTGTGCTACTATAGGTATAATTGATAAATGGTTCTTTAATTCAATGTCTTGCAATTGATACGCTGCTATGAACAGCGGTTTGTACGGTAATTTGGTTATACCCTGTATTTGCACTTCAAGCAATGCTTGTTAGCACTGTGCACTTTATCTGGTTATCCTGTTAAGCATTAATATTTTTGGAGTTACCCATGGTGTTTATAAATGAGGTTCCCTGGGTAATCTATGATAGACAGTTGGGAACATTATTGTAACATTTGCCATTAATATTTGTATGACTGTCTCTCTGTATATTTTAACATGTTACCATTGACCATTTCTTTGATGTGTAACATTCGATATGGCGCACACCTCCCATACAGTGCTGCTTTCCCTTGTGCACTCCCTCTGTGTCTTTTCTGGTGTCTTTAATAAAACTGTAACAGCTGTAATAGTTACCGTCAATGCGTTCCATTTCCATAGCGGATGCACAAATAGCGATCAGTAGCGCAGTGTGTGAACGTGGCCTTATTCTAGTTTAATCTTGATAGTGGATTTTTACCATGTGCAAACTGTTTAGGGTGGAAACACAATGGCGTGGAAAAAAAGGTCCGCTTGTCATCCAGGAGAGTTGGATAAGTGACATTCATTTTTTGTTCCGTTTTGCATCCAACTGCTATGTGAGTGTCCAACATTCTCTCAGATCACATCCTCTGAAGCATATAATAAGCGCTGATAAGGAGGCGTCACATGACTACTCAGGAAGTAGAAGGTGGCTGAAATCTGATATCTGTGTGAAGGAAGTCTCCACGGATCCTACACAGCATGGCCTACAATATAAACGTGGAAATGTTTATCGTCCTGGTCCAGGAGAGGCCAGAGTTGTGGGACCCTAGAGACCAAGGTTATGCAGACAGGAGGAATAAGGAAGCCTCCTGGACGTACATCACCATGCAACTTTTCCCCTGTTTTGACAACAGCTCACGGGACATCCAGATAAACCTTGGTAATGTATCATTCGTCACAATTTGATGATCAACTGTAATTGGACTAGAGGGGTCAGTAAATTGGTCCTGTATGTACAAATGGTAATCAATGGGTTTTTAAATTATGCAGTGGACATGGTAGCTAAGCGTGGAGAAGTTGCCATGACCAATACCGCCGGGAGCTGGACAGAGTGTCACCTAGTGGCTCTGCAGCGTCAAGGAAGAGGGTGTACATCTACTTTCAACGCCTATCATTCCTTGCTCCTGTGATGCACCTGAAACCGTATGTTTTTTGTTTCCTATTCATGGCTGTGATAAGTGTGCATTTTGTAAACACAAATGTAGTGATTGTTGTTGTTTGATTAATTAGAGAACTGTTACGAACTTGAGGAACACGTCTGCCTCGGAGTCTGAGCCCCACGTTGAGGAACCTGCAGAGTCTGGGGATGAGGGTGTGGGCCCTTCTTTTTCCTTGAATATCCACTGCCCTCATCGAGTGTTGGTGTCCTGGAAGTCATGATCATCTGAGAAGCCATCACAGGGGCCAACATTGACTTCTGCCCAACCCCACCCACCAGGGGAGCAAGGACAAATGTGCCACAGCCATCTTGCCCAGGGGCAGATCTCCCCTTTCCTCACTGGTGATACGTCGCTCAAGGCGTCGGAGGCACTTGCCATCCACAAACCTCCGGCAGCCTCAGCAGCTGTTTGCGGGAGATACCGCTCCCAATGAGGCTGCGTTCAAGGGCTACCATCCAAATCGTGCTGGATGCTTGTGTGCCACCAAATCATGAACAATTGGTATTGAACATGCTGAAGCAGTGGACAAAACTCTCCTGATAATTTACTGGACAGGACCGACACCCAACATCCAGCAGTACCATCAGCCTCAGCATCCTCACAGGCCTCGCATAGTCTTGGTAGACCTCCAATTCCATGTCAACTGTGGCCCCATTTCGGCAAATGCTGAATTTGCCCAAATGCCCCACCAGTCGGGCTCATGCCACCCACCCAACCTGACAGCCTAGAAAATACGAGGTACACACACAACCAAGCTGGTATGTTGTCGACCCTCACACAATCACGGGACAAACAAGGTCTACAAACCATGCCACACAACACAGATTGGTACAGTGTACCACAGTATAGGGCAGCATGTCAGCAACTAACTCAGCTGCACCAGGGTGGCCATATTGCGCAGCAGAGGGGTGATTTTGTGCACATGCCACAAATTATGAGACACTACACAGAGGCATCTGTCGGCAGACAACAGGAGGATCCCATGGGGCACAGTGTTGCAACAAAAAAACAACGTATGTTGCCAATAGGCCCTTATGCAAAGACCTTCACCAGGCTCAAGATATGTTACATGCACATGGTAGCCAGGGAAGTGCTGAAGTGCCACACACAAACCCAGACCAGACCACCTACACCAACATGTAGAGGTGTGTTTTCTTAGTGTACCTTTTTAACATGGGTCATGTACTGTGTGTTGTTTTTTTTTAAATTTTGCTTTTATATCATTGTACCCATACAAAGCAACGAGACATATGAGGCAAATATGTTTCTGTTGTGATGTTGTTACTTTTAAAAAACCCAAAAAACAAAATCTGTTTTTTCTTCATACGTACCAGATAAGAATAAAACAATAATTGTTATATTGTACATGACATGTTATGAGTCCCACAATGCCTGCTGTACCGTTTACAGCGCCAACATAAATTGATCTATATTGATGATGTGTTCAGGAAACAAACATTTACGGAGTAGTCACAAAGTCATCCTGCCAGGGGGCTGACCCTTCGGGTGACACAAAATAATCTGCAAAAAAGTTTCGCACGTGCAGATGGCTCCTGCCTCCGCGTAGCAAACAATACTACTGGAGGATATTGAGTGGTTGACTGAGGGACACATGAGGAGTCGTCATTAGGCCAATCATGCAAGCGAGTGAAATTATGCAAGATGACACATGCTTTAATGACTGAATCCACATGTGTCTTACTCAGTTGAATAGATGATATCAGTATGCGCCATTTGTCTGTTAGCATCCCAAATGTACACTCCACCATTTGTCTTGCACGTGCTATCCTAAAGTTAAATACATGCTGCCGGTAGTCTAAGGCATATGGGATATGGGCGCATAACTTCCCGCCTCAACTGGAATGCCTCATCACTTACTAGCATGAAGGGGAGAGGAGTTCCTAAGGAGCCTGGGAGCGGTGTAGATGGTGGTACATTTAGATCCTTGTTAATAAGGCGTTGACCCAAGACGGAGTTGCGGAAGGTATTGGCGTCACCTGTTCGCCCAAACGAACCAACATTCACCGCAATAAACTGATAGCTACTGTCAACTAAAGCCAGAAGTACAATAGAAAAGTAATGTTTGCAATGAAAATAAAAGGGGTCCCTT
The DNA here is from genome assembly GCA_033576535.1 of Allobates femoralis. NCBI lineage: Eukaryota > Metazoa > Chordata > Amphibia > Anura > Aromobatidae > Allobates > Allobates femoralis. The sequence goes on along the minus strand of JARQOC010000002.1, from coordinate 47,927,645 downwards.
AATTGGGTGGCTTCTTGATCCATATATGCTTCCCATCAAGCGCACCTATGCAGTTGGGGAAATTACAGGTTTCATGGAAGCCATTTGCTATCCTGTACCAATTGGCTTCTGTGGGGTCAGGGAGGACGATTGGCTGCAATCGAAGCCACATCTCTGCATAGGTGTTGTCACAATTTGGCCAATCGTAGACTTGCCAAGTAGAAATGCTACATGTAAGCCCACAAAGGAAACCCCAGTTGCCAAGAACTTGAAAGCTTCAATTTAGAAATAACATCACCTCATCAGAAAAAAAAGAAAAACACATAAGAGACACAGTCAGTACATTCCAACATGGTTAAGGTGTATGGGACGTGAAAAAAACACATGTATCCCGATTCTATGGACATTTACACCCCTTAACAAACAATTGAAAGTCTCAAGAGAAGCCGATTCCTGAGTTTTATACTTTGCCACATTTGGGTATTCTGGTATGTGATGCCAGGCCGCATAACCTCCAACAGACGGTGAAATGTGGGTATGGTAATGCATGAAATTTATCTGGATGACATCGTAACTGAGCATACAGCCTATGAAAATGGCCACGAGAAGTATGCTGCAAGAGGAGCGGATGGACCCACATTTGAACGCCGCCTCCTCGATCACACACAATTGGGTAGGGAGTCCATACCGCCATTTAAATGACCCAATGAAATAACACCCGCTCAGTGGTGTTTAGGGTCAGGTTATTCAACATTCTGTAGGCAGCTGCACACATACACAACACTGCTTACTGAAGGGATAGAGGGTCAGCTCAATACACACGTGTCCATGGGATATTGACTTCAAAGAACCCTGATTGGCACACAGCACTTATTTCACAATTAACACATATGGTAGGCAATTTTAAGGCTAATTATACTCAAAAATTGCATGAGTGCCGGGATTGCACACGGACAACACACGGATTACACTCGGATAACACTCAGATATGATCCGAGAAAATATCAACAGTTGCATAACAGTTGGATGCAAAACAGAGCGAAAAATGGACGACACTCGTACGACCCTCCTGGATGACAAATGGACCGCTTTTTTCATGCCGGTGTGTTTCCACCCTTAGATGAAGTATTCTAAATGTCTATAGGGAGTCTCGTGTGGCCGGGGGTAGCTCTCTCACCTTTTGCTAAATCTAAAAATTCTGATTGTATCAGAACCGCTGCACCAGATGATCTCTTTGCCTACTTCATGCTGCTCTCAGATGAGGTAGCACAATCCTGCTGACAGATTCCCTGGAGGATCTGCTGGTAGCAGAGCTTGCAACTGATCAATGTGGCACCTTCTATATGTCAGGAAAGCCATAACTCACAAATTTATTCAGATCTAATTTTTTTTAGCCAAAACTCGTTAAATGAAACTGTGCACAAAAGGTATCGTTCAATGCTCAATAAGGCTGCTTTCACATATGCGATAAAGTGTAATTTAATCACCTGCAAGATCTGCGACTCCGATCCGGCATGCCCCATTAATTTTCTATGGGGCTTGTGGTCGGGTGCAGCAAGTGCGGTATTGCCGAATCCAGCACTTGGGACGCTTGTGGCACCGCAAAAAGACTGCTGCTATCAGCGTTTTTTTTTGCGTGGCCGCAAGTTCCGGATCTGCCGGATTCGGCAATACCGCCCTTGCCGCACCCCATGGAGAATGAATGGGGCTTGCCGGATCGGAGTCGCAACTCCGTTATACGCGGCAGATGGGGCAGATGCAGCGACGTCTGTCGCATCTGCCGAGAATTACACTTTACCGTAGATGTGAAAGCACCCTAAGCTGTTTAAAAATGAATATTTGTTATACTCATGTATTAACCCCTTCATCTCAAAGGCCTGTTTTTACCTTCATGACTAGGCCAATTTTTACAATTCTGACCAGCGTCAATTTTCGAGTTTATATCTCTGGAACGCTTCAACAGATCTCATTGATTCCGAGATTTTTTTTTCTAATACATATTATACCTCATGTTAGTTGTAAGATTAGGACAATATTTTCACTAATAAGTGAATATATTGGAAATTTGGGAAAATCTTTGAAAATGTTACAATTTTCAAACTTTTATTTTTTATTCCCTTAAACCACAGTTATATCACACAAAATTGTTTAAATTGTTTACATTTAACAAATATTTCTATCAGAATAATTTTAAAAATATATTTTTTTTGTTAGGAAGTTAGAAGGGTAAAAAGTTCATCATTAAATTCTAGGTTTTCAATTAAAATTTACAATTTTTACCAATGTTTTATGGCCCACTTTCACTTTGAGGGGCCTATGTGGCAGTAAACACCCAAAAGTGACACCATTCTAAAATCTGCACCCCTCCAGACTGCTTAAAACCACGTCCAAGAAGATTATTAAGCCTTCAGGTGTTACACATGAATTAAAGAAATGCGAAAGCAAAAAAAATAAAAATTTTAATTTTTCACACAAAAATAATTTTTAGCCTTAAATTTTTTAATTTTACAAGGGTAACAGTTGAAAATGCACAATACAGTTTGCTGTGCAATTTCTCATTAGAATGCTAATACCCCATATGTATTAGAAAAACACTGTTTGGGCACACGGCAGGGCTCGAATGGAAGGAAGCGCCATTTGACTTTTAAAGTGCAAAATCATCTGGAATCTGGCATATTCCATGTCATGTTTGGAGAACCACTGATGTGCCTAAATAGTGGAGACACCCCACAAGTGACCTCATTTTGAAAACTAAACCTCCCAAAGAATTTATATAGGTGTTTGGTGGGCACCTTAAACCTCCAGGGCTTCACAAATTTTTTAACATTGAAAAACCACGAATTTTGCAAAAAATTGTTCATTTAGCCCAATCTTTTTATTTTCAGAAGGTTAACAGGAGAAAATGCACCATATAATTTGTTTTCCATTTTCCTCTGAGTACACCAATATACCATATGTGAGTTTTGGGTGCACAGCAGAGCTCAGAAGCCAAGAAGTGCTATTTTGACTGGAAAAGGTTGCGAACGCCATTTAACACTTTAAGAGCCCTTGACATGCCAAAACAGTAGAAACCCCCAAACGTGACCCCGTTTTGGAAACTACATCAATTGATTAATCATCTGAGCAAGGTCTCAAACTCAGTCTCGAGGCCGCACACAGTCCAGTTTTCAGGATTTCCTCAGAATTTGACAGTTGGTCATTGATTACCAAATGTCAAATGCTATGAAATCCTGAAAACCTGCACTGTGTGCGCCCTCGAGCCTGAGTTTGAGACCCTGATTAGAGTTTGTGATTATTTTAACACTCGCAATTCATAGAATTGTATAACATTGAGCTGAGTATATGAAAATTACCATTTTTTTTTCATGAAAGTGTTGTTTTGGTCAAAAGATTTAAACCTTTAAAAGCTTTTTCACCAAGTCCCAGGATGGGACAGCAACGTTTCCTGACTGATAACTTATCTAATACTCTGAAATTCTTTTGTATTGCTGTTAATTAGATCAGTGATTCCACACAGGCAGGATGTGTGTGACAAGGACCGAGCCACGCATTACTGTAGTCATATGTGCGGGTCACCGATAGCCTCTCTCTGCCCACTCACAATGACTGACAGGTCTCTGACTATGTGGGCATATATGTAGACATAACATAAGAAAACAGGGAGCGTAATGTGAAGACCTGGTGGTCTAGTGGGATTATATTACAAATGGGGCCAAGTGGCCACTCACCTAATGGAGTTGTGCACCCCTGCACAATCCCCAGCTAGAGCTTGGTGATGGGGGATCCCGCGTCTGTCACTTCCGGGTGTATGTCACATTATTGGAGGCCCCGGAATTTTATCACCGCAGGTCCTATCTTGTTGTTCTTCATTGCCGGGTTACCACAGGTCCTTAAGCTGGCTCCAACTGTTAAGATCATTACCCAGAGCCACTCCTGCCGCTGTCCCACAGAGGGAATGAGGGAAATAGAAGCTTAAACTTGTAGCGGTATGTTGAGCGCTGGAGTGAGGGAATACCATTAAAGCAGGATTTGGTTATCAAACCTTTATTTAACCCTTCACCTTTCCACAATATGTTTCAACTATATGATGAAGACAATGTCATACTGTTGACACGTTGTGGAAAGGCAAAGGGTTAAATAAAGGTTTGATAACCAAATTCTGATTTAATGGTATTCCCTCTCCCCAGCGCTCTACAGACCGCTACAAGTTTATGCTTCTATGTGGGCATATAGGCAGAAACCTGTCAGTTACTGTCAATGGGTAGGTGTCATGGGTGGTATAATAGTCAAAGAGGTAAAGTAGAATGATGGGCAAAAAACAATCAGGAGAGCTAGTATGACCCTTAGACTAAGAGTTCCTGGCTCACCCTTGTCTCGGTATTACCTCTAAAGGTGAGTATGTCTGGGCCGCCACCCTTACCCTTGCTCCTGTTCTGTCTTAGGCTAAAACCACTTCATCTTCATTCATGGACTGGGAAGCACAGCAACTCGCATAAAGTGTGGAAATCTCCACGCAAGAATCGCAGGAAGGCTTCAGGACAAACTGTAATAACGTCCTCACATTTCACGGTCTTTGCAGAGACTAAAACTCTATCAATGACATCTGCTGGTGGAAGAGGGAACTATTTAATGTCCAGGGGCATGGACAACTGCATAACCAGACACCAGCCCTTACCTAAAGAGCCACAAAGACCATAGACAGCAGCAGCTTCTGACATCAACTCTGAAGTTACCAACAGGAATTAAACATATTAATTCACCGCAAAGCAGTCTACACCTAACAGCAGGAAGAAGCCACCTGGAGCCAACTATATGACTAGTATATAGTCTTGGGACCGAATTGCAGCTAATAAACTATGTTTTTCTCTGAATCTCCACTGCGTTTCCAAGTGAAACATAACTGTCCGTGATCATACAGCCAATGCTTGACACATGCTGTCCATGGATTCCCAGCATATATCAGCTGGCAGGTTCCCTTTAAAGAGTATTTCTAGGAAAAACTCTATCAATCTTGCTCCCCCAGTGAACTTTGATGGTGGGCTGTTGGGGAGGTCTAACATGTCATCTTCGTTCCTATATTACATGGTCATTTATACAATAAATACTGTATATGTGAAGGATTTATAGACCTATGAACCATGATTTTTCTCATGTATTCCAGATGGGCTATTACCAATATCCATGTTCTGACTTCACATTAAATATTCCACCTCCTGACATGAGATCTCTAGTGTTCTGGCTCTTATTGAGTATACAGTTCATTATGCCTAAATGTATCACATAAGATATTACTTTGCAGCGTAGAATTCCTGGTCCATTTCTTGCACTGGATGAAACGTGCTTTGGAGTGCAGACGATTTGAATATTGCTGACTTTAGCTGAAGAATGCTTGTACGCAGCTGGAGAGCATTAAACGTGCCAATTACCAAATGATATACAAAGTGCATGTGTTTATATTAAGAAACAGGAAAAACAGCAGCATTTGGCTTAGCAGGATCGTTTGCAAAATCTTGAGGATTTAGAAGTAAATTAACCAATGTACATCAATCTAAAAAAGATTAGCTTCGTAATTCTACTTGCAAAATATTCTTCTCCAGTAGAGATTAGTTACTAAAGGTATAAATCGAGGAATCGGTAAAATCACTCAACAAACACTTGGCTCAATGGATGTGTCTTCATGGTGTTGAGCTTTGTGCTCGGAGAAAATCAAGTATAAGGACAAAAGTGATGCCGGCTAATGAGAATATAATGCTACCAAGTGTTTATCAACCTATAAAGTGTCCTGGATAGAGATGAAGTTTACATTTGTGGCGCCCCGCAACGAGTGCATCACAAGAGGGTATTGCAGCCATAAATGCAGCCGCAATATTCTCTGACACAGCAGTGACCTAGTTAACTTTGAGATCCAACCCTGCATGCATCACCTAGAACAGAGGGCCAATCCAGGGCCATGGTGGGCGGAGTGCTAGGGAAGTGTGTAGGGAGAATAGACACTTAGTCTGAGGAGAAGAGTCTAGAACAGAGTCTAGAACAGAGAACTTGAACTTGGAGTAGGAGCGGGGGCTCCGCACCCCGTGCAGCCCCCGGGCCGTCACCGGTCGGGTGTCAGCATGTGAGGCCTCAACAACCGGGATCGGGCATCGTAACCACGGGTTCCAAAAGACTCCCGTGCCCCAAAACTTCACAGCCGGTTCACTGGTACCGAAGCTGGCAGCAGTTCACCTCTGCTACGCGAACCAGAAGCGTGGAGGAGCAGCTTCACAGGAGCACCCCACCATCAGCCAACTTCCAGTCATCTAATTACGGTCATCTGCCGCGACACTACTATATATGATAAATGAAATAAATGAAATAATGAGTGGCACTGGAAACATGAGGATCAAGTGAATATATGAATTGCAGAAACTGCTCTAAGGTAAATAGGATAAAATGGAGATCTTAGTTCCCGTTAATGGCCACTAGCGCTTAAGCTTGGCATCCACTTACAAGGAGCTCTCCACTGCCAAGTCCTAACACTATGCCCTAGTGAATTGTGAGTGTGAATAGGTTTATATGCCAAAGATTTAATTGGGAATGATGAAAAGGTGTGTGTAGGGCTCTGACAGTGTTGTCCATGTGTGGGCACCAAACTGAGGAAAGGGGGGAAGGGAAAATAATATAGTGGGAGCTCAGTCAAAAATAAGCAATATATGAATCAGGTTATGACGGCATCACCACTTTAAGCGTATATTTATCATATATAGTAGTGTCGCGGCAGATGACCGTAATTGTAAGTACATTATTTTCTGCCTGCACCTACGCTTAAAGTGGTGATGCCGTCATAACCTGATTCATATATTGCTTATTTTTGACTGCGCTCCCACTATATTATTTTCCCTTCCCCCCTTTCCTCAGTTTGGTGTCCACACATGGACAACACTGTCAGAGCCCTACACACACCTTTTCATCATTCCCAATTAAATCTTTGGCATATAAACCTATTCACACTCACAATTCACTAGGGCATAGTGTTAGGACTTGGCAGTGGAGAGCTCCTTGTAAGTGGATGCCAAGCTTAACCGCTAGTGGCCATTAACGGGAACTAAGATCTCCATTTTATCCTATTTACCTTAGAGCAGTTTCTGCAATTCATATATTCACTTGATCCTCATGTTTCCAGTGCCACTCATTATTTCATTTATTTCATTTATCATATATAGTAGTGTCGCGGCAGATGACTGTAATTGTAAGTACATTATTTTCTGCCTGCACCTACGCTTAAAGTGGTGATGCCGTCATAACCTGATTCATAACTTCCAGTCATCTAACCAGCGGTGTACCCACCGAGGGAACCAAGGCTCCCCAAAAACATCCACAACGTACAACTTGGATAGGGCATTGTAGCAGCCTCCCCGTACCCGATCTGGTATTCCTGGGCGACAATGGCGAAACACCTAGCTAGAATGGAGGAACACTTGCGGACCTCTGAGGGACACTATCACTTGCTGAGTCCACCCGGTCTACTACCCGTAACTGTATACCATGTACTGCCTGCTGGTTACAGTAAAGACCAGTTGCAGAGACTTTCTGTGTCCGTGCTTCCTTATGAACTGTCCGTCCGCATTACAAGGTAACCGCAGCTGCCGCACAACATCTTAAGCAGCTCCAGCCTCCGGGAATCACCGCTCAGCCTGTGGGGAGCGTTCCATCTTGCTGCTGTCCATCCCCCGGAGGTTCCGCAGCGTCGGTAACGATTACCGAAACTACTCATAGGTGGCTTCACAAATAAATTAAACCCCTTTAATCTGTTCCTTACAAGACGTCTTCAACTGTTGATCTGCACTCAACCGGGCCCCACTACCGGCAGGCGCGGCCCACCCGTGACAAGGAGGAAGGAGCTACAGCCTGTCTAAACCAGAGTCCCGGCCACGGTGAGTCACATTCACTGAGATAGATTTTACCCCAAAATTTGATTTGTGAGAGTAATTTGCCATGGATTGCCATACTGAAAGTCGTTAACTACTCAGAAAATTAGGGTGAAATAGATAGCGAAATGTAATATAGCCCTCCTTGTTTGTAGTGTGCTTTTGGTGATAATATCACAGATCAATCAATTCACAGTCACGCTGCGTGACTATACAGCTACAGTACTTCCCTGTGTCACTTGAATTTTTGGATTAATATTCAGACTGACACTGCCATTTACATTTTAAAGGGAGTCTGTCAGCACAGACTTAGGCTGGAGTCACATTTGGAAGGGCACAATCCGGTAACCGCATCCATTACCGGATCCGGTATTACCGTGTGCCTTCACATTTGGCATCACATTGCAGATCTGGATCCAGTAATGGATCCAGATCTGCAATGAGAAAAAATTGTGGCACCAAAAAACGGATCCGGTACCGCAAGGTACATTCATATACTTTGCGGTAACGGATCCGGTTGCCATAGGCGGCCATTGTAAAAAAAAACGGATCCGGTTTTTCAACCGCTTCGAAAAATGCAGCCATGATTTTTACCGCAGGCTGCAAAACTGGATGCGGTAACCGGATTGCATTAAGTGCAATCCAGTTTTTCTATTGCAGCCTATGGCTGCGGATCCGCATGTGACCCTAGCCTTAATGTGCAAACCAAGTACAGTTATTTGGTGAATCATGACATGATCTAATATTTCGTTTTCCTCCCCATCTGATTTTTTTCCCACGATTTCTGGCACTTTCTAGCTCTATGTACCTAGAGTTGTCAAAGAAGAGGATAATGGTGGAGATAGAATAAAGTATGTTGGCATCATGTCTCAGTTTCAGGACTTGATCTGGTAATCTTTTGCTGCATGGATGGTTTCCTGCCCTGTTGAGCCACAGCCTGGTAAGTTTCTGCCTAACTGCTGCTGGTTTTCTTATCTCTGCTTTCCTTTTCTTATTTTGCTGTGTTTCTCACTTTCCTATTTTGTCTCTGTCCTATCACAGCTTGGGTGGGGTTATTTATACTCAATTTCTGGTAGGAATTTCAGCTCTTCAGCTGTGGGTTTATCCTACATTGTAATCCCAGTTGTTTTTCCTGCAACAAATTTGTGAGTGAGTCCCTTCATGTCACCCCTTCATTTTCTCTTAAATTGGGTGTTTGTTTGATTTCTCATACTTTGTTAATTTTTGGGTTCTTATTTTTTCCGTCTGTCCGGTTTACTATGTGAACTCATTTGTAGCTCATCTTCTAGCATTGGATGAGTTTGGTACTTTGCTGGCTCTTCCAGACTGCCCTGCTGCGGTGGAAATTGGGTTAATAGGTTAATGTTGTTGATGTCAGCTGTGAATTGACAGCTGACATCAAGTGCTAGTAATGGGTGTTAGCAAAGGGTAGGCGTTAGTGATGGGTAGCCCTCTGTCAGACACCTCAATTACTAATCTGGTGAGTGTACAGTTTGTTCAAAACACTCCTAGGTAGTAAACTAGATACATGAAAAAGATAAAGGTAGTGCAAAATGACTTATAATGTAATGGATCTAGCAGATCTGAGATTACTCTAATGGTGGGTTTACACGCCGCGATATCGGCGTCCAACTCCGACCCAACTCCGACAAAAAGTCACGTGGATCGCGAGTTGGAGCCGATATCGGGTGCGCGTTGTACGGTTTGAGCGTACAACGCGATCCTGGAACGATGCCAAAACGATATAGCAGAGCTATTCAACTTCCCGATATCGCAAGGCCGTTGTAGCAGGATCGCTGCGTGTGACAGCCCAACTCCGATGCGTACTCGCACCTCACCCATTAACTCCCATGTTAAATGGTCGTTACTGGTTGGTGGGCGTACACATCGGAGGGACGTTGTTTCCCGATATCGCAGCGTGTAAACCGGCGATGCGATATCGGGAAAAGGGCTGGAAAAATGCGCGCTCCCGCGGCGTTGCCTCCGATATCGCCGCGATATCGGGACGTGTAACCCCACCATATGACAAAATTCATCATGGTACACAATTCATTGTATGTGGGACATTTTAAACCTTTTTGAGTTAAGCTAATGCACCAAATCTTAAAGGAAGGCTGTCAGCAGGTTTGACCTAACAAACTAATAACAGCACTAGATAGGAGTCCTGGGAATAGTTTATATAGAACTTTGTGTGTATTCTATGCTAAAAATAAGCAAAGTAGAAAAAGTTTTAATTCTCCTCACATCAAAATTACACATAAACTGCAGTTGGTCTCTTTATGTCTGGAACACAAGGCTCTCTGCATCAATGCTTCACAAGCTCTTTTTTATTTTTGAGCATTATTTGATTGCATAAAATATAATGGTTATACATGTCATATTTTACAAGTGTCCCTCTTCACCTTGGCATCTATTTTTATATTAGAGATGACTCTGCTGGCTCTGTCTCAGTCTACACAGCAAAGCTGAAAAGTAAAATTTAAAAAAGAATGTCAAAATTTAGACTATTGATTTTAGTGGGAAAACAGGAATTTGCTTGATTTGGGTTGGTATGTAATTGTTTCTTTACAAAAGAATATAATAAGCTTTCCTTAGATGCGTCTGTTAACAGTAGAGATGAGCAAATAGTTTTGATGCAAATCGAATGTGTATTTAATTTTTTCGGAGTTTCAACAATTTGTGATTTGATTTGCACAAATCTCATTAAAGTGTTGCTGGTATTTTATACTCTCCAGAAAATTACATCAGCCACACAGCATAGCTGTGGAAAAAGACAAGGGTCGCACATCAAAAACTCATGCATTGATCCACAGCAGACAACCAAAAAATTCCAAAACTGAACATGAGGTTCCTAATTTCACATTCTGATCAGATTTTAAGAAATCCTTTGCCACATCACCGCCAGGGCCAGACTTTGATCAAAAAGCGGCCTTGACACACAAACCCTACCAGCCCAAATACTATAAAAGCCCCCATTGATGTGCAATGCAAAGTTCAGCGCATTTTGCTCTACATAATCATGCCCTCATCATCCCTTAACAGGGTTGTTTGAAGATCCATTTTTAAAATGATATGCAGTGCTTGACCACCACTGCCCTTCAGAGCCCTGGTTATTGGAACTGGTGGGAGTCTCAGCTATCAGACCCCCTGCGATCAGAAAATGATTCCTTATCCAATGATCAGGATAATTTACTAATCTGAAATAACCTTTTTTAAAAGGGTACTTGATTATTGATTATTTTATTGGTTCATAGACATGCATACATAGCAAATGATCAACTTGCCAATGCTGACTCTCCCCAAAGACAATGCCACCTCTCCTTCAACAGGACAGGTGAAGTGGTACTGTGCAGTGTACAGTTGTGGCCAAAAGTATTGACACCCCTGCAATTCTGTCAGACAATACTCAGTTTCTTCCTGAAAATGATTGCAATCACAAATTCTTTGGTATTATTATCTTCATTTAATTTGTCTTTAATGAAAAAACACAAAAGAGAATGAAGCAAAAAGCAAAACATTGATCATTTCACACAAAACTCCAAAAATGGGCCAGACAAAAGTATTGGCACCCTCAGACTAATACTTGGTTGCACAACCTTTAGCCAAAATAACTGCGATCAGCCGCTTCCGGTAACCATCAATGAGTTTCTTACAATGCTCTGCTGGAATTTTAGACCATTCTTCTTTGGCAAACTGCTCCAGGTCCCTGATATTTGAAGGGCGCCTTCTTCAAACTGCCATTTTTAGATCTCTCCACATGGTGATCTATGGGATTCGGGTCTGGACTCATTGCTGGCCACCTTAGAAGTCTCCAGTGCTTTCTCTCAAACCATTTTCTAGTGCTTTTTGAGTGTGTTTTGGGTCATTGTCCTGCTGGAAGACCCATGACCTCTGAGGGAGACCCAGCTTTCTCACACTGGACCCTACATTATGCTGCAAAATTATGCTCAATGTGGTACACACAAGGACACAGGACAGAGGTTGAGTCAACTTTAATCCATGTCAACTGGCTGCAAGTGTGATTTAGTTATTGCCAACACCTGTTAGGTGCCACAGGTAAGTTACAGGTGCTGTTAATTTCACAAATTAGAGAAGCATCACATGATTTTTCTAACAGTGTCAATACTTTTGTCCACTCCCTTTTTTATGTTTGGTGTGATATTATATCCAATTTGGCTTTAGGACAATTCTTTTTGTGTTTTTTCATTGACGACAAATAAAATGAAGATAATAATACCAAAGAATTTGTGATTGCAATCATTTTCAGGAAGAAACTGAGTATTATCTGACAGAATTGCAGGGGTGTCAATACTTTTGGCCACAACTGTACATTAGATAGGATTTATAGAGCAGAGGTATATACAATAGGTAGGATATGTGGGGCTGAGGTATACACATTAGAGAGGATCTACCTCAGCCCCAATTTATCCCTATATAGGACATACTAAGGCTGAAGTATATGCATGATGCAGGATATGTCGACTCACTGAGCCTTTAGGATGCAGTCCACCCAGTGTGTTCACCATTGTGGTATGCAGAAAGCCCAGTGTATTCATGTGTGCATTTGCGCACACGCACCAAAGCACATTGAATAAATCCAGGGCTAGCAACCCATTTTATAGCTCAATGCTACAGCCCAATGCGCATCTGCCTGATAGGGCAAATATCCAAGTAGGGACTGGTCACTGCGAACCTCTCTGGGTTCCTAGGCTTACATGTAAGGTGTCATGTGTCAATCACCATCATAGCAATAGTTAACCAGCACTAGATCATTGTATAATGTCCGTGTGGTGCCCCTGCGAATAGGAGGCCACAAGAGGAACTGCAGCCAGGCAGAAGGAGACAGTTCTTTAGGAATACCTTCAGAACACACACCCACAAAACACAGCACCCAACCTGGAGCCCGGGACTCTAGGTGGGCAAAGGGGTGACAGGGTTTAGAGGGAAGTGGGTGGAATATAGGTCAGGTGACGTAGGGGGTACAAAAGGGGAAAACGAGGCGGTAGTGAAAGGAGAAAGCCAGGAAGAGCCAAGCAGCACAGACTAAGGCGTAGGCGAGAGTGACACTTCCCTGACGGTCCTGGGTTGCCTGGAGGCACTGAATCCACAGAGACCCCGTTCCATGGAGAGAAAGCCCACTACATGACCTGGGAGTTTAGGAAAGTGGAACAGCTGAGCCCGGACGACTGGTGAAACGGACTCCCCTGACGTACCCGGATAGTTACACGGGTAGGAACGAGCCAGGTTATCCCCTGCAACACAGGGACACCCAAGGCTAGGCTGGGACCAGAGTGTCGGCTCTGGGTGAATGCAGCTTTATGTCGGGACACAAACACACCGACGGGAAGGCACAGATTCCAGGTCTGGTCACCCAACACATGGGCTGGAGGATCAGCAGCGTATAGGACCCGGCTTTCCACCCACATACATAGCGGGAAGTCAGACAAGGGACCGAGCTGCCCCCATACAGCCCACAGGAAAGAACTGAGGAGAGGAAAGCCGGAAAAGTTACAGAGAGAGTGAAGGGTCTCAGACAGATAACCAGGCTGCAGAGGGTTCAGAGACTGTCCGGAGTTAATTGTGTGAACTGTACCGTGAACTGTTTGAATTGCGCTGAAAACTTGCAAGTAAACCAGGTGAACCCTCCTTCAGTCTCCCGTGTGTGATTCCCTGCAAACAGAACTCTATATTACATCTATACACCCTGTCAGGAGCAGCCCTAACGCGCCGGGCTCATCCACTTTGCTGCAGCATCCATCCATCCTCCTGACATAAGCACACTGCAGCGGTGGTCCCCTCATTGACCACAACCCGTGGGTAGCGTCACGACAAACAATATCCCCTTTTACTTGTGGGCTCGGGACACTGTCCGGACCAAGGACTGCTGTGATCATCCCCAGTGCAACCCCGGTCCGGTACCAAGTACCCCGTCCCAGTGGGCTCCACATCTGTATTTATACAGATATGATATTTTACAGCAGCCAAAGAAGACCACATGACCTTAGACACGGTCAAGCTGACATCTCTCTAATGCTCTGCAGCTATCACAACACTTGGTATAGCAAAACTATCGGGAGAGACTAGTCTGTATAAAAGCAGAAGAAAAATTGCCCATGAAGTTTCAGTACATAATGGGGAGAATCACCTGAAAAAAATTAATCAAGTAAAACAGCTTTCTTGTATAGAGACTCGTGTTAAATGCAAGAGAGCAAATGATAAACAACAACTTAAAGTAAAAAACAATGAGAGGGAAAAAAGGGAAAACCTAAATCTTGACATGACACTGGTATTGGCACCATTTACATTACATGAGTATGGAAACACATGTTGACTCGTCTGTGGTAAATCACAGAAAAGAATCATCTGTGATAGACTGTTGGTGCACATGAACCAGCCAATGAATGATGACTTCAGTGTTTTAAAACACATTTTAGTTCCTTTACCTTTGTCACAATGGTGAAGATAAAGAAGACATCAGAACTGCAACTATGAGCAAACACAAGACTTCAAAAGGGTATAAAGCCATCTCCTAAGACTGTCGTATCCCAGTGTCAACAGTGCACAATGTTATTAGGAAGTTTGCTAAGCATGGTGCATCAAGAACCTGCCTGGACATAGGGAAAAGAGGAAAATCAGCAAGAAATGTCTTCGAAGTTTGGTGTGGATGGTGGAAAAAGACCTGAAGTTCAACCTGGAACAGTCTGGGGTCAAGGTATCAACAAGTATAATATGTGGCGCCCCTGCGATCAGGAGGCCACAAAGGGAACTGCAGCCAGGTAGGAGGAAAGACAGTTGAACCCCAACACCCTCACAGCCCACACAACCACTAGAGAGCAGCACCCAACCCGGAGCCCGGGAACTCTAGGCAGGCAATGGGTGGTGGGTTTAGAGTCAGTGGGTGGGCCAACAAGCAGGTCAGGTGACAGAGGGTAGATATAGAGCAGGGGGAGGAGAAAGGAGTCAGTAGGCCGGTGTAGGCTGAGCAGCAAAGACAGAGGCACATGTCCTGGAAGAGTGGGGTGGAAGGAGCGCAGAATCTGGAGAGCCAGTGTGAGCCACAGAGAGAAAGCCCATCCGGAGCCAGCACCCCAGGAGTGTGAGGGATGAGAGGGCCAGTGCTACTGGGCCCTAGAACCACGGCCGAGACGGCAGACTGCAGGCGGAGTAGCCCTCCTATTGAACCCAAAGACACGGTTAGAAGGAAACTGGTAGAGCCTCACCCAGGAGGACTATTGGAGGCTTTGAAGGGAACCGTTGATCCACCCGGTATCCCCAGACAACCGACGGGGGACTCTAGCTACACGTTAGGGTTCCCACCCCAAAGGACAAGCAGCTGAGTAGCAACCCGGAGGACCCAGAGGGGTCCGAGCCACCGCCATACTGTCCGGAGTCACACACACCAAGTGAGCAAGAGAGAGTCAAAAGCCTGGAAAGGACAGAGAACGAGTGAGGGGTCATAGAAGGAACAACCTGGCTGCAGAGAGTAAAGAAACCCGGAGGGGAGAGTTATGCCCGTGTAAAGACTGTAAACTGTGACTGTGAACTGTAACTGAGAGAAGGTTAAGAAGTAAACACGGTGAACCCTGACTCCGACTCTCTCGCATGATTCTCTCTGCACATGATTCTGGCTATGTGCAAACCTGGTCAATGTGAATAGCATATACAGGCACAGCAGAAAACTGCTTCAAGATATAGAGGAAAAAAAATGAGAAGTTACCTAATGCAATGGCCATGGCATTTCAGCCCGGTAACTGGCGTCAAGATCTCTCATACTACCGGGTCCTAATCTTGTGCCTCTTCCTGCGGTATGTATTGCTTGAATGGATGTCTGTGCCACTAACTGCAATTAAAAATCTGCGTGTATGGGTGTGTTAGGACCTAGGCTACAGCAGGATGTAGAGTCTCAACATGGCTAAAGGGTGGGGGAGGGTTCACGGTCAGAAAACGTATCAATTGAGGCTAAATAGACGGCCGGCGAAACCTCCATATGTGAAAGGTGCTAGCCAGAAAAAAACATCAACAAGAAAGGATATCAGCTGCAACACTAACACTGGAAAAATATGAAAAAGCATATTAGCTAGTGAATGCAATGGCTGGCTATGTGCAAAGCTGCTCAATGTGAATAGGGTAATAGGGTATACAGGCACTGCTGTTTACCCAGATGGTCCTGGACAATTCTTGATCTTGAAACTCTCTCGGACATGACGCTAAGTTTATACCCTTGGCAGTTGATAACTTATCCTCTACCTGTGGGTGTTGGATCAGCGGATGGAGCAACAGCCATTTCTTGTTCTCTCATTTGTTGATAGCAGAGTTGTACCATCACACAACCCAACAAGGTGAGCAGTCCTCTTCATTTATCTTTACACCAGAATTTTCAGTAATACACATAGCGTGCCTCATTCCTGTTCTCTTTGTATAACATTCTCTTTGTCAAAGGAAACATAGTTGTTGTTTTTTTAATTGTTGCTTAGGCTACTTTGACTCTGATAAATTTGCAAATCTTTATGGTTCCTGTATAGTCATGGACAGGCACAGATCTGTGCACACAGATGCCAATGGATGTCTACGGAATTTTTTTTTTGACTAATTCATCATCAGTCATCAGAGATAGGGGTGGGAGGAGCTGTACTTTGCTTCTGAGCATGCTCATTACAGCAAAACGGATCAGGTTCACGGATCCATTTTTGTCATCGATCTGTTGGATCACAGATGACGTCAGTAGAGACAGACCCAAAGGAGAGGAGCAAGCCAGACAATTACTTCACTGAAATGAATGGTCTTTTTATTGAAGCTAGCAGGAGAAGAATTGGTAGAGGACCCCTGGGCCGAAACACCGAACTCCTCCAGGGGCACACAATCCTATAAAGGTTTTAACCTGGCACAACTCCAGAGGGTCTAAATGCCATAACTCCCAGGATCAGAGTGGTGACTCGTGAAGAGCAACGTCACTGTGGTTTGGTGTACTCTGGGTGTACAGGGAAGCAGAATCGGAACAGACCATACTGAAGTCGAGATGGCAGGAGAGATTAAGGATAGACACAGGGCTGTAACATGGATGATGTTGCCCAGAGATGTTCTAGGGAGTCTGGATTATTCAGCTGAGAGGTACAAACAAACGGTATGAATCTAGGTAGCCTTAACGGCCCAACGCGGGCATGCAAGACTGTTTAATGAGACACCAGACAGTAATTAGAAAAAACAAGGCAAGGTAACAGAGACAAGGCACTGACACTAGTGGACCTGAGCACAGCAATGTTTTGAATGAAGCACAATGTTTGCCAGGCACCTCCAACAGGGTGGAGGAGTCTTAAAAACCTAATGACTCTCAGCCATAGGCTGAGAGGAAAAACTAAGAAAATGTATACTGTGGCTTTAAATGAAGTGAGCGTGCAGCACTCATAGCCTAAGTGACTCACCGTGGCCGGGACTCCGGTTTAGACAGACTGTAGCTTCTTCCTCCTTGTCACGGGTGGACCGCGCCTGCCAGTAGTGGGGCCCGGTTGAGTGCAGATCAAAAAGATGAAGACGTCTTGTGGGAACAGATTAAGGGGTTAATTTGTCGTGACGCCACCTAGAGTATTTCGGTAAGTATTACCGACGCTGCAGGGCCTCCGGGGATGGAATGCAGCAAGATGGAACGCTCCCCACAGACTAAGCAATGATCCCCGGAGGCTGGAGCTGCTTAAGATGTTGTTCGGCAGCTACGGTTACCTTGAAGTGCGGACAGACAGTTCATAAGAAAGCACGGACACTGTAAGTCTCTGTAACGGGTTCTTTACTGTAACCAGCAGGCAATACATGGTATACAGTTGTAAGTAGCAGACCGGGTGGACTCAGCAGTGGTAGGTGTCCCTCAGAGATCCGCGATGTTCCTCCATTCTATGTAAGTAATGCTGTTGTCGCCCAGGAATACCAGATCGGGTACAGGGAGGCTGCTTGAATGCCCTATCCGGGGTATACGTTCCGGATGTTTTGGGGAGCCTTGGGTCCCTTGGTGGGTACACCGTTGGTTAGACGACTGAATTTGGCGATGGTGGGGTGCTCCTGTAGATCGGTCCCTCCACTCCTCTGGTTCGCATAGCAGAGCTGGACTACTGCTAGCTTCGGTACCAGCAAACCGGCTGTAGATGGGCACGGGATGGTTTTGAACCTGCATGATGATGCCCGCAATTGGTAGGGAGATGGCCAGTGAGGGTGGCCAGGGGGTCGCACAAGACTGTGCAACCCCCTCTCCAGGGTTGCAGAGCTGGGAATCTGCAGAGGTCTTCTGGGTTGCTGTTGCTTCTCCAGACCCGAGACCAACTCTCTAGGCTGGACTAAACTTCTACTACACACTACCCTTGCACTCCGCCCACCAGGACCTTGATTGGCCCTCTATTCTAGGTGATGCATGCAGGATATGGATCTCTGAGTTAACCATTCGACTGCTGGGTCAGAGAATATTGCTGCTGCATTTATGGCTGCAATACCCTCCTGTGACGCACTCGTTGCGGGGCGCCACATAAGCACGCTCCTCGGAAACCAGGAAATCAATGAGAGCAGAGGAGCAGAGTGAAGATCGTGTGGCCGAAGGAGAAATAGAGGCAGCACAGGGAAAGCAGGCAGACAATGCGAGACCATGGCCAGGTGAGTATAACAGAGGAGACAAGAAACAGGGGTAGATGTGGTTGGGTAAATGCTGTGTGTGGAGCACCAGTCTCCCAACCTCATAGAGACTGGTACTGCATCAAGAGACCTAATAACAGGTAACACAGTGATTACCATGGGACGTTACATAGAGGTTCTGTATATAGCATATAATGTACAGGAAATACAGCAGTGATCACCAGTTACATTATACACAGGAGCTCTGTATATGGGGTCAGTGTACAGGTAATACAATGATCACTGGTGACATTATACACAGGAGCTCTGTATATGGGGTCAGTGTACAGGTAATACAATGATCACTGGTGACATTATACACAGGAGCTCTGTATATTCTATGTAATTGTAACTCCATTTCCCTCCCCCATTGAAAAAGTATCCTCCAAAGTAAAATATACTGCAACAGTAAAAATGTCTCTTAACTGGCTCCTACAGTAATTATATTCCCTAATTGCCACCAGAAACTAATAATCTATGTTCTTCATTCTTTCCTCCAAACAGTAATTATGTCACCCATCCTGGCCCCTTCCTGTAATAATGTCCCAATCCTGGGCGACTCCTGTAATATCCCTATTCTGGGCCTGTATGTCCTGTGTCCTGGCCCCTTTCAGTAACAATGTCCCCATCCTAAGCCCTCCCCGTATTGTTCCTTCTCCTAGTCCCCATTTGTCCTCCATCCAAGTCTCCATAAATTTCCTATCCAATTCCCCAAATGTCTGCCATATGTAATCCATCCTGGTGCCCATATGTCAACCTGGTCCTCATTTGTGTTCCATCCTGGTTTTCATATGTCATCTTGGTCCCCATATGTGATCTATCCTGGTTCTGTATAACAGTCATCCTGGTTCCCATATGTTGTCCATTCTAGTTTCCATTTGTCATCCTGGACCCCATATATTATCTATCCTGGTCCCCATATATCATCCATTCTGGTCACCAAATGGCATCCATCCTGGTCTCCATGTGTGAACTTTATACCCATATGTCATGCCCCCACTTTGAAGAAAAAAGATTCTTCTTACCTGTCTGTGGTCCAGCAGCATCCTCTTCTTGTTCCATATGCGGCATGGATGGGCCGGTGCATGGCAGTGACATCGTACACTGGAGACGTGCGCACCGAAGTCAGTTGCAAGCTTTTAATAGAATAGCAGGTACATTAACTAGTGCAAGAAAGGTTTCTTGATCAGCAATACTTTTCAACTGGTTATGCACCTGAGGGCGCACATTCAATTGAAACTGATGGGTCCCTAGAACAGGGATCGGGTGCTGGTTCTTGCTGGTTCTGGGAATTGGCTGTCATTTTGATAATTGATTCCTCCAAACTGGAGGAAACTGGCTGGATCCCACCCCTGCAAATAGCCCCTTTACCTTGTAGATTTACATAACTAAAAGAGGGTGATAAAGGAAAATCACTCAGTCTCTAGATGTGTGGCGCCCCTGAAGGTCCAGTCGCCACAGGGGTACTGCACCTCAGGCAGAGGTGTAGTGCCCCACTCTCGGGTAAGGAGGGGACACTACTAGTACCCCCACATCAGCATTCAACACCACACCACCCAGGTCTTGGAACTCGGACAGACCCTGTTGAGGGAGGGCACCATCCCAGGCTGGAGGGATACCAGGTAGAGGGTGCGGGTGGAGGAAGTTGTGAGGAAGGAGGAACAACGAAGGACGTAGAGGACGTGACTAATGTCAGGGGGATGTATAGAGAAAATAGAGGGAAAGAGGCAGTTGAGGAGGAGTTGGTGTCAGGAGTTTGACACGAGCGTATGTGTGTGAGAGGCGTCGTGGGAACTGGTGCCGGTTGAAGCTCGTTCCAGGACGGAAGAAGGAAAGAACCAACAGAGGAGCCAGTGAGGGGCTCTAGAGAGACAGAGAGGGTCCCAGGGGAATGGGAAATGAAGAATCCACCAGTGGCGCCCGTATCCAGGCCAAGAGTGACCAGAGTCAGGTTGAGGGACCGGGCCGCAGAAAGGGACTAGCCCCAGACTAGTGGAGTGACAGAAATACTCAGCTGGAGAACCAAAGGGGTTGTGGCAACTTCAAGTATGAAAGCTCGAATCCACACACACTCGCCAAAAAATTAGCCACAGAGGTTCAAAGGGACTAGGAAGACGTGGACAGTGAGTGTGAGGCACGGGGCAGGAGGGTGAGAGCCAGCGCAGAGAGTGGACCCAGGAAGGAACACCAGAAGGGGGTCCCGGTGGATTGTACTCAAGATATTTGAGAGTTGGCTGGAGCCGTAACCTGGAGAACACAGCACCTCACAGATCGCTGGAAACACCTGGAGGTTTGTCTGAACTGTGAGTAAAACCTAAAGACTGCACCTTGCTGTGTCCTCCATTGATTTTCTGTGTTCTCAGCCCTGCATCCCACCGTTCCCCATTCCCTACAGAAACTGTGTCAACTGCCCTGGGGCCTTCCGCTCTACCCATGGAGAGCCACACCATCTCAGCTGCAATACGAACAGCCCCAGAGGATTTGCACCTCAGCGTTGGCCTCCATCTCAATTGCCATTAAATCTAATATAAAATATACCCCATTTACGGCATAGCCAGGGCCATGGAGCCGGGTCACAGCCCCTTGACTTACCAGAGACCTGCCGACCTGGTTGCGAGTACCCCACAGCCCTGGTGGGTGTGTCAGATGTCATCAAGAATTTTTTGTTTGTTTGACAGCAAGAGAAGTAATGAACATGATCAGGGACGTCGCTATGCATTAAGAATCGGGGCTGCAGCCCCGATTCTTATGCATAGAGCCCCGAATCTCGCCGGCGGCAGGGCATCATCATTAATGAGCACTCTGCAGTCTGCTCAAGCGGCGATAAGCTTCTGATGACAGGGGGCGGCAGCGCAGCGCTGCCCCCTGCAGGCAGATAATATGGTGCCGTTCTCCTGCATCCCTGTTTGTTGCGAGTCCAGGCCCGGACTGACAACTGGGAGCAGCGGCGGCCGTGCAGCCAAGTTATAAACACGTCAGCCAGAGAGAGCAGCAGGGGCCATGACTGCTCTCCTCTGGCCGCAATACAGTGGAGCCTCCGGGAGGTCACAGTGAGAAGCTTCCGGCTACGCCCCCTGTAAATTCTGTGTTACGGATCATCAATGTTCTGCCCCAATGTCTAGATCACGTGTGCTTTTTATTATTGAATAGTTTGGTGCCGCTCGTCCACCTGCAGGGATTGCTGGCCCTGTCCTGTGCCTCTGTCACCTCGGCACTCCCCTCCACACACACACTGCTCTCTCTCAGCCCAGCTGTAGACAAAGATTCCTCGATCCATCTGCACTCCAGTCTGACACTGCACTCCCCGGCATCAGTGAGGGGAGTGGGGACATCACTCTGTAGCAGGAGGTGGGCGGGGCCAATTCTGTGCGGGAGGAGGGGGGGGACACATGGCAGTGTGCCCTGAGGAGAGGGGAGAGAAGTGCTGGAGCCCCCTCCCCCTGTAATCTCACTACCTGCTCAACTGTCGGGACGGAGCAGGAGGAGGGGAAGAAGGAGGCTCAGGCTTCCTGTGGGATGATTCAACTTCAGGCCTCCCCCACTGCTGTACTGCCACTGGGATGATGAAGAAGAGTGAGTATATATGTGTTCATGTATGTATGACAGGATGTGTGATGCTGTGAGAGTGAGCGTGTGATCTGAGGGTGATACGTGTGTGTGAGGAATGTGTGTTAGAGTGATGCGTGTGATGTGTGACTGCAGTTTACATCTTCATTATCTGCATTTAGAGAGTTATCACGGTCTTATCTGTGGTGTTACGTGGGACTGCAGGTGACATCTACTACATTATCTGTACTCAGATATCACTGTTAACTGTGGTGTTACATAGGACTGCAGGTGACATCTACTACATTATCTGTACTCAGATATCACTGTTAACTGTGGTGTTACATAGGACTGCAGGTGACATCTACTACATTATCTGTACTCAGATATCACTGTTAACTGTGGTGTTACATAGGACTGCAGGTGACATCTACTACATTATCTGTACTCAGATATCACTGTTAACTGTGGTGTTACATAGGACTGCAGGTGACATCTACTTATTATCCGTACTCAGAGATATCACTGTGTTATCTGTGGTGTTACATAGGACTGCAGGTGACATCTACATTATCTGTACTCAGAGATATCACTGTGTTATCTGTGGTGTTACATAGGACTGCAGGTGACATCTACTACATTATCTGTACTCAGAGATATCACTGTGTTATCTGTGGCGTTACATAGGACTGCAGGTGACATCTACTACATTATCTGTGCTCAGATATCACTGTGTTATCTGTGGTGTTACATAGGACTGCAGGTGACATCTACTACATTATCTGTACTCAGATATCACTGTTAACTGTGGTGTTACATAGGACTGCAGGTGACATCTACTTATTATCCGTACTCAGAGATATCACTGTGTTATCTGTGGTGTTACATAGGACTGCAGGTGACATCTACATTTATCCGTACTCAGAGATATCACTGTGTTATCTGTGGTGTTACATAGGACTGCAGGTGACATCTACTACATTATCTGTACTCAGAGATATCACTGTGTTATCTGTGGCGTTACATAGGACTGCAGGTGACATCTACTACATTATCTGTGCTCAGATATCACTGTGTTATCTGTGGTGTTACATAGGACTGCAGGTGACATCTACTACATTATCTGTACTCAGATATCACTGTTAACTGTGGTGTTACAATAGGACTGCAGGTGACATCTACTACATTATCTGTATTCAGAGATATCACTGTGTTATCTGTGGTGTTACATAGGACTGCAGGTGACATCTACATTATCTGTACTCAGAGATATCACTGTGTTATCTGTGGTGTTACATAGGACTGCAGGTGACATCTACTACATTATCTGTATTCAGGAGATATCACTGGTTATCTGTGGTGTTACATAGGACTGCAGGTGACATCTACTACATTATCTGCATTCAGAGATATCACTGTGTTATCTGTGGTGTTACATAGGACTGCAGGTGACATCTACATTATCTGTACTCAGAGATATCACTGTGTTATCTGTGGTGTTACATAGAACTGCAGGTAACATCTACTTTATTATCCGTACTCATAGATATCACTGTGTTATCTGTGGTGTTACATAGGACTGCAGGTGACATCTACATTATCCGTACTCAGAGATATCACTGTGTTATCTGTGGTGTTACATAGGACTGCAGGTGACATCTACTACATTATCTGTACTCAGAGATATCACTGTGTTATCTGTGGCGTTACATAGGACTGCAGGTGACATCTACTACATTATCTGTGCTCAGATATCACTGTGTTATCTGTGGTGTTACATAGGACTGCAGGTGACATCTACTACATTATCTGTACTCAGATATCACTGTTAACTGTGGTGTTACAATAGGACTGCAGGTGACATCTACTACATTATCTGTATTCAGAGATATCACTGTGTTATCTGTGGTGTTACATAGGACTGCAGGTGACATCTACATTATCTGTACTCAGAGATATCACTGTGTTATCTGTGGTGTTACATAGGACTGCAGGTGACATCTACTACATTATCTGTATTCAGAGATATCACTGTGTTATCTGTGGTGTTACATAGGACTGCAGGTGACATCTACTACATTATCTGCATTCAGAGATATCACTGTGTTATCTGTGGTGTTACATAGGACTGCAGGTGACATCTACATTATCTGTACTCAGAGATATCACTGTGTTATCTGTGGTGTTACATAGAACTGCAGGTAACATCTACTTTATTATCCGTACTCATAGATATCACTGTGTTATCTGTGGTGTTACATAGGACTGCAGTTATTTTTCAGACTGTAAGATGCACTTTATTTACCATAAACTTTGGGGGAAAGAGGGGGTATGTCTAGTAGTCTGAATATACGGACCTGTGTGACTGTGGGGCGGCACGGCTCTGGAGCAGCTGGAGGAGGCTGGCGTAGGCTGCAGAGGCAGTGGGAGGTCACTCATTAGTGTAATGTATGTTGCACTGCACTCTCAGCACGAGGTGGGCGGAGGAGCGGCGCATATTATAAGTATACACCCCCCTACATCACTGTATGTGGCCCCGCATGCTGCCGCACACCAGAAAATAATAACCAATGTAACCTCTCCAGCGCTCCCCTCCGTCTCTCCCTGTGCCGCACTTTGTGTACTGAGTCCTCCTGTGTCCCCGGCATCTGATCACGTTACCAGCACAGCACAGTCATGTCATCACTGTGCGCTCCGATCACATGATCGGATGCTGGCACATATGAGAACTCAGGACGCAAAGTTTGGGAAGCAGGTAGAGACGGAGGGGAGCGCTGGAGAGGTTATATTGGTTATTATTTTCTGGTGTGCGGCAGCATGAGTAGCCACATACAGTGATGGGGTGGCTATATCCAGGAAGGGAGCGATATCTAACATGGAAGGGGGGCTATATCCAAGATAAGAGGGTAACATACCTGGAGGGGGGGTGCTATATCCCAGTATGGGTCGGCTATATCCAGGATGAGGGGCCCATATACTTCAATGGGGGGCCATATCCAGGATAAGAGAGTAATGTACC
This sequence comes from Allobates femoralis, assembly GCA_033576535.1. Taxonomy (NCBI): domain Eukaryota; kingdom Metazoa; phylum Chordata; class Amphibia; order Anura; family Aromobatidae; genus Allobates; species Allobates femoralis. The sequence continues at coordinate 47,902,550 of JARQOC010000002.1, read as the reverse complement.
TGGACGGGAAGGGGGGGGGACTGGGGGAGTCACTATATCCCATGATGGGGATTATATACCAGGATGGAGGTGCCCTCTCCAGGATTGGGGACATATATTACCTGGAAGGGGCCCAGGATGGGGACTTTACCCCCATAAGTGTCAGCAGCAAACCCCATCCCCATAACACTGCATTATAACCACATTTTTTGCTTAATTTGTTATTTTCCTTATTTTCCTCCTCTAAAACCCGGTGGCGTCTTATAATCCGAAAAATACAGTAGTGCATTATCTGTTCTCAGAAAGTTATGTTATGGTATTACACTTTAATTTGGCGGGGTTGGTTGGCTGCAAAACATTTGCCTTGGGGCTTGGGCCCCGGATCTTTTCTGACCCTAGCAACGCCCCTGAACATGATAAGGAATTAGCTGCACAGTCTTGTAATAAAAAGGCAAAAGATAGAAAATCTGTACAATCTGATATCTTAGAGATTCGTGCCATCAGACGGACCCCATAATGATGATCGCAGAATTTTTTTGAATAAAGTGTTGACTTGTTCCTATTGGTTGACTGTGATTAATGTAACATTCACATTACCAAAAAGATAATAATCCTGAGCTCAGGCTCAGTGTGGAATCCCTGTACAGTGACCGAACCGGTGAGATATTTCTCTGACATGATACCTTGTCAATAAATTGTCTCACCCGACCGCAGTGTAAGATTCCTTTGTTTTTGCAGATGTTATCTCGTGGAATGCCAGGATACAATTTATCAGAGCTTTTCTCCATAAATGAAGTCAGTTCTATCGAACATCTGCGATACATTTATACACTGTACACGTGGATAATTGAAGCCTTTTAGCTCTGGTCATCATATTTTACTATGTTTATACTGTGCACCTGAACACTTACTTGTATGCACCTGATCACTACTTAGCCTCTGTTTTCCATCACTTGTAAAGGATCCGTTTTTTTCTTACTGTATCAGTTTCCAATGCAAGATAAATAGCAATCAGGTAATTGATCCATTCTCCCTAGACTTTCATGTTAAAAAAACGGATCCGGCAAAAATTTATTTTTTCTAAACTGTCATGCCACGGACTAGGGTGCGTCCCGATACAGTGTGTGAGATTGGCACACAGGCCAATGGTGTTCAGCACATTACACAAAACAACAGACAGGAAAACACCAGGGGAACAAATACAATGAAGGGTTCATCTCATAGGGAAGGGGGGAAAGGAGACGTCCTGCACTCACCTGCAGTCGTGCCCTGATCTTCCTTCCCTTTACAGGTTCTTTCACCACGTCGCCAAGCAGGATACCTAGTCCCTCGCTGGCCCTGATATTAATCCTCAATAGGGAGATGGCTGGCGGGAGCACTAGTCCCAACCGCTGCACTAAAATCAACAAGAGGGGAAGGAAGGACAGACAGGGAAATGACAAGACAACTTCACACCTGCTGGCTCTCTCCTAGGCAACAGACAGCTTGTTAACAGTCAGCTTCTCCAGAAGAGCTCCTTTTCCAAAGGTAGTTAGGCCAGGAATAGAGTTCAATCTTCAGCAAGGAATACTGGACCAAGTAACGATATAAAGGAGATGGGAGTGGTCAGAAACTAGCCACTCCTGGGAAGAGAAATAAAGAGATTTTCAAGTAACAGAAACTGACATTAACTCCTACACTGCCAAAGTAAAGAAACATGTTTATATGAAGTCTCAAAACAGGAATGAAACACAGGTCCCAAACCAGTCACAGACTCGTGACTAAAGCAGTCAAAGATGTTGTGTTTGGACAACAGATCACTGCTGGATCAGTTCTAATTTATGATTACTGGACATGTGAACTCAGCCTTAGCTTATCTCAGCAGTAATTAGTCTATCAGATTAACCTCTCAGCTGACATCAGTACCAAATAATAACTGTCATCATACGAGCATTATTTTAGATCTCCCTCATTACACAGAATGCAGACAGGTCTATAATAGCCTGTGATTTTATTTACACCCTTTGTTATTTGCTCACCTGCTAGGGCAGATGTAGGACAGTATGAGCAGCACGGACCAGAAGTGTTGATGTCATGGAGCTCGGCAAGCCAGGCATCAGGTAGAATAGCAAAGACCAGTAGTACTACTGTAGACATGCTGGATGCCTGTTTTGTGAAGTAAATGCTAAAAGTACATAAAACCCATTGGTTTGATATGATAAAAATTTGTGCTGTCAAAAAGACCACACAGTTTTCTTGATCAAAGTGACTCAATACATGCTCTAATAGACTTACATTTAGGCAGAAACACACTATGCGAGATGCATGCGAGATACTTAAATGAGTCCTGCATGACTCACCCTGAACAGTTCCTGCCTTTCTGGATGGCAGCGTGGAGCTCCATAGAAACACAAGCAGCAGACACGCTCCGGGTCACAGAGTCAACGGCCATTCCGGGCGAGTCATGTGATAGTCCTGTGAGCATCTCGCATGGATCTCGCATAGTGTGTCTGCCCTTAGAAAGTAATTTTCGGTCCACATAAATAACACTATGAGTCGGCTGGTCAGAACTGCCATCACATGGCACATTTAATGTCACTTTAGAAGCTGTATTCTCGACCTCTGACAGAATAATAAGTTTTTACCTACTGTATTGTGCTATAAACTCAAGATTTCAATGGAAAAGTAACAAGTTCTCCTGGAGTCTTCATACATGTCCTTTCCAGCCGAGTTAAGCTATCCAACGACACTTCAAAATGTACAGTGTATGAGTATGGTTTATACAGGTGTGACACCCCTATGGGATGGTTGCCACAGGAACACCTGGAGCAGGGAGGGATTTCCACATCAGGTAAACTTGCATGCAGCACCTTCCACCCCAAACCTAAAGGGGGGAGCTCTACTTGCTGACTTCAGGCAAGGTCCCCTATAAATTCAGGCCTGGGGGAGGAGTTAGGCAGTGCAGTTCCAGAGAGGACTGTGAAGACACCTGGTGAACAGAGACATGGTAGGCCCGTACCAGAGGGAAGCCTAGCCAGTGCAGGGACCCAAGAGTGAGGTTCGGAGGTAAGGCGCACCAGAGAGGGGAAGAGTTACAAGTCGGGTTCACCCCAAGGGAGAGAAAGAGGAAATCTGGAAGCTGGAGTCCAAGCCTGCACGGGTCCAGTCAGCCCAGCAGAGAAGACCGGAGGGCCAAGGAGACTTCAGTTTCCTGGCACAGCACTTGTAGCACAGCCACCAGCAGAGCCAGGGACCGCAGTGGAGATAGCAGTGCCCAGCAGCAGGGTACTCATCGCCTGCTATACAAGTGAGAAACAAGGAGAAGTCAGGGCCAGGTTACAGACAGGCCAGGACTATAGCACACATATAGTACCAAGGAGGCCTTATAACTCATCGGGTGTGGAAATCCTGGACTGCTACCGGACCACCCAGACAGTACCCTGGACATAACCTTGAACTTCAACATCAGTAAAGGTACGGAAACAACAACTCTGTGTGTGTGTGTGCCTGTTATTGCAGCCCCTGATCCTGCTTCCATCATAGACTGTCCTGTAATATTTCCACCTGATGAGCCGACTTCCTCTGCATCACAAGAGACAAGACTGTGTGGAGTGCTGCCATCCCCTTACACCACAACTGCCCCAGGGATTCCGCTTCACCTCCGGGGAGCATAACCATCTTTCTGCTCCACTATCACCCCGGAGGACTGTCCCGCAGAGGTGGTACCATTAACGGAACCGTAGGTGGCATCACAAACACTTTTTATTTTTTTATTTTTCCCATTTTTCAGCGACCACCAGGGCCACGGAACTGGGCAACAGGCCCCGTGATATCCCTGTGTACTACAGCCTGGGATCGGGTACCCCACAGCCCTGGGGGTGGGTCACAGGCATCAAGAGAAATGGTGGCCTAAGCCCATAAGACAGGTGGTGTATATTGTAAAATAAATCCTGTTGAAGAGAAATCATCCAAAATAGAGAGTAACCTATAGAATATGAAGATTGGAACTGTTCCTGCACATATTACACTGGTACACATATGTGAACTAAAAGCAGTTTTAACTTTTGAAGTATGAGGGGGATTAAAGGGAATCTGTCAGCAGTTTTTTTCTCCTATATAAGAGAGCACCATGATGTAGGCAAAGAGGCCCTTAATCCAGCGATGTATAACATAGATTACTGGGTGCAGCGGTTCTAACACAATTATAGTTTTTAGATTTAGCCGTGCAGTGGAGCTTCCCCCCACCCATCAGACTCTCTTTATAGAAGGTCCACAGACAGGAAGAAGCTGCTAATCACAGCAGAGGGGCGTGCCAAACGTGGGCTCACGTGATAATAAGTTATTGATGATAAAACAAACATTCCAGGTAAATTACCAGGGCCGCCAATAGGGTCTTATAGGCCATACAGCTGTATGGGGCCCGGCGACCAGTGGAGGGTGCGTGGCCATACAAACAGCAGAGGGGGGCCCTGGCGCGCTGGCTGTGGGCAGGGCCATTTGGAGCAATGAGGCCGGCCACTTTTGGCCAGCAGCACAGTAGCTTGTGCGCTGCCTGACTCTGAGTCTCGTCGTCGTCACCAGGGGCGGGGCCAGGCTGAGAGTAACGAGACAGTGTGTGACTGAGAGACTGACTGACTGTGCTGCTGCTCTCTGCTCTGCCTCTGCGGTGCCGGCGCGGCCAGCCAGCCCAGGCGCAGCAAAGCACTGAGCAGCTGCACTGTGATGATGATGGTCAATCATCATCCTGCTCCTGCAGAGTGCAGTGTCGGGCCCGTGCCCACGCCATTGCCCAAACACTGTCTGTCTGCAATGAGCGCGTTGTGCGGCGCCGCCGGCGCCACCGTCCCCCACGTCACCAGGCCGTATCAGGCTGGCCTGCTGGGACCGCCGTCACAACCCAACATATTGAAATAAGAGACAAATTGCTGAATTGTTTCTGTAAACACTTACGGTATGCTGTCTTCAGATTACATAGCAAAACCCTGCTGACAGATTCCCTTGAAGTCCATGATTTTGTTACAGATTTTGCATGAAAGAACATATACAATTTAACTATTCAATAAAGGTTCTGTATAACATACTAGTTTGACTATGTGGAAGACTTTAATTAACAGTGCATTGGGGAGAAATCTACCAATACTCCTACTCCACCTGCGGAGAACATATGAAAACATCCCAATGCTGTAATACGGCGATATTGATAAGTAACTGTGGCATATTGATTTTATCATCTCTATCCGTTATGTAGAACATAAGACTACATCGCTACATGAACAGAAAAGTGTTGGCGATGCAGACGGTAATGACCCTGCACCATCTCAATGCCTGAGTTACGGGAGCAGTTAGTATGCAGTCCCTGGTGGTTAGTGGTACTCTCAGCATCCGTAACCTTGAGGTCAGTATGTATTCCGCATACCTGTGCCGCACAGTCCCACTTTCCATCACAGTAATTGCGTATTATGGTATCATTTCTAGAATTCCAAGTTAATAGTTACTGGGTACACCATTTCCATCACGGGTATATTAGCAAACGCCAAAGGAAGCAATAGAATAAAGGATGCGCCTAGCTCCCATTGTTCACCTTTCAGAGTATTATGCCTATTAGAGAACTCACATTAAATATTTGATAATAGGTAAAATTAGATTTTCCCACATTGATATATTATGGGACCATTTATTGTTTTGTACTCTGCCGATATCTACATAATCTTTGCTTACTGCTCGCGCAGCTACGATCACCCCGAGCCCCCAGGGAAATTAAAGCACATTTCTTAACTGTAATTTAATCCATATCAGATCACATTGGGAGCGTGGTTTTGCCTTTTGCTATACAATAGCTCTAAATATATGTACTTTTTTCATTTTTTTAATGCTGTTACTGAAACAGAAAAATCCTGGGAATTCACCTGCTGTTATATGAGGGAAGACGGTCAATAAAAATTAGAATTTATGGTAAAATCTATTATTGGTAATGTAATATTAGTCGACATAAGTGCGATGGGGAGTCAAGTACAGAATGGTTCACAGTTACAGATGTTTCTAAATATGACAACATTGGAATGCATTGTGAAAATAATCGTTTTTTCACCTTGGTGGATTCTTATGGCCGCTTTACACATCCCGATATCGTTTCAATGTTGGATACAACGGCGCGGGAGCGCGCCTTTTTTGGCAGAAATCCAAGATCGCATAGGAGATGTCACACAGGGAGATATCGGCAGGCAACACAACTGCGATGTCTACGCCCGCTTGTACGAGCAACCCAGGGAATGACAATTTAACATGGGAGTGAATAGGGGAAGTTGTGCTCCAAGTCGTTGTTGGGCTGTCACACAGCACAATCCAGCCACATTGTCCATCCAATATCGGGCAGTTGGAGAGTCTGCTCATTTCTCCCCCGATATCGTTTTGGCATCGTTCTTGCGTTGAATTGTACATTTACACCACACAACGCATGAACGATATCGGTGCCAACGCACGAACCACGTGACTTTTTATCGAAGTTGGATGACGATATCGCGCCGTGTAAAGTGACCATTAGGCTGCTTTCACATCAGCGGTTCTCAGCACTCGCGGCAGATCAGGCAGTATTGTCTTATCTGCCGGATGCCGGAACACTTGCGGCATGACTGCATTCGGCCTAATTCATTCACTATGGGACTTGACTACATGTGCGGCACTTGGCTATGGTCAGATTCACGCCATGCATCCGCTAAAAGCATGCGTTTTTTCATGTGCGTGTGTGAAAACGCATGCGTTAACGCAACCATTGACTCAATGCAAAAAAATGCATTGCTAAAGTGCAATGCGTTTGGCACCATGCGTTTTTTGTAGAGCACATAAAACTGTGGGCTGCAGCATTTTTGGGCTTGTTATGGGAAACGCATGCGTCAAAAATGCAAACACATGTCATGTGAATGCAAAATGGAAAAAAAGCATACTTAACGGATGCAACCTCCCAAATGTGACCCTAGCCTTATTTAACTTGCTGCAAGTGCCAAAAGTGCAAAACTGCAAGTGCCACATATTATTATTATTATTATTATTATTATTTATTTATATAGCGCCATTATATTCCATGGCGCTTTACATGCTAAAAGGGGCAGACTAGGACAAGTAACAGTAACAATACAAGTAACAATAAAGTGTGGACAATTCAGTCCTACAGATACAAGAGGAGAGAAATCCTATCCGCGATGGCTCACAATCTATGAGGGGCGGGTGGGGATACAGCACATATGTCCTTAATCCAAAAAGGGAATGCATTAGGTCGAATGCAGTGGTGCCTCAAGTGTTCCGTCAACCGGCAGATCAGGCAAAATTGCCTGATCTGCTCCAAATGCTGAGAAACGCAGATGTGAAAGTACCCTTAAGGTGAAGATAAATGTAAGGCTAATTTTAAATGATCCTCATCACTCTGAAGGGCAGGGGCTTTAACATGTCATCTTCTTGCGTATCAGTATTACACCCAGGCTAGTGTCTATCCCCTCTGATTCCACTTAGGTTAATGAGTGACGAAATCACTGTGTTGTGGTCAACGCAGGGCAGTGACACAATAGTCCTGTCTAATTCCTGAGTCTTTTGGTACTGCTCAGTCAGGGAGTAGGGTATTGTTCCTAGTTGTTTTGATGGATCCTTGCTTTGAGCCCTTGATGGGTCTTTCTTCTATTTAAGCTCCAGAACATTGATTCCCACAGCCAGTTAAAAGTTTATCTTTTTATGTTCAGTCTTGTGCTTTTATTTTCTGCTTAGCTAGTTTGTATTCCTGCTGTCTGACCATTGCTTTTTTCTTGACCATTCTTTTGCCTTGCAAATTTGTACCTTGAGTTCTATCCTGGTTTTGACCTGGATACCTAACCAATCCTGCCCGCCTGCCACACCTGCCAGCAACTGACTCCATGGTGCAAGCCCAAGGCCTCCTGAGAAAGTTGTGTATGTCAAGGACCCCATTAAAGGGTGAAGACAAAGGAAACACCAAGGATCTGGTAATTGGAGTGGTTTGAACTATGTCTGTCAACTGTAGCCATTTTTAGAGCTGCAAAGTGACAGAGCATTATAATAGTTAGGTTGAGTTTGGTCAGACCATTTATGCTCCGTTTTTTATTGATCTGTGTTTAATGCAGTTTCTACACCAAAAACGGATCCTCTTTTTGCAAAAGAGCATCACGAATGCATCACCCATTTGTGTTGCTTTTTTGCTCCGTTT